>CM036562.1:97735099-98946186 GCA_020745775.1 Theristicus caerulescens
GCTTGTTTTTCACCAGCAAGAAATACCCATGTGAACAGGAAGAAAGAATCCCAAGCAGTACACATATTACAGCTAAACAGATTTGTTGCAAATTCTATCTGAGAGATCTTTAATTCCAGAAGGAGTCCTTCATACATGTTGCTAACGCATGTGCTGTATCTCAAGAATGCAGAACTCTGCATCCTTGGCAGGCAGACAACCACATGAAAGATACTGAATATGAATTCTTTCACCGTGATTTCAATTTGGCCACTCTGTTGAACACCTGCCTGGTCCTGCCTCATTCTTCCCTCGTGTTTTCTTAGTCTCCTTAATGGTTTTCTGTTGGTTAATGGCTATATGCATTAATCTAATGCATATAGATATTCTCTAAGAAATGTTACTCATAAGCAGCTTTCCTTTCCAGGAGGAAAACTGTAGTTCTTTACTAAACTGTTAGATTGTTGTGAACACTAATACGCTGATTGCCCTGTTTCCTTAAAGGCTTCCTTCCCCCTCACTCCTTTCTTCAGTCTCATGACAGAGATCATTTGTATCACTGTCATTAATCTTCAAACAGACCTTCAGTAATTGTTCCAAATACACATGCTTAGCGAAGAAATAAATCAGATATCACAAATGGCATTGTTATGTCGAGTTAACTACAAGTTCAGGGTTGGAAGAAACTATAAACCACAGTATAGTCATCTTCTGTTTTATGGGGTTGTTTATTACCATTCTTTAGAACAAGAACAGGGAGATCCTCAGCAATCCATAGCTATGTTTTGTTCTAAGAGGTCTTACAGTAACCAGTCTATTCTGAGAAATAACTTTGCTATTTTAGAGGAATAGGTTGAAGAAAGATGGGTTTAGTTTCCTTATACAAGTCAGTGAGAATCTGTGACTTGCATTGGGGAGGGTACTAAATAAGAGGCTACTAGTTACGAAATAAAATTCCTATGTTTTTAAAACATGTATGAACTGATCGCTTACTACCAAAGCGGAATTTAAAATCAGACTTTCGTCTTTTCCCCTGTAGCCTTTATGCTCTTCAGATGTGTGGCTTGACTTTGATTTGATTAGATGCAAACAAATAGTCTGAGAATTCCAGATGTAGCAAAATGGTTTGGATGTCACCAACCACTTTGGGATTTGAGTGTCTCTCCCAGTAGGCTCCATTTAAGGCTGTGATTTTTCAGTGATACATAAATGTGTTTAGTCTTTCTGTTGTTCCTCCTTTTCCTTGTAGTAGAAATTCAAAACTAACTTGCCCAGTTTTGTATTGCTAATTACACTCTTCTGAGAAAACTGCTATGATCTATTAAATACTTACCCCGAGGCATACTCCTGTTTTCTAATTTACCTTTCTTCCTTCATCCCTCACAAAAGGAATTGACCCAGTCAAACTGGAGAGAATTCAACTTCCAGCTCAACATGCTGAAGAGAGAAATTCATATAATCATGTACTTGCAGAAGGACTCATAAGGATAATGAATTATGCTGCACAACCAGGTATCACTTTTCTAATATTTGTTTTCTTGCCAAGCTGAAACCTTTTTTTTTTTGGGGGGGGGTGGGGGTGGGCAATGCTACCTAGCCTCTTGCCTTTGAGGGGAAAGCATCCATTTACCATGCTCTTTAATGAACAACCAGTAGGTGTGGTCTGTGAAAGACAACTATTAGGTTTTCCTTGGTTGTTGAGGAACCAGAAACTCTGAATTTCTGCTT
Organism: Theristicus caerulescens; assembly: GCA_020745775.1. Classification (NCBI taxonomy): domain Eukaryota; kingdom Metazoa; phylum Chordata; class Aves; order Pelecaniformes; family Threskiornithidae; genus Theristicus; species Theristicus caerulescens. The sequence continues at coordinate 97,736,807 of CM036562.1, forward strand.
GTGGTGGGTTAACCCTGGCTGGACGCCAGGTCTCACCAAAGCTGCTCTGTCGCTCCCCCCTCAGCTGGACAGAGGAGAGAAAATGTAACGAAAGGCTCGTGGGTTGAGATAAGGGCAGAGAGAGATCATTCACCAGTTACTGTCACGGGCAAAACAGACTCAACTTGGGGCAATTACTTTATTACCATTCAAATCAGAGTAAGGTAATGAGAAAATAAAAACTAAATCTTAAAAGCACTTTCCCACCACCCCTCTCTTCTTCCCGGGCTTAACTTTACTCCCGATTTCTCTACTTCCTCCTGTGCCCCAGTAGCACAGGGAGACGGGGAATGGGGGCTGCGGTCAGTTCATCACACGTTGTCTCTGCCACTCCTTCCTCCTCAGGGGGAGGACTCCTCACACTTTTCCCCTGCTCCAGCGTGGGGTCCCTCCCACGGCAGACAGTCCTCCACAAACTTCATCATGAGTGCTTCCCATGGGCTGCAGTTCTTCACGGACTGCTCCAGTGTGGGTCCCTTCCCCGGGGCGCAGTCCTTCAGGAACAGACTGCTCCAGCGTGGGTCCCCCGTGGGGCCACCAGTCCTGCCAGCAAACCTGCTCCAGCGTGGGCTCCTCTCTCCATGGGGCCACAGGTCCTGCCTGGAGCCTGCTGCAGTGCAGGCTTCCCACAGGGTCACAGCCTCCTTCGGGCATCCCCCTGCTCTGGCGTGGGGTCCTCCACGAGCTGCAGCTGGATCTCTGCTCCACCATGGACCTCCATGGGCCGCAGGGGAACAGCCTGCCTCACCATGGTCTTCCCCATGGGCTGCAGGGGAATCTCTGCTCTGGTGCCTGGAGCACCTCCTCCCCCTCTTTCTTCACTGACCTTGGTGTCTGCAGGGTTGTTCCTCTCACATCTTCTCAGTCCTCTCTTCGGCTGCAGTTGCACAGCATTTTTTTTTCTGTCTTCTTAAATATGTCATCCCAGAGGCGCTACCACCGTTGCTGATGGGCTTGGCCTTGGCCAGCAGCAGCTCTGTCTTGGAGCCAGCTGTCATTGGCTCTGTCGGACAGAGGGGAAGCTTCTAGCAGCTTCTCACAGAAGCCACCTCTGTAGACCCCTCCGCTACCAAAACCTTGCCACGCAAACCCAATGCACTGCTGAATAGTTGTTTTTATACTCAGAACTATACAGGGATCTGTTGTCTTAATTCCTACTTTCTGTGGTTTTGAATAAACAAAAATGATGAGATGTATAGTGATTTCAGCTTAATGTAGGAATTCATCCTGAAAATATGATTTGTGGCACCTTTGCTTGTAAAAGTAATTCCAGCGGAGAAGTAGTCTTGAAAACTATATGGTCCCCTTTGCTTATGGTAGTCCTTTGTTGCTAGAGGTGATAGCAAATTTTCTCTTTTTTTTTTTTTTTTTTTTTAATCAAAGGTTATATTTTCAGTTCTGAACTGTTTTGCAGATGTGGGGTTTTTTTCCTGACTTCAACTTTTTTTGTGAAATGAGGGATAAAAGGCTCCATGACCTATTCCATGGAAACATAGAATCATAGAATGTCCCGAGTTGGAAGGGACCCACAAGGGTCATCGAGTCCAACTCCTGTCCCTGCATAGGACAACCCAAAATTCACACCAGATGTCTGAGGGCGTTGTCCAAATGCTTCTTGAATGTTGTCAGGCTTAGCGCTGTGACTTACCTCCCGGGGGAGCCTGTTCCAGTGCTCCACCACCTCAGGGTGAAGAACCTCTTCCTAATGACCAACGTAAACCTCCCCTGGCAGATCCTCCTGCCCTTCCCTCGAGTCCTATCGTTGGTCACCAGGGAGAAGAGATCAGCACCTGCCGCTCCTCTTCCCCTTGTGAGGAAGCTGTAGACCGTGATGAGGTCTCCCCTCAGTCTCCTCTTCTCCAGGCTGAACAGACCAAGTGACTTCAGCCGCTCCTCGTACGGCTTCCCCTCTAAACCCTTCACCATCTTTGTGGCTCTCCTCTGGACACTCCCTAGTAGCTTTGTATCCTTTTTGTACTGTGGGGCCCAGAACTGCACACAGTGCTCAAGGTGAGGCCACACCAGTGCAGAGTAGAGTGGGACAATCCCCTCCCTCGACCGGCTGGCAATACAGTGCCTGATGCACATGATTTTTGTTCAAGCCACAGCTCTTCTGCCTGCACCTCCCCTCTTAAAACTTCAAACGAGTAGAGCTGTTTTTTCCCCAAAACTGCCGCACTATCAAATTCCTGATTGTCTGCAGAATAAAAGCTAACGCTTGTTTGACTTGCAAGACTGAGCTACAGAGTATTCACTTGTTATGCTGATGTGCCAGTCACGGATTAAAAGCACGTTTATATATAAAGAGTTTGTACGTACTGCAGAAGGAAAGAGTGCAAGATGAGGAAATGCATTTATTTAAACAAAAGCACTTCTGGGGAGGGGTGGAAATAGTAGGTTTTTATTAAGCTTGCTAAATGCTGTGTAGAACATCTTTTCTCTTCTTTTTGGGTGTACTGACCTTTGTATCTTTAGTTTCAGGCAGCATAGTGCTAACTTGTAAAATAGTAGATGGGAGTTGGGGTCAAAAGCTAAGATGTCTGTCTGTCTCTTAGGTATATTGTCTTAGTATTGATCACTGAGCTCAGACTGTACATTTCTAATGTCTTTTTTTAAATCCTTCTGAAACTATAAGCTTAAAATCTCTGCATTCTTTCAGTCTGTATTCTCTAGATTCTCACATCCAGGCTGTATCTGAATCCTTCGGACTTCTTTTAAGGAAAAGCTATGACTTATTAGTATGCTGTATACAAAACTTCCTTTCATCTTGTAACTTTATCCATGCTAAGCATTTGTGATTCTCTTGTGATTTTAGTGTAATTCAACCTGTGCTTCAGATTGATAAAGGCATTGTTTTCAGCTTCTTTTCTAATAGTATTGATCTTTATTGCCTTCTTACTGCATGGTTCTGCTGTAAATTTTCTCCTGCTTTAACTTACTCTTCCAGTTCTTTATCTTTTTTTTTATAGCCATCAGAATTGTAAGCCAGCATCAGCACTCATCCTTGTCAGATAGGGTGTGTATGACGGAGGAGGAAAGTTTATGGCAGTTGCAGAGAAGAATAGAAACATTTAAGAACATTTGGTAACGAGAAGAGCAATACTTAAACTGCTTCTATTTTGTATATTGAAATTTTCTTTTCATAGATGGAAAAATCCGTTTGGCAACTTTAGAACTTGGCTGCCTGTTGCTGAAGCAGCTGGTGTTTTCTAAAAACGGCAGCATCATAAAAGATGTTCACCTTGCTTGCCTTGAGGTAAGTATTTTCTTTCAAATTACCAGTCACAGCATTACTTGTCTTGGAGTCTTGTAGTACAGTTGAATAAATTTGTTTCATTTCTGATTGCAGTAAGCGTAAGTGTGAAATTTGAGCTTCTAGAATATCTTTCCATTGGTGGCTCTGTGCAGTGAACGTAAAGAATCAATACCCCATGTTTGGTTCCCAGCTTTGCTGTTACCTTGCTATTTAAACTCTAACTTCTCAAGCAGGGTTATGTTTCATTTTCTCTCAAATTTGTATGTCATCCATCTCAACCATGTAAAGAAAAGTGCTTTTGAAACTAACAAGCTCACATAAGCTGTATTTTCATAAGTGCAAGAACTGCATTCTGTCAAATTCTGGGCTGAAGGCTATGGGTACGGGGATATTAATAGACAGTCTCTTCTGTGCGAGTTTTTGGGTGGTTTATTTAGATGTGACTTTTGAGTAAATGATGTATTTACTCCCCGAAACACCATTATTCTATCTTTTCTAGGGTGCAAGGGAAGAAAGTGTTCATCTCCTTCGTCGTTTCTATAAGGTATATATGCAAAATTCTGTAAGAAAAAATCCTTTGCATAATGTGGAATTAGAAACAAGTCTGCAGCCCAGTCTCTACGTAGTGCCCAAGGCAGCACATTTTTTAAGATGGGAACTCCCATGTTTGTGATAGAGAAGGAAGTGTTTTGTTGGAGGATTCCTCTCCTTTCCTGCCCTTCCCGTACCGCACTGGCATACATCACAAAAAGGCTGTTAGAAGTCTCACCGGGTTTGTACCGGAGGTCAAGTTAGCAGTCAACTGCTGTGTATTTCATGGAACAGAGCCAGACTATTAAACATTTCTGGGATTTTATCATTGACACTAATATGGAATGTGTTTCTTTTCGGCATTACTTTTTATTTGTGTCTTATCTGAAATGATGACCTAAAATTTAACTTAATCTTTTTTCGTATTGGAGGCCTCTGCAGCTTTTTGCCTTTTTTTTTTTTTATCGTAAACAATGAGAGAAATAAAATTTTTAGCCCTAGGTGTTAACTTCTATATAAGGAGTGGTAAATCCATGACAGATTTCAAGTGTCTAAAATCTCTTCCTATTTTTGTTAGAATTCTCTTGAAGAATGTTTTCTCAATGTGCCTTACAAAAAATAAGTAACTTGTGGTGGGTTGACCTTGTCTGGCTGCTAGGTGTCCACCCAGCCGCTCTCTCACTCCCCCTCCTCAACAGGATGGAGGGAGAATATAAGATGAAAAAATCTTGCGGTCAAGATAAAGACATGGAGATCGCTTAACAATTACCATCACGGGCAAAACAGACCCAACTTGGCGAAAATTAATTTATTGCCAATTAAAATAAATTTAGATAGTGAGAAACAAAGACAAATTAAAACGTCACCTTCCCCCCACCCCTCCCTTTTCCCAGGCTCAACTGTGCTCCTTCATTCCTGACTCTCCTACCTTCTACCGCTGCTGAGTGGTGCGAGGGGATGGGAAACGGGGGTTTGGGGTCAGCCCATAACAGTTCATCCATGCTGCTTCTTCCTCCTCGCAGTTTTCCCCTGCCCCAGCGTGGGTCCTCTCCTCCATGGGCTGCAGTCCTTCGGGGGAAAAATCTGCTTCGGTGTGGGTCCTCCACAGACTGCAGTTCCTCCAGGGCATATCCGCCTGCTCCGATGCTGCAGTGTGGATATCCGCTCCAGCATGCTCCTTTCCACGGGCTGCAGAGGAATGTCTGTTCCTTTCTTAAACGTGTTTTCCCAGAGGTGCCATCAGCATTGCTGAAGGGCTCAGCCATGTCCCGAAGCGGGGCTGTTGGAGGTGGCTGGAACCGGCCATGTCCAGCACGGGGCAGCCCTGGCCTCTCCTCAGGGACGCCCCTGCAGCCCTGCTGCCAGGCCCTGGGCAGGAACACCCAGTACGTAATTAAACAAAACCGAACAGGCATGGCTCCATAGCCACAAAGATTCATGATATGTCCGTATCCATTTTTTTTTGAAAGGGAGAAGAAATTTTCCTGGATATGTTTGAAGATGAATACCGGAGTATGACAGTAAGTGACACCCCTTCTGCCCTGCCAGATCCTCAAACCCAGATACAACACAGGAGCAAGAACAAGTGCCTATTGATAACTACTGAGTATGCTGGTAGCTTTATTCCCAGGAGTAGAATAACAAAATGTGGGTGTTTTTTTTTTTTTTTCCTCTGAGGAGTTGTGTCTACATTTACATAAATCGTTTATGTGAAATTTCACAGCTCTTTATTAAACAAAAGCCCATTACTTTCTGAAAGTGAGTATGCAAAAATTACTTTATCCTGGGAAATGAGTCATTGGATTAATTTTTTTTTCTAGTTATTAAACAAAGTGAAAATCTTCCTATTTCTTTCTGAAGCCCAGCAGGGTTTCATTTTTGAGTGGTGCTACCTTACTTATCAGTAGAGAACAGGGTTCTAGTGAGCAAATATCGGGGCCTTTGTCTCATCTAGAAGAGGTACTGCCTGTGCCGCAGTACAGGCTGTGAAAGTTTTAACAGATCACGAAGATTAATCTCAGACAGTTCATATTTAACCTGTAGACATGTTTTAAAACTAATTATCTGTTTCAATTCTTTGGTTAGAATTCAGATAAAAATAGGTTGGATATTCAGCTACAGGTTTTTTTCCACAGTAGTACAGGGATTTAATGGACAGCCACTAGTTGTCTTTTTGAAAAAGCACAATCTACAGTTTGTGTGTTGGAATAAGCCTTTTAATATGGGAAGCATCGTGCACATATCTTACCAGCCTAAATAATGGAAGTGTTTAGTGAAACATTTAATTTTTTAGTAGTTAAGTATTGCTGTAGTTTTAGGTTGAGAAGTGGCACCGATACTAGCATCATTTTTATGTTGCAAGTTCAGTATACGTGTAGGTTTTCCTGTTGTATCTCTATTTCTGAGACTGCATTTTTTTTATTTACTGTAAAAGACAGAGCTACACTCTAGAATTTGAACTTTGTTTTCCTTAAAGCACATTTCTTTGCCTAGCTAGCAAATTACTTGCTGGGCAGGCTGATTTAAGTGCTAAATAACACTGATGTTGTCTTGTCAGATAAGTTGTGTAAATAACATGGTATAGAGCTTCTACAAAGGCAGAAGTATACTTGCTCTATCTGAATGATAAAGAAAGGAAAAAGTTGTGTCTTCATTAACAATAGATGAGAACAAGTTCAGATGAGCAAGAAAACTGAACACTGTAGTCCTTAGTATTTTTCCTTTCAGCAGTGAGTTTCCTTTTTTAACATTTTTCACCTTCATGATATAAAATGCTGTTCAGTGTACACACATGTGAACTGCATCTGAAGCAGTTATTTACTTGTTAGAAATTTTAGTTCTGTGTTCTCATTGTCTATGTAGATTTCTGTACCTTTCTGCACATTAATTGAATTTGTTAATCACTGAATTAACTTATTGTTAATCAATTGAATTTGTTTTAGACACCGAAGATGAATTGTTCTGAGATTAGAAAAATTGGCTAAAGACTGTTTTTGTGTTTGTATGCGTGCAAGGCAGCAGTTCAAGACTGCACTGTGAAAATTCTGGCCCTTGTTTCAGTCTGCTTCTTTTATTGTATCTGACCATGGCAAAGTGGCCAGGAATGCTTCCAGTTACAGTTGGCTATTTTGGAATGCCCATGTGACTGCATTTTTCTTCTATGCAGAATATCATACAAGCTGTGGGAAGGGCTTTTATATGTTTGAGCCATTCCAGCTGGCTTTCCGGCAAAAAGAAGGTCATGTCTCCAGTGCATGTGTATATAATAGAACTTAGATGAAATTGCCCAAAGGTACAGAAGGATAGATATTTCAGACATCATTTGTTCATGAAAATAAGCAACCCTGTAAGGGAGAGACTCTGTAAGTGGCAAGATTGAAGGGAATTGTCTAGTGTGAAAATTACTGCTTTATTAGAGACTAGAGTGTTCTTTTTGGAGAGAAAAAGATATGGGAAATTTTTCCTTGTGATTGAAGTAATTACAAATTTGAGTCAAAACTGAAAATCGAACCTGACAGACTTTGGGGTTTAGTACTCATGAAATAGCTTTTCTTCTGTAATCTTTCAGAGTTTTCTCCTGTGTTTTTTCAGTATGGAAACTTCAACAGTGTGTTAGGGAATGATGAGCAAATATAAAACAGAGATTGCCTGTAAGGAGCTTAAAATAAGATGGATGCTATCAAAAATTCTCAGAACTGTATAAGTTGAAGTCTTCCTCTTAAAATATGCAACCATGAGTTGTATTTGAAAGTAATGATGCAAATGCTTATTGTTCAGTGTAGTAATCAATGTTAAAATATTTTTATAGATTAAACCCATGAATGTAGAGTACTTGATGATGGATGCCTCAATCTTGTTGCCTCCAACGGGGACACCACTGACTGGTATTGATTTTGTGAAAAGATTGCCTTGTGGAGACGTGGAAAGAACACGAAGAGTGAGTAAGACTCTTTTTCTTACATTCATTCATGACAGAATGATGCCAAAGGCTTTGAACCATTCTAGAAATACAAATGTTTTTTCCTTGAAAGCTGCTTGATTGGAAGCTTCATCCATAAAATCAGAAAGACTTGATGAAGACAGACCTCTCTGTAGAGTATATAATGTTTACCTGTCCCAGTGGAGAAACTTTTTCTCTACGATTTCTTGTGTCTAGTCAATTCAATATGTTCTTGCCCTGGGGTTTTAATTTTTTTTATACCATGGAGACATCTACATAAAAAGGCATTTTGATGACACACATTAATACCTTGTCAGTTTCCTTTCATGATCTGATATCTCAATCTATTTTTCATTACATTCTCCTAGTAAGAATCTCCACTGGAAGGCTGGCTGGCTTCATATTGCTTGTGTTTCTAGATATAGCAAAAAAATATAATTCTACTCTGGAGTGTTCACTTTGCCAAAGTAATTCATGTTAGAGAGCTTGAGAGTGAGGAGAAAAATAGCAAAATATCTAATTTTATGACTGACACAATCTGTAGAGGTGATACTGACCTGAATAACAACATCACTATCAGCATTCTTGGGACAGTCAGTTCTTGGCCCTTATCTGGCAGTGTCCTATAAGCCTTGCAGTGCCAGTAAGCCTTAAAGATAATATTACTGCACGACCTTATTATTTGAACAGTGCTATTCTTTGGGTAGCTTTGCATTTATATAAGTGTATATGTAAGTATATTCAAGTACTCTTGAAGAAAAAATGTATTTCCAGGAATCTTCTGAAAACTTGTGTTTTCATTACTTACTATAAGCCACACAACTTTTTTTTATCACAGCAAGTTAAGTTTGATAAAGTACAGTGAATTATCTGGAAAAGTATTGTTCCTGGAAAGCAAAAATGCTTCCTAGAATTCTCTCTGAGGCATTTAACAGAATGATACTTAGAAATGCACATTAATGGAAACTGACTCCTCCATGGTTTTTCATGTGCTAAATAAGGAATAGCTTAACTTCTGTTTGTGGAAATTCAAAAATCAGTACAAATATTTGTGTAAATTCTTTGGGATGGAAGGGTCTTTCTCATCAGCAAGAGCTTCCAGAATGCTTCCTTGTTGGTCCTCCTTTCCCTGATCACATTGCTCTAGAAGTTTTAGAATTTCAACAATATGCTGAACTTCAGGTGTACCTTGTGACATTGCTGCTGCCGCTTAACCTGCTGGAGGTCCTTTTGGCTGACAGTTTCAAATGGATAGTGATTCAATTCTGAGCATACCCTGGCATGATTCCAAAAAAGTTCTCAAGTTTTATTTCACTAGCAAGTGAAGAAGTCCCTTACTTTGATTATATCATGAGTTCTTAGCTGTTAGAGATCAGGTCTTTTTAGGCTCTCACTTCTTCTTTTGCTATAGAAAGTCCCTCTAAGTGGCAATTCTTTTCCTCTTAGCAACTTTAGGAGGAACTCTCAGAAATCAGATCTCTCTCAAGTTATCAAAGGCACATCACCAAAATCCAGACAGCCAACCCCTCTGACTTAAAACATTAAAATGACCAGAAGTTGTTAGGCTGCTTTTTGAAATCAGCTACTGCCGCTTGATCAAGCCTTCCGCCCAGAATCAGATGCTCTTTTGAATTGTTGATAGTCCAGTTACTGCTTGTTGGTTGCATCTCTTCCTTCTGATTTCTATAGTCCTGAAGATGGTACTGCTTACCAGTCTCCTAGAATAATGCAAACTCATTTACGTGCTTATTTGGGAAGTAATGAACAGTATGGGTCTTAAACGCTGCACCTTGGAGTACATAGCCAGCAGAGACTCTGAGAGAAGGTTTTGAACTACCGGTGAGAACGCTCTTTCATGGGAACGCAATAAGATTCCCTGCAAATTGCTCTCTCTTTGCACATGGTATGTGTATAGAAATGAAGGAATCGGCACAAAGTATACCTCATGATAATGCGTAGTTCTTTAATATATATAACAATTCATATTTGTTCCTACTTAACCAAGAAAACAGATGTCAGCTGAAAAAAATTCTAGGCCACTGAACTGCTCTGCTGTTTTATCGAGATCTAATAAAATGTTATAGGAAGTCACAAATCACATGCTTTTGGGTTTATATTGGTATTGCTAGCAAACTGAGGGCTATCAGTATTGTAGGAAGCACAGCATAGTTCCCTTTTCATCTGATGTTCTTGATTATTTTTTTTTTTTCTTGCAAAGGTTGAAGTTCTAATATTCTTTCCTACTCCTGTAGATTACTCTGCGGTAAAAGTGATTACATGTTTGGGGATGAGTGACATTAGTTTTATAAGGAATGTATATGAGGAAAATTAAGGCTCTTGCTAGGAGGGAAAGAGGATTGAAGGGAAAGTAAGTGAAAGCAGAGTGAGTGATGGCTGCCCTCTGAATTAAAAAAAAAAAACAAAAACTGGTTGGGTTTGACTTCTGGGTTACCAAAAATGCAAGGATGTTGCTGTCTTGATTGAATTTGGAAACTTTTAAACCCAATACCATGAATTCTTCTTGAAGCATCTGGTAGTAAAACTGCTTTATAGTAAGCCTATTTAGTTTCAATAAATCCACAATACATTAGAATGCAATCAGCTTAAATGGGAGAGATCATCTCCCATTATAAAATGACTCTGCTCTTATTCATAAGGTAGTGTTAATATCGTATCTTTGTTAGATACCCTTGACATTCTTTGCTCCGAATAATCATATTGCCCTATTAGATTTCAGCAGCATAGGAAATTCATCTGCTCTGGTGTCAGTTCATGGAAGAGCCAGATATATGACTTCCCTCTCTTCATCCCTGTTCTGCCAGAAGTTTCAGAAAGCACCACCAGTATGATAGCTGGCCAAGCACTCACATTTCTGATTCACAGGAACCACAGTTGTGTTGATTTTAAAAGTAGAGGGGTGAAGGGGTTTGCCTTAAAGCAGTTTAAATTTGTTTTTCCTAATACTTCCTGCAATCTGGGAGTTCCTGGGCACTGCAGCTGTTCCATGAATTCCATGCTTTTACTGTAAGGAAACAGTTAATTTACAGTATGCCACAGAATTACTATGTAGGAAACTGTTTTAAAAAACAAAACATGGGAAGTAATAAAAAATTATTTTTAATTTGCTATACTGAAAATACAGTTCTTGTAGTGGAAGAGGATTATAAATGGTGCCTTTCAAAATGTGGCTCATAAAATGATGATTGTTCTTTGACACTTTTAGTCTTTGCGTGCCATGTGTCATTAATTTCTAAATCAAAACAAGAATATTAATTTCACAGAGCAGCTGTTGAAAGTTCCTTGGGACCGGTGAAGCTTTCAGAATGCTTTGCCCTGATGTAGACCTTCTGAGAATACAGATGAAGTTCTCCAAGAACGCTGTTTTGCACGTGGTTACTTTTGATGAACGCAGCAAATTAAAACTCAGAAATCCCCACTGTTTTCTCTCAAACTTGTAGACATCTTAGCTAGACTCAGCTAGAAGAGTTATTACTCTTTTAAGTTCAGAATGTGAGTGTCTCTGAAGGTTGGTTGTGTAGCTCTCTGTAGCGTACAGGTGTTGTAAAAACAATCAGTACTAAAATAATGATTAAAAAAAAAAAATCCAAGATTGTTGTTGTTGTTGCTTAAACAGCTCCTGTAGTCATTTGCCTGTTAGTCACAATCTGCATAAGTGTGCCAGTGGGATAAAAGCTCTGCTGCTTCTACCTCGTTGCAAATAAATAGCATGTTTCAACTTCTTCCATATCCTTTTTTAATTGACTTTGAAATTACATTCCGCTTTCTCAATTTAAAAAGTAGATTTACTGCATGACAACAAACTCAGGGGTTGTAAAAGTGAGTATACGTTTATAAGATTCTGTTAAAATATGTAGTGCTGAGTGCAGCAATATTTTAATATTTTCTTTTAATTTCTCAAGGCAATCAGAGTTTTCTTTATGCTCCGTTCGCTATCACTGCACTTGCGAGATGAGCCAGAAACTCAGTTACCGCTCACAAGGGAGGAAGATCTGATAAAGACAGATGATGTTCTTGACTTGAGTAAGTAGTCCCTCAATTTCCCAAATAGTCTATGACATGGAAAAATTGCTGACTTGGCATTTTTAACTTTAAAAAACAAAATAGTTATCTTGTTTGTGTAATTGACTACCAAAGATGATTGTATTAAGTTGGTCTTCTACTGGATTTGGAACACTTCTTGTGGGTTGGTTTGTTGTTTGTTGTTTTTTTTTTTTTTTAAGAGATTGTTAATAAGTATTCCAGGGTTTAAATATTAGCACATAAAGGATTCCGAGTCATTCATCTGGATTCCTGGTACGTTAGTTTTCTAAACAAAATGATCCTAGGAGGATGTTCTGTTCTGCTTTCACTTATTCAAGACGCACTTAAACCATTCATGAACTTTAAGAGACTGGAGGTAATTACTCCAACAGCTACACTGTGCTGTTTTACTGATACTGGGGTTTGGTTGTCATCATGTCCCCCCCACCCTGGAGTTTTTTCTTCACATCTCTTGTGTCATTTTAAAGTTGGTGTATGGAAGCTTTTACTCCCATAGTTGAACAGGATGCTGAGCGATTCCCAAGGGGAATCAGTCTGTAATGTCCAGAATGACCCTGTGATATTAAGGCAAAGTACCTTCTTTCTGCAGAATCATAGAATACTACTGCACTCTCCATACTGAAGAAATTAAAAATATTGGAAGGAATAGAATCACGAAGTATGCTATTTGTCTGCAAACTCAATATATCTGTGTTCATTTAACATCAAAATATACATCTCTAGATGACCTTACGTGTTACTGAACAGTCTAACTTCTAGAATAACTCTGGCCTAAATCATAAAGCGGCAGTTTTACCGTCTCCAGTGCTGACGTTGTTTAAGAAACAGTAACTTGTCATGTTTTAAGTTAATCTTACTATAGTGTGAGACATTTTCTTTTTGTTTAAAGGTTTAAAGGTTTAAGCATGTGACTGCTAAAATAAAGTTTGTGTATTTGCTAGCGTTTTAATTTTTGAAGGTTCTTTTTCTTACAAAAGAAGGAAAAAAATGCTTTGTTTCAGATGTTAATTTTTTTGATTCTCTATGTTTAAGTGCTTGTTGGTCTTAATCCAACTAAAAAAACCAGTTGCCCTGGTTGCCGTAGTAGATGTTATGGGAATATGTCCAGTATCTCAGAGACTTTTGTGCATCAGGTCCATCAAGAATATTAATTATCTGAGTGAAGGGAAAACACTGAAATCAAGTGAGCAAAGCAAAAGTTCTGTGATATCAGAGCTGCTGTGCAGTAGCTTAATGGATGAAATACAGGTTAAACCTTTAAAACAAAAATTCTATTTCAAAATTACCATTAAAAATTTATTAAATTTAATTTTTAGAAAATATATTTGTCTGTAATACTGAAAATGTCAGAGGACACTTCCTCTGCCATAAAGTCCAAGCCATGCAGCTTAGAGCAGTGAAAGGTTTTGAGAATAAACTCGTTTATCTCTAAATGTGGAAAGAATGCTACCAAAGCAGTTAACTGAACTTGTGAAAATGTACAAGCTGTAGGATATGGGCAGGCTTTTACTAAGTAAATGCAAGCATTAGGCTACAGTAGATGAGAAGATACCAAGATATCAGTCCAGTGTTTGCATTTTTGGTAGCTACGTGGCCGATGGTGTGGAAGACTGACAGTTGAGTCATCGCAATTCCCATTTGTTGAATTTCTGTATTATTTAAAGGATTTAAGAAAATATGCAGGGACAATACTTCTTAAAATGTGTTCTTCAATAGTTGTATTCTGTATTTTTCCTACTGGTATTGTTTTGGCTTGGTGAATTAAGTGGAATGAGCTTAATGCAAACTCATCGCTTTTGGTCTTTCCTAAAGAGAATGAACAGCACAAGATGTTGTTAATGACATTATGCAATTATTAGTTGTCAGGTAAAAAATTATGTCCAGAATTTAGTTACTGTTGACTTGCTAAAGGATTAGTAATATAGAATCATAGAATCATAGAATTGTTAAGGTTGGAAAAGACCCTTAGGATCATCAGGTCCAACCGTTAACCTACCACCGCCAAGCCCACCACTAACCCATGTCCTCAAGTACTGCATCTACCCGTCTTTTAAATACCTCCAGGGATGGGGACTCAACCACTTCCCTGGGCAGCCTGTGCCAGGGCCTGACCACTCTTTCAGTGAAGAAGTTTTTCCTAATATCCAACCTAAACTTACCCTGGCGCAGCTTGAGACCATTTCCTCTCGTCCTATCACTTGTTACTGGGGTGAAGAGACTGACCCCCACCTCACTACAACCTCCTTTCAGGCAGTTGTAGAGGGCAATAAGGTCTCCCCTCAGCCTTCTCTTCTCCAAACTAAACAACCCCAGCTCCCTCAGCTTCGAATGGTTAATATAGAATTAACTCAGCTTCCTGTTTCAAATGAGTTAGCTATTTATTGCAATGTTGGCTCTTTTTCAGAGGGTGAGATGAAATAATGAATCAGCTTCTACTGAAAAAAAAAGTTTTTTCTTAAATTAACTGGAAATGTGCTTATGAAGTAGTTGTTAGTTTTTTAAGAACATACTGAACAAAAGGTAGATCTGATTGAAATACTGTTTCCAAACGTTATTTGTTCCTCCTCCCCACCCCACCCCACAAAAAAGAAAAAGAATACCTTTTGTCTTTGCTTATCTGTTAGTCTAGAGAAATGCTGATCGCTCTCATTATAAAATTTAGTGGACTGCACCGCAGGTATTGTGCAGTTCATTGCAGGTGTCTTTTTATTTATGAATTTTCATTTCAGGCACTGGAACAGGCTGCCCAGGGAAGTGTTTGAATATATTGAGGTATTGGTATATATGGAGATATTTAAAAGCCGGGGAGATGTGGTGCTTGAGGACATCGTTTAGTGATGGACTTGGCAGTGCTAGGTTAACAGTTGGACTCGATGATCTTAAGGGTCTTTTCCAACCTTAACAATTCTATGATTCTATGATTTCTAAGGCAGTGGCTTTTACACAGAATACAAGGTATCCTTTTCTTTGGAACATGTAGTTTAGACCATAGGTTATTAATACTTCACTCTGTTATGGATAACTGATTGTAATTTTTATTACATGTCCATAATGCCAGATTAATTGCTAAAGTAGTGGTCCATGCTCTGTATATTTAATGGTGTCCAAGGTTGTTTCCTTCTTCCAGTGTGGGATGCTGGATATAAATGGTTAAAAGAGTCTATATATAGAAAGGATGTGAAAAAAGAAAAACTATTAGGCTGAAAATTATTTGCTTCAGTTTGAATTCATACTCGGCGCTGGCGAGGCCACACTTTGAATCCTGTGTTCAGTGTTGTGCCCCTCACTACAAGAAGGACATCGAGGTGCTGGAGCGTGTCCAAAGAAGGGCAGCGAGGCTGGGGAAGGGTCTAGAGAACAAGTCTTACGGGGAGCGGCTGAGGGAGCTGGGGGTGCTCAGCCTGGAGAAGAGGAGGCTGAGGGGAGCCCTCATCGCTCTCTGCAACTGCCTGAAAGGAGGCTGGAGCCGGGGGGGTCGGTCTCTTCTCCCCAGGAACAAGCAATGGGATGAGAGGGAACGGCCTCAAGCTGCGCCAGGGCAGGGTTAGGTTGGGGATTGGGAAAAACTCCTTCCCCCAAGGGCTGTCAGGGCCTGGCACAGGCTGCCCAGGGCAGGGGCTGAGTCCCCATCCCTGGGGGGATTTAAAAGCCGGGGAGATGTGGTGCTTAGGGACATGGGTTAGTGGTGGGCTTGGCAGTGCTGGGTTAGCGGTTGGGCTCGATGATCTTAAGGGTCTTTTCCAACCTTAACAATTCTGTGATTCTATGATTCTATGAATGAAGTGTTCTAAAATTTAAAGATGTAATGCCTACTATGAAAAATTTTTTTAAGAAGAGGTATTAAAATTGTACTGTTGATTTAGAGCATCACCCTTTTAAACTCATTTGCTGCTTTAAGGTGTATTATATTCCTTAATGGCACAGTCATTAACTTAAAATACAAATTTATACTGACCAATATGAAATAAGGCAACAATGGTACTGAACTGCTTGTCACATGGTGCTTGTAAGCGTGTGCATGAAGCTACTATTTGTTAATATGTATGTACATTCATAGGTGTTTGCACACGTGCATATATAAGTAAAGAAGACGAGTAGGTTCCATTGCCCTACCCATGGAACCTGTGCGTTGGTGCTCTAGAGACCCTTATATGAGAAGAAACCCGTATATGAGAATCTTTTGGTTTTCTATAATTTATCCGATAACTCACATCTTAATTTTCAGAAGACTTTATCCTTTCCACTACGCTAAGCATAAACACAAGTTTAAAATAGAAAATCAAAGTTACAAAAATTTTTTTTTGAGACAAAGGTTAGAATTCTCCTTTGAGTCAGCATTAAGCTGTTTGAGAAGGTAAATGGGAGTATTTCAAATAAAGAACAACGTTGGGATTGACTGAATACTTATTTAGCTTTGATTCATTTAGACTGGAGGTGCTTTTTCTTTGAATGAATAATTACCTGTACTTTTCCGCTTTCTTAATGGAAGGCAGCAGAGATGCCCGCGTGACTGTAGTAGATCCCAGGCAAGAACCGAAGTAGTTTCATATGAATTAACCTATTTTATTTTATTCCGAAAGTATTGCCTGATAGTCCTCCCAACACCTTTGTTAAGTTGTACGTTCCCAGTGCTCGTTTTCAGAAGAGCTCATGGATTTCTAGCCAGTAATTTCTACCTTGTCTATTTAACCGCCAGGCTATTCTACAATGAATATTTTATTGCTATCAAAATTATAGTAGTAACAAGGTGGAATTCTTAACTACATTGTTTATCACTCGATGTGTTAGGAAAGCATTCAAGAAGTCTCACAACTGCAGTATAAAAGCAGAAAGACTCAAAAATGTGGAGCAGTGCTTAGAAATCATCTTGTAGGTAAGAATCTGCCAGGCTATACTCATGTTAATTTTCTCGTAATACAATTTGAGTTAAGCATATCGCCATATGCTGGTAACTCTTTGATTGCAAAACCAGGAACTCACTGAAAATAGCAAGTACGATTTATTACACACTCACAGTTTGGGACAGCAGATCCCAAACCAGATTTGGAGGAGAAAATCCTCCCAGATTTGGAGGAGAAAACCAAATTGTCATTAGTGTAGACTTCAGCAACTGAGTTTGTCTCTACAGAAGAAACCTCTCTAATCTGCTTCTCCTGGAAGGGGACATGTCACTCAAAACTGGGTAATGTTTTATGCATCCCTGCCACTCAGCGTGTGTTACTGTTACTGGAATGTTTGGGAAGAAGATTTTTTTCTCAGATAATCTATTTTAGAAATTTAGTGGTTAACTTGAGTTGTTTTTTTTTTTTTATTTAATTAAAATTTTTAATTAAGAATTAAGATCACTGCTTTTCTTACCAACAAGGTGTTAACTACCAAACCAGCTTTCAGAATGACATAAATCAGAAGACAGAAGGATTGATATAGGACTTTCAAAATGTCTGAATGCACAAATAGGTGTTTATATTCTGTGGACAGATGGGAAGCTGTTATAGATTACATCAGAGTGAAACCTGAACCTTTTGCAGAGATGTTTTGGTGGTAGCTCCAGGTATGCTTCTGAGATACTGTTTAGTAAACACCTAGTGCAGATAATAGACTTTATAAACAGCATGAATTGTAGTAAGAAGTGTTGGACACTTGAACAGTGTAACAGTTGTATCTGTTCCTTATGTGTGCTGTTGTTAGATATTTAAGTTTGAATACAGAGTATCCACATAATGATGGCAGTTCTGTGCCTTAGTGTATTCTCTGCTTTCTGATCTTTTCACAGAAGGTTTTAGTCTTTATTTTGGGACCACAATACGTAATTACAGCCATAGATCTTTCAAAGCGTGACTCTTTCCGTATACTCTAGCATTTATTAGTAAACAGATTTTTTTCTACAGCTGGCAGAGTTACAGAAGTTCAGTTAAACACATCGCTTACCCCACTGTTGGTGAAAACAGCCCGTATCTGAAGAGGGAGTGAGTCAGTCTGTCTGGGATCTCAAAATTTTGAACAGAGTTCTAGCCTATTTCCAAAAACTGAAATAAACTGAAAGAGGCTGTAAAAAGCCCTTACTGTTGAGTTTTCTCATATCCTGTCTTTAAGTCAGAATCTGTCTTGAACAATCAGTTTTATATCTTGGTTTCAAAAGACTTTTCCTTCCTGGTTAGCTGGAAAGACATAGACTTATTTCATCTTCAAATCAAGTTGACAGGTGTTAGACCTGTTCCAAAGAAGTGGCACTGGTGTCTGTGTCCACAAAATATGATCATGTTTCAAGTGTTGCCTTGGGAGGAGCTTTTCTTGTCAGTAAATTGCTAAAATAATACTATGTAGCACAGATAGAGATATTTGGATCTGATCCTCACAGCAAATAGATACTATTTGATTTTAACAAGTCCCTTGCTGAGTATCCATGATTATGGGGTTGATGTTAGCTGTTTTTTCTTAGAATCATAGACCAGCCCAGGTTGGAAGGGACCTCAAAAGATCATCTGGTCCAGCCTTTAGAAAAGGTTGAAAGAAAAAAGAAAAAAATCTCATTTTTCAATATGTTGAATGAAACAGTATTTCCACATTTGATTCGGAATCATCCAAGCTTTATTTTGAAGGCATTGGAAAACACTGAAGTTATTAAAAATAGAAAAAAAGTTTATTAAGTATGTAACTGTAATCATATTTTCCCTGTTTTATTCTGTTGCGTTGGGTTTTTTTAACCTTTTCCTTTTCCCTCCATCACTTCTTCCCATCTGCAACACGGCACAGTCTTTGTTCAAAGTCATCAGAGTTGTTTTGTGATTTTTATTTTAATTTTAATATTTTTAGGGCTACTAGCAAATACTCTGCATTCATTGGGGCCTTTGAGTGAAGTTCCACATTTACATGTGCATCAGTTTATGTATTTCGGTTGGTAACAAACCCAAAAAATGATAATTGTGTGCCTTTAATTATCACTTTGGAGATATTTTCGATCTAACAAATTTTCCTCAATCTATGTTATTACAATGCTTTTTAAATTTTTCTGAACATTGAGATGCTTCCAGTGGTTATGCTCATTCATATACATATCGTATCAAGAAGGAGTGGAGGTTAACAAGATCCAGTAATTATTTCAGCTACTGTTTTGATTTTGAAAAATCCTGCAAAACTCACCTTACCAAAATGGCCTCCCCCTCCTCCCCCCAAATGCATTGCTGGTGGTTTATGGGAGCTTGATGAGAAAGGTTAAAGTTTCTTGTAAAGAAGATTTTAGAAATATAAAAGAAATTTTAGTATTTTGATGCACATATGTTCATTGTAAACCTTTAGGTGTAGCTGCAAGGTTGTCAGCACTATATATGACTGTACGTTTAGAAATGAGTCAGGTATTCCATAGAAGGTTCACTCCATATTGCTGGGTATGCTGCCACCAGAATGATAAATACTGTTAATTTTCAGTATTGTTTTTTACTGTAAATAGTTTTGAAGCACTCATGTATTATGTGATAACTGCCTGCTTTAGCCTGCATGTGAGTTTGTAGGTGTCTCATGTAGGTGGCTTCTTTAATCTTATTCAGCAGCTCACTGTTTGTGTGAAGTTCACTGGCAGCTCAGATTAACAGCCTCCAAATTAACGGCCTCGATGCTTGGTTTCAGGCTGCTGATTCTGTGAGTGGCAATGTTTTAAATGTCACGGTCGAGGTAAATGATGATACATTTAAAGCTGTTATTGCTTTGCTAAAACTGAAAAAAGTAACATTATAGTTAGGTCTCCTTGTTAACTCTGTCTCTGCCAAATATACAGGCTTTATAAAGGCCATCATAGTCAACATTTTTTTTAATACGATTTGAGGAAAATTTATCATAGAATAATTGAGGTTGGAAGGAACCTCAAGAGGTCATCTAGTCTAACCCCCCTGCTCAGAACAGGCTCAGCTAGAGCAAGTTGCCCGGGGCCCTCACCAGGCAGGTTTTGCATATCGTCAAGGATGGAGATTTCGCAGCATCGCTGGGCAACCTGTTTCAGTGTTTGACCACCTTCACAATAAAAAAAGGTTTGTGGTGTTTGTTGGTTTTTTTACCCCCAACATTTTGGTGGAATTTCCTGTATTTCAATTTGTGCTCAGTGCTTCTCATCTTGTTATTGGATACCACTGGCTTCATCTTCTCTGCTCCCCCCCAACAGGTATTTGCAGATGTTGATAAGAGGTTTTATCAGAAATTTTTTTTCTATTAAATGTCTTCCAAGGGATACAGCTTATCTTTTGAGTCCTTATCGAGTTACTTTGCAGGTCTGTTCAGTGAAATTAAACAGTACACTATGGTCAGGAAAATGAAACTTAGTTCAATTTATTTGCACAAGTGGCATTTAATTTGAACATAAACTGCCTAGGCAAATGAAAGCTTCCTTCTATAGTTTAGTAAGAGATTTCACTGTGGGTAGATAACACTAAAATTTTTAGCTTTTAATTCTCATGAATATGTTTAAATAACTCCATTTCAAGACTGTGTTAAGTATGCTAAAAGAGATTTTTGTTTAGTTTTCTTTCCAAAGTACTGTTGTTTGGGGTTTGTCTGTCTCATTCCTAAGTATATTGTCATATGTGAGGAAAAGAGGGTAAGCCAAAGCGTAGTGCAGATGTATGACCAGAGACACGTCCTCTAATTTCAACTAAATGCACTTTGTGGGAGCACCTAGGTAGATGCTTGATTTGTTGCATTCTTGATGCAAATGCTTCTGCATAGTCTTTCAGTTGCTTAGTCTCTGAAGGGTAATGCTGTATAACAGACTGATCTCTGTTCCCCTGATTTCCTAAATAACACAATTCTGTGAGTGAAATACCAGGATTTTCCAAGTTTAACAGATGCTTTGGCGGTTTTAGTGTACAGTTGCTAAGCTTTCTTCAGAGGTGAATGAGTGGCATTTCCTTCTCTACTTTAAAAGTGAGGTATTGGCTTAAAAAGAGATTATTTCAGAGCAAGGCAAGCATACTTTTCCTGATAAAAATTTAACTGTTCCCAAGCTACTGTCCTGTTATGAAGAGCTGCATGTAAAACAAGGTTTTTGCCATTCCTCATGCTCCTGCAGATACTTCCTCTCAGAAGAGTTTTCTCCCCAGAAGTTTCTCTGATTTGCTCTCTGGATTGTCGTATTCAGGAATTCATTACAGATTCTGTCCAGTTGAGAGATTTGGCAAGTGTGATTTCTCTCGCACAGAGCCTTTCCCTCTGGTGTCAGAGTACAGTAACAGCGAAATAATATAATCATCTAGTGCTTCTCCAGTTCAATGTTGTCATCCCTCAGACACTGAAGTTTATTTATATACAGCTTAATAAACAACACAGTGCAATTTTTTTTCTCTCCATAATGTCACAGCTAGATGCTTTCTGTAAGAAGGTGTTTAACTTTTGACATTGTTTTCATAATGGCAAAGCAAACATCAGTGAATTGGATTTATCGATTTGAAAACTGACCTGTCTGAACTTTATGCCAATGTTAAAATCCAGATACTCATTACAAGCTGAAAATGAAGCTTTTATCGGTTCTCATTTGCTGCAGAATCACGTGGGGTTTAGATAAACTGAAATGACAGGTTATTTTCCTGTATACTTCTCTAATATTTTTATAATGTATTTAAGAGACCAAAATATCTTTTTTAAAGGCATCTGTTTAAATGCTTTTTATACATGCGCGTGCACACACATATATGAAAGAATTACATAGACACTTTTCTTAGGAAAAAAAATGCAGTTTGAGCAAAAATAGCTAGTCATTTTAGGTTTATGCTTTGCAGCAGAGAATATCATATCTGGTTTTGTCCTCCTGCGTCACTGTAGGTGCTAGCGAACACTAGGCTTCAGCGCTTTCCAGATGGTCATGAAACACGGAGATGAGTGTGAAGGTTTCATGATATTCTGGCAACTAAATTTTTTCACTAGCCTACAATACTAGGAAGTTGGTGAGTATTAGCACACGTGGTACAAGAAAATGGGTTATGTTCCGTACGCTTGAAACAAGTCTGAGAGGAAATCGCATCTTTTATAAGAAATTCCAGCGGATGCTCCTTTTAAATACCAACAATCCACTTGTTCCTGAATATCATCAGGAGGCAAGATTTTTTTTCTGGACTTAGTGGCATAACTCATCTGTAGTGTGTATGGTGTTCAAATCTTACGTTTATTGGTGGTAATGTGAAAGAGCTTAACTGGACTGTTTTGCTTGTTTGCTAATAGTTAATTATTTAGTGGTTTGCTTGTGATAGTGATCTTTTCTCTGTTAGATTTATAAGTACTGGTTTGAAAGGGGAGAAAGGAAAAAAAAAACCACACCACACAAAACACCCCACCCCACAAACCAAACCATCTTTAACATGACTTGTCCCTTGGTTTACATTCTGAAATGTGTGCCCCGGGTTTCTCCTCAATTTATCTTGCCTTCTCAATTCATGCATATACAATTCTGTATTTTTCCCTTCTTTCCAAGGTCATCTTAAACCTCTTTGCCTTTGTCCTGAATCTTCCTTTTTGTTCAGTAAATCTTGACATAGTCTTTTTCTTTTCTAAAAAGTCTTTAGCATTAAAACTGTCTTTGAGACCTATTTCTTTACCTGAAACAGGTGGTGTGAAATTTGTTAAAGAATGCTTCTTTTAAAGTGGTTAGCATTTCTTGCAAGAACAGAGATTTCAAGTCACTCTTGGCAGTTATTCTTGCTCTTTTCTGCTGGTGCTGACGGGAGCAGTGCTCCCCTGCTCAAGAAGGGTGGTGGCAGCCTGTCCTGGCCAAGAGAAGGGACTGAGAGTCTGAATTCCAACTGGGCAAGAGAGACATGGCAGACGCAGTGAGAAAGTAATTCTGAGCTTCTCTGAGAGAGGGCTGTTTATTGTGAAGAGTAACAGAAGTAATTCATTTTAAACTGTTCAGCAACATGGTCAAAACATAGGTTGTCAGAAACATTCTGGCTAGAGAGTATGGTGCAGATAATTGTTTCCCAGGACTTACATAAAATTTGAAATGGCTTTGTAAACTCTGACTATATTTGGGGAATATGTTGTAGTTCTGTCAAGGATCGTATATTCCTCTATAAACTCATTACATCAAAGTGCAAAAATGTAACTCTGAAGTTCTTTGCAATTAAAGACTGTTGTAGTAAGTAGTAAAGCAGAATATCGTACCAAATGGGCACAAGCTGTTGGAAGAAGTTCCCCATGTAAACTGGGAGGTGGTGCGTTAACTATATGCAGCCTAGTGCTTATCTTGGACTGCCAGCTATGCACACATGGTGATAAAAGTTTTCTCTAAGAGCTTTTAATGTCTGCAGATGATTTCTAGAAACTATAAAATCATTAAAGATCAAGCCCTGAGGCAGGTCAGGTGCATTTAGACCATCTCCTAAAGTAACTGTTATATTCTAAAGACTTCATATAATACAGCCTTTCCAGGCAAAGAGTTGCCTGTGTTTATGCAATATTTTCACCTAATTTAAATCTTCACTGGAAGCAGCTGAAGTCTTTGAACTCTCCTTCCTAGGCTGTAATTCCTAAAAGTTGTATTTTTCTTGGAGAAAGTCCAGGGAAGCCTTGGATCCGTGCCTTGGACGTGTAGTGTCCAGACTGGTTACAAACTTCATTTTGCATGAGGAAAATTAACTTAATTTCTGTTAATCTCAGAAATGACACTACACTTTTTTGCAGCAGTGTCACATCAGTGAGCCATTCAGTCTGTGGTTCACTTTAATCCCCAGAGCAAATTTCAATAGTACTGAAGTTTACTGGGCTTGAAATTCTTTCATCTAAATGTGGTTGGGTATCTGTAACTGCCTTATAGCATAGCTCAGTTCACTGGAAATGTGTTTAACCACACTTTCTCTTCTGTTTTTGTCATAAAGGATGACTGTAGCTTATGACCCTTCAGCAGCTGTGAACTAGAAACAGTCATGTAAATGGGGTACATTCAGTTGTATAAACTCAAAAGATTCCTGTAACAGTTGCCTAATAAATGAGTAATTTTCCTTTCTGTTCTTTGATAAACTGTTACAGTAATGCTTTAAGTTTTTGTCAGATCTAAAATGAAAACTTTCTGCTCTGGAAAACAACTTCAGCCCTTTGAGTTCTTTACCTTAAGTACTGCATTTTTGTATTCAGGCAGTTGATTTTGTACAGCAGTAATTCCAAGTATTTTAATCTGCTTGCTGTTGAACTGAAAACTGTGCAAATACTGGACAGAACCAAGTATTTGAGAACTTCCCGACTCTATTTGGTGTTGTGGCCTATATGTTGAGAATCTCACAACAGATTACCCACAAAATTCAGCAGCCTTGCGTTACATATTCAGAGGGGTCCAAATCCAGTTGCTTCAGGTCTTGAGAAGAATAGGGCTGTTCCAGGAATTCATATCAACTGAAATAATATGTTGATGGACTAATTGGATTAAAGAACCAAAGAGGCAATAAATAAAGGGTCCCAAGTTAAGAAGAAACCAGACATGTTCCAGAGTCCTGTTTTGAAACACGTCTGTAATTGTTGAAAGCCTTAAGAGCTCCTTAACACTGATAACACTTTATGCTTGTTATTGAAACTGCTTCAAAAAGATATTGGCTGTAAGAGTTTAATGTAGAGGATAGGCTATAGAGTAAGCCCATCCTTCTTTAGTCGTACCAACTGTTTGAGAATTAATTCCTTCTCAGTTAATGGCTATATTCATAGGGATTTTCGTGTTTTATTCTGTTTCTATAGCTTGGAAAAAAACAGTGCATATATCCTTTGTGTTATATATGACTTCCCTGAAGCTAGTTCTGTCTGAACCAAAGTGTATTCCTAGAAAAACGTTAGTTCTTGATTAGGAACTTTGTCCTGTGGAGGAACAGACTACCAGTTGTGTAGTTTCACCAGTCAATTATTTTCACCATGGAACTGCTGCTGTTTGTAGCTTTTGTCTATTAGACTTGACCCTGTATTAAATTTCTTATCTGTTTGTACTATTTGTACGGATTAAAATCTTCCTGCCTCCCAGTTATTCTTCTAAGTTAGTTGAATTATTAAGCTTTTTGCTTTAAAAAAAAAAAAAAAGCTATTTCTAATTTTCATGCTATTTTTTGTTGTGGTGGTCTTTCAAGTTTCTTTCAGCCTGCTTCTTTAAAACTGTGTGTACTTCAGCTGGCACAGTGTTACGGTAACGCACCAGTGTAAAGCAGAGGTATTACCCCATCGTGTGCATTCAGAGATCGTGTCTGCCATTTTAGTGTAGAAATACATTCGCTTTGTTATCAACTGTAATTCCAAGTCTCTTTCAGAGAAGTTAAATCCTGACTACAATCCTTCCTACTAGAAGGCTTCTGTTTTTCATCCCCTGATGTATATAACATTATGCATTTCAAAACAATCAAATATGTTTGGGTGTCTTATGCCTAAATTCACAGGCCAGATCAGAATAAATGACACGTGCATTATTCTTGTTTTCCCATGAGTTAAAAACATTGATAATAACTTCAAGCTTTCCAGTTATAAATGAAAAGGTGGAATAATTTAGGCATTAGAAAGTAATTTCTGGGAGGATGTATTAGATTTATACCTCTGTTACCACTTCTAGCTGTGTATGTATAAAATATATAGGAATACAGATACACTTTTGGATCAAAAATTTAGATAGAGCTTTTGATGCATTTAATATATATTTGTATCTTTATTGTTCAGATTATTAGAATGTCTTTGGTACAATAATATTGGAATAAGATTCTGTTGGCTAAATGTAGCCTACATTGCCATTTTAGATCTCCTGTGGTTTTTCTGCCTGGTGTCCCAGCTTCTGCTCTAAAAAGCAATAAGGCTCCCGTAGGCTCCCAATAGTAATATTTGCCAATCCTGTATGGATTTCTTGAGCCTTCTAGGGCACATGAGAAGGTAATAGCAATCAGTCCTCATGTAACTGAATCACATCCTGTATGTATTGCAGAAAAGTAGCAGTGCTGTATTTATTGATTAAACTTGTTTCCTCAAATTTCAAAAGCTCACACTAGATTCACACTGGATTAGCATTAATTGTCCTCTTTTAATTGAGTTAGGGTTCCATA
The DNA here is from genome assembly GCA_020745775.1 of Theristicus caerulescens. Lineage (NCBI taxonomy): Eukaryota > Metazoa > Chordata > Aves > Pelecaniformes > Threskiornithidae > Theristicus > Theristicus caerulescens. The sequence continues at coordinate 97,762,668 of CM036562.1, forward strand.
TTTCCTCCCTTCCTCTCCTACCACCCAATCAATTCTGAATGGATCCTGCTGGTAAAGGGTAATTGGTAGAATCACAGAAATGTTAGTAGGAAGGGACCTCTCGGTTGTGGTGTGGGGGTTTTGGGGGAGGAAGAGGAGGTTGGTTTTGGGAGGAGTGTTTGTTTTCTTTTTTTGAAACTTGAAAACCTTTGGTGATAGAAATTCCACAGCCTTTCTGGGTAACCTGCTGTGCTGTATTACGCACAAAGAATTTCCTCCACCTCCCAAACCATAATTTAAGGCTCTTGTCCCTAGTTGTATGACCTGCCACTGTGAACAACTGTGTGCTTCCACTTGTAGCTGACATCTATCCCGCAGATGCTTCTAGTATGAAATACAGTGTTAACTACTTGTTCGGATGTTTGGATAAGTAAATTTAAGTTTTGCTGTTTTATATAACCTGCAGCCTCATTCCTATCCATTTAACTAATTCTTCTAGTTTTATTCTTAGGTTTTTTGGTTTTGTTTTTTTTTTTTTTTACCATGGCAAACTAAAGAGGAGAAAACCAGTAGTCAGATTATTTTTTCCATTGTTTTAATTCAGATACTGAACACAGAGTTGAACTTTAGCAGGATTATTTTTAATGCATTGTGTAAATAAGTGAAAAATGCTACAGCTGGGTTTCAGATGCAAAAGCACCTAACATCAGTGTTCAGTGTGGAGATACTGCTATACGTATTAGAGATACATTGAATTCTGGGTGTCAGAATAGCTCCCTTCAGATAGATATAAAAAATCTGAATAAGGCGGCAGCCTTTTTTGAAAGATACGTACCTTACTGTAAACGATACCATTTATCAAACCGATTTCAGTATGTAGACACATGTCTAAAAATACAGCATCCTTAAAAATAGTATGTGTATGTGGAATAGGAGGGGAAAAAAGCATCATACATCTTAAGAGCAATTGATGCGCATAGCATTGAACCCTCATTTTAGGAAAGGCTATTTGAACTAATAACTCCAAACTGCTGACTCTATCAATGCCTTAGGAATACTAAGGAATGAGTGCTAAGGAGAATGAGCGTGTTGAAAAACTATGGCTAAGGTAGAAGCAAAATACAGAACTCACTGCTTTCAAGTCAGATGCTGTCTATCTAAAAAAAAATGCAAAACCAAAACCCAGTCAAAACTATTGCAGAAAATAGTTAAAATTCTGTGATTTAGCTGCCTAAATCCATCAAATTCTGTGGAGTACCATCTAGAATTGCAAAGATGATGAACTCAGTAGGACAGCATGCGTGGTCATAGAATCTTTCACTTGCTATAAGTTGTACTAGATGAGAGAAGAAAAAGACCTGTGTGTATTAAGGATGTGAATGAAAGTATCAGTTTGAAGCAAAGGAAGAAGCAACTCTAGTAAGATTAGCAAAGGTCTGCTACGAGGTGTCGGTGCCAGTTTATGGGGTGCTCAGTAGACTTCAGTTGGTGGAAAGAAGGGGATTTAGTCACTTTTCGAGAATGATGGGTTTGAACTGGGACAGGTGCAGCGAGGAGATGCAGGAGGATCAGGGAATGGTGTATGTACTTCTGGAGATCTGTATTCTGGGGCTTGTTTGAGGGGTCCTAGAGTAATCGTTAAGAGAGGATATGTTTATTCAATATAAATTAATAAAATGGGGGGGGGGTAAAGGAAAAACTGTCATCTCATTTAACAAATATTGGCAAAAAATGGATACAACTTACCTGGAGGGTCCATATAGTCTTGATGTTGAAAGGCTTCCAACAGTCAGAATAGTCAGGTTTCAGACCTGTAGAAATGTAACTTGTGTCGGAATGGAGCCTAAGTTTAGAAGAGGTAGATGTAATTGCCTGCAGTGGTGTGGGACTGCATCTGTGGTCTTCTGATGAGACTTTTTGAGACTTTCACTTAGTGAGAGAAATCAGCACTGTTGCAATTTCACCCCGAAATGAAGTGAGCTTTTATACTAAAAGGTGATGAAGGAGGTAAGAGAAAGCAAGGTGTGTATAATACATATATTATATGTAACTTGTAAGATATCTGAACCACTGTTGTTAAAATATATTCTGCTCTTTCTATGTAATTAAATATGATAGGGAAATACAAAATATATATTAGAAAAGAAAACCTTGAATAACTTCAAACGTGTTGTAAAGATGATTGCACTTTTCTATATTAACATTTTATGTTACATAAAACAAGCAAAACCCAGGATCCTTAACTTCAGTAGCTATGTAACTTTTTTTCTTTCCTTCCTTCAGATAACAGTGATCTAATTGCTTGTACAGTCATAACAAAGGATGGGGGTCAAGTTCAAAGGTTCCTGGCTGTGGATATTTACCAGATGAGTTTGGTTGAGCCAGATGTTGCCAGACTTGGATGGGGAGTAGTTAAGTTTGCAGGCCTTTTGCAGGTAAGAGAAGTTTTAATCTGGGTGGTTACTTTTTCTCAGCTGAACATCTATATTTATGTTGGAGAAATAGTAATACCAATATTAGCTTATCTATTTAAGCTCTGTACCATGTTTACTTGTTTCTTCTGTTACTAGTCTTTTCTAGTTCCTGCCTTTTAAACTATTTCTGGTTTTCTGAAGAAGTTTGCATAGCTAACTAGAGGCACGCTTGAAAATGAGGTGACTTCCCCAATATATATTGGGCTGTGTTCATTTGAACACTGAAATCGTCTACAATTAGGATTGAGTCCCAAGCACGTTCCTTAAGTGGCACAGTAATGAACTCTAGGAGAGTTCTGATCTTCCTACATGGGTAGGGAAGGTGACAGGTTGTAACTTCAAAATGATCTGTGCTTATCTAATTGATTTCAAAAGCTTTAAGAAGTTTTTTTCATTTATGTCTCTTTCTTGCCTTAGCCAACACTGTTCGTATTTCCTGAAAATTCTCTATGCTTAAATAACTTAATTGAATTTTAAACTCACTTGATCTCTACGAGTACCAATTTCTGAAGAACTAAATCCAAGGCTGTACAGCTTGCATAGTCCTTTTTTTTAACATGGAAACTGTTTTATTAGGAGCTTTAGTGGAGGATTCATAGGGTTTTCTTTCAATGTTGATATTTAATCTGTAGTTTAAAAATGCTAACTTTTTCATTAGCTACTTGCTTTCTGTTTCTTTTTAGGATATGCAGGTGACGGGAGTAGAGGATGACAGTAGAGCTCTGAACATAATAATTCATAAGCCTGCCTCAAGTCCTCATTCTAAGCCCTTCCCTATCCTTCAAGCTACATTTATTTTTTCTGATCACATTCGCTGCATTATTGCAAAACAACGTCTTGCAAAAGGCCGTATCCAAGCTCGGCGTATGAAAATGCAGAGAATAGCAGGTGAATGGTTATTTTGAAATTATTCTGAGAAACAAGACTTGTCATAGCAAGTCACCCTGTAACATAAGGATGTGTTAGAAAAATCTAAGAAGTGGTGTGCCACAGAAAACTGTAAACCAATGTCTAGTTTCCAAGCAATAGCTTTTATTGGAGTAAAATATGTGTTTTCATATTTAATGATAGACACATCAAAGAAAGGATGGAAAAGAAGGAATCCTGTCTTGTTACCACTAGCTGCCAGTCATTTCACAAAACTCAGCATTTCTCTATAAATGTGATTCAGTGATTCAAAATTCAAAGGCCCTACTTAAAAGCAGATGTTCTGCTGCCTTAGGACTAAATTGGAGCTGAGCTTGCCTGAGTCCTGAGTTGGATGGTGTCCTGATGGTGTTGATGATGGTGTTTAATGCTTGGATGCGGTGATGATGAACAATCCAAAATGTTAAGTGGAGTATCAGCAGCTAGATTTCTGTGTTTGGAGAAAATGCATGCAAAGAGTTGAAGGAAAGAGCTAATTTGACTAAATAGCAAAGAGCGATTAAAATATTACTTGAATATTCGAGTGAGTGAAGAATAAATTGAAGCTCACCAGTAAACTGAATGAATTGGCGAGTATAGAAAAGAAAACTCTGAAATACAGGAAGGAAAATAGGTGGGCAAATGGAAAAGGACACCAGCTATCTCAGTTACTTTGATTGTCCAAGAGCGATAATGAACTAGTCAGAGTTGTGAAAAACAAAGTCATAGCTGGTATTAAAATCATTGAGTTGACCAGAGAATTATTCTGATTATAGATGATTTAAGATCATTTTAGTGTCTTATGGTTCTGTAGGAAGCTAGCTAAAAAGAGTTTTATGCTTTGAGTTTACAAAATAGATATGTCATACTTTTATGGCTTGCTTCATGTTAAAACATTTAAAGCAAGTTTGAGGTTAATAGAGGTCTATTTCGATATTAAAATTTTAGGTTGAATGGTAATGCAAAGGCATTTTTTTTGCCACATTTAAAGCTCTTTAAATGGCTTTCTACAGTGTTCAGTTGTAACTAATGAATGACTTGATTTGTACATTGGAAAACAAGAAGATTTTTTTTTTTTTTTTAAATAACTCCTATGGCTTGTTTAATGCAAGGAGCTTACTGTAATCCGTTATTTTTCCTTCTCCACTGTATTCTGAGGCTTCCATAATGTGAATGTGGTGTGGACAGCAATGGTAGAAAAGGTTGCCAGAAATGTTGTCTCTCTTCTTTTCCAATGTAATTGTAACCATAATTAAGAGGTAAATGCAGGCAAGTTATGTTAAACAATCTGGTTTAGTCTTAAGATCCTGAGCAAACTATCAATTTTGTTTTCACCTACTCTTCCTTTTATGTACTTTTGAGTAACAAAAATTATCAATTGTGATTAAACATAGCTCTCCTGGATCTTCCTGTTCAGCCTTCAACTGAGGTTGTTATGGGTTTTGGACACAGCTCTGCAGCTACAGCCCAACACCTTCCATTTAGATTTTATGATCAGGCACGACGTGGTAGCAGTGATCCTACAGTGCAACGCTCTGTTTTTGCATCTGTTGACAAAGTTCCAGGTAAGATTTGGCATTCATTATCAAGCAACTTTTGCTTTGTGATTTGTATCTGGAAAAGTTGAACTGTAACTTGTATAAGCAATGAAAAGCTTACTCTGATATGTTTCTGAACACGCAACTCCAGGATGAGGCTTATGGAAAAACTTACTCCTAGAGAAACAAGTAATACCTGGGTGTGTATTCCAGGTACGTTATGAGCAATACATCCATGGCAGTTTCTCCAGATACACTGGAAGTGTCTTAATAGTTTGCCTTCCTTTACAAATAGAGTTAGTTTAAATAGTGTTTCACATACTCAATATTTATGCAACACATCTGTGAGTTGGTCATAGTTCCTCCTTTCATTTGGTTATGATGATTTTCTTGCCAGTTTGTAAAAATAGCTGGGATACTGTGCACTGCTTCATCATTTACCTTAGAGCTAGCAAGACAGAAAAGGGCCACTCCTAAAACATTAGCTTGGAATTGGGATTAAAAGAATGATTCTACATCAGTGAGCTCTTTGTTCTTTTGTCTCCTTATTGTCTATTTCACAAATTGACTTCTCTGCAGAGGGTTTTTTTTCCAGATGGTGAACTTTTCTCCTTTTGGATTGAGTCATTTTAAAGTTGAATCTCCTACTGCTTGAAAGTACTTAATTTTGCTGTATTATACAAAAACATGCCATCTGGTTACCACTAGCTGCCAGTCATTTCACAAAACTCAGCATTTCTCTTTAAATGTGATTCAGTGATTCAAAATTCAAAGGCCCCACTTAGAAAGCAGATGTTCTACTGCCTTAGGACTAAATTGGAGCTCAGCTTGCCCAAGTCTGGGAAATCATGAAAGCATTTATGTTGCTGGTCGGGTTTTTAAAAAGATAAGTGTATGCTGTATCATGGGAATGTATTTCCTTATTTGACATGACTTCCATGGAAAAGGTGTGGTTGAAATGATGCCAGTGTTACTATTTCAGAATCAACCTTCTCTAAGAAGCGTACGCTTGTGTTCATAAAAAGTGACTTCATCTGCTAATTGGGGTTTTTTTGGGGGAGGGGGAGAGGGAGGGAGGGGGAGGTATTGGGAGTGGTGCAACACGGTGTTTTGTTCAAACCACCATGTACTTACTTTGAATTCCAGGAAATGGAGAATTGCACTGCATGCACATGCAAATCCAGGGGAAAAAGTATTTTGAAGCTTTTATTTGATAGCAAGTATGAGAAACCAGGCACAGCACACCAAGTATTTCAAATGCTGCATTTTTGAAATGCATTTTATGATAGCCAATAATATAATAAAAATGGATTAATGTATTGATTTACATCTGATTACTAAATAAATATCAAATGCCTCTTCCTTCTTCCCTTATCTGCACTAATGAATGCATGAGGTTTCCTAGTTCCCAGTGATTTTCACAGCAATCTGTTAGTGTTTATCCCTTACTCAGGGTTGGAGTGATTTTTACTTTAAGAGAAAGATTTTGTGCCTTTTAAAAAAATTGTTGAACAAGTTGCAGTTAAATTACTAGCTTCATGGATTCATTTCATAATGCTACAACTTTAAGTGGTGTTTAAGAGTTCTGCAAAGCTCATATAGTCTGTTAATTTGATTGTACTTGTAACAAACAAGCTATGCTTTCCCTTGGTGATGGTGGTTTTTGTTGAATTAAAGGAGAGCTATTTTTTGGCAATATTTTTAGAAGATTAATCACTTTTTAGTAGGACCATGTTAGCTGTCGGTGCTGTACATTCACTGTGGTTTTTAAGAAATTGACAATGATATAAACTTTTTCAGCTCTTCTTCCAATTTCACTCTGTGGAGAATGTTGGTACAACAATTGAATCAGTTCCCTAGTCCCTCTTCTCAACAAACTTAGAATTTTCAAGAACACTTATTTCAGTCTGGTCTGGTTCAGTTTCTATCGTAGTGCATACATAAAGCTCTACATATTTCACTAGAGAGTATGCAGTTACCTTATTGCAGTCAAACTGTGCTTCATCTTGCTTTATTGTTTCATGGTCCAAAGTTAAAATCTGTTTTGAAAGCGCTTCTCAGTATTTGGGGGGAAGAGGATGAGGGTTGTTACAGCTTAAAACCAGATTTTGTGCAAGATGGGTGAAAGGTGGCAAGAATATAACAGACCGTGCTTCAGAACATCCTTGTTAATACTCTTTATAAGAAGTATGGGTTATGGAAATGCAGTGAGAAGATAGAATCATCCCAGATGACTGGCCTGATAAACTGGGCAATTCTTATCAGAGAAGAACAGAAGTAAAATCCTTCGCTTGATCAGTTTTATCATCATGAAGTCATGACCATGAATATACTTCAGGGTCTATTTTAGGTTAATGGCCTTTGCCAGAATGTTAGACCATTTTAGGGATAGTTTAGTTGACTGGACTGTTCATCATCTTCTATATTAGCTATGTATTCACATGATGCTTTTGAAGCACTCTTTATGTAAATAATGAATTACATTGTTCTCAAAGAAACAGGTTTGGTAGGTGTCCTGTGAACATAGGTTTTATATGGAAAGTAAATTATCACTTCCTCTCCAAGCAAACTCAAATATTAGTCTCAAATACCAGCTGTATACTGAGATTTATATGCTTAGTGTGTCTTTAGGGAAATCTTAACGATTTCCTGCAAAACATACATCTAAATATTTTAACAAGTGTGGTCGCTTTCCTACTGAGAAAAGTTATTTTGGAAAGCAAAATGAATCAATAGATCTCTTATTATTTTCTCCATTGTTAATACCTTAGTATATGATGATGATAGTAAGATGGGGGGGAGAGTTGGAAAAAACTGTGTTAATATTAGCCACTGCAAGCAAAGTATAGCCATGTTAATTTTAAAGTCTGAAGGAAAGAAATGGTCTTTTATAGCTTTGTAACCCTTTAAATGAAAAAGAAAATGGAGGCAAGAATTCTGTATAAAGTTTGCATCACTTCTTGGGAACAGAAAAACTTTAAACGAAGCCCGATAAGCAGTGTTTGAGATGGTTCAGATTTATGTGAAGAAAACTTATTTTAGTTTTGTCAAATATTATTCACTTTAAAAAATGATGTGCCCTTCTTTAACAGGTCACCATAGGTGGGCATAAAATAATAGTTTGGGGGTTTTTTTTAATGAATAACATGAACACATTCTTGAAATGTATATAACCTTTTGTAATTTAATTGCCTTCTCCATCCACAGTAAGAAAACAGATCCTTTTGATCAAAGTACTAATGAGGGGCTGGACATTCACAGCTGATGAGCATCTGCACTTGTTACTGATTTTATGAGGTTAGATTGCTCAGCACATTTGAATGTCATATACAAGTTATTTTGGAACTGTACTGTGGGACTCTGATCAACCCTTTCATGTTCATCATCAACCACAGCTACCGTAGGAATATCAGATTGGGATAGTTTACTTCAGTAGTATTAAGTTACTTCCAGTGTGAGATGGTTGAAGTGTCCCGTGGTCCATAATTCTAGGATACAGTTGCTTTTATAGCCTGTGTGTATATTTAAAGTATTTTTTAAATTCATTTGTTCTATGCAAGAATAATGGAGGACAACTGCTAACTCAGTTTATCATCTCTGTTTTTTCTAATTAATATTCTTTGAACCAGTCCAAGTTTGATATTTAGTTATGGCTGCTGCTTTTAAAGACCCAACTCTGCTGCCTTTTTTATGCCTATTTATATTGCCTGGTCATCAGAATTGTGGGGTATGAACTAGATGCAAATTTTCCTGTCATCATCAGAATGGTGTAGAACTAAATCATTTCTGTGCAGAGGTATTCAAGCAGAAGTGCCTAATTAAGGCCGTTTGACAGCACTAATATTACACAAGATACAACTCACTTGATTTATGTAATATGAATTACTGCTTATGTGCAAGAAAGGAAGGATACCATTGAAATGGAGTTAAATATGCAGGACTGCTAGTTAGATTTTTTTTTTTTCTTTTAATAAGAAACACGTTTGCAAACAATCTTTGACTGTTACCATTTGGGGATTTTACTATTTACAGGGATTATTTTCAGTAAAAAACCGGGACCTCAAAATAGCACATTCTGAGACGGCGAATTCTCAAGTCTTGTGTTTTAGTGCTGACATATGCTTTAGCTCTCTCCATGCCAGCAGAACTACAGCAACGATTCTAATTTCTTTCAACTTGTAGAAAGGACTTCTCTGGTTGATGGAAGAAATTGTGGCGTGCTTTAGTATTAGCGTTCCTTTGTGCATTACAGGACAGCCAAAATAAATGCTGTGTCAACAAAGTATCACTCATAATAAGGATGTGCTGGCAAGGCATAAAGAGTATCAGCCATGGCAAAGAATTAAGTCCCCGGTCACTGGACTTGAAACTAGTCTGTTAAGTATACTAAATTGATGAGAAGAATTGTGAATAAAGCTACAGTCATCATATATTGGCATCGCATGGCAAATGCCGAGACTAAAAATGTCAGTTAATCCATTTTTTTTAATGCTGGTTGAAGTTGCAGCAGTTACTGGCAGCAGAGCTCCAAGTGACTGATATGTTTTGTATGTGCTTTTTCTTGGCAGCAAAAACATTTTTTGCATTAAAACAGTTATTCTTCAGTTTTATGAGGTTGTAATGGAGTTTCTTAAATGTAAACAATCTCTACAAGTTGAAATTTCTTAAAAGTGCATCAGGTTTTCTGAGGCAGACTAGCACTTTGCAAAGATGCAAAATACCTAGTGAAGGAAAAAATTTTCAGGCATGTAAGGGTTTTTTTTCATTCATACTTGCAAAAAAGCTCAAGTTCAGCATTGCCTTGATTTGACTAGGGACCAACACGTGGAAAGGCATGAGAATTTTTTGTGAGATAACTATACTTAGAAGAACAGAATAGAAAGAAATTGGAATACAAAAAAAAGACATTGGGTAATGAAGATGTGGTTTACAATGAGAAAACAGTTTCTGCTTTCTTGGCCAAGGTTTTATTTCTACTTCTCAGGGGGTTTTGGGGGGGTTGGGGTTTTTTTTGGTGTTTTTCTTTGTCTTGCCACCACCACCCCTTCCCCTTCTCCTCACCTTCAGATTTTATTCTTAGGACATCTTAGAGTTCAGGCCTTCTTTCACATGAAATCATTTATAAGACAGTAGGAAGGTTTTCTCCAATTTAGGAGAAAGGGTTGCATTAATTGCTTAAGGAAAAGTCCCTTTAAAGGAAAGCTAAGAAGCTATTTCAGGTTTTGGCATGAAATTCTGCTGCTGTTATGTAAAACATGGCAAAAGGATAAGTGTTGATACATATTTTATGAAAGAAACACGGCCTTATGAAACATTGTGATTATGGAAATAAGATCTTCTCCAAGGAACTGGGAAGGTACATCTTTACAGTAATACCTTACTGAGTCTTAGATAGAAAGTTACCTTGAAGCAGAATCATGACTACTGGAAAGGAAATATTTGTGTTTGTAACTCACCTCTGTCACAACTTTAGTCATAAAGTAGTAACAAAGGCACCAGTAGAACCTTTTGATTGTTATTTTACTTCCCATAGCCATGATTAATTCTGCTTACCTTTTCTTTGCAGATATTTCCTGAAGGAGTTTCCTGGTTAGAATATTTGTTCTTGGTCAGTAGTTTCCCAGTTACAGTATTTTGAATGATTTAGACTTACCTTTCCCTCCTATCTAAATTATCTTCCTGTAGCACACTTGAAATCCTTTCTCTGCAGTTGTATTGGGAGAGGAAATATGTTAAGATCATTTGCAAGCAAATGCTTCAGTGTAAGGACATGAATCCATGAGTGCTGTTCTGCAGCACCTTTAGGCAGGCAATCCTGCTGAATCAGGCCAGCTTTTCCTATGATAGTCACAGTAGACCTTGTTTACTTTTTCTACTATTTTGGTGAGGATGGAAGATTTCTCCTCCCTTGAAGTGCAAACCTTTTGTGGCTATAGAATGCCTTGGTTGGGTACAACTTCTTCCAGCACTGTAAGAGAAACAAAATACATTGGTGTAAGCACTTCTATACCAATGGCTTTAGTAACTGTTCCAAAACCAAGTTTCATTCACTTTAACAGATGGCTTTGCCTCACTTCTGTGGTCACAAGTCCATTGATTATTCCTTGTTTCCCATCCTAACTGGTATTTCAAAATATGAAGTATGTATGAGAATCCTAATGCACATTTGCTATATATGTATCAGTAGCCCTGAGTGCTCTAGATGTCTTTCACATTTGAGGTAGTCTAGTTTGTGGTTAACTTTTTGCAGACTATCAGGCGTCACTGTGTGTAATCTCAGTTTAACTTATCTAAATGATTGTAGAAGATCAATCAGTTTGGTTTCTGAAATAAAATACATGCATTTATTTACATTGATGGAATAATTAGCTGCTTACCAAACTATTTTGTTTTTAACTAAAATAGATGTCTCCTGCCATGGTGGTTATTTAATCCTTTCAAGTGGTGTTCATCTTGGGCGTAATGAATTGTAACTTAAAATAAGAGAAAAGCTTGGTAAAAGTGGCATTCACCCATCTAAAACTGTGATGGAAGTACTACAGCAATTCAGATAGCATTGTGTTTCTGTAAGTGGTTTGAGTCTAGTTCTCGAGTATAACCATGGGAGATAGAGGGTAAGAGGTGGGACTGCAGATTAAGTCAGATTATTAACAGGACTGATGTTTGTTAGCTCTTTTCCGTGTCTTCCTTTCTTCATCCATTCTGTTTCTTTTCCTTGTAACACAACCTGTCAGTATGTGTTGCTGCTAACAGCATTTTCCTGACTTGTCATGTCTGTGTTTTAAAGCTTTCATATGCTTCTTGTAACAAGGCCATTTAAAGTGAGTTTTGACTGGCTGCCTGCTGCATGGCACCAGCAAATTCCCCATACAAGAGATTCTCTGTAACGAGTGAATCATCCATCCAGTGCCATGGGACATTCCCCATATAAAAGAATAAAGAATTGTGTGGTGCATTTGCTTTCTTTCATACCTGATTGTCAGATATTTTCCTTTTCAGTGTTCACTATGCAGTGAAGGGAAGAAGTAGTATATTATTAGGTGTTTCATAGCGCACGTCATGGCTACTTTCAATAATTCAGGGGACTGACAATAAAAAGTAAACTTTTGCATTAATACTTTCCCATGGGAGAGTGAGGAGGGCTGCAGAAGCAGCTGAGCTGTGTGCATCACCTGACATACAGCCCATATTGAAGGTACTTCTTTTGCTGTAAGAAGTGCTTCAACTTCTGAAAAGCTGCTTGCTATCAAAAACTGGCGAGATGACTAAAAGCTTCCAAGCACTAGGAGGAATGTCTGCCAAAGGAAAGCCTTCCTGATAAAATTGAGGAATTGCTATAGGCATGTCGTTGTGAGGAACGTTGCTGAGAACCACAAGAAGGGTGTAATCTTCTAAAGAAAGTAAGAAATCAAGGGAGTCTGAACAATGCAGCAGTAGTTGTTTTCACCGGACTTGTGTGGGAAAGGCAGTTCATGAACTTTTCTTTCAGAGCATGTTGTGAATTCTAGCAGGTAATTCCATAGCATTGTAATGGTAGAATGCTACTCTGCTAGTAGATGCTAGACCTGTAACGTTTTGATTCCTTCGAATTTTTATAATACTGATGAGGTTCAAGATCAAACAATTTACTTCTATAACAACAAAACTATGAAAACTCTTAAAAATTCAGCTGAAAAATCAGCAAAGGGGGAAAACGACTGCTAATTGAAAGATACAGTAAAGGGCAACGTACTGGTTTTAATCTCACGGGAGATATCCTGACTTGTTCAAACAGACTAATCACAAATGAATTAGCAAGTCATTCCAAAGCAGGGGGGTCTTCAACATGTGGGGATCAACAGAGGGTGTGAAAATAATCTCTGAAGTTTTTCAGAACTTGTTGTCAAGCCTGGACCGTTTATAGTGTCACTGAACAACTTTTTTCTGATAATCTGGCAGAGGGTTGATGCAAGAGTTAAGTGCTCTGACTTTCTTGATCTGAAGTCTTCTGAAAGCCAGAGCATGCTTACTTGCTTTTGTCCCAGCAGTGATAAACTCGTTTTGTTGTTAAATGAAAATATAAGCTTTAAGAAAGTCTTAACAATCGCAGGAAAACACAAGATGTTTTAAGCAACAAACAAAAATGTATTTGTCAGTTATAATAGAACATGACCACTTAAGAAAAAGAAAAAAACCTTGTTAAAGTAACATGCTTTTGAAACACCAAGTGGGTTTTTTTGGTTTTGGTTCTTTTGCTCCATATCCAGCTTCTCTTCTCAAATACAAACTACTTTCTTACAAGACTGATGTTGTGAAGGGTTCTAACTCTTCCAAAGACACTCTTGTGTGTCTTTGTATGTTGAGGTGAAATAGTGGTCAAGTGTATACCTTCGACATTTATAGTCTGCAAATGTCTGAAATTTAGTGTTAAATTTAATTTGAAATTGTCACGAGTGAATTGTGTCAACCGGACACATTGCCATAAGGCAATATAAAAAATAAGGGTGCTCATAAATACAAGCTAGTTATGTCAAATAAGTTTTTAATGTAGTATCTGCTTTGTACAAAGTTACCACATAATCATTCTCATCCATAAAAGAAAAATTTACTAATTGTTTACTTCTACTAAATGTTCAGCATGTGTTTGCAGTGCTGCTGGACTTACTGGGGACACCTTTGTGGGCACTTATTTTAGTAGGATATGACTGAATGGCAATGTAACACGTTCACCAGTAACCTAAAGGATAAATTTTAGTTATCTTTTGGCTCATAGCATGCTTCTGCACAAAATGTTTTGCACGACATACACATGGAATAACTATTGTTTACTGTCTGATTCAGTGTAGTCTCATGCAGTGAATGCATGATGTAGATATTGTGTACTCATGGCTTCTCATCTTGACTAAATCAGTGAAATTAAATATTGCAAAGGACCTCATTCTCAGGTTATTCAATTCTGAGATGCTGGGTTTGAGAAACCAGGGATTTGAATTCCTTCCTTGCACTTCTTTCCCAAATTGCATACTTCCAATGGATGTCCCTGTGCTGCAGGTCCTCAATGCTTTCTGAAATTGCATCTTGAAAGAGGAGGTGCACGAGTCATTGTATGTGAGGAGGGAAGGAGCTAAATGAAGATTTTTTTTTTTTAAGGTGTGTCAAAGACTGAAGCGGGGGTTGTAGAGGAAAGAGAAAGGAATGAATGCAAGATTATGTTAGGAAAGAAGAGGATGCTACACTGTAAAGAATTTGAGGAAATATTAGTCTGAAAGCCAGAAGACGACTTATTTTAAAACTGCTGTCAGACACTGTAGAGACCTTTCCAGTCTTCAGACTGGCAAAAGTTTGACTTGTGAGAAGGTGAATGAAATCCAATACCACCATTAGATTTGATTGATTAAAATTTTCTGAAGTTGTTATCTCTGCAATAAAAAATGTAGTGCAGGCCTTCTATCTGAGAGTTATCACTTTTGACTTAACCATTTTCCTTATCACATTAAGGTCTGTGACCCATGAATTTATTGAATATTTCAAAAACGGAAGAGTTTTGACACGTTTTGACTGTTTGTGCAAGCTCTAAGTTTTCAAATGTTTTTAATCCCTTAACCTCTACTTTCTTGTTCGTCGATCAGCGTTTGCAGTATGTTTTCAGTAAAATGCATTCAGATTTTCAGGCTTCCGAGATGAAGGTGGGAGAGGGTGCATCCTCTGGGTCACTACATAAAATTAGCACCACTTTGATGCAATATTTGCTCTTACCCTTTCTTGATTTATTCATGTAGGTTAACTCTTTCGAGCTAATTATTAACTGGTAAACATCATTGTCCTGTTTTGCAGGCTTTGCTGTAGCCCAGTGTATAAATCAGCACAATCCATCCCCACTCTCGTCACCATCACCTTCCAGTGGCAGTGGGAGTACAGGGCGCTGTGATTCAGTGACTGCAAGCTCAACATCCACTCCTTCTGTGGCACAGAGCCCATCAGGTATTAAATCACGATTTTCAGCCTAGGCACTAAGGGATGTAGAGTAGTTTATTGTAAAATTAAGTTACTATGTTATTGATTAAAAACAGTAGGGCTTTATGTTTTTTAGATCACTCAATCATGCAACTAAACCAGTTAAAGTAAATTGTGGTGCAAATTTCAACGATCTCTTCAACTTTCTGGAACTCTAATAAATACTTGGCATCTTTCAGCAGTGATTTTAAGTACTGGTGAAATAATGTCCTGTTTGTCTGACTTGTCTCCTAGCACATACAATTTAAAATGCTGTTGTTTGATTTTGTTTTTTTTTTTTTTTAAACTGAAGTATTGCTTTGCATAAATTTATAATGTAAACTGTTAGCCTTTCATCATAGCGGATAAGTTGATCTCCTCATGAATCATCTTTTTTGAACTGGGTGACGTTTGCTCTTGTATGTTTATCTGATACTTGTGTTAATTTGTAACTATGGGCCAAATATGAAATATTTGATAATAGTTATTTAGGATGCTAATATTGTAAAGCTTTTTGCAATAACACTCTTCTGGCTGAACCCCACTGCATTTGAGGAGGCTGTTTCACTGGTGCAGAAGAAGCTGCCATATAAATAGACCGACAGTATAACTTGCACAAATGCGTTTGTGTTGGTCAGTGTATTTAGGGGGTATGTTTATACTGCGGCTTCTTGTTGCATTAGAACGCCTTCATTCCTCTTTTTTTGTGTAGCATTTACTAGAGGTAACTTCATTCACAAGACCTTTTCAAACAGCCCCCTCATTTTAACAGTCACTTCCAGTGTTGATCACTCCTTCAAATGGTTGTTCTGGTTCCCCCTTCTAAGACATACCATTTTGCCTTTATTTGGAAGCCTCATGTAGATGTAAACTTTTTTGAAGGAAATGATGCAATCTTTGTTAGGCATTTAGTGTTTTGTAGGTTTCACTGAACAGTGTCAGATGAATGTACGTTATATGTCCAAAGTGACTATCCCTGCAAGAAATATTCCTGGAAAGGGTAAGCAAAGGCTGCTTATGAAGTTATGAATGATATGTAAAGCATTCTAGCACCTAGAATCTAGATAAAAGGCATCTATTACTGTGAGAGACTAACATAAGTCAAAATATTCCTGCAATATGTGTAATTCCAGAATAAAATTTGGAATATTTTTCTATATGCAATCTATTCAAAACTTTGGAAGGACCTCATTTTATTTTCTCTGTTGGTAAACCAGTGATTGCTCTTATCCAGCCTCTTGATGGCCTAGGTAACATGTAGTGATTATACAGAGAAGTGGTATCATTTGTCAAAGTCCCGCTATGGATTGGCACTACAAGAAAACATGTGTTTGACTACATGTTTCTCCTTAGCAGTGTAAAAAGGCTCATCTGCAATGTCCTTTGCTCTAGTTGAATCCTCGGTGACCAGGAAGTGAAATGCAACTACAAGTTCTTGGCAATAGTGGCTAAGAGAAAACTGTGGTAAAGGAAATGAAAATAAAAAATCTAAATTATTTTTGTTGCTGTAAGCAACATGCTAGTTCACAGAAATATCAAGAAAGGCTATACTACGTTTCAAACTGAGGTCTTTCAAGTGCATATAGTCTGACTTCTGTGAAGAACCGAGTAGATCCAGAGCACATAATTCCTCATCTAGCATAAAAAGATAGTGCCTTATTGAAGAATAATCATAGACTGTAGTTAACAAAATTAAAATCTACTTACGCCATATGTTGGCATTTGTATAACATAAAATTCTGTTTATTTTTCCTGCAATTTAAAAAGGCTGATGACAGGAGGCTGCTCATCGGTTTAAAAAAAAATACAACAACAACAAAAAAAAAGCCAACAAAGAAAACCCCAAACAAACTCCCCCTGCCAAAAAAAAAAAAAAAGAAAGAAAAAAACCCACAGAAACAAACCAAAAAAACAGAGGAAAGATTTTTTTTTTTTTTTTTTTTTTTTTTTTTAAAATGCCTGGTTTCAGTCTGCACTTTGCCAGTTAGGCTGCATGAACTGTCCACGGTTAGTATGGCCTTCATTGTGGCTTAATCATAAAGTATGCTCAAAATGCCACATCATGCAGGAGGACAGTCTTTGGGTGGGTTTTGGTTTTTTGCCCAGGAGGTAGGCGCACTGATGTAGACACTTCAGCAAATCTAGTTGTGAGGATACAATTCTGTGCCCTACCACTATGAGCATAGTAACCTTCAGCAAAGTCAGTGGAAATGAATGTGAGAATCTGCATCAGCTCCCTGAGTCCCAAGTCAGCAGCTTTCATTAACCTGCGGCAGGGATGCCTTTTGAGCTCAACGCCTGGATTTTGCTCTGCTAACCTACTCAGAGAGCAGTAACAGAGAGGCAGACAGTGACTGTACGTGCTTGAGCAGGTCATTTGGTGCAATAGGACAACGAACAGTTGGTACTGAGGTGCACGTGTCTAATCTGCATGTGGCTTAGGGATTTTGATGTGGACCATATTTACTCTGACCTTTAGGACCAAGCATCCCTGCCATGTACGTGATTGTCTGCAGGACCAATTATTACTTGAGACACACGTTGCTGGTAATATTTGAAGTGTATTTGGTGCATAGTTGCAGCACATCTTATAGTTTGGTTTGCATGTGAAAGAATCTCATTAATGCACAGAAACTGTTCCTAAAATCAGAGTAAAACAGTAAGCGGGCATAAATCTTCAAAGCTGCTTTATTGGTGTGAACCAAACTGCTAATGTAGTTGCAGCCAATAACAAACCAGTAATGTTTCAAATAGTTATAGCTGAGTGGCTGGCGGTGCCTCAAGGTCCTTAGTAGAGACTAGAGAGGATTCCGAAATCCCTGGAGCTGGGTCTTTGGGGCATGGGGAGGCTTTTCTCCAACCCAGGGAGCTGCTTTGACACTCTTTGCTAATCCTCAGTGTCAGATCAATACTATTGTCTGTTCCTGGGAACAGTTTCTGCATTAACTGATTTGATCAGTTTACTGCAAATTTGTAATGAAAGTTCTCAGGAATATTCTCCCTATTTATATGTAATTGTGATCTATACTGGAAACTGTTGTCAGGAGCATGACCGTGAGAGAGATCTGTTTGGTACGTCCAGATAGCTGTTCTCTAGGCTTCTGCATGAACAAAGTACACTGCTGAAATAAGTGATAGTGTCTTGACCACTGTCTGTGTTATATTAGGTCTTGCTGACCACTCAGCTGAGTTAGGGAAACAATTGTTGGTACTCAGCCACTTCAAGGTAAAACAATGTGATTTTTCTCTTAACCTGTTGAGGGCAGTTGAAACTGAACTGCCTGACTCTGCTGGGAAGCAGAAGAGGAGGCTTGCATGATGTGAAGTGGCTCATTCAGGAGGAAGGCACAAGTAGCTGATGAACAGCAAGCAGTTACCAAGATCTGTTTTATGCCCCAAGGTAGCACTTGAATGGTGCCACCATCTGTCACATCTGAATCTCCCTTTCTCATTTCCCATTCCATTTTCAGCACACGAAGGCGAGCACACACACGTGCTCTCCGTCCCTCCCTCCTTCCCTGCTCCCCTCTTTGTTCTGGCAGCTGCTCAGGTCGTTGACCATGTAGAACATGCTAGGTTGCTCAGGAGCTTCAGTCGAGAAGGCCAGACAAGATAAAGGGGCGATGCGTATGTGGACTTCAAGGAAACCACCTCAACTGCCTTCCTTAAGAGCAACATCTTAAACCACAACAGCTGTTCCTACTGCAAACTTGTGATTCTAGTGTCCTAAGCTACTGTCTCTTGCCAGATTTAAACTGTTAGAGTTTGATATATTTGAGATGGTACGTGTAATCTTCACAGAGTTGTTTCAGGAAATACGATTTGGAACATACGCGCTGACTTTTACATAAAACAGTGATAGATGAGAACAAAATAAAGACAAATTGCGTAATTGTTAGTTGAGAGAAAACAATGTTACAAGATAGAGTATATATTAACGGTTAAACAGTAAAAGAGCTTTCAAAAATGTATCACAGGAAAAAAAAATAATTTTAATTTGGTGTTTTGTAAAAATACGTTACTTGCTCTCACTCCTACCTGCATCAAACAATCACACAGTATCTTAATGTGAGGAGGGAAGTTAACTGAACTTACAGAAAATCATATGACTGCTGTGCATGGTTCAGTCACTGTAAGAGAACAATAGTTGCATGAACTGCTTTGTCATGAGGACAACAAACTCTGAGTCCTGAGTTTACCAACTGTCCTACCAAATAATTGTCACAGTACTTCATGGCACAGATATTTTAAAGCCTAGCAGCTCTCCCATTTGCAGTATTTGGGAATTAAGGTTAGCCCTTTACAAGATCTCCGTTCCTTAAAATTGCAAAAGCAGAAGTCATCCCTTAAAGAAAGCAGAATCCCTAGCAAGACAGAAAAAGCAGTATCAGGTTCTGCAAATGCTGCTATCAGGTTGGTTTTTTTCTTTGTATTTACATGATTTTATTTTTTTAAATTAACGTGTCAGTTTGAAGTGTTGCTATACATAAGATAAAAATGTTCTCTTGCTAAGCAGATTTTAATCATCAAGCTTCTGAGCTTAGAATACAGTCTCTTCTTGGCTACGCTTGCTGGAACCGTGCACTTCTTTAAAGTGCTTGTTTTTATATACGCCAAGGATTAAGATAAAGAAGCTTTCTTACTGTAAGTTAGCAGTGTTCCAGATTTATGTATGTGTAATGTCATCTACGCTGTATTTTATGACTTTTTAAGTTGTCTTAAGCTTTAAAATGCAATTGGCTTCAATGCTTAAGAAAATGTTTACATTGGAGCAATGGATGTTGAGGACTTCAGAAGGCATTGATCTTCTATGCCACTTATGCTGTATTTCACACTTCTGACAGATATTGCTGGTAAAAGGTCTAAAATAAGTACAAAGAGCTGTCCCTTGTTGCAGAGAATATATTGGATTCCAGTCTGTAAAATAAAATTTATATATTCCAAGGAGAGGATGATTAATCAAGCATGGAGAGCCTGTAAGAGCAGTGCCTGCCATCTTACTGAAACCATCCCTGTCTCTTCCCTCTACAAGCAGTAATGTAAATGTGGTTTGATCTCTTCTCTTCTACGATGCTAGTAATTTTCTAACTAGGCGAGGAAGTGCTTTTGTTTCTAGAAAGTTTCTTTTCTAGAAACTTTCTATGCACCAAGCATCATCATCTGAACTGCTGCTATCTTTTAAACCGTTTGGCTTTATTATAAACCAAATCTAATACTTCAGTTTCATATCGTAGCATAGTAGGGCTGAACGGTCTGAAGTATCGTCACCTGCACGGTAGTGCAGCTCTTATAATTTATGGCCGGTGGAAATCAGATTAATTCTGTGTCACCAGAATTTGTGATACACAGCTTCTCTCAAGATACCTAAAGCATGTGAGTAGATTGTAATGCAAATAAATGCCTGCCAGTCCCTCCTCAGCGTAAGTGCTGTTGGTATTGCCAGACATAGCCCAAACTGTAATATGAACATTTCCAGATAGGTAAGCAAAAATTAAATTCAGTTAAACTCGCTTATTTCTAAAGAATGAATACTTCCAGCTTCAGAAGTATTTCCCAAACTTATAAGACTCTTGGTGTGGTGTCAAATTGTATTCAAGATACCAGCAGTTATGGATGTGTCCTTGTCACTTATTCTTGTTGCTACTCTAACATTTATCCTTTGTCTTCATTCCAGTTTCCCTTCCCTGTTCCATTGTTAAAGCCTTCGTATGATATATCGCTGTGTTTTCCTCTAGTAAGGTCTGGCAGGAAAGGACGTCGGCGGGTGTTTAGTCTGTCGGAGGCTGACAGTCACGGTGGACACTGGGTTTAGGTCTTCAAGCAGCAGCTGCAACAGAAACTCGCGCAATATCAATTCAGGCAGGTTCCTCCATAAGCTTTCACAAGCCCGTAACAGTTAATAGAACATATTTGGTTTCCATGCTGACAGCAATGACAGTGAGGTAGGAAGCTGAAGAAAGCATCATAAATATTTGTCTCTACTGGTTTTTGGGGGAGAATTGTAAAGCAATAATTAGCTGTTTCCGAAAGCCTTATCTGCAGTTTCTCCCATGTTTCTTGGCTCTCTTGCCAAAGGTGGAAATTCTGCTATCGAGCCTCCAGCTTCAAAGCAGCTATGTCTTCATTTGCACAGGGGCAGCCATGGCTGTAGTGGAATTTAGTAAGCACAGGCTCCTGAATGGACGGTAATGCAGGTACTTGGCTAGCGGCAGGAAATCTATTTATAACTCGGGTAAAATGAACAAGCATTCAGCATAAGACTGTCCTTGGACTGTGACGGCACACGCTTAATATTTCTGTGATCATCAGACTCAGGCAGATGGCTTTATGGACTGTTTAATTGCCTGAGGAGGTGAGGAGGGGAAGCAGATGCAGAAAAGATGGAAGTACACTTCAGACTACCTTCTTATTTATATAGCTTGTTTTAACTTGTATCTAATTAATTAATTTTTTTTTTAACTTTCATGGCATGAAGATATTTTACTTTGTTAATATTGTATAAACACCCTTTTTCATCTTTATAGATTTATTTTGCATCTTTTCACTTAATGTCCTGTTATTTTTGTTATCCTTTCATAGTATGTTGCTGTACAGCTTAGGCCACTTCTCTGTAGATGATATTCATTCTTTCCTTTTCCTGTTCCTTTCTATCTTCTTTCCCTAATAATCATCCTTAACATAAGTTACTATAACAGAAGT
Source organism: Theristicus caerulescens (assembly GCA_020745775.1). Taxonomy (NCBI): domain Eukaryota; kingdom Metazoa; phylum Chordata; class Aves; order Pelecaniformes; family Threskiornithidae; genus Theristicus; species Theristicus caerulescens. Next base: position 97,784,236 of record CM036562.1, read on the forward strand.
TGAGTGATTTGGGTTGGACTTTTTTTGCTCTAATTATAATCTTGGTAGCATTATAGAAGTGCTGAAATATATCTAAGGTTGCTGAAGCCACTGCAACCAGAGGGAGCTAATAATACCCAAAAACTTGCAAATGACACCCTGTTTTCAAACCTTGTTTGGTACTTAAATTTGGGGGGGGGGGGTGTTTGTTAGAGCTAAATGTTAACATCACAACTGTTTTAAGAAACTGATTTCACTCTCCCTGGTTTTGTTGCAGATCTGGCTTATATTTTTTGCCAGAACACTCTTGCTTAAATACATGGGGGTTAGGGAGAGATAAATAGAAATGCTGTTTTCCCATATTAGATTATAACTTTTTGGTATTTAAGAGTAGAGCATATCTCAGTGACTGGTGATTTTATTTAGGTAAAAATGACAATTATTTTTGCTCTTTCTATCCAAAAGTCTGGAACCAAGTGTTAGGAGTTTGGGTTTTTTTGAAAGCCACTTAGCATTTTTGTGTTCAATATAGACAGAAGTTCCAGATAATGGGTAGAGAACTTAATCTCTAAACATACTGGGTGCCTTGAAATTCTTTTGAATCAAGAGCTTGGTACCTATCTGGATTTTAAGGACAGACATTCTTGTAATTATCCCTTCCTGAGCTTTTTTTTCAGCTAGGGTGCATCTTTTTGCCAATTGTTTATCCCAGTTTCAGAGACTTTAAGAATTCAGATGATACATAAATATATATTTTATCTACTCGGATCCTTCTCTGAATTGAGTATGACTTCAAAAGGCTTGGAAATTTTGAGCCTCAAAGATGTTCTCATTAGTAATTACTGTCCTGAAGCCATGTATTTAATTAACTGGGAGGTGTTACAGGTGAAAACTTTTCACATCCAGCGGGGGGTCTGATTTTTTGTTGTAGTGCCCCTTATATACCAAACCTTCATTCCAAGATGCTGGATCTCTGCGTTCTATTTTCTATTTAGTTTCTTTCACCTGTAGTCTAGGGTTGTTTTCCTTTCTCCTTGTATCCAAAAGATATGGGAGATGATCAGGCTTAAAAACTTACCTAGCACAAGCTTATAGTTGCAGTTTCAAGCGAAGTATACACCTCAAGTAGCCTATGGATTTGAGAGCTTAGTCACAAACTGTAAGTACCGCTCTCACAGCCGCTGTTTATAGCTGGGACTGAAGAGTAAGACTTTTAGTTAAGTATTAGTCCAGAAGGGATAATATATTGCAAAATAGTAGTGAGAGCAGTTCACCTTTTCTAGGCAATGTTAAAAATCTCCCTCCCTCACCCCTGTGTGTACTGGTAGTTGCTTTCTGCCCCTGCAGGGGCTAGTGGCAGTTTGCAAATACTGAGCCATTTTGGCAGTAATGCCATGCTGGTTACAGAAATCTGTCACTGCTACCCTTAAATACAGTAACAGAAGTGAAGCTCTGACAGTGACTAATGAAATATTGAAAGTAGAGGAGAGAGGCTTACTTCTACCAATAGTAAATAAAGCGGGAGGGAAGCATAGAAGAGCTCTAATTTTCTATTTTTTATAAATACTGCAGCTAAAATACTGGACAGAGTATGTTCTGCTTACATTTTTTGATATTTTTATCTTTTTTCTGAATGTTTTTCCAGACTTTTGGATAGAAAATTTGGACTTGTTGGCTCCAGATACTTCTTTTTTTTTCATGTGGAGACATTTTTCAAGTACTTTTTTTCTTTGTGGCATTAAGAAGGAAGTCACTTTAGCATTAATTTAGATCCTATGTGGAAGGACTTGGGAACAGTACAGCATAACAAAAGAATATGTATGTCTGTCACGGTTTCAGTAAGTGAAAGTATTGAGAAAATACATTAATATTTTGTTGGGAGAGGGGGAAGAATGATTTAAGAAATGAACTGCAGAATCAGAAGTGAAATAGAACTGCAATAGAAATATGCTGTATATAACATTTCTGAGCAGAATGCTATTGATTGATAATACTTTATTTACTAGAATGTCTCAGGTTTCTGAATCCTGAACTTTGGTGAATGTTCATTCTATAATTAAGAGAAAAAATAATCTTGGCAAAGAACATTTGATATTCTTTTAAGATTTTATAAATTCAGAAAGTCAAATCACCGCAAAGAGACTTCGTGTTTTGTGCATACTTAAATATTAGTATTTATCTTGGAATTCAGAGAAATGAGGCTTTATTTCAATGTTTTTAGCAGTTCATTTTCCATCCAAGTCTTGTATCACTTCCTCTGTTACCAATCACTACATTCTCACTAAAGCTTCTTGACAGCTAAATAGAATCTGCAGAGTTACTTTGAATCTGTCCTTATTTTCCAAAAATACGCAGTGATGTCCCTTTTATTTAAAAGGAGACTTTTTACAATCGATAAATTTTGTTTTTATTAAAGCGAGAAGCTTTAGCCACCAATTCAGCAAAAAGTAAAATTGACTGGTTTTCTGAAGGGAGACTACACCATTGTTTGGGGTTATCTTACCAGAAAGGTAAAAAACCAATAATCTTCCTGTTATCCCACTGATACCTTACTGATATCCATTCCATTCTCAGCTTTGTTTTTCTTTATTTTTTGCCTTATGTTCATGCTTTCTGTTCTTTTACAGGATTAATTGGAATCATATTGAAACTGAAGTATTTTTAAGGTCACTGTGTATTAAAAACAGAACCTAATTCTTAGCTTCTGTATTCACTACATTGCCTCATAGACTTTTCTGCAGATGCCTGTACACTTGAACACATGCTGTTTCTTACAAGAGCTCTAAAAATGGTCTGTCTTGAAGCTGGATACCTGTTACTTTAATGGCATCTATTACTCTAGTCTGAAAAGGAAAAAAAAAAAACCCTGACTTTTCTGGGCATGCTAGCTCATATAAGGTTGTATCGCCTCGTCCCCTCCATTCACTCTCCATCTGAGCCAGATGAGTAGTTTACTTGATAGTTAGCTAGGATTTTAAGGGGGGGAAAACAACAGTACAAATAGCTCTTCATGGTTTGGTTTTGGGGTTTTTTTTTTTTCATTGTGTGGGAAGGTGTAGTAGCATATCAGTTTTCTGTGGTATGTAATGTTTATTCCCAATTTTGTCTGTGGTGTATGCTCCATGCTTAGGAGCACAAAAAAATCATATAACACAAGCCTGTATAAAACCAGGCCTATTTTTGCAGCACCTTTCAGTTACAGTAAGCACATTATTCTCCTTCCTGTTCTTCTCTAGTTCTGCTTTCTGTGGTTGAGGTGTCACTTAAATGTGAATCTGGAGAATGAAATGAGAAAATGACTTCCAAATTTTTGTAAGAAACAAGCCACCTCTTGGGAAAACTAGTTATACAGGGGTTCTTTTTTTATTTCTAAAGAGCTTCCTGGTATGGGGTGGTTATTCATTTTAATCTATACTAAATACTGGAGAGGCTTTCTTAATCTTCCCCTCAATTTCCTCTCTCTAGGAATATTTCTGATATTGCTGCATATTCTAATACTAAATGTGTAAAATTTTCTGTTTCCTAATTTGAACAGATTCCTGCTGGCATTTTATATTATGCCTTCATAATATTTTGTTTTATTTCTAATTACTAAAAAGTGAATGTGTAAGCATAGTGCTTCACAGAACTGCATTCTCCACCCAATTATTCTTAAATACTCATAAATAATAGTATGCTGTTAGGCTTAATGTACATACTAAGTGGAATATTGATTGTTCCTTGGTGTTTTCTTTTATTAGATGACGCTTCAGCTCCAGAGCAGCCTCAGATGACCATTTCTGGTCAGATGATCATTTCTGGTCAGACGATGTTGACTGATGAAACTCTTTCAGCTGTCTCAAAGTCTAGCAAGACTGCTGTAAAAAACAGTGACATAGAAACAGCAAACCTGTCTCCTAGCCTGATTCCTGCACAGCAGCCCACAATATCATTAATAACAGATGACAATACGGATGCACTAAGCGTAGAGTCGCTTACACTGGTGCCACCGGTCGATCCACACAGCATTCGAACATTCAGCTGCCTTCCTCAGTCCTCTTTGCAATCGGAAGCTGAAGTTTGCAAGGTAAAAGAGGTAGAGGAAGAATGTTCTGACTAAAGCCAACCTGCAGACTGTGATAAACAGTGAAGCAAATGCTACCAAATTCTTCGTTGTTTTTTTCTTTGGGAGTGCAGACACTTCTTGAAGCCTGAGAGGCCATCTGGTCCACACAAAGAGGCCTACTGATGAAGGAGAATGTGGGCAACTTTTAGAGTAAACATCAGATGCTCAGCATGTTTAAACTGGAGAAGAAAAAAAAAAAAAAACAACTTTTGAGTCTGGACTGGTTGTTTCCTACCAATTTCTGTTATACAAGAACATGAAAGTATTTCAGAGCACCGACATTCTTTCTGTTATAGAGTTCCAGCTGCAGGAACTAAGGTAATTGTAAAAGGTCTACAGTATTATGGCAAAGTGAAGAAGTTTTTGGATACCTGGCTTCAGGATATTGTATCATTACTTCTCTGAAACTGGAGACGTACCATTGACCAGAAAAAATTATATATTGTAGTACGGAGATAAGATTTCCATTTGAGACATGGTGTGTTTTTCAGTTTGGGTTTGGTTGTTTTGTTTTGTTTTTTAAATCCTGATCTCATTCATCTTTTGGAGGTCTGCATGATACCAGCAGGCTTGGCCACTTTCAGTGTGTCTTCGTAGGACTCCAGACTTTCATATTGTGTTTTCCATGTGTAATATTTATTTCAAAGTTTGATTCAAAGCAAGATATATATGAAACAATTTTTTAAAAGGTAAAAGCCTGAAATTTAATGACAAATGCTTATTCAAATTAACATAAGGGATTTTTGAGACTACTTTAGTCTTTGCTTAACAAGCTACAGAGGAATGTGAAATATTTTAAGAGATTGCTATAGCTTGTTTGTTTGCTTCTGACAGTCAAATTGCTACAGCTCTGAGGAATGATGATATCCTTTCTACTGAAGGACAACTTCTAGAAGCAGACGGAAGCAGTTTTACTCTAAAGAGGTTCTTTAAATTGTTCATGTAGGAAGAAGGTCACCACATCTAACTGATAATTTCTTTGCAAGTCTGAAACTCAAAGGGAAAGGTATTGTGTAGGTTTTTTTCCCATCTGGGATAGTATCACAGTTAAACAACATTGCTACATAAAAGTGATTCTGAGTTTATGCTTGCCTTACTTTGCTTCCTAGATCCTGATACCAAGTTGACAGAAAGTAGTGGAAAAGGGTTGATTAAAGTTTGGAATGTTCTTTGCTGATTCGATGCATAATTTAACATGAATGGAATTTAAGATTTCTCACTGATTTCCATGTGTGTTAATTTAAATTAATAGTAGAATGAGCAGATTGTCATTATTGATCTGCTCATAACATTGAATGTTTTCTGGCTCTCAAAGATTGAAGACTACTATTTACTTCACTTGGTATTGCGATTTGAGTCATCAGTACAATCTGTTTCCTCGCTCCGTCTCTACTAACATTGATTTCATACCAAGTAGGTCAATCTGAAAAGTTTTTACCTACTTCCCAGTCTCTTATCGTACCTCTTCCTGGCTGTCAGATGGAATACTTGAAGTGATTTTAAATGCTATATTTATATATGAGATTGACTAATCCACAAGTATGACTTTGCTCGCTTTTCCCATCTTTTCCTTCACATAATAACTTCATCTTTGTAAAACGTGTATACGAGGTGTCTGCTATTGAACGCCAGCAATTTTTTTCTTCCCTTATTAGCTTTTGCATGCAGTTTTGTTGATTTCTAGTTTTCTGTGACTTCTACTTTGTCTCAAATTGAATTAACCAATATTCTGACCATTCCAGAGTGGCCCAAACTCTAAATGAATTCTGAGTTAGGTGTCCTCAGCACTGCTAGGGATATGGGATGAGAATTTGGCATTGCTGGAGTAAGAGCCGACCTTTTTTTTTTTTCTTTTTTTTTTTGGTCATATCTTTAGGGTGAGTTTACACTGCAGTCACTGTTGCAGCTAATGTACATGTACCTGAAGAAGCCTAGACATCAGTAGCAGTTTGGGCACAAGGACCACATAAATTTTTATTAGCTGACCTGATTGCAGTCTCGACTTCCTCTAGGATGTTGCAGCATTACACTGTAGCCCCAGTAATATTCTGAAGATCGTTATAAAAAATGCCTTACTTAATTTGAAAGCATTAACTCTTGACCTAGATTACACGAAATGCCACGGTGCAGGCTGAGTTCCCTTAAATAGAATTAATTTTAGACAGGAAAACCTTGATCTATCTTTATCTAATTTCAAATTCAGTTCTAGCAAGATTAGTACCATGCACAAGGAGTCTTTTTAATGGGTATGCATAATCTCACCCTTGAGCTGTACTGCACAAGAAATGGGAAAAAGGGAAAGAAAGCTGACTTTGTGCTTTTCATTGCCTTTGAGTGGCTTTTAAATCTCATGACCAGTTGTCTACTGAGAGCTTCACAGGAAATGACTGAGATAGATACTATTATTAGGAAAATAGAAGACTAAGTCTGCTGTCTGGTCCACTGCTGGCAGAGCCCTGCTGGTCGAGGGGTGGTAAGGTGGGATATCTTTTAGCAAGCTATCAAAAGCTCTCTGCAAAGATGGAATTACACTAGGAAAGCTCCGACTGCACCAGCTCTTCCCATGTTGTGTTGTTATATAAATGCTGCAACTGGTACAGACCAACCTAAATCTCTGAATGGTTATGCCACAGAAGCAATTGATTTTTGACTTGTTTGCTTCTAATATTAAGGCATACGCATATACAATTTGACTGTGCTTCATGCTGCATTAGGAGACTTCAGAATGTAAAAGCTCTGGAGATGCTGAAATAATCTGTCATTGGCAATCTTTTATCTCTGCAAGTACAGTGTTACTCATCTACAATTCCTTGAAGACTATCGTATCTATCTCCCCCTTATCAGAAAAACTCAAGGGCTATTTCCTTATCCCCCTTTCACTGTAAAAAGGAAGCTCAACCAAGAAAGCATTAGCACATCAGCCACAAATGTAATTTTTTTCTAAACAAAAGTTGATTTGAGTCAGTGTAACATCACTCTTTGTAACCAAATCCAAATACCAAGTTGCAAACGAAAGCAGCAGCTAAACAACTGACCATTCAGAAGGCTCACTGTTTCAGTGTAATGCTGCAGAGGGAGGTAGAATCACTCTAAAATAAATATAGCAATGTTCCAGAGCAAAATGCCAAAATTTTGGAGAGATGCTGAATTCTCAGTGTTTGTTTGTAGAGGCTATGCCTATCTCCAGCCATATTTTGTTGACATAAAACAGTTCGATTATTCTCTTCTGTTGGAGAAGAGAAGCCAAGGCATACTGAATGCTACTTTGCTGGTTTATGGTCTGTGTGTCTCATTTTATCAAATCTTACCAAGATATTACTTGTTTAACAGAACTATCTGTTGCCTTCGCTGTCAGGTCTCACTGCCTCTTGCTGGTCCCCTTTGCTTTTCTGTCATCCACTGTGCAACAACGAACAAGACTTGAGCTTTTCATTTGTGAAGAAAGTAATGGCAGCATACACTTGGTAATTTGGTAAAGAAGGGGAGGGAGGAAACATTAGTTCCCAATTCTAATGTCTGCTTCACCATGCAAGTAATGCTTGCAGTGCAAAATTTGTGTGCAAACATTAATTGTTTTGCAGAAATTCTTCGCTATAGAAAGAAACCAAAGGTTAAGCTTCCTGCACTTCATTTTACAAGCTGTGTGGATTAAACCAAATTCATTAGAAATGTGGTCACATATATTAATACTAAAAGCTGTATTTTGTGTGTGAGGTCATGAATTATATACAATATGAGGACTAAGCTCACTTGTATTCTCCACTGCTAATTCATGATAAACTAAAATTCTCACTTCTCTTCCTTAAATTAAGCTGACCTTAAAAACAAAAGATATAAAATTACACCTGTTAAAGAAGCTCCTCAGCATTCTTTGCTTTACAACACAATTGGAATTTTCCTTGAAGTCACTTGGTGAGGAAAAATTGGGAATATCTTCCAGAATTCATTTATTCTTTTGCAATGTTGTTGCTAAAGGACAGGTATGTGACATTTAAAAACTCTTCTTCTATATCCAGAATTTAAGACTCAAATCTAGATCAGTATTCGGAGTTTAAGTCAATGTCCAGTGATTCGTATGAACCCTTTGCCCAGTAGAGACAGAATACAGGGGGAAATAATGTTCCTTTGTGGATTTGAAGCATTCTTGCGTGTAGTATTTTAAAACTGATGGTTAGAAAAGTTGGTTTATAGTGAAATCAGTGATCTTTAGGATTGAAATTACTGTGATTTCCCCCCCCAAGACATGGGTGACTAACTTCCACAGTTACTGCAGTTGGCTTGGGATGATTACTTTAAGCAATCTAGGAATTCAGTAATTACCCTGCAATTGTATGTCATTTTACTAGTAGTAAATTAAACTTAGAACTGTATGCTTGAAGACATAGGTGAACTATCAGACAAGCAGGTCAAACTGTATGTAGAAGTATGAAGCCACTTCATAAAAGTAAGCACTTCAGTCACATGGTGCTGTCAGTGCTCTAGCGTAATCAGTCACTCCTTTCGCTGCACACGTTATAAGTAAATAACTACAGAATGGCCTAATAAATAGTTGCACTAACCTGCATGTACTACTCTTCAAAAAAAAAAAAAAAACAAACCACCACAAACTACACCACCATGCTAAACATCTTAATGTTGTGTTCACTAACCAGCTACAGTTAAACGGGGAGTTGCCTTTAAAAGAACATTGCAGAGGCAGCTGTCATCTAGGAAAAAAGCGGTTTAGTCCTATAGTTGAATCAAAGATTTGTGAAGAGACATCAGATGGGGGCATCAGTGAGATCTGGGCATTTTGCCTCAAAGATGATGAGTGTCCTTGATGAGTCTCCTACTTATTTTCAGGCAACCTAATGTTAGGCATCTAAATATATGTTGAAAATTCTCTTCCTAACTGTTACTGTCATTCTTCTTGAAAGAGTTTTTTGGTATGTCACTGTTTAACCATCACTAGCCTACCCGAGGATATCACTGACCTGGGCACCGCACTTCTCTTATCTAGAAGTCTTTGGAGTGGTTCTCCTGTGCTTGCCTGCGCTGTTGCTCTGACCTTTCCCACCATTCGCAGCATGAATTAGAAACAAATATAATAACTCTTGCTGTCTCCTGATAATAATGCTTACTGTCTCCTCTTGGCTTCTGAAAAGCAGATGGTGATCCACGCAGGGCTTGCTAGGGTGGGATGTTTTTAGGGGGTGGGAGGGGGGAAGTGCTTGGGGTTTTTTCCTGCTGCTCAGGATTTTTTTGAGCAGCAACAAAGACATGGGAGATGCAGTTCTGGACTGAGTCTGAAACAGAAGGTTCTTTCATATGGAAACGTATTTTTATATTACATTTGTACAGAATTTTCCCTATTTTGATCTCCCAAAATTTTTAGATTTGCGCATTGCTCGGATTTGATTTCTTTTGCAAGGTGTTATAAAATATGTATTTTATGTTTGTTAATGTATTATAAATGTAAAGCTAAATTTTGCTTGTCTAATAAATGTGCACTGTGGCAGTATCTGTTTTATTGTTTGGCTAACTTGAAATCGTTGGTTCTTAATATGAAAAGGAAAAACTTGAGTTATTGTTGTGACTGTCTTGTTAGCATAAATAAATGTGTGGAGTGCACATTTTTATTTAAAAAAAAAAACTAAAAAGGGCTTAAGAAGCAGGTGATGACTAAGAATACCTGTTGATGACAAAAGTTAGTGTTAAATGAGGTTCAGACTAGTATATAGTGTTCCCCGGATTTTTTTAAGATCGTAATCTTAAGATACATGAGGTTTTTTTCATCTCGTTCTCCATTACTTTTGGTTATGGGTACTCCTACTAAAGTGAGTTTAAGACATAGTAATTACAGTTGATAACTTAAGTATGTATGAGGAGATGAGAAGGTCTGAGGCTTTGTGTTTGGGTGCATTTAAGGACTAACTGTGGCAGAAATATTTACAATGAACATGAAGATAATTTTGAAAAGGATCAAGAATAGATTCAAGCGTGCGAATTTATAGACTATTAGAATTTCTAGGAGCTTTGTTTCGCCCAGCAATAGCACCGAATAATACATCGTCACAACTCTAGAGGACCTGCTGGGAGCATTTTAAATTTTAGGGGATAACTTTAGGCATCTCCACTTGTGAATAGGTGTGTTGGCATTTTTGTTGCAAACTTTTTACTTCATTTTGAGCTGGTTTGTAAGTTTGATTGTTTTAAGTGCAAAGAGGGGGGAAATGTATTTTTCTAGAAGAATGAATGTACCTGGGATTTAAACACTACGTAAAGCATTTAATCAGCACGAAGGACTCTCCTCCTATGAAATATATTTCAATAAAGTTGTATCTGAAATGTACTTCATTTGAGAGGGGAAAAAAAAAAAAAGTCCTGAACATGCACTTACACTTACATGGAAAAAAGCCCAAACGTGGGGTCAGTTGAATTCTGAAATGTCTTTCTACAGGCAATAAGTATTAATTATTTAATGTAAGTTATGTTAGACATTTGAAGTAAATGTGACAATATCTTATGTTAATTTAAAGAAGAATGTAAATAAGTGTCTGGGAAGGGAGTGAAATTAGAAAATATTGGTGTATGTTTCTGAAATCCAGATTTCTATAGCTGAGTCTGTATTTGCTGGCATTAATCATGTGTCATGGCTATTGAAAACCTGGACAAGAATGAACAATAGACCTTTCTTTGTAAATGGAACTTGGCAATAAAAATGGTGTTACTAAGAAAACTTCCTTCCCTTTCATGTTCTGTTGCTAGATTTGATCCACAGGGACATTCAGTAACAGTGAAATGCAAAATTTGCAGAGGCTTGCTTTTGTTAAGAAGAATGGTGCGTATATGTGAATGTCAGGCATTTTAATCTTTAAGCTGAAAACTGAAATATCCAAGGTATTTTTGCATTTTTTATGCAGGAAAGACATAGCATGAGAGAGAGAGAGAGCAGAAAAGCAGCCTGTAGAAGGGATGAAAAGTAGATGAGACCAAGGGTTAAGAGTGGCTGGGCAATGTTTAAAATGTCTGTGAACCACTTTGAAAGTGCTTGTCATGTGTGATTTCTTCCCCAAATATATCCTTGCACCCTCTGCCTCTTTCTCTGGTGCATGTTGCCAGTTCAGTATGTGGATTAAATCCAACCGAGTTATTAGTTGAATTCTTGTTAATTAGCCTCTCCGTCTATAGGAATTAATTACAGTCAATATACATTCCTTGTGAAATGTTATTTCTTAAACTAGGCATTGCTCCAGAAGCTTTCTTAGGAAGAAATTAAATCACATTGTACCGTGAAATAAGCAAGCTGGGTATCATAGGTAGGAGACAACACTGTGATTTACTCTAAGATGCAAATATTAAAACATGGTTGTGGTGGTGCATTCCCCGCCTCCCGCCCCCCCCCCGGACTGTTCTACAATTTCACTAACTCCCATCGGGACTTGGCCTTTGTGTAACAAGTTGGGCGGTTAAGCGTCCCTGAACCGTATCAGAAACTCTTGCGTGGCTGAGGTGGGAGCAGCACTGACTGTACCAGGGAGCCAGCTGCCCCCCGACAGCCTCGGAACATATTTCACATCCGTACCAGGAATAATCAGTCGCCCCGGACAGCCTTGGGGCGTATCTTACCTGGGCTGTAACTCAGGAGGATCTGTACCAGCATCACTGGAATTTTTGAGAACTTCAGTAATCGCCAACCCCGATTGTGACAATAGGATGGAAATGTACTGGTGCCTGAAGTCAGTCATCTCACCGCCCTCTAAACAGCGGGACCAAGGGAGACCCTTTGAGCTCTCCTGGACCGCGGCGGCTGCGCCAGCATCTCCCTCCGAGCGGGACGCCTCTCAGAGCCGCGAACTTTAAGTTTGCAGACAGAGGCCTGGCAACAGGACCGGGGCTGATCTCCGGCGCTTTTCACTCCTTGAGCCTCGACCTCCGCCCGGTGAGACAATCGTTGAAGTGAGTATTTCACTGAACTCGAGGGGAATTTTTACCAGGTAACTTTATTTGTGCATATTGTGAGTATTTCACAAAATGAATGACGAATTACTGGGTACCTTTATTAGGCCTAGCGTGTGTGTGTGTGTATGTGTGTGTATCGATACAAATATTGTACTAAACCTTATTTAATCACTTTGTAAATGCTGAATTAACCAATGATTAATTACTGTTAAATTCCTGTGATTCTCTCTTTACTGTGAACAAACCTTAAGCTGTTGCTAAACGTGTATAATGCTTAGACATAAACCGTTGACCAAGTCTGAGACTAGGATTGGACCCAGCCACACCCAGACTCCTCTCTGAGAAGGAGTTTAGAACGCAAGGGGGTCCATTCTGAACTTCGTGACTCAAGGGGAGGGCCTCCTTTACCCCCCTTGTATCTTCTTCTGTCTCAGTTTTCCATTTTCTCTCTCTCTCTGTATATCTATTCCATTCATTTAATAAGTCATAGAGTGAACCTTGCCATTGAACTTTAAGTCACACTTTTATAAATTTCTGTTAAAATCACTTTGCAAATATCTTTGACGGTGATTCTTTAAGTGACCTAACTACTCATTTTGCAACGGGGGTGTACTGGGAAAAATGAGCTTAAATCTGCTCCTGGCAGTTGGACTTCCTACGTCATGCCAATAATACTGCTTTAAGGATACCAATTTTAGAATTTGTGGCCAGAAAGTTCCCTTCTGTTTGAAACTGTTTTGTGGTTGCCGTATCGTTCTGATGCCTCAGAACTTTTGTGGCCTTTTGTCTTGTCTCTTTTCTTCTGTTTCTGTACAAGATCTTTTTAGACCTGGACATTGAGTCGGGTTCAGCATCTTGCCCTGTGTTACTAACGGTCAGACATGGAATGAAAGCACCGCCTCAAGCCCTCTTCTCGTTCTGACTGGGATGAAAAAGGACTTGACAGAAATGCAATGCTGTATTAGTCCACTCTTTTTTTCGTCCCCGTGAATATATAAGTGCAGCCACTCAAACAGCCCTTTAATAGGTAAATCCACATCTTTATCATTAAGATCATTCATTCCAGCATAGTTATATAAATGAGAAAGTGAAACTGTGTCAATACATATGTCTTTATCAAAGTAACTCTAGTCTACGTAAAGATGCAGCATTTGGAGATTGATATCTTTGGTTTTTGACACCTAAACTGCTTGGTTTGTTTCTATATCAAGGCAAGAGTTCACTGGGATTGCACGGATGCAGCTGTTTGGCAGGGGGAAGACATTGCACCCCTAATTGCATTTTTATGCTGCTGTGTTCGAGCTTGTATGAAGACAAAAGCTGTATTGGCACTTTCTGGTGACCTTTTTGAATATGTGATGCATACAACTGGGAATGCAAGCTCGCTGTTTATGTGAGTGTGTTCCCTGAAAGGTCCATTGCATTTTAAGCTGATACCTTTTATCTCTCAAATAAGGAGAGGTGGTTGCAACTCTCCACTGGCAAAATTAGGTTTCAGGCAAGTGTTCCCACTCGGTTAAGGCAGTTGAGCTGATGGGGGGCACCTCAGGCAGTCTGGTTGGATGGTGTGCAGTTGTGTGACTGTTTTTCGCTCAAGGATTCTACCAACAGCTTATCTGCAAACATATCTAGGTCTTAAAATTATTATTGCTTTTGGATGCCACTTCTCTTAAGAGGTGAAATTTTTACATTATCAAGTGCCTTATTATTCAGGCTTAGATTATGAGATCCTTTGAAATACGTTGAAAGCTTTTGCCTGTCCTCAGAGACTCATTCTACAAAGTTGGGAAATGTTGTGCTTGTTCAATGGAAAATACTGATCTCATCATTCCATCCTCACTGTCTTGCCCCCAGATAAAGGTTTATATTTCACATAGGCCACAGCTTAAACTTTTTTTGGCCTGTTTGGATGACCGATAAGGACAGATGAATACTCCGGCTCTGTTTCCTGGTTACACATCATTTTTCTCAGCTTTAGTATGCAATAAACATTGTGACACAGGATGGGAAAAAAAGCTGTTGTTTTACTGCAGCAATAAATTTAGACTTTAAGTTAATTGGATGAAGACATCTTTGTGTAAATTTGTCCTCATTTTTGGATCATTTATATGAAGCAGATTTAGGTTGCTGAGAAGCTTAGAAAAATGTCTAAGACTCCAAGGTACACTTCAAACTTCTGTAGGTTAAATGAGTACTCCGAGCAGTTGTAGTGCCCCAGTTGTCTGAGCTAAGCTGGTCGCAGGAGTTAATGCAATTGGCGCAGGAGCAAAGAATGATAATTTATTCTAGCATCTTGCCAGAAAACTTATTAAAACAACTGTTAGGAAATTTGGAGAGGAGGTTTAGTTTAGTGCAGTTGTTAATAGTAGAGTGTTTCCTGAGGCTTCCTTGCTCTGCTGCTCTTCCAAAATGGGTCACGTATTCCCAGGAAACGTTTGGCTCTTTACTGCGATGACATTGCTCTTGTCAGTGATTTAAAGGGCTGTAAGCGTGACTGACTTTGTGGGGCTTCTATATGAAGTTGAAACAATAGAACGAAAGTCTGCACAAAACTGAGAAGTTAACTGAAATCTGAGCTACCTCAGTGTATGCAGCAGCAGCAGCATCCCCACAAGCTCCTTTTGGAAAGCTGTAGTTGTTGCAGTAATATTTCAAATATATCAACTTCACCCTATTGCTAAAGGGCTGGGAAGTGTCATGTTGATCTGGTGGTAGTTACCAAACTGGGAGGTACGGAAAATTTGATGACACAGCTATGCTAACTCACTCTTTATTTCCAGCTGCTGTTTGAAATTGCATGTTGATGGACCAGTGAGTCAAGGAGGCAGGTAGTCAGACTATATCACCACTACAGAGATAGTCAGAGCTTGCTCTCCCTCAACAGCTAGCGCTACCCAAAATAGAAAAAGGAGTTCCTGAAGGAGGAGAGAGGCAGAACCACCATAATGTCTTAGAGAAAAGAATTTCAAGTCAGTAGAGGGAGGCAGGGCCTGCAAAGGACAAAAGTAGTCTCTCTCTTCCTACGAGAACCTGGTTGTAAGGATAATATGCGTGTGCACACTTCTGCCCTGAATAACACTCTGTCCAGCCTCTAACATTGAGGGGAAATTGCTTGCGTCTGTCCCCTCTTAAACAAAAGCAGTAAATAAGCCAGTAGACTATGCAATAACAATGAGACTTACTCCTGGCTGCCACTTGTGAACGGAAATGACTGTACTCACACTCATCCCACGTGCTTTATTCCTCTGACACATCCTGATCGACTGCTAATTAATCCTATAATATTGTTAATGTACTATTAAGGCTAGCAGACAAGGTCTTTGAAATTACATATTGCTGGGAAGGGGAAGAAAGAAGCCAAAGTCATCTCAGTGCCTGACGACAGGTACTCCTGTCAAATTTTGATAGTTTAGAGGCAGAAGTTGTTTGCAGGTGAGTATGCCTTACCACCAACCGCAGCATTTTGCTGCCCTCTCCCTCTCCCCCCCAGTCCTCCTGATGTCCCAGTTCAGGCTGCGGGAGGTGGAGAGGTCAAGGACGATTCTACAGCGTCTGAGCAGTGAGGAGATCCCTCACAGCAGCGTGAAAGCACTCGGAGATTGTAGAGTCCTTTGTATTAATGCTCTTCTCTGTGAAGATTTCAATTTTTGTTTTGGAGTAGGTTTCCGGATCCTTGATTTTTCTGACCCGTCACAAAGCCTAGAAGTGTTTTTGTTCAGGAAGAGATGAAGGTTCTCAGGTAATACTGTTCCAGTAGTAGATTTCTAAAAATCTTTCCATAATTAAAAGATTCATAATAAAATCACAAGAGTTGGCAAGACCACATATCCTGTTAGTGCTCCTTTGACTCTGTTTTGTATCTTGTCTTAGGTGTAGGAAGGATGCAACTGTGTGTTACTTTTTCATTGCAACAAATTTTACGCACTTGGTAAACCAGAGTTCCTCTTGCAATTTTTGTCACACATCGGGGTGAGATGAGTAATAACATGCAGAGGCAATTCTACCCAGCAACTTGTACCAAACAATCAGCTTTGGAGGTGGATTCCTCAGCAGGGAGCTGGCACGCTTAGGACAAGAAGGACACCGAGGTGCTGGAGCGTGTCCAAAGAAGGGCAGCGAAGTTGGTGAAGGGTCTAGAGAATAAGTCTTACGGGGAGTGGCTGAGGGAGCTGGGGTTGTTTAGTTTGGAGAAGAGGAGGCTGAGGGGAGCCCTCATTGCTCTCTGCAACTGCCTGAAAGGAGGCTGGAGCCGGGGGGGGTCGGTCTCTTCTCCCCAGGAACAAGCGATAGGACGAGAGGGAACGGCCTCAAGCTGCGCCAGGGCAGGGTTAGGTTGGATATTAGGAAAAACTTCTTTACTGAAAGAGTGGTCAGGCCCTGGCACAGGCTGCCCAGGGCAGGGGCTGAGTCCCCATCCCTGGAGGGATTTAAAAGCCGGGGAGATGTGGTGCTTGAGGACATGCGTTAGTGGTGGGCTTGGCGGTGGTAGGTTAACGGTTGGACTCAATGATCTTAAGGGTCTTTTCCAACCTTAAGGATTCTATGATTCTGTGATTCTATGGCAAGCTGTTTGAGTAGCGGGTAGGACCGGTGACTTATGGAGATAAGGCTTGCTTTTTGAGGATGTGACAGCGAGTCTATTCACTGGGGTTTGGTTGGTGGCTAGCTTTCAGTGTTTCCATTTCAACAACTGTCCTTCCTAACATTTCTTGCAATCAGAAGGTGGAAAGAAAGGCTCTTCAGAATGGCCAAAGTGGGAAAAATAGAAAATTCTGTCAGCCTCTCTTGTCTAATCATCTTCTAGTTTCTTAAAGGGCGTTACTTAAATTTCTAATAGCCCTTGTTCTCTCTACTTTTCTGTACATTTTTCTTAGGATGTGGAAAGGAAGCTTGATTTTTTTTTTTTTTTTTTTTTTTTTTGTCTAAGGCTTTAGAAAAATCACAACAAAATGGGAATCATAGACTCATAGAATTGTTAAGGTTGGAAAAGACCCTTAAGATCATCAGGTCCAACCGTTAACGTACCATCGCCAAGTCCGCCACTAAACCATGTCCTCAAATCCTTTCTTGTAGGGTGGTAAAATTGAGAAGAGCAGAATCTTGATTCTCTGATATTTAAAACCTTTCTCACATAAACCATAATCGGGACTTTCTGTTCTGATTTTAAACCATGCAGTTCAGGAAGAGCTGCTTTTTCATTTTCTACCAAAACACTTCATTCACTGGGTTAATTTTGAGGAAAACTTTAGGCCTTTCTCAGCCTGTTTAAACTACAGAGAAAGTACTAAAAAGGAGAAAATATGTCAAGAAGCTAATAAAAAAATACTCATCTGCAAGAGGTGATGAGGTTTTTTTAAATACCTGAAAATGGCTTTGCAAAATTTTCCTCCCAATTCTGGGCCCTAGTAAATGGATTGGGCTTGTGTAGCTTTGTTTTAGGATAATATTCTGAAGGGGGAAATTCAATTTGGGGTGGCTAAAAGTGAACAAATACCCTAACAGTTCTGCCACAAACCAGAGGGGGGAGGGAATATATCCTCATTTGGAGGGAAGCGTCTCTCTTAATAGTAGACACCACTTACTCAGAAGTACTAATTGGTAAATCATGGTTAAGGTGAGAACTTCAACAGTTTTTGGAAATATCCGATGATGAGTAAATTTACCCTCTGCTTATATGAAGTACAGGAGGTTTTTTGCTGGGGAATCAAAAAAAAAAAAAAAAACCAAAAACAATCCAAAAAACTCAAGAAATCACCAATGCAGTTGATCTTTGAACAAAAAAGCCAATGTTTCTCATTATTATTTCTTAGCCTATCTTTTATTTGCCACACTAAATAGAGGATTTTTTTTTTTTCTTTGCAATGTTGCTTCATTTTCTGGTCTGTTAGTCAGAGTCTAGGAGTGTTGTGACTCACTGTTGATTCAATGTGTGAAATGGTTTGGCATTTTTCTTTTGTTATCGGTTTCTATTTAAGATCTTTATCCTCTTTTTCTGGGGACTGAGAGTGCAGCACCACAAATGGAGGTAACTCCCTTGTTCAGGTGCGCCTCGACTGGCACGGTGTTCAGTGGAGCGGGTTAACTGTCTTTTAGGTCTGCAGCCATCGTGGGACAGCAGAAGTTGCACGAGTGGTTGTTGTGGCACATCTGGTGCAGGGAGGCTGCCAATGAGTAAGAACAAAAACATCAATAAAAAGACTACAAAGTAGATGCAAAATTGTGCTGGTCTACCACCCAAGTGCTTCAGATTTGGTGAGACTGCTGGCTTTCTAGCCCTAAGGGGAGGCTTAGGGTCAGATAAAGCAGCAGTTCCTTCTCTAACCTGCGCAGGTGTTTACAGAGAACAGTGCTGGAGAGCCTTGAAGTACTTCGTGATATAAATTATTTCAGAAAACTAGTGGAGTTATTCTCCTAAAAAGAAACTAGACATTTCTGTCAGCAGAATTCTCTACTCAAATTGAGTTTGAAAAGTTTTAGGTTACTGTCCAGGTCTGCTCCGATCGAGTGGTCTAATAGGACCCGCTGCATCTGGTCACTGCCGAAGCTGTCTGCGGCTTGATCTGTCTTGTCATCGTAAGAGTTTACAAAGCATCAAAGCAATCAGGCATAGCTTAAAATAAACTTTAATGCCTTATTTGGGGGAGGATTTTCAAGTAAGACAGTAATTAGATTGTAATTTTAATTTAATTTATTTTTATCTATTGACATCCATGTGCAGATGGAACAAATTAAATAAAAATAACAGAAAGCAAAGCACCATAAAAAAAATCTAGCTGGCCAGTAATCATCTAACCTTGTATTTCCAGTATTTGTTACCCTATTTGATACATCTGTTAATCTATATGAATACAGCTTGGGCTATGGAGGTTGTAGTGAGGTGGGGGTCGATCTCTTCTCCCCAGGAACAAGCGATGGGACGAGAGGGAACGGCCTCAAGCTGCGCCAGGGCAGGGTTAGGTTGGAGATTAGGAAAAACTCCTTCCCCAAAGGGCTGTCAGGGCCTGGCCCAGGCTGCCCAGGGCAGGGGCTGAGTCCCCATCCCTGGGGGGATTTAAAAGCCGGGTAGATGTGGTGCTGAGGGACATGGGTTAGTGGTGGCCTTGGCAGTGCTGGGTTAACGGTTGGGCTCGATGATCTTAAGGGTTTTTTCCAACCTTAAGGATTCTGTGATTCT
This sequence comes from Theristicus caerulescens, assembly GCA_020745775.1. Taxonomy (NCBI): domain Eukaryota; kingdom Metazoa; phylum Chordata; class Aves; order Pelecaniformes; family Threskiornithidae; genus Theristicus; species Theristicus caerulescens. The sequence continues at coordinate 97,803,435 of CM036562.1, forward strand.
ATGTTATGATTTGGGAATACTTCCCATGTACATCTTGTGATTTCTGTCTGACATTCTAAAGTCAAATGAAATCAGTGTGTTAGAGAGGGGTTGTCTTTGAATGTGAAATTCAGCTGCTGCTTGTTAGCTAACGCATCCCTCCTCAGCCAGTTCAGCCAACGGCATTGGAAATAGGAACTGTTGGCAAGGATTACACCACCTTAGGAGAGAGAGTTGGCTAAAAAATGGGAATTGTTAGATGGGAGAGACAGTAACCTGAGAAATGAGCACGTCTTGCTCAGTGCTTGCAAAACAAGGACGGAAAGCAGCAAGTTTATGAAGTTCACCCTGTGCGGTTATTCTGTTCCTGCCTCCTGGTAGCTCTGGCCGTCTCCTTTCTGCGCTTTCCCTAGAGATGGCAGAGTGGAGGTACTTTACCTAAAGCCTAAATGGTTCTTGCAGTGCTCTGTGCCCACCGACTCGTTGTTGCTAGTGATGATACATGTTAAGAGCCATTTAAGTGTTTCAGAGTGATTTCAAGAATTTATACCAAAAATCTTGGCTACTTCATGTATAATTTTGGTAAAACAGAAGTCTGATGCAAAATTTGAAGTTAGCATTTTGGGATCTTATTTTCTGTATAACCAACTCAGGAGGTTTTTACATACAGTTCTAGTGGATGAGAGTTCAAAAAGTTTCTTGTCTTTAAAAAGGAAAGAAAAGCTCAAGTGTCTTAAAATAATACAGTAGTTTCCAGAATCTTTAGCCAGACAGACATATAATGTTGCTTATGTGCTTACAACCTTTTGAATGGTTAGGATTGCCCACATCTCTCAAACCAGAGCCGTTTTCCCCAGCATGCGTAGGCATGCATTTTTCATACTAGGTCATACCTTAAGCTCAAAGTAAAGTCCCTTTGCTTTGTCTGACTGGCCACAGGCTTTGCTGTTCCCTTCTGGCTTCTCTCTGATAAGAAATGTGAAAGCTTTTGTTAGCTGTTATGTCACTAGGTCTTGTTTCAGGTATTAAAGTTTTGACACTTTTAGGGAAAAGACTTCCAAGTCATACAAAGAATGCAAATAATAGCTAATTTGACAGGACAGTCCAAGAGAAAAGAAACGTCAGTATACAGCATTTTCTATGTAATCTTGACCTCTATTCAGGATATTAGTTACTTAACTGATACCATAAAAAACATACGTCATCTGTAAGAGTATCAGATCCACAGCCAGACTTGCATTTCAGTTATACTCTTTCTACACCACATGCCTATTATCCTATGCAAACGCCGTTGCTGATGTGAGAAGGTGTAACAACTCCAAAGTTCTTGGGAACAAGATGTGAGCGGCTTTGCTTTGCTGCTTCTCCATCGTGCAGTTCACTTGAATTTGCTTATCACAGTTTATCAGCTTCAAGGCTTTCCTGCGAAAGTGTTGTTTGCAACCACTGTCTGCTAGATAACTTGTAATTCTTACGTAGCTGCCAAAATGCTTTGGCGAGAATTAGTCTTGCTTGGCTCGGCTAAATTTTGGTTAAAATAGGTCTTGCAAGCTGCTTTGTGAGTTTCTGAGCAGATCTTCATATAGATGTTTTGTGGGGGAGGGAAATTTGTCGAATTCTTTAAAACCACAGATCTCTTTGAACCACAGTCTTGGAGCTGAGCTTCCTCTGTTTTTTCTTTGAATCTGAAAAGAAAATCAGACCTGACTTTTCTATAGCTGCATTGAGACTAGTTCACGTTGAGTGCACAGCGTGTGCGTTACCCCGGCACCGACAGGCTTCACCTTTGCTTTAGCTTAATAGGACCTCGGGCAGGTCGTCAGCCTGTCTGTTCCGTAGTTCACCCTCGTCAAATATATTTATATCAGACACTTAACGGTGCACTTGTGAAGCTTAGTTCATGTTTGTAAAGCGCTTTGATGTTGATGCTAAGCATTAATCTTTTTAACTCCTTGTCATAAAGGAACGTTGTTAAAATTATCATTCCAGTCTTATTGCTTGCATCAGGTAATGTAGTTCCTGATGAGTAACTTGGAAAGTCACTGCAAAGAAACTTTTGGTTTTTTTTTTTCATTTGCAGCATAACTCTGAGTCATCTGAACAACTTCCAAATGTTAAGAACAAAAAAAGTCTTCCTCCTAGCTTCTAGGATCGTTTAAGTTTTGGTCATAATTCGCAATGGTTCGCTATTGTTCAGACTGATTAGTTCATGGTAAGGGTTTTGATGTTTGAAAAGAAGCCTGGTTTCTTTTCAATTTAAAAAAGAAGGGAAAAAAAAATCAGTATTTCTAGAATCTTTTGCATCCTTCCTGCTTCATACTAATGATAGTAAGGAAATGATTTATCCTCTGAGAAGTCAAACAATACGTGAGTCAGTCTTAGAATGTTGAAAATGTTTTAAGAGTCTGCTTGTATATAGGCTAAAAGAAATATGAAACTTAAGAAAGAAAAAGAAATTCATAAGAACAGCAAGACACTGCGAAAAGTTTGCCTTAAATTCAGCCATAGCAGTAGGATGTACAGACCACCTCTGCAAAAGCCTCAGGTATTAGTTGCACAATTATTTTGGGGGAGAAAAAAAAAAAAGGTGCAGTTTAAGACATTACAGTACAAAACCAGAGTCACTAGAAAGGAACATGTGAACACTTTTCATCTGCTTCAGTGGCAGTCAGATGTCTCAGCTGAAACCGATGGGAAATGTATTTTGAAATAATGTGGAAGGGCTGGTGTAGGTGAGTAGCTCTCAGAGATGCCCGTTTGCTGCCTCGGAGTTGGTACTGTGACAAATTTCCCTCTAACAGGGCAAAGGAGGAAAGTGTGAAGTGTTGGTAAGCAGGAAAAACATCTTTAACTGCTTGAGCTTAATCAGTAACTAGTGAAAATACAGCACCCCTGAGCATAAGAACCCACAACAAAGGTCGAATCAGTATACAGCTGTTCCTCAGAAAAACTCTGAACAATCCTAACTGATCGACCTGTTGCACAGTGTCTGTCAAAGGCCATGGAAAGCTTGTTTGCTGTACAGTTTTTCATGTGCAGCCCTGTCTTTTAGAAAAAGATTTCTCAGGAAGCGGCTGAGAACAACTGGAATGGGAAGAGAAAGTCTGTATACAGAAAGAAATGGAGAATTCCTTGTAAAGCTTTTTTTAGATATTCCAAAGTGAAGAACCAGAAGTGGCCAGCAGTCCAGGTCCTATAAGGCACTATTAGCTATGGGATTTAACCAAGACTCACTCATTACGTATTTCTTAGAACAATAATTTAAACACTATCCTGAGTGAATAAAGTGAATGCATCTGAGGGAAACTAGTCTCTTGATTTTCAGTATTTTCAAGAGAACAAACGCAGAAGTCGCCGTAGCCTGGCGTTAGAATGTCCCCCAGGCTGTTGGCAGGATTTCCTCAGCTCCCTGGTTGATCATGTACCGTTCCTGTACTTCGGGGTAGTCCCATGACTAACCTTATTAATGTGAAACACTTCATGCTGGATTCTTTCTTAATTCTGTACTGACTCGGAGCTGGGTGACCAGAAGCTGATTCAAGAACTTGTCATTCTCCACGGCTGTATTGCACAGATGTCCCTGCTCACACTGAAGCTGAAATTGTGTTGTACTAGGTGCTGTACAGGGTTGAGTTAAGAGTCAAGGTAGTAGCATTGTTTCTGTATTAAAGATGAGGAGAGCATATCACAGGCTGATTGCTCAAAATTGGACATAAACTCTGTGGATGACCCAAGAACTGAACCCAAAGCGACTGCCTTTACTGGTGACAGCTTTGTATTTCCAGTGGTAAAAGAGATTATATGTAATATCTGATGTTAAAATACATCTTCTAGACAAGGTTTTTTTCCTAGTATGTATGAGGAAACTTTTCCATGTAATGCAATTCCTTAGAATAGCGTGTTATGATGAGTAAATAGATGTTTTAAGAAAAGTAATAGGACAAACCCAGAATGGTTGTTCGGTCAGTCTGGATGATCATCTGGAATATTGCCTCAGCTGCCAACAGTAGCTGATTGAAGAGCAGATTCCCATCTCTGTAATCTGAAACTGCAGAATCTGTATCAGCTTCAGTCCCCCAGAGGAGTAAACTTGTGCCTCATCACGCAGACTCTCCTTTCGGTGTCAGAGAGAGCCAGCCTTTCAGGTGCCTTTAGCTCAGAGTGGAGGGTTCGCTTTGGAGCAATTCCAGATCTGTCTGCCCAGTACCATGTTCTTGTAAGATGTTTTGGTTTATTTTTAGGTGGGAGATCCAACAATCACTTCTGTCTAGTGAACCAAGAGGATCTCTGGCAACTCTACCCTGCAGGCAAGAAGGAGCAGCTGCACCTTGGTTTGTTAGCTTTCCTCCTCCGTTCCAGGAGACTTGGGAGGATGGATCCTCAGCTCAGTGTGCGATGTGAAATCCTGGTCTTTGTATTAAAGCAGGCAGTGAAGAAACAGAATAAAGTGGGAATCTGTAATTCAACCTGCTTGAGCCAAGACAGAAAAACAAAACCTGTATGTACAAGGCATAAAGTAAGTCTGTGACCCTCAGTAAGCTTGGAGCAACCAAAGCAGCTTGTTGCTCTGTGCTGCTTCCAGGGTCAGTCTGGAACATGTAGGAGTGGGAAGGTGGTTGGGAGCCCTACACTCTGAACGGTATGCAGTGGAGATGGTTTGTAAAATGCGAGGGGATTACCTCCTTGTGCAAGAGTACCACAGCACTGCAGCAAGGCTGAGGCATCCTGAACTGTGCTATCTGCCGTGCCAGGAAACTCCTGGACTCTTCTGCTACCACTTGGGCTTTGAACCTGCAGAGTATCCCAGCTCTGTGGCTAACAGATAAGCTTGTGTACAGCCCTGCTGCTTACAGGACCTAAGGCTGTAAGTATTTTGCTGTCTCTTTCATTCACAGGACCTCAGTGGGGAAAAAGTATTTTGCTATCTTTCAGTGAGGATTTGTTGCCTGTCACAGAGCAGCATGTTTGGAGTGGTCCAGCCATACTGAACCTGCAGAACCACACTCCAGCTTCCACAGTATGGTTGCTGGCCTCTGATGTAAGATCTAGGTGTAAGGTTTATGTGGGGACATTAATTTCAACATTTTTATTACTAGAGGCTATTTATTTGTGTTTATACTAGTGCACTAACTCTAATAACACTTTTTTTTTTTTTTGCCTTGGGGTAGCATATCATCTGGTGCACAAGATTACAGCTTGCAGTAAAATCTGCACAGCTTCTTAAAGTAAAAATACTGGGGTTTTTTTAAGAAGTAGATTAATAAGGAGGATTATAAGTACATGTCTACATGCATAAGTACCTACAGGCTCAGGAATGTTCTCTTCGTGTCTCTGACTTCATGTAAGGCAACAAGAGCTGAAGCAGAAAGCCAGGCGAGGAAGCAGAGCATTACCTGCTTTAGGCGTTTGGTACAGGACACCCCTGACTTCAGTGGGACAGTTCTAATTCTGACTGCAGAGGGAGGTCTGCCCATCAGTGAGCCTGGACAGATGCTCTGGAGGCTGTCTGGTTTCCCTTTTTTCTTCTCCAGCTCCTCTAGGATGTGGTTAATTCTGCAATGTTGCAGTGTGGCTACAGGGGCAATTATTGTTTGTGTGAAACTGGAGAGAAATGGGTGGTTAAGTCTGCTTCAGATGTAATTAAGTCTGAAATGTCTCAGTGGTCACATTAGAAGCACTAATTTTAAGCTCTCTTATTGGTTTAGGCCATAGCCATTTGTTACATAAAAAGGCAAAGGGGTTTTTTTGTCCTTCAAATGATTTTCTCTGGGAATGTGAAAAAAAAAAAAAAGTGTTCTTCAAAGCATCAAGACAGTAATACCCACTACAGACTCCTTGTCCTGCCAAAATAAATTAGTTAAGAAACTCCAAACCATGTTTTGAATGGAAAAACTATCCAATCATCCTTTTTTGTCCATCAGTGAAACAAACCATGCCTGCAAGTTCATCCTATGGGTGGGCATTTCACTATTCGTGTTCCAGAGGTGGACTTTGAATGTCAAGTTAGTCATGCAGAAGCTTAAATTTAAATTACACTCAGGAGTGTGTCATTTCAATATATTTTTCCTTGTAGAAAATGGCTTAAGTCATTTGCTCCTGCCTTTACCTTGCAAGTTTCTATGCCCTTGTATATATTGGTGCAACTCTTTTTGGGTTGCGTGTGTTGCAACCAGTTTCGATTAAATGAGATGGATTTGAAAGTACAAAAACTTAAAATATACTAGATGGTGGGAAAAAAGTGGAAGTAGCTCATGTGGAATTGTTAGTAGGAGTATTTTTGTCATGCTTGGTCCATCAGTGAGAACAAATGAAACACTAGACATAAATTTAGCTTAAATAAATGGAACTGTGTCCAGAACTAAAATACCAGAACCTCTGTGCTTTGAAGTAGCCGGGGGCAGAGAAGTCTGTTTTATGCATTCCCTGCCAATGACCTCTGGACACGGTGCTTATGTCATGGAAGTTTGCTGGTTCCCATCACAAAATACGTGTTTTGGGCTGTTTCAGCAAAGGGCAGACTGTGTATAAAGACGTTTAAAACTGACCCACTGCACTGCACAATTGCTGTGAAGGAATGGCCTTGCACCTGCTGCTCCGCTGCAACCAAGAATGGATGTGGGTGGTCAAGGTCCGTGCTTTCCTTGGGGAACCTGGGAAGGTTTGTGGAAATGTTTGATTCCTTCAGTTGGGCAACATTCCTTGTCGGAGTGCAGGACACCAAAGGGGAAGAGGCTATTGCTGAGAAATAGAAACTGAGCTCCTCCTCAGTGATGGGCACAACAGCTGAACCAGGAGAATGAAAAGTGAAACTGTCCTTGTCACTACAGATATTTCAACCCAGTCGGCGATAAACAGCAATTTGAAGTTTTACCTGAGTTTGAACTCGGAGCTGGCTCAACTCCTACAAATTGTTCTTCTGCTTATCCACCCTCCAGCCTTCTGCTGATGCAGCTACAGCAGTTAATGACTCGAACCGCAGGAGTCAACGGGCGGTGAACGGCAGACTGCGCTGTAGCACGCCCACCGCTGAAATAGGTAACGGCAGTTCAAAGTTATTGCAGTTCAAAGTTGCTTTGTTATTAAACCACCTGTGAAAATGTAATAAAACATAGATTTATTCCTTTTTAATGTGGTGTTTGAATTCCCAACAAACTAGATAGAGGCCTTTTATATTAGCTAGCTTTGAGCCTGGATGGGTTATGCTGATGCTAAGTTTGACTGATGCTACTGAATGGCCTGATTTTCCCCTGCCTTGCAGCCTTCACAGAAGATATTTTCACATTTATATGATGCTACGTGCTGATGTGGTGATACCAAAATATTCACTCGACACAGGTTATGGAATTAAGCCTAAGTATTATAAACAGGATTGAGTTGCTAATGTTCCCTCTAGGAGAAATACAGCCCTACAAAAGGTGTCTGTAAAACCCAGTTCTGTAATCTTACAAATACCTTAGAGAGATTAATCACTCAGCCTCCAGGTGGTGGTGGCTTCTGTTCCCCTTCCTTCACCTGGCAGAACTGAATAAACCACCGAATGTATTTCTAAGAAGGAGAGCACTACCAAAAGAGTATGCGTGAGATGGCAAGTAAAATGAATGATAAATAACTGGAAAGGTGTAAGGGGCATAATCAGTAACAGCAAAAGTCAGGAACTGACCGTGGCGAGAAAGCCAGCCCTGGGGTTTATTCATTTCCAGAGCGCCTGCACGCCGGTGCCGTTGCTTCTCCTGTAGTTCCCTGCTGTTCCCTTGCGCAGTTCCTCAAAGCCTCTGACAAGTCTGAGTGACGGGACGGGGGCTAAGGGTTTTTTTGCTTTGTTTTCCCCCCACGCCGTCTCCGCAGTGTTAACTTCCTGAATTCGGTGCAATGGAAGCAAAGACTTCATGGAAGAAAGCTTAAGAAATGAGTGATTTTTTTTTTTTTTAATTAGGAACTAGACTATTTGATTTCAAGGAAAAGCATTATTTGATTTTTCTGGAAATTTGCTATAAATGCCTGCCATCAGACTACTGAATGAGCGTCCACCCAGCTGACAAGTCAAATTAAAGACATGTCATCATTGTCACCTCCAGAAGCTGCGAGAAGGGCATTTTTAGCTGTTGAGAGAACCTAGATGGCAAAGGTCTGAGGAATCGAGGAGCCAGATATACTGCTGTTCATTCAGCATCTTCCCCTTTCCACCAGCACAAGGCTCTTTGAAAAATGAAACAGCAAAGCAAAGGAAGCCAGCTAAAGTCTGAAGCCAGCAGAACAACTGTTGAAGCGTTCTGGAAAACAACCCTTTGATACCGCTGACATCCTTGAGTTGCTTTCTGAAGCTTTCTTGCTGATCACCATCTTATTTGAGCTATGTGGTCTTCTGCTCTCTCACTTCAACCCTTTGTTTAGCTAATGTACTTTGGCGTGGTTTCCCGGAAAGGATTTAATCCTAAAACCAAAAAGTACTTGGAGCACGTGGGCACCATCACATTGGTAGAGATCTGCTTGTCTTCTGTCCCGTCCCCAGCCTGGGTCTGTTCTGCCTGCTGAGACGGGACACTACTCGTACAGCACCTAGCAGTGACCCACCTTGGGTTTTTGGATCTCAGACCTTCTCTAAGAAACAGTGCTCCGAGTGATCAAGGGCGAGGGGGTAGGATGGAGTGGAGGAGAAGATTGAAACTTTCATTTCTCTCTGTTTTCTTGCAGGTTTGTGGGTGTGAATTGATGATGGTGTGGAGCAGTAATGCAGGAAAGGGAGAGGACGGAACGAGGGAACTGTGGACTTCAGGGCAAACAAGAGAGGACGCAGAACAGCAGGAGAAAGAGGACAATGTCTTATTTAGATACAGCAGCCAGAATATGCAGATTAGTGTTGGATGCATCCTCCTATATGTTCAGTGTGCCCAGAAAAGGGAGAAACAGGTATTTATGCCAAACACAGACTCATCTTTGAGCCCAGCTCACTCAGCTTGTTTGGTATTTTTTCTTCTAGTCACTGAAGATAGGTCACGGCATTCTTGGGAGAGTAACGCACATTTCAGCACAGAAGGGAAAGCCGTAGTAGCACTGGGAATAGTTAAACATATGAAATTCTCTTCTAGGAGTAGAATTCATTCAGCTTCTCACCCAGCAAATGTTCATTTATGCTGTTTGCTCAGGCAGGCACCTCCTGAGGGCACAGTTTTAGCTGACCCATGTAACCAGTCACATACCGTTCTCTGACAGCACTTGTTCTTTATCAGCCCATTAAGCACGGGCTTTCAGCCAGTGAAAACATCAGAAATTTGGCAAAGCATTTATAATTAGTAAGTGTTGTGGCAGAATAATGGAATCTGAGGTCTCAGAAACCATCGAGTGTGTCCGTTTCCAGCTGATAATCCCATGGAGACAACAAAATGGAAAGCGAAGAATACCAAATTGAAGGAGGCACTATTCAGTGTTTGGATTTACTGCAAAGTATCTTGCAGCAATCCAGACTCTTTCCAGAGTTTGATACTCAGTACCTTCTCACAGAGAAGGATATTTTCTCCCCGTACCTTGCCTGTGTTTCACAGGCATTGCCGTGCCGTCTTGCCTGTACCATTTGTTCCTGTCCTGGTCAGAAAGCTTTTTGTGTTTTGACAAGAGGTGCACTTAAGGAATTTTCATAATCTTGAAATAGTTTGATAGTGGGGACACGGTCACATTGTCAGGATGGGAGGCAGACAGAGGCTTGAAGTGTTTTCTCTAGGTGTGGCTATGCAGATTTCCACTCAGTCTCACCATTTATAAAGTGGGAATCTCCTTCGTTTGTTTTGTCTGATGACCTAGGACCTTTCTGGCCAGCCACCAGCCACTTTCTGCTCTCAGGCGTGGGATATCAAGGCATGGCCACTTCGTTAACTATGTTTTTGGTTTTCAATCTCTTGGCATGCATTTGACAAACTTGCTTTGGTATCTTCCATGTCTCACGGCCTGTTTCCTAAGAACTGGCTTCCAAGCTTTTCACATTCTCTGGCTAGATGTCATCTTCCCATAGCAGAAATTCTTCTCCCCTCACATCACTGTCCATTTGGTATTGAGAGCTAGCCTGTACAGCTCAAGGGAAAAGCTTTTCTGCACTCAACTTGGAGAGTCTGAAGACAGAGTGCTCCAGTGGCTCAGTCCATCAAGGCAACGCGACCCGTGTTGAGCCAAGTGGGTTGTCAGTGTTTGAGATTTGGTTTATTTTATACTTTTTCTAGAAGGGTGCAAAGAACTGAGGGAAGGACTTTACATCTGTGAACTTGTTTACTAGCAAAGAGGTTCAGTATCTCCATTCTGCGAATAAAGAATCAAGTGACAGCAGCATGATTCCACGTCAGCTGGGCTGCTGTGGCTTCTGGCAGCCCTTTCTCCCTGGCCTCCTCTGTACAGCCCTGCCTCTCCTCTCCTTTGCATTTAAAATATTGCTCCTGTGGCTGTGGTGAGGGAGCTAATCTGCCTGAACTCCTAACTGGAAGAAAAAAAATCCAGAATAATTTATTTCTTCTTACTTTGCCAGACCTTTTTGTTATAGAGCTGCCAGAACTTTACTGCTGGCACAAGAGAGAGGTGGGGAGGGAGGGACAGGCACAGGACCACAGCATCTTGGCTGAGATTGACTTAAACTCCTGTGCAATCTGACTCAGAACTCGCAGCATGTCCCAGGCCCTGGGTGCCAGGCACGTGCTTTCTCTCAGCTACAGCCTTAACTACTGCTGCCGCTGCTTCCAGTGAACCCTGTCGTTCGTTTTGTGACTTCTGCATCAGTATCCAGTTTAAAGGAAGCCCTTCAGAGCTATGATTTAGCCCTTGTCAGCACTTGGGATGTGCACCGGTATGTGGGCTGTAGCCTCCTTTTGTTTTTATCCATCACACAAAGGGACAGGATTACTTCTGTGCTTAGTCTGAAGCATTGAGTGAAAGGTGCTGAGCCGATCTGTGGGATTTGCACTGGCTGGGGATCAAACTGTGCTTGCAAGCAGACCTTAACGGCATGATGACAGTATCCTTCCCATTTAAAACAAGGGCTCCGATCCTATGAAACAGATTTCTTCCAAATGCCTAGAAGGGGGGAAAGAGAGGGAAGGGGGGAAGGAAAAAAGCAGAATGCCTTATTTTTGAGTCACTGTATCCAGTGTCAGAGCCAGCAGAGTCTATACTCTTCTGCTTTTTGTTTTGATTCAGTTTGCTCTTTGGAGCATGAGGGTTGGTCTAGAGAGGGAAGGTACTGGCCCGGCAGATGCAGGGTGTGCGCTCCAGGGGCTCGGTTCCAAGTGCAAAAATATCATTTCTCGAATGCTCACTTCTGCACTATTGCACGGGCTGGGCTGCGCAGTTACCTTTAGGGTTTTCCCTCTGAAGTCTGGGCAGCGTCCCCACCCGTGTGTTGCCCGCAGAACCCAGGCCCGGCGCAGCTGAAGTGCGCTGAGGTACAGAGCACCCCAGGCTGTGCTGCCACGGCGGCAGCAGATAAGCTGGGGTGAGCGCTGGAGATGGCTGCCAGGCCATATGGTATTTGCAAAACTTTCAGTGCAGGAGTGGCAGCATGGGCTGAGTACAACTCTATCGGAGTAATGCAGGTGCTATGATTACAGGCCAGGCTTTTGCCATTCTGCCCATAAATTGCACTTATTGCTTTTTTTTTGTTCCCAATGGGGTGAAGCTCTTCTCCTGGGTGAGTATTTGGCCCAGTCCTAGACGTTAGAGTAACTTCCTACAGAGCAAGGCCAGCTATGATTTGTAGCGCTGTTTTATTTTCAGGACTTGTGGGAGATGGGCATTAGCGCACTCAGTGGGAAGGCAGTGTTGGACAAGAAAGAATTGCAGGGGTTTTTAGCAGGGTAATTTCAGTACTGGCCAGTGCTGGATCTGATTAAGCCAGCAGAAAATGAGGCTTCTCCATTTTCCTTGCCAAGCCTGTAGCTATACCCCTTTAACCTTGAAATAACCACCAGCCATGGCAGGGGAGCGGCACTGCGGCTCTCGGGATAAACCTCCTTTTGGGCAGGCTGGCCATCAACCAGAGCAATGCACACTTGCAAGGCTGTGCCTTGGGTGCAGCTGGACTGATCTCAGAGACTTGTTCCTCCAAACTTTTGTCCTCTTCTCCCTCAGCACCAAGCAAGGCTGCTTCTAGGCAGAAGTTTTTCCCAAAACTGAGAGTTATTTTTCCGCTGAGTGTTTTCTTGCTTACCCGCTGATTGATTTAAGGTGTTCCCTTGCGTCACCACTGAACTGTCTTATAGCAGCTTTGCAGCTGGGAAGCCATGTGAGTTCTTTTTGCAGCTGTTTTGTACGTGTTGGGCTGTTGAAAGCCAGTATGATAGTGTTCTAGTAAATGCCTTGGTTTCTGTTCACCAGCTCTTGAGATGCTCCAGCTCCGTGGAGTCAGTTAACTTTTTAGGAGTCTAAGTTTCACTTTCGGGTTCTTGGATTTACTGCATTTCCCCGATGCAGTGAATACTAGGGCACTTGTTTAAATGTAACTTTTCTTCTTGAGTTTTGAAACAGAAGTAGTAATCTTAAATCTATTTAGTTTAAATAAACAAAAACTTGCTTTCGTGAAATAAAAAGATGGGCCTCTTCTGATTTCAACATGCGCATCTTTTGTTTAAAAAAAAAAAAAGACCTTTAGAAATATCTACTGCTGTGACATTTTGTAGTTGGCTCACAATTTAAGCTAACTTTTGTAGCCTTTTAGTTCCCAATAGGAAATTTCTGAGCAAACCTCGCTTTGTCCCAGGCCCATCTCCTTGTCTTCCTCCTCGCTGCTTATAGGCATAGCCTGATTCATTCTCCTTCAGGGAATGGATGGAAATACTAATGTCTTCATATTCAGGGGAGAAAGCGGGGGAGAAAACAGGGGCAGAAGCAGAGACAACTTCATTAAGAGAAAGCAGTAGATAAGCTTTGGGGTAAATAATGAAGCAAAAAGGATCAGGTAGGATAAGGGGCAAAGGCTTATTTGAATAGGGACAACCTTGTTCTGGAAAATGGTTGATGAAGAATGGATCACAGGAGACCAAATGCTCCGGAGAAATAAATCCACTGGTGCCTTACTATAAACATTCTACCTCTGCTACACTGATAGCCTTAGTCATCATTCAGAACTCCGTTATAATCCCGCCCTTAGAATCAGATCCAAACCCAGCATGCTGTCTGGAGAGCTGCTCAACTCAACACACAGTATTTAAAATCTGTAGAAGTAAAGCCAAAGTGATCTCTGGAGTTCAGAGCATCTTCAGGGCCCAACAATTGTTCAGCAGAATTGCACATTCATGATCACAGTTTTGAATTTAGGAACCCAAATTCTGCCATAATCTCACTTCGTAAACCTATATTTCTTGCCCTACGTGCTGGTTTTTTTGAAGTGTCTTATGAGAATGGAAACCTCATCCTGTGAAAGAAAAACATGAACGTAAGTTGCATAAGTCTTTCTGATTTATCAAGTGTAAGCTAGGAAAGAGCAAATATGCATAATATATGGTGAGAGGAAGAAAGATACTATTACCACCCATCTCCATGCTTCAGTTCTTCTCAATTTTAATGTGCTTTGGAATGAGATGAAGTAAATATCTGTATAGCATGTAGTTATGGCTGAAGGACAGCAAGCAAGTAGCTAGAGAACCTAACCTTATACTGTAATGCACCATCAACAGCAAGCAGGAAAGGTAACTGTGAATTTCCATTGTATTCGGGTGCTTTCCTCTCCCTAAATTCCTTGTGAATCCCCGGTAAAGAGAGGAACTACAAAATGAGGCAGCCTTCTAAAGCTGTACAATGCTTCTGGCAGTGATGCATCGGTATTTATGCAGGAATTCTTTTACCAGAAGTACAGCTGGGGGAGGGAGGGATACATGCTGTATTATTCCCTCACAGAAAAGAAAAATCAATCCTTTCTTGTAAATAATATACAAAATTCTCAGCAAGATCTAAATTCAATACACTTAAGATGTCACCAGGGTTCTAGGCCTGACTAGCCAAAGAGCTGGCTGGGGAAAGGCTTTATTCAGTTTAATTGCTGGCAAAATCTGGTGGACCTGATCATCCTTACTGTCTACCACAGCCTCTGGAGAGAGGACGGTGTATCTCCCAGGATGGCTGTACAAGCAGTAAATCGCTGCCGTAAGGCATCTGAGGAGGGCAGAGGGTTGCTCCTACCTACTTAGTCTCGGAGATTAAGCAAAACAGCCGGGTGGACGGACGCCAGTGGTAGGGTTTCTACCTTCAACTGAAAGAATGCCAGACTTGTATAAACACAGAAACTGCCTAGTTTAATTCAAGAGTTGACATTGTAGTGGTTTAATTAACCCTAAAAGAAGTTGAATGGGCCAAGAGCTTTGGTGTTCAAATTAAAAATGATAGCAGGCGTTGTTTAGTGGGGTTGGAGTTTTTAACCTGCAAATCCGATGTTAATTGCCCCATTTTAGATCTGCCTTGCCACTTTTCCGCTGTATTTGTGGAGCAAGATAACTGAGCTACAGGTTGTTGTGAAAAGGCCATATACACTGACAATATATTTAATTGTTTTCTCGATAACGGGCTAAATCAAGACTTGAGTGCATTCAAGTGGCAAAATGTTGAAATTTTGCTTCTCTTGGACTTCAGTGCCTTTATCAGAAATTCCATTGATTGCTTGATAGCCATGTTTCTGATGTTTGCTTTTAATTTCTGTCTTATAACGTTGTAAAAGCATAGGAATTTAAATCTAGCAGTATAGGGAAAGTCAGCAGAACCTAGGCTTTCCATCAAGTGTAGTTAAATGTTTCCACTGATTCTGAGACCAATTGCCTGTGATGGCAAACTAGGAGCCCACGGGCTCCCTAAGTGGGTGTGCATGTTCGGGTGTTCCTCACTGAACCTCCTTTGAGTCCTAGCTTGTTGGCTTTTGGTGGGGTTATTTTATGATTATTGAAGTAAGTCTGTTGCTATTGGTGCTGCTCCTTGAGTGGTTAATCTATCATTTATCAACAGAAGTTGTAATGCAGCAAATTAAAATGATAGATCTTTAATTTTCCAGGGCTAGTTACGAAAGAGACAGGGCTCTGCCCCTTGGGTGATGAGTGCAGTGGGAGGGCAGCTAGGCCATTAACTGCAGACCTTACAGAACTGCATCTTCCTATGAATTTGTCCTGCATTTCTGAGCTCCACCTCAAGTCTTGTGTAAACTCCTACACACCTGTACTCTTAGCTCCCTCCCTGTCTCAGTATGTATGGCCTAGCCTCCTACTGTCATTGTGCACACCTGTGCACAGACGCACACGTGTATGCCAAAAAAGCCACCCAAACACACCCCCTCAGCACCCTCCGCCATCTTCACCTACCTTTATTTAGCTTGCAGGGAGCAGCATGGCCTAGGGCTGGTTAAGAGCTAAGTAGATGCTGGCTGTTGCCTCCCAAACATGAGGTGGGCCATCCCAAACACATCTAAGTTGAGCTGTTTGTACTTTTTCCTCTGAGATTAGGTGGGTGGAGAAGAATAAGGTAGTTTCGCCTCTCTTCACAACTGCAGGTCTTCAAAGGGCTGGAGGCAGCGGATAACTCTGGTATTTCAAGCTCTGTAGCAAACTGGATTGGAATTGGCCAACCCATTGAAGCCTTCCTGGCAGGAACAGGAGGCACACAATAACATGAACTTCATTTTCTCAGAAAATCAAGACCAAAAAAAAAAAAAATATGCACTTTGGCAAAATTCTGCTATGTGTGTAAACAGCTGCCTAATTTAAAGCAAGGGAGCAGTTCCACTGAAATTTCCTGGCTGTCCCATGGAACCGCAGTTCTGCCTACACTGTATTTCTCCTCCAGCTGTTTTTCTATCCTAGACACTCTTTCTAAAGTAAGCTAACACTTCCCTTCCCCCAAAAAACAAACCAAACCAACCAACCAAAAAAACCCAAAACACCCCCCCCATCATTTTCTAGAACTGAATATGTTGCAGGTGGTGTTAATACCAAGTGTCCTTTTGTTTAGAAATTAAAGCTTCTTCCATATCTCCAGGCTGCCAGATCTGTGAATAATGGACTTTTTTTTCCCCTGTACTAGAAACTTTTTTTAAAGTTATTCAAAGAGACCTTGGCAAGTATTTCTCTGTCAGGCAGTAATTGAATAAAGTTCCAAGTTGCTTGATGCTATCACTCCCTTTTCCCCTGAGTTTTTTGTATCCGCTGCTTTTTGCCTATAAATAACACAGAGATAGCTAGAAAGGGAAACCTTTTTTGAGAGGTGATATCGTCATCTGGCAGCTACCCAGTAAGGCTCTATTGGCTGTAAGTCAGGGCTGAGCTTCCCTAGGAAAAAGAAAGTCTAATGTTAGTTTAAAAAAAACCAAACAAACAACAACAAAAAAACCCAACCCAAAACCTCACTGTCTTGTGCTTGCTGTTTAAAGGGAAAGGAACAGAGAATGTTTTATCTTCCTGTACAAGCAGGCATGGATAGACTTTAATGCTGCAGCTGAAAGCACTTCTCAATCCCTTTTATCGCTGGCGATTACGTAGAGCTGAGGTTGGTACTTAACGGCAGATAGGCGGGAGCCAAGCAAAGCGGCAGCCGGAGCACGAAGAGTGGTTCTAGGTTTTTGCCTGTGCAGTGAGCTCCAAGTGCTGGGAGTAGAAACTTCTCCGTGCTCTGTGCATCTGCTTGAGTCTAAGCCTGCATCTCCCTTGGCTCTGTGCTTCAGCGGCAACACCGCCGTTAAACTGAGACACCCCGCAGGCCAGAGAGTTTTGTGATGTTTACTGATAGCTATAGGATACAATGTCTTTCACGCTATTGTAACTGCCTCTGTGCTCAAACATAATACAGCAGAAAACTTGTGTGCCGATGTGCAGACCACAAAATGTAAATGAGTGTTGATTTAATGGTTGAAACCATAGCAGGTCAGCTTACTGCCGCTAGGTATTTTTACTTGCCCATGCCTAGGAACTGAAGTTGTGCAATAATCCGTTCTGGCCAGCTAGGCATCCAGAAAACACTAACTACTTTTCCCACATCTTGTCCTGTTGTTTTCTTAGTTGCATTCGTGCTATTTTTCTAAAACAGCCTGATCTGGTTAGTGTTACTTCATCACGTATTAGGATCATAACAATAGCGTTTTTAAAAATTCAATTCAGAAACTCCTAATTAGAGTGAAATGATCACAATGACTTTGTGAAAATGGCCTCCTTCCACCTTAAAATGTTAAAAGATGAAGTACCAAAGTTAATTACTTCTTAGTCAGCTGGATTTTGCTTTTTTCCCCTCTTCTCTGCCTAGATATAATGTGATGGTATTAGCACTCAAACAGCCACAGTTTATATATAAGTTAATGGCTTTGACACCTACTCTGGCCTCTCTTTATTACATAGAAGCTTACCCTGGATTTTCAATTAGATATTACCATACATATAGTAAGATTACTTTTTTATTATTATTTTGAAAAATATGGAGGGAGCAAATAGCACAAACCTACTCTCTATTTTAGACAGGATCCCAGCCTGAAAATAACCTTGTTTTTCTAGGTTGGACGTAGCCAAGAGCTCATTGCAAACTTAGATAATTGTTTCTGTGCTCCAGGAAAGAAAAGAAAATTGAAAAAAGAAACAAACTTGGAATTAAACACTAAACATTAAGTTGATTGTTAGGCTGTAATCAGATTTGGGCATAGTCAAATATTAATTCTTGTTTGAACTTGAACTCCTGGTTCCCTGCCCCTTATTAAAATTCAGAACTCTGAAGCACAAATAAGGTAACATTAAGTTTTTGCATTAAAATCAAATGAGTATATCCATGTGATGATTTATGGCCTGGTACCTTCAAACGCTTAATGAGTTCTGTAAAGCTCATCTCCCGTTCGCCCTCCCATGCACCTTGCCCTTAAGATGAAGGCAGCCTTACACCAGCTGCAGATGTTTCCATGCAGTCGAGGACCCGAGTGCTGTGGAGGTTGCCTGATTACAAGAGGTTTCTGATTACAACTAACTAGAATGAACACACGAAAGCTGCTGCTGGGGAACAAGGAGGCCATATAACCCATACGACAAGAGGGCCTATATGAGTGGTTATATTCAGTTGACTAAAGGGTGAGCCTGGCTAGCCAGGGCTATATGAGCTGCCACCTCTTTTCTCCCATCTATGTCATCTTTTGACTGTACCAAAGCCATTCATACGTGGATGCCTCCACCCTGAACACAGCAGTAAGATCACAGAATCATAGAATCATAGAATTGTTAAGGTTGGAAAAGACCCTTAAGATCATCAGGTCCAACCGTTAACCTACCACCACCAAGTCCGCCACTAAACCATGTCCTCAAGCACCACATCTCCCTGGCTTTTAAATCCCTCCAGGGATGGGGACTCAGCCCCTGCCCTGGGCAGCCTGTGCCAGTGCCTGACCACTCTTTCAGTAAAGAAGTTTTTCCTAATACCCAACCTAAACTTACCCTGGCGCAGCTTGAGGCCATTTCCTCTCATTCTATCACTTGTTACTGGGGTGAAGAGACCAACCCCCACCTCTCTACAACCTCCTTTCAGGTAGTTGTAGAGAGCAATAAGGTCTCCCCTCAGCCTCCTCTTCTCCAAACTAAACAACCCCAGCTCCCCCAGCCGCCCCTCGTAAGACTTGTGCTCTAGACCCTTCACCAACCTTGTTGCCCTTCTCTGGACGCGCTCCAGCACCTCCATGTCCTTCTTGAATTGAGGGGCCCAAAACTGAACACAGTATTCGAGGTGCGGCCTCACCAGTGCCGAGTACAGGGGCACTATCACCTCCCTGCTCCTGCTGGCCACACCATTCCTGATACAAGCCAGGATGCCATTGGCCCTCTTGGCCACCTGGGCACACTGCTGGCTCATGTTTAGGCGGCTGTCAACCATCACCCCCAGGTCCTCTTCAGCCAGGCTGCTTTCCAGCCACTCCTCCCCAAGCCGGTAGCGTTGCCTGGGGTTGTTGTGACCGAAGTGCAGGACCCGGCACTTGGCCTTGTTGAACCTCATACAGTTGGCCCCGGCTCAACAATCCAGCCTGTCCAAGATGTACCCCAGGTTCTCTTATACTGTTTTTTCCCAAGGCGCTTCTGGTTTGCACCAGGATGGGGAGAGGAGGAGCAGAATTTGGGTGAGCTGGAAGAAGGAAATAATAGACTGGGATGGGAAGCGTCTGGAGAAAGGTAGGCTCATCCTCATATCTAGAAGGCAGACAATTTTCAGGGGATGGCTTGGGCTGCCGCTTGGCGTTTCGCCTAGAGATTTACACTGTTAGTGTAATTGAAGGAGGCTTACAGTGTTGATGGATATCTGGTGTGGATGAATGTGTGTGGATTGGCCTTAACAGTAAAGAATATATTCAGCAGACACTTTGTTAACGTAAAAATACAGAGTTTTTCATGATTTAAAAATTAAATCATTGCTGCTGCTTCCTCCTTTCTGGTTAATATTACCAAAATTCCCTAGGAAATGTTTCCCGAAGAGGGACTATCTGCTTTCTCTTTCTGCTAATTGTTTTCATTCTATGAAATGAGCAGATACTTACTCACTCAACTGAAGCATTTGGCAAGTCTGAAGTAGTATCTGATTCATCAGAAGGTGAAATTTGCTTTTCTTAATTGCTGTTAGGTAATAAAATGGGACTGTATAGGCTTTGTAATCAAATTCCCAGTCCATGATAAGCAAATATGGCAAGGCCAGGGAATAGTTGGAGTTTTAGGCAATCTTTTCCAGGAATGATAAGGAAATAGATTGTTTTGTTAAAGCTGGTACAGCTCAGGGTTTGTAATGGTGCATGATGCTGCAAGGACAATGCTGAGACATGCAATTACGCTGTAGGAATATGAAGCTTTGGCTGTTAAATGGAAATTGTAAGCTAGAACCAACACTTGATTGTAATACAGAAAGGAACAAAAATAAGCCACATTTTCTGTAGCTTCCCAGCAAGTCAGCAGAATGAAGCCCATCACAGAGCAATTTTCCTTTGTGTAAAGCAATGCCAGGATAGGAGCCTTCCCTTCAATGCTACTGCAATCCCAGTCCAGAGCTCACTTTTGAGGCTGAGCTTAGTGTAAGCATTGTGACTGGGGGAGGAGAAAGGTTCCCATTCTTCACAAAATAAAACGAAGTGCTCTGTGCCCGTTACAGTCTCCCCCAGGAGCCTCCTGGCTCTGATAAGCTCCTGTGTCTGTCGGGGGGGTGAACCTCCTCCCAGTGTGTGAGCGTTCCCTGGGCTCCAGCTGCCCTTTAGAGGCCACACAGATGCTCCTGAGCTGGAATTGCACTTCCAGATGTAACTGGGAGGTGGGGAGGAAAAGGGGGATGAATTTGGAGGCAGGGACCAATTTTCTTTTCCATTTTTTTCTGTTTATTTAGGATAGTGGAAGTCAGCCAACAGAAATCACAGAGTAATGCAAGGGGTGTTTCTCAAATCACTTTTTAGGAGAGAGGGAAACTGTACCAGAAAGGCTGCTGGAGAGTAGAGCACAGGAGTCAGTTCAGCCTATATGAATATGAGATATGTATATGTGCACACCTATCTCTTTTCAACAAAACGTTTTAGCAAGAGCTGACTAGAGGGGAAACTGCTGCAAGAAGACAGAAGGCAGCAAGAAGTCAGAGGGCAGAGTGATCAGGAGACCAAGCAGCTCAGAAAGCTGCTGAGAAAGGCTTTGAGAGGCTTTCCTGTCACTTCTCAAAGAGGATTTTTCCTGCCTCATCCAGCGTACCGCAGCCCAGCTGAGCTCTGGGCTGGGCAGTGGAATACCAGTAAGGAACCAGTAACCAAATACTCTCTCAGTGCATTTAAATTTGAAGTACGTCCCCAGACTGGTATTTTGGAGATAAATAGTAAATAAGACTAGAGTCTGTGAGAGGCGTGACAACATCCCTTAGAGAAGATCATCTAAAACTCTTTGTATGTGTGTGCAGTCTGTTATGTACGCTTATTTTTCTCCATCATATAACGGGTAAGGTTTATATAGCGTCCTAAAAGCCGGATAGCTTTGCTTCAGGCAAGCACACAGTAGAAAGTTATCAGTCAAAACTGTTAAAAAATAATTTGACTCTCATCTAGGACAGTTTCACTCTCCTTAACCTTCTTTCCTCAGTAGATTCACTGAAAAAAATTAACCTGCTTCTAATAATCTCTTGAGTAGAAACTGCTGGATATAAACTACTAAGCAAAGTCAGTGGGCCGCTTGTTGCAGACTGTATCTTGCTGTAAACTTGATATTCTATATTGCGTTGAATCACTTATCAGGAAGGAGCCTGTCAGCGCGGCAGCAGAGCTCTCGCTGCTTCTGTTAAAGTCCACAGAAAATTTCCCATTTAGCTTTCATTTCGATCATGCTAACCACTGTTACGGTATCTGAGGGAAGTCCTGTGAAATCAACAGGAGCTACTTCCTCCTGGCTTAGCGGGAGCTACAGTATCTTGTTAAAGAAATCAGTGCAAACCGTGCAGTTCACGCTAAGCTAAGGTCTATGTGGTTTGAAACGATCTGCGCCTACCATAGTGCATCACCACACAGCTGAAGGCTGTAGAGCCTGCGCTGATGCTTGGCTTCAGCACACTGCACAGCAAATTTGTGTGGGCTAAGGCTCATCAGGCTGTTTCTCTACGGCACAGCAGCTCGATGATCCTCTGACCTCTGTCTCTTTTACCATGGCTAGTTATTAACTTGCCTCAAAACCAGTCAGTCTCTGGCCATCCTTCTGCACTTAGTCCTTTATTAAGTCATTGATTAAAAAACTAGGAGACTGTTCAGACAACTGCAAAAAGCCTTTGTTAATAAAGTACTGATCATGCAGCACTTTGATCAGAAAGTGTCCCACGGAGACAAGTAGATGTTGCATCCTTAGCCAGCTGCTGCCGGACAGCAGGCTCTAAGGGGTCTCTCCATTCCCAAGGACCTATTTTTGTTGCAGAGATGTTTCCATGTTAAAGATATTAGCAGCTGGATGAAATTCCCCTGGAAACTAGTACAGGCTTGCTATCCAAACATTTCTAGATATCTTTCAGATATCTCCATTTACATATTTTTGGCTTCTCAGCCTGGGCAGCACCCGTATGTATTTTAAATTAAGTTCATTCTAAAGGTGATTACATTTTAGGCTCTCTAAGCTTTTGTTGGGAGTAGAACAGTTTTCTGAGAAGCCTGATAGAAAGTTTGGCACCACCGTACATACAATCAGGATGTAAAACATTTTGTATGTGGTCTAATCATGGTGTGTGTCAGCACTTAACTCTGCTGGGATTGTGTCGTGTAGGCATTACCATTCTGTTTAAATACTGCCCAGATCAGGCTACATACAGGTGCTTTTTCTTGGAATTAGCCGTGTCGTGTCATATTTATCCTGGTACGTTATGGAGCAGGGTATGCTACTAGGCAGCCTGCCATGAATGCTGTAGAGCAGAACAGAGAAGCAGAGTGGGTGTGATACAGCTCTTAGGACCCAAAGCTAAAATTCTGCACCAAGCAAGATCAGGGAGAGGAACAGGCATGTGAAAGCTGGGGGGGTTAAAAAAAAAAAAAAAAAAAAAAGAAGAAAAAAATTATCATAAGACAGACAATAAGCTGTTGCTGAAAAAATGACTGCGTGGAACCACCCCCAGGATGCAGGATGCCCTGTGATATCAGATTGAAAGTAAGTGGCAGAAGATTCATAGTTACCAAAACAAGTCCCAAACTTCATTGACTAATAGTTGAAAGAAATATTAACTGTACCATACAAAAATATTTGGGCTCTATTGTTGCTGGAAATATTTATTATATAGCAGTAATCTGGGAAATTAAAGCAGTCCACGATGAATTGGTTCCTCAGTGTATCTGTCTGTCTCTGACAAGAGAGACCTCTACCTATAGCAAGTTTGGAGGTGTATAGCACTCAGTATTTTCCATTAGATCCACCCTTACTGACTTTCTCAAAGTAACTTTGTCTCAGGCAAGCTTTTTCATTCTTAACATCTTTCTTATTTCTTTACAGTTCATCATATTGCTGAAATGAGTTCTTATCCCCTGGGAAGAAGAAATTTCACTGCAATTCCGACGTCTTCATAGCCGTGTATAGCAGATTCAGAGTTCCGTGTCCTACCAACCCAAGAGACTTCAACCAGTAAGTGTTTCTTGTTACATATTGCACTGTAAGTGGTGTGAAACATGACTCACTAGGGTTTTTTATGTCTCCTGAGTGCCTGCTGGATGCTGCCATCTTGTTAAATCCGTTGCCTTTCTGAATTCTGCCTTCATCCACTTCTAATGGATGTCACACAACATAGGAGTTTCTGGTTGTAAAAGCCTGTTGCAATGAGAATTAAATCCGCTAGTTCCAGCCACAGTGTTCACCCACGGGTTTTCTGTTCTTCTTTGTCTTTAGGATGGTTTCATGCTGTGCTATACAGAAAGGTGATTGCTATGGCTGACAAAGTAAATACATATATAAATAAGATGCTTACAAGTGAATGCAAGATTAGTTTCAGTTTCTATTACTTTGTGCTTTTGGATTCTGCCCTTGCCAGCAATGAAGTGTTTAAATACTGAATTGAAAACAGAGCTCATATTTCTATTATTTTGTTTATGGACTTCTACTTGTGCATGAAAATTAGCCTTAGTTCACGGAGATATAGTTCCACTGCTTGGTTCCAGCTAAGACAGAAATTTATTCAGACTTGATGGAATTTGAATGAAAGAATTCTTTCCTTAGAATATGCTCAAATGTGGCTGTTAGTTAGGCTTACAACTGCTGATAAGCAGAGTAGGCATAGGAAAGGTTGTGCTAGTGTTACTTACTGGGTGATAACTGTTGCCACAGAATCGGACTGGTTGAGGTTGGAACGGACCTTTGGAGGTCATCTGGTCCAAGCCACCTGCTCAAGCGGGGCCACTTAAAGCCAGTTGCCCAAGACGATGTCCAGACAGCTTTTGAATATCTCCAAGGACAGAGACTCCACAACCTCTCTGGGCAACCTGTGCCAGTGCTTGGTCACCCTTCTGGTAAAAAAATGTTTCCTGATGTTCAGAGGGAACGTCCTGTGTTTCAGTTTGTGCCCATTGCCTGTGGTTCTGTCACTGGGCACCACCGAAAGAGCCTGGCCTTTGCACCCTCCCTTCAGGTATTTATATACATTGATAAGATCCCCCTGTGCCTTCTCTTCTCCAGGCTGAACAGTCCCAACTCTCTCAGCCTGCCCTCACAGGAGAGATGCTCCAGTTCCTTAATCATCTTTGCAGCCCTTCGTTGGGCTATCTCCAGTATGTCCATGTCTGTCTTGTACTGGGGAGGTTAGGAATAGACACAGTACTCCAGGTGTGGCCTCACCAGTACTGAGGAGAGGGGAAGGATCATCTCCCTTGATGTGCTGGCAATGCTTTCTCTAATGCAGCCCGGGATACCATTCACCTTCTTTGCCACAAGGGCACATTGCTGGCTCATGTTCAACTTGGTGTCCACCAAGACCCCCAGGTCCTTTTCTGCAAAGCTGCTTTCCAGCTGGGTGGCCCCAGCATATACTGGTGCACGGGGTTGTTCCTCCCCAGGTGCAGGACTTTGCACTTCTCCTCTCCTTGTTGAACTGCATGAGGTCCCAATTCTCCAGCCTGTCGAGGTCCCTCTGATTGGCAATACGACCCTCTGGCGTATCAGCCACTCTTCCCAGTTTGTGTCATCTGCACACTTGCTGAGGGTGCACTCTGCCCCATCATCCAGATCATTAATGAAGTTGTTAAACAGGACTGGACCCAGTACCATTGCTGGCCTCCAACTAGGCTTCATGCCAGTTTTCAGTCCACCTCAAGGTCTGCTCATCCAGCCTGTACATCAACAGCTTCTCTATGAGGATCGTGTGGGAGGCAGTGCCGAAAGCCTTACCGCAGTCTAGGTGGATGATATCCACTGCTCTCCCCTCATCTACTAAGGCAGTTTTTTCATCGTAGAAAGTTATCAAGTTGGTCAAGCATGACTTCCCCTTGGTGAATCTAAAAAGGGATTCTTACACACTGCAGTTCTTTGAACAAGTGTTAAGACTTGATAAGACTTGTGATGTTCCTGATGCTGGGAGCAGGAACAGAGATCACTTTCTGCCTGAGAATCTGGACTCTGATCCTGACTGACGTTACCATGCAGGAACCAGACGTTTTTGCTAGGCTGAGTTTTTTGAAAGGGGATAGTTCAGGTGTCTGAGGTATGAACTATATATGTTAGTAAAATAGATTATACTTGCAGTTTATGCCATGCCTTTGTCAACATTTTCTGTCCTAAATACAAGCCGGTCTCTGAAACCATGGCTTCTGCAGCTTCCCATACTGGTATCACTGGTGCCAAAAAGGATTGTGGTCTCTAAATAAAAAAGGGATTTTATGGCTATATGTCCTCGAACTGAGAAAACAAAAAGACTCAAATTGTTTAGAAACCTCTGGGAATCAGAGAGCCCTTGCCCAGCTTTCCTGCAGGAGGCAGCATTTTTCTCCTCCCAGTGCAGCAACAGGAGAGAGATTTTGTGTCCTTAGCTTTTCTGCATTAGCAATCGCTGCTTTTCTGCATTAGCAATTGCTGCTTTTCTGCATTAGCAATTGCTGCTGCCCTTCAGTGCCTGCCATGGGGCCACCTGCACGGCCACAGCGCACTCCTTTACCCTGCTGCCTTCGTCTTCCACTTCCCCTTTCCCTGCCGCTTGCTCATCACATCAGAGAGCTTCTGCCGCGGTCAAATATTAATAAGAAGACCACATTTCTGTTAAAACCAATGTTGGTTTTTAAGAAGTGCTTGAAGGAACCATAGAAAATTCTGATCGCTTCTCGGAAATGAGACTGAGTTGCAGAAATGCCTTCAGTGGAATTGTTTACTGGGGTGCTGCAGCATCAGTGCGGCCCCCATGGCTGTGCAGGGGGTGTAAGGACAGAGCATGGCATAGCTGTGGGAACACCACATGGTATCGAGTCGCACTACGCAAAACAAGCAGTTGCATTTTACAAGGCTCCTTCCTATGGTTTACTTTATAGCAGCTCAAATGTGTCACCTGAAACATTTACTTTATCAATTAAGCTTTCTGAAGGAAAGGATGAGAATTCACTGGAGAACTCTTTTAGCATCCTACTCCCAAAAGCTAATAAGTTCTCTGCATCTAAACTTAGGTGATACAGCAAGGTGCAGAGATGTACAGAGAAACATGAGGCATGGTGACACAATGCTCTCCCAAGCTAAATAACTTTGCTTGAAAGCAAACTCAGAAGCAAGTTTTTGAGCACAGCAATAGATTATGCAGTGAAAACTGTTCTACAATGCCATGCTTCTGTGCAAGGGCTTCACCTGAAAAGAACTTGCCTTGCAGCTGGAAAATGAGAGCAGCATGGTTTCAAAGCGACAGGGGAAGATAACGGGAGGAAGGTCAGCTTAAGAGAAGTCTGGGGACCAGGCAAATGCTAATGGTAACAGAAGAAAGGTAGTGTTAAAGACAACTGAACATAAGGGCCCTTAGGTTTCTGTTACAGCCCTAACCACCGACACTGGCTTTTGGAAGGATCATTTTGTTTCTCAGTGTCTTACATACCTGGCCAGAAGTGTTGACCTTCACAGGGGCCTCTTCAGGCACAAACCAACAGTTTTCTGAAGCAATGGACTGATGGGACAGCTTTGCATGGACAAGAGTGTGCCTGTGTGTGCAAGAGAGAGGAGGGACCTTCCCTGGCTTCTGGAGGGAGAAGCAATGCTGGCAGTGGGCAGACCCAGCAGCGAGGAGGACGGTGAGAGTCGGAGGAAGGGCGTTTGCCTCACTTTCTCTCAAGCTGTCTGATGATGCTACACTAAGCACACGGTTGGAAGGGGAAGGGCAGATGTGGGTGAGGCTGGGCACACAGGCCAGAGGGGACCTATTCAGGGGTAGGAAACCGGCTCTGTGTTGCTGCCCTTGGTTTCCAGGGAAGGCCGAGCCTCTGAGAGTTTTTCTGAAGTGCTGCCAGATCTCTGCCTATGATCAGATGTGGTACTTCATGGGATTAATCATAGA
Source organism: Theristicus caerulescens (assembly GCA_020745775.1). NCBI lineage: Eukaryota > Metazoa > Chordata > Aves > Pelecaniformes > Threskiornithidae > Theristicus > Theristicus caerulescens. The sequence continues at coordinate 97,830,366 of CM036562.1, forward strand.
ATCATAGAACGCTTTGGGCTGGAAGGGACCTTTCAAGGCCACCCAGTCCATCCCCCTGCCATGGGCAGGGACAGCTTCACCCAGATCAGGGTGCTCAGAGCCCCGTCCAGCCTGGCCTTGGATGTTTCCAAGGATGGGGCAGCTCCCACCTCTCTGGGCAACCCCTGTCAGTGGTTCACCACCCTCAGTGTAAACAATTTCTTCCTTCTATCTAGTCTGAATCTCCCCTCTTTTGGTTTAAAACCATCACCCCTTGTCCTGTCGCTATTGGCCCTGCTAAAAAGTCTGTCCCCATCTTTCTTATAAGCCCCCTTTAAGTATTGAAAGGCCAAAGATTATTAGAGGATTTGATTAGCAGGTGTTAAGGAGTTTAGCTCCAATGCTGAAAACAGATATGTTAGTTCAAAACATAAAATACTCATTTGGATTTTATTGGTATTTACACAGCACTTTTCCAAGACATTTAGATATATCTGCAGTGACCAGTGGATTATTGTGGTATGTGTAGGATGAGCCATGATGTCTGTGTGTCGGTATCAAAACTAACTGATGGCCTATGACTGAGCCTTTCACCCCCAGAAACAAGGGATATGTGTCAGCTTAATTGAGAAATTAAACATGCTGGTAGAGATTAATTCCTGGGAATGGTGAGCAGAGGCTCTGAATAAAAAGGCTGAACCAAGGACAAATCTGGGGCTTTAATTGTGAGTTCCCTCCGTGATTGGTAAAGCGAAGGGTCTTGAGGAACAAAAGTCTGATGATTCATCAAATTACTGGCTGGCCTGGAGTGTCTTTGGCTGGCAACGTAACAGTAACTTGGGATGCAGTGAGAAGCAGTGCATTAATCCCCTCCCTACTGCCCTCCCTTCAGCAGAAAAAAAGCCAACAGTGTCAGTCTTGTTAAGAGAAGCTGCAGAGCACGAGTGAGAGGTTAAACAGAGATTACACGGAGAGTCCTTTGATTTTTGTGCTGCTTCTCTCAAACTCTAGCTGCAAATGGAGGTCAGAGCAAAAGACAACTTGCTCCTGAAGAAACCAGCTGGGCGAGGGCTGGGGGCCCCCTCCGGTTGCGTGATGGGGAGCCAGCACTGACTCAGCCCCTCTCCGGGGAGCTGGGATTGTTTGTCAGGAGAAATGTGTCAAGCCAGCACCCAGCCTGGCTGCTTCCATCTGGGAGCCTCATCCAAGCACAAACGTTGGAGCTATATTGGTCTTCCAGGCCAGCGAGTTAGATTTATGCCTGCTCTGATCTGCTTGAATTTACTGGAATTATTCAAGGACAAGTGCGACAGCAGTATACCCGGCAGAGCTGAACATCAGGTTTGAGGATGGGGGAATAGGGAGGTGTGGGAAGGAGGAGGGAAGGTTGGGAAGGAGCCTCTTTCCTCCATATTATCAGGCAGATAGTGACCCCTTCCCCAGACACAGTGGATCAAGGACTGCTAGGATTAATGAAGCTTCTCTTCCTCTACACTTCACAACTTAAAACTTTCATTTTGAGGGATGTACGCATAACCCTACGAGTAATTTTTCCTCGTCTTACTACTAGGCAGTTATGAATCTACCATACCGACAATGTACTCTATACTCTTCTCACCGGTTCAAAGCTCTGACCCCTATTGGCATCTCTTCTGAGCAAGGAACACGGCAGTCACAATTCCTGCCCAAGTGCAGTGTCTGGAGCAGGGCACAGAGGGCGGTCCTGGACAAAAAAATCCCTCCCCCTATTTCAAATTAAAAATCCAGCTCCATTTTTTTGTCTGAATCCAAGCCCAGCAACTGAAGAATTCTAGCCAAGATGCTGATTTTGCCCACTGACCACAAATAACAGTAGGAACAATGCACTAGTGGTCCTCTGTGATCCTCAGTCCCAAAAGACTGTGGCCTCTTCCTTATTTTTAACAAGTATATTTGTGTGTGCCAAACCTCATCCACAGGAATGAAAACAGCATCAGCTTAAATTCAGGTGGTGCGAGCATGAGTGACTTTGTCTGAAAAAACAAAATTTGCTCAGATTGCCAAGCTTGCTTTACCAGTCAGCTAAATAAACTTTTCTTGCAGGGGAAAGGAGGGGCTTCCACCCTCCCCCCCAGCACAGGCACAGATCTCCTGTCATGTGAACGAAATAGGCTTGATGCCCTGGTGATAGAGATCCCAGCTGTTTCAGGATTCTCTCTTGGGTGGGAAGGGACTTGCAAAGCAGTCATGTTTATGCAGGGATGTATTGTCAAGAGCAGGGAGAAGAACTCCATCTTTGTCCTGGCATAACAATGACTTGGCATGGGCTCAGTTCTGCGCAGCAGCTTCGTTTCTGGGGCCAGCTCAGGAGGAAAATATCTAATCAGCTGGTCCAACTGCTGTAGGGCGGTTTCTTTTTAAAAACCGCCATCAAGTTATAACATGTGATTTATCTTCTAATGAAATAACATCCCCACCCTTAAATCATAATTTAAGGACACAGAGGCTCTGATGAGTCTTTTATAAATAACATTCATAAAATCCTTTACATGTGTCATACGACTGTGCTGGAGGTTGCTAAGGCATTGCTCTCCTCTCGAGAGGAAGAGGCTGAGACAGGGTTTGAGTGTGCCTGTGGTGTCATACCAGCGAGGTGTGACGCATAAGGGTGTTCGTTTGCAGTACATTTTTTTGCATCCCAGTCCCCTGAGCTGAAACACTTACAGAGCTCCATGAGCTGAGTTCATGCACAGCACTTTTCAGGGCTCTCTGTGCAGCACTCTTTTTTTTACTTATTTCCCTTTCCAATTAAACAAAAAAGTAGAAATTAATTCAAAGATAACTGACATTGCAAACACTAAATTAGCGATAATGGTGAAAGCAGGAGTGCCAGGGACGTGGAGTAGAGAGCAGGATACAACAGAGCAAACAAGCTTGAAAGGGAGTCAAGGAACAGGAGGTTTACAACATCCTCTCTCGGTCTTGCTTAAGCCTGCCTGTACACGTGACCAGTGAAGGTAACTTGTGACTCCGAGCAGACACCCACAGCAGTATGCTACAGGGCAATAATAAAATTGCTTTCAGCTAATTATCGAAATGGTGTCCTTTGCTGACAGAGTGCCAGCAGCGGGAGGCCCCGAGTCACTCGTGCCATGGTGTGCTGACTGCGTTCCAGCGGCGTTCGGGGAGGATTTCCTTGCAGAGCACTAACAGCTGTGCTGCTCTATCAGTTGTGCTGCTCCCGCTCATTTGTGGCTTATTTCTAGGTCTCCTCTTGGGGCCCAGTGGCGTCATAACTGATGCATGACCAAGACCTCAACGTTTAAGAAAAAGGGAACTGAATTTCTCATTCCCGACTTCAGTTTTAATCCCTCTAGAAACAAAATATTCTTCCCTCCTCCCCAAAATACAAAGACGAGCTGCTGAGGATCTGCCAGGTAACACGTCAAGCCGGGAGCTGCTCAGATCACCCGAAGGGATGTTTGTGAGTACCAGCTGCAGCAGAGAGCAGGTGGCTCTGTGTATACCTGTTACTGGCTTTCCAAGGAAAACAAGGGATCATCAATATCTGGAGGGGCCACCTAGGGAGCCAGGATGCTGGCACATCTTTGCTGTGAGCTCAGAAAACTTCTCAGAAGAGAGGGCAGCATTAGGAATAGCAGTTTCCCTTGAAAGGAAATTCAAATTCCTATAAATCACATGTTCTAACACAAAACCTGAAGTAAACCATATGCCTCTCCTACCCCCGTTTTCCTTCTTCATCTTAGTCCATTGTTTTTCGGCAGCCAAGTTTTCCTCAGGCTACTTTTTCTTTGCCTTTTTCCTTCAATTGAATTGATTCTTTGTTTTCTTCTTGGAAACAGCCTCCCTCTTCCTACCCCCGTATTTTTTCCCTACCCCCTTTCTCCTTTCCTTCTCAAAAAGCGCAGCTGAAAGAGCTGGCATCACCACACAGTGCCTGCTCCTGGGGTAGGAGAGCCCGCTGGGCACTGGGATGCAGGAGGGCAGGGGTGGGATTCCCCTCCCTGGCCATTAGCTACTTACAGCATGGACGTGTGTACCCCAAGCTCTCTTTATAGTCAGAGGAGAGAAATAAGCATTTTGAGGGCACAAACGCCCCAGGGTGTGTTTGGTTATGCTAGATTATGCTTTAGGTTGAGATGAAACACCTAGGCTCCTTAGTGCCCAGCTCAATCAGGGTCGTGACTATATTTAATCGATACCTCACTCTTTGAGTCTACTGCTGACCTAGTGGATGACTTGGGCAAGTCACCCATCTGTGAAGTGGAATAATGCTGTGATTTTACTAAAGACTATAACTTGGTTAAGTTTTACTTTGGCTACAGCAGGATTTGGCCTCGTGCAGTGCTGTTATCCTATGTTACTTTTGCCTTCTTTTTTAACCTTTGGACTCTTTTGCAATAGGAAGTTGTGTCATTTCTTTAATTGGCAAGGGTTGGTCCAACATCTGCAGCCACAGGGATCGGAGCTGGAGTTTAAGGCCCCTCTCTTTACAGGCCACAGCTTCCTTCATCCAGAGAGCAGCTAACCCCTGTCTTCCCCGAGGGCTGCTGCTGTTTTGGGGAAGGGAGCAGCAGAGGATGCCGAGTGTTTTCCTCTTTGCTTAGCAGCAGTTTCCTGTCCTTGCTGCCCGAGGACACTGGGAAGGTTCACTGCATGCATCAAAACAGCCTTCCAAGCTGTGGCAGGCAGGAGAGGTGGTGGGCAGCAAACTGGCCAGGGTTTGCCCCTCGGTTCTTGTCGCCTCGAGGGAAGGTGAGGGTAGGTCAGCTGGAAGCATCCGCAGGTCACGCTGCAGCTGGGCAAGAGCACCTGAACTCGGACAAAGCACAAGGCACGGGTGAAGGGCTGAGCACAACGCTCAGCAGAAAACCTGCCTGATGCAATGGCTTTGGCAGCGTTACCAGGTCTCTCAGCTTCATTATGGATTCATAATATTTAGTGATGTAAAATTCTCAGTCTGTTGTCAAAAACAAACAAACAAATCCCCCAAACAAAAACAAGTTTTTGTCAAGGAGAAAAAGCTGGCAAATACAAACCATAAAGTCTGAGACTCCAGACCTAAGAAACTGTTTGCCAGCAGGATCCAAGGTTAGCTGTAAAGTTTCACAATTTTACTCAATCCCATCCATTTCTAGGGTCCAGTTCAGAGATTCTGAGCACTCCTGAGCCTCCTCTCTTTTGTTGAGTGTTAAGGTCACCCCACGATATTTTCTCTCTCATTCCTTGCTTTATCTCATTTTTTAATTGCATCTCAAATCTGAGGTCACCAGATGCAGCTGCCCTTGCTTTTGCACAATTAATGAATTGCAGATTAGCACAATTGAAAGCACTCTGCTATTTTCATCTATGCTGACTTTCCCCCATCATTTATATTCTTCATTTTTTCATCCCACAGCTTTACCAAATTCTTCTTTTGCCATGCAGTTCTCTGCTAGGTTGGATTCTACCCTGCATGATTTCCCCACAGGAACATACTGACTTACAAAGGGAAGGACTCTTCATCCTCCGCTTCAGTGATTGATTGGGATTACATCCTCTGTAAGTTGGTGCTGGTAATGTCCTTGAAAAAAACCCCACACGTTCAGTTCCATGTACGACAGATGAAATAACAGGATATCTGGTTATTAGTTTTCTTACACATTTCTGGCTTTTGGTACAGGATGTACCCAAGGGAAAGATCCTGCTCAGTCATAGAATCCTAGAATGGTTTGGGCTGGCAGGGAACTTTCCAGGCCACCCAGTCCATCCCCCTGCCATGGGCAGGGACAGCTTCACCCAGATCAGGGTGCTCAGAGCCCCGTCCAGCCTGGCCTTGGATGTTTCCAGGGATGGGGCAGCTCCCACCTCTCTGGGCAACCCCTGCCAGTGCCTCACCACCCTCAGCGGGACAAATTTCTTCCTTCGATCCAGGCTGAATCTCCCCTCCTTTACTTTCAAACCATCACCCCTTGTCCTGTCGCTACAGGCCCTGCTAAAAAGCCTCTCCCCATCTCTCTTGTAGCCCCCTTTAAGCCCTGCAAGGCCGCACTGAGGGCTCCCCGCAGCCTCCTCTTCCCCAGGCTGAGCACCCCCAGCTCTCCCAGCCTGTCCTCCCAGCAGAGCTGTTCCACCCTCGCACCATTGCTGGGGCCTCCTCTGGCCCCGCTCCAACAGCTCCCTGTCCTTCCCGTGCTGAGGACCCCCGAGCTGGACGCAGGGCTCCAGGGGGGTCTCCCCCGAGCGGAGCAGAGGGGCAGAATCCCTTCCCTCGCCCCGTGGCCACGCTGCGGGGGATGCGGCCCAGGAGACGGGTGGCTTTCTGGGCTGCCAGAGCACATTGCCGGCTCGTGGCCAGCTTTTCGTCTATCAGCACCCCCAAGTCCTTCTCCTCAGGGCTGCTCTCCATCCCTCCATCCCCCAGCCTGTGCTGATACTAGGGGTTGCCCCCACCCAGGTGCAGGACCTTGCACTTGGCCTTGCTGAAGAAGTCATCATTATGGTGACAGCTTCATGCATCTGCTCATTGTGGAGGACTCCCTGATCTTTCTCCTTTTCCTGAAAGGCGAGAGAGCTGCTCAGTTCGAAGTGCCCACCGTCAGCAGGCACTGTGCTGTTTTAGCAGTGTGCAAGCTAGCTCTTGTATGTTAGACCACAGGCATGAAAATGGCCTGCGCCTCTCAGAGCATCAGCATTTCAATAAGACATGATGGGTCTGATGTTGTGCAGCGTACTATGGGATAGCATTTCTAAGCTTGTCAGTTAGGTCTGCAGGAACTTTGATCCTTGTTAGCCCAAAGATTTACAACTTTCAAAGTGTGCTGCTGGAAAGATCTCATGCTGTGATGGTGTGAAAAAAATGCATGAGAAAGAACAGCTTCTCAATGCAAACCCCTTTGGTTACATCTTCTCTCCTTTGCTTCCTTCCCATCACCTGAGCAAAGAGCAAACACAGAGCAGCAAGGACCACAAAAGCAATTGTAGTGCAGAGAAGCTGCTTACAGTTGTAGCTCAGCTGACTCGTTCCGTTCTTCCTACCCGTGCATTCAAGCTAAAGGAGAAGCTGATGCAGAAGATATGTTTTCCAAATCCTCAGATTTTTGGCAGTTGCACACACTAAAAATGCCTATGAGAGAAGAGGTCATAGTCTGAAACCAGCAAGGACTGCCTAAATTTGAGGTTGCAAAGTAACTGAGTTTGCCTTGTATCATTTGGGGGTGGGCACCAGGACAGGCTGTGTCTGTTAGAGAGCTTTCTCCGGGTACATTTGAGCTTGTGGGTTCAGTTTTTACTCCAACAGTTAGCCCTGCTTGCAGAATTTACTCTGCTCCTACTCACAGATGCCTTTCCTCTATAGAGTTCTTTAATTATGTGGAAACACGCTCTAAATATGTATATAAGTTAACTCCTGCTCTCTAGGCTACTAGCAAAGCTGCAGCTGGCATACGGAGGCAGCCTTGAAGCGTTCTGTTCTGAATCGCCAGCTGTTTTTCCCAGGAAACATTCCTGGAAGAGAATACATCAACAATTTCCTGCAAGATATTTGACTAAAATGTTTAGCACGCAGCGCATATGATATCTTTAACTTTATCTCTTAAGAGCGCCGTAACATCTAGTAAGCTGCACAGAGTGTACTCTTCTGGCTGAAGTTCTTGTTAGTAGCAGCCGAGCTCTACGTAACTTGGGAACAGCCTGTGTTTCCTGGAGGTCATACTCCGCTGCCTGGGCCACAAAGGCACTTAGACACTGGCAGATCTATCCCACTGGGACAGCTGGTGGCTACCCAGTGCTTTTTTCTGGGATTTTCTGGACCACCTTGAAAGAGGACGTATGGAATGCTGTTGTAAACAGATGTGCAAGCAGCTTTGAATTGGTAGCGTAAGCCTTTTAAGAGAAAGATCAGTTCCATGCTGATGCCGATACTCAGCCCTGCAGGCAGTGAAGAAAATGTGCTCTGGATGACGGTCTCTGCCACAGTTAGGAGTGGGACACGGGAGTGAGAAGCATTGAGAAAATTTGGGGGTGCAGGTTGACGCTGGCCAATTCAAACAAGGTATTCTCCCAGAATGGTTGAGTCTGAAAGTGAAGTACATGGAAAGGTCATTAATAACATCTAAAGGATCTTGCAGCTGCCAGGATGTGGGAAAATAAATGTCTTGTTTTGTTTTTTTTTCCAAAGATCATATCTCATCTTTAATTCTGCATGTATAAAGCCCTTGTTTTGTAGTTTAAACAAATTGGTACCAAAAGTTAAAAGGAAAAAGCTGTTCTCAAGCAGAAGCATACTTGCATAAGAGGAGATATTTATAAGAAGTATGAAGCTGTTACCCCTTTTAGTTTCTACATCTTGTTCTAGAATAGAGACCAGTGTCCATCTAAAGGCAGAAGTCCTTGTTCATGATTGTAGGGTTATAATGAAAGGAGTCCAGCAGCATCAGATAATTAGAAGTGCACTGAGCTGGAGGTGCCTTGGGCTCGGACAGTTAATTCCAGCTGGAGTGGAGAGTGGACTCCATGTTGGGGCATATACTGGTGTAAGTATTTTGACCAAGTAATTGTAGCAGTATAAAACCAGGCTCGATTAGGCCAAAAGTTAGTGTGGAAATTCATTGGTAGTGGCTGACCTTGTAGAACAGTTGGTGCGTCAACTCCCGGTCCCGCACAGATGTCTTTCTGAATTGTCACCTCGCAAGGTTCGTAAGGCTGAAAGTCAAAGACTTAGAAGACAGGAAGAACTTAATGTATTTTTAATGTAGGCAGACTTTTGATACACTCTTATCTTTGAGACAGCTAAAATTATTTAAATGTTTGCTTGCTATTTTTCCGCTGAAGGCACAGGGTGGATTTTGGTTTGTTGCTGTGTTAGGCCCAGGTTAAAGCCATGGGAAAGGAATGAAATACGTAGCCGTTAGGAGACAAGGCTGAGAGCAGTAAGCTGAAGAAAAAGGAGTGTCCCAGCTGAATGACAAGTTTGTGCTGAAGTCTTTTTTCACTCACAACCAAATCTCTGACTTGCCCTTTGCTAGCTGGCAGTCATGTGATTAAAGGAGCAGTTTGGCTTGAGGATAAGACTTAAGATCCTAGGATAGATTAAGCCTTTCATGACAAGTTTGATCTCACTGTGGGAGGGCTAATGCTTGCTCTCCACACCTAATATCAACAAAAGAGTATAAGCTTTATAAACAGCCGATTGTTTGCTACTGTCACTAGCTTTAGCCTAAAACAATCGTCCTTAGCTCTTTACTTCCGAAGATCTGCTGCTGCTGTCGCACATAGGATTCTCTTCATTGACACACAAAGCTATGTGTCCTTGAAACAAAGGCCTGCTCTGTGTGTGCTAATTAATACTGTTTCTGATGTCAACTAACAGGTCTGTAGTCAATCTGTTCCAGTGAAATGCAGATCGAGCAGGTGACTACCCTAAGCAATGGATACGACGATGAAGCCAAGAGCCATGCCGGTCTGCAGCTGCTGGGGAAGCCATTCACGGCTTGCACCTGCACACAAGCTCTGCAGTGTTCTGCTCGCCCTAGCAGCAATCTCGGAACTGGTTTTGGAGCCACGTGTTGTTTCTAGCATATGATCAGAATTGTGCCAAAATCTGTTTTATGCCTAGCGCTGGAGCTCAGAGCCCCCTCTCCACACCCAGTTTTGAAGATTGGTTCTTGAAAAAAGAAATTTCTAAAAGAAGAAGAAAATGTTTTGCTACCTATATGACTCTTGGCAACCTCTTGCTTGTTTAATTGCAGAGCATGTTCGGCAGATGTCACTGAGTTAACCTCAGCAGGCTACTGTGTGAACTTGTGCTTTACAGTCCTGCTAGATGTATACACAGTCTTCTGATACAGTTCAGACAACCCAACATAGCATTCCAGAAATCCATTTAATTGCACTCTGATATTCAATAATATTTTCTCCACCACAATCTTTTAAATGTCACTTACCTAATACCCAGCCCAAGTTTAGTCCTGTTCGAGTGCCTGTGCCCTTTTAAGTTTGGGCCCCAGTGACAGAAAAGTTCTGTTACGTTAACCTTCTTCCAGGACTCTGCAGCATACATTCTTCTTTTATACTAAAACAAATAAAGAACATTTTTAGAATAAGAAAATAAGAAAATGTTTATAGTAAAATAAATGCAGAAGAATGGGAGTCCTTGTAGGGTTCATAGATAGGACTGAGTATTTTTCAAATGAATATCAGATTCCTTCTCATCTCAGACCAAACTGTATCTAATAAAAACGTCAAAGTAAACTAGGGATAGTAGCTTTACAATGGCTATGTTCCTGGAAGCTGCGTCTTCCTTACCTATGTACTTTAATTTTTTCTGCACCTTCTTTCTTAGTTCCTTCTCACCCCTATTTTGACCATATCTGGATGATATTCTCTTTCGGTCCCCTCTAGCCTTTGGCTCTGGGGTTCACTGCAGATGATCCAAACTCAGATCTTCCCTTTTTTTTCATATTATCAGTCTCTTCAAATATTTCTTTTTCGTTTCTCTGGACCTATGTGCATTTCCCCTGCTCTTAAAATATTAAAGCAGTGTCCTTTTAGATATAAGTTAGCTAAAAGTACTGTATATTAGTTTCATTGACTATGTTCTATAAAAAGCTGTTATAAATATAGCTTTTTCCAAAGGAAGTATAAGCAAGCTAAGAAATTCAGGTCTGTCAGATATAAGTATAAATATCCACCTATATTAAACATACTCAGGAAGCTGTGAATAGGAGTATTTACCATGTGAGTCATTTCAGTTTGTGATTTAGTACAGCCAGACTTTGCGCAGGTTTTCTGCTGAATGTGATCTTGATGCTAACTGAAGGTGTGTGTGTTCTTTGTCAGTAGGACTGAGTGGCACAGAGTGCAACTTAGAGTGAAAATAGAAATTATGTTCAACTTGCCTGTGGCATAGCAGCAGGATTTCCCCCTCTCCCCAGCATGCTTCCTGCTGCCTTTTCCAATAATTTTAACTACCAGATAAGCGTTACTCCTCTGGGACATTTTCCCAAGCTAGTTAAGCTCAGTGTTATTGAGTGATTCTTTCCTTCGGTGATGTTGAATTCTTCTTTGCTTACTCTTATCATAGAATCAGAGAATGGTTTGGGCTGGAAGGGACCTTTCAAGGCCACCCAGTCCATCCCCCTGCCTGGGCAGGGACATCTACAACCAGATCAGGGTGCTCAGAGCCCCGTCCAGCCTGGCCTTGGATGTTTCCAAGGATGGGGCATCTACCACCTCTCTGGGCAACCCCTTCCAGTGGCTCACTACCCTCATTGTAAAAAATTTCCTCCTTATATCCAGTCTGAATCTCCCCTCTTTTAGTTTAAAACCATTACCCCTTGTCTTATCGCTACTGGCCCTGCAACTCTTCTATTGCTCTTTAATGTCTCCTCCAGACCATTCGTCCTGATTATTGGTTAGTATTTACTGCATCAGGAGGATTTGTTTGGGAGAGGAAGGGCCTCTGTAGTCCAGAGGAGTTTCAGGCCACGACTGCTAGATGCACATCTGCATGAGCAGCCAGCCAGAATCATAGAATAGAATGGAATCATAGAATTGTTAAGGTTGGAAAAGACCCTTAAGATCATCAGGTCCAACCGTTAACCTACCACCACCAAGTCCGCCACTAAACCACGTCCTCAAGAATTAGCAGCCCTGAGCATACCCTCCGCATCTCACCAACGAGCTGGTTTGGCTGAATGGCTGCTGGGTGGTTGAGTATCCACCTGGCTGAAGACCTTGCATGGGAGACAGGACGTGTGTGCATGAGGTAAATAACTGGTAAATGAGGTAAATCATAATCTGAGGTAAATAACTTCCTGTTCCAAAACCAGTGAGTGGCATGACCCTGACGGGCTCAGCACTAAGGCATTGCAGCAATACATTTCTGAATGTTCCTGGTAACAGGGCTTAAATGAAATGCTCTGTCCTCTAACAATGATAAATTATTTCCTTCTTCCTATAGTCAATCATCATATAAGCGTGTAATCCACCTTTGAACCTTGTTATCTGTTGCTAAGATGTAGAGCGTGTCTCTAGCTGTTGCCTATTCCTGTAATTTCTATTGTAGCATTAAAGTAGCCTGTCAGGGAGAACAATACTATCTCCTGCCACTTCTCATCATGCTGAGTCAGTACCACAGAGGAGATGGGTTTTCCAGTCTAGCTTTTTTTGGTCATAAACCAAACCCCTGTTCCATTACTGACTAGTTCTGGTGCTTAAATCCAGAGTTTCCTCCAACTAGTGATCATATAGAGCTCCAGAAATGGGTAAGGGTTAACTGGAAATGGTGATTAGAACAGGGAATTTGACTATAGGGAGAAAGTAAAATGTAAGTAAAATGTACACTACTTTTGAACATTACTGAAGGTGGCACTTATTCAAAATGCTTGGCCTTCGAAGTGCACTGGACAGAATCATTCGATGAGGTATGAATTTTGGATGTGGGCTGAAAATAGCTGAGTCTGGAGAAAGCTGGACTCAAGTTCTGGTTAAAGACTTCAACTTAGAATCTGTATCTTAAAAGCTTCCATCAAAAAAGTATTTCAGCTCTGCCCCAGTCAGACTAGGCTGCAGAATACTGGGATGCCTTTTGTTACTTTCTGAGTTGCATTTATCTCCTGAATGGGGGGGAATTCTCGGCATGTCAGTACTTCGCAATGAGATTATTGCTTAAAGGAAAGTTTCATATGTCTGGATGTGCTTCAAAATCCCCCTGGATTTTGAGGAAAAACAGTATTTGGATCAATTAGTGCTCTCAGTGATCATCACAGTTCTAGAAAGCTGCCAGCTGAGGTGGCTTTAGAGTCCTGTGTTGTGCAGAAATCGACACCGAGAGAGATGCTCGCTTAGTTTACTGAGCTTTAATGGAGCTATTTTGGGACCTGGAACTCCTGCTCATCAGCCACATACTTCTGGGCTAAATCATTCTCTCACCAGATTGTTTTCAATTGAGCTGTTCTGTCTCTAATGGATTGTGGGCATTGTAGAGTAATTCTGGTTTGAATGAACAGACACCCAACTAAGTGACTTATTGCTACATATATCTCTAGCTTTATGTGTATTTCTGATATCGGATCATACAATCAGCATAGGCTAAAGAGAAGTTTGCTGTTTCTTTCTCTTGTTCTCAAGCCTGTTGCCTGAACCCTCTCCCATCTGCTTGGCAAAGGTGAGTTGACGTGGCTATGCTCTCCCGGGACACCATGTCTGCAATACAGCCTTGTTTCTCTAGACTTACAGAAATATTACTACAATAGTAAAGGCACTTGTGAGTCAGATTTAGCCTGCAGGACACTTACTTCTGGTCTGTCATTTCTTCCCATAGAAGACATTGAAAGCCCCATAAAATAGCAGGTATTGCCTAGGCAGCCAAGCAGCACCATAATAGGAGATAAACAGAGACGCTTGTGGCTGCCAAAGGGAAGGATGGAGGGAGGGAAGGAAATGTAGTGTAGGTAGTGTAGTCATAGGTGCTGCTGCTTGAGAGCTGGTATCTCCCAGCAGCAGTGCCAACATGATGAGGGCTTGCACAGGAAGGAGCTGCGAGCAGAAACGAGCTGGGACAAGGCCAGTTGTAGTTCTCTGGAATGGGGGGAGACCAGGCCGGGGGGGGTGTGGAGGAAGAAGTCTTAAAATCCAAGCTGACAGACACAGCTGCTGACTGATACTTCATGTAGGCAATAAAGAGGTCACTAGTCAGCTGCAGCAAAGCTTTCACGCACCCTCAGTTGGACCATTCCTATAGAACACAACTGTGCTCTAAAGGGGAAAAGAAAGCGCGTCGCCACTTCTCTGACCAAGATCAATATGTATTTTTCTTATCAACCCTACAGACCTGGCAGAGAGAGAGCTGTGCCTAAACTCTGCAACCAAGCTCTCACCAGGCCTTGGTTTTGTTGACATTATGTGAATCCGTTTGTGCAGTCCTGAAATGTCCCAATGAGGACAAGTTCCACTGGGGTCTGGGACCCTCCTTGTACATGAAGTTGTCTTCAGGACTCTTTACAGTACAGGTTCTTGAACGAGAGCATTCTTTAGCCTGGGAACGATGGTGAAGATTTTGGGGTGTCTGTCAGCGTGGAAGGCGGCCTCTTTGCCAAACTGCACACTTGTAAATTTTGCCTGGTTTTGGTCTTTATTTTTTTAGGTCTCTGCTTATAAACCGAGGTTTCCTCTACACAAGAGCAGAATCCTCTGAAGAAAAAGGACAGGAAAGTTACAACAATTTCCTGTTAGAAATCTTTTAAGATTAGCGAAAATAGCTTAATCACAAACTGTGTTGTGGCAGTGTTAAAATTCGATTATTCTTACTAAAAGGGATGCATTTATTAAAGAAAAGCTTTGCATCTTTTACAGCTTAAGACTCCCATTGTCAGCTGCTATTTCTGCTCTTGATAGTTCACTCTGTGGTTGCACCAGATGAGGCAAGTAAAATTTAAGGAAACAGTCCACATTTGTTGATGGTGGGGAAAAAAGAAATATTTAGCAGGGTGACTTTTGTCTTATGGACAGGGCAGGGGGGCAGTTATGCCCATGTACGGCTTATGTGGACAGAGCAGACTGGCGACCAGTTGCATTTATATTATGGTACCACAATACACCACAAAGCCATCGCCCTATTTGTAGGATAAATATAAACGTATATGTAACATTTCAAAAAGCAGATGAGCTAAATTTTCTTTAAAAAAAGACCCGAGACAAACCAAATGCAACAATTTGCCTTGCTGTAGTCCTCTGCCCACAACCCCCGCCCCCCAGCCCTGTCACTGTATTTCTAAGAATATGCCACTTTCAGCTTTTCCACGTGTCACTTATACTGTGAACTCCTTAGAAGTTTTATACATAAACCAACTTCTCTGCAGTACGAACAGAAACTTGGCTTGTCTCTGAGGTCATTTGATATTTCAGATAATTTGGATTTTGAGAAGTATCGGCCGTAGCACATTCGGTTTCAGTGCTCAGTTCTTTGAGTCTGTGCCGTGTATTTCCAGGGAAGGATCAGGCCACCCATCCACACAGCTCCAGTTGCGTCAGGGAGACTGCCCTGGATTTTCAGCAGATGAGGCTCTGGCCCTAGCTACTGAGAAAATTTGTTAAATTATGTCCAGACTTTTGCAATGCCACCTCTTCCTCGCAAACCTGCCACTTCTGGGGGAAGAGGGAGGGGGGTTTCCTGACGCCTCTCGTGTCTGTCATGATGACAAGTTTCTTAAAAAAGAAGTAGGATTACTATAACCCATTTACAAGGCTGTTAATAGCAAAACAGAAACTGAAATTACACATGCAGTTCTGCTAATGAGAGGTTTGAGGTTATTTTGTTTAAATTCAATGGCCATTTGACAGGAATTAAATCCACTGACTCATAAGATCTTGGCTTATTTAAAGTCTCTAATGTGAAGTAATTTAAAAAAAGCCACCTTTCTGAGTTTTCTTAGCCATGCCACCAGCATGTCACTTGAATCACTTGATAAAAACCCGATGTTGATCTAAACCAATGTTGCAAGTAACCAGCGAAACGCTGGAAAAAGGCAGCTACTTTACTGGAAACTCTTCATCCAAGGGCTATTTCTGCTGCATAGGCTCCAAGCAGCTGCTGCACAACATGACGTGATTATCTGAAAGGCTGTACCTTGGAGTAAAAGGAACGCTATTGATTTTCATTTTGAAGAGTTACTGAAACCTAGGAGGAAAGGGAGTGAGGGATTGTTAAGTTCCAGGTAAAGTAACACAGAGATAATGACAACTGCAAGGGAGGCAAGTGCATGGGCAGCCAAAACGTCTGGCTGTCTTTAAAGCTTCATAATTCTGTACCAGCAAACTTCGGGGAAAGAGTCAGGTTTGTTTTCCAGGAAGAGATAATAATGTAGAAACCTCTTTCTTGTGGCTTTCTTTAATCACATGGAGGGATGGTGTTAAAAGCCAAGCGCGTACAGAGAGACGCTCCCTTTGAACTACAAAAGCACAGCACGCCCCAGGCTCAGTTCACTGAACGGGTGCTTTACTGAAAGTTACAGTCATCTCTCATGTTGAGCTGACCTCCTGTACCTCTCTTAAAAACAACTCCTTTAGCAGCCTTTGCTGTTACAGTGTTGTCAGGCCAATTCAAGCGTGCAGAGAGCGTGTCACTGGAACATCAACGTGCCTGTGCCATGGCACATGTTTCTCTTTAAACATTTTTGAGCATAGTTGACAATAGCTGTGCAAATCCAGCTAAAATATTTTCACTAGCTGAGTCCTCATTTCTCCAGAACTGTGCCTGCGAACATTTTGCTGATGTGCCATAGTATCCTATTTCATTTCAGATTTGTAGTCGCCGCTTGCTTCTAGGACAGATTGAGCTGTCGTTTTTTGCAAATGTATGGGCACAAATAAATCCCTGTCTTGTATCCCTTCAGTGCTTCCTAGGAGGGCTGAGTTGTTGGGTGCTGTGTGCACTACATCTGGAGCACATTTAGAAAGCACAGGTATACCAAGCTCTGCTACAAGCAGAAACACGGAGACACATCTAGGATCCTAGCAGGGATCTTTGTGTCACAGAAGGGCATTGCTACTCAGTGGAAGAGTGAAAAAGTTCATTTGCCCTGCCCCAGCTCTGCAAGGGCTGATGCGGTTGCATTGAGCTGAGGTAAGACCATACTGGGACAGAGCAGTTGCTTTGCTAAGTTAGAGCTAAGAGCGGGAACGGGTTATAGCCCCTTTTGTTCCCCCTCTGGCCCTCATTAAATCTATGCTATCTTCTTCAACCAGAAGGGAAACCAAAGCAGCGCAGACCCAGGCACCCAGCCTCAGCCCACACCTCCCCGCTGCTTCCCTACCCGGGGAAGAACTTCCCTACCCGGGGAAGAACGTCCTCCGGTGAGGCACTGCCTACAGCCCTGAGGAGCTCCCCTCGCAGCATGCTACCCTCTTACCTCAGGTATGTTCCAAACACTGAGAAAGCTCAAGTTTTAAAAAAAAGTATCCTGCAGCAAGACAAAAGGACTTAACAGCTCCTGTGCAAGAAAATAAGAGCATACTTATATCTAAAGCCTGCTCTTTCTTTTCAGGGAATTACGAACAGGCAGATTACAACAATCATTTTCCAAATTATAGTCACCAACTGCATTTGCTGTGAAGATGATCTTGGATTCCAGTAAGTAAAAAAAGTTACTGTTGTTTTTTCCCGTCTCCTTTTTTCCTCCTTCTTCCTGTTTTTCCAGGAACTCAGTCTTGTCTTGTATGCCTGCTTTGAACCAGTGATGGTCCGTACGTACGAGACATCCGAACGAAGCCTTGCGGTAGTCCCTGCATGTTCCTGCTCTTAGCCAAAAGGCTTTGATTCTTCGTGCACTCAGAAAAGACTCTGCTATTTCTTCCTGTTCTGAGGTCCAGATCTCCACAGATCATTGGAAACTTTCTCTCCATTGCCAATGGCCTCTGGATCAGATGCTCAGGCTCTTATTCAGCTGCAGCCCTTCCCCTGAGGAGAACTTAAGTTTCTGGAAAGCTACCATCTGATGGCCCTACCCACGAAATCACAAATTAAATCTGACCTGATGTAGGAGATGTAACTAGGCAAATAAAACAGGCTGTTTTTTCTCCAACTCCTCAATTACTTTTTGTGCAAAAGGGATTTCTTATGTTTTAGCAAAAACTCGAATCCTTTCGAGATCTCTTTTGAATTCAGTTTTGCAATCACTGTCAACTTTCTGCAGCAGCTTCAATGGGAATTTTCCCTTAAAAAAGTCTGTGGAAAATGGAGGCCTTAATCCTGCATTGTTTGCTAATGCAGTTCACTGTAAATCTGAAATGTTCTTGGATTAGTCAGTGGCATGTTTTTTGTCTTGGTCAGTCTTTTATTTTACTCCATAAATATTCAGCCTTAATTACAGCTATTTTGCTTTGGTTTGGGGTTGTTGGGGTTTTTTTTGGTTGGGTTTTTGTTTTTTTTTTTTTCCCAGTGAAATCTAAATTTAGCATTTAAATTTTTAACTTATCCTTCCTGGAGAATTAACGAAGAGAAAGTTTTGCACTCAACTCTTTCTTCAGTAGGCTTTTCATACCAGTAAGGCCATTCCCTTTTCATGACAGAAGTAGCAAAGTCAATCACTTTACATGTTTGTTTGGATCCCGCCACGTTATTAATACACCCTGAGTGATTTCTCTCAGCTATTGGGTACATGCTTTCAGTTCAGCATTTTATTTCCAGCACGATGCTGCCAAACTCAGCAGCAGGCTTCTGCAATAGCTGTTCAGTGACTCTGGTTTAGATTGAGAAGTTCGTCTTTTATTGACATTCTGCATGACGGATTTGCCAGATCTGGTAAGCAAACAGGAGCTGGTAAGCCCTAGAAGCTCCCCTTCTTCTGTAATACACAAGGGTGTTTCTTAATTACAACAGTGTGGAGGTTAAGACAAGTAACAGAACAACCAGTAATCCTAACATCTGAAAAATTCTCATCTCTCCCAGCCACATACTCCTGCTGCTATCTTGCACTGGCTCTGACATTTCTTGGATGCTTTTTTAGCCATTTTAGCTCCTTAATGTGACATGACTGCATTTTTTTTTTCCTTAAGATAGCAAGTTGTCTTGGCTCTGGAAGGGTTTGAGAGCTACCATAAAGGGTGAGGTGGGATTCCATGGCCCAGGAGCAGGGATGGAGAAAGACCAAGTTGTGGGCAAAGCTGCTGGATTCTCAGCTGTCTGTCACACCACGCTCTTGAGTTGTTTAAAAAACACCCTGCCAACATTGTTTCTATCGTGGGAAATATACAGCCGGCAGCCTTCTAGTTACTGGCTCATAGGAAAGAACTAAAATTATTGAGAAAAATTTCACTTTCAGGAATGCAAAATATAGATTGGGACCGGTTTTATTTACCAGGCTTGACCAATGTGTTGAGAGGACACATTTTGATTTAGGGCAACTCAAAGGTTATACTGGCCATGCTGTTGAGGGTCAAGCTAGTTGGACTAAGTCCTTCAGGTTACCTTTAACACGTCGGTGTGGGAGCTACATAAACAGTATGGATAAGCCTGCTTTTTCAGAGTGTCTTTTACCTGCGTATCAGTTTGTTTGGAGGATCAACCACTCCGCACAATGCATGTGTTTACAGGAGTGTACTGAAGGCACTGTAGATTTTATGTAATTCTAGGAGGGAGGTGGAAAGAATTAGCTGGTATAGGTAGAAAGACGAGCAGTATCTGGTATGAAAGGTTAAAGGAGTTACCTTATAGCTCCTTGGATGAAACGAGACCCTTTTTCACTTCCCATCAGTAAATGCATTTGCCCTACCAAATAAGGACTTCAAAGTGTATCAAATCACCATTTCAAGGAAAATCATGGAAATTTCACATAGCAAGATGATAACAAATGAATGGGCACCACTTTCCCAACGCTAAATATTTCCATCGTTACTGTCAGACAGCTCCAGCAATCTCTGCTTTGGCTCTCACTTACTTGAGTATATTCCCATTGCCTCACCAGACATGGGAGGAGTCATCAGCCCATCGCATGTCTGTGTGTGCCTATCTACACCACACCCACGTCCTCTCCTCTGCTTCCTCCCCGTTGCTGGCAGCATGTGTTGCAGCTGATACGGCTGCCTGGGACTCCTGCTATCAGAAGTTATGTCCACGGCAGGTAGATTCAAGCTTGCCAACAAGTAACTGGGTGGCTGTACTTAGACCATTATCAAGCCAAAATGACTAATGCCTGCTGAGAGACAGAGAAGGTTGGCTCAGAGCCAGCTCCTCCCATACTACGTAACTTCTTACAGGTGCCAGTATAGGCACCGGGGGAGGAAGTCTGCCTACCTCTGTCCTTTGCTGTCACCCAGCTCCAGCAAGTCTGTACTTGCCCCCTCCCGCTCCGAAAGGACAGGGCAGATTTCACAACGTGTGTGACAACAATTTTGGAAGTCCCACAGGAAGAGACACGCAGCGAAATGCCACGATGGTTTCCTTATAGCTTTCTCCTTGGGAAGAGGGGGGAAATCCCCCACTCCTTACTTACAGGTGAGGGCATGGCCCCCTTCACCTCCAGGTTTTCCAGCTTTTGGAGGGTGAGGGAGCCAGGATGGCCACCCTTGGCACTCTGTCCTTTCTCTGCCTTGCTTACTTGCAGCCTGGTTGCAATGCAGCAGTTTTATAAGACTTCTGAAGCCAGCAGAGGTCTTTTTAAAGGGGATCCCAATCCCACAGATGATTGTGTGTGAGTGCAGATAAACTCCTTAAGTGTCACTGGGGTGCAGAGAAGGCAACGGGTGGAGAAGAAGAGAGAATGGGTTTGTGACATGATATCCCTGTGTTGCCTCTGTGGAAAGTTCTCTGCAAAGCCTTGTTTGTTCACGTAGAGCAGCTGAGCCCCTTTCCATAGGGACTGGTAGCTAGGTATCGGTCAAAAATTCAGCGATTAGAATTATAGGGCATTAGTGGAATATAATACACAAATTTCTCTCTGATTTCCTCTTCCTGCATTGACAAGAGAGAGCAGTGGCCTTCATGGGGCAAGGTGTCCTCCCAGTACACCAAGCTCTGGCGTTGAGGAAGGGTCTTGACACAAGGCTGCTGTGTGCTAGCTGGAGAGAAGCAGCTGTTTCACTGTTGGGAGCATGTCTCCGTGATCCACAGCCCACAGCAGATCCAATTGTTAGATTGCACAGTCATCAGTAGCAATGTGTGAGGCCACAGAGCAGAAATAAGTCTACATGGAACAGCATAAATATATGATGTATTTCTGTGGGGGACTAACAAGAACTTCAAAGAAGGGGCCTTATCCTCAGCATGGGAGGTTTAATAGGTCTTTCTTAAGTCATGTGGCAAAGCAATCATCCAAATGACCATACCTAAGCCTGAAGTTCCTTGTGCATTAGGGAAGGCATATATGAACAGAAGAATTAAAGGATTGCAATTATGTGAGTTTTACTAATTTATTACTAATTCCGTGAAACAGAGGAACAGAAGAAGGGAAGGAAAACCCCTTAATAACACTAACAAAAGCACATTCAAACAATACTATTCCCAGGCAAATCATCTTTCCAAGAGAATTAATAATCAGATGTGAAAATCCTGAACCAGATATGACTACGGCTTTCAGCCGTGTCCTTTGGGATTTTCAAAATAAAACAAAGGAAAGAGCAAAATCCTGAAATGAAGTCTCAGTGTTACTCATATCACATGCTAAAAAGCAGGACAGAGCCTCTAAATGTCTGAGCGCTAGCAAGCTGCTGAAGTGTAAGAGCAACCAAATTCAAGCTTATCTTTGATGAGGTGGCAAACAAAAGACTAATATCCTATCTGCAGCCTGATTCTCCTAAATGAGGTCATACACTTTCTGCCTGTGTGCAAACCCAAGAGTTGGCGAGGAAGCACTTCTGCCTTTCTTGTACTCTGACACCTGAACTTCCTGCCAGCTACCGACATCCTGCTTCTGTTACTGTCAGAGCTATGCGGGGGCTTTGCAGTCAGGTCTGATGAGCGCAGGCCAACTGCCGTTATTTGATGGGTCATTAGACAGTGAGTAAGCCTTTCTACTGAAATCAAGGCTCTGGGCTAGTCCTAGGAGGGAGAATACCTGTTGTGTCAGCCTGATACATGCACAGTCTAGTCCTGCTTTTGCTGTCTCTACAATCAATAGCAAAATTCCCCCAACTTCAGTAGAGGTTCATGGATGTATTTAGTTCTTGGAAAGTTTGCCTTTTCATACTTTTGCTCTTGGGACATGGTTGTCTTAGGTATCATTATGTTGGAGAGTGTCCAGAGGAGGGCCACAAAAATGATTAGAGGGCTGGGACACCTCTGCTATGAGGAAAGGCTGAGAGAGCTGGGGGTGTTCAGCCCAGAGAAGAGGAGGCTGCGGGGAGACCTCAGTGCGGCCTTTCAGTAGCTTAAAGGGGGCCTATAAGAAAGCTGGAGAGGGACTTTTTACAAGGGCATGTAGTCATAGGACAAGGGGTAATGGTTTTAAACTAAAAGAGGGGAGATTCAGACTAGATATAAGGAAGAAATTTTTTACCATGAGGGTAGTGAAACACTGGAAGGGGTTGCCCAGAGAGGTGGTAGATGCCCCATCCTTGGAAACATTCAAGGCCAGGCTGGATGGGGCTCTGAGCACCCTGATCTGGTTGAAGCTGTCCCTGCCCATTGCAGGGGGGATGGACTGGGTGGGCTTGAAAGGTCCCTTCCATCCCAAAGCATTCTGTGATTCTATGATACGGATGGTCTTGCCCTTTCACAGTGTCCCACAATCAAACATGAAAGTCCTGTGGTAGTTGTTGTATTTGCCAAGAAACATTTTCCCCAAGACTCTAGTAGCCAGAGCACTTGCTTCCAAACAGATTCAGTGCTGGGAGAGGATTTGGTTCAAGTCCTTGTTGCCTCCCTCAGAGGCGAAGGTCCCGCACCACACAGGCTTCTGTGGAGGAGGGGAAGGCACATTGGTCCGTGGAGGCTGTACAAACAGTAGTGCATCTCTCTGGGCTGAGCAGAAGAGAGCAGGGGAGGTCTGCAACCTGCTGCTTCAATTGCTCCCTGTGCCTGGGAAATCCTGTGATTTAGTCGTTGCTCCAGAATTCTTTCTGGATTTTAGTTATTCACTGTTAAAGCCTTATTCATTCTCCTATGCACACTTAAGTCTCCAGATACTTAATTCCTTTTCCTGGACTTGCTCCTGGGTTATCAGCTCCATTTCCTAACGTGGCTGAAGCAGAGGCCACAGCCTGGAGTATTTCCAAACCAGGACTAGTGTTTGCAAGTCTGAGCTCCAGCTTCATCATAAGATGATATTTCTTTCATTTAAGCTTATAGTAAAATTAATAAAACTGGGCCAGGTTTGGAATATTGACTAGCTTGTCCTCCTCAAACCTCTTAATATTGAACCATACAGAGCAGAAAACCTGAACTGATTTGTAAAGCAGAAGCTGAGTTCAGTGAAAAGCTGCTTGTTCCCCTCCTCCACCATCAACAACATTAGTAAGTGGTGTTTGATGATGCTCTTTTCCCCTTCTCAGCCTTTAATTTCCTGGAGGATCATATCTGACCAGCAAATTTAGAGGACTGTGACTATGGGATATGTTCTTTTACTGCAGTGGTTCTGGTGTAGTCATTTCACAGTAAAATGTGCTATTTGTTGTACACCCTGCATGGAACAGGTCACTGGCTGTTCTGTTTAGATTTGTAAGCATTATATCTCTTTAAAATGACATTAATAGCGAACAGCATTACCACATGCAATTTAGCTGTTTAGTAGTTACCAAGAGGAGATAATACTTATGCCAGCTTTTTCATGGCAGGTCAATTATTTTGTTAGCACAGGCAACAGTGTATTTGTATTGTGCAACTCTTCCTAGGAACTGAACTGCGCTGGAGGACAGGAAGTCATGGGAAGCAGGATGGACTTGAATTAAAAGGAAGGGATTTGTTTTTCTTATGTTTGGATGCCAGTGCCTGTTGAGCTAGAGTGAAATACTGTACAAGCTGTGCTTCTCTTTATGCAACTAAGCAAAAGGAAGACCTGGAAGAGATTAAAGTGAGCAGACTGTAGTTATTCTTATTTTGAGTTTAGTTTCTTTTCCCTTAATCTGTTTTGACGTGGTGACATGTGGTCTCCCCAGGTCAAACCTTTAGATTCTGGAACAATTTTGCAAGGTGCTATTTTACAGAACTTCCTGAGCTGCACTTGGCCAAAGCTGTCCTAATCTAAACGTATAAATGACCACCTAACCCAATGGACAGTATTTCAAATTCAGCC
Organism: Theristicus caerulescens; assembly: GCA_020745775.1. Lineage (NCBI taxonomy): Eukaryota > Metazoa > Chordata > Aves > Pelecaniformes > Threskiornithidae > Theristicus > Theristicus caerulescens. Next base: position 97,854,050 of record CM036562.1, read on the forward strand.
ACTCCTGTATGTTTTATAACTAGTGAGGACAAGTTACTTTCATAATCTGCCTGCTACATAAAGCCTTTATGACTCAGACTGGGGGAGTTTCATAAAGGCTTTGCTCATGGTTATTTAAAAAAGACACTGTCTTATGAAGGTGTTTAATAGGTGTCTCTTCCTTCTTGTTGTCTCTACAGTCAGCACATTATCTTAATTGTGCACTTCATGTGGATTAAGCTTGAATAAAAGAATGCATTCATTTCAGCTCAAGCACTAGAGGCTGTTAAAACTGACCTGCAATAAGTTCAAGCTTTAAACATTTGGACCAACAGTAGCATAATTTGTATGGCGATTAATTAAGTGGCTTCTCCAAGTCCTCAATAAGGGCTCAGGCCTTCACCGCTGTCAGTGGGAACCGAGCAGTTTTAGGACCATGCTGGATTACATGACGTGTCTGAATCTTGGAGTAAAAAAGCTCCAAACAATCTGCATAATTGTTCTGCACTTGGGACTCCTTTTTTATAAGAGACTACAGCTGGCAAGAGAACTTGTGAGAACCACCTGTGTGTCCTTGCAGCTGTTACTGCCTCTGTGCAATTCTTTCAAAAGCCAGCTCATATTTTCTCTGGCTTTCGCAAATGACTTGCCTCCTTCCACAATTTCCCAGCCTTCCAGGATGCTGCCCTCTGACATGCTACGGTCTTCCTAGATTTCACACAGAATTTTCAAAAAACATTTTATCTCAAGGTTAGTTTTGAGCTCACTTCTGTTGACTTCACTAGAGATTGAATTAGGCCCTGTAAGAAACCTTGAAGACTGCTGGCTGTTAGTTAAACCTGGCATTTACTTCAAGCTGGCCCTGCAATGATTTTTTTGTTCCGCCAACGGCCAGCATTCAAGCTAGTGGAATTACACATGCACTCATAAATTCACTCAAAGCCTATTTATACCAGCTTGGAGTATGCCTGTGGGTTGTGTTTAGCATTTCTATGCTTTTGCCTTTGGGCTTCAGCTGGGCTTGTATACAGTACTAACAGATAATGGTTTGTATGTATACACACCATTATGTATGTGAAACTACGGCAGACTGTGTGCAGCAGTCTGCTTTTCCTTTCGCCTGGATCAGAAGTTCAGGTCTGGCAGATGAACTGTGGTAGTTTAAACTTTAAGGAGTCAGAAGAGATTATTCTTCCCCAGTAGAAATGTCACTGCTAAAAACTATCTATCTGGGCTTCCAGTCCCCACACATCTTTTGGACTGATGTGAAATGTGCTGCATTTTCAAATCACCGTCTTCTTAAAACTGTATTGAAATGACAAAGGAAGTGAGATGTGTAGGAGAGCAAGGAGAAAATAATATAGGTGGCTGATAAAGGCAGCCCTGGACTGTGTAGTCCTCGCTTTATAGTTAATATACAGACATAGACTTATCTGTACTCTTCACTTGTGTCTTTTAGTGCAGATTTGGCAGTCCTAAGCTATTTCAGTATCTGTGATTGAAATTGTCATTGTATTCACCTTGGTGATGAGCTTATGTATGGTTTTGCATACAGTGCATAAATTACACTTATCAGGAAGAAAGATTACGTAGGTTTTATTAGTTCCAAAGCATAATAAAAAGATATGCTGTACAGGTTGTGCAATTCATACGGACAACTTCTTCCTCATTAGACATATTTGTTTTAAAAGTAGATATAAAACAATACTTAGACATATGAGAAAATAATCAGCAAGTACTTCTTAATATCTAGGCCTTTGTACTTTTATTCCCCAGAGTTAAAGGCTCTTCCTAAATACACATGTGCATTACAGTAAATCTTCCAGGACTAGAGCATGATACCCATTGCACAGGTAAGGGAATGAAGGCTAAGGAGGTTTATAGACTCAGAGTTTGAATCAAGAGACTTTTATCCTACTGCCAGAAAGATGTGGGATTTGTTGTGGTTTCAGCAGGGCAGCTGTAAAAGGACTAGAAAGAGAATAGGCCATAATGAACTAAAAAAAGCCAAACCTCTCTTTACTGAGTACTCTGTTACTGAAACCTTTGCAGTGTTGCCTAATGGCCCAAAAAAGATGATACACATTCTGTTATGTGCTGTGAAAAATTGGTCTAAATTATCCATACAGTTAAAAGGTGGGGGGAGATTACAAGGTAAAGCAGTATGATATATAGAATAATTTGTTGGCAGAGTCCAGAGTGAAACTGAGGGTTCCTGATGCCTTGGAAAGGGCTTTGTCCATGAGCCTGAGCTATGATGCTTCACTCAAACTATTTATGAATAGATATTTTGTACAAACTATATAATGCAAGATTCCAGAATCACAGGGCAGAAGCTAGTTTCCTTGTTTAGAGTTGAGAGTCCTAAGCCTCATTTCAGCAGCACTTCACCCAAAGGCTGAATTTCTGTTCTTTCCTATTTTATTTTCTTATCCAAGTATTCCTGTGGCCAACTGGAGCATCCTTTGTGCCTTACAGCTTCAGTAGGCCTTGCTATATCACACTCCTTCTCACTCTCTGCTCCTAAAACAAAAGCTGTCCTCCTTTATTTGCCTTTAGACTCCAGAGAAAATCCTTCTGGCCAGTGTGTACATGGCTTCTATTCATAAAATTCAAGGCCAGAGTGGCATGTGGGCCACTCATTTGGCTTTGCATATTAGGAGATATCAAGTGTTCCCAGTGTGTTCTGTACTAAGCTTAAAGTCCTCAAAACTGTGTGTCCCTGGCAGAAAGTTGAAGACATTTAAAGTCTCACCAGTGCTTGAGGCCTTTACAACTGCACCACACAAATTAGGTGAGATATTCTTATTTAATTCCTGAGGACAAATGATGCTGCAGCCTGTTGAAAAAGCCATCCCTGCAGAACATCCCTTAATTGCCAGTTTGACCTGGATTCCCATCATGACGGTCAGTCCGGCCTTAAAGACAAACAGGCTAGCTGAGAATGTCATCCGCAGCACCCCGTGAGATGCTTGCTGTCTCTGGCTTCTCAGGCTTTAGAGAAAGACGGAGAAACCCAGGAATCGCTGTCCCTGTGCGCAAACACTCGTATCATCTCTGAGCCACCTTCTAGACTCCTGCTGCTTCAGCTATCCTCTCCAGAAAGGAGTTAACTGCTTTTTACAGTGAGCCGATGAATTACAGCAGCAGATGTACACCTATCGGTTGTTGGAAGTGTATACAACCCCGGTGTACAACAGCAGACTGAATGCTACAAACCAGTTTGTGCGTAAGGCTTGAGATGGTTTAGACAGCTCTGCCCTCTGGGCCAGTAATGAATCCCCTGTAAGGTCTAAGATTTCTCTCATTGCAGCCGCCTTTTTCTTTTCTTTGCTGAATGGAAACTCAGAGGAATCATTTGGCATTACTGATGAATGATAAGAACAATATGGGTTGTAAATGCCATTGTACACCTGGACCTTTGTAATTAATGGCCATAGAGAGGAAAACGATAGCAAACTTAGGCTGAACAGCCGGTGGATCGTACGCTCTGTTAGCACAGCTCAGCCAGTCGCTAGCTTTTTCTGTGCAGCAACAGTAATGAGAAAATCCACAGCAGCCAGAAACTCTTGTATGAAAATGGAAAGTACGTTACCAAATGTGCTGGGCTGAGAATACTGGAACTGAAATTATTACCTTTAAGAAAGGCACCATCTACTTTGCATACAATAATACAAATCTGGTACATGCCAAATACCTGTGGGTGATAGCTACGTGATCCGTTGCAGAGCTGCAGGCTGCAGAGTGTGTGTGCTCTGGACTACTGTGCTGTTAGACTGTCTTGTCTGGGAAGGGCTTCTGTTGGCTGCCAGTTTTACACAGCCACCCTGACAAGTATTTTCTCCTCTTCCTACAAAACCATAATTCTTCCTGGTTTTCCAAAACAAAAAAGACCTGCGTTTGCCTAAGATAGTAACTGGTGCATGGTACATTTAGTCACAGGACAGTGATGGATTTAGCATTAATCACATAACTATTGATTAACTGTGCGAGATTAGATAACGAAGATCTCTCTGCGTGAAAAGGGGAATTCCTATCTCGTGGCTGAAAAAGGCTGGAGGTACTGAACTGTAGATTCAGATTGTTTTCAACAGAAAGCAATTGCTATGTAATACTTGTAAAGCTTTCATGGCTCACTTCATTTTACTTTGTATAGCTGGCCTTGTTGGGAACCAGGTAGAAACCTGGGGAAGGGTTCACACAATGTCTTTTAGGCACCTAATTTACAGATCTAATTGCCCCCTGGCAGTTAGGCATCTGTCTCTGAGAGCTTTTGATTTGCACCTAAGAAGTCAGCTGTTTAAAGTAGCTGGTGTGAACAACTTACCTGGTGAGAGCAAATGGGAGTGTAAGGGGGACAGAAAACCTAAAATATCTGAAGCATTTGTCAAGCCTATTTCTGAACAGATTGTGTATGTAGAATACATGCCAGAAGAGTCTAGCAAGAAGGTTTACTGGTTTTCATCTGGGGAGAGCTAAGAAAGTAGCTCGTAGCCTTACTCCTTCTGTAGCATATATATCTCCCAAATTCATCCTAGTGATAATGTTAGGGATCAGACCTATCCTACTTCAGTGTCATGAGTCTATAGGATATACCAACTCCATCCCCAGCTCTCTCTAGATTGCCTGAACAGCGATGGTATAGGGGCAGGTCAAGAAATAGCCAAAGGAGACTATTTCACTGAGTGTTACAAAATCTGTACGCCTTAGTCAAGTCTGTGTTGTAACATTTTTGGGAGAATATTTTATGTTCACTTCTGTTTTCAGTGCTCTGTCTGGGAGCCAGAAGTTGTTCAAATCCCAGAGAGGATACCTAAAATCTCAGCCTGAAAGCTCAATCTGACTCAAATTCCAGTAATAATTAGTTTCTGCTGTAGGGAAGTTGATTTGGGGAAAGTTTGGGTAGGGTGAAAATGTAACACAGTTATCGGTTTCAGTTTGAAGGGCACAGGGGAGACTTGCAAATACTCTGCAGAGCTGGAAGGAATGCGGGCAGGAAACTGCACACAAGCCTGTATACAGACTTTCGGTATCAAAACTGAGCAGCATAGATATCGTTTCACGTCACCCTCAACCTGTGAGTGAGCTGGGCTCTATCCAGTCAGAAATCTTCGTGATGCAACCATAGCTCTTAGATTTAATTTTTAAAAGATACTTACTGTTATTTAATAATATTATCTATAGAATAGTTGGTCTTCCCTGGACACTGATTTCACTGGAGCTAAGATTTCACTCCAGATATTTCTATGTTCTGATATGATAAACCTGCAATTGAATATAGTTAACATTGATTTTTCCCACAACATGTGTAATTGTTTATATTAGTTAAGCACAGATTTACCGAGAGAAATAATGGGGCCACGGTATCCTCCCTATCTCTTTGCATTCACACCCTGTTTTGCAAAGTGTCCTTCAACTCAGGATCCGTGGGAACGGTGCGGCGCTGGGAACTCCTCCGCACTCCCATGACTTCATGCCGCTGCTGGCTGTCCGGTGCTAATGCTACCTCTAGGGTGCCCGTTAGACCAGTAAAGCACCTTATTTTCAGTTTAAACTTTGTGCAAGATGGAAGGGATTGGTGAGATTATCTAAGATCCTCTGTCTAGGATAAAGATAACTGAATTCAGAGGCTTCCTTTACAGTGACAACGTATTCATCTGCCAGTACGCCGGTAACTTCTTGCTCTATCCTGACTTAACCTGGGAGCATTGCAACCAAATTAAAGGATGGCTTTATAGCTACAAGGAAAGTACAGGCTTTGAGATTTGATCCCACTTGTGCCTTCCTTCTCAAGCTATCTCCCTATCCCCTATTCTCTGCTTCTGCTGACACCCCACTAAATGTCCCAGCCTTCAGCATAGTAAAGCCACCCTTTACTACTATCATCTCCTCTGAAAATTTGCTCATTATTTTTGCCATTTTTTCGTGGTTGTTACTAAGTGCATTCTTCTCCTTTCTCATCATTAACATATTCACCTGTGTACATATCATGTGTCTGGACTATTGAAACCACTGATCTCTTTTCTGCTACTCAGAGTCCACAGCAGAGTATCAGGAGGCCGGTTACTGGTAGAATAAGGAAGGGCCAAATAGTTGTTTGCTTTTTTAACAGAGCCAGGATGTCCATTTGTACTATGAAAAGCAACTAAAACAGAGCACAGAAATTCCAAGAGGTTTGACGGCATCTAAGTAAAGGCCTAAACTACTTATCCTACTTACCTATCCGACTGGGTGCATCTTTCCAGGTCTTTTGTCTGTGTGGCCTGCACATCTTATTTTAGTACGGTAGTTACAGTTTCTTCACTATCTGCATTTCAGCTGCCTGAGAGAGGGAGGAACTTGATTTATAACAACTTCAGATTCCTCTCCTTTCCCAATGTGCTCGACTAAGACTGATGATCCACACTTTCCTCTTTCCTCTCCTGTTACCAAGCTCAGTAAGTCCTGAGCAGCCACTAGCTCACCTTACATAAAAGAAGCCAGCTTTGTGCCCAGTCCTATTGTCAGGGAAGGAGAAAAAATGGCCCACTGTCTACTTTAGGGCTTTATTCCCTCTCCACTTGCAGTCATGCCATGCTGCTATTGTAATTCCATATAGAAAGAGAACTGACTGGCTGGGCATGTTGATGATCAGAAAAGATAAGTTGCGTTGTCATAGAATCATAAAATCATTGAGGTTGGAAAGGACCTCTGAGATCATCGAGTCCAACCTGTTAACCTAACTGCCAGGTCCACCTCTAAACCATGTCCCTAAGCACCACATCCACGCGTTTTTTGAATACTTCCAGGGACTGTGATTGCACCACTTCCCTGGGCAGCCTGTGCCAGTACCTGACCACTCTCTCCGTGAAGAATTTTTTCCTAATATCTAATCTAAGTCTCCCCTGGTGCAGCTTGAGGCCATTTCCTCTCGTCCCATCGCTTGTTACTGTGGAGAAGAGACCGACCCCCCCCCCGGCTCCAGCCTCCTTTCAGGCAGTTGCAGAGAGCGATGAGGGCTCCCCTCAGCCTCCTCTTCTCCAGGCTGAGCACCCCCAGCTCCCCCAGCCGCCCCTCCCCACCCTTGTGCTCCAGCCCCTTCCCCAGCCTCGCTGCCCTGCTCTGCCCACGCTCCAGCCCCTCCATCTCCTTCTGGGGGTGAGGGGCCCAGTGCTGAGCACAGGATTCGAGGGGCGGCCTCACCAGTGCCCAGCACAGGGGGACGATCCCTGCCCTGCTCCTGCTGGCCACACCATTCCTGATACAAGCCAGGATGCCAATGGCCCTCTTGGCCACCTGGGCACTCTGCTGGCTCATGTTCAGCCGCTGTCGACCACCACCCCAGGTCCTTTTCTGCCAGGCAGCTCCCAGCCGCTCCTCCCCACGCCTGCAGCGGTGCCTGGGGTTGTTGTGCCCCAAGGGCAGGACCCGGCCCTGAGCCTTGTTGCCCCTCACACAGTGACCTGTGCCCATCGACCCAGCCTGGCCAGGTCCCTCTGCAGGGCCTTCCTACCCTCCAGCAGATCAACGCTCCCACCCAACTTGGTGTCATCTGCAAACTGGCTGAGGGTGCACTCAATCCCCTCATCCAGATCATCGATAAAGATATTGAACAGAACCGGAATGCAGCCAGTGGGTTAACTGGTAGAAGAGCACATGGAAGAACACAGTAAATTCTTTAGTGCTTGACATCCTTCAGTTGAGATTGGATAGCTGCCTAAAAACTCTACTAAGTTTAATTACATGTAACGGGCTTTGATAATGCTCACTTACGCAGCAGGCATAACTGGGAGCTTTGCAGGAATAACTTCTGCACTGCAGAAATTTCCTGGTGAAACTTCTGAGGCCTTTTTTATATACAGAAAGTCAAACGAGATGAATGTATTGGTATCTTCTAGCCTTCAATTCTTTATGGCATGCAAAGATGCTGTAAAATATAAGTAAAGGGGCTTTGTGGAACTCATGTCCCACCGGTGATCACTAGATCTGACCCACAGGTCGCATTAAGCTAACGACACTGTGTGTACATCCTGAGCCATGCGCTACTGCGAGTGCACAGATGCCTGGGTCAGAGCGTCCTCCCAGGCGTCCCGGCACCATTCTGGAGCTCCCTGTAAATCTGAGCACGTTCGGGCCCACCGTGTTCAGTATAGACAACTACAGGCTGTAGAATTCAGAATCATGTGTAAACAAGGATGCTGTTAAGATTGAACCAAATAACCCTTTCCTGTAACTAATAGAACTAAAAAGGAATTCATTATGTTGGGAAGAAAGAGGTCATTGAATGAGTATTTCTCTGGAAGAAGTGATAAGTGTTTGGCAATAGATAAGTGTGTTAGAAGCCTCTGATTAAAAACATACTAATCACGTAAATAAAGTTCCCCTTTTTTACCACTCAGTCAGAACTTTACTTCCACAGCCATGTCTGGAGGGATTATGCACACCTACAAGCACAGCACAGTGGCCAATGGATCTTATTCAGCAAAAAAATGAGCAAACCTTCACAGTTGCTTTATTTCAGTTAGCAGCAGAGAACAAAAAACCCCCAAAACTCTCTGTTAGTGAAGATGAACAAGCAGAAGCAGGCCAGGCAGCAGTGATTCACAGAAGGAGGCAGAACTCTTGAAGAGTGATGGCTGGATTTTTCATTCTTCTACATAGCTGGGAGCTACAAAAAATATACCTATAACTGAGATCAACATGACAGCAGAAGAGCGATCCTACTTTGCCTTGCTAATACTACCAGGAGGAGCAGAATGAAGGAAGCTGAGCAAATGTGGCTTGTGGCACAGTTAGTTATTTGCTTTATTCTGTTTGGCTGCTATGCCATCCTCACAGTATCTGCTCTTCTCATAGCTGAAGGCTGTAGGGTAATTGCTCTGCTATGCACAACCATCATCTCTATCATCCTTGTCTTCAGTAACCACATCCAAAGCGTGTCACTGAGGTCCAGACAGAGGGGAAATATTTTGGCGTGTGGCTAACTCACCCATCGTCAGTCAGGAGTTCATATTCCGACTCTTTGGCCTTTGCTGCTTTGCTGTACTTGAGTAGTGGTTAAATGTTGGACGGGTGGGAGAAGTTGGGCTTTTCTTTACGCTTGTCCCGGTTTCGGCTGGGATGGAGTTAATTTTCCTCCTAGTAGCTGGTATGGTGCTGTGGTTTGGATTTAGCATGAGAGTAATGTTGATAACACACTGATGTTTTAGTTGTGGCTAAGCAGTGCTTATACTAAGTCAAGGACTTTTCAGCTTCCCCTGCTCTGCCAGTGAGGAGGTGCACAAGGAGCTGGGAGGGAGCAGAGCCAGGACAGCTGACCCAGCCTGGCCCGAGGGCTATTGCGTACCATATGACGTCACGCTCAGTACATAAACCGGGGGGAGTTGGCTGGGGAGCAGCAATTGCTGCTCGGGCACGGGCTGGGTGTCAGTCGGCGGGTGGTGAGCGGTTGCATCACTTGTTTTTCCTGGGTTTTGTTTCTCTCTCACTTTTTGCTGTTTTCCTTTCAATTTCTTTTTTAATTATTTCGATCATTAAACTGTTCTTATCTCAACCCACGCATTTTCTTAGTTTTGCCCCTGGGATTCTCCCCCCCATCCCAGGGCAGGGGTGTGGGGAGCAAGCAGCTGGGTGGTGCTGGGCTGCTGGCTGGGGGTTAAACCACCACAACGCTCCCTGCTGGCCTGTGCTTCTTATTCCATGGTGCCACCCAGCAAATTGGACCCCGGGGCAGCAAATTTGGCTGCTATGTTGAGAAACAGCTGTGGAGGAAAAAGTCAGATAGAGCGGCAGGACCTGAGTACTATGCAGAAGTATGACAACAAAGTCAGTGGCAATAAAAAGTCTCGAACCGCACTTTGCAATTGGGAGAAACGTCCTGGAATCCTGCTGCACGTGCAGTTATTAGCTTGCACTTTGACTGCACAGAAAGCAATGTGGAGTCCGAATTAAGCGGCTGTTACACAGCCTGTGTCTCAAAGCTGGAATTAATGAATAAATGCATTGCTCACACAGCTGTCAGCACTGTGAATGGAGGGGTGGAAGGAGAGCCAGGGACTGAATGACCGCCCAGCACAACAGAAGGGGCTGACACGGGATCTGAAGAAGGTTCAGGAGGTGGACACGCTGTTCAATAGAGGAGTAAGCACAAGCTGGGTGAAGAGTATTGATGGCTGGATACGGTCAGTGTGTTGCCCTAGGGGACACTTTTTTCTTGCCTGTTGAAAATAGCATCAGTGCTGACTGCAGCTGAAGCCTCACTTCTTGTAAATGACTTCAATCATAACAGAATTAGTGTGACCACAGCTTCGCAGCGGGTAAGGTTACGCTTGTCATTCAAGAGGCTCCTATTGAGCATTCAGTAGCTCTTCACGGCTAAATGAACCAGGTTCTCTGAACACCTACGGTTCTATTAATTGGCTCTATTTGTTAGCAAGTGTTTTACAGCTGCAGCAGGGTATGTAAATTAACCTGCTCTGAAAGCAAATATGTGTTTCAGTCTTTAAACAGCAAGGAGGCCTCAGCCTTGCTGCCTGCACAGTCTCAGGAGCGTTGCACTGGAGCAGGGCTGGGGTGGTGGTGTCCCAGCAGGACCCTGCTGCTCCCCGTGGGACAGAGACCCCCGGGGTCCTCACGGGTGACCCAGCCACGCTGCGAATGGTATTATTTGTATTATTTTAAAGCCATCCCTTCCCCCACTAACTATAAATATTGCAGTCTCTTCAGAAAACGTGGCTCTGCTCTGCTCCTGAGCATGGCTCAAATTCTTCCATAGCCCTTTACCAGATTTACTGTTTACTTCACTTTCCAGCCACAGCCAGGAGTGAAAAGGTCAGAGGAAAGAGCTGGGCAAGAGGAGGAGGGACTGGAAATCACTCTTCACATACTATTTAGCAGGGAGGATTAAAATCACTGCACTGCTATGTGTTTCCATTGCTTCAGGTGCAGAATACAGCAAATTCCCTATTTGACCTTGCTGGTGCTTTATTAAACAGAGAATGGGAGATTTGACAGCTGGAATTACTACAGAAATCTTCAGGAGACTCCTACTATGCCCCTTAGATGCGACAGAGTCCTTATATCAGTGCACACAGGTAAGGAGACATTTTAGAGAGCCCTTCACTAGCTCTTAGAGAGGGCAAGTCAGAGTGCCGCTGTGAACACACATACCGTGGTTAGGATTTCTGAGTTGCTCTGCAGCAACCTACCTGTACCTGCTAGAAAGAGGATCTGCCTGGCCACTGGACTGTATGCTGGGGGGAGAGAGCGAGAAGGGGATTTAGGCACTTCATGTGGGAGGATACGGATCATTGCTGCTAAACTTACTCTAAAGTAAGTAAGGATACGGATCGTTCCTGCTAAACTTACTCTAAAGCAGTAAAAGGGAGAGAGAAAGAAAGTAGGTTTGCTTCTGCCAGGAAGAAAATTAAATAGGCTCAATCCTTATGCTTTTCATTCCATGCCTCCTGGGGGAAGCCCCTTACTGTATATCTAGGTCTGGTTTTGTTTGTTTTTATTGGGGTAGTGGAGAACCTTCTAAGCTACATTGTGCTTGTTCTGCCACTAATGCTGTCATGTGGAGACTCATTTATATAGCAAGGCAAGAGTCATTAGTTTGGGGCCTGAAGGGTTAAAAGATACTACAGTGTGGGGCTGGGAAAAGAAGACAGGGATAACAACCTCTGCTGACAGCAAACCAGTTTGGCAGCCTTCACCCTACAAACACTTTTTTTTCCCAATTTAACTTCTTCAAGCTATCCGCGTTCAGGCCGTCGCTTTGCTCTGCTCTGTATCTGCTGCAGAGCCCAGCACTCACGGCTTCCCCAGCGTATATCTATATCCTTGCAGCTGCTGTGGGAAAACGCATCATTCGGCAACGACGTCCAGCTTTAGAATGAAGCAGAAATGCTGCCTGCTCATCTCAGCCAGGGACGGCCGACGAGGGAATGGGGGACTGCTAGGCAGGACCCATCCAAAGAACATTTTTAGGGAAGCAGCACAGTGAAGGGCCACATGATACTGCCTGTATGTTCTTTCTTTTTCCCTTTTTTAAATGTCCAGTGCAGTATGAGTAATCCTTAGTCATGTTTGAGGAGGAAACCTATTTATTCCCAAGAAACATCAATTATGTAAGAGCTGATTTTGTAGAGTAAATGATATTAAACAAATTATTCGGTAAGGAATGCTGTATAACACATACTCAATGTTTCCTAAAAGTGGCTTTAGCTTTAAAAGGAATGTGAATTACAGTAGAGGGAGAGACCTTTTATCTGCCAAACTCTAAAGATGACTTCATTTACTGCTTACAGTTACTGTAAGCACTGTAGATCTGTGCCGATACATTTCTGTGAAAGACTCTGTGCCTTCTTCGAAGTGATTTGGTTCAGCTGGTTTTCTAAGCCAGCTTTTCATGGATTTCAGGAAACGCTTGGGGGAGGGGAAAATCACTTTATCATAATGCAGGTGACGTTTTGCCAAATTAAGCATCTCAAGCCATTCACAGTTACAGCTCTACGGGGCACTGATTTTGCATTTTATGAGCAGACAGAAACCCAGTGGTGCCTTCACCAGTTCCCTACAAATGGTATTACAAAACAGCCCAATGTATTTTAACTTTCTCCCAATGCAGTTTAGCCATGAGAAATTACACCTGCAAATCTATAGGCTTATGCTCTCTGGATTCTGTCATGGAGCTAAGTCATAGATTCTTTTAAAATATCAAGTCTGTGCTCTGTAGACCACCAGGAATTTAAGACACGAAACACCTTTTTGAAGTCTAAAGCTGTCTGCACCTTTGCCATTTTGTGTATGCTAATTTAAAGAGAGAACTAAGCTATCCTTCCCCCGATTCATCATAATGATACAGCGTTCACAGCCTTTTAAAGTGCGTGAATGGCATTTCTGGGCAGTTTTATTTTTCCCCACCGCTGTTCACATGGTTTGGTTATGTCAGACAGCACCCTCTTCTTGCATAGAGCCCTGTAGCTTTTAATAGAAATAAGGCAAGCCAGCGTTGGTGCAATTAGCCCAGCGGAGGGTCCCACTCACTCTCAAAAACTATGCACCGCTGGAGCCTTAACACACTGTTCCTGCTCTCATGGATTTAGAATAGAGCTAGATTCCTGGGCTGATTCATCCCGAGTACATTTTCTACTCGCTTGCATCTTTCTATTTTAGGCTTTTTGGGGCAGGAATCCTCCGTCTGCTGAACGAGCACTAAAACAGGCTACTTCGGTAGGGCGACGAGCAGGAGCGCGTGGAGACCTGCCTGCACTTACACACTCAATCGCAGTTCAAGTGTGTCAGCAGGATAGGTACCACAGCCTTCAAAACTAAAATCACAGATGCTATTTTGTTTTTTTAAAAACTTTCACAATAAAGTTTATTACGTTAATATCATTAAAAATATTATAAAATAATAAAATATTCTGCTTGGCAGAAAAATTATGCCAGGGTTTTAAAACCCCAGGTTTGTGCAAACAGTTTTTGTAAACATAAGAAGTCAAGTGTTCAAGTTCCATCCCAAAATACAGTAAATTGCTACAAAAATAAGTTTGCTCACTGTCAAACATGTTTAAAAACCCAGGAAGCTGGATTCCTTTACCCATCTCTCACGCGTCCCTCTACAGTTAATGCTGTACTTATATCTGAAAGGGGAAGGATTTCAGATAGTCCTTTAAAACGGGATTGAGAGGGATCTGGTTTAAGTTCTCTCTTCCAAAAGTCTTCACGATGCTCTTCCGGCAGAGCTCCTGCAGGGGCTGCACGCGGACTTTGCGCAGGGGGGTAACCAGTACCTTCCTGGGGGAGCTTAGGTAATGTTCCAGCAGCTTAAAAAGACAGTCAAAACTCTCTTTGCTGCCATCCAGGCTGAAACGCCCAGTCTGAAAGTTTATCCTGATGCTGGTGGGCCCAGTCGCCGTCTTAACACTGATGGCAAAGAAGCAATTCTTTTGTGTGCTGTCCCTGATGAGGAAGGTGCCCTCGGGCTCAGACTTCAGCTTCTCGTGGGCAGCACTGACAGTCAGAGGTCCCCAGTAGAAGCCACAGGCATCCAGCAGGCTGCTTGCTCGAGTGATGCTACTAAAATCCGCTTGCGAGCGAAAGGTTCGGAAGTGCGTGTTGCTCTGTGCCTGCACAGTGCCGGGCCGGCCTGGGCCGTGGTAGCCTCGAGCCTGTGAACGATCCCGTGCCGGAGGGTCAAGTAGACATCTTGGGTCTGCTGCAACTGCATTATCTGCTGACACCTTGCTGTGCGCTACCATCCTACAGCCTAGACCAGCGGATGCGGTCTTCCATAGCGTCAGCGGCTACGGCAGGGCAGCTTTCCAGCAGCTATTCTGAAATGCCAAAGAGAGACACGATGTGAGATCCCCAGAGAAGAGCGGCTGCAATCTCTGAATGACCAAGTCTTCCATTCACATGCCTCCCACCCATTATAAAATAATAAAATATTCATTTGCCAATTTACACTGGGCAAACAACTGCTCACTTTCCGACAAGATGAGCAGTCTACCACTGTGGAAAAGTCCAAAGCTCCAAAAATATTTAGCCAGGATCATTACCAGCTACAGAGGATAACGCAGTTCCCCTGCTACGAGCCCAAAGAAGCCTATCAGGACCTACAGCGAGTGCAATGACAGGACCCTCGCAATGAGAAGGTATCTTGTGTACACTCCATCAGATCCTCAAGTTTTTAGAGAGCAAAGCAACCAGGTTTTACAACCCAGCTACCAATTTCTCTGCACCTCCCTCTTTCCCTTCCCCAGTCCCAAGTGGGACGTCGGAACTGAGACCACATCATGATTTGGTGCGTTGTGTGAAAAAGAAAGTGGGCGAAGGAACCGTAAACTCTGCAGCTGGGCATGTCTGGGGATAATGGGGAAGAGGGCGAGGTGAATAGGTGCCATTGTGCGACTGAAGTGTAACTTGGAAGGGCAGCCTGTACCACTGCCAATTTACACAGTAATCCTAAAACTACTTTCCTCCCTCCTGTTAACCTGAGGCTCAGCCATAAAAGGCAATTTCCCATTCCCCCAACTTTCCCTTGGGACAGCAATGCTACAACCTCACTAGCTTACACAAATCAACCTCTATGAACCCTTAAAGCATTACTCCTCAGGCTCGCTCTCTCTCTCTCTCTTTTTTGTATTACATGCACTTTAAGTGGCCCAATCTAAATTGCTTCCTATTGATATATCTTTCAGCATGAGGGACTAAATTCATCCCTCGTGTTACTTCAAAGGAATTAGCAGTGCTGCACCAGGAATGAGTTTGGCCTGAAACGTCTACCTCTGACAGTGTGGTTCGATACATCTCCGCTGGCTGCCTTGACCTTACTGGCAAGCATAGATTTTAGGATTTATCCCTACAGTCAGATATAGATCTGCAGCAGCAGCTTGTTGAGAAACCTTGACGTATTCTCAGAAATTAATCCCATCTTACGGTTCAGGGTAACATGCTAATGAGGATTTCAAAGAAAGTACGCAGCTGGATTCCTGTCTCTGCTAATTTAACAACTTGATGTTTGGTTTCATTTAGCTCATGTTACCTCCTGAAACAGCACAGAGGGCTGTAAAATCCTTACGCTGGCAAATAACTTAACAGGCTGAAAGTAGCGTTGGGCTTTCTTTACACAGCAGAAGGAAACATGTCAGTTTTTCCAATTACTGGGCCAGGATTATCGCTCAGTATTTCAAGTTAACAAAAATTAAATTTCAGGGCACGCTGGTGAGCAATAACCGCTAAGCCCGAGATCTAAAAATCACAGGGCCGCCTAGCAGAAGCCGTCCGTAGCCGAGAGAGAGCGAGCTTGCGGTGCCTTTCCCCAGGGCACGGAGCGAAGACGGGGCACGCCAGGCTTCAGAGCCCGGCAGCCGGAGCTGGCGGCCGGTGCGCGGCCGCCCGGACCCCGCCGGAGCGGAGCCTTCGGCGGGGCCCGGCCCGGGGGGGCTCCGGTTCCCACCGCGTAGCGAGGGCGCGGAGTCCTTGGAGAAGAGCGGTGCCGTGCAAGAAAAAAAAAAAAACCACTGTGCGTTGGCTTGATTGTTTTTTCCCGCTATTTTATACCAGAGCTCCGTCCTGAGCGCGGGCATCGAGCCAAAAAAGGAGGAAAAAAAAACCCAAACAACAAACAAAAAACCAGAACCAAAAGAGAAAAAAAAAAGAGGCAAAAACCCCCAAAGCCACCACGCTCTTGCACAACAGGTAGGGCTCCCGTGTCGCGCCTCCGACATCTGACCTCTTCTCTCGATGCACGTCGCGGCTCGCCAGGACCCCGCAAGAACGCGACCCTCCCTTACCTTCGCCCGGGGCGCGGCGGGTGCGGGCCCTCCCCGGAGCGCGCAGCATAGGCGCGGGCTGCGGACAGGGGCGCGCCGGGGCCGGCGGCGCGGTGGCTAGCGGTGGCTAGTGCTGGCCCCGGCGGCCGGCTGAGCATCCTCCGCGCGGGGGCCCTGCCAGGCGCCGGAGCGAGCCGGGGCTGCCGCGGGGCGGGCGGGCAGGCGGCACCTCCAGCGCTCTGGCCGCGCTCATCGCCTCTGCTTTCTATTTAACGCGGCGGCGGCTCTTTTCTGCCCGGCGGCTCCTCCCCTGCCTTCTCCGAAAACACGTGGCCGCCTCTTCGCTTTCACTTTCCCAACGAGCCACGGCCCAGCCCAGCCCAGCCCAGCCCAGCCCAGCCCAGCCCAGCCGTGCCCGGGCTCCCCGCCGAGCGCTCCCGGCGCCGGCGCTGCGGGAGCTGCCGGAGCGCCCGGCCCCGCTGCCGACCCCCGCTCCGCCGCTGGTGGTGGTCCCTACCCTCGGGTGACCCCCGTTTCTTCTGTCCGACTAAATCTGCTTTTATTCTTTTTTTTTTCCTTGGTTTTTTTTGGACAGCGAAGCGGCGGTGCGGGAGGTGCCCCCGGGTAGCGGCGGGCAGCGGGTGCGGGGTGAGGCTGGCCCGGCCCAGGAGTGCCCTGAGGCCACGGGGAGGCCAGGGGACACTAGAGGTAGGTGATGAACCAGGCTCTGACCCGGCAGCTAGCTCAGAACGTGGGGGAAAAATGGCAAGAAAAGCAAGCAAGCAACCAGCGTGGGAAGTTTTAACGTGAAGATAGCTGCTCTCCAAAGCTAACAGGTCAGCATGGACAGAACAGGTGAGAGGACTTAATGTGTAACTTAAATGTCAAAGGAGTGGAGCAAATATAGACCAATAAAAATAACTTTAACGTGAGAAAAGCATCCAGAGGAATCTAGGATCCTTCCCCTGAGAGGACTGTGCAGATGCTACACTGGGTTTTGAGTTCTCAAAACAGAATTTCCCTGGGGTTTTCTACAGGGTAATCAGATTTAGAAGTAACTGTTCAAATCCCCAGCTGTATTTATAACCTTGCCAGCAGCCAGTGCAGGAGGCTTGGGATGCTGTTCTGCTCACCCAGAGGGAGATTTGAAACCGCAAGTACCAAACCAGTGTCTTACGTGCTCCTTAAGCAGGCCCCAGTAAAGCGCTTTCTTCCAAAGAGGAGGTTTCTTAAAGTAGTAACCAACACCTGTTTAAAAGGCCAAGAAGTCTTTCTTCTGATTATTCCTTGTCTTTTTGGAAGCCAAGTGCCCTAATACGTACCTCGCGCAGTAATTCATCTGCGCAGCCACGTGCAAAAGCACAGAATCTTTGTGAAGAATGGCCCTGACTCTCAAATCTGGAATCGATAGTGAATGTATTGCTTCCAGAGCACGTGTGGCTGGGGGCATGCAGAATGACATCGGGGTTTTGCAGCCAGAATGCTTCTTTACATCAGCAGCAGAGAGAGGATGTTTTCCCCCTTGCAGTCAACACGATGTTTTGTGACAATGAAAAGGTTCTGTCAAATGATTAAGGGGCCGGGGGCTGGCAAGGGCTTGGGGGTTGTCCTCTGGGATGAAGCTGAGGGGATGTGTTTCCTGCTTTGAGACTGAATATTCTTTACTATTGAATTCTTCACAAAATCCAGTGTGGCCGCAGACTGAATTAACCTGTGGGCAGTACAGCGCCTGACAGTGATGTACCGTAGGTGAACCTGGAAATTTCTGATGGTGCTTTAGCCACCAAAATTTACTGCTTATGTTCTGTCATGTGAGAGCACAGTTGTCATGAATTTGGAGAAACGGAGCTCATGATTAATTTTAAGACCTGGCACAGAGATTCACTTTGTGCTCAGAATCCTCTTTCAAACCATTTTTGAGCAATGGGGCTTAAGCTAAGGTTTGGCATAAGCAGCTGGGGGAGGGAAGCTCAGCTGCTTTTCTGTGTAAAACAAAAGCACGCAGGAATGGTGGAACTGAAACTTACTTTAGAATTTGAACATGTAATAGTGAGAAATGTTTTGCCACTATTTGCTTTGGTATGGTGCGCTCCATGCAGCGAGCAGGTTCAGTGCCTGGTTTGTGTAAGGCACTGGTGCTGTTCGGACAGGTAGTACAACCAGGCCTTGTCCATAACAGCTTAAAGTCTACTTAGGCAAGACAAAGCCCCCTTCCTCCCCGCCACCCCTCCAAAGAAAAGAGATTTGAAGTGCTTAACTGTGGCACAATAAGGTATATCAGAGCCAAAAGTAGAGTTCAGATCCTCCGGCTCCGCACCCCGAGGCGCCCAGCCGAGCCACCTTCCTGCTACTGCACCCTTGGCTCCTGCACCGCCGTGGCCTTGAGGAGTGGAGCACGGCCCGGCTGTAACGCGGCACAGGGGTACGAGTGTTTCCCAGATGAGATGGAGGTTGGCTGCAGGTTGCTGTAGGCATGCCAGGAAAGCTGTTCTGCTCTCATGTACTTTTTAATTTTGTAAGATCACAGGGGAAAGAAAGATCCTCCAGGTGCACGTGCAGTCTGCCATGTACCGAGTAGCGCAGCTGACAAAGTGTCTGTCCAAAAAGTCTTCTTCATTCAGCAGGAATGTGGTAATAATATTGAGCTGCAAAGCTTCAGAGCTTGGCAGGGCTCGAATGGGTGGGTGAGCTCCCAGTCGCTGAGGAGAGCAATGGAGTGAGCCTGCCAGCTCGGGCACCAAAAGCCAAGTGCGTCGGGCTGCTGCTTACGGCGTTTGATACCATCTCTACGTCAATCCCAGTGAGAGCGGTCCGGGGTGCCCCATAAGGTGCCTTACAAAGGCTTGCCCAGAAGTGGACATGGACTGTAGTATGGGAAGGAGACTTGTACAGTGAGTGAAGATTTTGTGATAGGAAGAGCTGGGGTTTTAGACTTGAGGGTCCCACAAGTTGAGCTTTCTTGGGATATCTTCAAACACTCATGTTTCCTTTTGCAACCCCCCATTCCCATCCTTCTGTTTCCTTTTTTACCTCCTCTCTCTCTACTTAAAATCCCCATAATTTGGGCCTTGGAAAGAGCTCTGTGCCCGCAGGACTGGATCAAATGAGGATTCTCTACCCAGTAGAGGGCAGCGCATAAATCTGGAGCCGGCGCAGAGCTGCCAGGCAGAGCACACACAGACGGCAGCTCTCTGGAAATGACTGGGAGCACTGCTGCCACTTCAGATGGTTCTGAGCTGTGCTCTGTCACTCAGCTTAATGAGCACTTCTTGCTTACTGCAAGGTGAGCTAGAGTCTGTTGGGTAAGTAAAGCCTTCCTTCTGAAATGCCTTTTTTTCTCCTCTTCACAAGGTACCATTTCACGTGGAGAAACAAATTGTGTTCCCTTCCTTCCCTGCTGGTGGTCTCAAAAGATCAGCAAAGTCTGGGGAGAAAGAAAATGACTGGGAGACATTATCCCATACCCCCTTCTCCCTTGTTTCTTGGGGCAGGAATGAAAACACTTTTGATCTGAAGGGTCATATCAGTAATCTCCAAAGGCTACGATAAAGAACAAACTCAGCTTTTGTTAAAAAAAAAAAAAAAGTCCTTACCCCTATTTTGTAAATATTGGCAGGGAAAATGACAGCAAATTGGGTGGAATCGCTGGCATTCGTGCAGCAGGAGCACGGCTTGCTGGCTAGAAACAGGGCAAAGGCCAGAGGGAATCTCTTCAGAAAGCACTGGGAATGTGGGCGCCGGGAAAGGTCTGCCAGGAGGCAGCAAGGGAGAAAAGATGGTTCTGAAGATAGTTTTGAAGGCAGGAGAGTGCTGTATCTGTTGGGGATACAGGAGACATTTGCCTGTTTGGTAGTTTGTTTTTCAAAACCCACACTCTTAGCCCTACTAGCAGCAGTGTAATGCAGGCAGAGCTTCCTTTATTTATGCTCCAAGCCTTTCCTCACCCTGTGAAACCACCAAGAGGGGGGAGGTTGTGATACCATGTATGGTATTCCCCAGTATAAATTCCCTTATGGGGCACTCCGCACCCCGCTGAATTTATCCCCCCTGCAGGGACAGTCCTCTGGAAAAAAGAAAAATCAAACAACTTGAAAGGCTTAAAAAGTCAGCAGGCACTCCCCATTCCAGCTTTGTTCCTAATTTTTCAGAATAGAAGCAGCACTGATTCTGTTATGAAGCTGGATTAATTGGCAGGCCAATGTGTCTGTGGAACAGCATCTTGGTTAGAATTTGGTGTAGTAAGTGGGTGATCAGTGTGGGAATTAATATGGGAATGTTAAATCAGCTCAGTTGTGTTCTTGTTATGAAGATGCTTGTCCTGGTTTTGGCTGGGATGGAGTTAATTTTCTTCCCAGTAGCTGGTGTAGGGCTGTGGTTTGGATTTAGCATGAGAATAATGTTGATAACACACTGATGTTTTAGTTGTTGCTAAGTAGTGTTTATACTGGTCAAGGACTTTCCAGCTCTCCCTGCTCTGCCAGGTGCACAAGGAGCCGGGAGGGAGCAGAGCCAGGACAGTGGCCCAGACTGGCCCGAGGGCTGTGCCATACCGTGTGGCATCATGCCCAGTATAGAAACTGGGGGGAGTTGGCTGGGGGGCAGCGATCGCTGCTCGGGGACGGGCTGGGTGTCGATCAACAGGTGCTGAGCAACTGCATTGTGCATCACTTGTTTTGTATATTCTTTTACCATTATTATTATTATTATTTTCTCTTCCTCTGGTGTCCTATTAAACTGTCTTTATCTCAGTCCATGGGTTTTACTTTTTTTCACAATTCTCTCCCCCATCCCACTGGGGAGGGAGGGTGAG
The DNA here is from genome assembly GCA_020745775.1 of Theristicus caerulescens. NCBI lineage: Eukaryota > Metazoa > Chordata > Aves > Pelecaniformes > Threskiornithidae > Theristicus > Theristicus caerulescens. The sequence goes on from CM036562.1 coordinate 97,875,098, forward strand.
CAAGCGGCTTAGTTGCCAGCTGGGGTTAAACCACAACACTTGTCAATGAGTAATCAAAATATTTTTCCAAGCATAATAAATTGCTATTTTCTTGTAAGAACAGTTCAAGTAAATAGGGTCACATATTTTACTATTAGTGTTTTGAGGTTAGAGCCTCTCCTGTGCTGATATTGTAAATGGTAGCTCTTACATGAAAACGCTCATTATCTAAACTGACCAAATCAGCAGCAGCATCTTTAGAAAAGGGGAACTGAAGCACCAAGAGATTCAGTGATTTGCTTAGAGTCACAGAGCGAGATAGTCTGCAGAAGGGCTAGGAATGGAACATAATTCAGGTCTTCAGAGCCCCATACTAGAAACTTAACCACAATACCATCCTTCCTGTTTTAGTGGGTTTTGTTTTCTTCTCCAGAATCTGAATTTTCATTTAAATGAAACCCCTGAAATCGGAATCCTTTGATTTTGCAAGTAAATTAGACACCGCACTGCTTCTGAGTCTGCTTTCAGATACACTGAAACCAGCAGCACTGAGAGAAGTGTGAACCTCCGTCACCCACTTTAACTAGGTATTAAGGTCAGAGTTTGACGTATTTAAATGGGACATGCCCAGAAGATGCAACTATTGTGTCTAGACGTTTCCTTATATATCTCCATTTCCATACTATCCATACTATCATTTTCCAAGAGATAATAAAGTGGGCCTGATGAATACAGCTCATCCTCTTATCTTTCTAGTCATTTACTTGTAGGTAAAATGGCTATAAAAATGACTCACTTTACACTGATATTAATTATCACGCTAGATATCACTGAAGAACGATGTGTGTACGGCACGGTTGTCACAGCATACACAAGTTATTATGCCAAGAACAAAATACATTTTGCAATGTCACCAATTTGTTATCAAGCCTTGATAAGCACCATGCCTATACCTAGACAAGGGCTAGACAGTCAGTACAGAGTTAATAATTTCTGTCTGAACTGGAATTCAGCCTGTTCTGCAGATAGTGTACAAGTCAGATCACATCCAGCTAGGATGGATGATAGAAATTAGTGGTTTTGTCTTCTAAAAAGGATCGCTGTGAGTATTAGTTTTGAGAAAGTGCACATGTCTACTGGCTAGGATGAAAAGCTGTGTTTTTTGGAAGTGTATTAAGCTTAAGTTGACCCTCTCCCTCCCATAAGTTCCTTTGAATAGTCCAAATTTTCTGGAATATATCTCTGTAAGAGAGATAAACTGTTATATTTCAAATAAGTAACAAATTAACTGTCTGAGGCTATGAGGAAAGTTTCTTTCTAAGCTGGCTATTCTGGAACTGTTTATTTTAAATTACATTAGTTCCTTCTTCTGGGGCAGTTAATGCTGGTTTCCTTGAGCCCAGACTAAATGGACCCTGTCTGACATTCAGTGGAAGTTCTTTTGTTGATATTAACTAAGTCAAATCAGGATTCACATTAGTCTCATGAATTCAAATGCTGAACAGTTAACCATGCAAAAATGTGGTTTGGGTTTTCTACAGTAGTTTAGACATCCTTCTTGGTAATTAGTTGAGTGAAAAAAAAAAACAAAAAGGAAAGCCTCAAATTGTTGGTAAAAGCCTTGTGAAAGGGCAGCCTGCTTGCGGGTGTTTTTTCGTACGCATGAGAGATGTGTGTTGCTTGGTTGTGTGTGTGTGTGTGCGCATACTCCCCAACTGATGGAGGAACCTTGGATCCCTAAAAATAATGTTGGTGCTAATCGCAGAGGTAGCAGGCTGCCGTTCATCCAGGGGAACTGCTGCTGTAAATACTGAACTGGAGATTTTAAAGCAGAACCATATGAAAGTAGTTTGGCTTCCAGATACACTTACTGGACTACAGAGGTTTCAGTGCTGGCTGGAGGAACATAGACCTTGAGTTTCAGAGCCAGTTGCTAATTTTACTTCAGTCTGGCTACCGCAATACCGGAGTAACCCTTTCCAGACTAAGCCAGTCCAGACCTCCGCTCCCTTTCCATCGCCTCCCTCGCCGCCCCGGCAGCTCCCTCCCTTGCTGCTGAAGCCACACGCTCTGTTTCTCCAGTTCCCTGTCCTTGTGACTTTTCAGATCCCAAGCCCATGAAAGGAGAGTGGTAACACGGCACAGGACAATCAGCCGTGGCACTGAACTGTGCCGTGGGTTTTGGAGCCGAGGTTGCTGTTTGTCCGTGCAGAGCCCTCAGGCAGTTATATATCCAGGTAACGTGGGAAGGGGATGCTGACTCTAAGGAGAAGACAGGAGAGGTCATAAGCTTTAGGGAAAATTTATTTTTTGAGGGGGAACCTTGAAGACACCAAGCAAAACATCAATTCATAATCCAAAACAGCCTCCAGTGTCTCTTTATTACTATTTTAATGGTATCTTTACCCTCTGCCCTTGCAGCTTCCCATTCTTACAGGCATTTTCTACCACTTCTCTTTGTTTTCAGTCCCTGTTTAGATTGTGTCCCGCACGGTTTACATGATTACGAATTTGCATTTGCTGGTGAAGGTGAACGGTGTTGATACCTTTTCTGGTGCTCCCATGATTCCGTCTGTTCAAACCACATGCAAATGCTGAGCTTCTGCTGAAGTAATTCAAAGGTTGTGGAATCAGTTTCTGATGCATTTCATTCATGAGCATAATCCACATATGAGGAGATTTTTATGGTTGGGGTGAGGTGGAGCAAATGACTCAAATGTTCCCTCACCTTTGGTTTTCAGTCCGCAGAAACTAATTAAAATTCATTCTTAATATGGTCAAATGGACCCAAGTCTCAGTTGTATTTCCTTGAATGTAGAGAGAGACTCAGTAGTCCAAATTAAAAGGAAAAAAGTGGTCTTATTCTTAAAGTGAACAAAGACCGATACAGTGCTGTTACAGGAGCCAGACGTGGCACATAGGAAGCTGAGAAATCAGAAGGTGATGGCACAGCAGTATCTTGCAGCTTCTCATCCAGAGCCAGGTGGACAATCATATTTCTTTCAGAACGCACTGAGACACTTTCAGATGACCTGGGTGGATTTTTAATACTTGAAGACATCAAGCCTGGATCTGAATAAATCACTATTAATACTCAGCCTTGAGAAAATATCTTTTGTGAGCTTTCCTACTGTGTGATATGCTGACCTCCATATTCCTACTGTGATTACTGTCATCTATCTTAATTGACAGATCTTTTTTACAGTTGCAGTGTAATCTCAAAATCATAAACCACCCAAACTCTTATGATGATGGAATATATTAGGGTTCTGCAGTAGCTAATAACTCTTATACCCAACAAATAGAAACCAGTGAATGTGCATCTTTTACTCTACTGGATGGATAGATGCTATATAGATTTTATTATTGTCTTATGGCCTTGGCTAGTTATGTACCATACATCTGCAAAGATCTAGGCAAGAAATAGCTCATATGAATTTTAATTTCTCAGTTTTCAAAGTAACGAGAAATTAGCCAGTTTTCTGTTCCTCCCCCATCCCTGGAGAAAGGATAGGTCCTGATAGGTGGCTCAGCGGTCTACTTCAGAATACAAATATTAATTCCTCATTTGCCAAGAATAGGAAAGGAAAAAAAACCCACCATAACTGCTCTTGTGGAAAAATAATTGGATCTTTTTCTTCAGACATTCTCCCTCTCCAGATTTATTGCAAGCCTCGGCCAATTTTACATGTGAACTCAACAAGCTGTCTTCAGAATAGATTAGCTTCACCATATTCCAACTCCAGCAGAATTTCTAGGAATCAGGAGAATAAGCTGGCTATTTCTGACACAAGACAAAAGTACTTTACACGTAGAATTTTTGGCATCTGTCGTTAAAGTGGTAAATCAGAAACATTATCCAAAGATATTACTGAAGCATTCTCTAATTTTAGAAAGATCTATATTAGTTAGATACAGACGTCACCAGACACGCTTTTGGATTAATTAAGAAGAAATATTACATTATGTAAAATTAGTGTAGCTTACCATGCAGGCCTTGATGTCCCCTATCAGTAAATTAGGTAATTGAGAATATGAGAGTGGGAAGAGTGCCCAGCCTGAGGACCTCCTCCTGCAGTTCTGGAGACATCGCACTGAATTGCTCCTGTCAGGAGGTTTCAAGTCTGTGGTGACTCACTTTCTAAGGGCAGCTTTGTCCTCTGACACTGTGAGAAGTCCTGTCTTAAACTGGAAAGAAATGCTGTGCTGTATTTCAATTGCAGAGCAACTTCAGTTCACGATAATGTCAAAATACTGGCAAAGTGTCTGATAATGGGTCTGGAGGCAGGGTAAGACTTAGTCACATACACAAACTGAATTGAGCTTGCCAAGGTGACCTTCAGAAACTCATTGAACATATGAGTAGTGAAATGGGTTGACCTCAAACCACAAGTCATTCTAATACAACTTCACAGAAAAAAACCCTTTTGGTAAGGTGGCTGGAGCTATTCTTACATGCAAACAGTTGAAATTTGTACTTCTCCTTAGTTCTTTGCTCCAGCTGTCCTGTTCTGGCTCTGTCTCATACCATGACTTGGAGTATGGCCTCAGTAACCTCTCAGTTTCTGCAGCAGTACCAAAACTATGTCCACGACTTTCTGGGTTTACTTCTAAACAGAATGATCTGTGTATTCCTGATATTACAGCCCCATTCAACATAAATTAGTGCAGCCTTCAGGTGATTGCTGTTTTAGTGTATCATAGAATCACAGAATCATAGAATTGTTAAGGTTGGAAAAGACCCTTAAGATCATCAGGTCCAACCGTTAACCTACCGCCGCCAAGTCCGCCACTAAACCATGTCCTCAAGCACTGCATCTACCTGGCTTTTAAATACCTCCAGGATATATATATATCTCCAGTATATCTAAGCTGAAGTTCTGTAATTAGATTTCTCTAATCACCAGTTTAAAAATTCAGATTAGCTTGTCAAGAAAAAGCAGATATAATTCTTCAAATGTTAAGTGTCGGGGCTTTTTCCCTCAAGAACTTTTATAAGCAAACAGATGCAATTAAGCACCTACTATAATAATACCAAGAAATATCAATAAACTGATGAATGTGAATTTAACTCCTGTGCTCTCTCTAATGATTTCCCATATAAATCGGTTTACGTCCTCTCTCCCTGAGTCTATAAGGAAACGTTAAAATACTAACAGGGCGTATGGATTTTCCAGTTAGTCAGTGAGAGCTCTGTCCCTTTCTAATGCTCATCCAGGGCTGGGACTTACACGTGGCAAAGGTGGAGCACGCCCTTACAGACGAGGTCCTGCACATCCTGAGAGGTTTGCCGAGCTTCAGAGGCCTGCCAGAGACCCAGAATTAAAAATGCTCCACTATCTTCCCAAGTCCATACTCACAGTATATGCTTTGGTCAGGAGGAAAGCTTTTGTGAGTTCTGATTTCCTTGCTAAAGGCTTGGCAGGAGCTGCATCAGAGCCCTTCAGAAGATTTCCAGCTATAGCAGTATATAAACAAAGTAACAATAGTACAATGTCTGTGACCTTAGGATGTTTCTCAGGAATTTTCTTCTTTGTTGAGTCAAGTGAACATTTTGTTCTGTAGTATGTGCTGGTTCTTTAAAAGGAATGTGATGGATTTGCTATGGCTGTGGAAGGATGCAAACGTGACTTCACGTTAGACTTGACTTCTGCATCCAAAATGCTGCTAGTGGCAGTTGGGCAAAGATCTCCAAGTAGATGTTTTTAGCAAAATGGAAAAGCAGACTTGCACCCAGAATCGAGCAGTGGGGTCCAGACCTTAGCTTTACTGCTAAAAATAGCTGATTTTTGAAGAGATGAAAAACAAAGGCATTTGAAGCTCACTTCTAATACATTGGTGTTACAAATTTTGAATTAGCTGAAAGGATACCACCTAATTCCCTCCGTTTTCCTCCTTTCCTTCTGGCTTTTTATTCCTCGGAGGTTTTACCCTGGCTTTCTTAGTGTCCCGTTTTCCCCGGCACAGTTGGCCGCAGAGCGGGAAGCCCAGGGCGAGCTGCGCACCGTGCCGGTGCAGCAACGCCGAGGGATGCCTGCGCTGGAGGCTTCCAGGTGGCAGGGCTGGAAAACGCAGCTTGCCTGGTTCAAGCACTGGAAAAAAACATGTCCTCACTTCTTGCTTGCTCATGGGCCATACTAAAAATAGCTCACCACTGATAAGTCCGCAATATATAGCAATGTGGTATTCCAGCAGTAAGTTGTATAGCATTCTACACTTTTCTTCCTCTGTTTCTGTATGAAACTCAATAAAAAACTTAGTCCGACAGACACACACACACAAGAATACATTTACTCTCAGTGGCTGCGTTTATCATCAAAGTTGGTAGTGTTTCCTGAAATTGGTTTCTGATCCCCCTGAAAGACTGTGGGTTTTTCTTTTTTTTTTTAAAGGTTAATTTCAGGGAAACTGAACAACATAAATGAAACTCTAAAATATCAACTGTGCAGATAAATTGCGGTGTCAAGGGTGTAATGCATGTGACCTGCCTCCAGTTCCCTGAATTCCAGTGAATTCCCAGTTTCCACTAGCGGGTGGCAGACAGATCTGAGTGTGGTTATTTTCGGTTCATTTTGTCCCAACATGTGGTTGTGGTGGTGGCAGAAGCGTAGAAGGGGTGTGATTTGGGGGGAGAAGGAAACACTAGACTCGAGACTGGGGAGGTAAACCCATTGGTTTTTACGGTGTTGCGCTCATTGAGTTGTTTCAGATCACATATGAATCCTCTTCATGTGACAGACCCGCTGCATAAAATACCAAGAATGGTGCAGCCTGCAGATCTTGGGCAAGTAGATCATCTCTTGTGATTCATTCAGCATCCCTTCTCTGCTCTGCGTGTGATGATCTCTCAAATGCGTACTGGAAAGGCAGGGCTAAAGCTGAATCTGGTTTTAAAAAATGAGCCACAAGCGGAGTTTTGTTCAGCATAAAGAAGAAAAAGCAATGCTGAGGGTCCAAAGCTGCCAACGTAGATTTCCAAAGCAATTGCTTCTGGGCTGAACTGGATGGTTTTACTGGCTCTTTAGAAACAGCTTTAAGAGACTTCCCTCTCTTATTTTCACTCATACGTTAACTTTGAGACACTGAGTGTCACTGGCAACTTCCCAGAAGTCCTGTGGCTGCCTGTAATTTGCATAAACTTTTCTGTATACTGGCAGAGAGAAATGGGTCCAACTGAAGTGTTTTCTTGTCTTTCTCTCTCTTCCCTTATCTCCTCCCAGCCCCCTTTTTCAGGGCTCGGGAGATATGACGGCACGTTTGCGCAGGCAGAAGCAGATTTGGGAGGGTCTGTGTCGTGGCGTTGTACTCCACTGGGTTTACTACGCCAAGGAGCACTCCATGAATGGGGACAAGTCCTCCTCACTGGGGATTCAGCAGCCATTCCCCTCTGCAAACGGGATTTTGGTGCAGCCATGAGGCCGTGCAGAGACCACATCGCTGTTCCAGAGAATCATTACCCATTTCCTTTTCTGCTCTCCTAATTAGCACTTTGCACTTCAGTACAGCACATACCACAGCCTTCCTCCCGTCTTGCACGCTGGCGCACACGCTGCACTGATAGCATGTGGTTTACAAAGCCAAGAACTGAAAAATTGGGCAATATCAGATTTACATTTGCACATGCAACCTGAAATCTGCCCACTCACACATCTGTGCACTGAGTGACACAGGGGTGCTGATGAAATGCATGATCTTAACGCTTTCACAAAACTGGGACAGAATTTGCAGGAAAAGACAAGGAAGGCCCTGCCTAAATTTTAAGGGCTGGAATTTGCAAACAAGTACATTCTTTTAACATAGTTTTCTATAGATAATTCTGTATTTTACAAAGAAGAGAGGTATAAACACAAACTTTGCTAGCATTCCAGAATGTCTTCTTGATACCAACTCATTGTTGTTTTAACTGTGTTAATTGCCAGGAAGATAACGTGCTGTATGCGGGAGAGCAGGACTCTGTCTCCAGGTGCTGAATGTGGAGATCGGTGAGTTGAGGCGGGATAGGCGGGCAGAACTGTGGTTCCCCCCACCTCTTCCGGATCTTTGAGCTCCTGCCTTACTTAAGATTAATGGTGAGATGCCAGAATTGTCCCAATTTTGAAAATAAGTGCTTTTGTGCTACTGTAGCTGCCTGTGCTCGTAGGGTATAGGATGACAGCATGCTAATTTCTAAGCAGACACAGTTCAGCAATGCAAAGCATGCATGCAGGTCAGGTATGACTCAAACAAATCAGAGTGGATGGAGAAAAGGTGCTTTTGTACTGGAGGCAGAAGGGCAGAAGGGGCAGTATTTCTTCCATCTGAAGTGAATATATAGAAACCTTATGAAAAACTGATGCTAAACATATGTGGCCTTTTGGAAAGTGTCTCTGTGCAAATGCATCCACAACATCTAGAGCGATAAAAATCGTCTCCTGAGCTGAGTCGAATGGCATAGTTGAAGTGGAGCTGTAAATAAAGTGGTAGGCGGTTTCCTGCTAAAACTCCCCTGCATGTCCAAGAACCCACTGTGACTCAGCCGTTGCAGTCATTGGGAACTCTGCGCAGACACCCTTTTCTAGTTGGGTATTTTTACTTCTCTTTTTGCACCATATCAGGAGGGACTCCATTCATCCCTGGAAGAACCGAACTGACAATATGACCCATTATTTTTCGTTGCCTTAAGGTAATGATCTTATGGTAGACCAATGAGACTGCTTGGACTTCTTGTTAAGCTGACTGATTATCAATGACTCATGCCTGCAGAGCAGTCCGTCTGCTTGGGTCTTTGTTAGACCTTCACGTGAAAGTTCTTGGGACATACATTAACATACTTTAACCGGGCTCTTACCTGCATCTCTTGATGGCCTAAAAAATCCAATTTTCGTTGCTTTCGTTTCATGTGCCAGAAGACTCAGGACCGATGGTTTCTTATTTTAAAGAGTATGTGTGTAAATATGCTGAATGGAAGGGAGACAATTACGTATTTGCTTATAATACATTTTCTAATGTACCTACTGTTCCTTCAAAGAATTAGCATCTTTGGAAAGATGAACTGAGCTAGAAGAAGCTATGCCCATGTTAAAACAACAGCAGTCTAGTAGTTTTAGGTCAGCAGCACCTAGAGTCTCACTTGCCCTAGAATATTTGACGTTTGAAGCTGTCAGATGTCATCTTACTCCTCTGGGCTCATAGTTTTGGTACATCCTTTGTCATTAAGACAAACCCTTCCCTGGTCCATTTTGAACCTGCACAGAGAGTTGCCTCTCCAGGTGAAAAGTTCTGTATCCACAAGGCTTTCAACTTGTCACTGGCAATTAATAAAGCAGATCTGGGAGATTTGCAGGTTCCCACGAGCTGAGCTAGAATGGGCTGTTCTGTTCTTTTTCCCTCTTTATCCCATGCAATATTTATTCTGGTGCTTCTTTGTTTCCTCTTTCATTTCTAGCCTGTCTCCTCTCCTCCAGTTCACACTCCTTTTCCTTATTTTTTTGTTTTGTTTAATTTGTACTCCCTCTGTGCTAGTCCCAGCTAATTCCTTATTGGCTTCTCCCATAATACTGCTGGAAGTTTGTCCCCATCTGACCTTTCTCTGTGCGAACAAATCCCAGTGTCCCAGGTTAAAAATTTACACCTCTCTGCTTTTTTCTGCTTTCCAGCCTGATGTTTTCTGATTGCTTCCTGTAATTTCTGTTTAATACCTCTTCTAGTTTCACAATGCTCTCTGTCTTTTGCTTTCTTTCTCTCTCTGATATTAAGTATACTTCGTACAGGTTTTTTTTCTGAGAATTAAGTCTACCTTCTCCTCCAGAGTTTTCAGTTTAGCATCTGAAGGTTATCTGTGGTTCCTTGTTAGTGAACTTCCCTTCTGGGAAGTTCAGCCTCCTTGTATTTTGACTCAGGTCATTAACATCAAAGTAGATTCTTTTCTTCTTGCAAATTCCCATAACTGCCCACTTTTCTTCTCTTTTCTCTTCCTCAGTCCTCTCCGGTACCACACACAGCAGTGCTATATGGTGCACTGCTTTATGAAAGCTGACACCCAGTTGCTTTCCCTCAGACAAGTCCTCTTTTGCTGCTCCTACAGCTGTGAATGGTGGAGGATTTGGTGTTTTGAAATCCTCCCATCTGAAAAGCAGGAGTCAGGGTTTTCACAAAGTGCACCGGAGGAGGGGATGCCCAAGGAGCTGGTGCCAGGAAGGAGCTCGGATTATTGCAGAGGCCAAAGGGAAGCGAGGGGTGGCTGGCGTTGGGGGACCTGCCACTGGGGAGCGGGCCAAAAGGCAGGGGCAGTGCTGGGAGTGCCTGAGGGTCATGAGAAAGCAGCTCTGAGGTGACTCCAGGCAGGAGGAAAGGGGAGGTCCGGCAGGGATTTGTAGCCCAGGCTTGTTGGGTCAGGCGGGGGATGCTCTGGTGTGGAAGGCTGGATATTTTTATTTTGTGAGAAGAAAGGCAGCTCTATAGAGAAGGGAGAGGTTTTGAAATGGGTTTGGAGAAGTCGGGTAAAGAATGTGGAGGACAGCAGGTCCAAAGACTGGGGGAACTGAGAGCAACGGGTGGAAGTGCTGCAGATGTGGTATGGATGAGGGGACTCAAAGGGGCCGGGGATCACCATCTAGCAGAGCTGGCACCGTTAACTGGGATCCTGGTTTGGGGACTGGGGACACACAGTGACCTGCCGCATCCCCCTTCCTCCCAGTGGACTGCTGTAACCCTCGCAGCCCTTTTGCTTCTGTCAGAAATATGGTGGTATATAGTATGTCAGTGCCTAGTACCTCCACTTCCAAATAGAAGGTTTAACAGACAATCTGCTATCCACACTAAATGATAATTTTATTTCACCAGGTGACCAGAATTCTCATCCACCTCCTCCCCCACGTACTCTTTTTTGAAGTCTGTTAGTCTTAAGGAAAATTACTGGGCTCTGTGGGTGGTGACTCTTGTACCCCACGAACACAGAGCGGCTGCTGAGATCCTGCCTTCTGAGAAGAGCTCACCAGAATGACCAGCAAGGCCAGTGAGTAGGCAGAGCCCCGGCTGCTGCAGAGCGCTGCACCCACCACCATCCCTGCAAGGTGACTGCTGCTGCGCCTGTAGCAGGACAGCCCGTGCTCACGTCAGCGAGGGAGAGTGTTGCACCCTCGTTGGTCACGGTGAGTCATTTGCACCTTCTGCTACATCTGGCATGAATTTCATTTTAAGTTACTCCACTGCATCATTATTTTCAATTTCCTTCACAAGAAGCTGGAGCCACAGAGGTGAAAATAATTACATTTACCAGAATCTGTCATTAAATTTGGCCTCTAGTTCTCACTAGAAATAAAAGAATCAGATTTTGTACAGCACTGAACAGTGCCATTCAGGTACGCACACGTGGAGTAAAACTCTATTCATCAGCAGTAACAACGTGAATATCATGCCCAGCATTCAAACGCACCTGCCTGCGCTTTTTTCTATGTGAGTGGAAACTGAGCAAGGAAACCGTATTTGGGGGACAAATCCATTTAACCATGAAAAAACAGGAATTTACCAGAAGACCAGCCAGCCTGTTTTAATTTCAAGAGAAATTTGTGTCATTCTTTTGTCTTGATGTAACACTGTGTGCAACTTAACACCAAGCATTAGTTTTAAATGTGCTTCTGTACACCACCACCTTGGATTACATCCATGGTTTTGGTCTCACCCATATTGTGAGGTTGCCAGTGGCTCCTGTGGCCATCCAGATTTGTGTCTACTGTTTAAAACTACAAAGTAGCCTCAAATAATTAGATAACTGTGCTGTAAAGTCCTGAATCACTCAGATGACATCCTACCTTCAAATACACAGCTTTGTGGTGGCTTGGAAAAACTTCCACCAGGAGTTTACCTCGATGTCTTCCCTGTTTTTTCCTTGTACATGTATTGAAGTAGTTTACAGGGACAGGTTTAATAGGAACTTGGACTCGGCTTTTCAAAGGAATTAGGAGAAAAAGACTTCTTTACTTGCACGCTGTGCCTGTCAGGTATGCCTGCAAGGGCTTTCTGCTGAAATAGAAAAGCCACACTGAGAAGTAAGGGAAACAAAGATAGCCAGAACAACACTCAATTTGAATTGTGTCTGTTTATATTTGAATCTCTTGTTTGTAGGAAGTTCTGTTTTTATCTACAGTACTATGGAAGTTCCTATAAAAGTCAGTTTAATTTTAGTATTACTCAATTTCCAAAGAAATCATTTGGTTTTGTGTTTAGAAAACTTACTGCCAAGCCCCCTCTGCTGGAAGGAAAAATCGTGTTTTCCTCCCCGCATGCTGAAGACATCTAGGAAAAGCATTCCAGCTGATTACTGTTGAAGTAATTACAGGCTCAGAGTTCACAAGATCACGACTATCTTTCTATTATTATCTATCGTTACCTGTCGTGAGTTGAGCTTTAGAGAAGAGTCAGGATGATCGCTGCAAATGTGATCAAATCCCTCCATTTGAATGAGTATTCAGTCAGTCTGTTGAAAATTCCTCCTCTCATCTGATTATTTTATCATCCAAGTTATTTTCAGTAATGTCCACCCTCTTCACCCCCCACTATATCTCGTACGTATTATTTACATCTGTTGTCAGTGATCTCATTGCATGCAGTTAGGGTGTACTTGCATAATGTGGCTATACAGGAAAGAATAAAAATCTGAATCCAGGAAGCACACGTGCTCTTCCAGGGCAATTCAAACTGCAAAGACCTGCTTTGCTTGTCTTTAGAGTGTGACAAGGGAAGTTCGCTAGGTGAAAGACAATACTACGTGCTGTTTAAACCAGGCTTGTCATTTGTGTGTGACAAAGCCTTTTGCAGGGCCCAGCTTTATATTTACAGTTCGGGAAATAGGCCCAGCAAGGGAAGAGAATCCATTAGCCTGAGCACTAAATTAGGACATAGATTTAAGCCCTGCTCTGAAACAGACTGCCTGGTGACCTTGCACTAATTAATTAGGCTAAAAGCCAAAAAAGAAGTGTGCCACAGCATTGAGCATTGCCCAACAAAATTTTGAAGTTTCTGAGATAAAGTGTTGGACCCGTTGATGGTCCTCTGTGGTGCACATTGAGAGCTGAGTTTCTCTGAAAGGAGATCCAAAGCAGCCGGTATGCCATGCAAGCAGCCAGTAAGGAAATACTGGCTACAGAGGTGCGCCTGAAGCTTCTCCCCCTCTTGAGCTTGTTCAAAAATTGGTCTTTGAAGAATGGCAGTCTTAAAACTGGAGCAAGCCAAGAGAGTGTTGCTGGGGCAGCTGATTAGTACTTAGAAGACCTCTTCAGTATGTGGAAAAGTGAGATTTGTGTCCCTGCTCGGCAAGAGGGCAGTCAAACTTCAGTCCTCCCTTTTCTGGAAGGTGTGCTAACTACTAAGTAGAGGTCTCTTCTCATTGAAAGGGAAGGAGGAGTATTTCTTAGCCGAGAGAGACTTGGAGCTTAACAGCTAGAGCACTCACCTATGAGTGGGAATCACTGGATTCTGGTGCCTCCTCTGAGTGCTGTTATATATTGTACGTTAAGCAGTTATTAGATAAGCTACGTAAATGGTATTTGAAGCTGAGCCAGAATTCAGTGGCTCACCTCTCTCAAATCAATGCCCCAATCTGCAGGCTTAAAGGCAAGTCCCATTCTTTCTGTAGGTCAATGGCTCTTGAATGCCTTTCTGTGAACTAAAGCAAGTTCACAGGAAAACCAGAGAACGTTTCCTTCCATAGGCTTGTGGTGAGGTCATCATTTCAAAATGAGCTTGACAAGCATGTCCTTGAGTCCCTCTATGCCAGGAAGGGGTCTGAGCCTGAATTGCCCACATTTAAGCCTGAAATACCCACATTCCTGCAAATGATCTCACTGGTAAACTGTGGGATAAAACTGATGAGGTTGAAAAGATGATGGTACCCCTTTAAAGAAAATATCTCTAGTGGAGTCTCTGAAGGGATGAGAACTATTTCAAAGCTCTATTATTTCATTCAGTTTGAGAAAATAGTGACAATTGTCCCATAAAAATCAAACTGTAGCAAAACTGAGGGAAGGAAAGCCATACTGAACTGATGGTTTATGTTAAAAAAATACTTTTTTATGTAATTGTATTTCAGATGAAAATGTGAACTAATTAAAGTTTTCTAGAATATACTGTAAGTACAGTGTGTATCCTGGTAAGGTTAAATGAGTGTTCAGTCTTAGCTGTAGTAGCCAATAAATGCTAAAATTAACAACAGGTTTGGACCAGAAAGAAATCTAAATAGTCCTGAGTTCTAGGGAAGTTAGACAACCAAGTCCGTGTTTGGAATTTATGCCCAGCCTCTTCATTCACAAGGCAGAGGGTTAAATACAAGTAGTCTCAGTTTTTGTGTATGCAACATTTTGTGACTATGCAATGTTTCCTGTCTGTTGAAATGCAGCTGCATTGCCTCCCAGGTTAAAGTCAGCTCTTGCTTTATAATTGCAGTGCAATAAAAAGTTCCCTTTCCTTTTGAATGAGAAGGTTTTATTGCAGGGTCTGTGCACGCTGAAGGAAGGAGAGGAAGGGAAAAAAAGGAAGCAGGAAGTACTTCGGTCCCAAGCAGTGGGTAATCAGAGACAGCTCTGCAACCGGGGGAGCCGTCCTTCCTCCCGCGGCATTTGGCCAAGCATAGATAAACCTCACGGTTTTCTAGGTCTGCAATCTAGAGGCCTCATCCTACCTTCACAGGAATCTTGTGCTTCTCTGATCAGAGCTGACCTGCTTCCATAGAGGCCAAACTGTGGCTAGCCAAGCTGTAGCACTTGGTAAAAGCTGGGAACAGGAGGCAGAAGCTCCCTCCTACCTGAGCGGGACGGAGGACCAGGGCTGACCCAGGATACGACTTGCCACTTTCCAGAGGCCTTTTCATGCAGAGCCTGTTCATTTCTTACCTTCTGAAATGCACAGTCTGCCCATTTACACAGAGCTGCAACATGAAGATACAACTTTAGAGCTATTAAGCTGAGGTGCTGTATATTCAGACATTTACAGATAATATAAAAGTGTGAATGAAAACCAGTGAAATAAAAGCCATGATGGAAACTTGTTCTTCAGTATGTGCCTGCACGAGAAATGGCTACCAGGAAAGGTGAAAGCATTGCTCCTAAAGCATCTGTCTGTAACTTTACTGATGAAACAACAAAGCACCAGTACGCCCTTTCCTACTCATGTACTAGGAATTTAACAGGGCAAGATTACAGACTGTGAACTGTAGTTTGAGATCATTGCAAAATGTGCAAACTGCTTTGAACTCAAGAACAGAAACTTAAAACTTTCCCCACAGTTTAGGAGTAAGAACGTCATGGCCCTGCTTCTTTTATGACTTTACAAGTACTCTTGACAAACGTTATCAGTTTGCAACACTCCACAGCTGTGTCACGAAGATTGCAGAAGTACTGGTGGAGGGAGCTCTATTGTTTGACAGCTGGGAAATGCAGCCTTTAGAAGGAAATGCATCTATCTATTTTACAGATCAGAGGATGAATGAAAAAGATTCTCTAATTACTTTCAGTTCTGTTTCCTTTGGCCGGAATTTCTGTTTTCCCCAGACTGTCATGTGTCCAGTCAGAATCCAGGGTAGTACAATGACATTTATAAGAAACAGAAGGGAAAGTAGCCACAAGCAAATGGGACATTCACTGAATACTGCCAGCTTTGAGTAAAATGTGGCACTATTTAAATGAACACTCCTGTGACTGTGAACTTTAGAGCTAATTTTCTTAATAAGGACTGTTCCTCCCAGCCTTGGCTTTGCAAGTCGCTTACGACCATTACTGGGGCTGATAGCAAAGAAGGCTTAAAGTACGTAGCGTGTCTCAGAAGGCACTGTGTACCTTTCGGAACGGGGGCCAAGTCAGAAGAATCAGTAGATTGATACTGAGCAGTGCTGGTATTATACTGTATATACTGCATATACTGCATATACTGTAATTTAACTGAGCCAGCCAAAGTATTTTACGAACTCTATCCATGTTATGTATGCTGAATCTAACCTATGTACCTGAATGCTTAATTTTACCAGGCAGGGCAGAGCAGTGGAACTGGGGGAGTGATGGGGGCCAGTCCAGCTGCATTTGAAAAATGTTTGCCCTGAGCTATTAATTCCTTCATCAATATGGTTAACCATTGTTAATCAACCTGGATGGAGGAAAAAAGGGGGCCTGCAGAATATTTTTGCCATCGCCCAGATGTTCACCCAAGTATTTGATTTGGCAGAAATGACTGTAAAAGGGATTGCATCAAATGACAGCGTGAACACAATACTGACCGTGCGTCAGCCTCCTTAGCTCCACTGGTGAGTGCTGAAGGCTCTTGTGGTCTGGAGTGGACCGAAACACCACTGAGTTCCCAGCAAAGGAAGAGCCAGAGGTACCAGAATGCAAATAAATCAGTGGTCTCTGTCAAACAGTAGGTTCAACTATTCAGTTCTCCCTCTGCCTTAAAATCTATGAAAACAATGAAAATGAAAATACCTAACCCACATCTGTTAGGATTGTTTGTTAGTAATCACAGTATTATCTTTTAAAAGAGTCTAGATAACATGTAGTCAGACTGGAGAGATCTGTGGATAAGAAAAAGAAACTACTTTGTGCCTTTCACTTTCACCCTGCACAGTTTCTTGTAAATGAAGCTGTAACCGGCAACCGAGCCCGAGTACTCTGATGAGCTTTGCCTTGCAAATCCGAGGTTGTGTGCCGTCCTTTTCCATTCTAAAGTGTCTATTGCCTGAAATCCATATCTGTTCAAATTGTAGCAGAGCCACAGATCTTCAAATGCTCCTGTACAAAATTTGAAATTATTTGAATATAAGTGCTTGATGTTTGGAAAGTCAAAACTCCAAAGGTGCAAGCAAAAATGTGCGCACGTTGTCATGCCTGCTCTGCACAGCCACTTCATGCTATGTGGCATTTGCATGAATCTTAGACACCATCTACACTGAACTGATGTCTCCTGAAGTATTGACAGTTTCTATTTTGAATAAACAAGCACTGTTGGCTTTTGCAATACAGTGCACTACTGCAAGTCTGGTTTTGTGGCTCGTCGGGTTTTGAAAATAAGGCGTACTGGGTTTGCATTTATCATTTATTGCTGCTTTTCGTGACAAGCTGAAAGCTTGCTAAGTTTTTGGCTTCAGTATTTTTGAATCTCTGAAGAGTCGCTTTTTGGTTGTATTTGAATTTCGAGTCCAAGGTTTGTTTAGTTTGGAGGGGTGCTCTATATAGAGCTACATTTAGAAACAACCATGGTGCTGCACAACTATGTATGTTTTAGTCATCTACAAAAAGTCAAATACATATTTTTGATATCATCCATTAATAATTATTTAAATTTATTCAGATAAATAAATGTTTGTATAGTTGCATCACTGCAGTCTTCATCACAACCCTTAGCTCAGTAGAAAGGTCAGGTTACCCATACATAAGAAGTGATTTTAATATTTTCCCTTGAAGCGGGTCCTTTTCACAATTTCTCTGTATGTTCTTCTGGTTCATTTGGTTTTTCTGTTTAGTTCATAACACGAGGTCTGGAGTCTCACTGGAATGAGCTGATGAAAATCTTTTAGCAGCAGTAGATATATTCTCCTTAACAGAAACTGAGTACCAGGAGGTACTCATGGATCAGTTGTCAGTGATGGTTGTTGAAGACTTCGAATGCCAGCAATAAAAGTCTGACCTTCATTCCATCAAATTCATATTTGACCCTGCATATTCTGGGCTTAGCGGAAAGAGATGGGTCTTAATTAGAGAGTTGCGATATAGTGTTTAATATAAGGTGCTACAAACTAGAACCTGTGATTAAAATCACTTAAATCAAGAGGTGGAGGCAGTTTGTGACATTTTAATGTCAAATTATATTTTAAAATGTGACATTTCCATATGAGTCGTAGAAGTCTTTCTAAGCTGAACTGATGAGATGTCTCCCAGTTGGCTCATGCAATCTTGTGTCTTTTGATTTTTTTAATAAATTAAAGAAGCCTAAGAATGTGAAAACATATTTCAGCAATTAGACATTGAATGTCCTGATTTAGGAAGAATTCTGTGATTTTACTTACCATTTTATATCTTCTCTTAGACCTATTAAGAGATAAATAGGCCGGGTATAGCCTGTACACTAATGGGACTTTCATCCAAAATTAACGCTATTGTACATGCCAACATCCATTCATTCGTGCCAGCAGCTGGGGGAGCGAGCTGCTATTTGTAGGTGGTACGGCAATAAATGTATTCTAAGTCTGGGCTTGTAACTACTTCCATTTTTGAACCTTGCTTTACAAAATGCACGCCATAATGTAAGAAACTGAAAAATCTTATTTAGGCCACATCTAAGTATATAAAAACATAAAAGTGCTATTATTGAACAGCTTTAAACAAAAGTTTCACTGCTGTTGGTTTCCTCTTTATATTATTTTTGCTTTTCCAGTCATTCAGCTGTTTGTTCTGAATTCATGCTCTGATTCCCCGCTGTAGAGAAGCACAAGGCCAGCTGTTCCTTCAGCTATGATTTTAGCTTTTACTTCCTGAAGCACCGATACCAGCGCCTTCCCACTCAGCGCTTAGCAGCATTCTTCCCATTCAAGGCCATTTCTGCTCTTCATCCCAGTATCACTGCCAGCACCAAGCGAGTCAGGAGCCCAGTTGCTCACAAGCAGCTTCTACAGAGGATGCCAGTGCTGCTAGCGCCCTGTGTCCAGCACAGGATCCTTTTCATCTCGCATCCCCGGGCAATCACACGAGCAAAGCTTTAGTCACAGCTTCATAGGAAATAAATGCGATTTCACATGGAGATTCTCTGATCTCTCAGCAAAATTTGGTTAGTTAAGGACAGTCACTGCATCTGTGTCTCAGGTGATACTCCGTGGGAATACCAGTAAAAAGCATTGGCTAAAGCACAGGGAATAGTGAGGAGTATTCACTTCTCACACAAATTTTCAGCGACTAGAAAACAGCTGACTGCTCTGCCTGGCCGTGTGACCTGCAGCTGCCACCAAACCTGCTATCAGATGTCTGAAGACTGCAAAATACTCCCTCACACAGCAACAGAGACGTGGGCTTTCTCCTCTCTGGCTCCTTATGAACGCTTGGAGGCTCACCTCAAACTTTCCCCTTCAAGTAGCTTGATGTTAATCTTAAACTTCCAAAAGTTGTTTTTCCTGAATGAATGCAGGTGTGTGCTGAGCATGAGAGTGGTATAAAATTCCTTGAGTCATTCTATTAAAAGTCTAAACTCCTTTTACTCCTGTTCTGACATTTTATTAATTTCAAATTACCCTGACTGGTGGCGGTGTAGCTCTGATGTTTTCAGTTTAAACAAGATAAGGCTCATAGGGAGAGATAGTCTCTTTGACTGGACCTGAGGAAGATCTTGCCTGCTCGAAAATTTGACTATTAGTAAAATCCCCTCCCTACTAAGCACCAGAAATTCATTTCATGAATCTTTGAACAGGCCTTGAATATTGCAGAACCCTGCCAATGTATGCTCTGTAACTTCTCAGGCTTACTGGCCTCTGTATATTTCTAATATTTGACATCTCAGATTTTAAGTTTCCAAAAATAAAATGCCACTCTTCTGGTTACTTTTCTTTAGGAAAATTATTCTGTTCTCCCTCCACCGGATGAACTGGATGCTGCCGATGCTAAGCAGAGTATATTTATGCAAAGCCAGCAGCTGTCGAGGGAGGACACCGTGGTCTGTGTGCCCGTACACTGGTTCTAGGGGCTCTCCAGTCCTGGTAAGCTTCTCCTAAACATCCAATTCTTTTTTGAAGTGAAATAAAGTCAGAAAGGCTGAACGACTGAAGTCTCCCAGCTACTGGCTTCACTTCAGTCAGGACAAAGATCTAATGCTTTGGATGCCATTCATATTTCCTGTTTAAAAAGAGTTCTTTTTTTCTTGGGGCAGGAGTTTGAATAAGCTCATCTGGACGCCAGACTATTTCCAGAGCAGCAAGCAATACTGGTAAAGTAAAGACTATGATGAATTCTTTTTTTTTTCTTTCATCATGTCACAGTCCTATTCCATAGAACGCTGATTTATTTCAGTTACATACTGGCATATTTATAGCATGGAAAGGAATAAACAGGTGACACCCACTTCTGCAGAATGCGACTGGAGCTCTCTAAGCATTTCCTCTAAGTATTCTTTGTAAATGAAATGAGTCAGCTAAGCTGGAGAGCATCGCGCTGTTTTCACAACCTCTAGGCTACCATCGGCAGGGATGTATGCTGAGTGACAGGAACTGGTTAAGTTTGCGTGACGGTGAGAGCAATGAAATAATTTCTCATGTTAAGGCTGGCTGTACAAGCGAAGGTTTCCACCCTCTCTGAGGATGTGCCCGAGCCAGATGCTGTTTTTCCTCTGCCACACACTGGGTGCAGCTGGCAGCTCCTGGCAGCTGCAGGAGGACTCATGCCATAATCCTCTCACCGATTCCACTAAGCGTATGCTGACATGCAACGTACAGCATCTGTACTAGGTTCTCAAGAAAAAAAGAGCATGAGAGGGTGCCTTGCTAATGCTTTACTTCATAGCATTTGCCACAAAAGTTAGTTCATCTTATCTTAGCGTGACTCGATGCAGTTTTGACACCACTATGGGATAGGCCAGACTCTTGTTGTTGTTAGTAGTTGTATTATGATGTCTGTCGCTCACATTTACCTGCCAAGTCACTTCTAAAATGTCACTTATTCAGAGCTGCCTGCCAACTAAAACCTTGGCAAGTTGCACCTGGAGTTTTCCTCTTTCAGCAGATGACTTGCCTGGCTCTGGGCTTTTTGAAATTGCTGGTTGAATATAACTTAGCATCCATGTGCCAGACTGATCAGTCCCGAAGCATAAAGTGCAAGCAGCAGAAGTTCAGGTTAGGGATGCAAATATGACCAACTTTCAACCCATTAATTCCAACCCATTGAGCCATTAATTTCAAATAATTAATTAAATTCAGCGATGATGAGGTAGCCTAAAAAAAAAAATCCCTGAAGGATGAGGATGGTTTTCCAGACTTCATCCAGCATGTCAGCACGTCCACCTTGCATCCTTTATGCAGTACAAAACAAACATCAGGAAACAATTCAATTTTATATTCTTGTGATTGTTTCACATAGTTCTGTGGGCAGGATAAGAAAATAAGCATAAACTAGGATGGATCCCTTAAAGGTGAAACTTGACACTTCTAGTCTGTCCTAAAAGTTGGCCTTCAGTGAAGTTTCACAGGAATACCAGGGAAAGGAAGACAGTTTGTCCCAGATCCCTCTTCTTACTTATGGAGTAATGCATTTTTTCCAAGTATTGTTTTCTTATCTTGCTTCTGTTAAGTTTAGCTCCTGTATGCTGCGTCCTTTTGCTGAAGGAGGACATAAAAGACACAACCGTATCACTTTGCAGTTTACTCTGTGATGGTGGGCAGCCAGTGTCTGCAAGAGACGCTAACGCAGAGCAGCGCTTGGCAGCAGGCTGCAGAACAGAGCAGGTGGAGAGCTGCTCTGGGCCTGTCCCCATCACGCCCAAACCCTCTGAGCTTCTGGGCTGCCGCAGACAAGTTTTTCTATAGTATCTGTTTCATGGACATTTGTGGGCCATTCTGACGTTACCATTACGATCCATAAATCTATCACCTCCACGCTGCATGACTTTTCTTCCATTCATCTGTGGAGCTTCCAGGTAGCCCTGTCTTGAAAACAAATATATAAAAAATACTAAAATATATATGCAAAAAATAATCTCGATTACTTGGATTCCAAATTAAAAAAAAAAAAACCAAAACCAAACCTATTTTTAAAGTGTAGTTAGTGACTTCTCAGTACTAAGAAAGAGAAACTGAGAAATAAAACTGAAGAAACTTTTCTGTACAAATTACCTAATGGACTGGGACAGAGAACTTTTTTAAAACTCTTTTGGATAGGATGAAAGACTGTAAATCAGAATTTCTGGCCAAGGCAAAGAAGGATTTTTCTGATTATGTAATACCAGCCTTTTACCAAAATTAGAGAGGGGAGCAGAGAATTGCTTCCATTTTAAGTAGTATTGTCAGTGAGAGTGTGAAAAGGAATGAGCTGGACAGAAAATTTCAAGTTGCTGCTTCTTTGGAAATCTCTCTTCATGAAGATCTAGGGTTAAATTCTTTTCTAAGTTCTCTTGACACAGCACCAACAAACCAGTGCCAGAGTAATTGAGGGAGACCTGGCTCCTGATATGCTCTGGACTATCTTATCTATGTGTAGTCTGACTTTTTTTTACCCATACTGTGACAGCATCTCACGTGCATGTCAGCGTGAGGAATAATGTCCTTGAAGACTGCTTCAAAGAAAGGTGCATGTTGTAGTAGCAGGCAGAAGACCGATTCCTTCTTTTTAATCCACGCAAACCAAAACTCTGTCTCATCCAGCATGCTCTCAGAAAATGTGCTCATGTTTAATCCAGTGTAATTTACAGCTTGTCAGCCGCTTTTCCAACTGTGTGCTGAGCTTCCTCTGCTACCCTTAAATCGGAGGATGATCGCGGTGGGATCATCTACAGAAAATAGTCTGTTGAGGCATCAGACTTTTCCCTGCAGCTGCAGGACGTGTCTCCACACAGAGCTGCGCCAGTTCTTCAATACGACCTTCGCAGATAGTTCAGTGTAACTTTGCTTTTTACTGAATGATAAGGATTGTCTGGTTTAGGAAAACAAATCCATTTCTTGGTGCAGATCGCCAGTACTTCTGCCCTTCTTATAACACAGTTTCTTCAAGGAAAATCTTTTAAAAGGGACCTTTTAGTCTCTCCTGCAGATTACACTCTTGTAGGGGTCTTGCCTTCATCTGTGGATTTAATGGCTTAATAAGCATTAGACCCTCCTATTTTACAGTAACAAATAGGAATACAATACTTTTATCAATATTTGGCACAATTATTTTTTTATGTGAAACTAAATATTGATGCTGTCAAGTGACTGCAGCTTAGGGGCATAAATTACAAATATTCTTCTCCTGTGAGCCTCGCTCAAATTTTGCATTCATATACAGTAACCATCTAATGTCTTTCTATTCCTGTAAGCCATATGATTTGATTGCCAGATTACATGATTCTGTATTGTGCTTAGATGTCAGTGTTTTTATTGTTATTACCAATATTCTCTTTTATTCTTACTGTAAATGGTAACAAAGTTAACTGCTTCCTTACACTATAAAAAGAATAAAGTCCCATTTACAGAATGTCTCTAAACAGAAAATATCTCTGGAAAAAAGATACGCTGAATAAATAATTCATAACATGATGGGTGAGTAGAAAAAATGGTCTTTTGATGTATTTTGCTACTCAAAACAAAACTGGATTTTTTAAATAAAGTAACTGGCTATTTTAATGGAGAACAAAATCCGCTTTAAAGAAGAACGATTGCAGGGGAGTCAGTTCTCTATGTATTTTTACCCCTTTTGCACTTTTGCAGGTAACACAGAATTTGTGAAATTGAGGAATCCATCCCCTTGGTTTTCCTGATTCATTTTCTTTGTTCCGTTCTCCTGTTTTTCCATTAGCTTATTTCTTGGCTGATTTTCTAAATGAAATGTCAACCCACCCACCCAAAGGAAACCACAACATATCAAGGATTTCAGATTGCGGCAAAGCAAATTAGCCCGTCTGTAACATAAACAGACAGCAAATAAATTCTTAAAGGCCTTGGAATTACCAAGTCTCCCAGCTTAAAGCTGCCTGTACTTACAGTGCTTTATGCTCCAGATTTCCACATATGTATATACAATAAAAAGATCCCCTGAAAGCATCCATGAGAAAATCAGCATGTGCATTTTCTTTTTTCTCACGAGACCAGAGGATCTTTATCAACTAAACAGTAAACATTAAATGGTCATTTCTTGCTAAGTAGTGAAGAAATACCTTGGAAAAATATCTGGGATGGCTCCAACAGCCTGGGAGGAGGCGTGGGCCAGGCTTACAGCAGGGTGGGGGCAAAGAGCAGAAACCAGTCTGCAGGGCGACTTCACTGAGATAAAGGTAAGACACAGCAAGAAGTATTTTCTGCTCAAACCAAACCATTGAATCAGATTTTACACTGGTTTTTGCACATAAAGGAGTCAATCCTGAATTGAATTCAGGTGAAATGAGAACCAGCTGGTCTAACACTCTGGAGAGGCTCTTCATAAATGATGGCCGGTGAGAAGAGGGGGGTGCGGGCCCAGAGCTGTCCGGCGCATTGCACACTTTTTTCAGCAAGTCACAAATTACAGCCACGGGAGCAGCTGTGCACGGGTGGCTTGTTGGGAGCAGGTAAACCACCTGGGAGTAACTCCTCTTGTTTGCAACTGGCATCAAACATAGCACACCTGTGCCAAGCGCTTTATTATCCAGATAAGCCATTTTTGGTTTTAACGCAGAAAACTCAGCAGCAGACGTGCTGGTTGTGTGAGGCGGCGTGTCCGCTTCTGGAGAAAAAGGCGTATGTGCTCCCTCGGCCCTCGTCGGGGGGAGCGGTTTATCGCTGACGGAGCGGCGGCGGCGGGGAGCAGCCCCACAGGAGCGGGGCCCAAGCACCGCAGAGTTCCTCTGAACGCCGCTCTTTCTGTCGAAGTACAACACAGCGGCGGGGGGCTCGGCCCAGCAACCACGCACAGGCTGCTCCTCCCCAGCTGTATCTCAAAGTAAGGCCGGGCTCCGAGGCCGCTCCCGCCTTCCCGCGGCCGGGCGGCGCCGGGGCTCCCCCCTCAGCGGGCGGCCATGGAGCCGCGGGGCGGGCCGCGCGCCGCTTCCCGCCCTTCCCCTCCCTCAGCGGCAGCGGCCTCCCCTCAGCGGCCTCCCCTCAGCCGCCGCCGGCCGCCCTCGGCGGCGGCCTCCCGGCGCCACGGCATGGCTGGGGACGCGCCGGGGCCGCCGGTGAAGGTGCTGGCCGCCCAGCTGCGGGGGGCGGTCCGGGGCGCCGGCGGGACGTGGCAGCTGGCCCGGGCGGAGGCGGGCCGGGCGCCCTTGGGCCTGCGGGTCGTGTGGATGCAGGGCACCGTGCTGGAGGTGGAGCGCGGCGGCGAGCGCGGCGGCCGGGCCCGGCTGCAGGACGGCAGCGGCCCCTTCACCGTGCTGGGGGTGGAGGAGGTGCCCAAAGGGCGGCCCTGCCTCAGCGCAGGTACCGGCCGGCGGGGGGGGGGGCGGGCACCCCCGGGGGTGGGGGCTCCCCCCCGGGTGTTGCGGGGCGCTTTCCCTCCCCGTATTTATTTTAAAGTAATTGTGCAGATTCCCTCACGCCGCAGGAGCCTGTGGGAGGTGTCCCTGCCCCAGGAACACCGGACACCGGCCGAGGGCGTTCCCGCCTGCAGCGTGGGCCGTGGGGAGCGGCCCTCCCGGGCACCTCATGCCCACTCGTAACGGTGCCTCCTGCACGGGGATGCTGGATGCTCCCGCTGGCTGAAGGCAGGAGGCTCTTGCAGGCCTGCACGCCCGTGGCTACATGGGGTGTTAAGAATGGTTCTTGCCAGTGCGTCAAGCGTGTGTCTGGGGGGCACGCTGAGCTTGCGCCGCTGCAAGGAGGGCATGCCTTCATGTACATCATTCATAGAAGAGGCATCCTGAAAAAGCTGTCCTGCCGTAGCAGTCACAGGAGCAGCGTGTGCTGCAGCAGGGGAGTGTGTTTGTGGCGGTCAGTACGAAGACTTACACTGTCCTCCCATTTGAGTTCCAGTAAGGATAGGGCCTCTTTTCAGTATTCCCCAGTTACAGGAACTGATCAAACTGGGGTGCTGCAGAGCGGAGCTGTGAATCTAGGAACAAGGACAGGGAGGTTTGGGTTGGTTTTTTTTTTTTTCTTTTTCCTTCACCAGTACTGTTAATTGAACTGGAGAAGTGCTGGACTGCAGCATTGTGGAATTGTGGTACAAAATAGCCACATTGCTTAATTGTCAGTCTTCTGAATTGTCGTCTCTCCACTTGCATGGCAGAAGGAGGAATTGTGTGCTGATTTTGACTCTCACTGTATGTGAAAATCTCGTAAAATCTACTGTAAAAACGGTTGTACGGATAATGAAGCCTTTTTCTGAAATTTAGTGCTAAGCAATCTGAGTTTCTTGAGTTTTCTTGCGAGTATTGGCAGCTTTAATTCAAACTGTTTAACTGCTTGGTTTTAAATATTTTGCTTTCTGAATTAAAAACAAAATTAAAATACAAGGCTTAATTAAATTTCATGCTTGCTTGTTTTTTCAGGGAAGTATGTAATGGTGATGGGTGTGGTGCGGTCCTGCAGTCCTGAGCCTATTCTTCGAGCAATAAAGATGACAGATCTTTCTGAAAACCCTGTGCATAAGAATATGTGGAACCTTGAAGTGGAGGATTTGCACAGAGTCATCCCCTAGATACTTTTTCTTCTGCCTAAAATGACTGGAAATGTACTTTTTTTTCCTTTTTTTTTTTTTTTTTTCCCCCAGAACATTGGGCCATTCTGTGTATTTGTGGTTTCAAGGAACCACCAGTTACTCTCAGAGTAAACTGAAGAGAGAAGTCGGGCTCAGAGTTAAGTGGGGGATCTGTGCATATCTGATAATAATCACAATGTTCTTCTCTTTCACAATCGCTTTTTATACCAAGAGATTTGAGAAAGACTTATTTGATGCTTTCTGAGTAACATGTCTGTGCTATCAAGAATACTACATGTTCTACATATGTTAGTTGCTGTTTCTAGGAACATGTGTTTAGAGAGTCATTCCCATAGCGGTGTATTCTTGGCAGCAAGAGCTGCACAGAACTCCTGTTACCAGGGTGAACTCGATATGTGGAATGAAGGCAAAATGTGTTTCAGTCCATTTAGATTGTGGCTGGAAATAACATCTTCGCCTGTGTTTTCTCTTTCAGTAACAACCATGTCAGTAAACTCTACTTGTAAGACAGATGTCTCTTCCTAACTGTAAGCAGCGTCTTGTACTTAAATACCTCTCTGGTTTCTGTGTTTCTGAAGTAAATACCTCTCTGGTTTCTGTGTTTCTGAAGTACTGAAAGTGGTACAGTAATAACCCATGTGTTCCAGTGAAGTGAAATTAACTGAAAAGATGCGAGGCAGGATTCCTTGGAATAGGTTCTGCAGGTTCAAGATGCAAATACTTTGACCACCTCATGAAACAAGCTTGCTGTGCCTAAGTTCGTTTTTCTCTTTGAAGGTTTCCTTTCTTATTCCAATGTATGCTATTTTTAGTTAAGTCATTCTTAAGTATATTTTATTTTTATGTTTCTTTCCTCCTCCTGTGCAAAAAAACCAAACTGAAATCAAACCAAAAAACCTTTAAAAAGCAGAACTATTACTACTCTTATTTCCCCTCTTGTCTGAAGAGAATTTGAGTCCTAAAGAAAACATTGGATTATCTGTGTGGTATGGCTTTGTAGTTTGGGACTATATTGTCCAGCAGTACAGTTATGGTAATTAGGAATGCAGAGAGGAAGGGAAGATACTCTCTAATTGTACTCTGTACAATTTAAGACAAGAATCAAGTGGTGGAAACTAAATTTTAAAATTGTGGGATCATGTTTTCAAAGCATATGGAAATTAAATGCTGTCTTTTGAGTAGATCTGTAAATGAGATCTTCACAGATTAAGGACTGGATTTCAGAGTACAATTCCAGCCTCGAGTTTAGTATTCCAAACCAGACCCTATCAGAGGCAGTTGTGTAATGGAAGTCCCGTGCTCTGAGACCCTGCTGATGAAATGCCAAAACACACATGCATACAGAATTTTGGCAGTCTGGGTTTACTTATTGTTTTTAATGCTGGGAAGAAATCTACTTGTGGAATGCTGTAGCCTTTTAGAAATGATGCACATGGTCAGCATATTGGCTGGCAACTGTTTTTATCTGGCAATAGATACTTTTCCATCGGAATCCTTCTTATGCCAGGAACCTGAAGCTCATTCCAAAGAAGTTCACCTTGCCATGCTTTCTAACTAAGCAGTAAACCCCTGGAAATAAAGAGCTAAAAGGTCTGCTGCATCCTTACTAGTGTCAGTAAATTTATGGCGGAATTAAATATGGCTTGTAGGCCCTGTCATACATAATTGGTGGGTGCACAATGTAGTGGCTATCGGGAGTGGAACTGCTGTTAATCCGTCTGGCAGTGATGCATATTCACTGAATGCATCCAAAAAATTGTATTTATATAGGATTGGATTGTATTTACATAGGACTGGATTGGATTTGTAGAGGATTTCTTTGCATCTTTACCACCCTCTGCCATCCAGAGGCTCATGAGTCAAAGCATCTGGGGTTTCTTTGCTCGCTTGCTAACAGTCAATTCCAAGCATAATAAGATCTGGATCTCTTCACTGCTTGATTTAGGCTGTTTCAGTATCTGTCTGGCTCTGTACTGTACACTTGAACTCACTAAAAATCCAGACATAAACTCTGGTTCCAACCCCCTAGCAAGTTTCACATATTTGATCAGTACAAAGCTATAAATGTTGCTTGGCAGTTGATTGGAAGGAGAGCTGCGAGCTGAACTGAAGTATGCTTCAGAAAGGCCTGCAATTATATTAGTAAAACAGTAACTTTTAAGGGTTTTAAAGCCAAGACTGGATGCTTTTATGACAGTTCACTTATTAAAAAGTGCTTTCCTAGGAACTCAAAGCAAGAGACGCTCTTAGCAAAGCTGAATGTCGAGCTTCTAAACAAAAGGCTTCTAGTGGTCGCTTTGACTTGGGAGTTTAGCTGTGCTTTACCTCAGGAGCGGCTGGTGCTGCTTATGGCTGTTGGTGGCTTCTGTGCCACCTAGGTTTGAGGGTCAGGCTGAAGTGCGTCCGTCTCTGGATTTCCCAGGACAGAGAGAGACAGGCTCACTCCTGCGGCAGCTCGGGACAGCTCTGCGAGGAGTTTTGCACTGTAGAGCTCTACTGGGTCGTGGGAATTCTCCCTTTTCCACATTTTGACTGGCATCTCAAGTTCTAGAGTAGAATGGGGGGTTTGTCTGTGACTTTTGTTGCTGTTGTACAGCAGAGCACGTGCCTGAGAAGCTACAGGGTGAGGGGCTTCTCTAGCCCTGTCTTGTGGAGGGGGAAGTCAAAGCTGGGATCTTGTTTGAAGAGTGCTTGGTATTTGGACCTTGAAAAGGGCAGGAGAATGGCTGTAGATTGCAGGGAGGCTTCTGTGCGCTCTGCGTTCGCTCTGTCATAACTGGAACAAATCTGGATTTCTCTCAGAGCGCATACCAGTACCTGGGGAACCAACCTGGCAGAAATGTGAGGCCCTGTGTATTTCAAACTTTCTCAGCCTGTGATAGATCCTCAAAACCTCAACTGTGCTACTAAGTTTTGGGGCATAAGAGCTTGCGTGGTATGCATAAATGTCTGTGAACTTTGTAGATCTGGAGTTTCTGTATGTGACCTATATAAAGGACATGTTGAAGGTGAGTTGTAGACACTAAAAATGCTCACACTTGGAAGAATGACTTAACCTCTCCGTGCTCCTGCAAGCACAGCTGGCTGCGGGTGGGTGCGTTCAGGCTGCTCTGAGTTACAGATGCCGAAGTTCCTGGTCGCAGCGAGCCAGGACACAAGATTGGAGCCATTTGTATTGTGTGATGTGTAGATCCATGAGCTATTCAGTGGATTTTATGCATTTTCCATAGGACAACATAGTTTGTGTACTGCATTACCTTCATCTGAAGCATAAACATTTTAGATGACTTCAGTCAAGGTGTTCTAAAATGTGCAGCATTATCAGTAGTTGTATACTACAAGTTTAGTCCTGATAAAGCCGGCGTAGTGCAGAGAAAAACGCCAGTTTTGACATACTGAAACTGAAGGCTGGACCTGAGAAATTATTTAGTCAGATGCTGTCGAGGGGATCCTTCCTGGAGGATCACAAACGTATTTTAGTTGGCTTGAGGGATGCTTTTTGTGCTGAGTCATCACCTCATCTTGGCAGGCTCCCCTGCAAGAGCGTGTCAGCTGCAGCAGGCAGGGAGCCCGCTCCCCAGCCGTCGGGGACTGCTGGAACGTGCTTCCCCACCCGATCCTCTGTCGCCTTCCTGTTTAACAACTTGTTTGCTAATAGGAGCTGCCTTACAGTGTAGCTGACATCTTGCTTCTGTTAGGCAGGGCGGTGTACGATTTCCATTTTTGTGTTCCCAAGATGAGACATTACCATGCAGTGATTAAGATGGACTTAATCATTTGGATGGATGGTTTCCTTGGTTCATTAATGGTTTTACAAAGTTCCTTTGGAGAACCTCTTGACCTGTGACAAACTGCTGCATGTTTGTTGCTAGTTATTTTATGAACAGCTATGAAAAAGAGATTGCCTTTCCACCAACACCAGTAGTCCATCTGGCACATAGGAAAGGCATAGCTGCCAATACAAAAAAAAAGGAGGCATGACTTTATGAAAGCGATAAATCGGTGCTAAACTCAAATTATGAACAAGGTATTGAAAAATGAAGTGTGGAGTGTTTTGGTCCCCGTCCCCCCGCGCCCGCATCTCCCCCCAGATCATTATTCTGTTAGTCCTGCTCTGTAAAAGCGGTGCTTGGTGCAGCCTTTTGTTCCCGGTCTGACGCAGTGTTTCTTGTTGATGAGGTCAGCGCCCAGGGACAGCCCTGGGAGCAGCGGGGCAGGCGGGGTTGCGGTGTCGCTGGCCGGGATGCTGGCTCCGCCTGCTGGCCACTGAGCCACGCTAGCCCCCGCGCTCCGTGGGCTCCGGTGTGGCTCGGAGGGCCTGCCCGAGGGCCTGCCTCGCTAGTGAGCACCCAGACACAAACCCCGCATGTGCGTAACCTGGGAACATCTCGGGCACCTCTCTCAATGTGCTGAGCACAAAGGGTGTCGTTTAAAATGTTTATTGGTGTTTAAACGGCTTCTTTATCACCTCTGGTATGTTACATGCAGCTTCTAGGAGACCGAGAGTCTGCATCCATCTCAGTGTTGCTGTCTACAGGTAGCATATAGTTAAACTCTTCCTCTTTTCTGTATTTCTGTATCCCTAACTGCGCTGCAATTAGCTGAAAAGTAAAGCAGCTCTTCTGAATCTTTTGCTTTACTTGCTGACATTTTACTTTATTCTTGCAACTGTCACCTCAGGATTTTTTCAAAGGTGTTTGGTGTGCTTAGCACGCATTAAGTGGCTGGGGAGATTGTGTATTTTTTTACTCAATAACTGGTACAAATATTCTTTTAACTTTCAGAACTATTTCATACAATCTTGGCTTCATTATAAAACACCTCTTCTCTGTAAGCAAGCGGTTTTATTACACAGGAAGACGTGATTTCCACCATGTTTTGTATAGCAGCATCTCATGCTTCGGGAAATCCTAACAATTGTAGGAATTCTTCCCGACTAGCGCGAGAATCATGTTTTACTTAGAATTTGTATAAAACTACAGTGTAAGTGTTCAGAAAGCGAGCGTAGACTAAAGCAGCATCCACAAGATAACTGAGGCCAGCTGCTGTTTTTATCTCTGTGAACAACTATAGGAGCCATTTAAACCCAGCCAGTTCCAACGCTGTAGATCAGTACAACTTCAGTCTTATGAATAATCAGTGAAAATGTACTCCCACATAAAAATAAGGACGTCAAAGGTTTATTAACATTATTTCATAGCTCAGAACACCATTATTTCAATGTTTGCATACTATGCAAAGACATCTGAAGGATTTTGCAGTGTTCCCTTTTATTAAGGAATAATCGCATTCCGGGTACTGTGTGGAGAAATGGAATGTTTTTTTTAATCAATAGACTTACAATATAGAAAGTAATTTAACAGATGAGACACTTTCACACAACAGTATCTATGACACCTTAAGACTGCTTTATGAATAGGATCGGTATCGGTCACCTTTTCCCAACATGCACAGTGATTTCTGAGAAGGGGGTTCTGAAGACACAAAGGGAGAATGTGAAACTGGTGAATAGATGCCAAGAGGGCTGTTTCTCGTTTAACAATGTACATATTAATAAGGGAGAAATCAACCAACATAAAAGTGAGAAAATGATTAAATGCTTTCAATTATTTAACCATCTTACTTCTATCATAGCTCTCTTGCGTGCTGGGGCACTTCCCTGGAAAAAGGTCACTTTCTCCAGAATTTACTGAACAGCTGAGTTTCAGTTCTGGAGAAAAAAGAAGTCAGCATCTCTGCACAGGTTCAAAGCTGATACGCTGCTTTCGCAAAGGAGCCCACTTGTACTAATCTGAGCTGGAAAAGACCTTTTGTCATCTTTTAAATGTATTCATGCTATCGTTCAAGGCTTGTGAAGAGGCAATTTTTCCATTGCATGGGAGAATTTTTTTAAAGGAACTGATACTCTGCTGTCCAATTTCTTCTGGTTGATCATAGTTTCTTGTCACTGTACTGAAATCATTTCTCTTACCTTCAGGTGTTTCTGGGTGAAAAGCTTTCCTTTTATACTATATATGCTTCATTGTATTCATAGTCCTAACACTAATTCATTCACACTTTTACTGTTCTCCCTACTATTGCTTCTAGCTCGTATACCTAAAATAGCTGTTTTATTTTGGGTGCTGAAAGGGTTCTTCCATCCTCAGGGCTGGTATCTGCCATTCAGAACTGGCTCAAGCTGAAACGAAGGAGAGATGAAATCCAGTTAAGTGGTTAGTAAGTACTTAAAGGATAGAAAGTAACAAGTGACATGTAATACAAGCTGTTATTATGGTGAATTACGAGAAATCTATGAAAGGAAAAATAGCATCAAATATATTTATGACATTATCAAAAAGCTGTGGGAAAAAGTATTCTAGCATTTTAGATACAGTTTTATCTTAGCTACACTAAACTGAAATAAAGATGTAAGGTTCTTGATGTTTTATGGTAAATTCACAGATCGGAGACAAAGAGCAGCATTATTACTGAAGTTTATGGGATCTGGCTGGTTCAGCTATCCAGTGGAAGATCCTCGACAAGAACGGGTTTCCAGAAAGCAGTGCAGGGGTGGCTGCTGCTGACCGCAGTGTTCTCTTTTGTTCTCATGACCTTAGATGGCTATCGGTTACGATGCATGACTAGCCTGGCCTTCACAAACTCTTTCACAATATCAAACCTAATTCTCCCTTACTGCAATTTGGTCTGTTACATTTCCTTCTCTTTAGTGTGTTTACATAGTTAAAGACTCAACTCATATCTTTCCTCAGCCTTTCAATTTTTTCCCCACAGAGAGACCTCTGGACTTTTCTCAACTGGTTCACAACCTAACTTAACTAAAACATGGTGTCTAAAACTGGATGCATAAAATAAGCTGAAAAGAGAATTATTATTTCTTGTCTTAAATCTGTTTATTCATGTGTACATTCCCAGTATATTTTGCTTGTTTAATAGCGTGCTTTAATAGCATGCTATTGTTGTTAACCGAGCTTGTGATCCACTGTAATTCCAATCCCTTTCCTCAGAAATGGGATAATGTAAACTAGCAGCACTAGCTGACTTCAGTCTTTTTGGCTACCAAGCCATTCTAAAACTCTGCTTTCGACTGAATATTCAGGCTCAGATTTAACAGAATCTGTCTCCTTATTTCATATTCCTATGTGGAAGAGTTTGTGTAAACTATTGGAGCTAAACCCACTTACTGCCTACAAGGTACTACCCAGGAATTTCATGGCCATCTACTGCTTGCGCACTGGGTGAACCGAATACCTAAGGCAGATAATGACACAGGGCATTATTACCGCATATGGGAGTGTATGCGCTTACGTATATATGGAGTGTTCTTTTTCTCTGGTTTTTATTTTATTCTAACACAATCAATCATCTACAAAGATACTTATTCCCTTTCTTGGGTGAGAATTCAGCAAATAGTTGTAAATATTTTATTTTAAGCATACCACAAAGATGTTTGTAGTCACCAAATCACTCTTTTGAGGGGGTAGTGAGTTTACAAATGCAAATTAATAACATTTCGTTGCATATATTAAAAAAAGCACCCTGTTTTCTCATTACCAAGCCTTAGCAAAGTATGGAGCATAGAAGTTAGGAGTGTAAACCCAAGTGCTTCATTTCAAGCAAAAGCATAATTGGCTCTTCTGCATGATTCTGCCATTTACTTAAGAGTAAATGTTTTCATTGCAGACTTGTAAAAAATATAATTATATCTCAGGGCCTGGCACAGGCTGCCCAGGGAGGTGGTTGAGTCCCCATCCCTGGGGGGATTTAAAAGACGGGTAGATGTGGTGCTTAGGGACATGGTTTAGTGGCGGACTTGGCGGTGGTAGGTTAACGGTTGGACCTGATGATCTTAAGGGTCTTTTCCAACCTTAACAATTCTATGATTCTATGATCTTAAGTTATTACTTGGGCAAGTGTATCAGTAATTAGTATGACAATAATTTGTATGTGTGTTTCCTTTAATGCTCTCATTCAATGAAAAGATACAAGCACATAGCAGATTTCAGAGACTGCTTTGTCTTTTTTTTTTTTTTGTCTAAACTAAGGAATAACATAATGCAGATGAATAAAGGAATAAATTTTGGGGATGTTCTTGGGCATTTCTCTTAAGACAGCAATATATGAATAGTCAGCAATATTACTGAAGTGGTACGAGTTATCACTGTTCATATATCATTATTTATATAGCAATTTGTAGTCAATAAATATAGTTCAAGGAAGGTACTGTATGCAGAATATCCAGTGGAGACAGAGTTTAATAAAAAAACTGTAGAAAAGATTTATAGTGCAAATTAGTGAATATACATAATACAGAAAATGCCTAAATATACAGCCATTATCATCCTTAAATGGTGAGGTGTTTCAGATTGCTGCAGTTCTGCGGCACAGACAGCTGTTGGTTCTGCAGGTACTTACACTGCTAAATAGCTAAGTCGGACTGGAGTGAGATAACACGTACTGGAAATGGCAACCATATAGCTGAACTCTGCAGTAAAAATGCAGTAACTCTGAATAAAATAAATAAGAGGGGACTACATTTTATTACAAACGAGTGTTTTGGGGCTGCGGACTTATATAGTTTTTTTTTTTCTTTACACAAGGATTCTTTCCTTAAAATTCTGTACTTACCAAGTAACACAGATACAGTTAGCAGACGCGACTCCAGTCTGGTTTAGAGCAGTAAGCGTCCTAATCTAGTTTCTGCAGCAGTGTGTGCACCTTCACCCAAAAAAATGTGAGGATCCATAACTAATTTGCACAATAACAACAGAAATGGGCAAGGATTGTAATGCCAAAAAATTGAAGCCAGCACTACTGCTCTTTGCAGGCTTTTCAGCTTTCTTTGCATTTTTAAACAGATTCCCGGAAGACAGCTCTCTGGATGACAGCTGCATTAAAATACAAGTATTGATAATCTTGAAATTCTAGGTTAAGTTTTAAGAGGATAGATTTCATTAAAAGAGACTGAAAAGTACGAAAATAGGTCCCTGAGTATGTTGAGTGCATCTATATAATATGTATTACTGTTAAGATGAATCCAAATGCATTATTCAGACAAAAAAAAAAAGATTGAAACAAAAATAGTATCTGAGAAGTGGAAGTCCTAGGGACAGTCACACCATATGCTGCAGGTATTCTTCTGCCTCCTTCTACACAGCAAATTAGGAGGAAATAAGAAAGCCAATGGAGAGTAGGAATCGGATGGGTTATGGCGTGCTTCCGAGTGGCCTGCAGAAAGGGTGAGACAGAGAAGGAGCAGGAAGAAGAATTCCAGGAATAGGATGATTTTTGCCATGCCCATGGTCAGATTCATTAGTTTTATTTTCCCATGTGCTCTTGAGTAACAGACCTGTGAGTACGGGAGCAACGCAGGCCGAATGTTCAGGATGAAAAGAAAACGAAACTTACCACTGAGGAGGAATTTCCACAGGGACAAAATTCCGGTTGCACAAATGAACAAAAGCTGCTGCTAAGCTGCAGGCAGCCTTCAACTCGTGCGAGTCGCAGGCGTCGTAGGTGCACATGCTGTAGAATGGCTCGGGGTCCACCTTTAACACAGAGGGGGTGGTTTAGCGGAGTGGTGCGCAGGGTGCAAGCGCACGCCTCTGCTGGAGACAGCAAGCTGAGCTGGAAAGGGAGTTTGATTTGTGTCTCCCCGGCCCTCGTTAGGACCATTCACAGACCTTTACTCTCTTCCTAATATTGAGGGGTTGGTTTGTATTTCCAAATTCTAGACCTGTAGGCTAAAGAGTGGTGCAAAGGCATGCCACTGTTTTGTGGGTGTCAAGGACCTTAATTTATATTTATGGTGATAGAACACTTTTTTTTTTCCTTCTGGATTGTTCTGATTACTTGTAAAGCTACCCACAACTCAACCTCTATATCCTTGCAACAATTATGTGTACTCCTTTGAAGTGTGACGTGGTATTCAGATAGTCCTTTGCTGGCTGCAGTTATACTTACAACTTTGAAGCAGTTCCGAAGAAGTGAATGTGGTTCTTCAAAAAACACTTTACAGACTTTTTGCTTAGCTGTAATTGGACATGGCTTCACTTTCTTCTGTACGAGACTGCACTTGTTCACCTGGGAAAACAGAATTACTCAAGTTGGGGTTTTTTGTTTGTTTGGTTGGTTTTTTTAAACATCAGCATAGCGTGAATTCTTCAGATTTCCAGTGTGAGATGGTGTGAAGGAAGATACAGGCAGCTCGGTACGCTGCTCTGATTCACATTTATTGTTCATTAATATTGAGAAGTACCTTGCACTCTTCATAAACAAAAATGTACGTCTCATAAATATTACAGATTATATGGTTTCCTTTTTCTATTGATTTTGTTATTCACTGAAGGGTTTTGGTGGGTGGCTGCTGACACAGTAAGTAGTTGAATAGTTGTCTTAAGTTTTATTAAATATGACAAATCAGAGTTGCGCTTTACTAGATCTTTTTGTTGGAGGGGAAAAAAAATCTTCATATCCGTGCTGGGTTATTCATAGGTAATAAACAACAAGAAGGTTTAAAAAAACAACAACAACAAAAACCAAAACAAAAACCCAAACTGGAGGTCCCTACAATTACAAACATTTTTGGACAGTGAAATGTGAATGGATTTTTGTTGTACATGGTTGAGGTAAAGTCCCTCAAAGCTGATGTTGAGGTTGAGGTAAAGTCAAAAGCTGATGATACCAAATATTAACAGCACTGGTAATGAGCAGCATTTGCTCAAGTTTCTTCCCATTTGTTTTGACTGAACACTGGTTTTAGTGCTCTCTATCAGATCAGCAACTTGTTACTGGTTTTTTAATCAGTAATTTCCTGGCAAATCTTTGAGTTCAGAAGTTCTTTAAGCAAGCGTAAACTCAAGTTATTTTCATTACTAAGAAAAATGAACTGCCAGTTTAATCTCTCAGATAACCCTCATCCTGCAGGAGTCAGACATCTGCAGTCTCCTTAGGAAGCTCCTCGTTTTGTGCAGCAGCTGGTCTGGTAACGCCAGACCTTCCCGGACGCTGTTTGCAAGGTCAGCGTATGGCAAAGGCTTGTAGTGAAGCTCCTGGTAGCAAGCTGCCAGTCTGGGTTCGTAGCTCGATGTGAGGTGACTCCAGCAAGGCAGAGTGACTGCCTGCTTTTATTTCAGGCTTCGATACCTGGCCAGATTTAACCTGATTGTGGTTTTGCTTTCTGTATTGCGTATAGTTGCGCTAAAACTTCTGGTCAGGAAGGACTTTTGCAAGCTCCATTTTATCAGCACAGCTGAGCACACTGCCTGTTTGAACTGGGTATTCCCACCCTACCATCTCTTCCTACCGCTTTAGAAAAGTTGCTAAGACTTTGCCTGAACTCCCGACTTAGCACATTTGTATTTGGCCATCGCTTCAATGATGGCCGATAGCAGTACATTATTGGCAGTCAGTCCTTTTATTACTTGTTTCTGAACAGGATACGACTGCAAACAGCACAGAGTTCAGCTAAAGTCATCTAGAAATTTTTCTTGGCGCTATACAGCACTGCGAAGATGCCATGGCCTACAAATAAAATGTATAAATCAATAGTGTAAGCGCAGCCGTTATGCCAGTAGCCACTTAAAGAAGGACATACGTGACTTCCCAGCTTGTTTATGACAGTAAGTTTCTTATGTATTGCTTATTAATTAATTGATTATTATTTTTAGTTCAACTTCTCTGGGTAGTTTTGCATTAGATGGTTGCATTTTTATGAATATATTACAAGTTAATATTTGTAGAAATTAAAAAAATTATGCCTACAGTCAGTCACGTCATGATCCTGCCCCATTATTAACATAAACATAGGCTGCAAACTCATTAGATATAGCTCTCCAACAGCACCAAAAAGTACAAGACACTTGAAGCAATCCTCTTTTTTAAAGTAAAATACTGAAATAAAGCTGCAAATAGTAGCATTTCTGTGCCCAGAACTTGGATATCTTCGGGTGGGAGAAGGCAAAGGGAAGAGTCACAAAATCGTAGTAGTAATAAGATGCTGGTTTCTTTTTTTGTAGCAGATTCTTAAATTAGGCTTGAAGGGATTTGGAGGATCCTGTCAACGTGGCTTGAGAGCACAGTGAGGCTACTTTGGTTTTTGGTGAGTTGCATCCACAAATGGCTATGTACACCTGCGTGCTTTCATGCTTAGATTATTTTCAGCTGAAGATAAATTACATGAATTAAAGTCTCTTTGAATTACATGAATGAAGTCTCTTTGGAGCAAAGAGGTATAACATCACTGGTATGAGAGTAAAAGAGTTACAACGTTTATTTAAGATAGTTATAGGAAGTCCTTTTACACAGGTTAATAACTGAATCAGTAGCAGCTAACCCTCCAAAAAAAGTCTCGGCACTTGGTGGTATGGGGATGGAGAGCAACTTCACTGGTTTCTAAATTTTGTTCCTTGATAAGATGAAAAGCAGGAAGAACAAAAAAAATTAAGAGGCTCAACATAACCAGCTACAACAAACAGCTCTAAAGAAAACTTCAAGAGGGAAAACCAGTACAAACTGTGGCCTGACGGATGAACACACGGGTTTGTCCCAGAGCAAGTACCCCCTGGCTCTGCATTCCAGGCAGAGGTGTTCTAACCAGGAAAACACCAAAGGTACTTGGTTCCAGCATCGCTTTCTTCTCATAGCAGGAGCAGCCTCCACGTTTTGCCTTACCACTCAGGCCAGAAATGCTCAATGCCTATCTACAGGGAATTCTTGTACGGTTTTTCGCAAATACGTGCAACCTTTTCCCTGGTTAAACACAGGAAAACAAGCGCTATACAGTACGTTGCTGTTTTCACTATCTAACTTTAGTTCATCTAAGCCAAAACAGCCCGTCGCACGTTGCCCTTTGTGCGCCAGCGCCGTTGGTAACCTGCACAGAGAGAAGCCCTTCAGCTCGTTACCTGCCAGCTCTGTGTGAGCTCCTGCACGTTGTCAGTGAAGGAGCGATTAGGAAGCATCCATTCATTTCCAGCTTCGTTATCGTTGGTACCAAGGAGCCCAGCTGAAACACCTGGAATGAAATTGAAATGGAGTAAAATAGTAGTTGTCATGAGTAGACACAGGAAAATTTTAGAAGCTGTCTCTGGGCTCTGATGATTCTGTACAGCAGAGCTCAGCTGTAATGCGGGAAAGTATGCCCAGGCATCCATGATGGATTTTTTGCGGACTGCACTGCCATCTCATTTGTTAGCTGCTCTTTTGCTTCTCCTGACCAGATAAAGGCGTTGTATCCATTCTTTGCTAATCTCAGCGCTCTGAGTTTTAGAATAGCGTGGGGAACGTATTCCAAGTATACCAAAAACCCTGGACGCTTTGGGGCCTCCCTCCGTAGAGCTGTGATTCTCAGACAGGGTTTGGGGTTGGGCTGACTGCATTACATCTACCCCCTATTTCTGTCGGCTTTGTTGGCGTTGAAACAACAGCAACCTGGGTAAGCACTTGCTGTTGGTACTGGAATGCCACATACCGTGCTTTATTTGGCAGTAACTGGTTGTGCCTAGGGCTGTTTCCAGGGTGTGTATGCACGAAGAGGGGAAAAGCAAGTGAAAGACAACCCACATGCTGCTACTAGAGGTGATGATAATGTGGAGATACAGAAAAAATGCCTAGCAGCCGACACAAGCTGTATGATCGATACTCACCATGCTGCCAGCCAGCCAGGGTGACAGTGCAGAGATCATACTGGAAGTCACAAGAGACAGAAACTCCTTTCTGATTAGACACTTCCATTTTGTTGGTTTCCCTCCCTGAATTAGAGGTATTTTGTTCAAGGGATTGATCCAGTACTTGGCAGTTCTCTTCCACAAAGGAAAAGTTATACATCTTGGATACCTGTTTTAAAAGGAAAATGCAATTTCAAATATGCCACAGTGAAAGTTCAAGGACAGGCAAGCTCCGGCTGGGTTTGCAGGTGGGATGGGGTCAACTTTGCTCGGCCCAGAGTTAGGAGTAAGAACGGGGTTGTGCGGAACTTCTGAAAGAGCAGGAGGGCACAAAGCCTCCCAGGTGCACCGAGGCTATCGCCCAGTTTGTTCTCCAGACCTCGCCAACAGCCATTCTCTTAGACCATGTAAGAGGAAAGCTGAAAAGTTCATCGAGCCTCTCAAGTACCCAGAGAGCAAAGAGGCAGCCCTGGAGTTAAAACTGGTTTTGTTTTGGGGAGCTCTTTCCTGATTAAAAAGTGTTTACTTTCTAGCACTTACATCTGAGAGCTGTTCTGGTCTATGTTTTGAGCATTAATATTTTGAAGACTTTTTATTTTTGTTTGTTTGTTTTGGGTTGGTTGGTTGAAGATCATTTCTGGTCTGCAAAGGCAGAATGTTTGACTTTCCCCTCCTACCTTCAGTCTTGGGTAGATCCTGATCACGGTCTGGTTCATCTCTACATACAGCGATCTTGAGTTACTGGTTTCCTCGTTTAGTATTACAGTGAAAGTATTGTGAACAAAATCCTTGGCAAGAAGTACACTGCACTTTGATGCCAAATCATAAATTTTTCCATCGAAAGTCATAAGATGCTTGGTGCCGATTAACAGAGCATGATCTGGAGAACGGTATTGCAGAAGAAACATCAGTGAGTTTTTCCACAGAGCAGTAAGTGCTGTGCTACTGCTTGCATACTGCAACACAAACAGCTCCTGGCTGGCATACTCTTAAAATAATTTCTCAATAATATTACATTTTAATTAGTTATAAGTTGCTCTGCAACAAAAACGTCTCCAGAAAGGAAACAATCTAATAATTTTTTTCATTATAGGTTCACCTGAGTGTCCTAAAACTTTGAGAAACATGAATTGGGATTCAAAGCTCATCTTGATTTATAGTCATGCTACTTGATAGTCATATTTGTAAGCCCCCCCCTTTACCTTATGCATTCCTATGCAGAAAACAGCAAGAATGTTAACTATCTCAAAAAATACCCTGTTAAACCAGAGCACCAAGCAGAGTCGCCATCGAGGAAACGCTGCTGATGTATCACTGAGCCTATTTGGTCACTGGGACCTATTTTCAGTGCCCTCCGTTGTGCCTGCTCACTGGGAGGATGCTTTTAAAACCGGTTCTTTCTGGAAAAACCATTATCTACAAGGGACAGTTGGGACTGTTAACGCGGTCTTTTGGCATTCAGCAATGCTTTTTCAGGCAATGTTGTCTCTGACGTTTTGGTAGGGCTGAGCTTTTTCATCCTAGAGTCAGCAGAAGTGATGTCGCCCGTTTCAAAGTACGGACGAAGCCTCCATGGCAAGACCCCGGCCAGCAGGTACGACTGGCACTGAACCATCGACTCACAAGAGCGCGTAGATAAGACAGATAAATGCCGCCTGCTGATTTCGAGTCTCAACAATAGGAAGTGCAAAGAGTTGCAAAATTTGTATGAATATGAAGTAAAGGAGTGTTTATTGCATGTCAGCTTTAGCCAAAGTGTTGATATTATACATACAATTATTGTTTTACAAGAAAGACTATAGATAACATTTATAGGAAAATTATTAATTAGCAATCATCTCTGTGTAAACTACTACTCCAGATATGATTTGTAAGATTTAGAACTAAGTGGAAATAGACCCAGTTACAAAACGAAGCAGCAGGTGACAGGGCTTACATTCAAAGGGACTCTCCATCATCCTCCGTTTGAATCTATAATACTCTGCAACTACGTTGATACTGTAGAGGTCTTGGAGAGGCCTCATTAGCTTTTCTTCAATGAGATAATTAGTAATATTTGCCAGATCCAGGGAGCGGTCTGCTTTAGGAAGTACTGGCAGCTTTACTGCCACGGAACAGTTCCTGTAGAATACAAATAAAACAGCATGTGCCCTTATCTGCTCAGCTGATGAAATGCAGTTGCTTTATTATTAGAAATGTGGAAGTGAGATATTCATAAGAACCGTAGTCTGGCTAGAATGGCAAAACAAAGCCATACAACGGCTAAGACCTGCAGCGCACCACGCCATATAAGGCCAGTTACCATAGTTATCGCTATTCTGTTTGCTGCTCAGCAGCTTCTTTTGAAACGCAGCCTGTCCCGGTAGCCAGCAAAAATGAACGTTACGGTGTGGTGCCACGTGCCCAAAGCAAAGCGTGGTCGGGTGGTCGTCCGCACCCCTCAGCGTACAAGCTGGTGTAACTATGCACGTACCCATTTAGAACACTACCTGGCAGCAGGGATCCTGCAACAAACCACCAGTTACCTGGCTGAAAAACTGTAAAGGTTGAGTAAGGGCTTCCGGATCTTGCTCACAGCTCTGGAGAACGTGGCCTCAGCCCACCTGAGCATCTGTTGGGTGGTCTATTGGAGAGCCAGAAAAGGAGGAGGTTACAAAACTGACTTCAGTGTGGCTTCAGGGTCAGTCCTTGATTGTGAATTTTAAAGCAATAGTCAGTGAAATGGCCCTTTAGCGTCTCCTGCATTTGTCACTCGCCTGACAGCATCTTGGCATTTAGAGGTTGATATCCAGAAGACAGACACTCGTCACTACAGCAACAAATAACGGACAGAAATATATCCTTCCTAAAATAACATTACTTAAAGTAGACCAATACTTCACTGAGTTAATGGGCTTCAGTAGCTCGCAAAGGATTGATATCTTGGTTAATATAAGTTGGTGTCATGATACAGCCTTTATGCTCTCCATTTCAACTAGAGGAGCCCAAACCTGTTTGTACGTTATTCGCTGGAATCACAATCCCTCCTCTCTATGGAAGAAAAGCACAGGCTACGTGAATGGCAGCTCACTGCTGCTGTGATTTCAACCCAAGCTAGTAAAACCACCCCTCCTCTAGCTGGGAAAGTACTGCTTTCAAAGTATTTCAAGAACAGTAAATTAGCCGTGCACAAGCTCGTTATGTGGAAAGATAACTGCACTATTTCCATGGCAAAAATAGTTAACTATTTTTGTGTATCCATAGTTCAAAGCTGAGGCTTAAATTTGTCGGCCTTGTCTTTCACCCCATTAAAAATGGAGAATTGAATTATACCAACCATATCCAAGCCTGCTTTCACAGCCTTTAATGCCACCCGGATTGGTTCCATTAGCCACACGTCTTTTACAACCCTGGGCAAAAAAGCCTGGATTTTCTTCATGTACTCTTCTGTCTTCTCTTGCCAAACTTCGTCCAGTGGCTTCAAGGTTACATCGTAGTAGGCATCCTTCAAAGTTGCTAATGGCTCTGAAGCAAACACATGACATGGAACAAACCTTAGCTGGGCTGTTT
Organism: Theristicus caerulescens; assembly: GCA_020745775.1. Classification (NCBI taxonomy): domain Eukaryota; kingdom Metazoa; phylum Chordata; class Aves; order Pelecaniformes; family Threskiornithidae; genus Theristicus; species Theristicus caerulescens. The sequence goes on from CM036562.1 coordinate 97,918,608, forward strand.
GTTACAAAGCAGCTGTGTGTTTGTTTGTTTGCTTCCCCACAGCTTCCAGCATAAGCGAAGGAGGGACACAGAAAACAGGAAAGGGCAGCTTTCTTTTCGTGGCAGTCAGGAACATTTCACAGCTGCGTGCCTGGACACAGCGTCATGAAAACGCTAAAGAGGCATTTAGCTATAACCCTGATCCACTCCTACGCCTTATATTATAAATACATTGCTGCTTTCTGAAATACATGTAAGGAACGCTTTGCAATACGTCACCATCAGAGCTGTACAGCTCAACCCACACCTGCTCAAGGAGTAACACAACAGTTTGGTCACGACTCATTTCAAACACGGTATATCAACAAAATCCCACTTTTGAGTGGGAAGAGTCTAGAGGCCAGTGGCCCAAAGTGAGGTTTTAATCCTGTGAGCCCTGAAGGTTCTCTCAGCTAATTACAGCTGAGCGCATTTCTCGATGGTTTCGGTACGGGCCATGGTCCAGCTGAGCAGTGAATTAGTGGCTACTGGACAGACTTGGAAAAAACAGATCAAGCGAAATCGGATTAGTACAAGCATTCAAAACTCGAGGATGGATATGAACAGCGCTTTGGGAGGAAATGCTTGCCAGGGAAGCGTTAGCAGAAATGCTTCGGCTTAGGAATTAGGGCTCTGTTCTCATCCAATTGAAGCCGCACTCCTGTGTCCAGGAGAATGCCCCTTCAATGATTTCATTAGGACGGTGGTCACGCTGAGGCTTATTGCATCAAGGCTCCCCCTCTGTAAACTAAGAGCCCAGGTCAGCACTTTTTGCTAGATCAAAATAGAAACATTTGTGCTGTTCAGCATCTTTTGTACGCGAGTTTCTTTTGCCTTGCACTGACATTGTCCTCATTCTCCTTGCATGGCGTGGTTTTGCTTACTTTGCAGTTCATTCTGCATTTGCTGGACAATGTCTTGGATTTTCTGCAGGTAAAGCGGGAGCTTGCTTCTCAGTATCTGCCTGATTCCACTTTGCTTCCACACCTGGGCGACGGCTCTACCCACGCTGTGGAGGAATCCTCCTGCCTTTTGCAAGGCTATCGAAGGCCAGCCAGCTGCTTCAGACAGAAAATCGACTTGCTGCACCTACAGTGGTTCCCAAAAAAGAAGAAATATCAAAATACACAGTGATCACAAGCGAAGCTTTGACTCCATTCCAAGGCAATCCTGAACTCCTCAGGGTTGGTGCAGAGATACAGGTTCTCCACCACGAAACATGTTTTTGTCTATGTCTGAATTGCAGGTTAGCACAGGATTAACCATGTAAATGTTTGAGCAAAACAAAACGACTGCATGCAATATAATGATTTTTAATTAACACTGCATGAACACTTCATGATGCTTTCACAGATGATGTACAGGTACTTACTGATCTCCTGAATCTCCACATATACCCGTCAAACTTCTTCATCTTCTCCATCAGTTTGGCTTTCAGAAGGCTCCCAATTTCAGTAAGTTTGTACTGTGAGAAGATGAATAAACCCCTTGAATTTATGATTTAGGATTGCTTGTGCTGGGTTCAAATCGCTCAAAGTTTGTTCTAGTTTAAATGCCAGCAAAGATCCACAGTGGCCTCCCATTTCTCAGGGGAAACGACTTCTGCGTTATTCAGTGGTTAGAAGTGGGAACAGAAGAGTCTAAGGATGAAAAACTGAAAAGCCTCCTCCCAGCAGAGAGCCTGTGAAACCCTAGCAGAAGTAAAAGCACATTCAGGAATTCTAGTCGTAGTTTTGTAACCAACGTGCTGAGCAGCCCTGGCTCGCTACCGCTGCTCTCGCTTTATTTACTTGCCCTCTTCAGAGAATATACCTGTTAGGAGAGGGTCCCGTATTGGCTATGCTTTCTAGGTGTGGCTGAACTTTTTAATTCTCACCATGGTATCTTTTCACACCAAAGTGAAAAATAATGTTATTATGAGGTGAAGAATTGCCCTGTTTGCCTGGTTACGCCCCAAAGCTCACACCTGAAGCCTACCTGGAAGATGCTCCATCAAACTGAGAGGATTAAACAATATTCTGGAAAAAAGTCACACTGCAATTAACTGCCACCAAAGGGTCTCACCTCGGCCTTAAGAATTGGATCCCCGCATCCATGAGCCAGAAAACTCAAGCTTCCATTAACAGCTGTTAGAGTCATTTGGCCCACGTTTTCTTGCCTTTCACCATTGATGTTGAGGTAGGTATTAACGGTAGCCATCTGTTGCCCATCAGTACAAGCACTGACTTCCATTCCTTCTTCCAAATCCCCTTAGAGAATGAAAAGAGTGAGCTTCATTTACAGGAACAACACCGACAGCCATTGTTTCAAAGCCAGCTTTTTAATTACTTAGGTGATCAATCAGTGCCTGAGTGTTAGGTGTTTGTGGAAAAAAAACCAAGATAAACAGGAGAAAATTAGATCAGTGTTAGTGTTTGATTTCTCTCTTCTGTGTGGCTTGTGAATGATTTACAAATACAGATTTGCTACTGCAAAGAAAGCACTGAATTAATAGAAATCTAAATAATTCCCTCCGTCACAGTGATTCACAGGCTTTTTTCTACTTTAGTCTTCCACTGCCCCTTGTTGCTGACATTTCAAAACAGCTTAGACCATAAAGGAAAGATTGGCGGTCACTCATCCACCCACCAGAGACATAAGTTGTTTCTGCCCAAGTAGTGATAAGCATAAGCAGAAACGGTTGGCGAAGTGCGCGTTGCATCTGGGTTGAGAGAGTTGAGTTGAATCATTTCTACAAATTTCTGTCTTCAGTAACTCACAAACTAATGGTCTTAATCTCAAATACATTGCAACACTTACAAGTGAGGCCATGAACCTGAGAGAAATTCCATTGCAGAAGCGTGGAATGGCAAACCCGTAACTGAAACTAGGACTGGGATTGTCAGCACCGCGTGTTTGAGGCAGCTGTCATGCCACCAAATCTACCCGGTTTGCACACAAATCTGATGTAGTTGAAAGGTGGATGAGTCACAACAGAAAGCACTTGCAGCGTCTCATTCCATCGAACTTTAGTCATCTAAAAGTTAGGCACAGTCTGAGCCAACAGCCCTCCTTCCCCTCCTGCCAGTCCCCTGACTGCTGCTGGGGGGATTTCGTACACCCCGTTTCATCCAACTCTTGCAGCACGGGGCAGAGTCAGCCTCTGAGGGCGCCTTTCTCTTTCCCTTCATTGAAACTGCAATGTAATGATCACCTTAAACAAGGCGCACAACTTTAAGATGGCTAAATCAAGATTAAATGAATCCTATCTTCGATCACCATCTATTATATTCCTTCCCTGGCCAGTCATCATGCAAATGCCTCCCAAACTGACCCTTGTATAACAAGTTTTAAGCTTCAGCTTTTCATGATCTAGAAGACCATCGCTTGAATCGCCACGAAACTGAGCTAGCTTGGCACCAGAGAGACATAGCCTTTCTTCCTTTCTTCACACCAGTGAGCGCCGTGAATCACAGAATATCTCAGGTTGGAAGGGACCCGTGAGGATCATCAAGTCCAACTCCCTGCTCCTTGCAGGACTACCTAAAACTACATCATGTGTCTAAGAGCGTCGTCCGTGAAGGTACGTACCTTTCAAATACCCCATGTAGTACTGAAAACACTCCTTTCCTTTAGAAGCAGCTACTTTTACTTTCTCTTTCTGATCAATAATCCCCTCCACCAGGATTTGGCTCTGAACAGCTGAGGAAGTAGCAGTTCCTGTCAGGCCTAGCCAAATATCTTCAAAGGCTCTTAACTGCAGCCATAAAGGAAAAACATTTATTCAAAGCCACCACACAGAATTAATGAATGTGCAGAGATGATGCTCAAATATCGGCGCTTCCCACAGAAGGGTAAGTGGTGAGGGAAATGTTTGCCAATGCTTGTGCACTACGCAGGAGTTACGCTCTGAAGAGAGGCATAAGCATTAGGATGGTTGGCTCAAGAGCTGAATGACGGCATAGCACAAGGCTTGTGGACAAAATCTTAATGGTAGCAATGAAAGAAACACACTGCAGCAGTCAGTCCCCTGTGAGGCTGCTATTGGTGCCATTTATTCCAAAACAAAGACTAGAGAAAGCCCAAATAGAGCAGCTGATATTTCTTTCATCTCCCTTCTTTCTAAAGAGAGAGGGAAAGATAATTTAGTATTTGTCCTGGCCCATTATTGATTAAATCATCATCATTTTGTTAAGGGCTGGCCTGTTGTCTCAGTTAATTATGACTGGCGACCCACATTCCTTCTAATGAAGAGTTTGGATGGTGCTGACCACATTCTGGTGCCACCACCAGCTTCTCCACCTTATTCATTTCACAGAAAATTAAGAGCAAATGCAAAATAGAGGGGGAGAGAAGAAGGAAGAGATTTGCCCCAGGATGAGCATCATATTAGCTGTTCTGTGCCTTTCTTAAGGCCAGTTATTTTTTCTGGCAAATGATGCTTTGTATGAGTCTCACATTTTGTTTCCCTCTTTTTTTTTTTTTTCTTCCTATGGTGCAATAAGACACGCCTCACCAAACAGCCCAGTCATGCTGGTGAGCTATAATGGCACACGGCCTCTTAAAACTTTTATATACTTGTCCTGGTTTCAGCTGGGATAGAGTTAATTTTCCTCCTAGTAGCTGGTGTAGTGCTGTGGTTTGGATTTAGCATGAGAATAATGTTGCTAACGCACTGATGTTTTAGTTGTTGCTGAGCAGTGCTTACACTAATTCAAGGACTTTTCAGCTTCTCATGCTCTACCGACTGAGAAGGCTGGAGATGCACAAGAAGCTGAGAGGGGCACAGCCAGGACAGCTGACCCAGACCGGCCAAACGGGATATTCCGTACCGCATGGCGTCATGGCCAGTACATAACCTGGGGGAAAGCTGGCTGGGGGCCACTGCTCGGGGAGCGGCTGGGCATCGGTCGGAGCGTGGTGAGCGATTGCATCGTGCATCACTTGTTTTGTATATTCTTTTATCATTGTTATTATTTTTACTACGATTTTACTTTATTTTATGTCAATGATTAAACTGTTCTTATCTCAACCCACGAGTTGTTTTCACTTTTACTCTTCTGAGTAAAAGAGGAGGGAGGGAACGAGCGAGGGACTGGGTGGTGCTTAGTTGCCGGCTGGGGTTAAACCACGACAGTACTCCAGTGGATACACACTAAGTGTATTTGGCACTGAGCTCTGCAGATAACTAATGTTGGTGCCTTTCTTTTTCGCTTGATCGTACTGCGCGTACATTGCATAACTGCTCCTTTAAAAAGAGAACTAAAGAAACCAGGGGTATTTTACATTGCCTGGACTTGCCTGCTGTTTTAAAGTCACTGGCTGCACCTGATCCGTTTGGTAGATAGATGGCAGTAGGCCTTTAGAAACCAAGACCCAAACCCCACTGCCACAAAAATAAAATAAAAACTCACTTCAATTTCCAGAGAATAGTTCTTCACATCAGCTGTACTCTGATTTTTTAAGGATACTCCAATCAACCCCTCATCTCTCCCACGATCAGCAAGGTGGAATCTGCCCTCTGATTGCAAAATGATGTCGTCTTTGCTGAGCTGGTGTTTTCCAGAGAAAACAATTACCTAAGTATGTAGCAAAAAGGTGTTAAAGCTTAACGCTTCCAAAGAAATGGGCTCTGCGTGGAGTAGCAAGAGGTTGTACAATGTTAGCATTCTCATGGTATTACACAATGAAGTGATGAACAAAACTTGTCGTTTCAGAAACCAGCACATCCTCCTCACAGCACCGTCTTACTTCATTACATCCTCAGTTGCTGTGGTGTAACAAAGCATGCGCAGTGATCACAGCCTAAGACAAGATGAACAGCTGTAATATAACTATATTTTATTAAAACGAGTCCATATTTTTTTGGGCTTGTGCTTCTCAGCTACTCTAGCTAGGCATTTTGAGGCATGACATTGAAGGAAAGGATCCAAAAGAACAGAGAGGCGCCTGATTTTGAAGTAACACGCATACACGTTTTTTGCATTATAAACAGGCACTAACACATCTTGGTCTCGGAAAAAGTTTTCACTGGCATCAGAATGTGGCTGCTGTTTCCCATCGCTAGCAGGGTGCGACCTGCTCCGACAGTAAACAAGGAAACCAGCTCAGATGCCTTTTAGCCACTGGGAGCTGGAAAAAGACCACATTTATTACAAGTTCAAAGTTTTGTGTTTGTTGTGAATATCTATAGGCAGCTCTGGGGTCCAACGTGCACCTAAGGAAGATCACGGATGGGTCTTTGGTTTATGTGTGTGATATAAAAATAAATGACAACTATAAGGTTACACTAAGGTTCAAAAATCCATCACTACCAGCAGAGCAGCCATAAAAACCAGTAAACTTTTACCTACAGGGGAAGGAAAACGCTTTTATTCCTCTCTAGTTTCCTTTTTGATCACTCATGAGCCTGTTTTGATATTCTCCAGAAACATGAAATTAAAAGACCTTTGAGAGAGGAATAGGAAAGAAGGAACACGGAGGAAGTGGGAACATTTACAACTGTAGCAGGACCTATAGAATACACTACAGTGGCAAACACAACCTTTCTGCCTCAGCCCATCAACAGACACTGTTCATGGTTTGTTAAGTTATAGAAGGACGGCAATTCTCTTGAAAAGTTGCAGCAGAGGAAAACAGTCTCCGAAACAGTAATTACATTTAAAGTGAAGTAGGTTCAATGTGTTTATGCGAGACTTACATTTGGAAGGTCACAGAACTCAAAGCTCATATAATAGTCCAGGCAAGAGGAGTAGTTTGTTTCTATTTTACCCAGAATCTTCTGTTTGGTGCATGAGGTCAGGAAAATATTTTCCAAAACAGCTTCTAACTGAAATTTATCAGGATACAAGGACTGGTTTCTCTGCAAGGAACCAAGAAAACCAAGTTAAAACATGACAACAGAATCTTAGACACACCTCCGTGCCCACTCATCCCAGCTCTCAACCTCCTCCTCATTGCAGTAGCTTCAGGGTTTTAACGTAACATTTCCAAAATGTAACATCTCCACTTGACAATGTTTTGGCTTATCAGCACAGTTACTGGTCCCCATCCTACAGAATGAACTCAACAGTTTTACAAATCTAGGCACAAGTGAGGCCTCTAGTTTGTAAGAACTCATTTTTTCTTAATTACGCTACATTTAGCTTTCTTCTGATGCAGAGAAATGTGTAAAAGGCAAAATGAAATAATTGTATTTCACAGAAAGTGGTACTCTATGGAAGCTTTCTTAAAATCCACTCAAAATTATATATAAAAAACTAAATAAATTCCCATCTATCAAGAACAGCTTCTATAAAAATGGTGAGTTAGCAGACACAACTGCCTTCTCTTACCTCATAAGTTAAATTGTGTTTAAATTTTTTGTCATCCCAGTTCAGATCTAGATATTCGTTAAACCATGCTGATCTTTGCTCCAGAGACCCACATGCATGCAGGTGTTCCATACTTAATACTCTCTGAAGCTGGAAGAGGGAAAAAAATTAAGACAGATATATTAGTAATTTTCTAAAAAATGTGTTGAGTATATCCGAGAGGAGTATGCTTCCTGGGCAAAAATACAGCCCTGGGAGAACCCCTGAAAGGTCTATGTCCATAAAGACTGCTTCAGTCTCTACCAAGCAACCTAAGGGGCTGACGATTCTGCCCTGAGGGAAAACTGCATCCCAAATACAAATGTATCTGGCAACATGGAACAGAATTCTTCAGAGGTTTTCTTTTTCTTCCTCTGAGACATGAGAAGAAAAGGTTGACTTCAAGGAAAAGGTTTTCATACAATAACAAGTGCAGAAAAAATTCATTTTGTGAGACTCAAACCCAGAAATTGAGCTACGCTCATCCCTTCTTAGGCTCAAACGCTCATACCTGACCTGCAGAGAGTGTCACACAGCCACCCCAGGCAGTGGTGTTCATCTTTGATGTGTCCTCCAGGGTCAGTCGGATGTCAGCGGGCTGCCCACCATTCCCTGCGAGCTGCAGCTGAAACCAGAAGAGAAGGATTCGTCCAGTGAAGCAAGCCTGGAGCTAGAGAAGAGCCTGCAGGGTGATCTAGCAGAATGATCTCCACCCAGTGGAGAAAAAAAGAAACACAATTAAAACTGCAACGGAACAATGGTAAAACGCCATTGAACTGCCCGTGGCCTGGAAGCACAGAGCCTTAGACAAACACGCAGGGAAACTGCACTTTTACAACTGAGGCAAGAGAAGTCTTTCTGTTATCTTCTCTGGAGGCTGCTTTGGGTCTTTCACGCATAGCAATTAATGACATCGGTGGAATAACGACACTACGAGAGAATTTATTCCTCTGAATACGATGCTTGAGACATAGCGACTACCGAGTGAAAACAACCTGAGAGCACTCTGTGGCACCACTGAGTACCAAGAAGACTTGAGATGAACAAACAGAACATTGCACATTTTGTGCAGCTCATTATTGAGCAGAAAGTCTTCAGCCTCAGCAACTGGGGTGTCCTGGCCCGCGCAGTGCATTTTCAGGCAGAAAATACTCTGTAGTCTCTGATCTTGAAGGAGGATTTGTGGAGTTCTTCCTCTTTTTCCCCATATATGCTTTGCGAGCGCACCTCACAATTGTATTTTAAAGCCTTTCTAGTCTCGCACATTTTCACGCTTGTGTTGCAATTTCCTATACAGTCCAAAAATTTAGGTTTGCTCTACATGGGTATCAAAGGGTTACCTTTTTTTTTTTTTTTTTTTGTGGAATAGGAGTTTGTTCATCACTTTGTGGACAAAATTTGCCTCATTTTCATCGCTAGGCTGGCTCCTGTGCACTTCTGGCTTCTCACCATCCAAAATGGGTCCCTGCTAAAACTGCAAGACAGATACTGCCAGCGAGCACCAGTTACGCTTAGAAAAGGAAACACTGCTGGTGGTTTGGGCAGAAGGAGATAATAGCACTTGGTGCTCTTTACATTTTTCGGGATGATATCTGGTTCTGCAACTCTTTGAGATGAAAGGTACACTAACAGTAAATACAATATTACAGCTTTGCATCTTGCAGTGCTTTCTCATGGTCTCACCTGATGGTTGTACTTTCTGCCTCTTCTTTCTGACAGGGAGTGGACCTCCAGTTGCTTCAGAGTGTAATTAAATGGGTGGGCAACAGTGGCTTTGTAGTTCATGCGGTCTCTTCCAAACTTCAGAGAAGACGACACCGATACCTGGGCCATATCACCAGATGTAAAAGGAACTCGTGAAATAAGCACCTCTCACCCACTGACCTCAAACGTACACCCAGTAAGGTTTCCCTGTACCCATTCCTCGGATGAATTATGTGTGTAAGAAAGTCCTTTTAAAGTAGTGAGGCAAATTAATGTTCAAATGAAGCTGTTCTTGCTACTTGAATTTCCTACGTGGAGCAGCTGAAAGTAAAACTATTGTTTGTATTTTACTAAAATCATGAACCATGCTTAAGTTTGATGAGGCTTACGTTTGGTCTCCTCTTTAGGCACCGTAGGCTCCACTGCCACAGAGTGCTTAGGTGCAGCTTCCAAAGTTGAAGCACAACAAAAAACATTTGCAGAATCAGGAACTAAATTCGGTAACATTGCTGGGAGCAAAATATTTTTGTGGCAATTTAAATAGTGGTGGCATAGTTGTGGTAATTTAAGTAGTAGTACAAAAATACATTCTATACAACTTCTAAAGTAAATTTTGGAATTTTAGCACTTTTTAAAGTAATTAAGAAATTCTAATTCTTTTTGCAGGCACATTTATGTTTCTGTATGGTAACATATTTTACACATTGTCTTTTATCTTTCCTTTATTCAGAAAAGAACGTTCTACTCAGCCAAGGGGCTGTATTTCAGACACACGTATAAAGATGGCATAGTTAGTTGCAAGTCAGTAAGCTTCCCCATTTAACCACATTTGGAAATCAACTTAACCAAACTTCTCCTAGTTCTGTCTTTTTTGCTATTTATATTTTTAAAAAGTAATGCTGACTTACTTTAACAAAAGAAAAACCGGTTTAAACTGTGCCAAAGTTTTCATTCTCACTAATAAGGAGGAGAAATGAAAGAATGAAATACAGAAGAGCTTCAGTTGAATCAGTAATGCTGAAAATGCTATGCACAGGTACGTGTCACACTTCTGTGTGGGTAAACATAGCGTACATCCACGCAACAGGGAGGTTCTTCATCCTTTCCAGCCTCACACTAGTGCTCACACTTACTCGTTTGTCTTAGATTTTATTTCTTTCCCACTAAGCTGCTTTAAACATGACGTTTGTGCTATTTTTTCCGTCTACTCTCCAAAGCTGTCCCAGAGCCTTTGAGAGTGTTGGGAATGGCCTTTAGCCAGTGCTTTGAACCATACACACTTCACTGTGGGGTTACTGCAAACAAAAAAATAGTACGGCCTGAAAATCCTTCCAACAAGAATATCGGCTGCTCATCTTTCATGGTCATAGCCTTTTATACATCCAAGGAGGAGGACGGTTTGCCTTCCACTTGCATTCCCTGGCTTGCTTAATGCCTTTTTTTTTTTCTTAAACAAACAAACAAAAAACCAAACACACGCCCCTCTCCAAAAAAAAAACCAAACCCAAAACAAACCACTTGATATTCTTGTAATTCTCCTGACATTTATTTGCTCTGGGCTGCCGTACCTCATCCTTCTCGTTCCAAATGACGGTAAGATCATCCCGGTGACTGCGTGCCGAATGTTTCACATATAAGTTGACTCTGGCATGCCATGGGAAAGGGATGGAGAGAGGATGGAAAAGTTCCACTACAAAGAAAAAAGCAAGTAAGCTTTCCCCACCACAAATCATGACTGTTCATTTTCTGACAAAGAAAAGGGCATAGGACATGCACTTCCACAGGCAGCAGGGCAACAGTTGGTTCCCAGAGAAACCATGGTCGTTGCTCATACACACATGTGCACCTACCCACCAGCCACCATGACTTTAGTGTGCTGATTTCTGCTGAATCTGAAGAAATGCAAGGGAAAACAGGAGTCCTCTATTTACCAGCAAAACAGTAATTACCTGCAATTATCAAAAGACCGATACCTACTCCCAAAGCAACTTCCAGCAAGAACAGCCAGGGAAGTAACCTGTATGAAGCTGAGATGACCTTACACTGGAAGAGGAACAGCTTACAACTCTCAAACAAGTATGTGCAGTTATTTCCTCTATTTGCAGATAACATAGCCTCAATGTAAGGGTTTAGCACCTCAAGGTAGTGGCCAGCATGACCAGTGCTCCCTCGCAGTACCCAGTGCAGTGGAGTAACAGAATTTACTACAGTTTCTGAAAAATCCTCAGAAATGGGTGGCAATAAAATAACAAAAAATAAATTTCTATCCAGGAGGGACAAAAGCATACAAAGGAAGAAGAAAACATGAAAATAAACAAAAATGAACTTAAAATAAAATGTTTTTACTCTCCAAATTCAAAGGGATACTTGGGCACCATTCAGAAAAGATGTTACCTGAGGGATGCATCTCTTTATACCTGTAGTGCAGTGACTAAAGGACAAATCTGAGATGTGGGTCACCTCAAAACCCTTCTCTCAACTGCGAGAGACTTGCTTTTGGGTACCCGCTTCACAGTGCGTGACCCTGACCACTGGATTACTGGGCGTTTGAGGCTGAACCTTCCCAAGCTACGCGTGCACTTGCGGAGCTGGGAGCGTTTCTGGCTGGCAAGCCCAGGTGTACACCTCACACGGGTGGCAACCTCCCAGCGTGGCAAGACTACAGATCCTACAAAGCTCCTCCTCAGCGCCTTGACTCCTCCTGGAAGGAAATACATATCTTTCTTTTCCAGTACTTTCCAACTGGATCCTTAAGTCATAAAATTACAGAACCAAGACCCTGATGTACACTGCAGAGAGTACTACTGCTCGTACTACATGTGTTCTCCCCGTCTCCCACCAAAGCTGTTTGTATTTGTGAAAAAAATGAAACATTCACTGGCACAGAACTGTGGAACAATTTTGCTCAAAATGGAACCCTCAGGAAGAAGGGAGGGAGAGCCCCACAGACTGGGATTTCTCATTCAGGTCACTGCTCTGACTGAAACCAAATGCAGACGTGAAGCCCAGCCAGCCACCTCCCAGCTGAGAATCCTAGCGCCTTGGCTAGAATGAAAGTAGCTCCAGTACTTTCACTCCCTTCTCTGTTTACAAATGGTCTCTAGTCCAAAACTAGTTCCTAGGTTTCCTTTGCTCTTCATTAAATATTTAAAATATTCTAAAGCAAATATAAACCCAAACCCAAATGTTTCATTTAATCCAGAGCACTTCTGAAATTTGTTGTAAAATAACAACAGACATTTTAATTTGTTGATGACTTTTCACTCTGGCCAAACTTTTTCCTGGCACTGCTAAAGTTTATGTAAGCTTTGCGTTCCATATCCACAAAGCAGAAACAGCGTTCTGAAGTGGACATTTCTAACAGCCAGACATCACGAATTTAAAGCAAATAAGGTCTTAGAAGGCCTGGATTGAAACCATTTGAATATGCATTTCGAAATCAGATTTATGGGATTTAGTTTATTGTATAATCTGCTATCAACACTGGCAAAAGACTTGAGAAACCTACCCTGAACGTCATGACCTCCTGGCAACTTTGGGAAGAGTCCAGTGTAAGTGCCTGTTACCTTTATCTCTTTGCCATCCCACCGAGCAAGGTGCCTCAGCATACGTGTTCTGTTGCCTTTTTGGTAAACCGTCATGAACACAAGCTGCCTGGGAAGACTTTTTAACTAAAAATAAAAGAGGGGAAACATATTACATCCCAAGGTCTCTGAAAAGTTAAAAACCTAAGCATGTAATTTTGATAGTGTGAAGTCCTATGGAATCTAGCTTTAGAAATGTGTTTATAGAAGGTCTAATACAATGATACCCTAATGCCCACTGCTTTTGTATAAGCAGTTTTCATTTCTACTTGACTTCATTTCTACAGTAAGTTATCTTCTCATGTAATGGAACATACATAAACAACTGAGTATCCCCTTTACAATAGCCTTTGCTTATTATATATTTTGATTTTCTATCTCTTTTTTATCTCACTGAATAATTCTTACAACATCCAGAGCACCAGTATTCCAGAATAAATCCAGCGTTTAGCACAAATGATAATATCTATTTGTGACATCCTTTCTTCCTTATTTAGAAAAAGAAATATGTGTGGCACCTGCATAATAAAAATTGGCAATTGGACAGTTTGTAATATATTATTTGTCTTATTTCCTATATATCCTATGTATGTGCTCCATCTATAGGAGCAAACAACCATAAAGCCAAACAACCGTTTATCTCATTGGACACCCAACTAATCTACAGTCGAATGTTTGCTCATGCTGCTGGAGAGATCAAGGGCAAAACACCTCCCGGCAGCTGGAGCTGTATTTGACCTTCACTGTCTGGCAGCCAGCACCCCGGGTGCCAGGCTCTATAAAGAGGCCAGTCGCAGGTCAGAGCTTGCCTCTTGCCATCGGAGTTGATGATACCAACCTGCGACATCGTCTGTATTATTTCAATGACATTAGCAGAGCTGGTTCCAGTGGAAGTTAGCTTAGCTGTAACATTGAAATCTCTTTTTTCCATCCTGACGGAGAGTTTGCCTTTTGCTTCACTCATGTCATAATTTACCTTTTCAAGTTCCCATTAAATTAAAAAAAAAAAAGAAGAGAGAGAGAGAAAAATAGAAAATAAACTTAAATATTGTGCTCGCATTCTTTGCACAGTATGTTATATGACAGTCCTCAGGACCTAAGAGAGACCTGATTTGTCATTTTCTCTTATGTTCACATTATAGAAGGCATAGCTACAAAATAGTGTAAACTGAATAACATGCATAACAAATTAGTTTTTATGTGAGCAGGAGTAACTCTGCTGCATTTGACCGACAAATAACCCCATTCATCTTCCTTGCCTGTCCTTGCTGTTGGGTATTGCTGCGCTGCAAACAGCCAGTATCCAGAACTGCTTTCTGCCCAGTCTCTCGTTTCTTAGTAGCCAGAATAATTTAAAGAGTTCCTGAGAGGAGTCTACCAGAAGTCATAATGCAGATGCACGGAAGCAGAGTCAAATGGAATAAATCCTTTCCAGTAGGCTGGGATTCTTAGCATCTTTGAAAACATGAACATCCTCAACACCAACAAAAAGGTCAGAGATACGAGTGCTAGAAGTAAGGCAGCTCAACTCCTAAAATATTAGACAAGTCTGATTTGTAGTGCTGTACGTGACAGATCACCTGCAGGTAGTTACCTTGGAAGACAGTTCTGCTGCGCTGGGGAAGTACTGCAGAAAGCAGGGATGGGTCTGGAGTGCTCTTACGTTCAGCTCTTCGCTAAAGGGAAGAAACGTACTTTTGTTCAACAGTATTTCAGAAAGTCCACTCTCACTGACAGCACGGGTTCATCTGAGTCACCTCGGACTCTGCCCCAGCTTTTAGACTTACAAATTGCAGTACCTTCCACTGAACGCTTACCCAGCTCACATGTTTTGATGCAAAAGTAAAGGAGAGCAAACAGCAGTGCCATCTCTGACCTCAGTGACAAATCTGCGGATGCATCCCAGGGACAGAGTGTGGCCCACTGGATCAGAAATGACTTTGGCTAGTAATTTACTGGCCATAGTAAATGCATTGGTTTTTTTAAAAATGAGATAGGTATTTTGGAATCTGACTTTGCAAGCATTGTCATCATTTCCAGACTTAGAATTTACAATTATTAGAGAGTCTAACAGAACTTACAAGACTTTTCAGTGCAAAGGTCTTTTGCTAGAAACTTAAGAAATAGCTGAAATACCCCAAGGCTGAAAATATTACACCTCAAACACCCTCAAAAGCCTACAGGTTTGTTTATATGCTACACCAAATATTTCTGTTTAGACATTGATTATCAGACACTTTTGAAGTAAAGAATTATTCTATTCATTCTTCATTTCTTTAAAGAACTTTGAAAATTTTTAGAAGACAGAAAAAAAATAGAGAAATCAGTACAGCAGAAACAGCCATACAGATACCAACTTGGAAAATTGAGTCTCCGTAATTTTACAAGGTTCGACTGTGCCAAAACGATTTAATAAGGTTTAAAGTTATGTCAAGTTAAGGTATATTTTTAAATATTTGCCTGGCTCAGACCTAGAGCTTTCTGGATTATTTCACTGTCTGCTACTTCGATGCTGTGGGGGCAGGCAAAAAGACAAGCCAGCCCGAAACTGCGAGGAGGAGAACCTCTCTGCAGCCCTTCCTAATCGTCCTGAGGCATGCAGACTGTTTGCTGTGACTATGCACTTTATCAAAGATTTGCTATCCATGTCAGCAGTGCTGTGGTGACTACAACAATAACTTTTTCCGTGGAATCACAGTGGCCTAGTGACTTTTTTACAGTGCTCAGAATGACCCTTTTACCCTTGCTGGTCTTTTTTCCTCCTGATGGTAAAGGAGAAGTTTGTGTTTTGTTCATAGGTCAGCCTCAGAGCTCCTTCGATTTCATTTTCAGTCAGGACTTCTTGAATTGTCATCTATGGGGAGAAAAAAATAAACAAATCACATGCCACAGCTTCTACCCAGCATTTCACTTAAACTGAGCACGATCTCTTGACTGACTAAAAACCATCACCTTGACTGAAGCTTATCTTCCAGACAGGTCTTCTAGATGCTTTCTAGACCTAAACCAAAAGCATCAAGACATGTCTTCCTTTTTCTTCTGTGAGTATGTTTCCATAGCTACTCATTTGCATTACTGACAAATATTAGCCTTACTTTCAGTGTACCCTTATCTGGTTTAAGTCCAGAGCCACTGGTTCTTGTTTATGTCTTCTCCACTCTCCTTTTTCATATACTGCCTTTCCTTCTTTTTTTGACGAAACAGATGGAGCTCCACAAATCCTTTACTCCAGGGTATTTTCTTCCTCCCACAGCTGCTGGCTCCTCTACAGCTTTATCCTGAAACTGCTGAAGAATCCCTCTGGGGAGGATGAGCACTGCCTCCCACACTTAAATACCAACACATGTTGTGTTTGCCAAAGTCTGTGGGAACAGTAATTTCTGAAGTCCCATGATTACACTCCTACCTTATACATGAATAAGGCACCTAAAGAATTTGCATCTCTGTTTTTCTGGTTTTCACTCAAACATTTAGAGGATAAAAGGTATTGCACTAAAGGTTAAGAGGGAAGAAGCAGGAGATATATCTAATACCTTATAATAAAATGTTGGCACTAAATATTCACTTGAGACACTGACACATAATATGCCGGTTTAATATTGATCTAACATTTATTTTCCAAAAAGTCTACCTTTAATCTTGTATCCTAGCTAAATATCCTCTTATTTGAAGAGGAGGTGATGGAGGACTTGGATGTGCTGTTCTGTGTACTACCCTCAAACGGGAAGGAGACATTTCAACTACTACTTCTTTCTCCCAAGGGATGAACACGTACACAGCCTCTGTTGGTCCTATCAGGTAGTTTGGAATGCAAATCTATTTCTGTTTATTCAACACTGAAACGTTTTAGGTATCTATGCTACAAATGGTTTAACCAAGCCAAGGAATTCTCTAGGTATGAAGGGCAGCTGTTTTCTACCGAAAGTCCTTTCTACTTTAGTAAGCTGTATCAGCTAGGAAGTGACAGTAAATGGGTGCCTTCCTGAAGTGATTAATCCTGAAACCAGGGATTTCAGGCACCTGCTGAGTTTCCAAGGAAACAGACCATTAGCTCTGTACTTAAGTTAAACAAGGATTCAGATAAACTGGGCCAAGTAACCTCTCATCTGCACTTATCTAAACCTGGAGTAATTTCACTGAGGCCCCTGGAAGTGCTCTGGATTCATGCTAGTGTAACTCAGATGACAGCTCTAATCAAAGCACAACAAAAGATCTATAGTTTATTACCTTAAGAAAGAAGGGAAGTCCCAGATGATGGAGAAGTGATATTGAATGCTTCACCTCTGCCATGAATTCAAATATACCAGAGAGTTGAAAGTCTGTGTCAACATCCGTAGTCACAGTTATATCTTTGTCGTCATATTGGATTTCACAGATAGTCTTGGCTTTGTTTTCTAAATGGCAAGAACAAAATAGTGCCATTTTGAGGGTCTCGTTTTCAAGGAATTTCAGTGCTGCCTGCATAAAATCAATCCAGCCAGCTTTTGGGTTAAGACATTCATCATGACAAAGTCATCCATTCAGGATGGCAAGAGCTTCGGCCTGTGGTTGGAGGAGCACAGAGTCTTTTGGATGTCCTTGAACAAAGTCTCGAGGTAACAGAGCTTGTGTACCCACGTACAAGTGTTAGCGACAAGTCAGTTCCCCACAGCAATGTGTTTTTGCAGCTGCAGCTGACTAGCTTATACAGCCAACTCTAGCACTTGGCAGGCAGTAGCCACTTCTAGAGAAGAGCTCTGAGCTGTTCTGACCTCTAGTGACTCCCTCAGTTCCAGCTACAGCAGACCAACACTGCTCCGACAACACAACTTAAAGACCTTCCCCCCACTTCCTACCAGCTTTTCATATTTGAAAAAGAAAATACAGACTGCTAAGAGATAAAAATTAGATGAGAGATGGGAAACCCCAAAACTCTTTATGGAGAAGATGAAATCAGAGACCTGGATGCAGTCATACAGTGACCACTCTGGCAGCTGTCCTGGGAGCCTCCCGTTGCTTTTTTCAGAATGGGTGAAAGGAGATGGTGCCACTAACGTTAGCATTGATGCAGTGCCTGCTAACCTCAATAATGCCTGCTCTTTGGTGCTCTCACAGTTGTTGGGGTTTTTTTCAACACAAATATACTCTCATGTGGGCATTGAAAGTACTTGACCACAATGTAAATCAGCAGTTGAGGGATACGCAGGTAGGATTTACATCAGGGCAAGTTTTGAAGATAGACTGGCTTATTCAGAATGGGTCTGTCTCCCCCTACAGATCAAAAAAAAGTCATTTATAATTATTTTCAAAACCCACTTTAAACTACGCTGGAATTCACATTTTTTGTGCTCTGTAACAAGGTTCTTTGTGTGATATTGGAAAAGACAGTTTCTTATTTTATGCAGCTAAGTATCTTGGGGATCATTGGTTTTACCAGGTGTTGTACCATGTAAGATCTTTCCTGGAATTAAAAAAACAGATGTAATGTAGCTAATAAAAGATGCAGTTTAAGAATGACAATTTTCCTTATGTACAAGAAAAAGCCCCTTTCTAGATACCACCAGCAAATCTTAGTCAGTTTGTAGCCCTTGAAGGAATAGTTGAAACATCCTCAAAGAGCTACCATAAAACGAGAAAGCTGCAAGGAATGACAGGTACCTACCTGATTTCTGTAAACTGAGAATCAAGCTGATTGCCTTAGGGTAGCCAGAGGCCTGTAGTGCCTCGCTGCTATGTACGCTTTGGCAAAAGATATCCACTTGGTGACCAACATAATAGGAGTTTATTATGTATGTGATTGATGTTTCTCCAGCTGCAATGTGCACGTATCTTTCTTGAGTAGTGTTTCTCCCTTGAAGAACCACATCTATCTAAAAAATGACGTGTAGATATAAGTTCTTGAAACATTTAAATACTATTTAATTTTAAAATAGAAGACAAATGGAAGTGAAAAAGTTCTCTCTAGTCTATATTTACATCAAAAATCTATCCATTAACAAAAAAATCTTAGCCTTTCATTAATCATCTGTGACTTTCCAGTATGAAGCCCATTCAATTGAATGAATTTCAAACCATGCCAGCCTCATTGATTTATGTCAAATTCTCATTAGGTTCTCTTTTATCCTACGAAAACAGGAGTCCCTTTATATAAAGGATCCTTGATCCATGCATACTGCCAATATTTACCAGATAGTAGGTACTCCAATACTTCTCTGAAAATAGCACTTAAAGAAATACTTCGTTAAGTATAAAATTCCCATTAAAGAACATAGGAGCAATATTCTAATTCCTGATGCAATGTGCTGATACTGTTCTCTTGTAGAGTTACAATATCAACAATACACACTGCACTAACACTGATCAGAATGGAATAATCTGGTCCAGAAAGCAGTCAACAAGAAATTTTCTATTTCAGTAGTTCATCCATAATATCAGAAAATCTCCGCTAAATATCAGAAAATCTCAGCTTCCATCCTGTACCTTACAAAACAGTAGTTTTCATTCAAGCCATGGGCTATTACATTATAATAAAGACAATAATTCTAATTAAAAAAAACTACCTGTAAAGATGATGGGACTCTGGCTTGTAGCAGCCATGGCCAAGTATGATGGAAACGCCCAGTTATGTTGGTACTTGTTTCAGACTCCTGGATTTGTCCTTCGAGAACTGCTAGGTGAGCACCATAATGCACTTTCAAACTAAAGCTCTTGATCGCTTTCAGGTTCAAGATCGCCTGTGTGCAACAAAGGTAAATCGTGAAAAGGCAGCTTTGTAAACGGTCCTGTTAGTCAGGGTTCTTTCTTCGGTTCAGGCAGTATCCTCTCAAAGATGTGTCAAAGAAATTAATCTGGTATAATTTTGTATCACAACATAGTTACAGACGTCCCTTTATTTTTAAATTCAACATTTGAACACATATTCTCCAGTATGGCCGTGCCTTAACCCTATTCAAGCAGTTACATGATTAATAAAGAGTGTTGTGCTGCAGGCTGTGTATCTCAGATAAAAAAATATGCCAGGTAATCAGTCTGGGAGGAAAATAGCATTTGGAATGTAAACGATGCAATCACATCAGTACTTACCTCTGCCTAGTCTATACAAGGTACACTGCAGACAGACAGACAGACAGACCAGGCATACGAGCTAAAATGCCCTGCCTTCCTCGTGCAGCGCATGCTGCAAGCTCAGCTGTGGCTTGGGCCGCGCACACACTGGGAGCCAACCTCCCACCTCTTATTCCTATGAACAATCCTGGTCCAGCAAGCTATTCTCCCAACCCCGCAAGAACAAACTGAGCTTCTGGACTCCCCTCAAGAACAAAGTGAGCATCTGGACTCCCCTCCACCCTGAACTTTAGGGGGAAAGAAAAACAGAAAGAGAGCAGGAAGGGCAGGGAGGAAGGAGAGAAAGAGTATAAATGCCTTTAAAAGAGAAGCAGGCTGTATGACCCACGTATATTGGGACAATATCCAAATTCAGGAAAATCTTATTCCATCAGGAGCGTAAGCAGCAACATGCTTTTCCATCTCCATGTTCCACCTAGACAGACAGCACCTTCCCCAGCTGCCTTTCGCTTCTGAGGGGTTACAGAACTCAGGACCACAATCTGCACGGCAAGACAGTGACTGATTTGTTGCCTGTCCGTTACAGAGTGACATTTCATTTTACCACCACCACACTTCTCTGCCTCATCTCATCCCAACTCTTTCCAAGACAGCCCTTGTATGCACAGGTACAGACTTCAGACGTCCCAGACCATTCATTTTGCACAAAAAAATTACAGTTAGCACATCCTGCAATGCGCTTTCATGCTGAATATTCCACCATACTTCAAATTAGATATTGAAGGACAGAATACAGTGCTGCTCTCTCTGGGAACTGAATTAAAGGTAAGGAAGGCCCAGCTTAAGTAGAGTATAGGTAAAGAAGAGCACTGCATCTAGAAATAATTATAAATGAGAATAAAAGCTGAGGTGGTGTGACAACACGGACACTTTAATTCAGAAGGATACATTATTGAAGGTTAGATTGTATTTTAAAATGTTGAGAACAATCTTTCCCACTTGTACCTGTGACATTAGGTGGATTCTTTATGGCTGTGGTTTGCTCCACTTGGGCTATATTTTGTAGCAGTAATTTTCTCCTGTATAAATCTTGACTTTTAAGTGAAGCAGTATTATGAAGCAACTTTGAAATCTGTGCTATCGCCTTATGCAAGATGGCATAACAGAATAGAAAAGATGACAAAGATGCCAAAGTTAACAATTGAACGAGTAAAATTCTACGCTCCTTGACAGAGAGACAAAAATTTCACCTAAATAGCAAATGCACAAAGTCACATCTACACCCTCTGTTCTTTGTCCTCAGACTTCTACAGCTACTGCTTCCACGTGGAGTGGTTCCAGGCTGGATTCATGTCTCCCCTGTCATTGTCTGATAACCTACCTGCAACTCAATCCTGTCTTCTATTTGCAAAGTCTTCAGTGCCTCTATGTTGTGAGTAAGTTTGTAGTTAAGAGACACAACATCCATCTTCTGGACAAAGCTCAGTTCTTCTGTAATCTGTTCAGTCCAAATAAAATACGACAAAAGTTAACTGTGGCACGTCTCTGATATTGAGACTGCTCTGATTAATTGTAATTATTGTACTAATTACACATTGAGAGTAAGATTATGAAAACTATGAAAAATTTATGGTGAAGAATTGTCTAATTGTTTTATAAGTCACAGCTTTGTACTGTAATAGGGAATACGCTGCACCAGGTGAAGATACCTGATAAGAAAGGTTTGATACAGTTTGCAAATGGGAGTCATGGATCATTGCTGATGTCAAATTTGTTGCTAGAAGGGATTGCACAGAAGGAGAGCCTGCAAGATACTGCCTTCATTTAAGGCCTTTAAAACCAAACCAGGCCCTGCAGAGTATTCGTAGAAGGGCCTCATGCACAGCTATTTCAAATGGAAAAAATGATATTTACCCAGTCAATTAGCTCACTTTAAGAGTGATCTATTTCAGATCTTATTAATATGGAGGACACACTTACTTGCTTGCTGTTCACACAGAAGTGAATAACTCTTTTATAGAAGTCGCTGCTTTTTTCTGATATCACATCAACTAACATCCTCATAGGAATGCCAATGTCAGCAGCTCCCTGAATGTTATGGGTCAGCACCGCGTCCAGCTCCTGTCTTTCCTGTTAATATTTCACAGCATATATAGCAAAGCATGTGTAGAACCAAAGCTTGCCGCAATACGCAGCTCAAAACAGAAATGTAGCAAATCTGTCTGTCCTACATTTAATACTAATTAAAACCAATTGCAGTGAACTTAAAAGAAGTTACACTGGGAAAAAGAGTAAAAAAAAAAATCAATGCTAACAGATAGGATAAAATATATATATATATATTTCAGCTAAGAGGGAAAAAGGTGTAGATGTTTCTCTCTGGTGGTAAAGACCTCCCACTAGCTCTCTGTTGCTCTACAGCACAGAAATACGCAGAAATTACCAGTTATGGCGAGAAAGTGAATGATCAAAAGGAAGAAGATACTTCCCTCTGTGTGTACTCTACTGTCCTGCACTGCTGTCAAGAGAAGCCAAACTTGTAATTGCCAACAGGAAAGCAAGAGATTCACAGCCTTTCTTGTGGTGTTGGCTTACTGAAGACACAAACAGCAGTGTCTCAATTAATTAGTGCCTATTATTTTGCAGTGTAAATCACAGTGATCACTCTATAAATTGCAATCATCTCCTTGTGCATTGCTGGGTACTTTCAGGATGAATGAAGAGTGTTCTATTGGAGTACCTGTTGTATATCTGGAGTGAGATCAGTGAGATCATGTGGGTTTGCATGTCTTATCATAGGTTTATTTATGAAAAAAATAAAATCTATACACCCAGAGAGCATAACAAGCAAATGATTCAGGAAGTGCCACAGCCTCTATCTATTATCCAATACATCTCTTTTACTGCACATTACATGTGCCAGATTTAAAGATTTTATTTTTATTTGGGCATTTATTACTAAAGTTTGACTATTTGTTCCCAATAAAATAGTTTAGAGTATGTCACTCCGTACTTTGTACATGCAGTCTAACCGTCTGCAGGATACTTACATCAGTGACTTTTAGTATAAGGAGTCCTTGTAATTTACTTTCATCAACAGTGATCAACGTCTGTGAATCTAGGTTCATTTTATCCATCAAAACATAGCCTGAAGCATCAATTTTTACCGGTGCTCCAAGATCCTGTAAAAGAAAAAAAAAAAAAAAAAAAATTATAATTCACCACTTTTACACTTACCCACTGGTACACTATACACCTGAAGCTTTTTATTCCTAATAAGTAGCTCTAATAGCACCTAGCTGTAAATCTAGTATACCAGGCAGCATATCCATAGGATGTTTCAGAAATCTTGACAGCATGTCACGCTAACTAGCTGAGAGAGGTCACAGACAGGGCTTCACTTCCTTTGCTTTCTACAGAAATGAGACCGTGCTGCAAATAATGGCACATTCATGTGATATGGATCATAGAATCATAGAATTGTTAAGGTTGGAAAAGACCCTTAGGATCATCAGGTCCAACCGTTAACCTACCACCGCCAAGTCCGCCACTAACCCATGTCCTCAAGCACTGCATCTCCCTGGCTTTTAAATACCTCCAGGGATGGGGACTCAACCCCTGCCCTGGGCAGCCTGTGCCAGGCCCTGACAGCCCTTTGGGGAAGGAGTTTTTCCCAATCCCCAACCTAACCCTGCCCTGGCGCAGCTTGAGGCCATTCCCTCTCGTCCCATCGCTTGTTCCTGGGGAGAAGAGACCGACCCCCACCTCACTACAACCTCCTTTCAGGCAGTTGTAGAGAGCAATAAGGTCTCCCCTCAGCCTCCTATGGAGTGATCTTCCACAGAACTCCAGTTTTCACTGTATTTTTCTGCTGTCTAAATCTTTTCAACAAAGAAACTACTTTTTTTTCTTATCCTACTAGTTGCTGTTCAGACTCAGAGTCTACAGTGAGATTCCCACCAAACCCAGAAGTTAAATCTCATTAGCGAAACAGGAGGTGTGATTTGGTGGTGCTGGGTTAGGCTCTGTAAATGGTGAGGTTTGGCTCAGGGACAATTATATGGCCAGCGTTTGCCAGAATTACCCCAGAGAAATGGCTTGACCCGACAGTCCAAACCAGCTTGTTCGAAACGTCACTGTTTGTTTTTCAACTAATTCCCCGAAATATTTCTCAACTGAGGTCTTACAGGAAATCGTAACTGCTGTTTAATGCTGCCTTCTTCACTCTGTGTGTTCTCCGCAATCGTTTTCGTACATTACTTATCAGTTTGTTAGCAATTTCAATTTTCTGTAAAGCTGAGTGAAAATTTTCTGACTTGAAGATTATCTATTTATTTCATATATTTTTTAAACTATTTCAGAGTTTAGTTGTCAAACAGCTGAGAAACTGTAATTGCTGATAAAGCCAAAGGCAACTTTGAATACTCATTATTTCTGAAGATTAAAACTCTGCAGATTTCTCAACCATGCTTTTAAAAAATACATCAGAGCTAGTACAAGCAAGTCCATTAACTGTAGGCACTGATTCATAGAAAATTTGGCTTATACCATATAAAAATACAGCAAATGACTGGCTCCAAAAGTAAGCCGTAACATTAAAAGAAGAGAATGTTTTTTCTTGTTTCTCTGCTACCACTGAAATCATTAGACTACTTTCTTTTGACTTTATTAGGTGCAAAGATCCTGCTTTAGATTCAAGAGTAAAGCACAAAAATTCCTTCCAATACCTGAATTGTCTGGCATTTGTTTTCTATAAACATTTTCCACTGAAGCTTCTTTTCAGGGTCGAAGTCCCCATTCATTTGAAGCTCACAAGCACCCGATTTCATTCCTATTCCGATATGATATTTTAACTGTTTTCGTGCAGTGATGGACAGCTTATTTTCCCTTGGGATTTCCTTCAGTTGAGGGAGGTCATGCCTGAATTGAATCTCCAGTGTAATCTTTGGCTTGCACTCTGCTCTCACTTCAAGACGGGCAGTCTTGCCTTCTGTTCCAAGGACACAGAGAAGTTCTGCCTGGCACTTGTCTTTCTGAATAGATCCTGTGAGCCGTGACTGAGTTGGAATACTGAGATCCTATCAAGATGCAAAAAAAAAATCCTTTGGATTATACACAGACTTTAAGACAAGTTAGTATTGAGTCTTCTTCCTTCTCCCTTTAGCATACAAGAAAGGAGATTTTATGCTACAAACCCTACAATCTCTGCGCTGCCATTTTTCTTCCTCCCAACAGTAAGAGGGCAATTTTGCCTGTATAAGGTCTGAGGGAAGATTTTAGGACTGCCCTGCAGAATTTACAACTTCTGTATCTCTATGAAGTTTTATAATTTACAAAAATACAAAATGCCTATTTCTTCAGAGCAGCAAAGTTTACTGAACATCCTCTGCTTCATTCAGACCAAACGTATCCCAATTTTCAAACAAACTAACCCACAAAAAATAATAGGGCTAACAGGCACTCTTGCATCTGATGTTATAAGTGGGGTTTTTTTTAATACTAAAACTTCAAGCTTGTCTTGTGCAACATCCCAAATGAAATGTTTCCTCCCATTCTTTCAAAGGATTTGTAAAAACACTGAAAACTCTACTATTTTTAATATTGTAAGTAGTTTTCATTTCCTCTTCGCTAGGGATGACACACACTGTCCTGTCATTTTTGGGTTTATATTGCTACTTTGCAGTTGAAGAAGTTAAAACTGAGGAGTTAAAAGCAAACCATAAATGCCTATGAACATCTGTAAAGAACCCCTAAATTTGCAATAGTCATTCTTTCTAATGTAGTCCGTGAGGCTAGATGAAAACATCAAGGAAATTTCACAACTTCTACTTTGATAAAGAAGGCAGACCAGAGAATATATTTTTTGACAAATAGTTCAAACAAAACCTGCTGTTCAGCCTTAGAGGGCAGTCTCGCTCTGCAAAGGCAACAGGCAGGGAAGACTGAACAAGTCTCAGTCTACAGAGAAGGCCTATGAACAGGGTACATTACACATTTTCTTTGCCTAATGCTGTAAGACAGGCGTGTCTTTAGAGTGGCTTTCTAACACTCAAACATTGTTATTTTAGCTAAAAGCCTATAGGGCCCTGCATTTGACCCCAAATCTCTCTTTAAAAGCCTCCAAGAGCTACCTGCAGAAGCTGACATTCTGTTTCTGTTTCCAGTGTCCATTCAGCTTTATTCTGAATCCAGAGATCTCCTCTAGCCTTAAGTTTGCATTTGCCAGCCTGCAGCAACAAAATGCCCTCAGTGGTGGAGTCTGTGGCGGCAGATAACAGGACGGAGTTTTCAAAAGGCAGCCCAAGCTGACTCAGCCAGTCAACTGAATGCCTGAGCATCCCTCGGAGTGTATATTCGGGTTCGCAGGAAGCGTCTATCTGCACATCGACTGCTCTGCCATCACACTGGAGGTTCAGTAACAAGCCAACGCTGCAGATGTTCTGTTGAAATGAGCCCCCAAAGGCTACAGCATGAGGCCATCCCATCCTCTGCAATGGAAAAGATTATACTATTTCAAGCACACAAGGTAAAGCAACTGTCTTCCTAATTTGTTTCTAATTAATGAGAAAACATTTTTTCTTTCTGAACCAATATGCTTTTGGAAAGGCCCACACAAGACAGCTTGTTTCATGGAGAAACCAGAAATTTCCCTGTGAAACAAGAGAAAAAGAAACGAAAAATAAATGGTAAGGGGGGAAAAAAATCCTGCAACAACTTTTTCATAAGTACTGTAGAAGAAAAAGTTTGTAACCCCAAAGAAAACCTCCAAAAATTCAAACAGAAAGGACATGCTTTTCATTAGATTCTAGGACAAAAGTTGATTTTAATTAAAAAGTTATTATTAAGCAACTATTTTATGGGAACAGCAGTAACATCTACCATTGTATTACTCCAAATTCTCATCTTCAAATACACTCCCTCTGCAAGTGCTCTGACTCAGTGCTCTGCCAGAACAACTTCAACGACCAAAACCGTCCTTTCCATAAATAATAGTGTCAGGAGACAGTTCTCTAACTCATAACGACCTGAAATACGCAGACTATAATGCCATACAGAAAACAATCCAGGCTTACCTCTAGACTGACGCACTTGTTTCTAAAAGTAAGCACCCATTCTGTATCTGTTTCATTGCTTGCCAGGCTCACTTCTCCATCAGCTTCTACACTGCAAGGCCCAAGGAGGATACGAAGCACGCCCTGATACTTGTCACTTCTCATGGCTGACACCTTCACTTGGTTCTCCCTGGCAATTCCCAGAGACTGAAGCGAAGGCAAAGAATGCTGGAAGCCAATTTCCAAGTGAGGCTGGATGTTAGTGGTGGCGTGGAGCTGCAGGCAGGCAAACATGTCATGGAAAGAAACATGTCCAAAGAAGATGACAGTAAAGTTGCTGGTGGACATTGACCCATTCAGTGAAACTCTTGCTGGAGCCTGAAAAATTACAGGAAAAACTGTTGTCAAGTTTGTTTTTGTGTCAGGCCATATACTGGTTTTAAGTGCTCATGTTACTAAAAGAGAACTATTTCCCTACTGCCCTGACACCATTTTGTATTTGTCCTGCATGTTTATAAATGCCTAAACAAATGGAGAGATGGCCTAAACCCTTTATTTTAGAGTTCCATAAGAAAAATAACAGAAAAAAAACCAACTCTACAACTCCTTTAAAACAGTTACTAATACCAGAAAAATCAACTGCTATTGCTTTTACTATCATCACTTCTGGGTTTATTATAAGAGCTCTAGCAACGTGAGAACGTGTTCAATTCCCCTCAGACCTCGGCAGGAGTGACCAGCGTTACGCAGATTGTACCCATGTTAAATGAGGGAGGAACTGAAATGCATTTGTCTTTGTTGGCATTAGAACAGACAGAGGAATCCGAGTCGCTGTGATTACTGTCTTTCTAGAGACAAACGTAATCTTCTGTAGTGTCACTCACAGGAGACGTTTTTAACACGTTCTTAAGAATACATCAGATTACAAGGTGTATCTTTCTCGAACCGCTCAAGAGCCACAGGGACTTTCACAAACAAATGGTTAGCTAGAAAGAGCAGAAAATAGAGTAAGAAGTATTAAACCTTGAAATTCTCGGCCTGTGCCTCCTATGCTCCCTTGTCCAGTTCATATCAGGTTGGCTGCTCAGTAACAGAACAAGACCATTTATACCGAGTTCAGTTCTAACTGGCAGAAGACACGGTTTGGAGATTTCAGCTAGAAACATGAATGTGACTCTTGCCTTTTGCCTGGCACACACCTCTTATCTCGTGATAGTAAGTTTTTCTGCTAGGTACAGGCTCTGCACTGAGCTCTAAAGCAGCACAACTTGATTGTTTGCTGTAGGACACAGGAATATCGCCTTTAAAATTGCACCTGTTGGGCCCATAAACATTCCTTACCTCTACTTTGTATTCTGCACTTGGTGCACAGCTGTGCACTGAAGATGTAAATCTGTATCACTTGAATGCAAGTTTGTGGACAATTCTGATTCAGAATAAGCAATTCACTGCATGATGGTGAAACTGAGTCCAACCTTCCCCACGGGCTTGTACAGTTTTTTGTGGAGAATAATCTGATCTGTTTGAATCGGTGAATATTAAGGGAGTCAAAACATCCGAAAGTGTGTGCAAAACTTTCAGCTAATTCAAATCCATTTCTACATCTCTGACACCTTCCAATACTTCCCTCAGTGTTTCCCTCAGTGGTAGTTAAGACAGTATGTTGTTGACAGCAGAGTTTATAAATGAAGCCAGTACCTCAAAATGATGAAATGTAACTGCTCCACTGCAACGTCCAAAAAGTTGTTTGTTGGCAGATTCTCCACTGCAAGCAACCTGTTGGCGTTATCAACAAAGCACATTCAGAGCATGAAGAAAAGCAGAGAGGACTAAAATACAAAGGAGTGAGCTAAAAGGCTGCTTCCAGGAAAAAAGCATGAAGATACTAAAATATAGCTTTAAGATTAAAGGTTAGAGATCAGTTTCGAAAAGATAAACAGTTTAGTCAATTTGAGGCTGAGTCATGTCTCTAATCTTGCATTATCAAGCCAAAATATTGTCGGCATAGATAAAGACAGAAGAATATCTTCAAAGAGTAGGAAACCATTACTTGTTAGAACTATTTTTGATACTCTGGCTTTTGATTTCGACAGGAGACAGTGGTATTTCTTATGTTTGGCATAGAACATACCACTGTCACATGTAGACATTCAGTGTTTCAAATGCCATTAGCTGTGTCCCCCGTTGCGGAAAGCGAAGTCCTTGGGGAGTGCTGTTGGCTGTATGAAAACTACTGCCATTATTATTCATCCTGCTGTCAATGTCACTGCGCCCACAGCCGCGTCATCCACCTGCAAACCCTGCTCTAGCAAGGTGGAAAAGCTGGGACTGCACATTATGGTGCCTGGGCAAGCACCTCCTCCAGTTTCATGACATAAACGTTGTGTTACCCACCACATCTTGAAAACCTGCTCTTTATGGCTAAGCAAACAATTTTTAGGCTTTCTGTACTGGCCTTGTTTGACAAAGATCTCTCTCCCTTCTGACCTGCCAGCTTGCTCTCAAGCGCTAAATTTAACAGTTGAGAATGCACGGCAGAAAGCTACGTCAAATACGCTATATAGCAGGCTTTCTGCTAACCTCTAGTACATGTGGAACAATGTCCATCAGTCCTCCCACATCGTGGTGAAGTGAAAGAGAAATTTCCATAGCATTGCCAGGGGTTTTCTTCTCTATTTCAATTGTGAGCTGTTCCATCTCCACTGTGGTTGTTATCCCTGCAGCAATCTTTTTGGTGAAATTCTATGCACAAAAGAAACCAAATCATGGAAAGAAGCAAACAACAACATCCCAGCAACAACTGGCAAAGGCAGAATCTGGTTCACCATGCTTAAACATCACAGCCTGTGTCAGGGCAGCAGCGCTGGTAAAATAAAAGTGCAAATTCATCAAAGTGGCTTCATTTCAAAGAGAGATTTTCCCGTTATGCTTGACCTTCTGAATGCTGTGTACCAATAATTCCTTCTGGCTCCAAAACACGTTAAGAGCATTCAGTACCCTGGAGGATTTGAGCCCTAAGGCACACATAATTAAAGCAGCGAAACTACTAGCAAACAGGGCAAGGGGAACTGCATGGAGTTCTTCCCCCGCACACCTCTGTGTCTCCCTGTACCACAGTGGCTGAACCCACCACAAATGCTAGTATGTTAGTGCCTTGAGCCTTCCAGCATATGTTAGAACAAGCTAAATATTTGAACCTTTCTTCTATGGAAGGATAATTTGAGATGCAAAAGAGCTATACGTTGTTCACAGATCTATAGCAGAAATGCAGATAGAGAGAAGAGTGGCCAAGGAACACTGTACCGGGAAACATGATCCGTGACGCTTCTGTGGGTAGAGGTTTCCAAACGGAAAGCCACGCTAAGCACTCTTCCGCTCTTTAGTGGACATCCAAAGGAAGACATCAGAACCAGTTAAATCTAGTACCAGATGCAATGCGGTACCTAGGCTCGCTGACACTTACCTGATAGCTACACACGTTAGGCCCGCCTGTTCACTGCCCGTTTATAGGGGAAAAAATTGGACAAGACTCCTGTTCCTATGCAGCAAAGCACTTCACTTAAACGCGAACTGAATGTAGCATCTCATTTAGCCTAGATTCAACTCCGAGACTTCAGATGACAGGTACACGGCATGACAAGAAGCCAGAAAACACCTTTCTTTCACACAGTAATTTAGTACCTCTCAAAAATGCAAGTGCTTTTGGAATAAAGTGCACAGGAATAACCTACAGTTATTAGAAATGGTTCTGCCAGAAATTAATAATCACAGGCAGAACTCTTCTTACCTCATAATAGCCAGCAGCTTCCACAATAAAAGGGATCCCGTGTTTCTTTATCGTTGAGATGTTGTGCTTTAAACTCACAGATAGCTGGGATTTAGGAGGCTCTGTGGACAGTTTTTCACTTCCAAACACAGCGGTAATCCTTTCACTGCCACTCTGGAGGGCTATAGTAATGGTGTGATTTCTTGTGCCATGGTCACACATGGCAGTGAGAATGCCATCCCAGGGCAGTCCTATTGACAGGGAAGGAAGCCAAATCAACACAATACTTCTGGGTTGTCATTGTAAAATACAGAAAAGATGTATTACAGATTAAGAGAAGCCTTCTATAGGTTTTCCTAAGAAACGACAGACCTTTTTTTAAAGGGTGATCATCCAGTTAGCTGCACTTACTGATATGTATAGTAAGAAAGGACATCACCTACCATATAAAAATCATATTAAAAAAGGATTGTTAAATTAAAATGTGGCATGCACTTTGGAAGCCAAGGATTTTTCTTTTCTTAATAAAGGATATCTGTCAATGGCTATTGTGTCCCACTCCGGTAGTCAGCTGTTAGAAACTTTCAAAGCAGATTTTTTCAGTCCAAAGGGACAAAGGCAATTTACCCATTCAAAATTATTGATAACTTCAGCTCATGAAAATCCTTGGTTTTGCTTAGGAAAAAACACTTGGCATATTTTAGTCTTCAGTGTGATTTATTCAATGACTTTTAATGTTTCAGTTCTGGCCCAAATTAAAACAGGCATAAAAATATGCTTAGAGGAACTGATCAGTTTGCAGGAATACAGATGTACAAGAGAGAGAAATAATTTACTCTGAAGTAGTTCAGGGAGTTTTTAAATTGTTTTGTATCCATTTTATTGTATTTCCTCAACAAGATTAAAAAGAATATTGCTACGACTGGATCGCATTTTGTTCTGGTGTGAGCAAAGGCAACCTATCTATTTCCACTGGTCTGCACTCATTTAGATAAATTCACCTTGACACCTTGTTACAGCACACCATCAAGTCAGTTTTCTTCATACCTGCATTTTTTAAAAAGCTGATATTATGTGTCAAAGTCCCACTGATTCTGCTGTGCCCATGACTCATGACATTGGAAAAATCTACAGAAAGGGCTTTCTCATCCACCTGGAAGCTAGCTAGCCCCCTTTTCATCTCTTTACTCAGCTCCAGGTGTCCTTTCAGTTTTGCCTCCATTGGGATTGCCTGACTGCCATTCTGAAACACAGCAAAAGTGATATTGTGTACGGTGGTATTCCCAAACACATTTCTGTTCCTGAGATGGAGTCCATACAGTGTTTTGTTGATCATCACATTGATGTTACCTGTAACAGGCAGAAATGATTACTGTGGAGAGAGCCCGTTGGGGCAGAAATAAACGGGATTTGATAAGCGACATATAAATTAACCATTAATTTAACACCAGGAAGTAAAAGAATGTCCATTTATTATAATAGATACGTTAGCCTAATCCAGAGAGTGAATCAGTTTATTGTTGAGACAGTTTCTCTACTAGTAGAAGTGTCTGTGTTTAAAACAAAGCACATAATAGTATTTCTGGCAGCTGTTTCTTTTTACTCACTAAGCTGCTTGTGCCCTTAGGCCATGGACTACACTGCACTGCCTTCTGAAGGAAAATTTACAGAGGGACTATGACCTATCACAAAAGCTACTTGTGTAACTCCAGGCTCAACAATCCCCCTGGAGCTCTGCGGTGACTGCTCCACCCATGGAGCCATTCAGAAGCGTCATTCAGCACCCACCCCCAACCCCCATTTCAGAAGACCTGCATGGGAAAGATGCCACCCACTATTTCCTTCAATCAATGAAAATATGAAAATTATCAAACTATGTTAGCTCACTAAAAAGTAGTTTCAACCCAATGACCAATGGTTCATTTTGCATGCTAAATACTCTCTTCTGCATTACCTGCAGTTCAGTAAGGAATACATTAAAATTAAGAAGTTTCCTTGGACAGCTGCAGACTTAGCAGCAAAACACAAAGTAAAATAGTACCCTCGTGAATGTTGTTTCTGCATTTTAGTAATCCATTCAGA
Organism: Theristicus caerulescens; assembly: GCA_020745775.1. Classification (NCBI taxonomy): domain Eukaryota; kingdom Metazoa; phylum Chordata; class Aves; order Pelecaniformes; family Threskiornithidae; genus Theristicus; species Theristicus caerulescens. The sequence continues at coordinate 97,951,189 of CM036562.1, forward strand.
GAAAGAAGATGAGGTATGGCCTTTAATCCAGCAAATGTGTGTTGGACTCTTCCATTTAGGGACAACAGAAAACCAGCTTTCTGCTCCCTGGCTCCCATGAAATCCACGTGCAGCTTATTTTCATTAAGCTTCATCTCAGAAGATATCAAAAGTCTAAAAAGACAGAGATAAAAATTGCCAGTAAGATCTTATTATGCTTAATTCATGATCGTCAAGACAACCCCTCTCTCACTCAAAGCAGGATCAACGAAAGCAGGGTGCTCAGGACTGCAGTGGTCAGGTTTTGAGTGTCTCCAAGTACGGAGACTCCACAGACTTTCTGGGCACTTGTTCCAGTGTTGTGAATCAGTGAATCAGATGCCTTGCATGCTATTCACCAGAGGTTTGTAAAACTACTCAGTAAAGCCTCCCAGATTGGCAGACTGATTTTTCTTCAAATTTCTTGGATGCTTTTGTTATGATCACTAATAAAAGGAACAGATAGAGTTGGACAGAGCTAGATAGAGTTGGAAATGAACACCTCTCTGTCACAATATGAAATCTCTCTTCAGTGCTGATTTAAAAGCAGCATTGAGAATTCAGCTTAAACAATAATTTTAAATGCCACCATCATTTCAGTTTGGTGAATGAACCAACAATTATTTCTTTGTATCTTAGCCCTGAGTTGAACAGTGCTGGAGGAACACAGCACAGTTTTTCAGGGAAACCTGCTGGAGCAACAAGAAACTCAATTTTCAGTGTTTTGAGTATAAGACTGAGACAGAATTTTCGCATTGCCTTCGGCAAACTATGCATTGAAATGTCTGACTTTCTACACTCAAGTATACTACACAAAATACCTAAAAGTGAGGCAATCATATTTTCATATTATTACAGACATCCCTCCTAGAGATTGGAACCCTCTTGAAAGACTGATGATGAGTAAAACCTCAGTGAAAATCCACTTGATGGGAAGAATGGAACTACATTATTCAGGGATGTAAGAATCATTTCATCAGTCAGTGACTGAAGTCTGTACAGACTGCATCTTTTTATCAATTCCCCAGAAATATTCAATCTTTTCATTTTCTCGCTTTTCTCCCCATAAAATAAATCCCAAATAAATTATCATTCTAGAAACTTAAAGTGTTCTGTTTTACTTCCTGTGAAGCGAGCTGCAATAAATTGCTCTGTTACAGCCTACTCTGGTATTTAAACAAATGAACGTACTATTGGAAGCCCAGAACTGCAAGTAAGCTGCAGAAACACATGAAATATCTTTCTTGAATCTTTTATCTTATTTTTTCTTTTACTAGTAAATCTATTGAACTTCAACTAAACTATAATAACTTCTGATTTCTTTAACTCTGTCTCCTCATTCTCCTTATCCCATCCAACCCCTAAACTGCTAAACCCTGAGTTCTCTACAAAAACATCAATTCAGTCACTGCCCAGTTTTATATTTGTGAAATTTGAAAAATCAGCTGGAAGACAGCTGAAACCTGGGAGGGCCAGATTTCTATTTCCCACCCCTTCCACCTCAGAGCTTTCCACAATACTTAATAAAATTTCATAGACACTGGGAAGTGCCTTCTTCCACTGGCATAGCTTGTAAATATTAGTTCCTTACTCCTGAGAGGACAAACAATGGGGGGAAAAAAAACAACTGCTGATCTAAAAGCAATATAACAGTACCACCTGTTCATTCAAGTTACCTCTATACAAAGTCCTAGGAAAGTAACTACAACATATTAACATAACTTATTATACCAACTTATGAAACACAAAGAGCAAAAGTATTTCAATAATAGGGATAACGCATGAAAAGGCATTTCCTCAGTGGCTTCTGCTGCAGCTATATGAAAGTAGTTACATTTAAAAACATATCACAGAACACTCTTCAGCTCCTCTGTTAACCAAGATTCTGCTTTCCCTACCTTGACGGAAACATTTTGCCCGTGAGCTGGAACTGTATTGATTCTGGGCTTGTCAGGATTGTCTGATGGAGGGAAGCCCTCCATTCCACCACTCTGGCATTCCTCCTGTTTTCATTGTTCATATCAACCTCCAGCATCAGCATGTCCCTTCCATTGGAATGAAGGTAAAGAGAGCCATTGAAATTGCTCTCACCGTAACCCTTTAGGGCTGCCTGGGCCTACACATAGAGAAAAAGAACAGGACATTAGAATCATGGAATCATAGAATTTTGCCCGAGTCCATTTTGTCTGTGAAGGTAATGGGTAAGTGATCTCCCTGTCTTTATCTCAACACACAAGCTTTTTCATCTTATTTTCTCCTCCTGTCCTGTTGAAGAAGGGGAATGAAAGAGCAGCTGGGTGGGTGTCTGGCAGCCAGCCAAGGTCAACCCACCACACAGGATAAAGTTAATCCTAGAGAAAGAACCTTTTGAAATGGTAATAAAAGCTACAGATGACACCTGATTTTGCGTATAAGCCTGTCACCATCCTAGAGCTTTCAACAAAAAATTATGAACTATGTTGAATTTTAGGCATAATTTAACTTGACTTTCAGAGTTTTTTGAATTTCAGCCAAAATACAAGCCACCTATTCCAACCGCGCGTAGCCATCTAGCCAGAACAAACTCTAACCATAAAAAATTACTGCCTCCCTAATAATTTATGCTTCTCCACTACACTCATTGAATTCCATATGAGTTGACCAGCTTTCTAGCATACACATACATTTGTGTTCCCATGCTTGAAAGTAGTTGCAAAGCAATTTATAGCACAAAGTTAAACAGCTCCCATGTTGACAGGTATTCCTAATGCATGCGACAAGCAAGAGACTCAACACAGGTCTCACTGTATGAACTGCAAAAGCCACAAGTTCAAGCAATGAGACTGTAATAGCCAGGGAACTGACCTGTGAAGACACATTCTTGTTGACGATAGCTTTTATACTCGCACCGTAGTCAAAGTGTTCCAGTTTAGTCTGCCTGGAAAACAGCTCCCCACTTAGGCCCATTGCTTGTGGAAATCCAAGCTATTTGACAAAGTAAAATGTAAACATAATCACTGCATTCCCATCAATTGCCTCATGTGATTTGATGTCTGAACTTTTAGCGTGAAGTGGAGGATGTGTATAAGCAAAAGCGTGTATAAAATTTTACCAATTCTACCCAAAGACACCAAAAATAAATCAAATACAGTAAAAGAAGTATGAAAATGAAAGGTCAGTGTGTTTCTTACAAGACATTATTGATACAGATTATGATTTGATCTGCTGAGATATCTATGGTCTTTGTCAGGGCCAGGACTTTATTGAACTAGGAAGTTTACAAGCATAAAGCAATTATAATTCTAAAGACAACACAGTAAAACAGCCAAGACATAAAAAATAAAATGCCATAAATGAAAACCACCAATACCTGGAATGAATGTGTCATATCCATGTGTAAAAGATGTCTAAAATCTGCCTCGCTGGATTTGTCCTGATATGTCCCCAGAAAGCTGAGAACATCTTCCTTATTGACCTTCAAGGTAGTCTCAAGCTCATGCTTCACCTGTTAAGAATGCAAATAAGCAAATTGCATCAGGTATTAACCCGGTATATTATGAAAGATGAGTGAAGTCATCCCTACATATTATGAAAAACGAAAGAGTTGAGAGCTATTACATTGTGGGTCAGAATGAAAAATGAGCAAAGCAGGAAAAAAATAACTGCATTTAGTAAGATAGATGAATAGATACACCTAGATAAAGATGAGGACCCTAAATCCATTCCTTCCCAGTACTTGTTTATTATTAAAAATATTAATGCATAATAATAAAATATTAACTTAAGTATTATTATCATATATTACTGCACAACATATTATTATATATTATTATACAAAACATTGCATTAGGGAGCCCCAACTACAACATTGCCCTCTGAACTTCTTGCTTGCAGCACTTACATGGTGAAGAACTGAAGACCTATAGCAAGTTAGGTCTGAAAAGACAATAAACTGTAAATAAACAAGTAATGAATCTCTCCTCCTAACTGAAATTTAATGGGAAATTTACTCACATTTTGGTGACTTTGAGTTAAAATGCATATTTCAACATCTTTGGGGAACAACCTGTAGTTGTAAGGATGAGTTAAGCCAGCACAAATCTAAAAAAAGTTTGAGAGCAAAAGCAAGGAACATAAGATATATACAGTAAATCACTCATTTGCAGGCTTTTTTGGTATGCCAGATTAAAGGAAATTCTTGTATAACTCACATAAGGGTTTTCAAGTTGGTAACCAAGTGTAAGAGTTTGAACTATTTCCTCCACCTCATTTATCAAAACTTTTGTTTCCAAGAAGTAGTGCTTTTGCTTTTTGTCAACAGTAAATGTCTCCTGCAGAAGGAAGCTCTGCAGAATGGGCAGTTTAAAAGGATGCCTGGAACAAAACAAGGAACAAGCAGAGTGTAAAAGATCTTAACAGACAACCACAAAAAGAAATCATGTAGAGTTCAGCTTGAACTCCAAAAATTTTCAATTGCAGACGCCATCAGGGTGTCAGGTACAGAAGCAAATCACACAGGACCAGGACCTCTAAAAAATTACTGGAGCATAATTACAACTTCATACAAACTACACACATTTACCAGAATTTCTGATAAAGAGTTTCCATCCTGGGTTCAGGGAAGGCTTGGAAGAGCATGGGAGAGGGTGACACTCTAAAATCCTGACATGCATGACTGGTACATACATTTTATACACCTGCATGGCCAAGACTTCATTTCAAATATGAGCAGTGTAAAAAAAACTTCTGGCAGCTTTGAAAATCACCCCTATCAACCACATTTCATGCTTTCTGTAGAAACAATACCTGCATGCCAGGAATCCTATGCAACAGATGTTGAGCCAATACATAGTTCTCAGAATAATTTACTACTTCAGTGTAATGTTTTATGGACTTTATTAAATATTTCTGCACATTTACTTAGTTGGATGTCTTGGGAAAATGCATTGCCTTTTATAAGCAGACATTGGACTGCCTTTATACACGTTAGGATATCTGGTACAGCAATTCGTTCTTCATTTACATACTTTTTCCACTATTGAAAAGGCATCTCTCAGTTTTTTAGTTATCTCCAGGATGCACAGGGGCTCCTAAGGGAGCCTGTGCACTCCTGTTGACCTTACTATGCCTTAAGAAAGCTGAGATGTCCCCAGAGATGATCCAGGTTTCTCAAGTCTGAGCATACATTCTTACCAAGGCCTTCAAGCTGTGTTTTGATAATGGGTAATGAAGAGAGAAATTTCAGAGACAGCCAATATCTAGAAGCAGCACACTCATGCTCATCAGGACATGGAAACATGTTCCAAAATCTAAACAAGACCATTTGTTATGTGTTTTAAGAGGGATACCTTTGGCTTTAGAATTATTCCTAAGGACTAGAAAAAAGGCATCTGGAAGGCACAGAGGATCGGATCTGGATTTTGGAACTTCTCACCACTTTGAAGTTTGGACACACCATAAATCCTGCTGTTTTCATGGAAGGAGGCTGTAAGTCCAACAGAGTTGCCAACAAACACATTGCCACAGCACACGTGGCCTGTTGCCTTTGACAACTTTGGTCACTATCATTTCAATAAAGAGGCCAAAAGCTAAATGGATGCAAATAACCAGCCCATGAAGTTGGTGTGCTTGAGCAAGTTCGGACAGCCAGAGGGAGGGAAGCACAGGCTTTGTGCATGTGGCACTTCCATTTTGTAAACTTTTCCCAAGAACATCAAGATGCACATTAAATTTAGGCCAAAACATTCTTCAGGGGTAGAAATAATAAGACTACTGAACCTGAAATGGAGGGTTCCACGTTTTTGATACAGCATCTTCTCCTTCTTCAGCTCTTCTATCTGACCTTCAAACTGCAGCATGACAGGCAGACTTTTATAATCTCTCCATACAGTTTTCACAGAAAAGTTTGTCTTCTTAGGCTGCAGTCAAATCATGAGACCAGAAGAGGAAAGGACAATTGCATCAGATTTACTGCATTCATATTCAGGAATGTCAATATAGAAACTACATTGCTCAACAGGCTGCAGCAAAGCTGTCATTTCACAGATCAACCCCTTGCTGCTTCAGCTTAAATCCTGATCTCCATTTACATAGGATTAAAAGTGACACTAGTGGAAAACCACTGACTTCAGCAGAAGACAAATGTATCCCTTGAGTGTAATCTATTTGCAATATAAGCAAGCTTTAACTCTGGTACCAGTACATTTACATACAAAAACCAATTGGATTTTCAAAGCATGGAATACTATGACTAGAAAAACACTTTTTGTTTTAAGACATCCTGCGAGGAACTGACCAAAGTATCACTTTGGAGGAGAAACTGCTGATTACCCTTCCTGTGCTGCAGACATCTAGCAAAGTAAGAATTATTTTAAGATTGGAAGGGATGCATATAAACCCAGGCTGTTGCTATGCTCACTAGCAGGCAAGATATTTTGATTCTCCAAGACAGTAGAATCTTCTACACCTGCCATATATCTGCACCAAAATGTAAGTAATCACATCTACAGCTCTCTTTCTAGCCATGTAGTCTCTCTTTGTCCTCTCCTCCCTGACTTTCTGTCCGTAGTTGGCCTCCCAAATAGGTGAGAAGTACTCAAAACTACACCACGCAAGGTTTTATTTTCTTTTTGAACTTAGTTTTACATTGCAGGTTGTCAAAACAGACAGAAATAGAAGCAGCACTAGAAGTGTTTAAGTTTCAACACTAGCAATAACATCTCTCAGGAAGGTGGCAGACCCGAAAAATACAGTGCTGAGTCAAAGAAATTGCATGTGTGTTTCTTTCTTACCATTGGCAGGTTCTGATAGCTGGCTGTGAAGTTAAATTCCTGTTTTGTACTCTTTATCTTAAAGCAGAGAAATTTGGCTTGTTCATTATTCTCCAAATGAATCTCTGTCTTCACAAGCCGATTCCACAGAGATATCATTTCACCATAGCTATGCAGAACATTCCTCCCAAGGTGATTAAATGTGGACGCCTGAAAAACAAAGACGAACACATTAGCCTGGCTGAGTTAGAACAGACAGAATCCTGTGTGCCAGCAGCACAGCACAGAGGTGAAAAGAACACATTTTCTTGGAGATGGTCATTAGAAGAACTATTAGAAATAGTACGCCAACCTTTCCATTATCAAAATATTCTGAATTGCCATAAAGATCGCAAAGTTTATTTTATCCCCTCTAAGCAAAGAAGAGAGAAAGAGCTAAACAGTTGATGAACATTTTTTTCTCACTCATGAACGTTTCTCACAATCCTCCACACTGTGCCTGAACCAGCAGTGATCTAACAAGGGAAAGCTGCAGCTCAGAATAAAGGAACATCTTAAACCTAAGTTAAAGATTTAGACAATTGCAGTGGATTCTAAAAGCAAGGCAAAAATCCCAGGCTCTCGTCTTGTTTATACAGAGGCAGATAAAAAGTTAAGCTTCTCCAAGACAAATCTACACTTTGCATAGCGACAGAGGTTTTTCATATTGCTTAATGCACAGCAACTGTAATGAAATCGGTTTTAAATCTCGATTGCATAGCACAGTCTAAAACAAATTAGGAGGAAGCTTAGAATCCATGGACTCAGGGCACACTGATTCCACCCCGTTGACAATCGTTGTATAGAAAGTGACAGAATTCCAACAGAAACAACAGAAGGCTACACTTGAGAACCTGCTATTGAAGGTCCTCACACAGGTTTGTGGGAGACTGGAGTCATTCTCTGAGTCACAACAGAAGAAATAACCTTTCATTTCTCAGGATTGTTCCCAACCACTGAACTATCCAGTCCTCTAGCCTCCAACAGGATTACTATTTCTCCTACTGAAGCTGTTCGTATTGCAGAGTTACTTATTAAATTACCGAGACACTTATTCAATTTGTAGAGATACAGTGGGTTGAGTAGCAGCAAGAACACCTCAGTGACAAAGGTGTTCTTCTGCAAGATCAGAGCGCTGACACTAACGGAGCTGCAAATACTCATGGAGAATTTTTACAAAGGGTGCCATACCAAGAGGCAGCAAGTGCCAGGAACTACACGACAGCCCATTGAGCAGGATACTCTCCAGGAAGAGGTGGATTACAATCTTCTCAGGCAGAGGATGCCTTTAAATCTAACGCCTCAAATTTAGGTGGTTTTTAGGTTTTAGAGGTTTGGCTATTGTCCTTCCTACTTTTAAAAATGAAAGACACACTCAACTGTTTCATATCACTAAGGAACAAATTCTAAACATTTCTTACATGATGATCCAGTTTTCCTATTTCCTGAAACTGTTAGCTCATGGTGGGGAGGGGGGAAAGCAGGGCAGAGCAGAGAACTTTAAAACAGTAATTATTATTTGTACACTCCTAGTCAATGCTAGTAAAAATAGTATATAATATAAAAATAGTAAATATAATAACACTAGTAAAAATAGTTTATAATATTAAAATAGTAATTATTATTTGTACACTGCTAGGCAGAACTCTGCCATCCTGTATTTGGGCTTTGTGCAGGGAGCGATGCACTCCCATTCCAAAGAGGGGCAGAGGTGGTGGCCCTAACATTTTTTCAAAGCTAATAAAGAGACACTGGCTGTGCTGATTCGGCCACCCCAGAGGAAGAACAGCTCATCATTCAAGCACAGAAAACAGATGAACATAGGCATTTCAAGATCTTCTCTTATAAGCCGGCACACACTGCGTGAGTTTCTCAAACAAGCTGCTTCACGTAGCATGCTGAACAAGTGTTATTTCAGTAGGATGACAGTTCTGCTGCGTATCGATCACAAAGCTCTATCATCTTTGCCGTACGCTATAGGACGCATCATGTTACTAACCTGCAGGTACGTGGTAGCTGGTGTGTAAATGTGAACTTTCCCTTCCTTTTCATTGCCTTGATCTTTAAAGAATAGCTCCGCTACGAGATTCTTAATGGAGAGAACTTTTCCAGTTGTCAGCTCCATAGTCAATAAATACACAGAATGCTGAGGCTGATGTAGTCTGTGAGCTGCATACAGATACAGCCATGGGGTGTCTATATTTAATCCACCTGGAAGGAACATATATTAAAGCTGGCAGAAAAGTGAGATTTCAGGCTACCTGGATTCTAACTCCACAGCAAAGCTGATAAGATGCTGGGATTTTGGAATGAGGCTAAAATGCTGCTATTAACCTACTCTCTTCCAGCTGCCAAAATCTCTGCATGGTATATAATGAAATGTATGTCCTTCACTAGCATAACATACCTCATAGCGTAACACATAGGGAGGTTTGCTAATAAATGGAAATTTATGAAGTCCAGTAGCTAAATGGCGCCAGGAAAGGGTTCTACTGCATGATCTGCAACAAAATGTGAAATCTTTACCTGAACTGTAAGTCTGTAACCATTATTCACATAATTACAGTAATGGCCTTAATCAAAGCTGTTCTGACACATGCCAACATAGCAATTCAACTCTGCAATACATACCTTTTGAATAAGATTGGTAGGTTATTTTGGAAACTAGTTTATAGACAGCTCAGGATGTTTTTACCTGACAAGCTGCTGAAATTTCACTAGTAGACTGTTGAAATTTTGCTGGTTATTTATCAAATTACACCATTCACTCATTGTGATACAGTTCAGTAACTCATGATTATTTTATGACAGACACTCACAAAGTAATCTCCAAATTTTTAAAACTTCAGAATTAACCTGACCTTAGTTTGTTTCACCTTAAGAAGCAGAAAAACATCCATTAATCCACTGTATCAAGCCAGCTGTTTTGCATTTATAAGGACCCAAGTTTTTGCACACATGGTGTATACTAGATTTGAAGAAAATACATCTCAACAGCAAATCTGCACGGCGAGCCAGTCATTGCCCTCATTTATACAGCTTCATCCACTGAAGCATAAATGGTAGTGGCATTCAATCCATCTTAAGCACTAAATGTCATAAAACTGATTTTTGGCACACCACTGGTAACTTAACACCTATTTGAGAAAGAACTCTAAAAATGTAAAATACAGCTTATTATTAGAAAGGCCTACTATCTGCTCTACTTTATGAAGCAAAAGGTCTAAGATAAATGTGATTTTTAAAAAATGTCCATACATACACACAGGTCTTTAATTTATAGCTTAAAACACACCATTAGAATTCCGCTCAGTGTCCCATTTTCTAATGTTCTTAAAACAAACTTGATCACTTTCTAGAGTAAAGAATTTTTTTAAAACATGGTTCACTTCTTGGGCAGTTATCTATCTCAGTCAAAAGCTAACAGGATATTACTGGTCTACATTGGGAGCACAGCCATCAGGAGAAGTTATCCCCCTCTGCACAGCACAGGAGAGGTTATGTCTGCAACACTGGATCTGGTTTTGGAGCACCCAGATTCAAGGTGGATGGTGAGAAACCAGAAAGGCTACAGCAGAGGGCTGCTATGATGATAACGGGCCTAGACAACAAGACCTGTGACAAGAAGAGAGGGAGCCGGGCTTGTTTGGTCTGGCAAAGGAACGGGGGAATCTAAGAGCTGCCTACAGCTAACTTGAAAGTAAGTGGCAAAGATGAGGAACACAAACCCTTCAAAAGAGGCAGACAATACAAGGGACAATGGCCACAAATTGCACTTTGAGAGGCTAAGGAATTGCTGGAAGAAGCTAGCCAGCTAGGCTGTGGAAAGTTGGAGATTTCGAAAACTCAGCTAGGCAAAGCCACAGCAGATGTGATCTACTGTTAGGAACAGTCCTGATTCGAGCAGGAGGCTGGTCTAGATAACCTCCAGGGTCTGTCTCTTCCAACCAGTATTTCTATGATTCTGTTACACCCACGCAAAACTACATCACAAAATCCCAGCAGCAACTTTCAATGCCTGCTTTTCTAATCACAGACTGGAAATGGGTTGTGGTACTTCACCTTCCCACTTCTTCAGGCCATTTCTGGATGCGTCTTTCCACTGCAGCCCAGCCACAAATGGCACGTGGTCATTATACTGCACCTCCAAGTTGGTACTGCTCTGCAAATAAACCCGAGAGTCGTGCGAGTGCTGCAGCTGGGTTCTATAATTCACCTGTTTTTCCAGGACTTGCATGGTAAACTGGAAAACAAGTGAAGCAAATTTAAATAAAAACAGGATCCCATCTTCAGGGCTGTCTAAGTTAACACACACACACAGCACCAGGAAGATCACAGCTAGTGCCTCTGCTCTGCACTTTTGCTATATATACTTTTTTTATATATATACTTTATATGCTTTTTTAATATATATATTTTTTGCTATATATACTTTTATACTTATTTTCTATATATACTTTTTATATATATACTTTTTTTTAATACTCTATAGCTTTTCATGCTTGCTGACCAATTACAGATTGGGATTTCTTTCATATGCATTTGTTACATCTACTGGAGATTCAAAAAGGAAAATTTCCACCAATTTTTAGATCATTTAACTTTGTTGGGGAAAAAAAAAAAAGAGACCATAATTCTAGGTCAGTCTATGCTGGCATCACAGATAAATTCTGTGCTTACAGGTACTCCCTATGGAAACAGAATAATGACAACCCACCTCAGAAAACTATTACCCATTCCAAGACAATAACAGAGAAACTGTTATTGCCTGCAACTTCTAAGAGACAACTCAAAAATTTACAAGAATAGTTTCCGTAGCTTCTGTAAGAACTTTCCACAAATAAAACAAAAGATAACAGGGTATGCCAATATAAATAATTATTTTCTTTCTTTTTGTAGCCCATAGAAGGTGCTTCAAAAGAAGGCATAACTCCCCTCTGAGGCTTTTAATTATACTTTACTACATTGGAAAACTTTTTACTGATCCACGGTAGAAATCAATTTGTCACAACAACAACAAAACCAGGTCTGATCTTAGTTCAGCTACTGCATTCCATACCAACTTCCACCTAAATGCTGTAATATTCTAACTTCTTATAACCTGAACCCTCCTTCCACATTGTGTGAGCAAAGCAACCTTCATAAGTCTCTGAGATCATTTTATATGTGCAAACTCTGCAAGAAACTCAACCTACATTACACCCAAACTTTTTCAGTATTTGAAAAATCCATCTACTGGCTTTCTCTTGTTCATTTTAAATGTCAGTGATCTCTGTGTGCCTGGGTTAAGACCTTACCTAACTCAAATTTACTAGGTCTGGATATCTGACTTGTATTATTAATACATAGCACAGTTAGGAAAAAAAAAAGTCTTAATAACTAAATTCATCCCATCTTTTTTCTTAGTTTGTCTGTAAAATATTTGAAGTGAGGGTCTTACTCTTCAACAATCATGATTACCTCCATGAAATAGTTGACTAGAGATGAACTAGAACTGTTCTTAAATGCTTGGCTGATCAGCAGTTTCTTCTTGTTGTTTATTTCATCCCAGTGTCTCCCGTAGTTCACCTCCATCTGGGAGGAAAGCCAAGATGCACTCGCTTCGTGTTTCAGGTGAACCTAAAGAACAGAAAGCCACCTTTTTCCTGTAAACCTTCCTTTCTCTTTTATTCGCTGCTGTTAACTGCCTGTAGAAATATTCCCAAGTAGCAAGCAAGACTAAAGCAGAAAGGGTTGCAAATTCTCCAAAGAAACATCAAAGAATCATAGAATCATTTAGGTTGGAAAAGACCTTAAAAGACCATCAGGTCGAGTCATTAACCTAGCACTGCAAGCCCACCACTAAACCATGTCCCTAAGCACCACATCTACCCATCTTTTATATATCTCCAGGGATGAGGACTCCCTGGGCAGCCTGTGCCAGTGCCTGACTGCCCTTTCAGTGAAGCATGTTCCATCAGAAGATATAAATTCAGTGTACAAAGCCCAGAACTTTTAGTCTATGCACTGCCAGTCAAATTGCTTTTCTCGAAAGCTAAGGTAACTGGCCTCAGGTTCTCCTGATGGACTGCCTCACATGGATTCACTGTGCAGCTGCAAAGCCTGGCAAGATCTTGCTTCACGGGAAATCCTAACACTACTTGGCTTCAGTCTAACTTGGACCAAAAGCAAATCTGAAAGGATACAAAATTTCCCTTTAATTCAGAAGCTTATTTTTCAGCCAGCTCGCTGTTCTGCAGCAAATACTCAGTATTAATGGTGATTTGCCTTTAAATTAACCTTTGTCTTCATGCCGACTGTAAAGGAAGAAAAGTTAAACAGATCTGCTTTTTCTGCATGAAAGGGTCACACACACCAAAATTTCTAAGAAAGCATACAAATCTGAACCAGAAAGTTAATACAAAACATTGTAAAATGCCTTATTTTCCAGACATACAACTTCTGATGAATAAGCAAAGAGACCTCCTGACTTGTAGTTACAAGAAGTGTAGAACAAGATAAATGATAAACTTATTAATACTATTGTTTTATATATAACAAAAATTTTCACAACAAACACTCTGCAGAAGTTCTGTGAATTAATACATTAAAAATTACATCAGTGGAGAGTTCCATCACTTACAGCTGTAACGGACTGCACAAATCAGCAACTTGACTGGATATCTTTGTCGACACAGAAAGCAAAGAGAAACAAGATGAGAAGAAAAGGACTGATCCAAAAATGCAAAAATGGGCATCGCTCTGTTTAAGCCCCTCAGTACGTGCGCGGCACAAGGGTGCTCAGCCCTCAAGTACACAAGTGCTTTGGTCAGTATCTCTACCTTGTGATTATAGGTCGGAGTCTGCATACAGTGAAATTCATGCCCAACATCAAGTTTGTACACGCCATGTGCGCCCGTCTCCACTTTAATCTTTTGCCGCATACTGCATTCATGATGAAGATTTTTTGCCTCTCCTGTTCAAGTTAAATCACAAAGTTACGTATTCAAATAAACCAGAAGTAAACTTTCAAAATATTAATAGTATAAATCTAGTGCTGGCTTCAAGGTTGCTATTTTTCAAAAACATTCCAGTGAGATTTGTCTATTTTTACAGATATATACTTGTTGATTTACCCTACAAATCCAAAGGAAAGCACATATTTGATGACTCTGCATTTAAGAACAGTGAGTTTGTATTTGCTAAGTAGGTGATTTACATCTAGGAAAATGAAAACACTACCACAGTAAAAAGCAAAAGACAAGTAGGTATTTAATTCATGTAAAAGGTCTGGCAGTATGTTCTGCAGTCTAAAGGTACTGACCAAAGTTTGTGAAGATTGGTACCGATACTGGTATAACTGCATTGCCATGAAGTTCAGCTCAAGAATTATCTTCGCTATCTGCTCCAGATCTAGACACATTTTACAACTACAATGTTGTTGTCAAAACACTGTTTCTGACACCTGAACCTATTTTCCTGCTACACATCTGTCCAACCTAACAGCAACAGCTTTGCACTTCTGACTACAGACGTGCTGTATATGCAAAACAATTTGTAAAACTTTGGGAAAAAATGTGTTCCATATTGCAAATTTTGATTGTTTTCCACAAGCTGTACTACAAATGAAAATCCTAGGAACAGCCATGTTACAGGCTCTACATGTAAGAGTTTGGGCCTCTGTTTACTTTATCCTCTATTAAAATTTAAGATGTTCCTAAGTTCAGACAAATGGAAACAGCTGGTTTGTATTAAGAATGGAATGAAAATGATCCAATGATTTAGGCCGATTTTGTTTAAGAAAAGGAAAGGCTCTCCTTAGATGTTTATCATATTTCCATTATTTCCATGTTCTTTCACTCATCTTTTCTTCAGAAGCAATAAATAAATAAATAAAAACAGGCACTACGTTTATTACATAAATGGAATTTTACCTGGGTGAAGTAAAAGCACTACGAACTAATCATGATCAACCTTTGCAGCTTTCTTGGGGTCTCAAAATATTTCATGATTTTCTGTTACCACTCAGCTCCCGACATCATGACATTACATCTTAAACCAAAAAACAATAACGAACTTCTAGCCCTTGTGGTCACTGAGAAAAAGCTTCAAGTAATAAATCTGAAGTTTCAAGCAATGTGTAGGAATACTTTTTTTCCTTTTTTTTTTTTAAATCCAGTACTTCTACAAGGAATCACTTGCTGACCACTTCAGGTGGAACAGTTGCCAAACTGGGTTTATATCAAAATATGACTTAAGCTCTAAGTATATAATTTCATAATTACCTAGCTATAGTATAGCTAGACATCATCTAATACTGTTGTAAGTGTTCGGGTATGTTTCTGTTTGTGTGTATAAAACATTCTGATCAGCATGCCATTTTTAGTTAAATTATGGGGTCATACCTGTGTAAGTTTAAGAAAACTCTGCTACGCGTATTGCTACGTAGCCTCTCTGAATGTGCAACATACCTTACATACACAATCACCCTACAATGCTTATCATGACTAGCTACTACGAGTATTCAATACCTTGATACAATTGTACTGATGTTCACCTGCTTTGCCCAACAAATTAACACACAGTTCATACGTTGCAGCCAGGAGAACATAGCCAACTGTTCCCTAGAAACAGTCCCTCGTATTTTTAAGTGTATGTATGCAAGCATTCATTTTGTATAAACACCTGAGAACACAAATTAATTAGGAGCAATTCCCATTGAAAAAGTGATTTTTAATCAAATGTTGGGCATGCTTGTGAAAAGCACATTAAAAAAATGAATTGTTTTTTATATGCAGACTCAAAGACTAAAGTTTTTTCAAGTGAAAAGAGAAACTCGTCCCAGGTCTCAGATCAGAGTTTAAAAATCAACTGAAATCTGTCTTGTGAAGAGTGTCCTAGTCATACAGGCAAATAACTTGCAGAAAAATGAGACAAACAGAATGCTTTTACTTTCCCTCTTTTTCACTGTACCTAGGAGTCCATATTTTATCCTCAAACCATGAGACCACAAGCCCTCATGTTGCTGGAGAAGACCGATGACGCGAACTCCAAGAACACCTGGAAGGTAAGTCTCCCCTTCCAGTGAGTATTGTCTCAGCTTATCATCAGCCTTTTTCTCCAGAAATGCTACAAAAAGAGTAGAAGTGATTATGCAGTGGTAGAACATGAAGTTTCTGTAGCTAGTAAAAGGAATACTACAGTGGGAAAACCACAAATGCATTCGGTCTCATCCCATCTCACTGAGGAACCCCACGATGTACTCCTTGTGTAGTAAGCAGAGCTGGATGTTCAAGCTCTTTCTCCGACTACATATACAGCCTGTAGACCGTATTACTCAGATACTGCTCAAAGTTTAGTGAAATGAATCCAGCCAAAGCTGCTTCTAAAAGGAAATAAATTCTAACAGACCCATCTTTTAATTAACCAAGACCCAACATGTGAACATGTGGATATTTACTTCTACATGAAGTCAGAGCAAGGTTGTGGCTTTGCAACAGGAGAACTGGTGCAGCCTAGTTCTCAGGGGATAAGGGTTTGAAATCAGACCCCGAACCACTTTTACATGCAGTCACTGCAATCCATGTGAAAGCTAAGGATGAAGATTTCACCAAAAGAGGATCCCCCAAAAACCAAACTGGCATTATGCATTCCTTAAAAGGTAGTTTTATTTGAAAATATTGTGTAATCCGATGACATTTCAATGTCTTTGCCACATGGAGACTACAGTAAGAAATACTAAGGAAAACATGAGAGCCTTAGACTTAAATTACTGGTTTATTCTGCTGTATTCATTTACCTTTTAATGAATTGATGTTATAAAATAGTAAAGCCCTCTTTCTGATACTTTCTCTTATGTTTTCCTCTTAATGTATTTGTGAGGAAAAAAAAAGATTTCAAGATTTTTAATACAATGGGTCTTAAGAGACATTTAGCTACATTTATGTGTCTCTGCACTGGTTTGTACTAACAAAAGTGAAAACCAGAAAATATTCTAAGAGCTGTTATTGTTTTGGCATTTTTTTGTAAAGTGCTTCCTTACAACTTATTTCCCCCACCCTCTTCAAAAGTAATTAAAAACAGACTTAAAAAACAATTTCTTTTATAATTTCTATTATTCTGAAATACATATTAGTACTAATGTATCAAGGATAATTTCCAAAAGCAGTCTTAATGATTTGAATTGAACTTTAGAAATATGTGTCCAAAACCAGGCAACCCTAATATATAAGGGCTCCAGAACTTACATTTATATGGCAAATACTTACTGTCCTCTAACCTGAAAGAAATGCAGCATCCTTCAATAAATTATTCAGGGACACTGAAAAAGCTATCTTCTTGCCAAGTTGTTTAGTGATGTTTCCTGACAGAATGATAGGACTGCTTTGCTTTATCAGCTTTACCTCCAGTTGGGTCATGTATCTCTGCTCTCCACTCAGCATCTGCAAATCTGTCATTCCCTAGAATAAACAAAGAAATAAAAAACCAAAACCAAACCCCAAGCCACTCAACAGTACAAACCGATTAAGTTTTGAGAAAGCAATAGTATAAACTCAGGCATTTCAGAAATGAGACAAGAGGAGGAAGAAAAGAGATTTTTTTTTCTATACAATCAACAACCCCCCTTCCATCCCCCGAAACCATAAAACTTGCTGTTAGTAAATAAAGGGGAGGAAGGATGGATTTGTTTTTCCAGTTATACAAAAATCACAGTGGTGTGAAATGCTATTTCCTTCACCTCCTGCTGGCTTCAGTAGTGACTGGAATCACTAAGAATGTTGCATTACTGGGCCAAAAAATAATATGGTGTTACTGGAAATATTGGCAGTCTCACATTAGGTAACCAGACTTAAGTTGGACTAGAAGCAAATGCAACAATCTGCAATGCTAATTAGTGTTTGGGTTCGTGAGAAACATCGAAAAAGTCTTTGTTGAAATATTGCTCTAGAAAAAAAAGAATCTGTTAAATAATGTGCTCACTGTAGGAAAATGCAGTGTTTGAAACCGATGGGCTGGAGGCCCATGTAAGACACGGCATCCTGCTATGGGTATCAGTTGCATAATGAAAAAATTGTTCAAGCCCTGGAATGTAAACAAAAATGTCAGTAGAGTTTCAGTGATAAACTCCCACCTGCATTTTTGTTTGCTTTTTCATTTCAGAGTTCAAACATGGGCATTCTCTTGCTTATTCCCCAGTGCTTTAAAAAAAAAAAAAATCTGTGATATAAAGAACAGTATCTTAGAGATTCTTACGTCTATAGAGTCCACAGACGTGAAGAAATTAGCCTGGGCTTACTCAGAGTCTTTACACATGGTCAAAATACAGGTCTGAAAAACCGTGTGACTACATATGCACATAATGAGCCAAAGTCCACAGGAGTCAATGGGATCTTCTCTGCTGACTTAACACCGGAAGCAACCCAAAGGTTTTGAGCACTTCTGAATGTGAAAAAAATGCTTTAGACTACTTGCAGAAGCCATGCCTTAAAAGCTTTTAAAACACAGCAACTGAGTCTATCTCAAAAATACATCATAAGGAGAACTGGTAATGTCTCTGATGGATTGCTCACAAAACTATTTTTCAATGTGTGTGTTTTTCATTCCTGTGCTGTTATTTAAGTATTCATCCTAGTATGAGAGCTCATGACCTGAAAACATACCTTAATGTAATATACATCTCGGTCATCTACTATCAGCTCCAGGTGTCCAGTTCGTGAATTCTTAGAAAACTCAATTCTCCCTTGGAGAAAAATAAAACTGTTTACTTTTTCTGAACATATACTGTTCAGTGACGCTTCATAAAACTGTACCCAAAATGACAGTTGCCATTGTTGTGAACAATATAGTTACAGAGTGAGAACATAATAAATATCAGAGCAAAGGAAAAAAGTTAGGAACAGAGTTTGCAAAGGCATTGAAGTGTCCTCAGAATACACATCTCATTTTGAAAGGAGATTCTGAGAACACTAATTGAGAAGAGGCCACGAAGCTGTCTCCAACAAACCAGCTTAGTTCTGGAAGCGATTTATACATTTCCTTTAGGCCTGTGCTAAAACTTGTAAGCTGTGTTGTGCTGTGGAGACATTTCATGAGCTCAGAACACTGTGCACCCAAAGCTTTGCGCAGTGTAGGTAAATCTTCCATGCAATCCATTTCAAAATAACCAGGATGCCAAAAAAAAAAAAAATCCAGAGGGAGAAATTCTAAATATGTGATATGGTAGAATACATCAAAACAAAACATCACTTGACCAGCACGTCAAAGCAGCTGAAATATGTTGTGCTATATTATTACCACATATTTATTAGTTTGTATTTCATCAATGTGTTTGTTGATTTGTTTTCTATGTTACACTGTGATTGAAATGTTACTTTTTATAATAATGCACAGCAATATCATAGTCAGTACTTAATTGACCTGGCAACAAGTAATTTCATATCATAACTAACAGAATACAGCAAACTAAAATTCAGGAATAGTAAGGCCAGCTCAGCATATGCAAAAGATTACAGAACAATCCCCTGTGTTCCTTAGCCTTAATTTCATTTATACTGGTAACAGCTTTCCTCTTTAACGTGAGTTTGTGAACCAGGTCCTGAACCTCTGACTGTGGAAAATAGACTTAAGCAAGGTGCAAAAACCACTGGGAATGGGTGTTACCTAAAGCAATAAACTGAATGGCTATCACACAATAATGCAGTTTTAGCATTAGATTATTGACTGAAATATATTGATATTTCTCTGTTAATTCTAATGAACTTCTCCTAACCGACATCAACTGATGATCTGGTTCTTAGCTGAAAAACCTACCATCAATCTCGATTTTTTTCTTCGGTTGTATGAATTGGATTCTGAATTTCTTCTGTGGGACACTAAAATTTACATCAACACCAACATCCCTTTTCAAGTCTGACTTCGGAGTCCCGATGAAGAAGTGAAGGACAGCTTCATTTGGGATCCATGAATTCTCCTGAAGGAAAGAACAGATAACCACGTTTGCAACTGGCACAGCATTTACAAAACAATCTATCACACTGAGTTACATCGCATGATCATCCCACCTTCACCACTACAATAATTTTTCACCTATCTGCTTTTCAAGGTTTTCAGCAAGAAATCTCTGTTTTTCCCAGGCTGTATTTTCTATTCCCTGTCCAGTGCTTGTCTTGGAAAATGCTGCCTGAACACCTTGAATTTCACAGCATACTGACCTTCTCTTGAAATTATGCTGAATCCTGCCAAAATTTATGGAAAATCAGACCACACTTCCAGTTATAAATTTAAGCTGTATAGCTCAGGCCTAAGTGACTGGGATTTGGCAGGGCTGCCTTAAGCCCCCACACTCTGGTGTCAGCAGTGGGATGCGGTACACAGCGCCACGACCCTGTAGTGGGTACCTTAGTCAACAGTTTTGGCCTTGCCCTGCCTACAGACATCAGATTCTCTGGCAGAGGAAAACGCCTGTTCCCTTCCTGCTTTTATTAGAGAAAGTTGGAAAAACAAAATTACAAAGGGAAAGTTACTCTGCTTCTTGCTCTTATCTCACTGTCTTAGAGATACTGAGCAGTGTTTGAATACAGCCAAAGCCCAAATTGTCTCCTGGTAAAAAGAATTAGCTCAAGCCCAGCAGCATACTTGTGCTGTGACAGAAGATAAGACTCCAGCCGCTGCCCATGTTAAACACCTATCGTATCATTTTAGAAAAAGCCATAAATTCTTACTGTCCCCTGCAGAAGCTGAAAACCATTCCTTCCGCAGGCTTGCCCTACACATTAAAACAACAGACAGCCTTCTGGAGTGGATTTACTGGAGCCTAACTTCTGCTTTTAAACAAGGTGTTTAATGTAAATTAACGATTTGGGTTTTGAGGGGTTTTCTGTCACAAAGAGAAACAAGTCATCGAAGTGAGGCCAGGTTGTTTAGTACTGGGCACCACGTCAAAAATCCTGGTCTCTTCTTCCAGCTCTATCAGTCTTATCTAACCAAATGCCTTAATATTCCTATGCGCTGTTTTGTATATGGAAATAATATGTACCTACTATCAGCATCAGTAATTTGTTTTCAACATATTTTCCCACTATAATGGGAATGGAAATAATAATAATGTTAGACCATAATGAAATAACGAAAGCCAGTTAAGTTGAATACACAGTGCTGAGATATACCGTTCTTTCATCAGCATAACAAACTAAAACTAAAGCCAAAGCAGAGCATGCCATAATGGTACCTGAGGAATATAGTTATATGCAGCTTCCACAATGTACTGCTGCAGGCCTCTGTCTTGCTTAGTTAATGTGACAGCCACTCTCAAAGGTCCAGTAAAGGGGAAAACTAAACCGCTGGCTGGGTTGGGATACGACATTTCAGAACACAGCTGCCAGCCAATCATCTCAGACACTGGTGGAAGACAACAGTTGAACACTCAGTTAGCACAACAAACGAAGAAAACATGCAAATGAACATTGCACTGAAGACCTTTTAGAACTAATATGTAAAAAAGAAACTCTAGGGAATAAAATGATCTGTTGTGGATATTTCAGAATGATCAAGAAACATGATAGCTAGACTCACCTTTCTCCCTAGTGCAAGATCTGGTTTCTGTGTGGTCTTGGAAAACATCTATATCTTCTGTCTCATCCACCACTGTGAAGTAGAGCTTAGAGCTACAACCAAGAATTTCAAACAGTCACTTAATTGTGCTAAAGTCACAGCAATATTTAAACAAAATTCTCAGTTATATGCCATCTTCTCCCAGATGGGAAAACCAAGAAAGATTAAGCTCTGCTAAGGTCAGTCTACATTTCTACTAATTAGCACTGATTTTCAGCCACAGTTTCCATGTTTAATCTGTCACTGTCTTGAGATTCTTCTGCAGTTCTTCACAGTCAGGATTAGATTTCTTTGTTCTGAGCAATTTAGTGTGGTCAGCTTATTGCAACTCCACTCACATCCTGGCTTCCAGATACTTTTTTTTTCCCTTAGGCTATGTATGGACATCAGTTTTGTTCCAGTCTTGAAGTTCTTCCAGAACTTCAGAACTTCACTAAACTGCTTGTACAAGAATCATGGTCTCTGTACTTGATGGGAGCAAGAGATTTAATGCAACATCTAATACTCTACAGTCAGTCTTTTCATAGAATCATAGAATCCCAGGTTGGAAGGGACCTCAAGGATCATCTGGTCCAACCTTTCCAGCACAATCTAGACGAGATGGCCCAGCACCACGTCCAGCTGAGTCTTAAACGTGTTCAGCGTAGCGGAGTCAACCACTTCCCTGGGGAGATTATTCCAATGATTGACTGTTCTCATCGTGAAAAATAATGCACAATATGGGTTTGTAAATATTTTGACTTTCACTCTGGTCTGTCATCCATCCTAGCTGGCAGAAATAGAATTCCATCAGTAAGTTTCCCAGAGTCCTAAGGGAATGCATAGTTTAAATAGGGTCTAGAGAACAAGTCTTATGAGGAGCGGCTGAGGGAGCTGGGGTTGTTTAATTTGGAGAAGAGGAGGCTGAGGGGAGACCTTATTGCTTTCTACAACTACCTGAAAGGAGGTTGTAGAGAGGTGGGGGTCGGTCTCTTCTCCCCAGGAACAAGCGATAGGACGAGAGGAAATGGCCTCAAGCTGCGCCAGGGTAAGTTTAGGTTGGATATTGGGAAAAACTTCTTTACTGAAAGAGTGGTCAGGCACTGGCACAGGCTGCCCAGGGAAGCGGTTGAGTCCCCATCCCTGGAGGTATTTAAAAGACGGGGAGATGTGGTGCTTAGGGACATGGGTTAGTGGTGGACTTGGCAGTGGTAGGTTAACGGTTGGACCTGATGATCCTAAGGGTCTTTTCCAACCTTAACAATTCTATGATTCTATAATTCTATTCTATGAAATGCCAAGTCTGGAGTCTTTTAGCTCTTTTCTGAACTGCATATCCTACAGTACCGCCATGTCCCAAATCAAGAGAAACACAAAGGAACGACAATCCACATACTGTAAATACTTCATTCATCTGTTGTCATGTCTAAGTGGCATGTAGCTGACATGTCGTTTACAATATGTCATCACACTGATGACGTCAGTGCCTTCTACTTGGACTTCTATCAAATCTAAAAGTCCAAAGAAAAGAGAAAGCTAGCAGGAAAAAAGAGAGCTAAAAAGCCTGGCTTGCATTAACACAAGTAATTCATTTCCTTAACATCTGACAGTTGTTGAGGTGGTATTTGACAATGTAACCTTTACCTAACATTGAAGCACCTAAGTAAAAACTCACCAAAAGGGTATGAGCACACCTTGTTAGTACCATATTCCAAATTACTCCTTGTTTTGCTAAATACCATTCTATACCCAGTTTTACTAAATACCATCTGTAGAAGTAATGCTAAGCTTTTCCTCCACCACTTTCATACCCTGAACTAGATTCTTTGGACAACAAAGTTCCAGAAACAGCACTGACATTCAGCAGGAAAAAACAGGGGAGTATGAAAAATTCATTTACATCTTTTATCATAAGGCTTTGATTTGAGCATTTCACTTCAGTGGAAAAATGCATGTTTTTATGGTAAAACAATGTAAAGTGCACAGAATAATTTCCCCTTCCTTTTCTTCTGAACAGCGGATTTGGACTATGAGTCAGGCTGAAGCAGTTTGTTTTCTGATAAAATATATTTCTGCTCTATTACTGAGCCTGCCAGTTAAGTTCTGATTCAAGAAAGTTATCACGGCTACTATTTAGGAAGATGTCCTTGATTAATCTTACCTGAAATTAATTATCTCCATAGATTCTTCTGGAGTGTTCAAGAAAACTTTGAGCTCTTGCCCTTTTTTTACCTGGATTCCCCCATCGAGACTAGTAGATGTCCTCATTCCTGTTAACCAGCTCAGGCCAGCTTGGCCCAGAGTCCCCACAGTTCCCATTTGGACAGAAAGCTGGACAAACGCACTGTTGAAAGATTCAGATACACACCTTTCTATGAAAAGCACTTTCTTTTTAAAGCACTTAATTTAAACCACAGGCTGCTCATCCTTTTCAATAAATGCATAGTGTTTGATGCTGTAACACAGTATATTCTAACACTACAATCATGATGGCTATTTTGTTTCAGGAAATAACAAAAAATTACATGTACACAGACATACAATTTCTAACACGAATTAGAGTATAGTTTTATTATACCTCCTAAGTAGGGGATCTGAACCAGCCTTCAGCATAAACTATCAGGAAAGGAAAAGCGATTAGGATTGAGTGTTATGGTGTAAGCTTATCTCTGTGTATACAGCACTTAGTGAAGTTTAGTAAATGTA
This sequence comes from Theristicus caerulescens, assembly GCA_020745775.1. Lineage (NCBI taxonomy): Eukaryota > Metazoa > Chordata > Aves > Pelecaniformes > Threskiornithidae > Theristicus > Theristicus caerulescens. The sequence goes on from CM036562.1 coordinate 97,975,269, forward strand.
TTCAGTATCTATAAAAAGCTACAATAGCCAGGTAAGGAAACATAGGGTTACATCATCCACTGGTTTGTAGATCCATAACCTGTAACTGCATGTCTGATCCTGAGAAAAATCCAAAGTACCATCCCTGTAACAGGTAAAGCGTTCAAAAGATCACCTGCATGCAAGCATTTAAGAATTTGATTTAGAGACAGGAGGAATGGTCAGCTTAAAACAGAACTGGAAAAGTACAGCAATAGAGTTCCGAGTCAGACAGGCAGGATAGGAAACCACTGCTGGCCTTCTCGCAGAGCAACCGCTCAGCAGTATAAGGCTGATGACTGCTTGAGTTCTTCAGGAATCTCCTAACTGATTACAACGGACACTCACACAAAACTTTCCCATCAGGAATTGCTATTTGACATCGGGAATATGTGAAGCGACACATTTGCAGCAGTTATTACCTCGGCTTGATATAGCCATTTAGAAAGAAATTTGACTGTTGTTTGAAATCCGCATTCCCTTTGATTTTTATGTTGATGGCTGCTGAGGCATTGACTGCCAGCTGAACAGGAAAGCCTGAAATTGCTGGAAACTGCAATTCTTCAGTGGCCAAACTCAGCCTTTTGTTAAACTGGACTTCTTGCCCCTATGGTGAAAGAACCCAAACAAACAAAAAACAGAATTTTATTTTTCATAATAAAGTCATGGTTCAAGAATTTTTCCAGATGTAACTATCCACTGCATTTGTCTGCTGTGAAAGTGTTTTTAACTGAGCTGATTTGGGAAATAAGGCAGAAAGCAGCCCAAAGCCTGCATGTGGCCAGGGCATGAGTTAGACACTAGTCCTACCCCAGTTAAAGAAAGAATTATTTTTCATTTAAGCATGGATGGATTTGAATGAGAAAAGCAAGAGATAAGAACCATCAGACAACAGAACAAGCCCTTGCCCAATGTTTTGAATGCTGTTTAAACCCAATATATACCGGTGTCTTTTAGAGTTCAATTTAGAGAAACCATAAGTAATATTTCGTATCTTTTACATATCTGTCAGAAAGTGGTTTCTCAAGGCATTTACTTTCAAATAGAAAAAAAAGTTCCTCTTACCTTCAGAAGTTTGACAGCCAGCTCAGCCAGATTTAAAGAATGTTTCATTTGTTTTCTTAAATCTTCACAATCCAAGAAGCTAAGTTCATTTCCAAAGATTTTCATGCTTAGCTCACACTTCAGTGCCTCCTTTCTCACCGTTCTCTCAGTGAACTGACATGTGATAAAGAAATAAATCAGGAAGAGAATGATGTTTATATTAATTTCCTTTCAAAATCCTAATAAACAATTCCTCAGTGCAGGCTGTTATGAGTAAACAGACATTAGGCTCCCTTTCATACATATTTCAAGACCACTTATGACCCTGGATCAGTAACTGTTCTTTCCAGCTAAAGCTCAGCTCCATACCACACGAGCTGACTTTCACTACAAACACAGGTAACGCCTAGTCCTAAGATGACTGGGCAAAAGGAGAAGTATTGCAATACATACCCACAAACAGATGAAGCTTTGAAAAATACAATCTCAATTAATACAACATTATGGGTGCCATGATTGCTAAATAAACTGCTAAGAAGTAGAATTTTTATGTTTTCCCTCCATATGAATCAATACAACAGCAACACAACATGAACAGGAGCCTACACTGTAAGAAGAAACTCTAAGAAGATGAGTCCCAAGAAGAGAGATGGTCTAAGACAAACTAAGTAAAGCATGGCCCCCAAGTTTTCCAGATAATACATCAACAACTGAAGTCAATTCCCAAAGCTTTCCTGTTATATACATAGAACACAGCTCTCTCCAAACACGGGTCAATTCACAGAGGGTCACTGTAACATCTGACATCAAACTGGCAAGTCAGATGGCAAACAGCGTGATTCAGGAACTTAACATCAAGCAGCTGTTTACAGTGCTGCAGAAGTCAATAGACAAAAGGACATCAGTATAAAGAGGATCAGAGCTCAAAATAATGAGAGGAAGCCCAAAACACAGGCAACATACTCCCTTGGCTGAGAGTCATTGTTTTGAGACAATAAAACAATCTGAAAAACTGAAGATCTGGCTCTTTGCTGCTTTGTATTTTATGTAGCTGTTAAGTTCTCTACAAGTGAGTGGAACCAGTTACAAACGCTTTATGCAGAGGAGTCACAGTAATACAGAGCAGTTGTCCAGTGCAAGAGGGGGCCCTAAGGTTAACTGGGGAATGTCATTAGTTTTCCAGGATCTAGAGAGTCAGTTACCTTTTTGACTAACTCACTCATCTTACTGTACTTTCTGCCAGGACAATTCTGGTTAGCTTTTCTCAACTTTGGCTTGCCAGACTTGGTCCCAAGATGATCAGTGGGGCTGTACCGCTTCAAAGTCAGCTTCCTCTGCTTGACTTTTCCTGTTGTTTCCACTGGGTTTTCCCACTTGTGGTTTCTTTCATTAGTGTTTGCAAAAAAAGGGTCACTGAAAGTAGCAGACTTCTGCCCAAAAATCTTCTGCACGAGAGCTTCAGCATTCTCCAGTCGCACGCCAACCTAGGGGAAAGCATACAGCATTGAAAAGCCTGACAATGAGATGTGTAAGCCGTGTCCAGTTCTATAAGCAGAAATTAAAAAAAGTGCATCCAGATACAACCTTTAGGTTTTTGTACAAAGAAAGATTTGCCATACAAGATCACAGCGGTCTACAAAGTTCAGTATCCTGCCTCATGCAGCATCCAATACTGGATATCTCAGCATTAAATCTTTCCAGTAAAAACTCTTTAGTTTGTTGATTACGTGAAGCTCAGTACAAAATAAAAATCCTTTTTTATTCAGGTACTGGTTCATTTACACCACGATGGGACAGTTTGAGCTACTGCTATTTTAGCATGTTACAAACATTATTTTGGTTGGAAAACAATAATGCACCCTTTTAGCACTCCTGAAATACAATTCTGTTTGGAAGTTTGACTAGAATAGTATTACTAACACACATAAATCCAGGGTATATGACACTGGAAAAAATATTTTTTTCCCTTGCAAGCTTAAACGTGAGATCTGAAGGCTACATTAAATTCTTTCTTTCACATACACATTTTTACCTGCGATAAAGAGTCCATACACCAACTACTGCTTTCTCTTGGAGGCACAGTAGAGGCTCAATTAAAGCTGATGAGGTTGCAGGCAGGTCATTTAAATATCCCAAGCATCGGATGCTCAATGGGACTAAAACAGTGACTTCAGTTAGGTATATATGACTATCTATCTCCTGTATTAAAGGAACAGTGTACCCAAACCAATCCATTTTCCACTGTAAGTCAACCAAAGGAATCTTACTATCCTAAACAAAAGCTAGACCAGCATCTCAGAAAGCACCAACTTTTATCTTTCATTTCAATCAAGAACAAGAGCTGAATGTAACTTACTTGGCTAGTGTATGGTGCTGTCAGAGTGAAAGTGGTTTTATTATGACTAAGTCCATTACACAAAGGAGTCATCAGTCTGAGGCAACTTTGCTGTAGCAGTGAAAAGCATACCTTGCTAAAGAGGTTTTAATGGGAAAATAGAAAATATTTCTTTTTACTTCAATACACCAAGTGTCCCTTGAGTAGGGGGATAAAAACAAAAAACATCAACTTGCCTCCAGTAGATTTATAGCCTGCCCCATAAGGTGAACAGTCAAATTTGTCATGACTGATCGTGGTAGAAAAGATGCAGGAGAAAAGACCACTGATGCTTCCATATTTGCACCTGCACCAGCTGCAATAGAAAATATCAGACGTCTGTCATTTGGAGATCAGTTATTCTTATATACTTTGCAAGTCTCATCATTCTTTGGGAAAATGCAACTCTGCTCATTAAGAAGATGGTGAATAAAACATTAAGGCAACAGGTGAAATTATTTAACTTTTTCGTATAACAAAGACTTCAATGGACATTACTGAAGGCCTATTATCTAACACTAAAAGAAGAGCATTTACAATACATATCATATGCAATTGCACTGGAAGAGATGGACAGAAAATCAAAATGTTACTCTGAAAAATATTATCTAGCTTTTTTGCTAAAAACAAATGAGGAACAGATACATGTAAACATGTAAAGGCCCAGAAAAGCCATGTGGGATTTTAATAATCCATATGCTTCAAAGCATTTAGTTCTAAAACTCCACATACCTGAGTGGAACGTGACATCGGAATATGAGGAGTATTTCCATGTCTCCCGGTCAAAATCTCTGCTAAGGATTTCATCAGGAATAGAATCTCGAAGGTGCTCCTTTAGTGGATCATCTGTCTCCAGGAGCTGAGAGAGATGACTCCAAACAAAGGAGCCCACTTAAATTAAATGAAGAAAAGCATTTGGAAATTAGAGAAAAATTTAAAATGGTTTTAAAAACTGATACAGGGAACGTTTCTATTTATTTGTACCAGAATTAATCCTAAACCATTTCCCTGACCACAACAGAATTCATTCATTCTCAGCATCATCCGAATCAGTCTGATGCACCTATCTTTACCATGGTCAACTTATTTAAATACTGTCTTCTTCTTTCCAATATGGTATGTGAGGGGCCGTTCAGTTTAATTTATGCCTCTCAGCTAATCTAGGCAGGCAAAGAGGTAAGGTTAACCTACCTATTTACTGTTTGCAAAGGATCTTCTATGCTAAATTCAAAGGAATGCTGGGGGAAAAAAAAGATACAACTCTAATACAGACATTAGAGGCAGGCTGTGCAGCTCAAATAATATTGGACTGTTTCTGTTCCTTCTTCAAAGAACAGATGCAACAGAATTATTTAAAAGATGGTTTTAAACTCTAACTTTGGCAGCATCGCTCCTTTTGTTCTTGAAAATGACTGACCCAGTGTACTGAAACATAAAAAAAAAATATTTAAGTCTGGGATACAGAGCGAGCACATGAAAATCTTGAAATAACACTTAAAACTATAAGCAGGAATAAACAAAGCCTTTTAAATGCAAGCATTAAGCAACTTTACATACAGGGAGGTCTATTAGTCAGGTACCCTACATGAACACTGGCAAGTGATCACCAGCTCTCCTGAGGCTTATGATGGAATTACAGGTGGACTTGTAAGAGAAAACTGGCAATGAAGTTTCTTTACACACAGCAAACAAATCATTCCAATATACAGACTCTTTCTACACTGTGCAATTTACAACATTTCCAAAAGCACTTAAAAAAACCCCAAACCCCATACAGTTAAACAGTGGTGACTCAGAATTAATATTGCTGCATGACACTGTGCTGATTTCCTGGTTTGGCCATGTATGCGCTGCGTTGTGGGGGACAAACATTGTCCATGTGTTTTGGAGTCTGGTTCTTAAATTTTTTTTTTTTTTTCTCCTGAGGATAAAAGATATTAGGCTCCAGTGCTAATTCAATGTACTGACACTGAATACTGATATAACTGCATTTTTTCACAATACAACTTCTTTTTTTCATATTGCTTTTTCTGAATGTGGCAACTAAAAATTAGTATGTGCTCTATGCCTTCAAAAGCACTTGTTACTCAAAAGTCTATTATACGAATTATTTAGGTGTTACATCAACCAAAGACGAAGGAAGGAAATTACAAAATGCATGAGTACTGCATTAAATTGTTTCAAACATACAACATTTTGGATGGACTTGTAGAGCTCCTTCATAAATCAGACAATTTATTTTTTCTGCACGGAGCCACAGGGAGGAGCGGCACTGAGGGTACACCTTGACGGTATTTTGCAGGCTGATGCCATTTCTCTCTGTCTGAACTCTAACCAGAGGGGAACAAGCCCCCTCCAAACCACAAGCCACATCATCAGGTGAACACAATGGCAAGCCTGAACTCACAATCACCGCAGGATATACTGGTCTGGACAGAGCATCCTGATAAAATGGATACACGGCTCCAAGTTCAGAGCTGGCTGGGGTCCAGACACATCAGAGAGCAGACAGAGCCTGCTTTCATCTGCCTGCAAACAACCCTTTCATGTTTGCTCCTTCTTGACAGATTTAAAAGCAAAGGATTAGTCTAGAGGCATTCTTTGCTGAATGTGGTGAAACCGTTTAGAAAAAATCCCTCCTTCATCCAAAATATGGGATCAGCTTAAACATCTGTGTGCTTTGGTAATAAAAAGCTGATAGGACTCTGTACTTTTATAGAACCTACAGTTTCATTTCATACTAGCCCAAACGGCTTCTCTTTCAGATAAGCTACTTACATAAAACGACTATTTTTAAACAGTATATAGAAGATTTTCTACTCGGCATCAGTTCTCAGTTCAGTCTTTCATGTCAGTAATCTGGCTCAGATCAGACAATAATTGATTATGGAACCACAGAAGCAGGAAGCATAAATCAGAACACACTATCAATAATTAAGACGTTATGCTAACTTTTCCCCAAATGACTGCTACACCGTTGGCCAGCTATTATACATTTGGATATGTGATTAACACCCCTCACAAAGCCTTTTTCACAACACCCCTAACACAACATGTCCCAGTTCCCACATTTTGCTTTTTCCCTGTCTTATAAACAGTTTCTTGGTGCCATCTGTTTGCCATTAGATCCACAGTTCTCAAACTGTGATCCTTAGCAGACCTTCAGTTGACCTGAAGAATCACTCCTGACACAGTGATGAAGCACCTCCCACTAAGCCTTGATGCTAACTGCAGGAAGCCTTAAAGTTCCTAGGTATCTTAAATCATCTAAATGCAAATCAACAGGCTTTTCTTTGCAGTCTTCAGATCTGCTTAGTTTCTGTCTAATGCTATCTTTAAAATCATAAAATCATAGAATGGTTTGGGTTGCAAGGGACCTTAAAGATCATCTGGTTCCAACCCCCCTGCCATGGGCAGGGACACCTTCCACTAGACCAGGTTGCCCCAAGCCCCATCCAGCCTGACCTTGAACACTTCCAGGGATGGGGCATCCACAATTTCTCTGGGCAACCTGTGCCAGTGCCTCACCACCCTCAGAGTGAAGAATTTCCTCCTTATCTCTAATCGAAATCTACCCTCTTTCAGTTTAGATCCATTACCCCTTGTGTTATCACTACCTGCCCTTGTAAAAAGCCCCTCTCCAGCTTTCTTGTAGGCCCCTTCAGGTACTGGAAGGCTGCTATAAGGCTGCTCTCCCCAGAGCCTTCTCTTCTCCAGGCTGAACAACCCCAACTCTCTCAGGCTGCCTTCACATGAGGTGTGCTCCAGCCCTCTGATCATCTTCATGGCCCTCCTCTGGACTCGCTCCGACAGGTCCATGTCCTTCTTATGTTGGGGGCCCCAGAGCTGGAGGCAGGGCTCCAGGTGGGGTCTCACGAGACTGGAGCAGACGGGGAAAATCACCTCCCTCAACCTGCTCGCCATGCTTCTTTTGATGCAGCTTAGGATATGGTTGGCTTTCTGGGTTGCAAGCACACATTGCTGGGTCACGTTGAGCTTCTCATCAACCAGCACCCTCAAGTCCTTCTCCTCAGGGCTGCTCTCAATCCATTGTCCACCCAGCCTGTAGTTGTGCTTGGGATTGCCCCAGCCCATGTGCAGGACCTTGCACTTGGCCTTGTTGAACTTCATGAGGTTTGCATGGGCCCACCTCTCAAGCCTGTCCAGGTCCCTCTGGATGGCATCCCTTCCCTCCAGCATGTCGGCTGCACCACACAGCTTGGTGTCAGCGGCAAGCTTGCTGAGGGTGCACTCAATCCCACTGTCCACGTCGCCGACAAAGATGTTAAACAGCACCAGTCCCAATACTGACCCCTGGGGAATGCCACTCATCACTGGTCTCCACATGGACAACGAGCCGTTGACTGCAACTCTGTTTGAGTATGACCATCCAGCCAATTCCTTATCCACCGAGTGGTCCATCTGTCAAATCCATGTCTCTCCAATTTAGAGACAAGGATGTCATGCGGGACAGTGTCAAATGAACAAGTTCAAGTAGATGACATCAGTTGCTCTTCCCTTATCCACCAGTGCTGTAACCCCATCGTAGAAGGCCACCAAATTTGTCAGGCACGATTTGCCCTTAGTGAAGCCATGTTGGCTGTCACCAATCACCTCCTTATTTTCCATGTGCCTTAGCATAGTTTCCAGGAGGATCTGCTCCTTGATCTTGCCGGGCACAGAGGTAAGACTGACTGGCTTGTCGTTCCTTGGGTCTTCCTTTTTTCCCTTTTTAAAACTGGGGGTTATGTTTCCCCTTTTCCAGTCAGTGGGTACTTCACCAGACTGCCACAACTTCTCTAATATGACAGAGAGTGGCTTAGCAACTTCATCTGCCAGTTCCCTCAGGACCCGCAGATGCATCTCATCAGGCACCACGCACTTGTGCACCTTCAGGTTCCTTACATGGTCTTGAACCTGATATTCTCCTACGGTGGGCAGTTCTTCATTCTCCCAGTCCTTGCCTTTGCCTTCTGTGACTTAGGCGGTGTGGCTTGAGCACTTGCTGGTGACGATTGAGGCAAATAAGTCATTGAGTACCTCAGCCTTCTCCATATCCCGGGTAAGCAGGTCTCCTGTTCCCTTCTGGAGAGGGCCCACATTTTCCGTAGTCTTCCTTTTATCACCGATGTTCCTATAGAAGCTTTTCTTGTTGCCCTTGACATCCCTGGCCAGATTTAATTCTATCAGGGCTTTAGCTTTCCTAACCTGATCCCTGGCTGTTCAGACAATTTCTCTGTATTCCTCCCAGGCTACCTGCCCTTGCTTCCACCCTCTGTAGGCTTCCTTTTTGTGTTTGAGTTTGTCCAGGAGCTCCTTGTTCATCCATGCAGGCCTCCTGGCGTTTTTGCCTGACTTCCTCTTTGTTGGGATGCATCGCTCCTGACCTTGGAGGAAGTGATCCTTGAACATTAACCAGCTTTCTTGGGCCCCTCTTCCCTCCAGGGCTTTATCCCATGGTACTCTACTGAGCAGATCCCTGAAGAGGCCCAAGTCTGCTCCCCTGAAGTCCAGGGTAGCGAGCTTGCTGTGCACCCTCCTTGCTGCCCTAAGGATCTTGAATTCCACGATTTCACAGTCACTGCAGCCAAGGCTGCCCTTGAGCTTCACATTCCCCACCAGCCCCTCCTTGTTGGTGAGAACAAGGTCCAGCATAGCACCGCTCCTCGTTGGCTCTTCCAATCACTCAGAGAAGAAAGTTATCATGAACGCATTCCAGGAACCTCCTGGATTGCTTATGCCCTGCTATGTTGCTCCTCCAACAGATACCGCAGTGGCTGAAGTCCCCCATGAGGACCAGGGCTTGTGAATGTGAGGCTGCTCCTGTCTGTCTATAGAGGGCCTTATCCGCTCAGTCTTCCTGGTTGGGTGGCCTGTAGCAGACCCCCACTATAATGTAATGTCACCTGTCCCTGCCCTCCCTTTAATCCTGACCCATAAGCTCTCAGTCGGCTCCTTATCCATCCCCAGGTGAAGCTCCATGCACTCCAGCTGGTCATTGACGCAGAGGACGACAGCCCCGCCTCGTCTCCTTTGCCTGTCCTTCCTAAAGAGCCTGTATCCTTCCATTTCAACACTCCAGAGCCATCCCACCACGTCTCTGTGATTCCAATAAGATCATAGCCCTGCAGGCGTGCGCACGCCTCTAACTCCTCTTGTTTATTCCCCATGCTACGTGCATTTGCATAGAGGCATTTAAGTTGGGCCCCCGATGAAGCTGACTTACTGGCTGGAGTGGCTGGAATTCCTTTGTGCTGCTCTTCAGGTGCTCTTCTGCTGACCTGTGATCCTTCTCCGGGCTCTGGGCATCTATTGCTGGCACTGGCATCAAACTGGTAGGAGTGGGATGGACTGAGGTTCCCCTCCCTGGCAACTTTAGTTTAAAGCCCTCTTCACCAGCTTGGCAAGCCTATGACCGAAGATGCTCTTCCCCTTCTCTGACAGACGGACCCCATCAGCCCCTAGCAGACCAGGTTTCTCAAAGTGAGTCCCATGGCCTAAGTAGCCAAACCCCTGGCTGTGGCACCAGTCTTGTAACCATTTGTTGATTTGCCAGATTCAACCGGCCCTTTCAAACCCCTTCCCTTTCACCAGAAGGACTGACAAAAAAACTACCTGTGCTCCAGAGTCCCTTACCGCTGCTCCCAGGGCTCTGTAATCCTTCCTGATACTCCTCAGGCTGCTCCTGGCTGTATCACTGGTGCCCACATGAAACAACAGCAGCGGATAATAGTCAGTGGACTGTACGAGGCTTGGTAGTCTCTCGGTGACATCCCTGATATGAGCCCGCAGTAAGCAGCGCACCTCTCTAGACAGTGCATCACATCGGCAAATGGGTGCCTCCGTATCTCTCAGAAGAAAGGTGCCTACTACTATCGCCCGTCGCCTTTTCTTGGTTGCACTGGTCGGTATACGGGGAGCAGATCAGGCTGCCTTACACAGCTCCAGCGTCTCTCCTGGTGTGATGGGTCTTTCCTCTTCAGTCTGCAGAGCGGTGAAGCGGTTCTGCAAGGGCACCTCAGGCTTCAGGGTAAGTCTCTTCCTCCTGCTGGTCCCTACCGTTGCAACCATCCATTCTTCTGCATTATTGCCCCCCCCCCTTCTGTGTGTGTTGGTGGGGGAGTTTTTAGCTGTTTGGCCATGGGCTGTGGGTCCACTGCAGACTGTGCTTGGAACCATAGAATCATACAGGTTGGAAAAGACCCTTAAGATCATCAAGTCCAACCGTTAACCCAGCACTGCCAGATCCACCACTAAACCATGTCCTCAAGCACCACATCTACCCATCTTTTAAATACCTCCAGGGATGGGGACTCAACCACTTCCCTGGGCAACCAGCTAGCTAACTGTTTCTCAGCCTCCTTGATGTTACGCAGCCATCTCGCCGTCTCCTGCAGCTCAGCCGCCACCCAGGACTTCCACCTGGGCACAGCTTTTGCAGGCAGCTCTGCTGCCTGTCCCTGCCCCAGGAGAAAGGTCTGGGGTCTTCCTACAGTCTGAGGTCTGCACTGCAGCCTCTCCCTTCTGGTGGAGGCATCGGCCACCGCCGGCGTAGATGGTACGGACTCCCCAGCCAGAGCTGCAGCCTTTGCTCTCAGATGAGTGCCCACCATTCTGCCTTGAGGCTCAGGTAGGATGAGTGCCCTTGACCTGTGCAGATGGTCACAGAACAGTGCCTGGTTGCTGGGTTATGTGTACTTCATGTCTCCCACTTGGTCAGTGGAACGCGCCTCCTTCGAAGAGGTGCCCTTCCCCGTGCGCCCTTCCGCACAAACTGCCACACCACGCCCTGGCTCCCGCGCCAGGCCCTGTTTGCCCGCCCTGTTGGCAGCGCTCCTGCTCACAGCGCTCCCCGGGGCTGCCTTTTTGGGAGTGAGGCGTGGCTGCCATTACTCCTGTCCCCACCTACACCTCATCAGCTGCTCTCCCGAGAGCTGCCAGCTCCTGGCGGGTCTCTGCGCTCCCCTGGGCTTTCCCCGGCTCAGGAAACCTCCCTGTGCACCGCAATTCCTGGCTCCACTGAGGAAAGCACCTGCACCAGAGCTGATCGCCTCTGCGAGCAGTGATCAATATTAAAACCATATCAAAACTGATGTAAAATAACTGCGAAAGAGGACAGTACCACAGAAAGACCATGGTAGCAAGTCCTTATAATAAATATTTGTATTACATCAAGTAAACAAATAGTAAATGTGGAATTTAGGAGCATTAAAAAGGTAATTAAGAAAGTTTACTTTATACCTGCAGCTTGCAATATTTTTTTCTGCCACTTGCTCCTTTCTCAACTTAACAAAATGTAATTTGCAGTTATCCATTTGTATTTCTAATGCACTAAACATTAAAGATGTTCCGTGCATCTCTTTCTCAAGAGCATTCAGCTAATGAAACGTTGCCAGTAAAGGGAAGCAATTCTATGAAGAGTCCCTCCTCACTGACTATTGCTAAAATAACAGTATCACAATTCCAATACAAAATGTGGCCATCATACAAACAGTGTTTTAAAACAACCTACAAAGTATTAAGATTAAATAAAAATTGATATAGGTTGGTACCATTACACCTGTAAAGTAAATGTTACATTGAAGTATTAAGAATGTGTAAGACTTCAGTAGTTGCTTGGCTAACCTTGACTGGATGTTTCTTTCAGCAAAGTCTTTTGTACTTGTTTAAATAACTCTTCATGTGGACATTTCATTGCTATATAATAAGCAGCAATCCTTATTTCCACATCTTCACTGGTTGCTTGATACAGCTGAATTAATATAGCGTTCTAAGAGAAAAAGAGAAAAAGATAACCAAAAAAGACAATTATGACATTTACTCCCCTAAACCACCTCATGTACTCACTTTCAGGTACAGGTGGGTTTTTCGTTCTGAAAGAGATAGCCATTGCTTTATACCTGACAAAGTCACTTCGTGCAACATGTATACAAATGTATGTACATATTCTCTATACTACCTTATCCACAAATTTCCGGAACAAACTGTCATTATGACCTGAATCCTTTACTGACTCATGTATACAAGACGGTCTGCAACACACAGCCTCGCTCGCTAGCATTCCTGTGAATGATGGTGTTATCCCAGCACAGGGGACAGTGCCACACACGTGCCACAGCTAATACACAGACAACAATGGCTACATTTTTGTTAACAGGCTATTGAGGTCATTACTCCTGGTCTCAATCAAAGGGTAGGACTGTAACAAGTTTATTCTGTTCAATACTTCCCTGGTATCAACAAATATGAGTTGTTTGGTGAACTTCCAGGAATTAAAACATTGGTGACTGATACTATCAACATTTCTATGAGCATTTAACAACCCCAGTCCACCCACAGGGTGTCGGTTTAGCAGTTCATTTGGTAGACAATGATGGGGCGTATGACAACATATAGACTTCATACCTTCAACAGGTCTTAGGAGCAACACCGAGCTTCATAACTGCAGAACAAGCAGATTATGCCAATCCATGCTGCGATTAAATTTTAAAGAGCCATAGAAAATGCTTCTCCAAGTGCAAGTCCATGTGGAACTTCTTGTTCTCCTGGAGCAGGACCGCCAGCTTTCCCCAGGCTAGCATTCCTGGCTTTGCCATTCTTTTTAGTACCAAGTTATTTGAGAGAAACAAGTTTTGTGTTTTCTTCTATTAAACCATTAACAAAATGTTCGAAGTATGACAATGTATTGTCAATTACAACAAGCTTCTCACATTAGTACTCTAGCATTTCAGAGAATGCTACAGTGGAACAGACTACAGGAAAAATCAAGTACTGTGGGTTTTCAGCCACCCAACTGAAGTAACTTTTTAAGAAGTCGTAAGCATTACCTCAGCCGCTGAATGTGTTACCTCAACTACAGAAAAGCATATTATAGGTCTATTCATCAGGGTGGTCCTACCAACCTCTCCAACAGCAGAGGAGCTCTGCTGGAAGACACGTTTACACTTGTTCCTGATTCGTTTGCATGTTTCGTAACTATTTCAGAAAGTCAAAACTCTGGGACAGGGCCAGGAAGCCATCAGTCACCTGCTGGCAATAAATCACTTACCCTGACAGAGCAGGGAATGCGCCTGAAGGCCTGGATAGCAGCTAGACGGATTTCCATCGGATTACTTTTCAGGGAAGCGCACAAGCTCAAAACAGGAGCTAACGAAGCTGCTGCCAGTCCCGCATTTCCAATGGCTTTTAACACCAGTTGCATCTGTAAATACAAAGCAAGGTAGAGTAAAATGTTATCCACATGTTGTCAGCTGTACATGAAGTTTTATTGCATTAACATTTTCTGTGCAAAATTCTCTGTTTAAAATGATCGCTGATCGTTTGGGGGGGTTACTGCAGCCCCTGTTGTACCACCTATACTCTGGCTTTAGTGTGAGGCCAAGACTCATAGGAATATGGACAGCTGTTCCAATGCCATGTAGCACTTCTAAGTAAAACCTGACTTAGACCTGGTGGAATACAAAAGCATTTAAAAAAACCTGCATTGCAATGGAAAAAGAGAAGTCATGGATTTGATGTACGGTAAAAGTTTTTCAAGTACTTTGATATTTTGTCCCTTTTGATTACAGACATTTTGACCTTTTAGTAATTCAACACAGAGGTCTGGACACAATAACAATTTAAAATAATAATTTGTCAACAGATGCCATAACGTTACCAGTTTTCTTCGCTTAACACATAGGAAACCTGTGCAACTTCACAACCCAGAAAGCATGTTACTGCTGGCAATCAATGAATTTTTAATTACAATCTCTGTATTAAAGTTTAGAGCCCAGGGACTTCAATACAACATGGGGCCTGATTTTCCTTTTACTGACAGTGCCCTAGAAAAAGCCATACTAAAGCCAGCACAGTTAAAATGTTCAAAAACCTTGCGCAATTGTTTGGGTCAAAGACTCCATTCACTGTTGGTTTGAGACATCAGGTGGGAGGTCTCTCCTATTCTGCTCTGCATATTCAGTAACGTTGGCATAGTCAAAGACACCTCTCCCACACATCTGTACACGCGCTCACGGCAACACACTGCTGAGGTTCAAGAGGCTGCTCTTCATTCATCAGACAACTGTTTCAGCGGTAACCTACCGAACAGTTTCAAGAAGCTAATGAGACTTGGGCAGTCTTCCTCACCATGTCCCTCTTCATTGGTTCCCTGTTTTGATTTACTAACCTCTTGGCTAATTTTAATCAGATTTGTTGGAAGACAAAAAGGGTTAAAAAAGCAAAGTTTTCATGAGAACAGGCAATTGGGTGTACTGATTTCAGCTGGGATGGAGTTAATTTTCTTCATAGCAGCCTGTACGGTGCTGTGTTTTAGATCTGTGACCAAAACAAAGTTTTAGCTATTGCTGAGCAGTGCTTGCACAGCGTCAAGGCTTTCTCTGTTTCTTACTCCGCCTGCCCAGCGAGTAGGCTGGGTGTGGGTAAGAGGCTGAGAGGGGACACAGCCAGGACTGCTGGCCTGAATTTACCAAAGAAATATTCCAAACCATATGGCGCCCTTCTCAGCAATAAAACTGTGTGTGTGGAGGGAGAGGGGGTGGTTCCAAGGTATCCACTGCTCAGGAACTGGTTGGGCATCTGTCTACTGGTGGCAAGCAATTGCTTTTGCATCACTTTGGGGGATTTTTTGTGGGTTTGGGGGTTTGTGGTTTTTTTTTTTTTCCTCTTTACCTCGACCAATGAGTTTTGTGTTTTGCCCTTCCAGTTCTCTCCCCCATCCCACTGCAGGGGGAGTAAGCGAATGGCTGTGTGGTGCTTAGCTGCCTACCGGGGTAGAGACGAGAAATTAGTGCTCTTCCCCACAGAGAAAGATTGCAACGTGAACTGAGTAGACATTTGCTTCATTTGGTCAACTGCTAGCAAACTGGCATGTATAGTCACCCCGTCCAGCAGCACAATCCTAGCTTGGCACTACCCACGTGGCACTCTCCTCGCCCAGCTGGCAGCAAGGGATGCAAGAGGAAGCAGGGAGAGAGCAGATGCTTAGGTGTCCGTGCCAATCCCACTGACAATCAGTTAGCGATATTGAAATCAAAGCCTCTCTTGCAAATCCCACCCCCCATCCATCTTTGGGAACTTAAATGGCTGGTTTGATTTGTTGAAATACTTCTTTCTAAGAGCTCAGTAGAGACCAGTGAGGCACCTCTGAGCGACATGAGACCGTTCGCCAGTGCAGTGATGCCTCTTTCCGATAGAGAGCACAGACTTTTAAAAATACATCCTCTATTCCAATTTTTTCTAATGAGAGTAATGTATCCCCAGATCATGTAAAATCCCAAGTCTACCAAAATGAACTAGGTAATTTCATACAGCACAGAGTAAGAAACTGAAAACATACGCAGAAACTACGATTCTATGGTTAACAGGAAGACAAAAAAGTTCAGCAATGGAATCTCTTTTGGGTTTTTTAATCAAAATTTTGTTCAAGGCCATAAAATGTGGTTTTTTTAAGTTACTCCTTCAATAAATGGGCTAAGAATTAAAAGTCAACAGACCACTCACACTGTGGGAAGAAAAATATAAATCCCATGTGTTTAGCTTGCACACTGGAAAAATAAAAAGACACAAATATATGAGATAAACTTAGCTCTTGGGCTCTTACTGCTGTCTGATGCACTGTCACCAGTATCTCTATTTTCTAAGCATGATAAGGAAGAATTGATTGTTTAAGTAGATCATCAAACAGAAGATATAAAGACATTTCTTCCACAGCAAATGTCAATTAAAGATAAAAAGCCCCAGAACGGTGACAGGAATTACTCCTAACTCCATATCACATATAGCAACTAAGAATGATTTTCCTCTCCTGTCAGTCTCCCAGTATCGTGACTGACTTACAGCCAGTAACGCTGCCACTCAGCAGAACTTATTAGCCAGCAATAACACAGCTAACACTAACTGTACGCGAATTTGAGTCAAAGGAATAGGAAACTTTCATCCATGTGCCATTTTACAGGGGAGTGATGGGTGTTCTTCCATATCCCAAGTTATGAAGCTTCCTTCATCAGAAGACCCAAGACTTTTCCTTATTTAAATACACAAGAACACCCATGCTGATAGGTTGTACGTGTTGGATTACAAAATTTTATCTGCCCATCCTACCAAAGACTAGTCATTTACAGAGCTTGTATTCATGGCTTTCTGGAAATCCACTGAACGCCATTTTCATCAAACAAGTTCTAGATCATAAAGGGAATAGAAAAGTAAAGCGTTATACCATACGCTTCCATATGATTGATACCTGGCTGAGTCCTTCTGAATCTTGCATGGTACAGTTTCCTCCCAAAAATTTCCCAAGCGTCTTCATCACACTCTGCACGGCAGGCGCATCATCACAGGAGCTGGAAGCTGAACAAAACCTATGCAAGAGAGCAGTTACGCCTAAGAAGCAGCTCTGACTTGCTCCCGGTGACTTCAGCAAGGGCTGTAAACAAGCACAAAAAGAACAGGGTGTTTCAGAAAAGTCATTCTCATTATTACTGTAACACACAATAGAAAATAAATGTATCAAAATATTTACCCACTAAAACTCAATCTCAACAACGCATATTTTCAAACAGCCCTGAAAGGATTTAAACAAACAAACAAAAAAGGACAACCCTGCAGAGATACAGTGGAAAATTATTTCACCTTCATATGTAAACGTACAGGCTAAATTAGTATCAACATGATACAGACCTCAGTTCTTTTCACAAGAAATCATGCCCTGTGCGCTTAGGAAGGAGTGTGAAAACAAATCTAAACTCAGTGTTGGGGCCGGTCCTGTTCAATATCTTTATCGATGATCTGGATGAGGGGATTGAGTGCACCCTCAGTGAGTTTGCAGATGACACCAAGTTGGGTGGGAGTGTCGATCTGCTGGAGGGTAGGAAGGCCCTGCAGAGGGACCTGGACAGGCTGGGTCGATGGACCGAGGCCAACTGTATGAGGTTCAACAAGGCCAAGTGCCGGGTCCTGCACTTCGGTCACAACAACCCCAGGCAACGCTGCAGGCGTGGGGAGGAGCGGCTGGAAAGCAGCCTGGCTGAAAAGGACCTGGGGGTGACGGTTGACAGCCGCCTAAACATGAGCCAGCAGTGTGCCCAGGTGGCCAAGAGGGCCAACGGCATCCTGGCTTGTATCAGGAATGGTGTGGCCAGCAGGACCAGGGAGGTGATGGTGCCCCTGTATTCAGCACTGGTGAGGCCGCACCTCGAATCCTGTGTCCAGTTTTGGGCCCCTCACTTCAAGAAGGACATCGAGGTGCTGGAGCGTGGCCAGAGAAGGGCAACGAGGTTGGGGAAGGGTCTAGAGAACAAGTCTTACGAGGAGCGGCTGAGGGAGCTGGGGTTGTTTAGTTTGGAGAAGAGGAGGCTGAGGGGAGACCTTATTGCTCTCTGCAACTGCCTGAAAGGAGGTTGTAGTGAGGTGGGGGTCGGTCTCTTCTCCCCAGGAACAAGCGATAGGACGAGAGGAAATGGCCTCAAGCTGCGCCAGGGTAAGTTTAGGTTGGGGATTGGGAAAAACTCCTTCCCCAAAGGGCTGTCAGGGCCTGGCACAGGCTGCCCAGGGCAGGGGTTGAGTCCCCATCCCTGGAGGTATTTAAAAGCCGGGGAGATGTGGTGCTTAGGGACATGGTTTAGTGGCGGACTTGGCAGTGCTGGGTTAACGGTTGGACCTGATGATCTTAAGGGTCTTTTCCAACTTTAACAATTCTATGATTCTATGATCCTATTTACCAGGACCCTCAAAATAGTAAAACCTCACCAGCACACAGTTTCTCTAAGTCCCACCTCAACGCTTAGCAAAAAGCACTGACAGCTCCCTAAGTCACGAGCAGTTTACCATTTCTAGAATGAAAAGACGTTTTTCTGTACCATAAACCTGCAAATTCCAAATTTCTGTATCCTCTGAAGCAAGCCTGTTACTGTTGAAAATCCCACCACTTCAACCAATGTTTGCAAAGCCCAAATGAACTCAAGATGAATTATTTCACACAGATGCTGTGGAAAGCCAGCTAACACTGAGAGCTGTTTTTTGTAATCCTGGTCTGAACCTGTATGATTGGGAACAGCAGGTTGTGATGTGCTCTGCAAGATTCTCCATGGCTGATCAATGGTTCATTAGCACACAAGCCAAGCAGGCATAACATTTTACTTAATTAAACAAATATTTTTAATGGCTTATTTAAGCTACAAGACTATGATTTTACCACGTGGAACACTGCAGCTTCACAAAAAAACGTAGCAAATCCAACTTCAGAATCTAAGAGCATGATGGATTACACTGTATAAACCCAGCAGAACAACAGAGCTTTAAAGGAAAAATATACTATAAAATGGAGCCAGTATTACTCTGCATACAATTAACTTAGTTAAGGAAAAATATCAAAAGCTGCAACAGCGCTGCATATACAAAGGTCTGAAATGTCTCCAGGTGCTAAATACAAAGCTTGCAACAGACCAAACTGGAGAATAAAGCTCTCCATCCAAAGCAGGGGATAGCTGCAACAGCATCATTCTCACACTGACCTGACCTTCAGCCTCAAAACTAATTAGCCCAAACCAGTCTCTGGAGTCCACAGGGTAGTTCACGCTTTTTTTTTTTTTTTTTCCTTTTTTTTTTTCTTAAAGTTTCTAGGCTACAAATGCAAATCAAGCTCCAGTGACCAAATATGACTGCATCCTCTTTTGCAATCAGGATTAAAATAGCCAGTAGTCTCACCACCAAAATCACCTGGACAGAGAGAGTTTTGTATATATCTGTGAAAAAGACTATTACTGTAGAATACAAAAATTCTGAGCCAGCTAGATTGATGATAAAATAAAAAAGAAAAAACAACATCCGCTCACAGCAAGAGATTCGATCATGCCCAAGGTGGGTTTAGGAATGAATGCAAACGACCAGAAGAAATATTCCACTTTGTCTTCCTCGACTTCCCCAGAAGCTATAATTTCTTTCATTAGGACAACACATGCCTCTGTAGCACAAGATGGGAGAGCATCTATTAGCTGCTGCCTGTAACAAGAAAAAAGCACAGCAAATCTAAAATGACCAGAATACTCAAGAATCAAACAACAAACACATTGAGGCTGGGCTTCTTTCAAGGTAAATAAAAGTCCACAGGCTTAGCAAATACCAGGTTCCACAGAAATCAACATTACCCTTTGGTTTAGTGACCTTACGGAAATATGCCTCAGCCAAGATGTGAAGTGTATTGGTCTTTCAAGAACTGTGTGTAACCAGGCTTTTAAGAAAATAGGCAGTTGCTTTCTCTGAAAATAAAGCCAAAACATATCCCAAGTTTGACTTCTAAAGACTGACGTATCTTAAAGCACTGACTTTTTATTAAGGTGTTTTTTTTAATTTCATTTCACCAATAACAAATGAAAATACTAAACCTGAATTGACTAGCTTTTACTTCCTGTGCTTTTTTAGACCTTATCTAAGTGGAAAGGTTACACCAGCATGACAGACAATACACATTTCAGCGCTTAAGAGTCCCTCTGTAAATATTCTGTACCTACCTCCTGTACTGGGGGATGGACACTTCTGCATTAACTAGGAAGCAGTTAAACTAAACAGGGTAAAAGCACTTGCATCAGAGAGTAGTCTGCATGGGATTCTTTTTAGCTCCTAAAGTTAATGACCTTGTCCTGAGTAAAATTAGTCTAAAGTTAATACAGAAAGAGGCAGAGTAGTTCAGATCACTTTCTAATATTTAAGAATATTAACATGACTATTTGTCAAAAGGTGAGAATAAACCTCAGTCAAAACAAAATTTGCCCCTTTTGGATGAAGTGAAGTTTAAGATATTGTTACAAACATGAAACCTGACATTAGGTGAATTTCAAACAGGCTGATGACATTTTGTACTGGAATCAGGTAAAAAAACTTGTTTCTTTGTTTACATTTTTCAGAATATTGTTTTTGGAGGCAGAAAAAAATTATATTGATTTTAATAATACTGGATTAGTATTTCTGAAAGTCTCAAACCATTGGATCAGAACTATTCCTGGCTGCAGAGGAGTGGGGGCCTTGATCTTTAAAGCTGCAGTTCAATGATCGGTATAAACCATCCTGAGATCAGGCTGCTGCTGAAAGATGTGGCTCCACCATGTCCACACGCCTGGCCTAATGTTTGCCTCCTCTCCCCCATGAGGACTAAGGGCACTGACGGTACAGATCCAGGTAAGCTTTTTCATAACAAATGGCAGTAGACACTTAAAACCAGCAGCACTGATTTCCATCTAAGCCATGACTCAAGTTTCCTGTTCCTGAAACAGGAAACCTGTCCGTGGGAATGGGCATGGGACAGGAAAGTGTCTATTTTTTACGCAACATTCATTCAGTAAGGAGAGAATATCATCCTTCTGTCACATAAACGAGATCTGCAACACACATTCTTCCTTTAAAGTGCTCCAAATTTAAATCCAACATTTGGGCATGGATTTAAAATATTAATCTATTTTAAATATTTACAACACATTTCTTTCCTATATATATATATAAATGCAATTACTAACGGGGCCTTACCAGTTGTCTCTGCATTTAAACGAAGATCTTTGCCATAGCACTTTTAAGGCCTCAAGAGAAAGATGTCGAAGCTCAAACACAAGCATCATGAAAAGGTCTGCAGTCTGTAAGAGAGCACAACAACGAATGTAATATTACACCTGGGCAGAAAGCACCTTCAGAGAACAGAGCACAACAAGAGACTTTGGGTTGTACCAGCACTGCCATTGATTTATAATGTAATCTGAGAGTAAAACCGCCTCTCTTCCCCCTGCCCCTATCTTCCTTCCCTCCCTTGCTTTTCTCTTCAGGCTGCAAACACATAAGGAGAAGGGCTTTCACCTAGGACGTCAGTCAGTCCCTCAAGCAACAGTGCTCAGCGACCGCTACGCACACCACTAGCATACAAATGAATAATAACCCAAAATGCAGTGCTGTGGCTACAATCCAGAAGAGGTGGCCATCATCTTCTCTGAGTTTGCACAGCAAGATCCTGATTTATGAGCAGAACTGCTGACACAGCCTCAACACAAAATGAAACAATAGTCAAGCTAACTTCATACTAGTCTTAAGTTTATGAGAAAGATCATTTAACTGAGGTTTGGACAACGCTTTAAAGTTTTGCTGGAGCACCTCTGGTGCTGTACGGAAAGATCCCGTCTTACTGAGGAAAAGCCCAAGCATAACTGCTCTTACCTCCACAGGCAGCACAGGATTAGTTAAAACTGAATAGCATAGACTATATTTCGGTTGGAAGGGACCAACAACGATCACCTAGTCCAACCGCCCGACCAATTCAGGGCTGACCAAAAGTTAAAGCATGTTATTACGGGCGTTGTCCAAATGCCTCTTAAACGCCGACCGGCTTGGGGCATCGGACTGTGGTAGCAGAAGAGCTGTTCCCCCTGGCTAAGCTGAATGGCTACGACGTACAGAAGCTATTTTACCTGCAGTACATTATCACACACACTTTTCAGAGTAAGGAAAGTCTAGGCCTTTATTCACAAGCTGCCCCTTGCTCTTGTGGGCAAAATGGAAAAACCGACTTTAGGGTTACTTCATTAAAAAACCCCGAAGTATTTCAATCTGGCTGTACAGTTGAAGCTGAATAGTTCTGTTTAATAATTTATTTGCATGTGCATGGCTGAAAGAAATTAAGAGCAATTCAGAGCTGCCCCACACTTTTCTGTTAAGTGAAGTAGCCACCTGTACAAGCCTTTACATTAAAAAAAAACGATCACTCCCACCCCCCACTTCACTTATATGGCACTTATATTATCCGTTTCCTATTAGCTGAAACAAATATTTTTCAGAAACTACTGTCCCGAGGTACTTTTGGATGTGTATTACATTGCCAGCAACAATTTTTATTGTCTAAAATGTGATGCTGGAAATCAAATTAATGGAATATTAAATTGAACACATTATCAAGAAGATAGAAGCCTTTCTATTTTTATGCTTTTTTCAGATTATTTTCATTTGCACATACACATTGTTATTTTGGCCTCAGTAGAAGCTTTTGGAAACTGGTATTTTAAAGGCTAAATAGCATGTAGATGTGTTCCTCTGTGGCCTGATCCAAAGGTCAAGAAGGGAGATAGGTGTCATTACTTGAAAAAATAGCAGAATGTTAAATACAGTAGCTTTTATGTTCATTGTAACCTAACTTTATAATGTACAAGTTTTAATCATGGTCCATGTCATATAGATTCACTTCAATTTTTCATTCACTTCAGACGTGAAAGGCTTAGACATAGGACTACTGCTCTGGTTCCAAAGAAAACATTTTTCTTTGTGTAAAAATCAGACAAACAAAGTCTAATTCCACTAAGTGACATTTCCAAAGGTCTGGGGAGAGACCTGCTTTGACTTCCAGACCTTCCTTCCAGAAGCTGCTTCCAAAAGCAATGAAAAATTAGAATAACCCAGTGCCAGCATTTGATTTTAATTTAAGACTGCCAAGACATTTTCAGTAAAAAGAAGCTGTCTTTCAGTAAGAAGATGGAATAATTTCTTACCGTGTTGTTTGACAGGCTGAGGGAATAATTTTTCAGATCCAATACAAACATTGTTTATGTTTTTGTTCTTTTGGGACTTCCTTTCTTCTTAGCAAGAATATATTAATTTCATCAAATTGAAATTTATTCTGGTACATGAAGCCCTACACCTGGGTATTGATTCGGATAACATTTATAATTCCACAGCTACAATTCACTTAGATCCACATGTGTTCCTCTCCCTTCCCTTCCCTTCCCTTCCCTTCCCTTCCCTTCCCTTCCCTTCCCTTCCCTTCCATCATTGCCTTTAAGGTCTATTTTAAAAAGAAATTGCCAAACCCTGAACACTATGGTGCTAGTGAAACAGATTACATTTCATGGTCTGTAAAATATTCAGAGAACTGTATTTAATGAAGTTCTTCAAAAGCATGTGTGAAACAGAGGTCTTCCGTGCATGTTTACACATGCAAATACACTACGGGCAGCAGGGTTAGGGGAGCTGGGGGGCCTCAGGGATCGCATCCAAGGAGCTGTGTGTGCAGCTGCAGCTGGGCTCAGGTGGTTCATCAGCTGGAGGCCGCAGCACAGTTCAAGATAAAATTTCCAGACTGATGTATTTCCAGGTGATATAATTTTAGACTGTAGACTGACTTCATTCTGCTTCACACCTGCTGACTAGACAAGCTCCCGTCCAATAACTCAGTGCAAAATTTCACAGAGAAACAGCTATATTTACTTCCTAATAATAAAGCTTCAAAACGAACTGTCTGGTCAGGTGGGCTGGTTTTATTTTTTAACGTAGGTTGCATTGAAATCGAGCTGCCAGATAAACAATAACCTCATTGTAAATTCCTCTATTTGTAGTTTGTAATAATAAACTACATGCAAATTTGGCTCCCATTCCCACCCCTAAATGAAGCATAAGGAAGCCTGGCTTTTATTCTACGTAGAAGCTTGCCTTTCCTTCTATCTGTAGACTTACTGTAGCTCTACTTAAAAAAAAAAAATCCTCTGGAAGCATAAATGTGGTATAGTTTAGACTGGAAGGTAAAGCAGTAAAATGTTTCGCCAATAAAAGTGTTTCTATTTATGATATATACAAACACCTACCCTTTGAAAGCTTGACACCTTATTTGCTGCCAAGTAGAAGCCCATGTAATCACAAGGGAGGTTGCTTTGAAAATGTGTTCAATGAACACCTTTGGTTTTGCCTACTAATTTATGTTCCCAGTGAAAGGGTGATGCCTTCTCTCCAGTAATTTCAGTATATGTCTTTGGAATTAGATAGCTGTCTCTTCTCCATACTTCTGGTTTTCAGCTGTCTGATTTCTTTTTTCCACGATACATATGTTAAAGAACAAGTGATTTCCTTGAACTGAAGACCAAGCTCGAAATCAGATGGAGGTCGCACACTCTTCTCTCTCAAGTCTACTGGTTGCACAGCTATGGTTATTCTCTCCCTGCCATGGCATAACTTCCCTTCCTTCTGACCCTTGTCGGTTCTTTCGTATTTGGTTTCTTACCTTGCCAGTCAACCTTATTTCAGCCTCGATTTCAGGAAGGATGTAATTGTGCCTGGTCATGGACCAGGTTTAAGTGACCTAACAGGCCATTCCCAATACTATCTTCTAAGGCTTTCCAATTCACAGCAGACAAAGACTTCTGTTCCTGATGAAGTTGTTATTATAGTCATACAGAAAAAGAACAGTCGAATTTTAAAAAGCAAAATCATCCGTGTAACTACAGTATCTTAATTCATCTTGATAATTAGAACATCTTCCTTACCTGGGAAATATTCTGTTATACTCCCTACACCCACAAGTGAGAAACATGCAAATCCTAACACCCAGCTAGGTAGTAACTAGCAAGTAGAATGCCTTGTAAGAAAAACAAATGGTGAGACCATGCCCTAAAGGTAAACTCTTTTGGGTCAGACTGGGGTACAGGAGTTGGGCAGAGCGAATCTGACACACTCTTGCCCACGCTGCTTAATGCACACACAGCTTCATTCCCTAGAGCTACTAATCCAGCATCCAAACCCAGACAGCCAAATGTAAATGCAGCCCCCAGGAGAAGCTGTCTGACAGGCTTCCTTCAAGCCTCTCTCAGCTGCGGGTCCCTTCTCCCCATCCTTTTGACCATTCTTTGTCAGTATGCAGCTTGTTCACTTAATGGTCCATTAGCTAATCTACATCCACATTGAAATTCAATCTTGTCTCATAATAGCATTAAAAAATTAAACAACAACTTTGCTTCCTTGGAAGTGACACAGTCTCCACCCCCATTTTCTCAACCCTTCGCTGTTTTCCCTGGAGTTGGGGATTTTCCCTTCCATTTATTCTTGGGTTTGTGTCATGAAAGAAATGCATAATCTCGCCTCATTCAGAGTCAAACAATAAGGGGACAAACAAGCTATAGATGCGTAACAGCGGAGCTGTCTCCCAAGCAACGCCATGGGCATTCCCATAACTTCTTTCCTGGCCCAGAGGACATTTCATCGGTTGGAATGAGGGATAATAAAGATCCCCTTTGAAATGTCTTGTCACACAGAAGGAACACCCTGAAACAGTGAAAATGGCTGACAACCAATCGCACCCTGTGCTGGGACAGGCATATGATGAATAATTCACCCCTTTTTTAGGCAGTGGCACAGACAGCAGCCACTTGTGCTAATCTTAGTAATTTACAAAACAAATTTCCCACACATGAAGCCAGTGGGCCTCTTTGGAGACAGAAGTGACATCCCACTGTTACTGGGAAAAATCGTCTACCATTCTTTCAAAGACACTGAATTATGGGTGTTCAAAAGAAGGTAGGATTTAGAGAAAGTTTCTCAGGTCCACTGCAGTAATTTCTTTTTTCAACATTTTCCAGGCAGTATTTAGATCCTCTAGTCTGTTCCTAAATGCCATTACATACTGCTGTTACAATGACAGCCGCATAGAATGAAGCATTATCGTACCCAAAGAGGCTGCTTTTATTCTACATTAGCAAGAACCATGACGTGTATGGCTCTGTTAGCTCTCCATAGCCCCAGCCTCCCTAGCGTGCAGCTAAAAAAGATGGCAGAACTGCTTATAACTCAGAGAGAGAAACCTATTGCATATATCACCCCCCAGAAAGGCCACCTGCTGCTTTCTCCTCCGCCCTGTGCTGTCTTTGTCAGGCTGTGATACCAGGTCAGACTCTGATCACCATTTAATAGGTTGGGAGTAGCTGCTAGGGTTGTAATTTATCATAGCTGACTGAAGTTGCATGTTTCAGTTGTTGTGACTGTGATCCTTCTCCAGCCTATGCCTTTACCTTAAGTCTCACACCACATTACACAAACGCCTACTTGTGCTCATTAATCACAGCTAAAGCTAAGAGAAAGGTGAATATACACGGTATATTAATTTCTGACCAGGCACCACTGGCCTGCAGAGCTGTAATCCAGCTGTGCACTCTTCTCCAGTCCCCATAAAGCCTGTACTCCGTCTCCCAGTATCTGTGCCCCCCACAGGGAAGAGACAGGCAGAGCTTTTGTTCTTTGACATGGGACTTAACCTAGACAAAGGAAGGTGAGGTGCCTTCTCCTAGGCTAGGTCTCAAGCTTTTTGTCACTTCTACCTACATGCATTTACAGGAGAGATCACAGCCCCATTGCACAAGAAATAACCTTGCTCGAAAGTACGAGCAATCTAACACGACAAGAACATCAGAGGACAGGGAATATATCAGGAATGAGTTGACTAAACTCATCAGTGGCAAATTCATGGAGGAACCAAGGCCCAGTTGAGTGTTTTCCCCGTTAGACCATACTTGTTTTCTAGTAGTATTCTGACCATGAATGACTGAATCAAGAAGTGTGTTCTGTTTTCAAATTTGCATTTTTTCAGATTGTTCTATATAGGAACTTCATTACTAGCAAGAACCGCTCCATCTGAAGCAGAATGGGATATGAAGTGCCCTCTCCTTTAGATCATTGCCCTCAGTTCATCTCAGGTCAGCAATGATTAAAGTGCCATCATCTGTTCATCCTTCTGTATTGTATATAACAGGTGTTCTTGATAACATCTGAATTCCACAGAAGATAGGGATCTTCATTTCAAAGACAGTGACAAATACTAACTGATCCAGCTGCTGCCAGTATCAACAAAAATTACAAGACCTGAATGATCTAAGGAGACAGGCAGACCCTCACCTAGAATGATGGTCATCACAGAAAAAAATTAAGCTACTGCATGTTCCACATGACCAGAATATTCCACCCTATCTTAGCAGCATTCACCAATGAAAATGGTTTAGGTGAGAAGAGATTCCCTCTGGACCCAAGCAGCATCCCCAGAGAACACGATGGTTATTATTACAATTCATCAGAAGCACGGGGAACCAACCAGACAAGATCCAGAGGCAAGGATTTCATGTGCAAACTATTTTGAGGGCATGAGGCAACAGAAGGACTACAGAACTCCAATAAATATGGAAACAACAGCACTACCAGGGGCAGTATCCCACACTAAAGCTGTAGAAAATGTTTTTTACAATTAAGCATCAAAACAGTCAGTGATAACCCAAACCAGACACATTTTTTGTTTGTTTTTTTCCACAGCAAAACAAAAATCCAGAACATTTTATTTCAGATTAACTTAGAATACAGTTCAAAATTGCTTTTGCCCAATATTCAGGGGCCATATGACATTTTGACTCTTCAGTTGAGTTATTGTTTATATAGGAAAATGATACTTCAAAGCATCTTATCTTTCTATAATTCCACATTAAAAAATTCCCAAAACAATGGAAGGCTTCAGTATTTCAAAATTGCTGCTCTCCTGGCCACCTCTTATCTGTGCGGGAAAACTTTCAGACCCCAAAGGGCCTTACAAGGAAACGGAGGTTATGTGTAAAAGCTTACCTCAAAACTCGCACTATGTGCCAAGCAAAGCTTCCACACTAGTTCAGTCGCTTCCCCTCCAGTGACTTCCCTCTCAGTTTGTTCCCTTTCATAGAGCATGCTGGTCACATACAGATCCTCGGAGTCCACTGGAAGGATGTAAGGAAAAATCAGATATCTGGTGGGTGCTGGCCATTCGCTATGGTTAACCCTAAATGCTAGGGGAAAGTTTCTCTCTCAGCCTTTATTTCTACATGTAAGAATCTCTCTAGTCTCAGTAAAGCCAAGGGATGAATATGAATGCCTGCAGTCATATTGAATTTAAGAATACAACAGAATAAAGGCCTAAAGGCAAGTGTGACCTGAAAGAAACAGTCAGAGAAACAAGACAAAGAAGATACACGTGAAAAAAGTCCCACTTTCCATCAATATGCCTCTTACAATGGCCCTGCTACTTTGCATTCATCGCCCTTTCCAATTTTATCTATCTAACCACTTGCTCCCCTCAAAAACTCAACAGGAGATCTAAGCACCAAGAAAAATAAATGGCTTGGCTCTTAACCTCTTCCTGAGGAAGAATCTTGTCATCTTATGTTGGTGTAACTATAAACAAAAAGTGTCCTGGAAACTTGGATTCTCCTTTAAAAAAAACACCAAAAAATCTGTTTAGAAGTAGACAAAAAAATAATACAAAATGCTTCTCAATATTTAGAGCTCAACTTTAAATCTTTCCTCAGGCAAGCCTCCCGTTGACCAGCAAAATCATTCTCCTAAGGAGAAGCACACAGAGCAAAGAAGGAGCAAAAACTAAAACAGTTCTCAGACATGGCATGTCCTTAGTTACATCAGGACTTGCAATTATTTAGGCTCCATTTGTACACAAACTAGGAATCGTCCACAGACACAAGAAAGCTGATGCTCTGCGTACAAGGGAGCTAGGTATGTCAAGTAGGTAAAAAGAGGGTTGGCCATTAAGGAAATCTATCACTTTTGGAGACCCACCCAGCTTCCAGTTATAGCAGGCCCCAACTCCCAAAGAAGGGGCAGCTCTCAGTAGCCCAGTCTGTAAAAACATCCACTTTCACATAGTTTAATGCATGAAAGGAAATATCTCTGCAAAGAGTTCTCACAGGCAAGACGCAGTCCCAAGACTTTTCTAGGAAATAAATTTACTTTATTTTAGCAGAAACATCATGTTACCTTTTTTGTACAGTGTCTCTGTTTCCACTTGAAAGAGTTTCAGCGAAGACTGGGTCTGCGTCTTTGCCCCGCTGCCCTTCTGAGAGAATGGTGTAACAAGGTTGGACTCCGTACATTTGGCCTCCGCCAGGACTCCATCCTTAACGCTCTGAACACATTCCAGTTTGGAGGACAGGATCTGCTGCTCAGACTGAGAAGAACAGATACTTCAGGTAAAGTCTTGATGACCTACATCAGCCTGCCCAATCCTTTCTCTCCCAGCTTCATGGAGGATTCCAGTTCTGGGATACACTGTGAAGTCTCTTGTCCAGACCTTTGACAACCCCCGGCCTGTGGAGGTTAATACGCTCTTTATTTTCAGTCTAATTTTTCCATCACTGAAATGCAACTGCTACTAACTTTCAGTGTCAAATGGTCTCCATTCATTTCAGCTCACAAAGCATCAGTGTTAAGCAAATCTTTTTGGTAGGCAGAGTTGAGAAAAGCAAAAGGCCGGTAAATTACGACTAGCTAGTACAATACAAGAAAAAAGTAATATTCACCTAATAAAAATGGCACAAGATACAAACATAGACTGTATTTGCCATGAACAGTGGAAAGCTGTAAGTTTGCCTTTTAGAAAAGTTTCTGTCTTTCCAAAGTTTTCTGCAAATAACAACTCTCCTGCACAATGTATTTTTCTTATCCGCATCTCTACTTTCAGTTTACCACTATAACATATTTTAATGACAAGAGTTTAATCCAGGCGCCTAACAACCTCTTGCATTTATACTGTAATGCTCAACTCAACTACAATGCAAATTTGCATTAAAAATGAGTTCTGTGAATAGCAGGCATTACAGAGACAATAATATTCATCATTTCTTTGCTAAGGATTCAAGTTTAGGCAGACACACACAAATATAATTAAGCATAAATGACTGTTCAAAAATGTTTTCATTTACATTATGAAGAATGTTCCCACTAGCAGAAGTAACTGACGTGAATTGCAAACGTGGTACTTAGACTCTTCAAAGAAATTAAAAGGCCCTGCGGAAGAATCAGTCGTTCCCCAACACTTACCGACACATGAGGAAGAGGAACAGACTGCACTGAAGTAAAACCAGAATACCGACGAGAGCAGAGGTTTAAGTCCCTTGTCTTGACAAGAATAGGGCCTTGTCGCTGATACCTGGTGGGGCATATTCCCAGAACATCCACCTAGTAAGAAAGGTACAGTGGTGCATCACACATGCACACATACAATACAAGCAGGCATCATGGGCTGTTACAATTAATTTTAATAATTGCTTTGTTGTAATAACAATGCAACAGAGACCTAAATTCTCCCTTGCAGGACACTGGCTTTGCCACAAAAGCCATGGAAAGGCAAATCATTTCAAAGACCTCAGTCAAACTTTACAATTGCCAGGGTTTGTTGATTTCTTTAACTTCACTGTGTTATTCTGAATCAGATCATTTACAGATGTATGCTTTTACATTTAAGATTTTGTGGGTTGGCAGGGAAGCACTAATTCAGAAGAGCATTTCTACTCAGAAGAAATGTAATTACATATGGGTGTCCCAAGCATTATTGCAGAACATCTATTTAAGCACTGATGTGTAGCAATAGCATGAGAATGAGGGAGTGCACATCATGCTGAAGGTCAGTCTAGAGATTGCTCTTCACAACAGAATTGCAGCCGCTGAGGTACCTCAGCTGCACTCATGCAAACACATGGGCGACAGTGGGGTACTCCGGACTATTATTTCAGTGTAGCACAGCAGAACTTGAGCTTAAGTATTCAAAAAAAAACAATTGCAAAGAGCTCTGAGAAGCCTGATCTTAAAGCCTCCTGAAATAAATGAAAAAGTCATGATGAATAATCATGAATAATTAATATTGTATTTTCCCCAGAGAAGGGGTAAAACACAAATCCTGGTGTTATAACTCCTCAGAGGGCTCTGCAATACACAGCTTTTCCTCAGATAACAAGGTAGTGAATTCCAACCTTCAACAAGAATGTAAATTATAGATAATTTCATAACATTCACTACAAAAAGCAGACGACCACCACTGGCTGCTGACCAGTCACCACGTGGCAAAAACCTGGAGTTATTTCAAACGGAAATATACTTAACATGCACAAGGGCTATCAGCCACCCTAGAGCATGACTCTACCAACGGTCTCACCTCTTCAACGACTGCACTAGCAGCGGACGCTTGCGAGGTCTGCAGGACACTGAGAATGCCTCGCTTTATGTTCAGTGCCCAGGTCTGTTCGCTCCTCACAGGACAGAGCTTCAGAACTTTCCCATCATGGAAAGAAAAATGAAGTGGATGCTGTTCTAGTAGTTTCCTGCAATAAAATAGTTTATAGTTTCTTGCTTCAAACAGTGGCCGCAAGTCAGTTTATGACATTAGACTCAGATTTTCTGAACAGAGCTGTTCCTCCACAATGGATCTGTCTTATTCTGTAACTCCATTCTTTATAGCAAGCCTCTATTCATGAATTCACCCTGACCCTAAGAGCCCTTAAAAAACCCCAAAACAAACCAAAACAAAAACTATCAAGATAATTGCAGCATCTTTGACATAACTGTAGCACTTAATAAAGCCAACTCCCGGTAAATTCTTTACAAGTAAAGAATTAATGGCAACAATTATTGTTTAATGTAAGAGAGGAATTGCATTTTATTATTCCATTTATGATTCATATCTTCCTGCTCTGCTAGGTGTACATACTTGGGCTCTATCCCAACGTTATCCCCCAGTCTCTGCTGTCAGTTCACTCCCTGATTGCTTTTGCTATCCCGGATTGAGAGTACAGTGTTTTCTACTTTTGCAAGAGATCATTTTTTAACATTGCTTTTCACTCCTAATATAATGTACTTTAATCATATATTTGCCCTCTAAATGGGGAAAAATAAGCCATCCGAAGGAAGAATTCTACAGTAGCCCAATGGGCAGCTCCCATACAGGGAGACACACAGTTCATCTGCACATTAACTATGGAACTAATTGTTCGTCTAATCAACCGGGTCACAAAGACAACGTAAGAGAAAAACTTTTAATGCACAAACACCTGGATAAACTCTCTCCAGGAGAAGAGATTGTGCACATGGGATAAGGGTTTCTGAACTCCTAGGCAACATGGTGGCTTTTGCTACTATCTGTGGAAATTACATGCATGTTCAGAGGACAAGCTGGACCACTGTATATTCACAATAGGCTGAGGCAAATGCTAATAAGGTTCACTCGTCTGAATAATTATTTTCAATAGCCAAGTTTCACTGAATGCGTTCTTTGCTACCTTTGTTTTTTTGCTTCTCTGCAAAGAACAAGACACAACTGCTCTTACCTCTATGAAAATCCTACAAATAACTTCACAGAAGATGTGCCTGTACTCTGAACTCTGATACCACTGCCCGTACCGTGGAACACAGAGCTCTTCCTGATGAATATAAAAAGCAATGCATTTACTCCACACTTGCTCTTTTTGACCTTTTGAATTGAGTCAATTATCTCAGTTCTCAGTGTTGTTTAAAGGCTGAGAATCCAAGTGGCAGGACAAAGAGGAAGACTACAAGGCTGAGCTTAATCAGACAACAGAACTGGGTTTTTTTGATGACACAAGAAGCATCAGCTCTCTGGGAAAATACGAGACCTCCACAGTTTGAAAAGACATTTTTGTATAGGCATCTTCACTGGAGTCTATACCTTTGCAAGTCAGAGGGAAACATACTGGCATATGTTATGAATGAGCTATTAAAAACAAAAACATCAAAGGAAGGAAATGACATTAGACGAATAAATGCAATTTAAATATCCTGGAAGGAAAAAACCAACGTTTTGCATTGTGAGAATCCACCAAACCAAGAACTTCTGAAATGTACTTCAAAACTCAAGAGTCTGTACAAGTAGCAACTGCATCTCAGAGAACTAGTGAGCGATCCCTACACGCTGCTAGCCAGCTAGAGGCCTGATAATTTGTACCCAGCATAACTTTAATTGTCTACTCTCCAAAAGTTTTTACATACAAAGGGATGAAAATTAGATTCAAAAACCTTTTTGGACCAAATGCCTCTCATTTTGCTGATGGTGCTCATATCTCGATCCTTGCTTTTTCAAAAAAAAAAAAACAAACAAACAAAAACAAAAAAAACCCTAAAACTAAACAGAATACGAAAGAGAGTGAACAATATCAAGTCAAGCTGCTGCTAAGCCACATAGCTTCAAAAAAACAAGAACTAGACCAAATTAGAAGTTTTTCTACCTTAGACTGTCCATTTCCTTCAGAGGCTCCTCTCTGGATGCAAGACTTTTCTTAATCTGTACATCTTGCACCTAGGCGCAAAGATTATAGAGCAACAAATATCATTGACAATAGGAACTGGTTGACTTTGTCACATAAGGATATCTACAAAGAATGTCACAGACTATGAAAAAAGGCTCAGTTTTGCAAGCAACACAACCGCCAATAACCACATCTTCAGGTTGCATATCTCAGACAGTTTCCAGAAATTTCTTCTACAAAGAAGTTTCACTCACTATTCAATACATTTTATATGGCACTATTACATCCCTTTCATTTTCAGTACAGAAGCAATCAATCAGCTACGCTGGGGTAAAGTAGGAGCCAGGGTAAACACAAATCCTTTCTACTCCAGTTGAGAAGCAAAATGACTACCCATCTCAGCTGACTCTTGAGACTATACCTGGTAAAGTTCTCAGTATTCAGTAGCCATTTCACAGCTTACTGTTACTGAATTCAGAGAAAATGCATACTTAAGTTCATTATGGGATTTCCTAAAGTACTTGCAGTTTGGCTGGTTGCGGTAAGGAAGAACTGTTCTCAAACAGTACATCAAAAATGGTGGTGCTCTGCCCCATTTTAAATACAGCATAGATGGCAACTTTTAGTAACTTTTTTTCTTAATATCTTCTGCTTTTTTAGTTTTTATGAAGACAAGCATTCAACTACATATTGTTTAGCACATCTCAGGAGACCTCAAATTAAGATAAAGAGCTAGAAGTTGGGGAATCCAGCCACTGATATTGTAAGGCAGAAGAGAGTGATTCAATCTGAAGACAGTACCCAAATTCTCATTTTTCATGTAAAATCACGGGATCACTGGTCAGTTAATTTTATCCATATGGCCATGTTAGGACAGGGATAACTATCCTATTCTTCGTTGGCCTCATGTATACGTGTATATAGGACACACATGTCAACCCCCTGCAGGACCCATGAATTATCCCCTCTGTTAACCTGAAGGGAAATCAAGGCAGATGAGAGAGGTTTATTTTCCACGCTCCCCCACTAAAGCACTGTAGGTCTCAAACTCTGCCGCAGGGCTCACCCCAGGAAGGGGTCTGTAATTTGAAACTGGGCTGTTGCTCTTGTCACCGAGCGAGATCTCCTGTTGAGATCAATGGAGTGTTACAAGACTGAATTTTACACTGTGCTAGGAATGGCACCGATCCAGCACATCCTACAAGTTTCTCAAGTTCTCTTTAAAACGCTTGCTATTTTTAAATTAGTGCTAAAGATATGAAAGCGCTTAAAAATAAAACAAATTCCTTTCAGAGGGACTAGCTCCATTGCCAGTTCTGCACTTCATGTGACAAAACAGTGAAAGTGTCACACCACTTAGGAAACAAAACAATGATTTGTTTAATCTGCCTTTTAAAACTGGCAAATACTTAATTTGAAGCCATGCCGCACCAAAGCAATTCTGCAACTCTGATTATGAGATCCAGAATTGAACTGGCTTTTAATTACAAGAAAAACAAATGTTCTAAATGTAGCAGTAATCCCAAAGAAAGATAGAGTTTCACGTTAGCTCACCCCAATCACTCAGACGATTATGACAATACTCACTTTCAAAACCATCCGGCAATTCCCCAATACCTCAATGATCACTGTGCTCTCCAGAGAGATGCCACTGCTTTTGGAAGCACTTCCCTGCAGGAACGTGCTGGTGACTGCTGAATACCTGTAGCTGTATCTAGCTCTTTTGGGGAAGTACGATGCACTGTGTCCTAGGAAACAAACAAAAAACCCTTTTTTTTAGTCTATTAGGCTTCCCCCTCCCCCTACTTTTTTTTCTACTTTTTAATCTTTTGGCCACTAAAATCAGCTAAACAAGAGGTTAAATATTCAGAATGTTCCCTTCCCACTTGGACTTGCAATTGAAAGAACTGGGTTTCTGAAAGCACCCTGCATGATAGCGATAGCTCCTCTATGGAAGGTGAATTCTCCTCTCTCCTATGCACATAACCTCACATTTTCCATCAAGGCAGGAATCTAATTTCCAAGAGCAGAAAAGGAATGCAGTGCATTTACAGCATGATGCTCTCTCGACACCTTTCAGAGAGAATCAAAGCAGGACCTTTGCAACAGCAAGATGAAAAAGATCTGCTCATGCGTTTGGTGCTTTTCATGCCCATGCTGTGGCTACGCATATGCAGGCAAACCAAATGACGTGCTTTTTAAGTAAAAAACTTTGGTGCTGAAAGCCTGCCTGAAAAGATCCAGGCTGAGGAAAAGAAAGCATGGGAAAATAAAGATTATTTGTATGAAGACATTGTAATGACCTGGCCTGTCCATGGGTAGCACTGTCTTCTAGTGAATATAATGTCAGACACCCTCACGTGTGCTACATGGTCTCTGTATTCCTCTAAAAAAAAAAAAAAAAGAGATTCTCTTCTAGACCAGGTGATAAGAATTAACCCTGAAGGGATGAGAAGATCAGAGTCATAATCCCCTCAATGCCATACGTTTTGGTGGCTGTGGTGTGTGAGATTGTAACAAATATGGTGTCCCTAAAGGATAAGACATCATGGTACGACCTTAACTGGGACCACTGAAGTGCAGAAGAGGGAAAATTCAAAGAAAATACTCTCCCTTCCCTCAGACGAAGAAGACAACACCTAGGAAAAATGACCACTGTGGCTCTCATAATAGAGAGCTTCTTTTTCTCTGCCTCACAGCGGCACTGCAACACTCGAGCACTTTCAATGACAAAGCCACAGAGAGGTGAAGTAATGCTGAACAAACGAAGGGTCTCTGAGCCGCACTGTCTGAGGAGGGAGCAAAGAGGCCAGGGCAGGATCTCCTTGGGAGCCCAACATCCATGCGCTCCCCTTGCTGTTACACTGAAAAGCACTTTTGCACATTCAGGTACCTGCTGGCAATGTAAATGAGAAGCCTAAGTTACAAACTACACCTCAAGCCGTTCAACCAAACCTTTCCAGGTCAGTTCCAATATCGTGTCTTCCTGTCCATTCCTCCTTTGCAGAATAGGAGTTTTGTGCCTGCTCACTGAAGGAGAAGACTTTCTTCATGCCTGTTTCAGTATGAAAGGAGCTACCACTGGGTACTGGTAAAAAAGACACTTGTGCATGGCTGGGTTTTGTCCTGCACGGGTTTAGTAGTTTGCTCAGCTCTAATGTCTATGAGTTTTCTGAGTTCACAGAATGCGACCTTTAGGCAGGTCTGGGCCTGGTAAAGCTTAGTGGAGCTCTCCGCTACTTCCATGAACGCCGATCACTCAGACATAAGGACCATTCTTCTAAGAACGCAACATCCCTGCTGAAGAGAAGGAAGCTTTCAAATCCCCCCTTCCTTTTCACATGCAAGGCCTGAATACAGTCTTGTTTTACTCACCAACACACTCCGCAAAACAGGAAGATCCATAACTGAAACTCTCCAAGGATCCTGCAATAACAGGTAAGATAATAGAAAAGCACTGAAAATTTGTGTGCAGCTCAGGACAGACCCGCTGCTTTTCAATTACAATGAAATAACTGAAACCAAAGCATGGCCCTCAACAAAAAAAAAAAAAAAAGAAAAAAAAAGAAAAATATCCATGAGAGTTTTGCTACCAAGTGTACAGGGACAAAACTTTGCTCTTGCCCCTTTCCACACATCTATACCACACAAGCACATACATAAAGAAATGACATGCATTAGTGTATTTATTGAGGTAGGTATGGAAATGCAACAATACCAAAGATTACCAAGCAAACTAAATAAAGGGGTTCTTAATCCAAGAAAGAAATACGCATTTTATACACCACACTTCTTCACATCGATAGGCTTTTAACTTTATTGCAGTTAGGGAAAATTTCTACTTAGCTAAGATTTGTATTGCACGTGGCCATTCAAGAAATCATAAGTATCATTTAAAGCAGAACAAGAACAAGCTTTACTGTCCAAGAAAAACTTTTCCAGCACCAGCACACTAAGGAACACTTAAACATCACAACTCAAGGGTGGTAGTTGGTTAAGACATCCTTTAACACTGGAGAGCCTGTTCTCCAGCATGACTTTCATTCAGGCTTTGACTGGGAGGGCAGCGAATTCACAGGGATGCCGAACACACTTACACCACACAGATGGAGTTGCTTCAGGTTCGCACTGGCAAGAACAGAGGAAATAGTC
The DNA here is from genome assembly GCA_020745775.1 of Theristicus caerulescens. Lineage (NCBI taxonomy): Eukaryota > Metazoa > Chordata > Aves > Pelecaniformes > Threskiornithidae > Theristicus > Theristicus caerulescens. The sequence goes on from CM036562.1 coordinate 98,012,697, forward strand.
GGGGCTGCTACATACAGAGCCTCCATTCCTTCTCTTCATCTGCACAGTAAACTAGTGAGACTCTCACTCTAATGATCTGACACTGAATGGCCTTAAATAAGCCTGGCAGAATTACATTCATCAGTTATTGCAAGCACTGCTAGACAGCATAAAAGTCCATGATGAACTGGAAGAAAAATTCTGTTTTCACAGAGAAGTTAAGCAACAGTGAAGGTTTTAGGGTATCTCTTTCCTGTGCTTCACTGTGATTGCCTCTACAAGCATGATGACGGGGCACCCAAAGGGCTAGGCTGATATAAATCACGCTTCAGCACATGAAGCAAAATCCTGGCAGATTGCCTTCAGCCCTGGCAAATACACAGGTACTGCGTTGAAGACTGGCCCACTGGTCCCCATCTCTTGAGAACTTCTGTGATAAACCTGAGCTGAATTACAGGAATTTTGAGAGGAGCCCCATGACGGACAGATGTGAGATCATAGAATCATAGAATTGTTAAGGTTGGAAAAGACCCTTAAGATCATCAGGTCCAACCGTTAACCCAGCACTGCCAAGTCCGCCACTAAACCATGTCCCTAAGCACCACATCTACCCGGCTTTTAAATCCCCCCAGGGATGGGGACTCAGCCCCTGCCCTGGGCAGCCTGTGCCAGTGCCTGACCACTCTTTCAGTAAAGAAGTTTTTCCTAATATCCAACCTAAACTTTCCCTGGCGCAGCTTGAGGCCATTTCCTCTCGTCCTATCGCTTGTTACTGGGGTGAAGACACCAACCCCCACCTCACTACAACCTCCTTTCAGGCAGTTGCAGAGAGCAATAAGGTCTCCCCTCAGCCTCCTCTTCTCCAAGCTGAACAACCCCAGCTCCCTCAGCCGCTCCTCATAAGACTTGTGCTCTAGACCCTTCCCCAACCTCGTTGCCCTTCTCTGGCCACGCTCCACCACCTCGATGTCCTTCTTGCAGTGAGGGGCCCAAAACTGGACACAGGATTCGAGGTGCGGCCTCACCAGTGCCGAATACAGGGGCACCATCACCTCCCTGGTCCTGCTGGCCACACCATTCCTGATACAAGCCAGGATGCCATTGGCCCTCTTGGCCACCTGGGCACACTGCTGGCTCATGTTTAGGTGGCTGTCAACCATCACCCCCAGGTCCTTTTCAGCCAGGCTGCTTTCCAGCCACTCCTCCCCAAGCCTGCAGCGTTGCCTGGGGTTGTTGTGACCGAAGTGCAGGACCCAGCACTTGGCCTTGTTGCCCCTCATACAGTTGGCCCTGGCCCATCGACCCAGCCTGGCCAGGTCCCTCTGCAGGGCCTTCCTGCCCTCCAGCAGATCGACACTCCCACCCAACTTGGTGTCATCTGCAAACTCACTGAGGGTGCACTCAATCCCCTCATCCAGATCGTCGATAAAGATATTGAACAGGACCAGCCCCAACACTGAGCCCTGGGGAACACCACTCGTGGGCGGCCGCCAACTGGATTTTACTCCATTCACCACCACGCTCTGGGCTCGGCCGTCCAGCCAGTTTTTAACCCAGCGCAGATGCACGTTCCAGGACCTGATCCTGCACTGCTAACACTCCCTGGCGCTCAACTCAGCAAGTGACCCCAAGTCCTAGATATCGATAGGAACGTGCATGTGGCAAAATCAGTCAGATCCCAGCTGCTCGTATGCACTGCCATGATATACGAGGAACAGCCAAAAGCAAATATGTGATCCTGCTGCGCTTCAATACATGGCACTTGTATGTACCGTAGTGAAAGAAAATGCTACTTTACTAATTAAAATATTAATGAAAACATTTAAATTAAAGTATTAAAAGCATTCAGCCCTAACTTGCCATTATTGATAAATCTTTCTTAAAAGTAACTCCCACAAGAAGTTCAATAGCAATTATAATCGCCCCCAGCCCCTATGCTATACCATATGCTACTGAACCTCCCTGTTAAGCCATAACTACCATCCCTGCGTCGCTCAGCTTTGTCTCCCACTGGAGACAGAAGTTAAAAGAGCCTCTTTATCCCAGTTCTGTGCTTTTGGATGTTTTATATATGCTACATGCCTGAAGGAAATGTTCTTGTCAAACTACAACACTTAAAAATCCACATTTATATTATTCATTGGAACCGTATTTTCCCTTCTCTTAATCCCTTTTTTTAAAATGTCAAAATTATTGGCAGGAGGAAAGAAGGGAATTCACTGGGTTTGGAACAAAAATAAGAAAGCGTTTGTTTCTTCAGCACCCACTCAAGCTTATACACATTTTTATTCCCAAGTTAAAATTTAAGTTTCTGGAGAGTAGAATTACATTTTTCTTGAAAAGGTCTTACCCTACATTTATATTTTCCTCCCAACAAATATTCCTTTTTATTTTGCAGAATTAATTCTCTATATGGAACTTCAGATTTTACCTTTAAAAAGTATGAATAACATGTTATTTTCAAGCAAACTTGGTCCTAGTGCTACAGATATCTGCAAAAACAGAAAACTTTCTAGCATAGAGAGACCAGGTCATGAGAATTACTACTCAACTATTAATTTTTATAAATATACCTATCTATAAATAAAACATATGCATTAACTTTAACATTCCAAACACACAGCATTTGGAGAGAAAGAAATACACTTCTCAGTCTCCTTGGGGGGAGCGGGTCAGGTAAGAAAAGGGCTATCTACCTCACCCTTTTCTTTTAAACAGTGGAAAAAAGCAGTGTTAAGTTAATGACTTTTAAAGAAATCAGTACAAATTATTCAACAAGCCTGAAATAAATATGGTAAGACAAACTTGGAAAATTCATCTCTGTGATGTAGCATCAGACTTTTCAGATGCTGGGCGCGCCGCTCCAGGACCAGATTTAAGAGCTCTCAGCTCCCGTGTGGACACCTGAATGCTGCGCTCAGAATTTTTAAAGGTGCTTACCGCAGAGAGGGAGTGTGGTAGGCTGAGCACCTTCGACAATCAGGCACTTTGTCAACTTTGTTAAGGTGCCTAAATTTAGAGTTTCTGCTCTTTGCTTTGTTCTTTTTGAATTTTAAATTTTCTTCCATGATTTATTTTGGTTCTAAAAAGAGCACGCACTTATCTCTTTTCAGTTGACAAGAGTAACAAAGGACGACATCATTGACATTTCATGACCTAGTCACACTTTTCAGAATCCTTCATCTGCCGAATACCAAAGCGAGCACAACTTCAGAACATAATACCGATACGTTATTTTCAGGTGAGATAACGAATTGGCTGGCACAATCTCACTGTTTCTGCTGCTTTCCCTAGTAATGCTGAAGGACGATGCACTATTTAACGGCACTCCTTTGCAGGCAGGGTGCTCTCCCACCTGCCCAGTACCACCCAGAGAGCTCTGTAAAGCAAATTGCTCCACTACGCTCAAAATCAACACAAAGCTGCTTCAAGAATTACTGCAAACCTACAAGTTGTAACATAATTTACAGCATCTCGGAAGTTTTGCTAGTGACATCATTCCTTAGCAGAAGTATTTTGCATTGAGAGAGATCAATCTTAGCAGAGCAAAAAGTTTCTTCTACTTACTCCCCAAAGCTCCTGCCACAACAGCACAGAGTAAAGTGATGGCGTGCAGCCTCATGGCCCTCGAAATCACCTCCTCAGCCCAGAAGTTAACAAAACCACATCAGTTCTCCTCTCAAAGGCACCTCTGAGCAAGGCAGTGAAAGAAAATTTCCTTCACAAAGCAGGAGCTCACTATTTCAACTCCCCTCTTCCAGCCAGAGGAGGGGCTCTGGCAGGGCAGCCTGCAGAGGGGAGGGTGCGTGCCTGTAGCAAGGGGGAGAGAGATACACAAACATCTCATCTGTTCTCCAACAGCATTTCAGCCTTTTTGCAAAAAAAAGAGAGAAGTTCACATATTAGAAATTTCACAAAACTGCAAGGAAAAGAAATTAAGTATACAGCATCATAACATAGCAAATGCTCAGACCAATCCCACACAGTAAGTTTAAAATAAATAAATAAACTAAAAAATCACCCTAGCAATCGTTCCCTGATGATTAATCAATCAAAAAGCACACAGGATGGAAGCAAAAGCTTTGGGGCTGAAGGCAAGGTGTTTCCATTGGGAGCAAGCAAGTTCATGGGAGGCAGCTCATCCCTTCAACCAAAGTCCCAAACCTAAGATGGATGAAATTGTGCGTAAATAATACACAAAACCACTAAACTCCAGTCCTGGCAGCAAGCAAGTTTTTACAACACATCACACATAGGTCTTCCAGGGTTCACTGAACTTGTGATAAAGACCTTCCACTCCTGCTTGAGGGAGATTCACCACCTACCTCCTGTTCTACTGACTCATTCTTCGAGAACTGGGGTTCTCGTCATACGCCTTCCCTGGCAGCCTACGGCCACTTTTACTCTTCACACGTAACAGGATCGACGATCGCTTACGCCACAGAGGCATCGTCAAAACTCAGTTACGCTTGTACACCGAGCCCTTCTGAAGGAAGCTGCTGTGGACAGGCAAAGAGCTGCTGCCATGTCTTAACCTGCTGTAAGCCTCTCCGGTTTACCCTGACCTACTGGTTACTTCAAACCAGATTCACAAGCGGAAATCATAGATAACAATCCCAGTCACCAGTAATACTCCCCCCCACTAAGCTTGTGTTGTCACAGCCTCTTGCCTGAACTTACCTGCTCCATCAGGTAACATTTGCTCAGTTCAAAATGCTTATAAATTTTACTTAAAGGGAAAGCAACTTTTCGCATGTGCTTTGCATAGATCAATGACCAAAGGAGATGAGAGAGAGCAAGCCAAGTCTAAAGAGTCAATGAAATATTCGATGACAAAAGCTGGGTCCCTCTGTCAAAATCCCAGCTCTACCAAATGCCAAACTCTGGGACAGCTCAGGCCTGAAACTGCATTAAAAAAAAAAAAAAAAAACCTTACAGATTTCATACAGCAGCTTGGATTTCCTATGATCAACCCCAAGTGGTAACTGATAAAGCCTTCTTCCATCTCCACTGTGATTCTTCAGAATATTCTAAATTCGAAAGTGCTTCAGAGATTTCATTGTGGAAATCTTGCGACTTGCTGGGTTTGCCATTTTTACTCCGCTGAGTTACTCAGTCTTGTATTCATTCTAATTTTTCATTTTAAGATTACAGCTCATCTGGGCACAGTACGTGCTCCGTACATTATCCCGCAGTCATTCAGCTCTTGGTCTACTATCAGCAATGTGGATAGAAGCAGGTAAGTTAAATAGCTGGGCATGAATATAAAAACATGATGAATTTACTGGAAAATTGCTATATTATGATAATTCTTTTCTTGAATCACTACTCTTGCCCGTTCTCCACAGTAGTCTGATTTTTTATTGTTTATATAGCAAGATTTTTCAACATCTTTCACATAGCTGTTGCAAAAGAACTTAAAAGCATAAAACTTAGACTGAAGTTAGTGGGAATATCAAAATTGGGATTAGAGGGAATTTCTGCCTTATCATGACTCTCTGGAGAACCGCACAGCCCAACAGCAACATGTTACAAGCAGTGTTTGCGTGCTGAGCATTGGTAGCCCTACCCTCATATTAAGGACAACATTTGTAATCCACTGGAGAGGCCAACATAAGCTCCTTTTTATATGAATTTGACACTTTATAGTAAGTTTTCCACTTAGTTTATGTTAAGCTCATGTATGGCACCAATGTCCGGAGTCAGCAGAGTACATAAATAGGTGCTTAATTTTAAGTGTAAGCACACCCCCAGAAATTAAGCATGTGCTCAGATCTAAATGCCTTCTTGGAACAAGGCCGTTTTATTAGTCATTTCATCCCCTGCTCAAATACCAGAAGCAGTTTCAGAAACCTTTTTGTCTCCAAATAGCTGGTCTTGCCTTAGAGAGCTATGGGTGGGGTTTTAATTTAAAAAAAAAAAAAATTAATCAAATTTTCTCTTTCAGTTACATTTTTAGTTTTCACCCCAGAATGCATGGTCACAGGCAACTCCCCTCCCACAAGGAAGGAGCGTTAGGAAAGAGGGCGGCCAGGAAAGGTTGTATGAACCATGCTGAGACAGTCTGTGCCCTAAGTCCCTGAAACAAAGCAGGGTCTAACCCGATGGACCAAAACCGTCAGCCCTGTCCGCAGGGCCGCAGCACACGAGATTTTGGGATGCCTCAGAACTGCTGCGCACGTGCAGACCAACAACGCTGCGTGTATGTCTTATCACATGGCGAGAGAGCATCTAAGAGGTGCTGCAACAGGCATCGCACTAAGAAAACTGGACTCTTCTGATCAGCTTTTTGATAAGGTGCCATTGTGTTGAGTAAGAGACATGTTTTATAGCTTTAAGACAAATACTTAGCTACAGATATTAGCATTTCAATCACATTTCTGGAGTAACAACCTTTTCATGCAAAAATAGCTGGTGTACCACAGAAGAAGGGTTCTCTAAGAATTAGCGAACAAACTTTATAAAAGATTCAAGAGGGAGCAACACTTTTCATTTGTGCTTTTCATTTGGACTTTTCATTTGGACACTAATGCAGTTACAGACACTTAATTTTAAGCACAAGCAATCTTGTTAAATGTAAAGGATCAAATAAATGCAGACACACAACACATGCTTGAGCAGAGCTAAGAGAAATTCAAATGCCTGTAAGGACAGAGCAGCAGCTATTCAGAAGTTTCTATCAGAAGTCACCAGTGATCCCAGTGTCCGAGAACTGGACAGGTCCAGCTTCAGACACCAGCACGACCACAGCGCAGCCGAGTCTCTCCCTTTCTGATACCAAACTGAGGATCAACAGCCAGGAATAACACTGTGAGCCACAGACTGAATATTGACATACAAGGTCCATGCAAAATAACAGATACGGTGAATTTCTATGTAAAAACATTAATTACAGAATGGGTTACGTGTCAACGTATTAAGAGACTCACAGGTCAGGCTCACATTCATACTCGGATTCAGGCTGTGATCCTGAGGTATGGAAGTATGGAAGGGACTGCTGCAACAGAGAAGCTTGAGGATTTGGGCTTTGGTGTAGAGAAAGAAAATAGAATTCAATGTTACCTGGTAACTGCATCTAATTTGCTATTTTGTTCAAATTGTCTTTCTCTGCTTTTTCAGTTACAGCTGTAAATCACACTTTCCAAAATAACCAAACTTGCATTTTAATCTCAAGTTTTAGCTTTGCAGCTTCCCATTTCCTAGGGAAGAAACTATATTAATAAAAAGGCAGAAAAATATCTTATTGTAGGCGTATAAGCACACTCAAGAATTTATGAGCTTGCTTGAATCTTGACAACTTCGTACACCAAAGAACAAAGAAGTTCACAAACAAAACTCCAGGGCTTTTGTGTAAAAAATATTTCAAATTGCTTTTTTCAGTATATCACAGACTTTGGGACCCTTTGTATTGAAACTTCAAAGTTAGGAATTAAATGCCTGATTTGCAGTAGACTCTTAAATGCATGTAGAAGCCAAACCTTTAAGATAAAAGGCAGCATAACGTTAGTGTCCTGGGTACCTGACTACCGTCACTCATTTGAGCGGGCTGGGGAGCGCAGGATGCAGTCCAAGACTGAAAAACAAACAACATTTTTTAAGCATTTTTTCCCTACCTCCCCCAAAATGAGATTTTTCTTAAAAAAAAAAAGAAAATAAAATAAAAATCAAACCACCACCCCCAGAAGAGGCAGACAAAGAACCTCCCAAAGAGAAATTTCCACCACGGTGCTGTCCTAGATAATCTTAAAATATTGAAGAAAATCAGGCATCTGTGCTGCAAACGCACTAGTTTAATGACACACAGGAGACAGACACTGGTGGTAAGTCTGAGAAAAGTATTCATCCATTTTACTGGATATTGTACTCAAGTTTGCTAAATGAATTTAATCAAAAATACCATCTAGCACACAACAGGGCAAGGGTGTCCACGGACATCTGAAAACTCTGCGCTAGCATTGCCAAGAAAATCTGAGCTGTAACAAGCTGGTGAAGTCCGTTCTGTAAAGGCCCCACGAGTTCTTTTAGATTAATGTTATAAAACTCACCTAATAGGCAAAAGCAGGAGGAAAGCACCCTTAGCCATGGCTCCAAACTTGTGCCTCTGGGCGCAAACCCCTGCGATGGCGGCAGGGGCTGCTGCAGCTCCCACAGAGCCCGGCCAGCGCCGAGGAGGGCCCGCCCAGGCTGCCCACACGCAGGTGTGCCCGCTCCCACACACCTGTGCCCGCTCCCACACACCTGGTACAAATCCTTGTAATTATTTGGTGCCTTGACCAATTTTACTGCCTCTGGGCCCTATAACGAGAGCTGACGAGGAACCCGCCGCACCGGGCACGTGAGGCACAGGCCGCGGCGGGAAAACCCTGACAGAACGGAGCGCTTCCCAGGGCAGAGCTTCGGGGAAAGCGTTCCCAACACATTATTTCCCTGAGGAAAAAAAGCCCCAAAAGCGAGTAGCACTGTGGCACACGTACATTTTTCAGGCTGTTTACTAGGAGGAAATTAAGCGGTGAAGGGGCTGCGGCAGTCGCTGCACGGCCTCCCCGCCGGACCGACCCCGAAGGCGGCCCTCACCGGCGCGGAGGCCGAGAAAGCCGCCGCATGGCCGAGGGGAGAAGGCGCCGTGGTGAGGAGGAGGAGGAGGGGAGGCCGAGCCGAGGCGGCCCCGCCACCCCCCCAGCAGCAGCGGGGGCCGGGGTGCTGCAGCCACGGCAGAACCAAGCACCGAAAAGCGCCAAGCAGAGTAAATAAAGTACAGCTTTGCGGAAATAGAGGGTGATCTCGCCCACCTGCTTGGCTTAGATTCTTCACCATTATCTATTTATTGTCTCGGAGTGAAAAAATTCTTCAGTGCTGCTTTGTGCAGAACTAGAGCAGCTTATGGAGCATGTGCCCAAGGGAGCTTTGTACAACTCCTTGCCAAGACGCGGATGGAGGGGGACAGGCTTTGCCTTCCCCCCTCCCGCGCTCCTCGGGGTAGCGTGCCAGAGGCTTCATGGAGCAAGAGAGAGAAAACACTTTGGGTTTGTCTTTTTTCTTTTTTTTTTTAATCCCCCAATGCTTTTGTGAAATCCCTGTTGTCACATTTAAATGCACCATGGCTTTAGATCTAGAGCAGTGTCTGTCATACACCCCGTTACTGCCACAATCCTCAGATCATTGAAGCTGCTTTATTTTTATTTGGGTTTTTTTTGTTACAGAGACCAAGATGTTGCATGAGGCAAAACATCCAACCGCAGAAGGACTTTCAAAAAGCCTCCTACTCACTCGTCGTTTATTCTAGGCTTGAGCCCGACTGCTTTTAGCACCTCCAAACCACACAGCCACCTGTTCAAACAGACACCAGCGTTTCAGGTTCTTAAACAAAAAAAAAAAAATTCATAAAAAAAATCCATTATAAGTGGTAATAAGAAGCACTTCCTTTGAAATCAGCAGGTTTCACCATGCACTTTTTGGTGTCCTGGTTTGAAAAAGTAGTAAGGCATTCATTGGAGAATTTATTTCTATACTGGAGTCACAGCTGGCCCATCATACACGAGGGTATTCACCTCACAAAAATACATTAAAAGTCATCCTAAAGATAATGAATTTGTATCACGTTGCAGGATCTTATAAAGAAAATAGGAACACAAAGGTTAATTGGCTATAAAATATGAATTCACTTGAACTACGAACACTTCACACCTTTGTCACAGTACTCGCACTTCAGTTTTTATTCCTAGGAGGACAGTGTATACTCCGTTACTCACCTTTTGCTGCTCAGTTATGAAGAGTAATTAACTGGGTTTGAGTTCACAAATCACAACTAATTTCTTCAAAAAAGAACTTGTGGTTAGACTGCCAGAAGTGCTTTCACAAACACTGCAATAAATAGCTTTTTGAAACCACTCTGTTCTTGCTTAACAAGTCCCTCTTGTACGGCTATTAGCTGCTTTTTACTTGTTTTAACAGCTTTTATTTTGGATCCTCTTTGCATGACAAAACAAATTTTATTTCCTTCTGGCTCAAGCCTCATCAGAATTAACCGAGTTTGAACATGGTGCAAGTTCTGTCAATTAAAAATAGAAGTCCAATGGAAATAACACTGTCAAAGCGTAACAGAAAGCAATGACATCGTGGAAAGCTAACGAAGGTGGGGGTACGGGAAGGCTTTCAGAGGATTTCAGATGGTCTAATGCCCCTTCCTCACTTATTTCTGGAAATAGCATCAGCACATAAAGGCAGCATGCCACTTCTGTATCTATCAACCATGATAAAAATGAGGAAAAACTATGTGTTCACGACTCAACTTGCTTATTAACAAATTAACCAAAATGTTGCTTAATAAAGCTAAATAAAAATCAATGCATTAGAACAAAATTGTTTGAGGTATTAATCTTGCCTTCCTGTATTTTCTACATCTCAGGAAAAAATAAAAAAAGGAAAAGAAGGAAAAAAGTGCTTCAGACATTAAAAAGGCAGGGTATTCTTGCATGATTAATTGGGATTCTTTCCAACTGAACATAATGATATTTGATATCTATTTTCTCCCTACCGGTCACTGGTATGTAAGAGCGTAGCCGTATCTGTATGTGTTTGTTTAGTTGTATTGCAAGTGAAAGTTGTACCCAAAGGAGTTTTAACTGAAAAAAATATTTAAAGGGCCCGAGTTGCAGGAAAACAACACATTTTCAAATGCGGCTCTGTGTGTAAGCAGTTGGTCTGCAAGCCAGAGAATGCCATGTATCAGAGACTTGGGCCAAGTGAGACTCTGAAACTTTCACCTTGTGATTACATTTGTTGACTTAATTTTAACATTTCAGCCATTCATGTGTCTGGAAACATTCCAAATGTTATAATTTTCCAATTACAACCACCAGATACCAAAGACAAAGTTTTTATTTTCAATATAATCAGTTTTAAAAACAAACAGTAACTTCAACGTAATCAAACACAAAGCACTTTCACACAAGGCAAGTCACATCCTGCATTTGTCTGTCTAAAATAAGTTTAACAAAGCAAGTTACTCTGGCCCGTTCTGTCGATAATTCCGTACACAAGAGAACAAACACGGGCTTTGTATTTAAGGATATTTAAGTATAGAAGGGGCAGCAGAAAGTTTTGCAGAACACTTAATTAGATGGAATAGCTGCCAACATTATGTGTCCTATTCTCAATCCATAAGAGGAATTTAAAGAGATGCAATGGACCGTGCCCATAAAACACAGAAAACCCCACATAATTATTTTTTTGATCAGTGTTCTTCTGCATTCTGGTGCCACCACCTCAGATTTTCCAACTATCACTTTGTAGAAAAAAGGGGAGCTAAGGGAATAACAATTTGAAGACTTACTCACCAAATGAGTATCTAGCAGGATTATCCAGACCAGACTGCTATGGATACTAAAAGAACTAAAAATCCTCCCCACCATGCAAGCAAACATCACGTTTGGAAACTGCATGCTTCACTGCTTCCTCCTGTCTTGCTCTGACGATAAGCTGACAAGAAGTACATTTTCTGTGAAATCCAGTAGGGGGAAGAAGAAAAAAAAAAAAATACTGCTTCACAGTAACGCATGTGACTTGCGTAAGTTAGAATCAGCGCCTGTGTCATCAGAACAGAAAATTCAATGGAGCATCGCCCAGGCCCTTAAGGAACACCGAAAGCATTACGGTGGTGCAGCAGCAGACAAAAACCACGAGCTAGTACCGCATCTTCACAGCGGAAAGCTACAAAACTACCAGCTTTTCAGCTCCAGCATTCTCTTGCCAGTTAGGAGCTACTGATGGAAATTCTTACAGTACAGGGAGATATGATCAGAAACCTTTCCCAAATGCACAAGGAAGCTCTTAAACCACTTGCAGACTGACCCACACGCAGGAGCGGTTTACAAAAACTGATTAAGACAAGGCCTAGAGGTTGTATTTGTGATCCATGAAACTCCTGGATTTCAAACATGAAGTGCTGAAAGACTTTTGAAAAGTTAACTTATACCAAATATTTATAGAAGGCACATTTGGCAAGAACAGTAAATGCAGTATTTTTTATTTGTATTTATTTTAGCTTTTTACTTTTACAGAGATTAATACAGTGCTAGCATCATAGCCTTGTTTAAACACCTGTCTGCCTTTTCTAGACAGGTATCATTCAAATGCATCACGATGTTATTTGGACGAAGTCTGCTGCTTATCACGTGGTAAAATACTTCAACCTTCAGAGCCTCATTCCCCATTTTTTTGTGACCATCGCCTTAAATAAGCATATGCAGCTTAAGTTTCTGAAAAAAGAACTTCTCTTTCATTTAGAAAACTCAGAGGACAAGTCTAAATAATAATCAGAGAAAATCCTTAACAAACATATTACCTTCTTAATGAAGAAAGAGTAATTAACAAACAGATCAACAATTCAACAATTACAAGCACAGGTCCTGTATCTGTGTTTTGCAGGTGGAATTCAAGCCTTAAGGTAAAGCTGAGGTTTGTTTATGATCTATCAGTTGACTTACGTAAATGTAAAAGGAAGTTTTCCAATGCTGTAACCAAGGCTCTATAGGCATTTCCACTGGGGTGGAGAGAAGAGAACACTTCACAGACTTAGAAATCAGCAGTAGAAAAACCAAACCAAACAAAAAACACTGAAAAAAACATCTACTAAAAATACCTGTAGGAACATCTTTACTGCAGAGCAGAGATATGACTAGGCTTAAAACTGGCAGGGAAATTCAGGTACTAGATTGAATCGCCACTGATGCACGGTAACATGAGTTGTCCATTTGGTAAAGCAGCCTCCAAGAAGGAAGAAGCCTTTAGGTTTGGTTCTCTTTCAACTAAGAAAGTTTTAAAGTGAATTTTAGTGCTCATGAAAAGATGACAACAAATCACTTCTTTCGTCAAAGAAGGGCACTTGTCTCAGAGGCAAGCAACTCCCTGCCATTTTGGTAACAGTGCTGTTGCGAAAGCATCAGCACCAGCCGTGAGACTACAGAGGTCTCCACAGATGTTCTCCCCTCGGTCTGTGCTGAGACTGTAAGCAAGCACACCAGCGTGCAACATGATTGAGATAAGATTAACTGAAGAACATCACCAACCTGTTTTGCAGAAAGCAGAAAGGGAAAACATTTAGTTGCTATCAACTGGTGCTGGACTGAGTGGCCTGTAAGATTACATACGCTTTTTACAGACCTAAGTCAGAATCCCCTCAAGCAAAGTCTTATCCAAACAATCTAGCAATAAACATTACTTTTGATTGGTTTCCAGGACAGGATGCACAGAAGCAACGAGAAGTCTCCATGAAGCTTCAGAAAGGGCTTGTAGAGGTGCTAACCAACTTCATCAATCAACTATCGATGTTTAAACACTGCCTATAAACGTTTGTAAGAACCAACAAGAGTATTGCAGTTTGGACAGGTGTGATCCACATCCTTTAGGGCATCAATGCAGAAGGGAATTAAGCAACAGCCAGCTATACACCTGCAAAGAAAAAACAAAAAACAATCCATTTTACCACTTGTTACATACACAAGAAGGTAAAAATATACTTCCTGCAAAAGCCATCAGTAAAACTGGTGCCATGAAGCTTCAGGAAGCACACACATGGAGTTCATCACTCTGGTGTTCTAGAGCTGCTTTAAGGTCTTATAGGACTTAAATGCAGATGTAGGCTCTTCAAACCATAAAGAGTCAGGTCCCAGACAGAATAAGAAAGCAACAAAGATGAGAGCTCTGTTACTCCTTAGAGCTACAAAAGGTCAGGTAAGAAGAGAAAAATAAAGTGCAAATTGGAATCAACCTACCCCAGCAGGCAGAGGCCACCACACGACAACCAAGTCAAAGCTCCCGAGTCATACGAGAGACGTGTCACTATCATCTGGTTACAGGAAGGGCAGCACATCTGAACTGGGCGGTCATAAAATACCACTGGCTGCTGCACGTACACTGTCTGCACTGTAACTGAGCAGAGAAACACGCTGTTTACTGAATGGGTAAATAAGGAAAAAAGGATAGTTAATCAACTTCCTCTGAGCTAGAACCAGCTACTGATCCGAAATATTTGAGGCTCAGAACAATGAAATGCACAATGACAAAGAGAAATCACGACGGCATTTCCTAATGCAGAAACACACTGTCTTAAGAGTAAGGCTGCATTAAAAACTGCAGAACGCCAAATGATGTTATCAATATTAGTGCACACTGGAGGAGTTGCAAGAATTGATTCACCTTATCCCCTTCAAAAATATTCTTTGGAAGGTGGGGAGCACCTGTGAACCCTGATCTTTAATCTTCTGCACAGCACCTGTTACATAGCCACTGGACACCTCCTTCACACGAGGCAGAGTTTTTCAAGCTTACCAGGGTTATTCACTGGTGCAGGCTGTCCCATGTACGGGGGAGGGTTCACCCCCTTCCCTTCTGGTTTCAGGCCGTGTTCTGGGACAGGATAGGGCTGCGGGTAGTTCACGTTGATTCCTGTTGTTTCCTCGTAAGAAGGTGGTGCGGATGGGACGCCGCTCGGAGCAGACATTGTATCTAAAACATAATAGAGAGAAAATTGTAACAAAAGACGTTACTTATTGAAGGCAAGTGACAACTCATTAGGCTCTATTCAGACAGAAAGCAAGAAGATAACTAAATTAAAATGCACTTTTACCAGCATAAAATTTATTGACTGTTATTTGTTTCTGAAAGTATTAAATGTTAATCTTGATTTCATTGTTGTTGTTGCTTCCTTCACTTTCTTTTTACAGGATAGTTTTTATGCATTTTCCCACCTCCGATTCTTCCTTTATAAATTAGAAATGCTAAAACAGGGACATGGAGCATCTTTATTAGTATACTAAGCTATTTGATAGTTTCTCCCAATTCTCCAACAACAGTATTTCAGATCTGCGCCCCCCATTCTCCTGGAAAAAAAAAAAAACAAAAAAAACCTAACAGTATGATAGAATCATAGAATGTCCCGAGTTGGAAGGGACCCACAAGGGTCATCAAGTCCAACTCCTGTCCCTGCACAGGACAACCCCAAAATTCACACCAGATGTCTGAGGGCGTTGTCCAATTGCTTCTTGAGTGCTGTCAGGCTTGGCGCTGTGACTTACCTCCCGGGGGAGCCTGTTCCAGTGCTCCACCACCCTCTGGGTGAAGAACCTTTTCCTCATGTCCAACCTAAACCTCCCCTGGCAGATCCTCCTGCCCTTCCCTCGAGTCCTATCGTTGGTCACCAGGGAGAAGAGATCAGCGCCTGCCCCTCCTCCTTCCCTCGTGAGGAAGCTGTAGACCTCCATGAGGTCTCCCCTCAGTCTCCTCTGTTCCAGGCTGAACAGACCAAGTGACTTCAGCCGCTCCTCGTACGGCTTCCCCTCTAAACCCTTCACCATCTTCGTGGCTCTCCTCTGGACAAGGGCCACGTAGTAGTTGCTAACTAACATGAGCCTGGTTTGTGGTGGAGCTCAAATATTTTAAAAAGATTATTTATCTCTGCTGCGGTTTGAAATAAAAAATATTTATATTGAAGGAAAAAGAAACCCCAAACAGTTAAGTACATCCAACTCAACGTTCAAATATGTCTAAGGTTGCCATTTTTGCTGCTTACCAAAGTTTCAATGAGTTTGTAAACGCAACTTTCCTCCACCAATTGTTATTTCATTACAGAGTATAAGAATGCTAACCATTGCCTTCTCCCGAAGTGGAAAGAAACACAGACTTCCTCTCTTTCTCCCTGTCTCACTTCCTATATTCTGCCCACCAATTTCTTTACTGAACAGTCTCATGGCATCAATGCTTATTAAGCATCTCCCTTTTTCTCTTCCTCCTAAGGAGCAGACAGCTCTGAGAACCACGCTCCATTCTCTGCTGTTGCACATTCGATCCCTCTGTATACCCACAAGTCTTTTCACTCAGTACAATCTGGGAAGGGCAGCCTGTATCTGGAATATTAATTCTATGCTCTTATAGTAATATAGAAGCTATAATTAACCGTAGCACTAGCATGAATAAAAGAAATAAAAGGAATTGCACTGGGGGGGGGGTGTATGCTAAGAAATAAAAATACCCACAACAATATAGCATTATTTTCAAAGCTTGTTGCTTTGAAAACAGCAGCTTGCTGGATTCATGCAGTGTCTTGTGGTGCGAGACACCAGGCATTCTAAGCTCAACAATCCTCCCCATTGTTCTTATCCCATCTTGGGACACCCCTGCATTGCCTGGTAATAACAGGACTAAACACACACAGCTTAGCTAACTTGGTAGTCACGTGCTTCAGAAAACTATTGGCAATGTCACAGCCCAACTTCCTTTTCTACCTTACGTAAAAATGACATCTCCTCCCAAAAATAAACCAGAGAGGAATGTGGTTAAGTGCAGACATAAGCTGATTCAAAGCTGAACATTAAATACCAAAGTTCAGACCTGGTTAAACTCTCAAGGCCAACCAGTGAATAATCCTTTTCTCACAAGCCATGCTAGGGATATTTACAATCCAGGAACTATGCTGTAACTTGACTGCCCAACGTGCAGAGTCACTGCACAGAAGGACAAGGAAAAGAAGAGCAAAGAATCAAAAAGTTTGTAACATTGTCCATGAAGACCTTGCTGGCTTTCCGGCCCAGAAGACGGGGGGCGGTGGGGGGGTGGATCTCAGTATAAAACCTGGCTAATCTTAAATTGTTAAATTGCCTTTGGGGAATTTAGTTCCTGAGAAAACAGAAGATCACAATTTCTTTTGCCCTGAAATCAATACATAGTCACAGCAGACAGCGGAGGAACAACAGGCAGTGGAGAACCAACCTACAGCAATTGTGCGACAACCTATTGCGCAATAGTTTCCTGCACAGAGGCCTGAATAATCCTTTTACTTTTAAGTTAGAATGATTACTTTGGAGTAATAAATCCTCTGATAAAGTAGAGATAACTGTTGTGAAACTCCGCATCTACAACCACCTTCTCCCAGATTACTTCATTCCATTCTGTTTATGCGTGCAGATGAAGACCAGAATTTGTTTGCCGTTTTCAGTACATTGTAATGCTTAAAAGCACCAGTTTAACAACCAATTGCATCATCCCGGGAAAGAACGTAGCTATTTTGTGCACAGATCTGGAACTTTTCCACTGCCTATTCTGAAAAAGGATCTTCTCATCACCATTTCAAGACATTTGTGTAACAGCCACCCTGAGGTTCAAAGCATCCCGGACTTCTAAATTAACATACGGAGTCCTACTATTAGTGAGCTATGAAAGAACTGCCCAATGAACCTCTTTTTTCATTTGGCCTCCTAAAAATCTGACTTTTTGTACTGTTTAAAATGCACCTCTTTCCACCTATCACCCAATAAATATATCACGAACTGAGCACTTCAGCAGCTAGACTGCAGAGAAGGATCCCGCAGATGCACCAGACCAGAAGCTGAATATGAGCTGACGGTGCCATGAGAATGGCAAACACCATGCAAGGATGCGTAAGCAAAACCAGTATCTGTATGACAGCTGAAGAAGTTCTGCTGCTCTGGGAAAGCCCCCATGGGAGTACGGTATCTCAGAAACAAAGAGGTGAACAGATTCCAGAGAAAAGCACCAAGAACAATCATAAAGGCTAGAAAACAGGACTTCTCAGAAAAAGCCAAAGAAATGGAGTTTCCTTAGTTTCAAAAGACCAGGGAGAATAATGAAGACAGACAGGTAGCAATGAGAAGAACTAAACGAACTCCTCCGAGAGTAAACTTTAAGGAAAACTGTAAGAAAAACTTTAAAAAAATAATAAGCTTTTCCCTATGTCTAGTAATAAGACTATTTAAGCACTAGATAAATTGGCAAGAGAGTTGTGGAGCCTTCCCTCCTGGAAGTTTTAAGAACAGTTACACATGTCAGAAATTATATATCATGCAGCATTAAGTGGATTACAGAACCTATTCACATCCCTTCCAACTGTATTTTCCATTATTTCAACACTTGCTTTTGAAAAATAAATGCAACGTCCTTTTAATTTTAAACACCTACTTTTACGTCCGCTGTTTCAGAAGCGAGATGCTACATCTTCTGAAGAAAGTAAGGCCCAATCCTGAACAAACTGCTTGCAAACCAACCCCCTGCCTCTAGAGCTCATGGCAAGACTGGGTCTAGAATGAACTGCAAACCAGCTTCCTCTACTTAAAAAAACCCAACCCCTCGCAAAAAAACCAAATCAAAAAACCCAAACCAACCATGATTATAAAGAGTTTCTCAGTATCAAACTCATTCAAGCTTCAGACAAGATAGTAACTGCAGTAAATTGATATGGCAATAATTATTAACCCAACGATTAGATAATAGTGAAAACAAAGGTGAGAGGGACATTCTAGAAAGGATTTTCAGCATTTTAGCTCAGGCAAGACTTACAGCCTGGGTTAGTAGTAAACTGCGTGTTATACTTCCCTATGCAATCTCTCAAGGCACTAATAGGCTTTCCATAGTTTCCATTTGCACTTTGCTCCCTGCAAATAGGCACAGAACAGCTTATACCTTTAATCACAGTGTGCTTTACAGATACAGTCTTATATAAAATACCACTGATACGGACATGTCTGGGAAGAGCGACTAATGCGTAACGCCTGGTTACAAAGACGACGAAAGATTACAAACCAGCCCCAGATCATATAAAGTGATACAGAATCTTAAGCATCCTTATAGGATAGGGAAGACTTGAATTGCTAACACCTTAACAAACTGTACCCAGCACCTTACAAAGCAGCAGGAATTTACTAATTGAAAGATAAACAGGCACAAAAGCAAGCTGATGGCAGAAGCAGAAACTGAACCCACAAGTTTTGTCTTCTTAAAGCAGACGAGATCTCAAGTGCCTCTCCCAAATAATTCAAAAGGGAAGACTGTTCGGTGACAGGTACCTGACTGCAAAAAAAGACAAAGGATAAGGTGGGTAACAGGGAAGTCAAATACACCAGAAAGGTATCTGGAGGTAGCACACATGCAAACCATGAGGCAACATTCAAGCTATCTCAAACCAGGATATGCAAACATTGAAAGATGAACGAGCACACTAAATGCAAGATCGGGCCTTTTGCACTGATACGCGAGAAGTTTCCATTTACATCTGGAAGTT
Organism: Theristicus caerulescens; assembly: GCA_020745775.1. Lineage (NCBI taxonomy): Eukaryota > Metazoa > Chordata > Aves > Pelecaniformes > Threskiornithidae > Theristicus > Theristicus caerulescens. The sequence continues at coordinate 98,031,745 of CM036562.1, forward strand.
TCAGATCCAAATGTCGCTAAGCACAGAGAAGAACTGAGCAGTTCTAGGTTCTCTTCCCAGACTCTCACTACTCTTTTGCTTTGAGTCTTTAGAAATGCATGTGGTAAGGCAAAGACCAATGCCTTCAGCTCCCCATTCCATGTCATTCCTCTGCTCTTCCTAAAAGCCCCCTTGTATTCCAGGTGCGCAATGGTAAGGCGGACACTGACTCACTGGGCCCAGGTGCCCTCTAACTTTGGGCAGATGAGTCACTGGACTCCAAAAGAGAATGAACAAAGCAGCAAAAGCACCAGCTCCCTCCTCCAGATTTTTCTTTTTTGTTCATTTGCTCAAGAGAAAGAATCGCAAGTACTCAGAGCTGCGAGCGCTTTTCTCAGTCCAAATCATTGCCTTCATAAGTGCACATCGGACCAACATCGGCATGGGGCAAAGCACCCTTCCAGTTCATTCCTTTCTGCTGAGGGCTAGTGCTCTACATACAGAGCAAAGTTGGCATAAAGGGAGGGGAAAGGCTGGTAGAAGCCACAGCACTCACAAACCACGCTATTCAAACAAAACCAGATTAGCTACGTATGCTAGCTGGAGACCAGGAAGACAAGTAACAAATTCTACCGACAGAACGATGCATGGATACCCTTCTCTCCAATGGAGAGCGCAGCACAGCTCAATGTCACTTTTACAACTGCAGGAAAGCCACATGAATTTTGGGGAATGGAAGCCTTTTGAAACTGTTCAATACTTAGTAAAACTCAGTGGTGGGCAGCAGTTTTTGCAGGGTTTTGCATTTTGCAAAATCATATTTCAGCTAATTCAAACTCTCCCCTCCATCTTAACTCCTAAATTCTAACTCCATGCGTCCGCCTGAAACCAGAAGCAGGGTCTGTGTTTGCTCCACACCCAGAAGGGCCAGTTTTAACACAGCAAGAGAATTTGCAGGCTGTACCTGAAAAAAAAAAGCACAACACCTGGCTAAACTTTCCTTTTATCTTGATATCGGAGAAAGTGAATTAAGTGAATCAGAACTTCTAAGGTAACTTATCTGAAGAACTTATTAACCAAGCATTCATTATAAAGCCAAGATTCTTACGGCCTTCTATCATGGGCTTCAGGGCTTGTATCTGACTCAAATCATCCGAGATAAAACTTTGACTTGAAACTAGAAGTATGCTCAGAGGCAGCTACACATTGCAGAAGGATTCAGCAGGGTTCTATCTCATCAGACAACTGTCCAATAACGTTTACGTAATTAATTAAAACACAGGCTATGACCTACACAGTTTTTTAAATAGCTGCACAGCGCTCCTCAGTGTACCCTCCCACAACATGGGTTTGTACAAAGTTGGGCAGTTTCTTCAGAATGCTATATTGAAGTATCAAACTGTAAAACCTAGTGTAGATGAGGAAGACCTCACTCTGGCCTTCTTCATCAAGATGAACACAGACATTACAGAGAAAATAAGAAAGAAGATATGTTTATCACCATCCAGAAGCTACACGGGTCTGTCTTAACGTGCCCAAAACAACAGGTTGTCCTGTGATAACCTATACCTGCTGCATCTGCCAGATAATACATATTCATACATTAACTTATACCACTGTCTGTTCCAGGAAGGGAAATGTATTCACGATTCCCTTCCTCCCAAGGGGCAGATTTACTGCAAAAATGTTAGGGTGCCATTATCTGTGTGATGCTCCCAAACAGAGAGATGCACAAACCTACAGGGCTGCAGTCATCTTCCCCTTCCCTCCTCACACTGCACTCATGACACAGACCAGTCAGGGTCAGACTCTGGCTCACACACCTTTCGTGCATTTTCACCGAGTGATAATCACCGTAACTACACGTTGTCCTCTCCACACCCAAAACTGAACACATATTTATTACCATAGGATGCATCGCCCATCTTCTGAGAATTTTCTACATTGCCCAGATTGGTATGTTAACGTTATGAAGTTTAAACCTGCAGCCTTTTCCTGAAGACAGGATGCAAATTCTAAGAATGCAGAGAAATACCTTTTGCTCAAGAACAAACAGAAAAAAAAAACTGGGAGGGGGAACAAGTCAAAAGTGGAAAGGTAAGTCAAGTCATTCATGCCTTACCCTACAATTACAGATGAATCATTAGGCAACAATTTTTTTAATCCCAGCTGGTTTCCTGATCTGCACAAGAGTCTAGTAGAAATGGATTCCCCAGCAGCACACAGGTAACAGCAACAGCACCTCCAGGATAGCTGTGGGTAGATGATCTCTCTGCCCCTTATCAGGAGGGGAGAAAAGGCCTGTGCAGTCCTCACGCTAACACACCACCCGAGGAGAAACTTATGTGCAGAAGTGTTGCTCCTGGGAGGCTGGAGAAGACGGAGGAAGCTGTGGAGTCATCCCTCTCTCCCTCTCCAGCCAAACCTGAGCCTGGCACCTGCTTTTAATGCAACAGCAAGTACTGCTCTTCTAAGAATGGAAGAGCAAATGCACTTACTACCTTACAGAACAATTTTCCTTATCTGAAATCTTCCTTAGCCACTCAGGTACAGACCAAAAATGTTCTGCTTGCTTTTAAATAGGCTCCACTGAAACGAAATAATTACATCTGCATTTGCTTGAAGTCCTTCCGAAACAAACTTTAGCGTAAAGAAAATATAATTGTTAGTTTAAATCAGAGTGTATGTCTGTCATAGGACATTTTTATAAAAGATAAGCATAGTTAGCTACATGTAAGGTTGAACTAAGAACATTTTCATTGTTTGGTATGGACAACTTTTCTGTTTTTAGCAAAAGAAATTTATATCCTTCAGCCAGTGCAACAGCAAATATCCTAAATCAATCTAAGACTATTTCTACCAAAAGAAAGATCCACCTTGCCTCTTCGGCTACCTACCACCATGGAGCAAGTTTTCAGCCATATCAGTTCCCAGCCACACAATAGCATAAATGCTAGTGGTACATGGGGAGATGGCCACAGCATTCATGCAAGGGAACATAAGCAGATCGTGAAACCAGACGCAACATCTCAGCCCATCTGTTTTTACTTTCACAGAGCATCATTCCAAAACTCAGCATCAATACACATGCACTCTCAGCAAGAAGAGGGACATTTCCGTTACGCACATTTTTTAGGATGACTTAGAAAAGAAGTACATAGTTTATTTTTATCTTCCACTGTAAAGAACGTTGCTGAATGTGAATTTATCTGAACGCGTTACATCAAATTGCTTTCTAGAGAATTTTTACGAGGGGTACAACACACTAGCAAAGATGCCATGCAAGACAGGGCAAGGACACAAAAATAAAGTAAGCCTGTATCTGCATATCCAAGTGATGAACAAGGTGGCAATATCATCAAGAAAGTGTGCTTTTTTAAGAGCGTAAGAAGTGATTATTTTCTTAGATTTCTTAGTTTTCATTTTTTCAGGGACTTTTATTGAATGGTATATATGTTGGATGAAAAGAAACACGACTATGTAAATTCGGTCATTCACGTTTGGGTGCAAGACAGCAGATCTCAAGCAGGGACACACTAGCTTCTACCCAGGATGAAGACACAGTGCTGGGCATCACCCGCTGGGAGCACAGCAGAGGAGCTGGCAGGAGAAACGGGGCTAGAGGAAGGCTGCAAAATAGCATGGCGCGTGAGGGGCTTCAGCTGAGCAAGGGAGCAGACACCACTGAGAACAACACCAGAAGATGCACGGGGTTGCCAGGAGCACAAGAGCCAAGCCACTCTCTCCCTGCCATTGCCATCCAGCCCTGAAAGCTTGCAGCTTGTCTCAGAAATTCCTGCCAGACTCTCAACTCCTCCTGCTCTATCCCCAACCCAACCGCCTTCTCCTGAATTTGAAAGACATTACCTAAGCAGGCCCCAAAGCGCAGAGTACAGCACAGCCTGCACTGGGCAGGGAGAGAAATATGGGGGGGGAAAAAACGTCTCAGGCACTAAGAAAATTTAAAAAAAAAAAAAATTAAAAGAGGTTCAACTTACTTTGATTGTTGCACGTTTGTTACACACGGCAGAAAGCTGCTGGCTAGAGACGACTGTGGTATCTGATCTTTTAAGTCCAGGAAAAGACCCACCGGGAATCCCAGCAGAATCTGTAGGCAACACACACAAGGGCAAAGAAAGGATTAGTTGGAAGGAAACAGAAGCTATGACTGGACAGCTTTTACTAGCAGCAAACAAAAGGTACGGTAAACGAGCCAGATAATAAAGCAGAACTTCCCCATCAGGGTCATAGTTGGCTGTAAGTAATTCTGTAACAGAAGTAGGAAACACACTTTGGAATAGAAAGCTGTAACAGAGTAGAGAGTCAAAGGGCTTTGAACAACCTCACCTAAGCAGGTCCTAAGCAGGCGGCTGATCCAAATGACCTCTGGAGATCCCCTGTCCAACTTAAATTACTCTATAATAACCCAGAAAACAGAAGTTAGCTTACTGTACTAGAAAAAGATTACAAGGTCCAGTTCTGTTTTTATCCACACACTAAAGACTAAATCCTACGTAAGTTATGACAAAACTGATGCAAAAGGTACCAGTCACAACGTAAAGAAAACAAATTCATTTGCATCAATGACTTCTTCACTGAGGACAATTCTCCAGAAAACTGGCTTAATTGCTGGGCTGTGTCCATTGCTGCCAGGTTGGTTCAGGTCAGAGAAGCACTAATTCATCCCAGGTACAGAGACTGGCAGCGGCAATAGGAACTGTATGGCTACTGAACACTGCTTCTGCCCCCAGTACTGTTGTACACCTAGTGGAATGCAGATTGTGGATCAGTATCTTGATATCAAAAGGAAGCTGAGTTTTATCAGTGGACCAGACATTTTTTTTCCCTTACTTCACAAAACATAATGTAAATATATCTATTTAGGAATTTCAGATCATTTTAAGACAAGCTTGATTTTCTTGCTTTTTTGTGAGATGCTCTAGGAACTCCAGTCTATCGCAGTTCCAAACTTTGTAACAAGTTTTAGCCTTAACTCATAACCAGCTTCTCTTGTGTCTACCTCATCCTTTAAGCAGTTATATATCCTAACATTTATCTCATATACCTCCACTACCGTAACTTCTCAGCTAGAGCTCTCAACCACTGCCTCCTGCCTAGTAAACCTCAGCTGGGCTTACAATGTCCATGTCACCTCCTCACCACTCGTGTCTGTACCTGTCCGTGTCAACCCTGCTGCTCTCCAGGATCACCCGTCTTTTCCTTTCCACCCTGTACCTAGGAATAATCAATGCGGAGCTCAGTTATGCAGCCAGTCACCCTGTGCCTCTGCAGCCGTACGGGCCAATTCCTCTGCTAAGTCAGTAGCCACTACTTCCTTTCCTTATCATATGTACCACCTACACACCTGTCTGCATACCAAAAAGAAAAAAAGTAATCTAAAATTGTTGTTGGTTCCTGCTCTGGTAAGCTATTTATTCAGCCTTTCGCTCACTTACCACCCAAAAAAATCTCTCCCTTAAACCTTCCACTACAAGGATAAGGCTCTGTGGACACACATCTCCAGACTGCAAACCTCAAAGAAAATAAGTGTTATTTCTAAGCAACATAAACAAGTTCATTTGTAATTCATGACTGCTCTTCTCCAACCAAGCCAATTCCTGTACCTGTTTCCATGGTCATTCTTCAAAGTTTTAAAATAGGCCTCAGGTAGCATCTCTTGATTTTACATTTTTTCTGACCATGTCTCTCAAGTCAAAAAGCCCTTTCAACACCTGAAAGATGCCTACAGAGAACTTTGCAGGTACAAAAGACAAGATGCAATGACAAAGAATTTCAGGCTTAAGTATCCAATTAGGGCAGGAGTCACTCCGTCCACACAAAGTACGGCTAAGACCCAGCGTACAAGCTGCCCAACAATGACACAAGCCTCTTCGCTTTCCTGAAGCGCGGAAAAGTCTCTGGAATACTGCTGATTGCCTTCCTCACACGAGGCAGCTTTCATCAGGATTTCAGTGAAGTCTATAAACGTTTCTGTAAAGAACCTGTCACAAGGTTGTTCGCTCTTCCAGGTTACACAGGACTAATCTGCTGCACTGGAGGCATGGTAATACATCAGTAAACACTACCAATGTTTATACACTTCAGTAGTCTCACAGTCTTCCCAGTAGACTACGCAGAAATGCGGAAAGGTTTATTAGAAAGGGAATTGTGTACTCAGTCCAGTGTGGGTTTTACAGCAGCCACGTAGCTAGGACAAACACCGGAGCTGGTACAGAAGGACAGAGGTGGCTACAGGCGCGGTGTGTACACAGGAACAGTAATTGTAGTAACCCATCACTTCCTTGAGAACAGGCATTACCCTTTCACACCATTCTCCTACTCACACCGCAGCTTTGGCAGACCCAAGAGGGAACAAGACAGCAGTCAGAGATGACTAAACTCAGTATTTTTTTGTGATGATATTTGTAGTATCAAATATTCCACAGCTGCATTTTTAAAAACCACTGACCTCCTGTTTTCTTTAGAAAAGAAGTTTCCCCTTGTGACTAAACTACAGAGCTGAACGCTGATCAACTGCCCCCAGTCACGGCCACTTCTGCTGCACCGACACTGCGCGACCAAAGACCATCCTCACCTCTGCTTTACTGAAGAGCGAGCTGTAAGAAATCAACACCTTTTCATAGATTTCAAAATGGTCATGATTATAACTTCCAGCATGAACATGTCTAGTCTCAATGTTTAACATTCAATACTTATTTTTAAATGATGTTGCATTTCTCATTTCTTACCACAGACTAGTTTTGGACAGCTGGTTCAATTTAAAAATGACTGCTAGGCTTTTTCTGCCTTTTTGCCTTCCCCCCCCTTCCTGAAGACAGATGCAAACAGGTCTTAGGTCTTCGCAGCACTTGGCAGCATCCCTGGCACGTGCAACCACCTCCTGGGCCTTCCGTTTCTTTTTTTAAAGTTAAAGTTTCAAATCAGAAGCACAGATAACGTTTATCAAGTCCTACAGTGAATGGTATAAAACCAAAAGCAAGTATCAGTCCCTTTAAGTTATCTATCAAAACAGAAATTCCTAATAAAGAATAAGATGACATCAGATTACAAAACAATCTCTTCAAAATACTGAGTATTGTGGACGTAGGCACAACTTCAGATTTTCAACTTAGTTTTGCCAGTGTCCCTTCTGCTTTAAACATCAACTTTGAAGAGATATTTGAAATATTACTTCCCACAGCCAGTGCAAGCATGTGCCTCACAATCCTGGGCAGTACCTGAAGATTAGCCTGGGGACCAGAGAAAGAGAAGGTAATAACCCACCTCTCTGCCTGGTGTTAAAAAATGGAAAAAAGAGTTGCTTACAAGCGCAGCTTTCCTAACCCAGTGTGGCCAAGCAAATACGTTGTTGCCCTTCCCTTACTCTTTATCTCTTGCTAAGATTTGACATGATTTAATCCCTTAAATGAAACAATTCCTACTCAGCCCTCTTCACCAGAAATCCCAAGCTGCTCTCCAACACCACAGGTAACTACAGGGGCTCCCTGCACAGCTGGGTTTAAGACAGCTGCTAATCAGCAGCACCTGGAACGAAACACAGGTTGAAGGCTAATCTTTTCTTTAAACGCTCAGGCAGGATATACAGGTTTATCAGAGCACTCGGGATTTTTGCAGTGCACAGCAGCAAGCCGTAACACAGCACTTGCCTGGGCCACCATCTTGGTTATCTGAACTCCGGACAGTAACTTCCTAGTTTACCAACCTGCTGAGAAACAGTATTTTAAAGTTGTCTAAATTTCTCAGGCATTCGCGAGAGAATAAAATTCAGGAATAATTACAGAAAAAAAGACTTTGATACATTACTATTTTAGTAAGACAACCAATGCCATTCGGGTCACACTGGCAAAACAGAAGTGGTACTACACAGTGCGTTCTCCCTAGCAGGAGAGGTTACAGGCGCTCAGTATGTTACTTTTACCAAGTAATCAACAATTTCGGGATAATCCTGTGAGTGGCCTCAACTCGGGTCTCGGCGGGGCCGCCGAACCCCCTCCCCGGGGCAGGGCAGGGCCGGGCTGAGGGAAACGGCTGCTGCCCCGCTCTCCAGCCCGTTCCCTGAGGAAAGGGACGCTCCCGCCCCAGCCCGGCTGTCGCCTGCAACACTCGGGTTTCGCTTCTTACAGCTTCGGCTCCGGCCCCGCAGCCCCGCGGGCAGGAGCCGCCACCCACGGCCTCTCCCGGGCCGTCGTCTCCTGACCGTCCCGCCCGTACCGGGACCCGCGAAGCCCCGGCTTCCCTCAGCGCCCCGGCTTCCCTCAGCGCCCCGGGGGCTCCTGCGCGGTTGCCGCGGGCGGTCTGGGAGCAGCCCCGTCAGCGGAGCAAACCCCGTCCCCCCCGTCCCCCGCCCCGGGAGCGGGGCCCGTCCGCAGCAGCCGGGCTCCGGGCGGCGCGACAGAGCCCGCTGCGCCCGGCGTCGCCCGCAGCGACCCCGCGGCCCTTACCGCTCGGCGGCGGCTGCCTGCCCTCCTCTCCACCGTCCCGCAGGGTTTGTCCCGTCCCCACCCTCGCCTTCCTCTTCCCCTTCCCCCGCAAACCGCGAGCGGGCGCCCGCGGGGTGCTCCCTCGGGCGGGCAGTCCGCCGCCCCCGGCCCTGGGCAGGCCCTGCCCGGAGCCCGGCCGGCCGCGGGGAGCCGCCACCCCCCGCCGCTGCCCCGGACCTACCGGTAGCGCTTTGCCGCTCCCCGCCGAGCTCGGCCTCCCCGCGGCCGGGCTGCGAGCGGAGGCAGCGCCGTCCCCGCCGTCTGAGCGCTAGCGGGAGGAAAAGGAACGGAGAAAAAAAAAAGTCCCTGGAAGGACGGACATGACGGACACACAGCGCCGAAACTGCCCCGCTCTGCCAGGGAAACGGCCCTAGCGAGCGGGCGGCTTCGCAGCTCCTGCCGAGAGGCTCCCTCATAATTGGATTAAAGCAAGCGATCGTCAACTTTCCTGTAATCAGCGTAGCAAGGCTCCGCGTCTTGTAGCGGAGGGGGGAAAAGCCTCCCCTAACTCTACAATACCCCTTCTGTTACCGCAATCAGTTATTTCAGACAACACCACATACAAGAAAACATTAAATCATCAAAGACACCTTCAACAGATAGAGCGATTTTAACTAGTGCCCTTACAGGCAGTTAATTGGAGTCAGTCTTTGGAAACCAGTATGTCCACTCCTTCCCCCATCCAACCCAACAGCTCCAAGATAAGACAGAAAATGAATGACTGGCCAGATCCCTCAAAGGAACAGTTAACTGGAGTTAGACTCTGTTAGTCAGTCTTTGGAAACCAGTTAGACTCTGTTGGTCAGTCTTTGGAAACCAGTATGTCCACTCCTTCCCCTATCCAACCCAACAGGTCCCAGACAGGACAGAAAGCGCATGACTGGCCAGATCCCTCAAAGGGACTCGACGAGGACGGCTGCACCCGACAGTTCAGGTGAAGCAGTTGGCAAGACCTCATCTTCAAGTGCTGTCATCTGCTGTAGACCAAAGGGAGTCAGTAACCCCTGAGGGCTCAGCGGGGATTGTGCATTAAGCCTTTTGACTGCAAGCATCTAAAATCCCTTAAAGTCCTATTTTCATGTTTAAATCCTTTCTTGGACCTCAACCTAAGTAACGTGTGTAAAGCTTCAATTCAAACCCACCCCAGAGCCAGGTTTCCCAGGACAAAAGGTGGGACGATAAGCCCAACAGTGGGCTCTGCGGTCGCAGTAACCTACTGACTCGCCTGCAGGTTGGGGTACTCGGGGTTTTCATCGGATGTTGGAGAAGGAGGGCTCTGGCAGCGTGCGTAATCCCAGTCCCCTGATCTGGGGGGAAAGGGGGTTGATTCAGCAGCATTCGGTCCTTGCTACAAGTTAGCATTTGAACCTGAGAGCAGGACTAGACTTAGAGGTGAATAAATTTTCATCATTATCAAGAAATGACATTATATATTATATTATGATATTTTTCTCAGGAGCAGAATACGAGTAATTTTGGCTTTGGGCCCTGGCTTAACTAAAATTGGAATAATTGTTCTCTTTGTAACTAAGTCCCTATCCCCAGGTGGCTACGAGCAGCTTAGAAGGCACAGGAGCGAGAAGCCATGACTGAACACATCTCCCAGGGTGAAATAAGGCACGACCTTCAACTGAAAGCCTCCTTACTTCGACCGCCACGCTCTCCCATGCGTTTTGCTTACGCCTAGTCAGAGGCTGGCTCATGCTACAGCTTTTACTCCTTAGGGACCCCAATAACATTCCCCCCTTTTGCCCTACGACTGTTTCCACCGAATGTCCAAATACAGCAGGCATGACTGTCCAAATGTCCACCAAATGTCCAAATACACCAAATTGTCCAAATACACCAAATACATCCATTTACCAGCTCATGACCACATTTCCTCTCGCTACCCCTCCTCCTTCCCACCTATCTCACCAGTTCCTCCCTTTCCAGCCCTGTGCTGGCTGGCACTGGGTGAACGAAGCATGAGCTTTAGGCAGCCTGTGCCCGCAGGGCAAACCCAGCACAGCTTCCCGGAGCGGCCGCCTGTGCGGTGGGACCCATGGAAGTTCCCTCCCTGCAATGGGCCAAGTGACAGGGTGGGGACACGGGCAGCGCCAGCTCACTGCACGCTTGAGGAAACGTGGCTAGAAATTAAGATAAATCTTTATTATCTCTCCCCCCCGCCCCATGAGCTGTGTAGCTATTAGAATATTTTTGTTCTGAAGATGATAAATGTAATTTGTTTTAAAAAAAATCATACAAGAAGAAAAAAGGCCACATGGCAATTTCAGAAGCTTGTGCTAAGTCCGAATGCAGTACGCTGAACCTAGGAGAGCTCCACTCCATCCCCGGTCCGGTGGGATGATGTGCTGGGCAGCCCCAGCCGCTATGGGTGGCTGTTAGGCTTTCCTCCACCTTGCTGAGCCACCGACAGGGCTGCTAACAGCATCACAGAAATGAAAATGTACACAGAATATCGTGTCTATTCTGTCACCACACTAATTACATGTATTGTATTACAGAACACCAGTAGATGTCAGTTTAGCCCCAAAAATGAGTGCATGCTAGATTTATTAGCTTTTGCTTTTACAACAGTAAGTTTCCACCAAAGAAACTAAAGGAAGTTTAGAAGTTGATGTACATTTAAAAGCCTGGTAGCCATACTTTGTGTACTGTAATATGCCCTCGATGTGTAAAATAAGTAAACCTTAATGTCACCTTATTTTTCTCCTGCCTGGAAATCATAGAACTTGCACAAATCAAGCTTTTTTTTTTTCTTTAGTCATTTTTCCTCTACCGATTTGTTGAGGCTAGAAAAGAATTTCTGTGAGTTTTGATCATTTCAATAATACTAGATACTTACGGAGAGTTGTGCCAGGATGGAGTTTCAGACCCGTAATCAATGTACGCGCACAGATTTACAGAGAAATCAAGGTAGAGACATGAAGTCAAGTATGCTGAAAGAATGTTTGGTTTTTTCCCCGCCCACTGTTGCAAGGGCTGATTCAAGCTGCAAAGCAAACAGAACAAGAGCCCCAACACAATTTGAACAGTTAGTACAAGCAAAATACAGCCAGTCATTTGGTATTGCGATCGCCGGTCAATATCCTGACCTACATTAACAGCTAAAATTTAAGCCACTCATAGGATTGCTTTTCACAATATAAATATGTTAAAAGAGAAACAGGTAAACCTGATGGGGTTAAAAAAAAAAAAAGACACAAACAGCAGTGCCATCTAGACAAGTAACACTTCCAAATATTTTGAAAGATTAACGTTTAAAGTAATGAACAAAACCAAACCAGACCAAAAATCCAAAATTATCATTTCTACATAATTCACTGCTGCAAGCATCAATTGGTTGAAGAGAACTGACTTCAAAGTCCCAAGGGCATGAACTTCCAGATGGGATCAATAGTGATGAAGAACGAATTGTTTACACATACAGTGTCAGGTGGTAATTAATCAAAATTCAGCTTCTGCCCACGGCAACACTGACTGCCTGAGAAAGCAGAGCTTGAATTTTGATTAAAGTGGTATAACAGTGCTGATTTTGCTAATTCTAAATCTTTTCTCTGAGCCTCATAGCGAATTTAGCTCACCTATGAACCAATTTCTTTTTCATGTAATTTTGTGTATAACACCAACAGAGTTAAAACTGGAGAGGATTTATATGTAATTATTCAAGTGAGTCAAAATAAACTCTTCCCCTCTTGTCCTTTTGCCCTCCAGTATCAGGTACTGATCTCCTGGGGTGTTACTGCTAAAGAATTTGGATAAAAAGTTTTCTAGGAAGTAAAATAAGTTAAATTTAACTGTACATATTTGTCAAAACAATCAGTATGTAGAATGCACAGGTTTTTCTTATGTTTCTCCTTAATTAAATAATACTGATATGAAGAGCAGTATTTAGCCTGAGTATTGAATCTCTCTAATTATGGAATGATACAATTTCTTCAAATTTAGAAAATTATTGTCCCAAATCACTCACTGGATTATAAGAGGAAAGTATCAGATGGTAAAGAGCTTTTTAATCAAAGCGAGAAAAGCATAGTAAAAACCTATGTTCAGAGGACACAGCTGGGAAAATGAAGATTAATGTCTTATTTTTCCATTTCAATAGTTAGGTGATAAGCAAGTGGAACAAACTGACTAAAGAAGTAAGAGATCCTACATCTTTTGATTACTTCCAGACAAACCTGGCTGACTTTCTGGAAAACACATTTAAGACAAGCCTAGGTCATTACAAATCACACGTGTCACCCACACTGTATAATGAGTCCAACGGGTGAGCTAATAATCCCATCTGCTTTAAGAAATAATGCATCAGTTTAAAAAAAAAAAAAAGCAAAACACACCACCACACCAGTAGCACAACTTGCTATTATGTCATTTGACTTCTAGTGATTTTGGTCAAACTTTGCTTCTTTAAACTTGACCTGCATTTTAACCGGTAATAAACTATACACACCGTCAGCGCCACGAGTGCAAATCAATATTCTGTTCGACAGGTCCAAGGTACAAATGAAGATGTTCTGCTGCTTCTCCAGCTAACAGCAGCTAATCTTCAAGGGGGATTTTCTCTCTCTGACTAGCCAAGCAACCGTGTGACGTGAGCTTTGAGGTTCACACTTCAAGCCTCAAACCTGAAAACGAGATACACATCCCACATTTCAGCGCGAAGCGCATGTTCACATTGCTGAGGTGTCCTTGAAGCGCTGGTTGATACTTAGCTGTCACGAGCTGGGCATGCAGTTCATAGAATCATAGAATTGTTAAGGTTGGAAAAGACCCTTAAGATCATCGAGTCCAACCGTTAACCCAGCACTGCCAAGGCCACCACTAACCCATGTCCCTCAGCACCGCATCTCCCCGGCTTTTAAATCCCTCCAGGGATGGGGACTCAGCCCCTGCCCTGGGCAGCCTGTGCCAGGCCCTGACCACTCTTTCAGTGAAGAAGTTTTTCCTAATATCCAACCTAAACTTTCCCTGGCGCAGCTCGAGGCCGTTCCCTATCGTCCTATCACTTGTTACTGGGGAGAAGAGACCGACCCCCACCTCACTACAACCTCCTTTCAGGCAGTTGTAGAGAGCAATAAGGTCTCCCCTCAGCCTCCTCTTCTCCAAACTAAACACCCCCAGCTCCCTCAGCCGCTCCTCATAAGACTTGTGCTCTAGACCCTTCACCAACCTCGTTGCCCTGCTCTGGCCACGCTCCAGCACCTCCATGTCCTTCTTGAAGTGAGGGGCCCAAAACTGGACACAGGATTCGAGGGGCAGCCTCACCAGTGCCAAGTACAGGGGCACCATCACCTCCCTGGTCCTGCTGGCCACACCATTCCTGATACAGTTTGCCCAGATGAGATGCAGTTACCTAAGCAGCTCCTTCATAGCAGACGGGAGCATGAAAACAGGAATTTTGGGTCTCAGAAAAGCCTCCCTGTTGGTGTTAGCTGCAATTAGACACTGGAGGGCTCAGGGGAGGGAAGGGGTGAGCCTCTCTGAGACTGCCTGCTGATGAACAGGAAAAACACATTAGCCACAGCAGCAAACTCACTTACCCTTTGCAAAGCACTATGGCTTTGTAAAGGTGGTATTTGCACACATACATGTATTCAGTAGCCACAAAACTCGATTTGCATATCCCGACTAGAGTACCAACAGCACCCTCATTAGCACCCTGTAGAGTAATCATAGCTATCCTGGCTGAGGTTCTGAATGCAAAACACTCCTGGGAGAATATAGGGTCCCCTTAACTACTTCTGGGGGGTTTATACGATGCTCTTAATGGTTGCCACCCTGGGTGGTTTTTGATCAGGAAGGAAAAAGATAGGGTCGCTGACTTTTGTTTTTAAATATGTTCTCATTTAGGTTGGATCTAGGGCTCAGAGCTTTGATAAAACAAAGACTGGGACAGCATGTTAGTTGATTTGGTAAATATTAAAAAAAAAAACAAACCTGCCAAATGCTTCATGATTCAAGGTAATGAAGGACAGGCAAGAGCTACATTTTGAAGGAATAACATTACCATGTAATAATTCTGTCAACTCTAAGTTAACTGAATTAACTTCAGTGCAGGAGAAATTAATTTCAGCTTCTACCTGGTCCTCTCCAAGCCTGCTGGGCAGAGGAGCAATAGCTAGAGGAACCGCTTGAACCAAAAAACCTCAAGCTTTCGTTGAGCTCAGGGCTGAGGGTTTCATCAGCTTCCAAACCCACTCTACAGCAACTTCAGCCCTTGCTGATTGTGCTGGGCAGACAGCTTCAGTTTTATTCTCTAAGCTACTTTTAACAGCGAGTGCACATTAAAATGTCTGCAATAATTCAAACGAAGTACTGCCACCATACGCTTCCTCTCATTTACTACTACAGAAATACTAATCACAAAATACTTGAGAGCTAACAACGCAATAATTAACAGCTTGCAGAGACAGGCCTGGATAACAGTGCTGTATTGTTTCTGCTCAGGTGAGCACTAGCCCTGTTCGATATAAACAGCTATATCGACATGTGCAGTTATCAGTCTGACGTTGTAGGTGCCAAATTCATTTCAAAGCATGGTGCAGTTTGCTTGTGCAAACAAGAGCAGAGCTGGGTTTCAGGGCTGCCAGGATGTGGGTTACCTTCAATGCTGGCTGCCAGCATTAAAAAAGCTGTGTTAGGGGGCTTTGCAGCGTTGATTTGGGAGTTAATAACTTCAACTTAAATTATCCCCCCAAAAAATTGTGTGTGTGACAGAGGGGACAGGGGAAAAAAAAGAGAACAGAGAGCCCACAAATACACCCTCCCTCTCAGAAACTACTCCATGAAGATAAATACCCCGTGACTGACCACATCACTGCTTAGGTTCACGTATCAAAACAAAATAATTGCTCCACACCAACATGGAACCGGTAGTGAAAAAACCCCAAAGGAACCCTCGTGATAGATAAATAATGACTTCAGGCCAGCTCTCAGACACATGTTATCTTACATAAAACCATCCTCTTTCTCAGTTCCCGTTTTCTTCCAATGTCTTTCACGCTTCCCCTGGTGATCCCACCACCGCCCGGGTACTGGAAACCAATGGGATGAAAAGGGTGAACTCTCCAAAAGCTCCGAGCTTTTAAACTGCTCTGAGGTCTCTTCACCCCCCACGCCCCCTTCCCTCGGACACCTCTGCCCGGTGCTCCCCCAGGATTGCAACTCGTTGACAGAATTGCTAAATTAATCCAAACCTAAATATTAATACTTTACTGTCCTTCTTTTAGTATCGCTTCCTTCTTAATTACCAACTCCCATAGTGTTATCTGATCATCACAACAGCTAATAACAGCCGCCAGATTGCAAAACACTATTTCACACTACAGCAAAACATTCGAGTATGTAAATCATATCATCTCCCCTAGAGAGCGGCACAGCAGCGCGGTGTCAAAAGAGGTAACGATGGATTTATTTTTCCCCAGAACCCTTGGCACTTCGTGTAAAGAATTACAAGGAGAATAACCATTCACTGCCAGCGATGGTTCTCCTAGTATAAACAACCAAAAAGAAATGGTCATGGTAGAAAAGCTTCGCATTTTAAAATGGCAGATCTGTCCTGATTAAGTCATCCATTATTTGATGGATTCTCTAATAATGCCACCAGACAACAGTGAGGACAATGATGATTCTCCAACCATTTACCCTTCAAATTCATCTTCTTACTCCCTTGACAGGGTACAGGAAGAATGTGATTTTAAAAATAAAGCTGCCTGATTATTTTTCCTATAGACAGAACTGAAGCATGATTTCAGCTGCTGTGATGCTGTTGCTGAACGAAGCGGTGCAGAAATCCCATCTTCTCACCCTACCTCCGGAATAATGCCTGGCCTACTGTTTGGCCAAGCTGTGGTACAGTCTCGGCTGTAAATCAGCTGGCTCACGTTGTATCTGACCACCGAAACCACTGATCTAAACCTTACATTTAAGCTTTCTGTTGTTTTACTTAAGGCAGCAGCCAGGCTTATTTTAATGAACTGCTTTGATCCAACTCTGTGGATCCGAAGCGAGTAAGGAATGATACAGTAGTCTCTTGTGCATAATTCTACAATAATAATCTTTCACACAACTGTCATCTGGACACCAGAATTATTACAACCTAGCTGGGATATAGGCAAGAAATACAGAAATAGAAAGAGAGAGATTAAGACCTTATTGCTAAAAATTCTAGTTGTCCAACGAGGTTTTCCTTAAGGCCTCAAATAGCCACTTCTCTGAAACTCTGTTCCCAGCATCACTCACACACGTTATGTGCAAAGCCGGATGCCAATAAGTATTTGTTTTCTTGTGCTCCTCTCACTTCATGCTACAAACATTTGAACTTAGCAGTAGTAATACTTGCTGCAGCTCTGGCAATTGCGAAGTTACTGCTGTTGAATTCTGTCTTGGTTTATAATCTCTAGTTGTTATAACTTATGTTACATGATTTAAGAATAGTTTTGACATAATGTTTAATATTTCAGTTCCCCCCTCCGGCAGGACTGCCCTCTATTAAAGGCACTTCAGTGAATCTCTCAAGTCCACATATCAATTAAACGGCCAACAGTCTCAGCTGGGAAAGTGTCCATTCCTGTTCCAGAAACTCAGCTGTTACATATCATGTATCAGCATGTATGTACCATACATGTTTAGGACGAGAGGAAATGGCCTCAAGCTGCGCCAGGGCAGGTTTAGGTTGGATATTAGGAAAAACTTCTTTACTGAAAGAGTGGTCAGGCCCTGGCACAGGCTGCCCAGAGCAGGGGCTGAGTCCCCATCCCTGGGGGGATTTAAAAGCTGGGGAGACGTGGTGCTTGAGGACATGGTTTAGTGGTGGGCTTGGCAGTGCTGGGTTAACAGTTGGGCTCGATGATCTTAAGGGTCTTTTCCAACCTTAACAATTCTATGATTCTATGATATCATATCTTGTCCCTTGATATTGCTTATCTGCAGGAAGCAGCAGACCAGGAGGCTTACCATCTGGGGACAAAATCAGCATAAGTGTCATAGCTACAGAGCCAAAACAGCGATAGCAATGTGAGGATTAATACCCATTTACCAAAACGATGACTAATTATGGTGAAATGCAATCTCATCATCCATTGCTACACATTAAGAAAGCACTTCACCAAATTTGCTGGCAGCCTTGAGTGGCTTGTTACATATGGACACCAAATGTTCAGGACACTCCTCAGTTGAAATGAATCCTCTGTCTTTTCTGACTAATCCTTCGTGACAAGCAAGGCAATGAGTAAACAACTGAATATCCTTACGGACAAACACTAGTAATAAAAATAAGTGAACTAGAAACCCTCACGTGATGGTTGAAAGCACTTTGGGATTTTGAGAGCTGGCTGATCTGCTGCACGCATAGATTCTGCAAGTCTTGATGGCATGCACGGCTCCTCCTGAATTTGCCCTGCAGCAAAATCATGTGATGTGTGCCAGAACCTGAACAGAATCTACAGTAACTAAAAATAAACTGCTTCTCTACAAATTCATGGCTCAGTTTAGCCCAGCTTATAAATAACTTTTCAGCATTGGTCAGCGAACACAGATCCTTATGATTCTCACAATGTCCGTGACCTCGTTAACTGTCATATGGGTGGGCAACGTTAGTATCTTCAAATACTTGCAACACTTGGTTTTGGTCCCAGATGTTTGTTCAGTTAAGTCATGAGTTCTCTCACCCGCTTACGTTACCCACATTTGTGTATCTCAACAGCAGAACCATCTCACCCAGCTGCTTTGCCGCTTGCTTGATAGCTTGCAGTACCTCAGAGGTATCTGGCAATATTGGGTGACGAATCTATTGCCAGGAGCTGCTTACACCTCTGTAGCACTAATTCTGTTATACAGGAGTGGTGGGAAGGCTTATAATCAGCCGCCTCTCCAGTATCTCTGCATAACCAGTTAACAAGAACAGCTACCCTAAAGCTAGAAACGGCTCTGCCTACCGGCAGGACAGACAGACCTCTCAGCACAATGAACATTAAAGTTTCTTTAATCGGCATGTGATTGACACTACTTTCTCTGTCCAGCAATTTTTAGTCATTAAATCAAATTTAAATTACAGTCTTTGCTTAAAGATAAAGTTGCTTCTAACTGAGTTCAAATTAGATTTTAACTCAGATCAACTTATTTCAGGTTTTTTCCTATTAGAATTGTATGTTCAAGCTAACAGCAAAAACTTCACCTTTGTAACCATCTATGTTTCACTTTTTACATACTTGGTTTTGGAAACATTTACCATAAGCTTGTCTTATTTTAAATTTTAAAAAAATCTGGCAGTGGGCTATCTCTAAAGGACTTTACAAGACAAGATCTGTTGATCTCTGATCTCTGCATGAAAAGGCAAATGATCTCATTCAGCAAGCATAATATTTTGACAAATGTTGACGGTTTTAGAGCCTTCCCTGTAAAACAAATCCTTACTGCTTTTGGAAAGGACTTTTCAGTCACTAAAGAATGTCACTTGCTTTCTACCAAGAAAGAATCAAACTAGTATGGGTCAATAAAGAGTACAGATATCTTCATTTCAAATAAAAAGGTATTTGTACAAGTTGCTTGTGTCTCTAAGAAGAATATTATTTTTACTTTCATTCTTGAAGCAAGCAAATTTCTAAAATTATTTTCTTTTTATTATTATTGGTGTGTAGCAATTATGCTGCTTTGACAGATGTTTCTCAGAATTATTTCTGATTTGTTCCCAGATGAACATAATTCTAGGTCATTGATTTAAACTTGATTAAGAAGAAAACTGCAAAGAATTGTACATTTGATAGTTTTACAAGTGGTAACAAGTGATTCATATCCTAGCAAAAGAAATTCAGCATCCTCAGCAGGGAAGCAAGCAAACTCAAGTAACTTCAATTACAAAAAAACAGCATCCAAGAAGAGGGATTGTTTGCATTGAGCTACAAATATGTACTATTTTACATATTGCACAACTAAGCGATTTTATCACACACACACACAATAGCATGATCTTTAAATATGTCTCAAGGATTCAGACATAATGTGACTTGTCCACAAGATGGCATACGCCGTGTCCAAAAGGAACTGACATAGCAAAATGCTTTGCAACATCTACAGGACAAAAAGGCTTCAATGTAATTATGCTTCTTCATTTCATGATCCTTCTAGACAAGTCCAGAAGAAAATCTGTCTGTAATTATTTTCATGATTTGCTTATATAATCTAAAAATCTGCTTGCCCCAGAGGTAAGCGGAGACTTCAGTTCACATGGAAAACAGAAAGCGTCTGTCATCCAGGGGCACCAGTTTTTCTCTTTGAGATTTCAGGGGGTTGTAGCCAAGTTAAATCATACACAAGAGGCAAAGGCATTGTAGGGAAAAGGATTATAACCTTACCAAACCTCTGTTCTTACCGGTGTCTATCTCACTGCCTAGGAGAAGCAGGCAAGAGTGGGAAGAAAAAGAGCGTAGGGTTCTGAAAGGACCGACCAAACCCCAGAAAACTCAGAATGAAGACAGTGCTTCATAGGAAGATGAAGCTAAGAACAGTCCAGAAGAATTTATCCTTACGTACCTGATAACCAAAAAGGCATCAAATTCTCAGAGCTCTCAGCAGGTCTGTTCAGATTACAAATAAAACAAAACACAGCCCCGCTGCCCCACCCCGCATCCTGCCACAGATGCTGCCAGAAATAGAAACATTAAATGAATACAGCTAACCCATCTCTCCCCTTCGGATCGCACAGTTATGGCAGACCATACTTTTTAAGATAAAGTTTGCACAGAAAGGTAATATTCTTCTGTTAGACACACCTACGAAGCTCATTTTCAAGTCTACATGCTCATCTTCAGATGAGGACCTATGTGCCTTAAAGTCACTTTGTTTATGTCAGTTAGCCTAATAAAAGGATTTACTGCTCTGCAAACTTGACCTTGTTTCCATCTCTCATAACTTTAGCACTACTATTACTATACAGGCAGCACTGCACTTTTTTTAATTCATATTTTTCTTCTTCTTCTTTCCTTTTTTCAAATTTTTTTTCCTTCTTTTTATTTTTTCCTTCTTTTTTCTTTTTTTTTCCTCTTTTTTTTTTCCTCCTTTAAAAAGGAAACCACAACAGTTTAGGACAGTTTCCAAGCCACAACTAAGGCTGAAATGATCATAGGCATGAGACGGTGTCCTTTTGACACCAGACTGAAGAGCCAAAGGACATGGAGCTGTCTGGGCTCTAGCACAAAGCAGCGTTTCCCAGCTGGGCTCAGAAACACTGGCACCAAGTGGCTGAAGCATAAATGCTCCAACAGATACACTTACCAAGTTGCCAAAGCCTTGCAGGTTTGCTGTTACTACAGCATAAGCATTTTCCACTTTTTTCTTACAGTGATCAAATAATAATCCAAGCCCCCTTATCATCCACCCTCCAGCCTTCCTCAGTTCGTTGATGTTTATACACATCTTTAACGAAGTTAAAAGCAACCAAAGAGCCAGGATTCTGAAATTAGCAATGCAATTCTTCCATTTCTGCAAAGCAGCTAAAAGTCCTTTTGTTGTCATACAAGTAATGAACATATCCCATTCAATTACATGCATATTTGCAGAGTACTTGTAAACTAAAGGCAATTGTACCCAAAATAAAGCCTGAAAACAGGAGCACAGGGGTATTCTGAAAAAAAGAATTCAGAATAGGATGCTTGTTCTGTTCCAAATGACCTGACATTATTTAAGGATGTTTATGAATAAACTCTCTATTTGGCATTTTCCTCACCAGTTTTTACTTCAACACACTCAAATAGCTTAAGGCCTGTAAACCCCTAAGACACATGAAATGCTAATCCAAAGAGTGGGATTAATTTTCTGATGATAAAGTCCTGACGTCCAAGTTCATCCAAACCCTAATTTTACTGAAGATCTTTTTGAAGGTAGAGACAAGGAACCTGCTAGCCACACATGCAATACAAAACACTCTCATTGTATGTTATGTGAAAATAACTTGCACTCCTGCTTTACTCTGCCTCCCACAACTGATTCCACTGCCCACAACTAATGCAGCTATCCAAGTCCTTCAGCGAAGCATGGCATGTATAGTCGTGCTTTTTCAGCAAAAAGGCCAGACGTGGCTTCCAGCCCCTTTCCAATTCAGCAAAAGCCCTACAATGTCAATTTTTTTTCCCTCCAGATTGACATTGTTGTCATTGCAAACTGGCATTAGCCTAAACCAAGACCACTGGACAGGTTTTCCTACCCAGCTGCTTTCAAGCAGCGTGAAGACGACTGGCCTAATTCATTATCATTGGTGGCCCTTCAGAAAACTGAAATGTATTTGGTTTCTGTCCTATAGGCAAACTTTCAAGAGAGTAAGAAATTCCTGCTAGAACGGGCAATTCTATGAGAAGTCTCAGAGGCCAGCAAGGGATTTGGCATGTCACTCGTGAGACATTTTCAGCTATGTATATGCGAAGTGGCTAAACCCCACAGAATTATAAATGCAGGAGTCACCACAGGTGGGGTAAGGACACCACCACTCCCACAAGACGAGGTCCCTTGCTAACGCTGACATCACATTTCTGTTCGCTCTTGATCATTTCACAGAAAAGAGCAAAGCATCGCCGGTGTGTTGATGGATACACAGCCGAGGGCAGGGGTTATTCTGCCTCAATACTGCTTCCTCCACCGGCTGCGGCTGAGGTTTGGAGAAGAAATCCACTGGGCGATGAGACTGTTCAGAGTGAAAGGAGAAGGTTTCCAGTAATGCCAACAAGG
This sequence comes from Theristicus caerulescens, assembly GCA_020745775.1. NCBI lineage: Eukaryota > Metazoa > Chordata > Aves > Pelecaniformes > Threskiornithidae > Theristicus > Theristicus caerulescens. Next base: position 98,053,947 of record CM036562.1, read on the forward strand.
GCATCTCTCATCTCAGCACGGTGACGCTCAGAAGTTCCAACGGACAAACGTACAGTCGGTGCTCCGAGCTGTGAACTAGCTAACAGTGAGTGTGAAGCGGAAATTACACTTAGAAATTTAAGGTTAACAGCTCTACAGAAGTTGTGAAAGTGGCCAGCAGTGCTATAAGAGAAACAGATATGCACTAAAGACACGTTTTTTGACATTTAAACTAAAGAGACTGTGGAAACTTGGGGCTAAATTTCTTCTTGCACAAGGTTAGGGCTCTTTGTGAGAGTGACGCAATATTATTGCTTACAAATATCACTCACTCCTCCGACTCCTACTTTGCACCCCTATGCTTTATTCCAGCTAGTAAGTTCTAAGTAAGTAAGTTTGTAAGTAGTAAGTAAGTTTGGGGGATGGACTAGATGACCTTTAAAGGTCCCTTCCATCCCAAAGCGTTCTATGATTCTCTTAAGCATGCGTAAGGTCTGCTTACAGGCTTGGGGAAAACAGGAACGACTGAAAACCCGCAGCAACACGTACTTGAAAATAAGAAAGCTCCATGAGGGGACAGCCGATAGGTAGAATAAAACATCGGTAGTCAGAATATCCAAGTTTAGCTTCCTACTTTCTTTACTGAATTGCTCTGTAACAGCAAGTAATTCCATTGCACTGTACTACCACTGACAAAACAAGAGTCATTGCCTTTACTCGGAGAGCCCACAAAGCTGACTTCCAGCAAATGACGTGGGAAAGCCAAGGCCACAGTTGCACGACGGGCGGAATCAATAAGAACATGGAAGTTCTTCTGTTGTGGATGATTATTATGGGACTGTGTTTTGAGCAAATGTGATGGACAGTCTATTATTTATTAGTGTGTTTCATGACCAGTAACAAGTGATAGGACAAGAGGAAATGGCCTCAAGCTGTGCCAGGGCAGGTTTAGGTTGGATATTAGGAAAAACTTCTTCCCTGAAAGAGTGGTCAGGGCCTGGCACAGGCTGCCCAGGGCAGGGGCTGAGTCCCCATCCCTGGGGGGATTTAAAAGCCGGGGAGATGTGGTGCTTGGGGACATGGGTTAGTGGTGGCCTTGGCGGTGGTAGGTTAACGGTTGGACCTGATGATCTTAAGGGTCTTTTCCAACCTTAACAATTCTATGATTCTATGACAAACAAGAGGGGAAAAAAGATCAATTTAAAAATCACCCAGGTGCAGAGGTAGAAGTTACACCAATTGTTCCTTATAAATAAAAAAAATCCCCAACCCAACCCACCCCCAAGCCTCCCAACGACCTTATGTCACACACACATATATCTATATAAAAATATAATCTGCATTAATTATTCCAGCTCAAAAGTGGGAGCTACATGTCCGTGAAACATAACATGGACAGATTTACACAGTGTGCAATTAAAAACCCCCATCAGAAAAATCTTTTACTCAGGCACATGAAATTCTCTTTGGTATTCCATTTTACTTGAAGTTATACTGCTCCATGAGGTTACTGGTGACTGTTGGCGTCAATACCAGTATGCTGCCTATCCTGAGAACTTGAAAAATGAGATGAAAAGTTGCTTGAGCAAACCAGGCATTTTATTTTCTCTTCTATAAATCAGTATGTGTCAACCTATAACTGTATATGATACTATTAACACATTCTCTATTCACTTATTTCCGAGTTGGAATATGCCTACTTCCTTCCAAAACGCCCAAATGGTTCAGTGTTCAGCCGTTCTTGATTAGTTCAGACACTGGGCTTGGATACCCAGGGGAAAGGCAGAAATGTCAGTTACAAGAGCAGACTGGAAGAGCGATGTTAAATCAGTGTGAAATCAGCATCTAATTTCCCCATGCAAAGGAAAAATGGCAATGCTACGTACTTTTTAATTACATGTCAGCCTGTCGATATTTTTCAGATTAGTTATGAATATGAAAAATTCTTAAGAAAATGGAATTAAAATGGACAAATTGGTGAAACTCCTGCGGACACATTTCATTTCTATTTGCAGTGTCCTACCATGAGCATTCTAAGAAACTACAGCATATCTTTTTATTATAGTAATGAATCAATTTACAGATTCTGCATGCAAGGCATAGAGCAAAATAATGTATTTATTCCAGTTCTCTCAAGCTTATTCCCACAGAACATCTTTTGCGGTACTATGTAATAAAAGTGTGGGTTTAGGTCAGGGTTTATTACAGATTCAATCGTTAGTTGTTCTTGGGGGTAATGGAATGGGTCCCATTTAATGTGAATGAATTAGTTATGGTGGAGAAAAATGAAAAAAAAAAAATTAAGTGTCTTTTAAACAAAATTAGTGGGAATTGTATTTTCTTACCACTACACCTTGTGCCTTCCCTGCAGAAAGGGCTCCGTACGCCAGACTGGGATCAGAAATTTGTTTCTACCTGTAGCAGCTTCTGCCAGGTCTTACTGTTGCTACAGCACAGAAAGATTCAGGCTTTGGGTTTTTTCCACTTTGATAGCCTGGATGCAAGGATGCAGTATATATGGAATTATTATTTCAGAAATTGCACAGATATATTCTTTGGGGATTATCATCAAGAATCTCCAAACAGTTTGTACACATACAGCTCAATTACAGACGACATCTCTGAAAGTGGTGAAGTTACAGAGGTTTCAGACTCAACTCACTAGAAATGCCAGAAGAGACAGGCCGATTACAGCGTACCGGGAAACAACGTGCAACTGCAGCTGGTAGTGCAACACCCCCCTGATGGTCAGCTGTTGTATTGTGGGTGAAGAATAGAGGACAAAAAGGAAAATTCAGGATAGATATTATGAAATTATTACTTTCCTCTCCATAGCAGAATTTAATTTTAGCAGTTCTAACAGCATATTGAAACTTCCAAAGGAAGCAGTCAGCTTTCAATGGTGCAAGTCTCAGTTCAAAAATCCCAGGGAAAGGAAGTATGGACTTCCAAAGACTTAATAACAAACATGAATTTACTCCAAAGACTCTTACTAATTTCCCAAATCCAGACTAGTGAGATTGAGGCAGATTTTGAGATGCCCACCAAGCCGGGTTCCACCACATTCAGGGCTTTACGGGATTAGTCCGTCAGAAGGGAGCGATGTTGTAGAGGTATCATTTACTGCCCACCCCCTGCTATAGGTAGAAAATGGATGCTGATATGAAACATTACATAGATTCAAAGATTTTTCCTTATTTTAAGAAGCACTGACCAGTTTTCTATTAGAGTAGGAGGGGCTGAATTTACTTATTAATAAATGCACTGCTGTGTTAACAGGCTGCTACTGGACTATTTTAATTTGGTAGCAACAGCCCTACGTTGAGGCTAGAATTTATAGTGCCCTAGTGTTAAACATTTAAGCTGCAATACCATCCTCTGGGAATGAGGCTGTGTGTTCAACCATACATTATTATTCTGGGAGCCACTGACCTGAAAAGAAAGAAAAAAACCCGCTTGTCTTTGCTTCAGTACAAGCACACTGGATGCTTTTAGCTGTGGTTATCTGAAGCACTTACGAAATCTCAGTGCAACTCAAAAAACTCTCTTTCTTCAGCAAGAGCTGCATTGAATTCTCAATTATACAGCAAAAACTGGATGGGTGATAACAACCCTGCCAGGACTGTAGCTGACAACACTTTAATTGCAATTCTGCTCTTCCAGAAGCTATGTGAAAGCAAACTTGGAAATGCAAATGATTCATTGAAAACTGCAGGATACATGAGTTAAAGCTGCCCTATTTGGGTTTCCAGGCTTCACAGGTAAGAATTAGAAATCATCATACCATTTATTTTCACTTGAATTAGTTTAAATGAGCATCTGAGAAACGCGCTAGTGCAAAAAGATACAGCTCCAGCACTTCATCAGGATACTCCGTATCAGAGTCCTACCAAAAGGACTCAAGCATCAGCTTTTAGGTCTTCTTTCAGGCATTTATTTGCAACACAGCATTAGATGTTCTCCTTTCAAAGGCCAGAGCAGCTAAACCCCCAGAAGATCACTAACGCTCACAACAAAAGTATGAGATCAGCGCTAAAAGCAGTGGGTGAAAGATTCCTGAGCAAGCCGAGTACTTGGGGTAGGAGGGGGGAACCTCTCTGCTTTTCTCACCCTTCAGAGGTGGATTCCTGGGAGCACCAGCATCCCTCCTGACCTTTATCGTGCTGCTCAGGTTGGGAAGCGCACGAGGCTCTCCGTGGCAAGATCTCCCTGGTGCCTCACTGGGATGATGCCCTGCACGAACACCTCGTGGGAGTACTCCGGGGAGCTGCAGACTTCAGAACAAGAACGTGGTGGCACATCCACAGCAGGAGCAACCTGGGAGTTTAGGGGAATTGCCCACAGGCAGCTTGCACCCAGGTGGAGAAGCAGACCAGGGGTACTTAAACGCCTGTGCTGTGGTAGCCTTTAACAGCAACAGAAATGGTAAAGCAACACTTTTCTCCTGGGAAAATCCCCATTACTCAAGTCAGCAAGATATCTGTGGTCTCCTTTCTCAAAATACGGGTCTACCCTTAAGGGAAATGAAGTGGTAGTAAGTCACTTGCTTCTATCTCAGAGAAAGAGAGGCTGTACAAAGGATGTTAAGATATATATTAAGACATTCTGGTTGAGGGTTATATTAAGTAAAATAGCGCCCTGCTACTCTCCTGTCCCTCCATATTCGCCCTGAGTTCTCATGAAACAGGACTGCCTCCGTCTATTAAGGCAAGACCCAGAAATAGCTTTCTAGATTCTTTCTGGTCATTTCTTCTATGCTGTTATACAGACTGCGCACCATTTGTTATCTTCCCTGGCATATGTCAGAGCATGTTTCTGCTTGCAATGTGCTCTTGTTGAAGGTTTAGTTACTGTGGTGCCAGACCACGGGATAAAGTGACAGAAGGAGCCGCGTCTGTAAAAAAGCCAAGTGACCACATCCCTGCCAGAAAGCGCAACGCTTGCGAAGTTGCCTGGCTGCTTGTTTTGCAATGAAAAGCGAACTCTGCTCAGCGCCAGAGGCTGGATCGCTTGCTCCCCTGTCCTCTCCTTAGGTTGTAACCTGTGTGGCAGTAAGCGAGCAGATTGTGTCCCTACCTACCAGCTACACAGGATCTGTAAAGTTTTGCTACGCTGGCTGCAAGGTCACGCAGCACAGAGGAGCTGGCGTGCCTGGTCCTTGTCCATGCAGCAATAAATATTTTTGACTCTGTGCAAGATTGCAAACAAGACGGATGCACCTGCAGCCTGGGCTGGAAAGCTAACTGAGCATTTTTAGCTTCTTCCCCAAAAGAAAAGAAAACAAACCCCATCATCTTCAATCTGTTACATTTAATGCATTTATTAGGTGATATAATTTAAACAGATTTCTTGTCTCTGTTGAAGAGAAGTCACTACTAATGATGAAGGACCAACATACGCAGCTGTAGATTCTCTTGCCTATTTTATTTTGTATGAATTGCCAAATAACAGCAGTGCTGCACACAGAACACACAGCTCCTTGACAGCTCATTGCCCTGCTTTAAACTCAGCTCCGCTTTCTAGCAAAGAGTTTTCTTAGAACTGATGCTTCTGCTTAGGTGGAAAGTGAGATTCCTTTAACCTGAGATCCAGGGTTTTCAGGCTCACAAAAAAGGCACCAAGAAAAGGCAAAACTCCATTTTATAACACCAACTTGCAGAGTTATCTTTGCATTTGAAATGTAACTTCACGAAGAAAAGACATGCAAAATGCTAACTATCGACAGCCAAGATTTATTAGGACAGACAATATTTCAATGGATTCCTACAACTATTTCCTTCCTGCACGTATTACTTATAAAATAGATTTCTATATCCTTTCCAAGTTGTGTGGCATCTATTTTTTCCCCAGCTGCAAGAGCTCTTCGTAGCTACCCACATCTACTAGCTTGCTACAAAACAGTATTCTCTTCCATATCACCTGTGCTCCTCTTTTAATTTTTTTTATTTTTAAACTTTTACAAATAGATTCTCTCCAGATGATACAAGCCACTCCCTATATGTGAGCTCAGTTGTCTTTTTCTTCCTTCCACCTCCACAGAATGGCAGAACTACCATCACCCTCTTTCCCTTTAGCTCCTTTATCAACTAGACACAAGTATATGACAGCTACTAGTAATTACAGTACGACAATAAAAAGTGAACTTAATTCCACTTCATCCTTTGCTTCCACCATACATGAGATATTATTCCCACTCCTGACAAGACCTGTCACCAACTCCTGATCCTTCAGTCATCTTTCCTCCTCCAGCTCGTGCTGCCGTGCCGTCCCACCTCCGGAACCGCAGCAGCTCTTCTCTGGCCGCCGTCCTGTGGCCCACAGCCCCTGCTGAGAGCTGCGGGAACCACGCGTGGGACAGACTCTGGCCTTACCTATGTTCAGAGGTGAATTTATACTTTCAAGGTTCCCTGCCAACAACAGGATTTTCGCAGGTTGTGAGTTAAAGAATCTATTTGCAGAAAATTACTGTGCAGCTCCTGCACGGTAATTACTCTGACAGCTCCTCAATCATCTCTCTCAAAGCGACACTAAACGCATCAAGTTCAATACCTGTTTTAAGACCGTGAAAGTATATATATAACAAAAACAAAAAAAAAGGAAACACATGAAGGCATTCTAGATCATCAGTAATACAGAATGTTATCCTCCTAGGCAATGAAAGCGGCTGAAACTCATCAGCTGCCTCTAAATAACTCAGAGTGCTGTGTGACCACATCTGAGCTCAGTGTTAATTTGTACTCTTGCTTTCCTCTTAAGTAACGTATCACTGAACATTGATTAATTCAGTGATTAATCTCAAGTAGAAGCAAAGTAAATAGTTTCAAGGGGGATGTAACATAGTCACAAGTGGGTTTAAGCATGGTAGCACGCGGTTATTTACTAATGACATTCAATTTCAGTTTATTAAGCTTTTACTTAGATTCACCCTAAACTGTGTACAAAAATCTTCCTCCTTCTTTCTCCTTAGAAATCCACAGGATAATCTGGACACCGCATCCATAGATACAGCAATTTGGAGAAGCTTTATTGTAAAGGGATATTACAACTGTATATTCCCCTAAACTAAGCTTTTTTTTCCAAAAGAAAACTTTTCCCAGTATTTTGAACCTTAACATTATTATGGATGTACCAAGCAACAAGAGTAGATGAAAGAGAATTCACCAATTAAAATGAGGATAATAAAAGATGCTCATCAAAAAGGCAAGTTTTATCCAAGGAGATACAAGAAAGTGGTAAGAAACTTCAGGGTCAAAAATACTTACCTTTGCCTCTACAGAACACAGATTATTTTGCAATTTAGGGAAGAATTTGCTTATCATGCACAGATGGATGCTTACTAAAGCCATGCCACAGTGAACAAAGTGGATGAAGCCCATATATCAAAAGTAATGGAAGCAGCATTTCATCACAGATCTTAATATAGGCAAGCTTTACACTCCAGTGGTAAGTCCTCAAACAAATGACTGCAGGAGACACATTCTGAGTCATGGAAAGAGAACACAGCATCCTGTGAGAATTTAGTCATACTTCCACAAAAAATGGCAGCATAAAACCATCTTCTTAGATTCTTAAAAGATGAGATATAAATACTTCTTTCATAGCACCCCATCCCCTTTCCAGTGCTACTGAGAAGTCTTCCCAATCACAATTCTTCTGTAAATATAACACACATCCCTGGTCCTCATCTCCAGTTCCTCTGCGTGTGTAACACTCACCCTGTCTCCCAAGCTGCAGCAGAACACCAGTCTGTTCAGCCAGCACAGGCACCCTGAACCCTCACAGGGCAGCTCTTTAGAGTGGATGACATAACGGTTTGCAGCTGAAAGGGTCCCTTTGAAACAAGCTGGTTTTTTCAGAGCTGTATACAGCCTATTTACCCTGGGCCAGCTCATCTGGAAGAGAAGAGATAATACAAAAGTTCCCACTACTCTCACATGAATTGCTTGAGTTATTGGAGTCCTGGACATGACAAAAAAATGGACTGCATCATTTTAGGTGTTAGGATTGCATATATTAAAATATTCTCTTTTTAATCAGAGGAAGAACTAGGGAGAAAATTTGAGACTTGAAAGCAGATGTCTTTATTAATTTTCTTTCTAGGCCACGTAATTCCCCATCAAACATGCCTACATAATGCCTTGCAGCCAGCAGCACCAAGACGCACGCTGAGCTTTGTAGTTCATGTGAGCAGAGAACGGGGTAGTTTGTATCTAGGACATAATTGCTTAGCAATGTTTTAAATAACATTCAAAAACCTTCAATAAAGTGAAAACTAGGCTTTATGTATTAAAAGCCCGTTTTGACTTAGAACTTCCAGAGAGCCACAGTCTCTTTTAAATTTAACAAAACAATTACAAAGATCCTTCCTCCGAATACCTTACAGTAGGTACATTACATTACATTACATTTCAGGCCCTCCGTTGCTTTCCTCCCACAGGAGACACTGGGTTGAATGAGCTGTGCCAGCAAGTCCCAGGGCAGCACTCTCCAGGACCTAAAGGTGCACGGCCGAGTCAACCCTACAGCAGAGCTCACACCCTCTCCTTTTCGCCTGTCTCACTGATAGCAACGCAGCCTGAGGAATCCCTGTTGTCATCAGTAGTGGTAAAAACATCCACTGGCTAAAAATTAGACTAGAAAAGTAACATCTGGTACATAGGGTTGCTTGGTATTAGGAAAACTTGACAAAATTATTTAAAAGAGCTTCAAAGCCCTGAAGAATTGTCTCTTCTCATGTCCATAGCATTCAGCTGACACTTTCAAATATAAACCCAAAACACTACAGGTAAACTACAGACTTAGATGTCTCTAAGTGAGCAATAGTTCCCCCCCCCGACATGTGAGTGGGTGAGGATACATAAATCATAGAATCATAGAACGTCCTGAGCTGGAAGGGACCCACAAGGGTCATCAAGTCCAACTCCTTTCCCTGCACAGGACAACCCCAAAATTCACACCAGATGTCTGAGGGCGTTGTCCAAATGCTTCTTGAATGCTGTCAGGCTTGGCGCTGTGACTTACCTCCCGGGGGAGCCTGTTCCAGTGCTCCACCACCCTCTGGGTGAAGAACCTTTTCCTCATGTCCAACCTAAACCTCCCCTGGCAGATCCTCCTGCCCTTCCCTCGGGTCCTATCGTTGGTCACCAGGGAGAACAGGTCAGCGCCTGCCCCTCCTCCTTCCCTCGTGAGGAAGCTGTAGACCTCCATGAGGTCTCCCCTCAGTCTCCTCTTCTCCAGGCTGAACAGACCAAGTGACTTCAGCCGCTCCTCGTACGGCTTCCCCTCTAAACCCTTCACCATCTTCGTGGCTCTCCTCTGGACACTCCCTAGTAGCTTCATATCTGCGGTGCCCAGAACTGCACACAGTGCTCAAGGTGAGGCCACACCAGTGCAGAGTAGAGCGGGACAATCACCTCCCTCAGCTGGCTGGCAATACAGTGCTTGATGCACCCCAGGACACGTTGGCCCTCCTGGCTGCCAGGGCACACTGTTGGCTCAACTTCCCATTGACCAGAACCCCCAGATCCCTCTCCGCAGGGCTGCTCTCCAGCCTCTCGTTCCCCAGTCTGTATGTACATCCAGGGTTACATGGAAAGCATCCTAATGGGATGCAATGTAGCCATATTACTCCCTCCCATACAAAATTTTAGAACAAGAAAGGTGAATGCAGGACTTACAGCCACGTCAGGCTGAACAAGAAACTGTCCAGTGTAGGGCTATTAATTTGGATTTGTAGTTGCAATAATTGTTTTTCTTGGCTTCTCAGGCAAGTTTTACTAACAGGCAGGCAATAACCAGATCAGACAAGATACTCTTCTCCAGAAGAGAGATGAGCAGTTGATAAATCCCGCTCCATGGACGCATACGCTGAGGGACATGCTTTAGTGGTGGCCTTGGCAGTGCTGGGTTAACGGTTGGACTTGATGATCTTAAAAGTCTTTTCCAACCTTAACGATTCTATGATTCTATGATAAATCTCATCTACCTCTCCATTAAGTTCCATACAACTAGACTGACTGCATACAGGTAAATACTTTATACCTTCTCCAGATTTTTAATCATGAAAGTTTTCATAGGCAGTTTCTGAATATAAGAGTTAGTGAATAATAATGCTCCATGAAACAGTCCAACAAAACATTTGAAGACAAAAGGAAGAGCTACACTCCCAAACCCAGTACCCAAGCCTAAGTAGCTAAAATAACCTCTCCCTATTATCCACTCTCAATGCCTGGTGACTGTAGGGAATTAATAGCATGGCTTTTTCAGTGATGCCCCTAACAAAAACAGAAGATAGCACTACAGCCTGGACCATAGATAAGAGAAATCAATTTAAGTCTCACAGGAATTATAAAAAAAATCAGGTTATTTGTACAAGTACACTTCTTAGTTATGGCCTGAAACCATTTTTCATTCCACCCAAAATAGCTAGGCAGTGTGGCATATGATAAAATCACAAAGTCACATTATGGGCTGAGTGCGTGTTTTAGATTAGAGAAATTACTCGAGCTTTTCATAAACCAGGCTGAAGCCTTGCTGGTGTCATTCCCCATTGCGAAGTTACAACAAACAGCACCGTATAATGTTCTGGTATAAGTACAGGCACTTGTATAAAGCACTAGTACTTATGTATCTACTAACAAAAATGTAATGGTAACGGCACGTCTCTGCTCCACCTTCTCAGTCAGCTCAAGTACCTGTTCACTCAGAAGTAACTATTCCCTTCTCCTTCCACGGAGATTAGCACTGACAGTGCAGAACTTGCTGCACCGCTCACACAGCACTGGCGCTTGTAGCTCAGGCAATGAGCCAGCAGGCGCTGAAAATAGTAGTGACTCTTTGGCATAAGCCTCAAACATGGGTATATTGGTCTGTTTAGTTGGTTGCAGACTTTATCTTTGCTGCAGCTATTTTTAAGCACTATTAGTTGCAGAAGCCATAGCAGATCAGGCAATTAGCTTAACCTGTTTTAGACCTGTATTCATCCCACCCAATTTCAGGCATCTAAGGCATCTGACGTGTTCATACAGTCACCCGCATTGCACAAAAGAGATGCCCAAAGACAAGCTTAACCCAAGCATTCTTTAGCAAGTGCTCGGCTTTGTAATTTATGATTTCTTTGAACAAACTCTCTCTGTACTTAAATGTTTTGTTTAATAAAGGACGGAAGCTATTCTTTTCTACGGCAGTTCTATCATTTGCATTTAGAACTTACTGCATCACTGAAAGTGGCATGTTTGGAAAGTACTTGACATCCAGACTCCAACAAAATACAGGTACAAAGTGCCCTAAAGAGAGCACACCCACACCTTAAGCTCATACCGCAATCTGCTTCACTTCTAAGAAACTTCTGGGAAAAATCAGAGTGTGTCTGCAAAGAAACAAAAGAAGGCAGATGACTTTTGCATTGATTCACCCACTAGAATCATAGTGCCCGTTTCATTGCTGCCGGACTGCAGAGATGACTTTACCGCAGGTCTTGTGTTGTGACTTGGCACTTCTCTAGCACCTCCTCATCCTGTTAGAGAAAAAGATGTGATTTGAAAACAAGCGATGTTGAGTGTGCTGGGCTGAGGTAGGCTGCATTCTGGTGTACACTTAATTCTGAAGCCTTGCTTACACAAGGAAGGTACAGAGTTTAAACTGCAGTTTAAATAAAAATAAAATGAGTCATATGCAATCTAGTTAAATCAGTGGAAATCACTTCAAGGATACTAATTTCATTACTACAGATTGTCTCATTGCAGCTCAGCTATTACAGATACTCATGGTTGAACATTAAGAGCTGCTTCAGACTCATTTAAAAAATGAATTTTAGTCTGATTTGGGCCATTTGAAAATTCTGTTTATTCTAAGCTACAGATGTCTATATACCTTCTTGTACTCTAAATGCTCAAAAATTACAAGCTGAACAAGTGTAAACAGCTTGTTCCTGGTAATAACCAAAATTGTTACTGCTGCTTTTTCATTAAAAGATCTTCCAGTCTTTCTGACAACACTGGCTTATACACATCTAGTGAGGCTGTGTCACTTGACTTACAGACATTCAGTATTTCCATTCACTGTGAAAGTGGAACTTTGCACCTGTAAGTATGGATGACACGAATACAGAGACCTATGGACAACATAAGTGTCAGAAGAATCCCTGTTAAAATAGGAGAATGTGATAAAATATCACAGAAATGGACGCAGTTAATAATATGAAATTAAAATCTACCTATAGATCACAAAGAGGTATCTGCAGCTTGAAGAGTGGGGATAAAGCTTCTTATCTATCCTGCTCCTGCCACGTAGGAATGCAAAGCATCAGACCTCCAACCCACACAGATTTTTTCTTCTGAAGAAGCCAAATCCCAAAGGCGTCCGTGTGAAAACTTCACAAAGGCCTCCAGGCTCCAGTCACTGCAGTAGCAGTGTTGTACAGCCAGCCACCCCTCCTTTTCGTTCCTGGAGATTCCCCTCTCTCTGCAATTTTCCTGCTTGCCTCTTTCTCAGTAATATCACTTCATCTTGGTAGTTTTCACCATGTTTCTTGGTTCTTATTTGGTTCTGATTTTTTTTTCTTTTTATTACTTTCAAACTCGAGGTACTGGATCCAACAGAGGCTAAAAGGAGCAGTGAGTATGTCCTTCCTTATACCAGTGCCTTTCAAGGCATATCTAGACTTTAATAAAAGACAAAAAAGCTTTAGGTACATAGTGTATTGCCTATTGTAAGAAACTCAGAATGCTTTAGTCTTTTAAATTGTTCCTGTTTGCACGTTTGCCTTATAGAAGTGGAGCCCAAACCTACTTTTGATGCTTATGTCGGGCTCATACATATGTCCAACTGAATTGTTTACAAATGCAGGTCTCTCTCTGGAAGCAGAAAACTACCCGAGTTGTGCCCAAGGCTTTCAAGACCCAAGTAATACCGAAAAAGACCTGCCTCTGTCTCCCTTCCTCGTGTAGTCGGCGTTGTAGGGCTCATGCAGGACAGCGGCCGCCTGTCCCGCGCCACAGCCAGGGACTGTTAGAGAATGAGGGCCAGAGTCCTGGAGGTCAGCACTGACAAAGGGAGGAAATGCACGCTTGCATCATAAGCATCTTCTGCCACCAGCAAAGGGTTAAATAACTTACCCAATTGCAGTCTTCTTAGGCAGCATTCATCAAAAAAAAGTACTACGTAGGAGTCAACAAAGCATTTTCCCCAACGGCAGTATATATACAGAGGATTTGTGCTTTGCAAAAGATGGCAAGAAAGAAGCAGCACGGTAGCAGGTGCGACTAAAGGAGTGGGCGTGACAGAGTAGGTCTGACGTCACACAGAGGCGTGAAACAGGCCTAAAACTGTGACGCGGAATAACTCAAGATCAAAGGAATTCAACAGTAACATACTAAACAGGATCATAAACTGGGAAGTGAGCAAATTGTGTCTTTCTCCGGCATTAGTCAGGATTGTGCATGCTCCTTAAGCCTCAAAGAATTTCATCCCAGAACTGGCAGGAAGGGTGGAATCCTTTATGTGGTCTCCAAAGCACCTGGAGACACTCTGGGAATTGAAGGGAAATAGATAAATATAAGCTATTTCCGCTGTTAAGGGAGTTGCCATTCATCAACTCTTGCATCATATCTGTTGCATTTAATTACCTTAAGCACCTTTAGATTCTCTGGCAGAAAAATGGCACAGAGAAAGAGGGCAGCACAGTAAAGTTGGAGATCTAGAAGAAATGGGATCACTTTCAAAAACACTTCAGTGAGAGCTTTAAACTCTTCTACTCTCTATCCAAAAAGCATACTAAAATTGGGAAAAAAGGTGACTGAATATATTGTGTACTAATTTTGTTCCCTACCTGACAAATTATATCTTCTGTTGGGCCGTAATGAAATCTGCAGTTAAATGACAAGCTTCATTCATGCTGCCAGGATCCTAATGAGCTGCATTCCCAGCTTTCTGAATGAGGAATGAGATTCCTTTCCCCTCAAAAATGCTGGGGAGCGGCGGGGAAGCAGAGACGACGCAGCAGTGGCAGGACTGCATGAACTGCAGCACTGGCCAGGGAATTCAGAAGGCAGCGGAAAAGGAATGTTGTTTCCCTCACAAAAGAGGCAGTTATAATGACAGCAAACTCACAAGTGAGGATTAGACGTCCCTGCACCAAATGCACAATACTCCATTCATTCCTCTTGACGAAATGAACTACTTTCACCCAGACACAAAACAAAAACTGGATTCCCTACAAGAAAAGTTTAGTGTATGTCAAAGCCTACATCACTGCACCGCTGATAACAAGCCTTGAAGTATCAAAAGCAACAGACATACCTTTTATTTGTTGATGGATTGCAGAAACATTTCACTTCCTGTATAAAATCCTATATAAAATGGTAAACAGGACTACAGGACTTTGTTTCCACAGTCACACGTACGTACATAGAGACTGGTATGCTGTATTACCTAGACTCCGCAGAAAACTGGCCAAAGGCTACAGGAAAAGTTAGGATCTGTCACTTTTATGGTAAAATCTCTTCTTTGTAGAGCTCTCCTTCAACTGTACAAAATAGAAAAAGAAGAGTTGAGGAATAACATCCCTAGAAATCACAAATGAAGGAGGTCTCCTGTCTCACTCTTTTTTATGCATGGACTCTTCAATAAGCTAGACCATGGTCTTCCCACGTCCAGGAGCCGTGCCTACATTCACTGCTTCCATAAAATCGAGCGTGGTGGGTTTAGATCCATGGGGATTCTTACATAAGAGCTTGATTCCAGGTATGTCATGAGTTGTATGTAAGTCATGGTCTTTGGAGAAGCCTAATATAGAGACTGAGCAGATAAAAGCAATGACTGTACTAAGCATCAGCTAAGATATTCTGTCTCCCTCAGTTTATCCCGCCTTAGCTGGATAGTTCCGGATGTACAAAAAGCCTAAAAACAAACAAGCAAGGAATTTATGGAATAGTTTTGCACATGTTCTCACAATTTCTTACAGCTTTCAAACAGGGACTTACTTCTTTAACTCTCCTAGGCAATTTGGAAGGAAAGATACTGGAAACAAACTGTGGACGTTTTGTAATATCACTACGGAGAATGGAAGGGAGGCAGCAATACCTATTGCTCTACCTACCCTAGAAGTTACTAAAACAAGAGATGCCCATCAGTGTGAATGAACTGCTATCTTCCTTCTTTCCTAATGTTCCGTAAGTCATTTCCGACAGAGCCTACATGCCAGCAACAATAAATCCTCTAGGACTTATTTTGAAGATGGGCATCTCTGGTTTATAGAAAGCTTTCTATACCACATCATTTACACAGAGAAATTAATTAACTCGTATCAGCATTAAATTATAGGCTGTGGTAGTATTGTAACTCCTGCTGGAAAATCTGCAATGTGCAGTTCAGTTGCTAATCAGATCTTCAGTTTAATAAAATTGTTTCCATTTACTGTTAATCACATTCGCAATTTGCTTCTGACAGAGTTTCTAATTGCTGTTAGTAAGGGCTTTCAGGCCACTGGGGGACTGCACATTCTGTTCTTGATCCGATCCTACTTTGTGCTCCATCATACAATAGACTGCTTAAATAATTATTTTTAAATCATTCTGTGACTGTTCAGCTGTTCTATATCACAGGCTATAGGAGACTGGACACCCTTTGAATAGTGATGCAAGGCCAAGAACTCTATATACTAGCAAAAACATTTATGGAAAGTGAATTTCAAAGCAATTGCAGCATGCTGACAATCTGTGTGTGACCATTTAAATCGCTGAAGTACTACCCCAAGATTCTCAATTAAGCACCAGTGCCTAAATGTAGAGATTGTGATTGAAAAATTGGAAAAATAACTTGAAGCTATTTCGATATATTGCAGAAATTTTGAATATATACAAATTCATAGAAGTAAATAGATAAACATGAATTCTGTGCAAAAAGTCACTAAATTGGGAATAGTTTTCTCAAATCTTTGTGTTTGTAACTCCACAAAACTGTGGCATGAGTTTTCCCCTTACACAAGAACTGCATGATGAATAGAACAAGCACGTCTCTCTTCTGATAAGGGTGCATTTGAATTCAGAAGTATTTCTTACACCTTGTGCTGAAAATGTATGACGAAAGCAGAAATTAGTCAGGGAATGCTGCTAAGGGTTTGCTCAAAATCCCAAACTTATCTATGCCTTCCTTACTAAACCTGGTGATACTTGCTGCACTTACAGAAAATCTATGTTCAGGCTTCGGATATAAAATTAGGCCTGTGTCAGCAATGAAATAATCTTCTACCTTATTTTTCCGATTCGGCCTTCAATAGTGGTTTATCGCAAACACATAATTGTACATGACCAATCCTTTGCAATCAGTGAGAATGCTAAGATTTCTACAGGATTGTTAGCTCAGCCTATTTACTTCTGTTTTGCATACAAATTTCTGAACAAATTAGAGTTTATTTATGCTAGAGCCTTAAATTTTGCTATTAAGACATTGAATGTCCTGTGACTAAATCAAAATATTGTTTCTTCCTCATAATTGCAAATGTACCACTCCCTCCCTCTCCAAATACTGGAATTAATTTTGCCCTCAGCTGTATCTATTCAGTTTCCACATATTATAGCTGCAGTTAGAACTGCAAGGGCCTTGTTTTGCTCCATTGAAATCGATACTAAACCAGCAATTTATTTCAATGACGATGTGCACTAAAATAGGCCCTCAGTCTTTGCTACCTATAGAAGAGAGAGGCTAGGAAAGGGGATCTTGCAGCTCCTGGCTAACCATCCCTGTGTGAGCTCCTGCATGACTGCTCAGGTCTTCAGCCTGCTGCTATAATGGCAAGAGCATTAGCAAAGAGATGGTATTAGAAACAGCCAGCCTCAGAATGTCTTCAAAATGCTTTGAAAAAATTAGTGAAGAACTCATATTCCCTGCACTTTCCTGATTGACTTAGATATCATCCTACCCTTACATTTGTGGAGGTTTTTTTTTTTTAAATTTCTTGCCATGCAAGAAGCTTTAGAAGCCTCTTACTAAGTATAGGTGAGGTTGACAGAGCTTCCTCTCTCTCTCCTTTAATTCCGTTTTATTCTGACAAAGGACTTTCAGTGCCTGTCAGGAGAAAAGTCCTCACACACTGAAAACCACCAAAATATGTCGAACAGAATACTAATACAATCTTAAAGAGATAAACAAAACCTTGTCAGCACAGACGTTATTACACTACACTAGTTGCTAGTTTCTCGTGCTTTAGAAGTTACTTCATTGCCACAGAACTACTTAGGATTCCTTCTCTTGAGAAACAAGGCAAATCTACGGTCACAGCCAGTATCAGACTTACCAACAGAATGATGCGTCCAAAGACGTGCCCTTCCTTCAGCACCCCTGAAATAGTGCAGACCTACGTTGTGCATCGGGATGGGTCCAAGGTGACAGTGCCACCCGAACTGGTTGTTCCCCAGGTTTCACCACAGTGGCTGCAAATTATAACCTGGAGTCAAGGGAGGGCTACTGCTGTTCCTAAGGTACAGTTTACTGCATGTTTGAATGACTACCATTTATTTAAAGAAAGTTAAAGGAAGAGGAAACAAAACTAATTCATTTTGAGGTTGATTAGAAGTATACTGGGAAAATCAGATCATTGGCATAAGAACTCCATTTTAATGTGTGGTGTAGAGAAACTGGTATCAGACAGGAAAATATTGAATAAAGTTACAACTGGAGGGTGAGAGATAAGAATCTTTAAGATCCCAGGACCACACAAAACCATAAAAGTGGGAGCATTTAAAACAATTCTTTGAGTTCATTGCATAAGGTCCTCTGCCATGGCACTAGTTATGTAGAGCTGACATGATCTTTCACTTTAGTAAGTTTATGCTAAAAAACCTAAAAAATCTGAACAGGAGTTATTACAGAAGAATTTTCTGTGAAGCCCTGAAGTATGTAGACAGACAATAGGTGACAGGGACTGATCCAGTGCAAGACCACTATTTTAATCTGCCTGTACAGTATGAGGTGAATCCATTCCCTTAGCTCCATTTCCCTTTCTCTATCGTGAAAGAATTAAAGAAGGTGATCACTTAAGGACACTTTTCAAAGAAAACACAGGAGCCTAGCAAGCAGCTTCATCATTTGCAGAGTCAAAGTTAAACTGCCACACATAGGACCGTAAAAGCTTAAGGAAAAAAAAAAAAAGGAAAAAAGATTAAAAGGAAAAAGAAAAAAAGACGAATTAAGTTCTCTCTGGACTTATGCCATTTTCTTACAAAGCAGTAATGTGGCATACTGATATGAGAAGGCAGAAAAAAGCATAGCTGACATTCTGCTAGAAATTATGGGGGTGGATCTCCGTAACTGCAGGCACTTCTCTCATGCGCATTTGGCCGTGCTGCATTAACCATTCGCATGTGACAGTGGGAGATGGGCACCTGCTGAAGAGCTTGTAGAGCCGAACTCCTGCAAAGCTCTGGGCAGGGCAGCATTAATTCAAGAGGAATATCTCTTCTTGGCTTCTTGTGTGCACAGATCTTTACCTTAACAATAGTTCGGCTTTGGTTAGGGAAGCAGATAGGGAAAATCACAGCTAAGAGCTCAGTCAAGTCAAACCCTGCCAAAAACACGCAGCACAAAATCCTCTGGGGACTCTCTGGTTGGGATTTCCCCCTCCCTCTGCCCTACCGCTGGCTGAAGGTACCCAAAAGAGAAGAGTCTTAGTTCAGTACCACCATCCATGTGCCACACAGCACTCTCGGTTTGAAAATGCTGACTATGCAGCCCTGCTGTTCCCCTCGCCTGCCTGTCAAGACAATTTTTGATAGACTAATGAACACTTGGCCAATCTTTCTGCCTTCTATCCCTTCCCCCACCCACTCATACAGTGTCTGCTTTCACAGTAACCAGAATGAGCAGAGACATTCTTATGCTCCCTTGTAATGAAAATAAAATTTGGGTCTATCCATCCAGCTATCACTAAACCATTTCCCTTAAGCATCTGCAGAGATTTCAGCAGCACAGCGCATTTCTACTGTATGCTGTTTATTTTTCGTTTACTCTTGTGCCTTTATTTTGCCTACAGCTGTCTGATCACAACACAGATGGCATTAAATTCACTGAGTATTCAGAAAAGCTTCTTTCCTCTGGGATGACAAAAACCTCATTTCCAGTGCAGGTTTCATGCACTCTGTAGTCTGAAGGAGAGCTGTGTGCATTTCCTTGCATTTCCTCCATAAAGGCTGCAGCCGAGGGGCTGAACTCAAAATCCAGAACGTGACCAAGGAGGTTTGTCTCACTGTCTCCCACTTGGGTTCTGTGCTTTAGAAAAGAGCTGTAACGGTACATAAATGGCATATATTTGCTCTGTTTGTAGCCAGTACTTGCTTTCCTGGGAGGTGAACAGTATCTTGTGGGCGTTTTCTGTGTATGGCCCTATGGCTTATACAATATTGCCATATTGGCACAAAATCTCTTGACGTGGACCCAAAATCACCATATCAAACCGTTTCTCTACACTAATATTCCACATGACAACAACTATTAACGACTCCTTTGCCATCAGAAATGCACACAGACACTACTGGACACGTGCCAGAGACATTCACAAATCATGGAATCATTTAGGTTGAAAAAGACCCTTAAGATCATCGCCTCCAAATGAAGGAGCTTAGATGCACTGTGGAATATGTAAACATCTCTCAGTCTACACTCTCTCCTCCAGTCAAACCATAAAACCATCATAACTCAGGTGGAAGAAAAGCAAAAACAGAAGGATTTTCTCTGTACATATGGGACCCCTAGAAATTCTTCATTAGGCGAGAAATGAACAAAACATAATTGACACTAGTATTCTAGGGAGCACCAGTCACTAATCTGTCATGTTTCTGTATATGTATATATTTATCTGTATAGACATATAGACAGTGTAGCTGCCCCTCGGTTTTGTTACGCTAACGTAGCATGTACGTATGCTAACACAACAAAACCGAGGGGCAGCTACACTGCCAGAGCACGGATATCCCAGTTACATGTTAGTTCACCCCTGTTTCCAGTCCTAGGTCCCTCTGTAAGAAACCCAGATGTGAAATGAAAGACATTTCTCTCTTTACTTGGCCCTGATATGTGTACCCTGAAGGTACGAGGACACCGAGTGGCTGACAGTCAGGGTTTACTTAGGACCCAGGTCTCGAAGCACAATATCACAGTACCCACTGCAACTCAGGCCAAACACTCTGTAGTTCACTCTACAATGCAAAATCGCTGTCAACTCTATAGCTACAAGTGCCAGAAGTTGCTTTGTTAAAAAAAAAAAAACAAACAACAAAACCCTCCACATAAGTTCTAATACTATGTGCCCACAGATGGGCTTGGGTCTGTAGTTAAAGCAGCAAAATAGGCTCTGTTAACGTGTAAGTATTAAGGACTCGCAGTTTCCACTACAGCTGCTTAGTTGCCACTATCTACTTAATAGAGAAATGACATTTGATTGAGGCTTGGAGTGCTCATACTGCAAATATTACTTTGGACTCCCTGGCCCCACTATCTCCAAATACATTGGCAACACATGGATTCTTATCTAAAAAACCCAAGTGCTAAAATATGTAACAAAATATGTAACATGTTTGTATCACATTTTAAAGATAAATACAGAATCTATTAGTCAACAAGTACAATATTAAGTCAAGAAGTCCCTTAAAAAACGTGGAGCTCCGGCACTAAATATTACTATTGTTAGTTCATTTTTATTCTGTCAAGTTATCTGAGCCAAAACAGATCACAGGAATCCTTGTGACATGAAGGATTAGTCATAGCTTTATTCAGGGAAACCACATCTTTGATCTCTGCATGTGAGATGACCACGCTGCGCAACCGTTTTTTCTGATAAAGTGGGGGGGGTGGGTGTTATAATAGCAAATGATCGCTGCCTGAAATAACGCGAAGGAAATAGGCCTTTGAGTCTTTTATTCTCTGCTGTTGGGTCAGAAACCAGTTTTCCTTCTGTGCTTCTTACCAATTGGGGGATAATGGTTAAGGACTTATTTCAAGGTATGTTAATACCCGAGAGTAAGCCACGTGCGTTGTTAAACTTGCAGTAAGATTTGCCTCACATGTAATTCTAACACAGCAAGCGCTAACTTTGCTCAGGTGGCAGCCTGAGATGTTTGCTTCATGTGAGAGAATGAAGAATGATATTTGCAGGAATCCTGACTGCCTTTAGACCACAAAAGATTAAGACACAGCAGGAATGAAGACGTGTTTGCATACACTATTCACCGCTAATATCCTGCCACTAGGCAACATACTAGCAATAAATCTTTGGCAAGATGAGGGTCCATCAGGATTTGATGAGGATCAGTACCTGGAAATGGCACAGCAGTGCTACGGAAGCGAGAGTAATATTTTTGGAGATTATCTCAAAGTTACCACCAAAGTTTCAAAGAAGAGACTTTCTTTTAATGTAGGAATCTAGAAATTTGTACCCAAGCAACTAGAAATTTTTGAACATGAGTATCTTCTGCTCCAGAATTTTCCCAAATGCTTCTGGCTGGGGAGAAAGAACGACTTCCCCAGCACATCCACTGTGCAAGTGCAACTGGTCTGTGCAGCACCTACTGTTGTTCATTACGGTGACTGTGAGAGGGACTGGTTGGCTCCACTCCTTCTTAGGAAACCCACGATTTAGTGTTAATTGGCACGACTGGCAATTGAATCAAACCACTTTTTTTCTGCTGCTGGAGCATATGATATCAATTTCATACAAAGTGCACAGGAATTGCCGATCACCAGCAATCATATTTAGGCACTGTTTATATATATATTATATATATATATAAACTGTAGGTATACATATATACTATATATATATACAGTATATATACAGTGTGTGTATATATATACTGTAGGTATAAGTGAGGGCTGGGGTAAATTCAAAGTAGAGAGAAAGTCTGATTAGTATCCTGGGGGCGTTCATGTGGTAACAGTAATCTGTCAGTAACCTAACACTGGCACAACACCAGATTTGGTTTTGCCTGAGGACTGGCACCGTTGGAAGCCATTTTAGCTTGCAATCTGATTTCCAACCAATATTTGTTAAGACAGAGAATATTTGCTACCCCCACATGTGCTGTTTGGTTGCTAAGCTTCCCGGTAAGGTGCAACTTTCTGCAGTACTGTGTTAAGATATTACTTTTGAAGTCACTACACCTAGGTGGATATAACAGCTTTTAGTTTATTTGCTAAAGGAATTCAAACTGTTTCTTTTATATCATGTTTGCTAATCACTGACTGTTGCTTTGCCAAATTTACCTATGATGGATGGCTACTGAAGAAATAATTAGGGGTTTAGGAATAAGTATTATATATAAAATAATGCCTAGTTCTTTTTGCATATCTTTAGCAACTTCTCCATCTGCTCTGTTCTTTTCTTTCATCATGCATATTACTTTTTTTTTAAATACAGGAGTAAATATTCTCCATTCACAGCTGATGTTAGTGTACATTAATTGCCATATAAATGAATATCATATTTTAGAGGTCTCAGTCATTGCCAGGTCCACCTCTTGCTTTATTTAATGTTTCTCTTAATCTAGCCGTAGGACTACATTACGCTAAAGCCCTTCCCCGTTTGAGAGCTATGAGGACATATACCTTCCTTTTAATTTCAAAGTCTTTAAAAGTAGTCGGATAACGCATAAACTGCGTCTAAAAAGCTTCATCCAACTTTTGCCCGACTTTGTTTAATATGATTACAGTTTTCCACAGATCGGTGAAAATATCAGAAGTATTTCAACACAAAATAGCATAACCAGCAGAGGTAGAAATAATCATTATTTTAACATTTTCACATGAACTCACGTTCTAAATTCCTTTTTCAATACTTAGAACATTCAGGCTGACGTTACCAAAGCCTGAGGCTGCCTGAAGGTGAATTCCTCTAAAAATAAACAAAAGCAACCAAGCAATTTCTAAGGATCAAGTAAGTGAAAATACCGGATTTCACCCATTGTTAAATGCTATCCAGTTTAATTTGAATGGGGCAGAAAATCAAGTATCAAGAAATGATATCTGAAAAAAAGCAAAGGCTTGGGTTTTGTTGAGTAACAAACTTCTGAAAGTCACAGATACATTTTTTATGGAAATCCCATCTCTAACTTCACAAAATGCTTAGAGGGCTGCAGCCAAACCATACATGGCTAATTTAACTACACCATAAAAATCTTAAAGCAAATGCATTTATAAGATGTGTTCCACTTCCTTCATTGTTCAGTTTTACTCTTTCACAAAGTTAATGGCATTTCAAGTTGTTTATCACTAACCTATCATGAGAAATGCTTTGCTAGATCAATGGGGTAAATCAGACCCTAATCTCTTTTGCTATTCTTTTTTTCATTAACTGGATCCAGCAAGCTAAGTTCTGCTCCCGGCTGCCCTACCATAATCTCAAAGTACATTCCAAAGAGTCAAACTCTGTTAATACAGATCTGTACTGCTATTTTTTTTTAAAAAAGGAAAAAATTGCCCACCGCTGAAGTAGTGCAAAAGAAGGATGCTTCTCTCCTTTAAGAAAATTTCTCCAAGAGTGAGACAGAGTATAAGATTCCATTTCAAATTATGATAATACTAAGAGACTGCACAAACAAGCTACTCGCTCCAGGAAAGCTTCAGTAACATAGTATTGTGTCAGAAAAGACAGTCAGCATTCGCAGGCAAGCCCAAGTGAGCAGTTTTCTCCTTGTCCCTGACAATCTGTTGTCATCCAAGATTTATGGAAATAAATGCCTCTAGCTACTGTTTCCATTATTAGATGATCTAAACACAGTTGGGATTTAGGTGTGTATAAGTACAGCGGCCTACATAAAGATGGGCAGCAGGTATTCAGACTGATTTGTTACAAAATGCAGCTATTCACCTTGAGCTTTCAGTACTGATAGATAATAACTCTTAAGTAACAATCTGTCATGGTTTATGGTTATAAAACTTTCCAGTTACAATTCTGCTTCTAAGACCATTTATAAATTGCTAGCAAGAGCTGGAAAGAACTCAGATACTCTTTTGAAAGAGCGCAAGATAGAAGAAGGCTCTAATTCAATGATATTCAGTGTGGCCATGTGAAACAGCAGTTACCTGGAAGTCATGCACAGGGTATAAATAATGTCATCACTTGCATGCATTTTAAAAAAAAAATCCGCTTCTGTTAGAACTAGGTTAGGCCAGGGCTGTTTGAATCAACTATACCGACATGAGGGGCCAGAGCCATGGAGGGGTAAGAGATGCACAAGCACGCACGGAGCCTGCCGGCCGCTGTCGCACGCAGGCAGGGACGGCAGGGTCCCCGGGAGGCAGCAGTTCAGAAGCCAGGAGCAACGTCGCCGTCACTCAGGGCTGAGGCTGGTCGGTTTTGTCCTCCTTCAGCCAAAAGATCCATGGATTAAACCAGCACAGCTGCGAGATACTCCCAGTAATAAGGAGCAAGCCAACCCGGAGAAACTCGGAGCATAACTCAGAATCCTAAAGCCTAAATTAAGTGTGCAAGTGGTACAAATTCTCTATTTTCAGAAAACCTAACTCGAAACAAACATAGGGACAATTTTATGTGTTCTTACATACATTAACTTAAATCAAATTACTTTTTATTCCTTCCAGACATGACAGCTGCAGAATATAACTTTATTTTATAATTCAGTTCCATCAGTCTGTCGACGCCTGGTCTCCATGAAGGAACCATAATTCAGGGCAGATATCAGAGCTAAGCCAGATTCAGCATTTATCACAGACCTGTCAGTAGTTCATATCACAAGGGCTTAATCTGCCTCCTCAATTACTCCTGTGCCCCCTTACCATATGTAGGAAAACGTTGTTTATTCCAAAACCTTAATTATACAACTTCCAACTTGGTTTGATATAAGCAAAGTTAACATAAAAGTAATACTAGAAAGTGCACAAGAATTTTTTAATATCTTCTCATAATTACATAAAAAGTTTTCCCTCTGAGATTAGTCATGTAAGTGTATCTCCAGGGAGAAAAGGTTCTGCAATCAAAATGCTCTCTTATGGGGTAAAAATTTCAATCTTGTGAAATTATTCCAATTACATATTATTCATCTTTCTTTGAACAGTAGACCAGTGAGTGCTGCACTATATTAAGCCATTCATGATTACAGATTGGTTTAAGATTAATAAGAAAAAAAATCAGGTATCATTAGTCAGTGTAACAGGAATGAGACTACTAGATTTTCTTATTATAATACCGCATCTTCTTCAGGTGAATGCCACAACCTCCATGTGCAGTACTCCAGTTTAATTTTCAAGCCAGGGAAGACAAACTGAGCAGTAAAATGAATAGGTTTTTAGGCAAAGGACCTTACAGACTGGGAATGTTTAGCTGAACCCCTTAGAAGCCTTTAACGTACAGCGAGTTCCTCCCAGGATTTCCCTCCATCTGCCATAACTCAGGTTTGCTTCAGTCAAACGAAAAAAATCTAGAAGCTAATCTCCTTCAACTGAATAGTGAGAATAAGGAGTCTAACTTCCATCCTATAACACCACTGGGTTTTTTCCTCCCTCGTGCCTGCTGCCATCCCTGCTTCAGACTTCAGCTTTATCGCAGCAGCCCGGAGCGCTGGCTCCGGAGCGCTGGCTCCGAGTTCCACGGTTCTCACTGCTGCTGTGGAGGTGCTTCATGATGAAGAGAGAAGTGGATAACTGAGCAATTCAAATCAGACACAGTCACTTTGATTTCTATCCCTCCGCCATTGCATTAAGAAGGCACCACAGCCACAAAGCTTATCTTGATTACAAGAAGATATTTTTTCTTCTCAAACCATGCTTGATCCTTCTCCAGAAAGCACTAGCAGCTGCTCTTTCCTAACAGCTTTTGAAGGCAAGATGAGAAAGCAGTAAAGTATTTTCAGATGATCTATTTACCATGGACATTTAAAAGAGAAACACAACACTGGTCTCAAGGCACTCACTTCACGCTTCTATATTAAAGACCTCTAATATTATTCTGAGTAATTTATGCATTGTGCAGTGCCAATATACAGTCCCCTGTAGTGTGCATGGAGGGCTGTTAGGCTGGTTACACCCTTGCAATTATTTCATCTATTTTGCATTTTCTGAACCAGATTTTTCTACTGAATAACAAATCGCTACAGTGAAAAAAATACAGTTGTAGCAGTAAAAACTTTGACCCTCTCTATTCTAACAGTGGAGGTTTACCTGCTGTAGCACAGAGCAAAACCACCGAGTACCATCCCCATGTGCAGGTGAGGCAACCGGAGCCCATAGGTTTGAGAGATGACGGTAAACTCAGAAACCCAGAAACCACTCATTCCCCGTTTTAACGTCTGCAAACCACAAGCCCTCCTAACACTGCTTTTTATCTTTGCCATCTAATCATTGCTTACATGGCTGGAAGCTAAGTATATTTTAATCTGTAAGATCTTTCTTTTAGATGCTTACATACATTATATTAATGAGGGACAAGATAGGAAATGGAATAAAAAATTTAGAAAATGCTAGATATATTATACCATCCCACTTACGAGATTGCTGGATGTAAATCAAGGCCATACTTAGACTGTTTGCAGCAGGTTTTTTCCTTAAAAAATCCTCAGTATTGTGCAATTTACTGTCTACATTATTGACTCGATGAAAGCACAAATGCCATCTGTTGTGATTCACATTACGCTCCTGAGGATGACTGGGGAATTGAGACTGATAGAGGTGTAGTCAACGCTGGAGAAAAGTATACCTTGAGCTCTGGTTAGAATAGTATATCTTCCTGAGGTTTCAGATAGTATCTCTGAAAGTGTATCCTTCTGCAAAGGAACTTTTAACTTTTTTCAAAATCAGGATTTTTATTTCTGGAGGATTCGGCATAGCTCAGTTTCCTTTGGCACACTCTGACAGGTATCTAGTTAAGACTTTTCAGAGTATTTGATATTCACAGTACCTTCTTCTGTATGTCATACTTACTCCAAAATGTTTCTCCCTAAGGCACTGATACAAAGGCTGAAAGGGCTGTCAGGGCCTGGCACAGGCTGCCCAGGGCAGGGGCTGAGTCCCCATCCCTGGGGGGATTTAAAAGCCGGGGAGATGTGGTGCTGAGGGACATGGGTTAGTGGTGGCCTTGGCAGTGCTGGGTTAGCGGTTGGACTCGATGATCTTAAGGGTCTTTTCCAACCCAAATGATTCTATGATTCTGTGATTCTAAAAATAACCCTTTCTGTCAGTGGCTTTCTGGTAGAAGAGAGTTTTGACTATTTGTGCTGGGTTTGGCTGGAATAGAGTTAATTTTCTTCAGAGTAGCTGGTATGGGGCTATGTTGTGGATTTGTGCTGGAAACAGTGTTGATGATAACACAGGGATGTTTTCGTTACTGCTGAGCAGTGCTTACACAGAGTCAAGGCCTTTTCTGCCTCTCACCCCACCCCACCAGCGAGGAGGCTGGGGGGGCACAAGGAGCTGGGAGGGGACAGGGCTGGGACAGCTGACCCCAACTGACCAAAGGGCTGTTCCACACCATATGGCGTCATGCTCAGCGTATAACGCTGGGGGAAGAAGGAAGGAAGGGAGGGACATTCGGAGTGATGGCGTTTGTCTTCCCAAGTAACCATTACGCGTGATGGAGCCCTGCTTTCCTGTTGATGGCTGAACACCTGCCTGCCCATGGGAAGCAGTGAATGAACTCCTTGGTTTGCTTTGCTTGTATGTGTGGCTTTTGCTTTACCTGTTAAACTGTCTTTATCTCAGCCCACGAGTTTTCTCACTTCTACTCTTCCAATTCTCTCCCCCACCCCACTGGGGGGAGTGAGTGAGCGGCTGGGTGGTGCTTAGTTGCTGGCTGGGGTTAAACCACGACACTATTTTTTTTCTTTTTTGTCCTGCATAAAGGAGGCAGATATCTGTGGGCTCTATAATCTTTGCAGTAACTCCAGAATGCTTATGCAAATATAGGAAGAAGCAACAAAGGCAGGGGGCAGAATTTCTTAAAAGGGCTAAGAACTGACATCAGAACTTCACTGTTTTGATTTTGGACATGGTGATGATACGCTGCTCATGGCATTGGTGCAAGTGCCAGAGAGCAAAAATATGCAGGACAGAGAATAAAAAAATAATCAGTCTTCTGGTCAAATAGACAATCCTACTCCTGCCTTAGGCAGTCGGTACGACCGCAGTGCGTGCATGTCAGCCTGGGCCTACAGGGTGCTGCAGACTTGAGCTAGTCCCTGCCATTTGCTATTTGTCTTCAAGAATCAGATTTTGGCAATAGTTGTTTTAAGACTTGTTGAGTATAGAAAATCTCTCTCTGCAAGTGGAACAGGACATTAAAAAAGGATGAGGAAAAGCAATTACAGTTTAAATTAAAAATTATTGCAATCAGTTCAAGAGATTTAGGAAGAAACTAAGACAATTGTTTTACCCAGACTGAAATGCGTATTTCAAAACACAAAGGAAGCATAAGAATTTTATTCAAAGGCAAATGCTAGATAAATTTTTGCTGGCTTTACAGTTTTCTCCACGGAATAGTGGATTAAACGGAACAAGTGAAATATGTTCCCCTCCACACTACAAGATGGCCAAAGTGGGACTGGCTGTATATGGATGCTGCATAATATGGCTGTACCAAAGTTTAGCTTAGCTTTTGGTGGAGATGGAGGACAGACCCAGAGAAGTGAAGAATATCCTTCGAGCAACTGGGCATTTACAATGTTATATGTAATTATCCCACGAGAATGTGTGCTCATGCACTTTGTATGAAGAAGATTCAAATGCTCAGCAGCAGAGCTATTGCTAGTAATTACATATTCAATGTCGTAGTGGAAAATGTCTAATATAGAGTCTTTTGACATGATTTGATCGCTACATTCCTACAAAGGTTTATCCACTGAAGTAAAGCAATGCAAAAAGTTGGTTATTTTAAGCTGTGAGTGTGAATGTTATCCTGTTCAAAGGGGGAAGCATACTGTCATATCCTTTGCCCATCCTTTGTGAGATATCACTATCTGCTTTACATCAGCTGAAATTAGCTGCCTCTTGGGAGCCATAAAGAGCTATCAATTACTTTTTCTCTCTTGTATTAAATGAGCTGTGGTTCTTCATATTAGCTGAGGAGTAAGTTTATATCAATGCACCTGTTTCGAGATGGTTCATATTTACACCTTATGAACAATAACCTGGCTATGACGGTTTGGATGCAAAAAGCTTGCTAATGTCAAACAAATTGATACCATAGTGCACCAGCAATTTTGATATCTACTCATCATTTATAAAAGTTTTGTCCGAAATCTGAAGTTCAGCATGGTTTCACACCGATCTTGGACAGTTAGATCGGAGATCAAGGCTTTTCAAACTCAGTGTGCATTTATCTGTACTCCAGGCACACTGCTTACACCACGTCCCACAACAGCCTCCAAATATTTCATCCAGTTTTCCACGGGCATTCAAAAAAGAGGCCCGTTCTGCATCTCCCTTGGCAAATCCCAAAGTGCATTTGGGGAGCATTTGTGCTAGAAGCACCATCACAGGTGTCGTGTTCTGTGAAGTTAACTTTTTAAAAGCAATAATGTTGAAAATCTACAAAAAAATTGCTTCTGCTGTAGATATAATATGGTGGACTTACTTAATTTTTAATTTTCCTTCCACATCTGGAAAAATTAGACCTCATAAATGAAGCTTCAACAAGCTGAGCAGATCTTTTGTGACCTTTAGAAACAAACTGGCAAGTTGTTTAAAAGCGTTAATTATCCTCAGTCATGCCATAAATAGAAAGGAACAGATGAAGACGTTATCCCTTTAGGCACTGACTGGAAAGCAAAGTACAGGGCTGATGTTATTTTCCACAGAGAGGAAACTACACAGTGATAGTACCAAAACTGTATTTCAAACTTTCTCCTTGGTTTAAAAGACTCTAGACTTCTTTGTAGCATGGCAAAAATAGAACAAATATATTGATTCTGCTGTCTAATCCCCTCTGGTGCTAAACTTCTCATTCCTGTACAAAGCAGGGCCAGGCAAGTTCTGGGCACCTTCCGCAGACTGAACACTTTCTTAGCAAGTTCCATGGAGCAGAACATGCAAATCCATTCTGCTGGCTGGGATATTTTAAGCAGTGGATGAGGAGAGGGAAGAGAATAAAAATAGCTTTATTATCATAGCCCTTGAAAGGCTAAAGTGACATACAGCAGGCTTAAAAATGTTCTGTTGATAAATTAAGAAAATTAAATCTTTTGCTCTTCCACACCTATATTTTAGGTGGTGGGGTGTTTT
The DNA here is from genome assembly GCA_020745775.1 of Theristicus caerulescens. Taxonomy (NCBI): domain Eukaryota; kingdom Metazoa; phylum Chordata; class Aves; order Pelecaniformes; family Threskiornithidae; genus Theristicus; species Theristicus caerulescens. The sequence goes on from CM036562.1 coordinate 98,084,142, forward strand.
TTTTGTTTTCACTGCATATTTTAAGGTTAGTCTGGCAAGCAATGCATTTCACAGCAAAGCTAATTCTTTTGCACTGGTAGACTCCAAATTCACATCAGTCTGGGGGCTTTTCCAGGAATCTCATGGAAAAGGCAGACTTCTTCATGTGTGACATGGACAACATGTCTGCAGTAGACCCCATGTTGTTCCTTCCCCCTCCTTTCTCCCACCCTTCTGTCCCCTCCATCAAGTTTAAAGGTAGTAACAACTGTCTTCGCTCACAGGCTGATTAATGACATTTCAGATCTGCTCTTTCCCCATATTAATGCAGATTGTATTTACAGTTCTGATCTGACCTGAATGATTGAGAGCTATATTATGCAAATAATTTGTCAGCTCTAGTACAGTATTTTCGGTACTTATCGTCAAGAGAGAGTCTTCCTTCCAAATGTATAAACTTAGATATTAAACCTAGGTATAGATGCTCCCCAAAAATGCAAATGAATCATTTTTATTTGAAAATATCAGCATCTGTTGAGACCGCAAAATTAAGGTTTAGTTTGGAACTGGTCCAGGCAAAATAAATCTTTACAGCTGAAGGATAATATGACAGGAGGGGTAAAAATAAGCATTAGGAACCAAGTAGTTCCTTTCAGGAAATTACAGAATTTTAGATCTCATACAAGTTCTTATTGGTCTGGACTTCTCAATACAATATCTACATTTGGAATTAAACATTATATGGAAAAGAGAGGACAGGGGAAAATAGCTAATCTTTGAGAAAAGTTGGTCAAAAAGCCAAAGTCATTATTATATCATCTAAAAGACGGAATTAAAAGACATTCTGACAAAAAAAAACTAGCAGAACTATAGAATTATGTTTGAAATTTGCACTTTAGTTTACTAGTTTATCTTGGATTATTTACAAACTTCCAGAGACCAGTGAATCATTATAGAGTGTTTTAATTAAAAACCTCTCCATTGCCTGAGTGCATGAAGCTCTATGTAACACAATATCTATATTGGTGGAGCCGATACAGTTTGACCTACCGTCTCTGAATAGGGTAGATGGAATACAACCAAAAAGCACATTAGAACAACACAGCTCAATAAATATCAGATTCCAAGTCCAATCCAGTTCTCTTCTTTCACTGAGTAGTCTAACAAAACTGAAATTTAATTTGCTTAAAAACAAATAAAATGATGCATTTTAAAGGAGAATATTTTATAAATATAAATCCACTCCACTGAGGACTGAACTACTATCTTCATGGCTATTTGGACTATATTTTTCCTCTAATCACCCTGGGTTTTAATTCCTCCAGGCAGGATTATACTAACAAAGAGCTGATCAATATAATGCATTTATTCAGATCTGCTGGTCATTAAGAAATAAGAGTGTTTTGGAGCTCAGAATAATTTAGATTATTCACATCGTACATTACCTGGTCATAAACGCATGTCTCCTTACGATGCCTATGAAGTCAGCATTGCAGTTTCAAGACATTCTTAACATACAGAAGGAACATCAGGCACATGTTTATTGAAATTACTGATAAAGCAGTAGGAATACACCTTTCACATTTCATGCTTCTGTTACATCGGTGGATTGACAAGACAAAACCAGTAAACCTATACTTTGTACTTTTCACCTGGAAGTTTGAAAATAAACATGCTAGTATATTTTTAATAGAACACTTTGCACATTTCTAATTGCCATGTAAATAAACCCACTGGTTTATTAACACCTCATGATAACTCCAGGAAAGGGGAACACTGATGGGCAACCTGGTTTAAACTAGACCCACGGATGGTCACATACAGATCGTGTTAGGGACAGAATCAGAAAACCCGTTCTGCCTAAGTGTTAGCCAGGGGCCGAGAGCTATGCCTTCGACAGAAGAGAACTGGGTTTCCTTGCCATTTGCCACACCTATAAGAGAGTCAGGTTAAAACATCTCATGGATGCAGCAAAAGTCTTTTTTTTTTTGACAGTTATTTGTGAACAAGCCCCATTTAGGTCATACTTTCTGGAAATATTTAATAAGAGAATAATTTGATTGGATAGTGTGCAAACTAGTACCCATCCAAATGAAGAGAAGTGACCTACTTTCACTTTTATTTCAGGCCCCAAGGAAGGATTACAATGTTCCAGCCACAATAGGCTATGAGCAGCTATCTTTCTCCCTTGCTAATACAGTCCTGCATTTTTTAGTTGAATCGAATGCTTTCAAAGGTCATGGCTTAGATCCCAGAAGCAAACTTTGTTGCCTCTTACTTTTTAATTCCTGAGGAAATCTACCACTCTCCAAATCACCTCCTTTCTCTCTCACCAGCGTACTTAACTATTTGTCCTAACTACGTGTTAGAGCACTGCCTGGCCATTACTGCACTGCTAAGGCTGAGACTCCCTGTGCGCAGCTCAGAACAGAGCAATGCCTAATCATCAGCTCCTTGTACATAAATAAAGACCATATTACTGCTTTTATCTCCTATCCTATCTCCTCCTATCTGCTCGTACCTACTCGTACCTGATTATGTCAGTTAAAGTATGTTCATAACGAGTCAGCCATCAGCTGATTAAGATTCATTCAAGACCGGTCGCTTTAGCAGATCCAGACACTTTGTTCTTTGACGGCTGCTTAAGTGAAGCCAGATTCACCCTTGGCGTTATTCCACTGGCTTTGCTAAAGCCACAATAGGGGTTACAGTTTAGCTGAATTGAAAAGCGTATAACGAACAAGTGTTGAAGAAAACTGTCTGTAATTAATACCGGCTCACGCACACGGTACGAAGGTTTGCGTTATGAGGAAATTCTGTATCTCCTGTTTGCTTTGGTAAAAACAGACACTTGGCAAGAGTCATAAGATTTTCTTCATCAAATAAACATGGAAATTATCTGTCTTGCCACTTTGATTTTTGCTTAACTGTTACATAGATGCCACTGTAAAAATAGAGGAGTAAAGTTAGGTAGTGTTAACTAAAACTTTTGAACTTTCAGAGTACTTGTGCTTAGTAACAGTTTTTCAAGTGGATTTATGTAGTATCTAATCTAGTTAATCCAGCCTCACATCTTCTTGGTAATATTTTGCTTTTGTGGAATTTTGTGAAGGCAATTAATTAAGATACTGCAGCATTAAACCTCTCATTACCATACTTTGGTGTAGAACAATTGTCCACAGGAATCCTAACTTCTTATAAGACTCAGACCAGAAATAACACCCAGATACTTTGAGACCTAGTGTATTTTTCTAGCCAAGACTTTCCTGCTCATAATTTCATACTTCTATAAATTTCTGCCTTTCTGATGATGGTGTACACATTGCAAAGCAGCTGCTTTTCTGAGGGCAAATCAGCTCCATCTGAAGACTTCCCCTTTTTTTTAATAACTTTTGCTGTTATTTTAATAAGGACAGAAAAATCCTTCAGTATAAAAAGTCTACGTAGGGGAATGAAAAAAAGCACATAAGCATTTTTGAAGGATACATTAAACAAAAAAGATACATAGAGCAGTTTTGTGGAAAGAAAAAGTGTTTGTTTGCTTTTCTATATTCATTTTTCATTCTCTTTTACACCAGAGAGCTTTGATGATGACAAACCAAATCCAGCTGACTCAGCAAAAAGAGAGAAGGCATTAATGAATATCAAATCCAGAGGAAATTCTTCTGGCTTTAAAGAGAATATTATAGTTGTTGGCAGTGAATGCTTTTGTATTGGTCACTCTTTCTTTTTTGTTAAAAGTAACTAATTTGGATACATGTTAAATCAATCAGATCGCTGGCTATTATTCAGCAGAAAATTATCAAGGCGCTCGTGGACTGCCTGGCACTAGCCACTGAGAAGATAGGTCGAGCTTAAGTTGACTTTTACCTCCTGGGGGAAAAACAGTCAGGGAAAGGGAGATGAAATGCTGGTAAACACGTTTTCCTCAATACTCCCTCTACACCACCACTACTGCTTGGACATTTATGCCCAGATGGTGCCTTTATTCCCTTCAGCAAGCACCGTTACTGCCCCAGAGGAAACTGCATAATATATTATATGTATCGATAAAAGAATGAAGCTGATTAATGAGGTCTAGAAGAATGTGTAGATTTTTCCCTCTAACAACTCACCCCTTCTCTGGACTGACTTGTGCACATCGATTTTTTTCTGTGCAATCAATTTCATTTTAAATTGCTTCTAGCAGTTATTTTGTTGCTATAGGAGCTTCCAGAGTTTCTCTGAGCTATACTGATGTGCGGCTCATCTGACTATTTATTCAGCTTCTCCTGTTAAGCCCATGACATTGAAATCACCTCAGTCTAAATGTTTTCATTTCTCCTATTTTCTTTGCCTGGCCCATCGCACACAAGCACTATAAAAACCTCCCATGCACAGTGGTCTTACTACATTCTGGACTTTTCCTGGTTTATTTACTGAGTTTTTCTTTACTTCTGTTTTTCCCTTAATATATCAGGGGTATAATTAAAATTGCTACTTCAGCCTCTTCATACTACTGACGTGCTTCAACAACACTTTTTTACTCTGGTAGTTTTTAACCAATTCAGTCAAAAACTGCTTCAAAGATCCTTTTCTGGTTCTCCTACCTGCACTGGATCTTCATTCTCCAAAACCTTTCCTAATCTACCCCTACCTTATTTTCAACTCATATTCTCCAATGATATGCTCCTACCTCTGATCTGCCGATGGTTCATACTCAGTTGTTCAGCAAGCTTCACTGTTCACCTCTGCAGCCTGATGTTTTCCTTTCTTTTGTTCATCATGAACAGGAAGGATTCACACAAAATTCTGCAATGGAATATCATCAAACATTTACTTAAAATTCTACCGTGTGTCTTTAAAAAACAGCCAATCGATCTGTATAGCTGCTGCTGTTGCATTCAGATCCCTGCCTATTACGTTGATCTTTCATTCCTGGTCATCCTCTGCTGTCTCCTGCCTTCAAGAAGAAGTTGGGGCAGCCATGAGTTTGTCTGTACAGCACTCAGGATTCATGTCTGAACCTTTTGAAGCCACCAGAAAACCAGTAAACCACAAGCACTGGTACCATTGGTGGGTGAGTGTGTACCAGCTGAGGACAGTCATATTCTCGTTCTCCCCAAAACAAAGACTTGTCCATTTGCAGAAACAGTTTCCTGATATATACATTATCTGTTTTTAAAAATAATCTTTTTTTTCCATGTAAACAAAATATGCCTTTTTAATTCAAAACCCAATATTTTTGCTCAACATCTTTGCAGAAACAATCCAACCAGTTCCAGTGATCCTGTAGGTAGTTAAAGCCTTTAGTACATAATAGAGAGATAATTATGAAACAAAAGATTGTGCTGTAATAAGACCAGCTGAAGTACTTGTCAAGTGCAAAGAAAACCATAACATCTATCTCATGCCACTTCAAGCTTTTGCAGCCTTCATAACACTATGACTATTTTCTCATTATTTTTCCCATTCATAAGATCTTTCTCTAAGCTAAGAAAATTAGTAAACCTCAGACTATTGGGAAAGAGTATAATGAAAAAAGCTGTGTGTGCAACTTTTGATACACTGTTTAGCGGGACAGAATAACCCCGTTATTACCTCTTGGTACAGAAGAAATTAATATTCGATTAAACAAGACCTGATTTTGAACAGAATCTCAAACCAGTTTCTGCTTCTGCATTTATGACTAAGTCTAAAAACAGTTGATGGTGTTTGAACTCTTGTTTGAACCTGCAAATTATGTACATAAATGTATATTTCAGTTCCAAAGAGGAAGCCAAATTAAATGCTTTGTAATAACTGCAGAGTTATTGACAACATTAGTGTTTGTATACATGTGGCTTGCTGGGGCCTTTTACATGTGCATGCAGAGGAGGCAGAGTAATAAGGAGCAATATTTACAGACAGCACATGTGCCATACTGAACTGCCAGTATTTCAACCTTGACTTATTTCCTGTACAAAGGAAAAGAAAGCACCATTCTCGCTTCCTCCCTTGAGGTTGTCGGCACACTATTAACTTGAGAATCTTTTAAAATCAGCAATCAGATGGTTAGTCTAGGACAAAACAAGGAAACATCTGTCAAAATAATAACTGCAATACCCACGCTTTGAAATGAATTAGCAGGCTTCTGGAAACCTATTGAGTCCATTATTCCTTGCTGTTCTGCATTCTTCTAAAGGATCATCATAAGTAAGATGATTAATCAAAATTCAAGGGTTTGCAGTGGCTGTACTAACTGGAGATAGGCCGCTTGCTTGCACAGAGTTAGGTATGGAGCTCTGACATGCTACTGAGGTAAAGCACTTCACACAACTGTGAGAGTGGCCAAAACCAACAGCTGCACAAGAATCAACAGTCGCAAGTTGCAGCAAGGAAAATTTCTGTTAAATCATTAAAAACTGTTCTTCACAGTGAGGGTGAAACACTGGAACATATTGCTAACTGAGGCTGTGCAAACTCCAGCCTGGAAGATATTCAAAACTCAGCTGGACGAGGCCTTGAGCAACCTGCTCTAATCCTGAAGTAAGCCCTGCTTTCAGAGGTGGGTTGGAGTAGAGACCTTCCAAGCTGCCTTACAACCTGAATGATTCTGGTGGTATGTCTGTTATTGAGGAAAGGAACCACCTCCTCTGTTCGATTTATGATACTCTTTTATATGCTCTAGAATGAAATTTGTCTTTATAATCACTTCTTATTGTCTATTCACTCAGCCAGTGACAGATTATAGACCCACCTTCCTCTTCCGCAGTTCTGTTGCCTCTTAGATGCTTCCCATTTGCACATGTTTATAAGCAAAGTTTTTAAACTACTGTGACAGATGTCTTGATTTCTGCCATTTACACAAGTGAACAGAAGCTGAATTCATTTTACTGGAATAGCAGAGATAAGGTTCTCATAAAAAAGGTGAATATATATTGGCAGTCCTAGGGGCTATCCACACACCGAACAAGCACACAAGTATTACAAACCCTGCATTTGCACAAGGACTTTCTCAACGTCTCCAGTGAGACCAGCCTCAGGAGTATAATTTAGTCTCTTCGTCTATTTATACATTCTTCACTGACATTATTGACAAGTATGGGAATTAATGCCCACTGTAATGCAGTGCTTCTTTTCTGATGATAATTTAGTTACCTTCAGTATCCTCTGGGTGAAGGACTTGCATCCTTCACAGTAACAAGATGCCGTATGGGCAGCCCGTTCTGTAGCTGCTGACATCCCTGCCTAGAAGGCGCTCATTTCATTGTTCATTTGATTTCAACTTGAAGCCAATCCTGCAGCGTTTTCCTTTACACCAGTTCAAAATAAACTGTGTGACTCTCAATGTAGCTGCGTGAAAACTCACACCTTGTGCTCTCAATAGTCATTCTGAAAATGTCACTAAGTGCACAGTGCCACAAGTGAATGACGCCACTTTCCCCTTGCTTGGCTTAGAGAGGAGGCAGTTATTGCTAATAAATTTCTGTCCCTTCTCAAGTCTTTTATGACATTATTTTTTATTTTCTTCTTCTGCAAAATTAAACACTTGACATTGCAAGGGTCTGGGTGACCATTTACACCTGGGCGGTGGAAGATGGTAGCTAAAGTGGGGCCATAGCACAGCAACCATAGAAATGTCTCAATCGTATAGATCAGCCAGTGATTTTCAAGAAAATCTTTCTTGCCTTTCATACACAGAATGCCCTAGTACCACAAAATGGTTAGAAGGTGGCAATTGCAGATGTTTATGTGGCAGGGAAACAAGAATGTAAAGAACTCTTCTCATGAGCAGGTTACTAGAAGGCTATTAGAGATTAAAGGAGGAAGACGTGGAAGGCTGGCCCGTCAGAAGGGTTTGGCCAAAGGAGAGCAGGAGTGAGAAGAAAGAATGAGAAAAGTGCCTTCTCGACCTACAGAGATGACATCATTAGCCCCCATTTACCACTTGAAAATAGTGAACACTGCACAGCTTTATCCCAATGTACTCGGTCTGGCTGAGATGGAGTTAATTTTCCCCATAGCCGCCCTCACATTGCTGTGCTTTGTATTGGAAGCTAGAAAGGTGTTGATAACACAGCAGTGTTTTGGCTGCTGCTGAGCATGCCTAACCACTCTCTCCATGAAGAAATTTTTCCTAATATCTAATCTAAATCTCCCCTGGCACAACTTGAGGCCGTTCCCTCTCGTCCCATCGCTTGTTCCTGGGGAGAAGAGACCGACCCCCCCGGCTCCAGCCTCCTTTCAGGCAGTTGCAGAGAGCGATGAGGGCTCCCCTCAGCCTCCTCTTCTCCAGGCTGAGCACCCCCAGCTCCCCCAGCCGCCCCTCCCCACCCTTGTGCTCCAGCCCCTTCCCCAGCCTCGCTGCCCTGCTCTGCCCACGCTCCAGCCCCTCCATCTCCTTCTGGGGGTGAGGGGCCCAGCGCTGAGCACAGGATTCGAGGGGCGGCCTCACCAGTGCCCAGCACGGGGGGACGATCTCTGCCCTGCTCCTGCTGGCCACACCGTTCCTGATACAAGCCAGGATGCCAATGGCCTTCTTGGCCACCTGGGCACTCTGCTGGCTCATGTTCAGCCGGCTGTTCACCACCACCCCCAGGTAGGCATTGGAACAGGCTGCCCAGGGAAGTGGTGCAATCACAGTCCCTGGAAGTGTTCAAAAAACGCGTGGGTGTGGTGCTGGGGGACAGGGTTTAGAGGTGGACCTGGCAGTTAGGTTAACAGGTTGGACTCGATGATCTCAGAGGTGCTTTCCAACCTTAACGATTCTATGATTCTATAAGCAGTGCTTGCACAGCATCGAGGCCATCTCTCCAACCTTTCCCCCTCCTCACCAGCAGGCTGGGGGTGGGCAAGATCTTGGGAGGGACATAGCCAGGACAGCTGACCCAAACTGACCAAAGGGATACTCCATACCATATGATGTCCACTCAGCAATAAAAGCTAAGAGAAAGGAGGAGGAGGCGGGGGGGCATTCATTATTTATGACGTTTGTCTTCCAGAGCAACGAGCTGAAGCCCTGCTTCCTGGGAAGTGGCTGGACATTGCCTGCGGATGGGAAGTAGAGAATAAAATCTTTGTTTTCCTTTTGCTTCCACACGCAGCCTTTGCTTTTGCTTTTATTAAACTGCCTTTATCTTGACCCATGAGGGGTTTTTTAATCTCATTTTCTCCCCCCTGCCACCCTGCTGAGGAGGTGAGTGACAGAGCGGCTTGGTGGCACCAGCGTCCAGCCAAGGTCAACCCACCACACCCAACTATTTCCTTACAGACACACGTTCCAGTTTTCAGCCATTCCCTTTGCACTGAAGAAGCAGGAGCTGAAATGCCCCATTCTTGCCCATCTGTACAAAGTGCTGTCACATTATTCAGAATTCATAGAATCACAGAATCGTTAAGGTTGGAAAAGACCCTTAAGATCATCGAGTCCAACCGTTAACCTACCACTGCCAAGCCCACCACTAAACCATGTCCTCAAATTCTATCACAAAACACAAAACCACCAAGATTTCCACTCACAAAGCTCTCCTTAGGCTGGCACCCTGGCACACTGCTGCCGTGGAAAGCTCCCGCGGGGCAGAGGGCACTAGAAATCAGCTCCATGTGAGACAGGACATTTATCCATCGCTAGAAATAGTGGTGAAATTCCAAAGCTCATGTTGGCCAAAAAGGAAGGCAGCAGTGTGATGAGCAATGATTGCTGCTAGCATCCCGCAAAGCAAGTCTAACCTGACTGGGGGAGTCAGCAGGATTGCTTGTCAGCAGCCTGCAGTGAGAAACGTATGTCATCATCCTAGCTAATAAGCAGAGTCACTGGCTGGCTGTTGAATTTAACAATGAAGAGGTTTGTTTTTCACTTTTCAAAATGGTTAGCTTTCACATCCTGTGCTAGCAAGTACTCATTTTTCTTAACATCTAGCTGTTTTGAAAAAAAAGGAAAAAAGGTTTCAGCCTTGACAACTTATTACAACATATAAAGGATGAAAATGCCTCACCTTGAACAGTCCCTTCCATTGTCAGCCTAGTCATTTGAAACTCTTGCAGCTTACATTACCTTAGTGAGCTTAATCATTTTGGCATAGTTAATTTTTCTGTGAAGAGGAAATAAGATCTGACAGCCATCAAAAGCACCAGGATACCTGCATCACCAATAAAGGACTGAAAAAAACCAGCTCTGTTCATTGTGGAGAGCTTTGATATTCTAGGGCGTCACACAATACTGGCACAGTACATCCGCATAGCCCCTCGTCTGGTTGAATTGCACAGCCATTCACTGAATTATCACCCTTCAACTGCCATATCCCAGTTCAGATCCCTGGAAAGAATTCAATCGCTGTCTCTGCCCACTGAGGGCTCAACATCAACGAAAATGCAAAAGCAAATACTAAAGAATAGGGCGAGTCAGCTAAAGCTGACTCACAGATACAGGAAAGGGAATGCTAATCCTTCCTTAGGAATTGTCAGTGTATCTCTCTGCCAGTGGCAATATTTTAGGCCCGTCTTCAACAGGGTGCTCTGAGTATAAAATCCTCACGCTATTATCAATTTCTTTGACATTAACTCAATGCCTGCTTGAGCGGCTTCTTGCAAGCGCAGAATCAGACGTTGGACTACAGTCACAGGGGGCACAAGATCGTCTGGCTCACTGCACACTGTTGATCCAACAGAGAATAGACACCTTTAAGGTTTCTGGAAACATCATAAGACAACTACTATTTTTAACCTAGTTACATCCGCTAGTCTATGTAGTTACCAATGCAGGTAATAAGACTATAAGATGAGGGCCTTGGTATTTCCTTAAAATAAACAGCCTATTTAAATGTAATTATAAGTTGGATTTATGAAGCTATACAACCAGCTTCTGCACAACCTTGGGATAAAAAGTGATACCAGTTAGTTTGATTAGTGCCAAAATTCAGAGATGAATGGTTAGGGCTGCCGCACCATCCTGAAAAGGTACCAGCTGCAGAAATATGCAGGGATAGGTTGGTGGGTGCCTTCTCTCTTTAAAGAAGCTGGCAGATAGCAATTTTTCTGTTCTTTCATGTGAATTTCTTCATTTGATTGACAGGTAATAGAACTTCTTCCTTTAATTTAAGAAGCAGCAGCGTGTGTGCTGAAGTTAACACTATGGAGTCTTATCCCAGTGCCCATTTAGGTACGCAGTTATCCAGCGCAGCCATGGGTCATTGCAGGCAGTCTAGGGTTAAAAGACTTAGCAGAGCTGAGTACAGAACAGTCTAGAGAAAATCAAGTAAATCCAGGTGCTGAGCTTCTAACATTTAAAATGAAAATACCAGTATTGTGGTATTGTAGCAATACTTAAACTCCTCATTATTTTCAGAGAACTTTAAGTTCAGTTCCTTCCAGTCAGGTCATTCCAGTAACATTTATGTCAGTATTTCTATTCTAATAGTCTCCTATTTTAGAGGTTTTATAACTCACCTACCTATAAAAATATACTTCAGACTCAGGAAGTAGTCTCCTTTTCTTGGTATTACTTATGAATATAGCACAAATTTTATTTTAACCCAATTCCACATTGGTTCATACATGAGTTACAAAAGCAGAAGTCTTTAAGATGGCATTGAAATAGTATCAGTTGTATAGAGAAGGAAAAAAAAGCCATGGAAAAGAGGAATGAAAAGGAAAATAATATCAAATTAGGATGGAACAGACATAAAAAATAAGTGGAAAGGAAAAAGCTAGTAAATGAAATGTTCTCTACATCTTCAAAAGTGGGGTTTTTTTCAACCATTAACCAGTCCCCCCAGTATCCCCATGCAACAGATCATTATTCCCTGAGGTAGAAGAGAGAGAGGACTTTCTGTGTGTTAGGAACAGCCTGAGACACTCAGCATTGTCTTGGCGAAGTGGCTGGTTCCTAAGCCCTCGCCATGCATGGAAGGAAGTGTACACAGAGCTCAGGGCAAACTGCAAGTGAAGGAGGCTTTCCCGAAAGAGCCAATATTGCATCCTGCTGCCTGAAGGGCAATTAGTCTTCAAACTTCAGCTTTCTGTCTGGCAAAGATTTAAACCCGCTGATTGTCTGTTACATTTACAGGTGACTGAGGGCGCCCTAATAATAACAAATCATGTTATGGAACCTGAAATGATGGGGAAAAGTCTGTGCATCAACTTGCTTTACGAGCGGGCTAAAAAAGAAGTAAAGACCTTGCAAAATCCACAAATTACAGACACTTGACTAAATGAGGGTGCTTGAGGCTTCCAGGTGCACTTGCCCGGTACTGAGAAACCCTGTGAGTTTGTAGTTTTGTGTAGCTGCCTGTACATTAAGTTGCCAATCTGGCTTCTTATAAGAAGTTTCCTACAGCATCAGACAGAGTTGAGATGTCTTAAGGAAATAAGACAACAACAAGATCTACTGCTACCTCCAAAGAACTTTGTTGAGATCTCATAAACCAAGAAAGAGAAGTCCAGGCCTAGCATCAAGGCTCCAAAAAATCTGGAAGCCACACCTGAAGTGAGGATAAAATAAGAAAAGAAAGTACTGTTCTAACCACTGGGGTTTTTTGCTGAGCTATTCAGAAGAAAAAGCATAATTTTATGCTGCTACAGGGAACTGTACTCCTTCTGAGAACGAACATATTAAAAGGAGCAAAATGTATCAACACAGATTCTTCCCCCTTGTTTCTGGACATTGGTGTCCCCCATGACACAGATCCTTGCCAGTTTAATCTAGAGGGCTTTTTTTTTTTAGGGACTAATCCCTGTAGGAGGGTCCATATAAAATTTTCCCCTCTATCAGCTTTGGCTATACTCCAAACATCATCTGGAATGCAGAATTCGTATCCCATTCCGTCCAGCTCTAACACGCCATTTTCCTCTTGCTCTGTTTTTACTTTTCATGGTCTAGCTTAGCCAGGCAAAACTGTGCAAGTTTAAAATATAAAAAAACCCTAACCCTCATAAACACAGCAGAAACAAACTATGTTTTCAGTCTTTGCTCTGCTCTTCACATAGGTTTCATCTCCAGAAAAGCAGTCCCTCTCAAGAAAATTCTTTTCTCCCACATAAAAGGACAATTATTATCTTGTTTAATGGCATCTTAAAACATGGCAAAGAGCAGGTTTTATTTAGAAAACCTGTAAAACTTTTTTTCTAGCTAAAGGAAACCATTGTTAAAATGGGATGTTAGGAGATCATTAAGAGAGATGCTGCTAAAATGAAAGCCTCGCTTCATAGTTCCCATTTCAAACTTCTCACCCAGCGTTCCTTTCTCTACATTTATAGTACAAGGTTTAAAATATTTTTTACAGTGATTTTCACCCTGAAACCAAATAGGCGGAAATTTCTGCACTTGAAGCACCAAATCTGTAAATGAATGAAGTTTACAGTAGCATGAAGACAATCTCTCTCTCTGACCTGTCACCAAAATTAACATAAACTGTTCTTTGGACCTTCAATTAGTCTGCTATGATGCCAGGAACATGTATTCTTCTTGAGGTCTGGGGCTCTGGGATATCCCTGCGATGCAGCCTGCCTGCTGGCTCCCTGTGCCGTCTTGCAAGCCAGCTGACTCAGCAACCTGCAAGCTATAGTCCCTCGGTTACGCAGACTAAGCAGTGCTGTCCCTGTCGCTTCATCACCTGGGAAACTGGAAATAAATAGTGAGTATTTTAACTGACGTTAGAAGCTGCCCTACTGTTCTACTGCTTTGATCTGAAAATAAATTCAATCTAAACCAAGTCCAAACATTACAAATTTTCTAAAATCTGTCCTTTTGTTATGCAGTAGACATCGAACAGTGAGAAAAAGATCATTTTGCTTGTCATCACATGGAAGATAGTCTCTCTGCATCGCTCCACGATCTGGACTAGGTTATTCAAAAATGTCCTGAAAAGGAGGCCTCAGATTGCAAAACAACGAGAAAAGCCTCACACAGAAGCAGGATACTGAGTCCTATGTACCTAATACCATACATTTAGCCACCTTTCAGAACCATATGTATTCTCATTAATGACACAGACTGCCTATTTAGGCAGGAATTGTATGGGTCTTTCAAAAAACAAAGAATGAAGGGGAGTCAATGAGAAAAACTGCCACCAACTTGCTTTTTGTTTCTCCTAGAAGCTTGGAAAGGTGAGTGTGCATGTTGACAAGGAATAGATCTCTATGTTAAATAAGGAATGCCTTTCATTTCAGCCCCTTCACCCCCTCAAATACTACCACCTACTGATTTTAAGAGCAAACTTTAGTCCCTGATCCCAGTTCTTTTCTTGTGTAACAAATGAAAGCGAAATCTCTGCAAGCCTTTGAAGAATTTCCTTCCCTCCTTTTAAATTGTTTTTTAGTCACCAGAAATTTGAGAAATTAGTCAATAGCTCACATTGGAAAAGTCCTCATTATGTAAAAGGCATGATATGGGTAGAAACATATTATAGATAAGGATGATAAATATTTCACACTTGAGTTGTCAAGGAAAACAATTTTATGTAGAACTCCTTAGGTCTAGACATGAACAGATCCTGAGCTTATTGGGGGTGTTTTGGGGTATTGTGTTGTCTAAGGCTGTGCTAGAAAAGATGTCAAATTAGATGGTGATGTGGCCCCACTGGCATTAGAAATAATCTACAAACATCTATCTAACAAACATTAATCTATAAAAAAGTGCTTTGAGGATTAGCTGCTAATTTCTGCTTTCGGACAACATGTATTCTTCCCTTGAGCACGAGAACAGACGTGAATGAGCAGTTCCCTCACCGCATGATTCCCTTCGTCTTCAGCCAGTGCCACTGCACCCTGAGAGCCAGGCTGAGGTGAGCATCATTCGGAGCAGGGGATAAGGAACGAACTCCTCTACCTGACAAAAGAATGAATGGAAAACTAAATTTGGATGGGTTTGGGTTTTAGCTTGCTGCAATCATCTTCAACTGTAGCCCTTTAGAGAGACTTATTTCATAGAGTTTAGCATTTTGCAGAGTGTCCATGAAGCAAGATGATTTCAGCAGCAATTTTTTTTCCAATAAGCTCCCTACAAAGGAGATTATCAGTACACACTGAACACACAACTTGTTTAAATACACATCCTTGATAGTTCTGTATCTTCCTAACCTTTATGACTCAGTAAATCTGGAAAGAAAGTTACCAAGCAGGATTGTCAGCCTTTGCCCATTTCTTTGTTCTTTTTTGTCCTTTTGTCAGTTGAAACTATGTTAATTATATATATCATCTGAAGGGAAAGCAAACAAGTTCCATCTCTGCCTCAGGAGACTGTTCAGAGTGATACCAGGACTTCTAGAAAGCCTCTCCTCAGTGCTGATGTGGAGAAGAAGGAATGCCAGTTCATCTAACTGGCTAATCTAACCAGTACACTTTGGAAGCCCAGGAACCACAAACTGCTACCCCAAACTTCCTTCTCTGATTCAAAACTCAAAAATATCCATGGCCAATCACATTTAAAAATATCATTAACAACCTAATCAGTGTTGATGTGGTTCAACCAACACTCAACTGTTATTTAACTGAATGTATGGTCCCTCTATACTTCAGCTCTTCGGAGGTTTTTAAAGCATGCTATCAAGTCCAGCATACAGCCTAAAGTTTTTATAAGCTTAGTGGTTGTCACCTGAGTTTCAAAATGTTTATACTTGGGGCATGGCGATCAGGCAAGCCACACATCGGCTTATTGTCTGAAACAAAATAGTATATTTATAATACCACCTGCATGTGAGCATGAAATGCATTAGTGATTAATATTTCTGTTTCAAGAGATCAGATTCAAGTGTGTTATGTTTATCAAGAGCCTTTGTTCACCATTTAATCCCCTGTTCTCTGGGGAGGAGACAGCAAAATGATGGCAGGAAACTGCAAATGAGCAAAGCTGGTTGGCACTGTTTCTCATGATGATTTTATTAAATACAGCAGAACTGTGTGGCCAAAGGTACAATTCAATAGACAGCTACAGCACTAGCACTAGCTAGCTTTTTCTCTTTTTGAAGTGATTATTACAGTATCAGTGTAGCTTTGTTTCTTTTACTTCCTTCAGGAAAGCAGCAGAGAGAAACTTCCTAGGTTTTGCTACAGGAGTTTGGAGAGAAATATGGTTATAAATCAAAATGAGGGCTTTTATAAAAGGAAACTGAAGTGTAAATGAATGTCATGGTCTGAAATATCCCTTTTAGAACCTCTCTCTTCAAGAGTGTCATACTGAAAGCGGATCCCCATTTGCCTGTGATACTGTCTGGTAGATCTATGTGAGGTATCAGGATGTGACTCTCTGTAAATAGTCTTTTCAGTGTGCATCGACAGTGAGGAAAAGCAAATTCACTGCATATGCAAAACATACCGTGGTCTTAGTAAGACTTTCCCAGGGGAACTGCATGTAGATTTGGGGACGTGGTAACTTATGTTAAATTTTAAACATTTACTTCATAGCAGGCACCCAAAGAAGAAATCACACAGTACCTTTCTTGTAGGAAGCATAAATTCTGAGAACTTTATACCTTTTCTGTGAAATTTCCACACAAGTTGTAGATAGAAAAAATATAAGCACTGACTTTTTCCAAAAAATAACATCTAATTATTTTCAACAGACAACATAAATGACATTTAAAGAATATGCATGTCCTTGGTTGTGCATATTAACTATGAAATTCAGCACAGCTACTCAGGGGAGTTACTGCTCGTGAAATTAATTGGGTGTATGTATCTGGAGCCAAACAGAGTATTAGTCCAAACTTAGACAGTCCCAGGTTTCCCCTAAAAATAATACAAATTAAAAGTGGTAAAGTCAGTCACAAATGAATGGTTTGTAAGCTACAAACATGTATTTTACAAAAGCACCTAGAGGAGAATGCAAAATACAGAGAAATCCATTGGGTTTTATAGAAATTACATTCAGGTTTTAAGTGAAATGTTTTATAAGTTTCAATTTCAACAAATAATTTTAGTTATTTAAGTAAAAAAAAAAAACAACTTGGGATTATAAGGGAGTTAAATTTGATATCTCAAGTATTAGGTATAGTGTGTGTAAGAAGTTAATGTGAAGTGACATTGACCGGATCAGTACACAGCGTGCTAAGCATTGTGTGAATAATGCTGTAAGTATTGTCCCTGCTCCAAAGAATTTATATACTACAAAGTGGCTAAATCTGAGAAAAGAAGGTGCTTAAGAAATATACACTTCATTTGGACTGGCTGCGCAGGCAACTGCAGACTAGTGGGTAGCGGTGAAAAGAAACAATTATTCACATGAAGAGAAGGGTAGACAGAAACGTTTGAATTTAAGGTTCCTGAATTGGTTTTTCTTCTTGGGCTTGTCAGGATGAAAAGGTTGCAGAACTCTCTGAAGTGGCCTTTTGGCATTTCCCTAGCTGGTACAGACCCTTTAGAACAGTTCTGCTTCTCTTTTGTCCCCACAGCTCCCATCAGAGGCGTGTTTCAGAGAAAAGTCAAAGCACTTCTGCGCTCAAGTGTTCAGCGCAGAGAGGATAGCCTAAATAAAAGCAGCACTCTGGAAAGCATTTTGAAAACTGACAGTTCAAAGAGAGTCAGGAAGTTCAAAGCTGCAGAGTCGTAAATTAATCATTTTTCATCCAGCACATAAGTGCTATGTTTTTACTGTGTTTCTTCTTTTGATGTCAGCAGTCTGCCATATCTGTTTGGCACAGCAGCGCACAAGTTCATTCCCCATGATAGTCATCTGACACTACTCATTTTGAATCCTACTGCACATTTTAGAAATAGACAAAGTTCACAGCTTTGTGTTTCCATTTTTTTTTAACAACTGTGGTGAAAATAAAATAATAAGTTGTATTTCCCTCCCCTCCACAAAATACTGATCTTAATTTTGACTTTCTTTCCGGTTTATGTTAGCATTTGCTTTCCTAATTCCTCAAGCATTCAGGCCTGTCATGTTGCAGAAATCAAGGCATACACTTCCTATGGAGCCAATTACTTTCCATAAATTTAATCATTCTCTTTCAGTCTCTTTAGCAGCATGTGAGAGGGTTCAGTGTTATTTTTATGCTCTGTGTTAGAAACAGAGAAGAAACATAACTTGCTTTCAAGAAGTAAAAAGTGGCAATGGCTGGGATGATTTTATGCGTATTCTTCTAATTGAGGTCGAGTACCTGGAGTCTGTGTCTGATGTCATGCGGAACAGGGATGTGTTGTGGTTTAGTTATATTGCACTGGGGTGGATTTCTAGAAGATCTGAGCACAGAGATCTCGGTGGCTGCCTGGGGAGCTGGGAGAGCGCAGCGACTCCAAAAATCACGAGGGTTGGGTTCTGTAGGATCATATCAGCAAGCCACTCCGTTCATATGAATGTGTGCAGTGATACTGTACTGAGTGCTGTACACTACCACCTGAATCCGAGTCCTGAGTCAGTAAATCTATGTTTGGCGTCTCTGTTAGAACGTTATTTTTTTTATGGAGTCAGTAAACAGAAACCTAGCTGGCATGTGACATACCTAACAGAAGCACTAGAAAATTGTGTTCATCTATTCATTAATAATATGCATACGAAGAATTATTTATGCGTTTGGCAAGTCTAATTTATAACTGTGGAAAAGTCTGACTTCCTTTGCACATAGTTATAATTCACTCTTCATACATCAGACAGCCATGGCATCAGTCTCATTCATATGCCAAACACAAAAAATGCACATATTTCTCATGATTGAAGCTACCGCTGTTGAACCTCTCCATATTTAGTCACATAGGGCAGTCATTAGCTTATTTGCTTAATTTAGCAAAATGAAAGTCTGTACAAACTAGCACATGCTATATAAATATAAAGAGATATTCATTATGCATTTAAACACTTTCTATAGCAAAGAATATCATGGAGTTACAGCCCCACTTCCCAGAAAAATCAGTTTAGAGATCCTGTAGTGATTATCTCTTCTGTGTAAGCTAGAGAGATTCACAATTCACTAGAACAAGACAGTTTGGTAGTTTCTTAAACTCTTGTTAAAAAGCCAAGTTGCCAATTAGCTAAAACTACTTTAAGTTTAGCACGTTAAAAAAAAAAAAAAAAAAGGGAAAGTGTTATGGTAATCTGTGTCTACAAGTGATTAAAAGTGCCCCCACAGATTGTGCTGCTGCAACTTATTTTTAGGCAGCAATTTAAGACCTAGAACACTCAATAAAACAGAAAGACTGTGAATCATTTCCATATATAATGAACCTTGCCTGCCTACAGAGAGGTCGGCAGGAATCAACCTGGAACCTTTAGCATGGAAACTGCAGGCTTCTCTCATTAAAGTCAAAACAAAGTGCATGCTGTTACAGACACTATAACAGATTATAGAAGGAGACTCAGGATTGCTGACTGACCACAAGGGTTCAAAAATCATGAGCTTTTAAATGCAAAATGATGGACTTTTAAAAGTTATAATCCATTTAAATTTTATTAATCTATGTGTACCAGCAGAATTCCTGTCTTCCTTTCAATCTTTCTTTGAAAAACATGACATCCAACAATTTGCTTTGTATTTATTATCTGAGTTTTAAAGATATGCTTAATGTTGTAAGAGTGACAACAATCAGCATGGAATTGGTATAGCTGTCTCTTTTTACATCCAAACGGAATCTAATTTTGATATAAATCCAAATACATTCCTAAACCACGTATGCAGCACATACAAATCCAGGTATTTTTCTGGTGACACGCACAAAAATGAACTGTTAAATGCACTCAAAAAGCAAAAAGGGAGGCAAGATTCCCCTCTAGATCCAGTCTTGCCAAATGAGTAACAAAATTGCCTGCAGAGCAAATCCTTTACCTGGCTTTACTTAATTGTCCTTTTCACTGGAGTTTGAATCTCCTGCTACCTGTAAGCCATTCCCAGTCTCATCTTTTCCCCGTGTTTGTTTTCTGAAAAGGGATACAAGCAAGTGGCCACCTCCAAGCAAGCATGGGCCACAGTTGGAGTGAAGGGCTGGAAAGGATGCCAAAAAAGAATTTAAGCCATAGATAAGGACAGCAACAAATTCCTAGTTGCCCAGTGTACGTGAAGGGCCATAAAGAGTGCTCACATATCCTGTAGCTTAATTCCACCTAATGATTATGACCAAGAGCTTGTCGCTGTTGCAGACATGACGTGGTTTGTTTGGAAAATAGATTTACAAAACCAGCAGATGTATCACACGTCTGGTAAGCAACGTAACTCTTACAGTTCCCAGACCATCGTACTGGTGGATCCCAAAGGCAACTCCACTACACTTTTAGTCCTGCGAACGATAGGTTCTCCTCTCGAACCTCTTCATTCCTGGATGTGTCACCACTCCAAACACTGGTGAAATGCAGAGGTAGCTGGAAATAGCTGAGTTATTTCAAGCTCCTGTAGCAGCACAGAGCTAAAGCTTCCCACAGAGAAGCCTGGACACTTCTGACACTTGACACAAAGTAGAGGCAAGCTTGCTGTTATGGGAGGTGGCAGTTGGGAATCTAGTGTTAAGCTATACGATGTAAAAAACCCAGTCATCATCTATATTTGCATGGGTCACATCGTACACAGTCTTTCATGCTGTGAGGAGAACCGTTAGTTTCGTTTTTCAGACTGAGACACAGAAACTAAGTCCCCATAGGACTTAGTGGCAGTTAGGCACCTAAATCTCTTTGGGGTAATGAAATACTTCAGTCACTGTGAGCAAGGTCACACTGAGGCAGAACGGGGAAACGAGTGTCCATGCCCTGACCCCAGTTTCTGAAGTTCATGGCACACTCTGTGTTTCTGCAGGTTCATGTTCCGGTGAAGTCCTCTTTATAAAAGACTCATTGATAGTAAAGATTATTACAATCATTTGAAAAGGTACTTCAGGACGTGTCTTTTGTCATGTAACATACACAGATCTTCTGTTCATAACCATAATTTATCCCCCCCTCAACCTTTCTAAATGACAAATGGGACAACCTATAAAATGGGACTTTCAGATATGAAAACCTGTAACTCAGTAAATCCAAGTAAGGACTGTGACCTTACTGCAATAAGGAAACTGCAGACTCTGCCTGTACTTGTAGCTAAACACAATCTGACCTAACACTTGCCTACACCGTGTCCTTATTTTTCAGGACTCTTACTCCAACTTCAGTGACATAACAGAGTTGTATTATACCATGACCAGTTCTCTGCCTACTTCAAAGGCTTGTGTATGCATTTAGGTTTTTTCCTATACACAAAATGGAACGTTTTCTTCTAAAACTCCTTCTCACAGTTTTGCTTCTAGTCACACTTAAAGGAAAAGCATCTTTGCAGATATATAGTTGATTCATTGTATTAGTCTTTCAGCTGAGCAAATTAAAACATTAAATTAACTTATGTTTCATAGTAAATTCTGTGTTTCTGCTTCAAGAACTAAAGTGAATCACACAGCAGCTGAACTGTTTTAACAGAAGCTACAAAAATATATTAAATGCCTAATCTCAGACAGAGTAACATTTGCAGGCTTCTAATGCACTATTTGTTGTTTTTCTGCATCCCTCTGTGCGTGAGTTTAAAAGCCAGGATTCATTCCTCTTCAGTATGTTAACATATGGCAATTCCATTTCTGTAAGTGCTGGCGCATAAATAATTCATCTGGCATTAAAATATAAGCTCTCCCAGAAGAACTGTGTATTTTATTAAGACTTTATACACAAAAAGAAACGCAGCAGCAAAGGCATCTCATTCTAACTCAAAGGCTGGAAAAATATCCATAATCACAATACACATCTGGTCAAGTATCGTTTGGCTACAGGTATCTTCAAGAAGCTTTTTTGCAGTGTATTAGAGAGACAGCACTTTATCTAATCTGTTAAGCGTTATGAACGTCTCATAGAAAAAAGGTTAATTAATATAAATGTGAATTTTCCTAACAAAGGCAGAAAACCCATCCCTGAACAAAATCTGAAGAGAATGAATAAAGGAACAGATAATTATTCTTATAGTTACAATTTCATAGGTTGAAAAGAGTTTCATTTATCTTCATTTACACAATATCCACACAAGATGAAGAGATGTTTACCATCATTGCAAATTGATTTGTCCTGTAAAGGGTTGTGCTATGGAGAGGAGTGAAGGAATAGGGCAGGAAAAAAACCCTATAATTAGGCATGCAGCAACATCTGTGTCTTTTCAGTACAGATCAGACAGTTTGCAAACACTGAACACTAAGTATAGGAAAGAGAAGAAAATTTTAGAGCTATATAGGTAATATTGCCTCATTAGCTAGCATAAAAGTGACAAGTTCAAAAAATAGCACTGTGTAAAAAATTCCATTATTTTGCTAAAAAGGTTTTCTTGCCGTTTGCTGCAGGGTCTGTTCAGTCCAAAAATGTCTCTCTGGTCATATTAACCTTCCTCACAGCTATTTCTTACTGCAGGCAGTAGATCCCATTTAGAAGCCTTGGTAATATTACTAGTAATTTAACTTTCAGAAAGCCTCCTAAATATGCCCCATTTCCAGACCCATGTTTTCTGGTCTGCCTTGAAAATACCACTAAAAGGATATGCTTGGGGAAGCTCACACTTTTGTGTGTGTGTGTTTTATTGAGTAATTTGGACTGCTACAAAAATTCTCTGTGCAGTTTGTCCTGATGTCAGAAACTGCAGGTGGAACACAAGAAATGAATGCAGTCTCAGCTGGCAAATTTCTCTTCTTCCGAAGATCACATTCAACCTGAATTGCACTGAAATAGTCGATGTGTTCCTCATGAACAGTTTAGTACGTGAGCTAAAGGAATCACATGAACCATACCAATGGCTGCAACCACAACTTTCCAAAGCAATGCTGGCAAAACTCTTCAAATGCTAAGTATAGTTTTGAAGAGAAATATTTTCCAAAAATAGGCAGTGGACTGCTGATAGAATTTCTGTCAATGCCTCAGCTCTAATATTCACTCAAAAGAATGGAATCATCTTGTGCAAAAACTGGGAAGTTCCTAATCCAGCCTAGCAAGCATTCCTTGACTTTGCCATTCAAAGAAGGATAAGCTATTTTTATTCATTCTACATAATAGCATTTTCAATAGTACTTAAATATTTTGGTCTTCCAGGCCAATTAATTTGTCAGATAGATAGTTACTCATCTGGAGCTGCAGGTATATGCATAGTGTGGCTGAGGGCTAGATATTTTCTTCTCTATATCTATCACATCCTGAATAACAGGGCAAGATCTCTGCAGGATTAGAGCTTACGAGCTCTCTCCGTGAAATCCTGCTCTGGCAGCCAGTCCATACGGCAGGGAATGCACAGATCCTTCCCCTGAGACAGCAGACACCAGACTTGTCAGCGGACTATGAAGCTACTTCAAATAACGCTGCAGCAGTGTTTCTACACCTTCACTATTTGACATTGTGTTGTTACCTCTTTGGAGTCTCTCTTTGCACTGATTGTTTGCCCTTGATTCACTCATTGCATATGTGTAGTAATCTCTGCATCGGTATGGTTCATTCCTTTAGCTCACACATGAAACTGTTCATCAGGAACACGTCAACAGAAGAAAATGGAGGTATCATATAAGGTATTTTCCAGAAGAGATGGGGTCTTTGTGGGGGACCCTTAATTGAAGAGCCTCACGAAAGTTTCCATTTATAATAATAAGGCTGCTCATTCAATTTTAGAACTGTGCCCTAAGCTGATTCAGCAACAACCAAAAAAGCTGAGCCAAGATGGACTTAAGGTGCCAAGTTCTTGATCTCTGATTCTGCTGTTAAGTGTATCTAGTAATTTGGTGTCCTAATTACAGTTCTTTCTCTTTTTTTATAGGCTCTTCTCTGCCTATTAAATGGGAAAGGCGAAGCAAACACTGGGAGGAGGGGGAAATGTATCTACGAAGAATGAAAACGGCTTAGGTTCATTGGCGTGATTAAGTCACTTCAGAACTTACTGGGAAATTAAAGAGGGGAAAAAAAAAACCATTTAGCACAGCAATATGTTTAGTCTGCCCTGGAAAGAGTGGAACAGAGCCGGATCAAGACTTCTCCTACAAAAGAGCTCAATTGTACCAAAAAGAGCTCAATTGCACCATTTGATAAATGTGCTATAAAGAAATATAAATAAGTGATAATTATCACTGGAACTGTGTAGCATCTATTTTATGGCTTTGCAAGCTATAATAGTATATAATCATACAATCTATGATCCTCACTTTGTTCCCCTCCTGCCTTCCACTATGAAACAGAAGTGTCAGCACTTAGGGGAGCATACGACGTGTGGTGAAACTACATATTATCTCAAGTACAACAGTCTCACAAAGCACTTGTGCCCCCACCAAGCATTCCTCCAGGTCCCCATCTGCCCCGGCATTGCTCCGCAACCGGGTGCGGGCAATGGTACACCGGCTCTTCTCACGCTCCAGGGCTCCCAGCCAGTTCTGACCGTGCGGGCCTGACAGCGTGCCTGTGTTAGTGTGCATAAATGGTTTCCCGACCAGAAGTCCCTCACGCTTCACGAGCTCAGAACATAGGTAAATCTAATACGTGACTGCCTCTGCTTGACACCATAAACATGTCTTCTGCCATCTTTACTTCTCATGTCCTGAAAGGCTTAAACAGGTGAATTGCTCAAAAGTTTCTATATACACCAGGGCAGGATGGCTTGTTGCATAGCAGGGGGAGGTAAGTGTTTAAAGTTGACTCTTCCATGCTGCTAAGGAAGCTGTACCTTTACTTAAACCTTTACCTTTTTTGCTGTACCTTTACTTAAACATAGCTCCGAGCTTTCAGTTTGCAGTTTGGATTTGTAGAGCGCTGCACATGCCATCTGAAGAAGCGTCATGTCACAGTATATCTTTACCTGAACAAAACTGTGCTACAAGCAGTGACCTGGAAGACGCAAAACTGAGCGAGTAAAAAAACCCACTGCTCCTCAGTTAAACAAGCTTTGAATCCTTTCTACTGTTTGCATGAGCACCATCACCTTAGCCTCATAGAGTCATAGCAAAGGGTCTGGCTAAGGAAAGGGAAAAAGAAAAAAAGAAAGAAAAAAAAAAAAGAAAGGAAAAACATGTTTATACTAGCTAACTTTAAATGTGGTCTTCACTGGAAGACCCTCACATGACTTCCACTTACACATTTGCCTTTTCAGTCCAGTAAATTAGCTAACAGAAGAGTGTGGGCCACAGTTTCTGTCGCTGGCTGCTGTCTCTACAACAGAGACAGGTGGTGGTGTTTATTTTTACTAGGCTATGTATTATGTAATCAGAATAGCAATGTGGATTTGTCCTTGCTTAAGTGAAAGGATGGGTTTGAAGGAGAAGAAAAAATTCAAATCCCTAAAACTACATACATGATCGATAGTCATCTCATACAACAGGAAAGGGGATTCTAAAAAAAATCCCATCCATGGGTTTGAATGCATCAATTCGGCTGCAAAAACAAGATTCTGTCTAATTCTAGGGTTGACTAATTACGGTGGAACTGCATGCTGATGCACACGGAGAAGGGAGCTTGAACGCGAAGTCCAAGTATTGTCCAGCTGGTGCCAAAACTCACTGCTCTGCCAATTTTTAGTGTGAACACGGGATGTGCCTGGCTCAACACAGTCCACTGCGCTGCTAGCTTAGAAGGAGAGTTCAAGTGTTTGGTTTTGACACAGCCTGAGCCTGAGTGTGAACTGTGAATGTTTTGTGGCAGCAATGTAACACTCTGTGGCTGCTAGGCACAAACGCAGGAACTGCACCAAGCCCTGCCGTACACAGCTAATGTCAAGCAGGAGGTGCTATTTCCACTATAAATCCATCTGTGTTCACACGTTTTAAAAAACAGACTAGGAAATTTAATCTTGACAGTTACCAGAACATGGGAAGAGTTTTCGCAATCTTGCTGCTAATCTTCCGGAAGTGTGACAATCACTGTTTTATTTAAAAACAGTGCAGGCAAGGATTCCACTTTTCTCAGCGTTCTGACACACACAAAATTGTTTGCAAGGAAAAAAGTCAACTTATTCCAGGGAACACAACCAGCTTGCACTGGAACAAAAGTGTTTCTACCAGGAACATACAGATCCGCATAGATGGGAACTAATGCAAAGAAAAGGAACAGCCTAAGGAACAAATGAATTGCCTTTCTCCAAGTTACCAGACCACGCCAACACGTCCCTACACAGATTTGGGTGAGACTTTTGACCACAATCCATGGAAATGTGACTGAAACAAATCAGCAATGGAAGCAATTTCATCACTTACTAGCCTAGTAGTGACACAGCACTGCTACCTCATCGGCAGTCATTCACTCTACACTTGGGTCAAATACCATCAAAGACGGAGGCCTGTATCACCAGATGAGCCTATTCACTCCCTGACAACAAAAAGGGCAAAGCACTACCTACTGATTTGTTGCAATTCTTTTTTTTTCTTCAGAAAGGTTATCCTCCAAATATGGTCTACGCCCAAATCTGCCTGAAGTTAACCATTAACCTCATTTCACAGAATAAGCAGCCTGTAAATCCTGCTGCCAGACCCAGTTAAGAGGAAGGCTTAAGTGTGAGTCTGATTTGCTGTTCTGCTGTTTCCTCAACACCGTTTTCAACAGAATAACTCCTAATATAGGCTCATTCTCTAAGGAGGAAAATCTTAAAGTTGACTGAGGCTTAACTCAAGGATTTTTTAGGCACTGCGAGAAAAAGTTTTCCGAATTCCCTAGGCAAGAGTATACTTAATAAAATATTATCCTGAACAGAAATTCATCGAGCCTTGAAATCCCTTGTAGTAGTTAGATACCAATGTCTGATACTGAAATTGAGAATAACTTAGTTACATTTGATTGAAGAGCAGGATCTTTGAGAAAATGTAGTTTAGCAGCTCAATTTAGAATTGTGGTCTCTTGCTACTGTCTCAGGCTTTCTGATATAGAGTCTTTTCTCTATATCAGAAAGTCTCAAGCTTTCTGATATAGAGTCTTTTCTTTAAGTCCAAGCCTTGGAAAGACAAGAATCTCAGTTTTCATTATTTTCAATGTACTCTTCCAATCTTCCTGGTTACAAAGGAAATTTTGAAAATGTACTCAAGCTAACTCTTTAAATGGAAGGAAATAACCCAATATTATTCTTTTCTTCTGGCATTTTAATCCCCTCTCTAGGGGCATTTAGCAAGAACATATTGACTCATGGGGTTTTGAGCTTAGCAGTACGGACTGAAATATACTCCTGTGGGAATACATACAAGAAAGCTGGAGAAGGATTGTCTAGTTCCTGGCAACTTTTGAAGCTATTTGGAACAGTACTAGTCAAGCAAATCGTTAGCTTTCTACAAAAGAAACTAGAGGAAAAAATCAGAGTGAAGGCCCTAGATACACATAATAGTAATGGAAGGAAAAGTCAGAAGTTCTGAACAAACTACTTTAACTGTTATATGCTGCAGGTTATCAGCCGAAACAGTTATGTAGAGGCTTTTCTCTCATCTTCGAATCTAAGAATAGTTTACAGAATCTTGACTCATCTTGACTTTGTGATTCCAGCTTCTTCCAACCTGCAAGCGTCACTGCAGGCCTCTCAGCAGAGCCTGCGGTGCAGGAAGGCTGTGGCTTGCAACGCTGAGCAGCCAGGCATTCTTCTTGTTTGGTTGCTTGGTTTTGTTTCATCTGTGGGTTTCTGTCTATCGAACAACGGTGCCAAGGAGATCTGATAGACAGTAAATGTAAGGGACAGACAGGCACCACCAAGAAAAGTAAGACTCAAAGTTCTCTCTGCAGTTTATTCTGTAAGCTTTGTTCTGCTTAGTACTACTCATACCAGAGGTACCAGAGTTTATAAGACTGGTTGCATTATTACAAGACCTAAAATGCTTACTAATTCAGAATGTGAGACTAAGTTTCCCAGATGTTTCCAAAATGATGGGAAGAAATGAAAGCCACTGAGAACAGCATCGCCGGGAGCATTTCAGCCCTCATTTCCTCAATAAGAAAGTGGGTAGATAAAACTGTTGGAGAAGGCACTTAACCAAAAAGATAAGAAAAAAATCGCTTCCAAGGTGTTTATAGCTTTTTCTAAACTAAGCCATCATTTTTTTTTAGCTCTCAATGGGATACTACAAATCTTTACCTGAGACTGAGGAATTAAGATGGGGCAAATGCTGAAGCTGAATTCTTCGTTTTAAGTGTCAATCAAAAAGCTTGCTTGGGCCTGCTGCTCTTACAGGAATACCTTAGCTAGGCTAAAAACATTTATAATAAAAGATTTTGAGCATATTTTCTTCATCAGCAATTTGCTAGCATTACCACATTTCTTATGTTGTTCATCTCCTACAACTCAGCATTTCAGTAGCATGCACAGTTCTAAAGCATATGAGACTCATAATTACAGTTCAAATAATAAAGGAGAAAGACTATTCTGCATATTTATGGGAAAATGGGAATCAGGAGATTTGGGTTCTGTTGCTAGATCTGGCATAGATTTCCTATGTGTCCTAGGACAATTTGCTTATATAAAAATATTCAAATGTTGCCTGGGGAGCTGGAAATCTACAGTAGGCCTGGCTTCTAGAACCAAACCCCTTAGTACGACCCCTTAGCACCGAATACCCACAACTTCTATATGTTTCTGCTGTTGCATTCAGCATCTCTGGCATGCAGTCCTACACACCAAGTTGGGCCCACAGTAGGTGGAACTTCAAAATTGTGGTCTCATACCCAAGTTTTTATCACCTGTAGCAACTTTGCCTCACCCAAGACAGAGAGAACATTATTAATCTATTTAACATTGGTAGCAGAAGACTAACTATTGATGATTACAAGCATTGATAGCCTTGAATAGTTCTATAGAAATACAGTGTTGATATACCAACATAGACAGCAGCTATCCGTAATGGGATAAAGCAATTTAAAACCAAGTAACTGCCAAATGCACTCTGCACATATGCCTCAGTAATATATTTAACCATACTTTTGTAAATGGATTTTTAAAGCAAATCAGTACAGGAAACTGTAACTACCAGGAAAGTAATGCATAAAGAAGTTGAGGTTTTGCATGTTCATATAGTTTACAGGAACATCAGCTAAAAACAAACTATCTAAGGTAAATAAATATGCAGCTAAGTGGAAAACACTGTAATAAATGAACATCTTATGCAGATA
Organism: Theristicus caerulescens; assembly: GCA_020745775.1. NCBI lineage: Eukaryota > Metazoa > Chordata > Aves > Pelecaniformes > Threskiornithidae > Theristicus > Theristicus caerulescens. The sequence goes on from CM036562.1 coordinate 98,113,102, forward strand.
TTTGCATTCAGCATGCAAAAGAAACAAGATGTCCAGAAGACTGACTTGCATGCTAATATTACTAAGGTCTACAGTAACATATTGGAAGACTTTGATTTCATCAATTTATGGTGGAAAATGTGTTGAAAGACACAGAGAAAAGCTGGTGACTGGTGGAGACTTAGGAATTCTTACTATAACGTTACTTCAGACCACGTGCTTGTGTGACATGTAATGTAATCTCCTTGGATTTTAAGCAATAAAATGGAATATGGCTGAATGTGACATGAGATGCAGAAGAGGTTGCAATGCATACGTATTGATATGTACTGAGCAGTAGTCCCTGCTGAAGAGCAATGAGTGTCATTTTTCTGCAAGGCTAAGGAGCACTCAGAGTTAGGAACTTAAAAGCAGGAAAAGGCTGTTAAGTGAACATTGTAGCTCTGAGAAAATATGACAAGGTCAGAGAACTTAATTTTCCTGTCGGTGCAACTGAATGATTCTTCCTCCGCAAGTCAGGCGATCTGGAAGGTTGGCCCTTCTTCTCCCTCACTTGCCACTCTGTTCCCTCTCTTCCTCTAGTGGATACCCAGCTTCACAGGACAGAGAGGAACAGACAGACCCTACTTCAACCTTTGAGGCAGTTAAATTGCGTGACTATTGCACAGGCTCTGATTCTGACAAGGTATGAGTTTTAGCTAAGGATATACCTTTGACCCAGGACGGAGCTGAAACAAATCAATGCCCATTAAGTTTGCACATTTCATTTTCCTGAGCACCCTCTCCTAGACAAGCTGATTCTAACTGCAAGAGGCAGTGCTTGGAAGCACTTGATATGGCCTGACCATACATAACAGGACTAGGGCTCGTACTGCTTCCCTCCCAAACCCCCATAAGCACAACAGATGAGATGATGTAGTTAACTAGAGAAGACAAGGAACCATGAAGAGTCTGAGAATAGAAAACGGAGATTCAGTAGACACAGGTGTCTGGGACATCTCACAACTGCCTTGTCTGGCATCTTCCTATCACAGAATAAATGCCTTCCTATTCTTGGCACATCTAGACTACAGATGTCTACAGGTGACTCTCAGGATGTCAGATTTCCATTTACAAGGCTTTTTTGTATTAACTCAGCAGTAAGAAACAGGTCTCTCTAGAATGATCTGTTTACATTTCTGCCCAGCATTGTAAAAAGAAGGATATCAGTTGTGTCTAGGAGGCTGTCCAAGTGCCTTGAAATTAGCTGGAAACCTGGTCTAAGTGCTGTGTTGGGTCTGTGATAATCTTTTGTGTCACTTCCAATTTGATTCTTTTTAGAACCGGCTGTCGGAGTCTGCTCTGCCACAAGCTAAAGGTAAAACCATTGGGTTCCCTTCTCTCTAGGTAATACACTGATTTCTATTCCAAACAGTTCTTGGGTTTTTTTGTTTTAAATAAACCTAAATAGCATTTGAATGGCTGAAGAGCTGTATAATCGATTTCCCCAACAGTTTCTTTTAAGCTTTTCAACCCTCTGAACCGTACCGCCTGCTAGCCTGGAGATCACACTCCTATTCTCTAGTGTTTTGACCCACTATCTACATTTCATCCCTATCAGCCATGTGAGCACATTGTAGAACTCTCAGCTACAGCTGTTGATCTCTATTTAGTAAATAACGTCCCGTTAAACAATCAGAAAATACATGACTTGGTCATATACCAGAGGAACCACAGAAAGAGCATTTCAGGCCTGTCTGCATCAGAACAGGCTGGAATACCAGCTCCATCAAAGCTGTTAATTTAAATTTTTCCTCTATTATGCAAGATTCATACCCAGGTTAAATGCATCTTTGAAACATATCCATGAACACCAATGGGCTGAAGGTGCTCTGCACTCCTATACAGGCTTGAGTAATGGCTAGTAATCTGAATAAAACACTGTGAAGCAATTTAGGCTATTAATGCCATCTAAGCCATATATGCAGACATGCAGTTTATCTGGTTACACATTGACACTCCAGCAAACAGAAGTAACCTGTTACTACTTCAAATGGAAATATGAGATACAAATAATCACACTGGTCACAGCCCTACCCAGACATCTGATAAGAATTAAGCTCCAAGGGAAACCATACGCTATATAAAGCAAAACCGTTGGCAGTTATAACTGGTCACAGATGTAAATTGCACCTTAGTAACACCTTTCATGTTTGAATACCTACAAATTTTGTTGATTTTTCTCTTAAAAAATGTGTACCTAATGCCAGAAGACTGTTTCCAGAATCACTTCTTATCTGATATCCTATATCCCACCTGAAGCTACACTCAGAGGCTTTCCATAGTTACGATGCCCCAACAAGAAGTCAAATGAAAGGGGCTGTCCTGTTTGGGATAATCTGCACAAGTTGCTGGGGCGGTACTGTCACGGTCTCCAAGCGCTCTGTATTCTCCTTTAGCTTTTTAAGCATTTTTCTTGTGCCACAGGCCAGCTGCTAGCATGGGAACAACTATGGTGTCTAAGTCTGGAGAGGGCTAGGCTATCCAGACTATCCATTATTAGTGTACCTGCAATAACAAATAATGGCAGAGAAACTTCACAGGAAAGTCTAGTAGAGATGAGACTCTTCAAGAGACACAGAGGTCTCTAAAATGGAGAGCAGGTATTCAGTCAGGGTGTAAGAGCATCTAGGGCATAGACAGGAATAAGAGGAATGTCTTCATTGTATTTAAACAGACTTTTCAGTGTAGTAAAGTGATCTGATTTCTTACAGCAATTAATATCAGCCTCAAAGAATATGCACTTCCAGCTTTGGAATTCTGAAATACAGTGGAAGAAAAAAAGTTCAAATATTTCCTACAAAAGTTGCCTTCCAGGGAATAACTGCTGCCTGGAGACCTCACCAGAAGGAATACCGTATAGGGAAAATGCAATGCTGTTTTGAAGTTTTGTGCATTCACCCTGGGGAATCTGCAGGGCACTTTGTACTGTAAGAAAGATATCTTGTCATTAATGACTAATGACTGGTGGGTAATCCTGCAGCACAGCCCCTTTATCTGACAGGACTGCACACATGGATGACTTGCAGCAAGATTACCCTAGCATGGTTGCTAGGCGGCGAATGTAGTGCCTCGAAAACATCTGATGCTGACAGCTACTGTAAACTGTTTTGTAGGGAACAGCTTTACCAGTGCATTAATTCTGCTGCAATAAAGGAGTTTCTAAACTAAAGCTATTCCAAACAAAAACATCATAAAAATCAAATTTACACTGAACTTTCAACATATACAACTTAACCTGCATTTCGCAAAAGAAAGATTTATAAAACCAGAATTGTCTAAAAGCTGCATCAACAAGACAGCTAGGTCGCTAGAGAAAAGGCTGTTCCGCTCCTTGCCCACGGATTATAGGCCTGGATCATAGGCACTCACGACTCTGCCCTCCCTGAACTTTGGAGGGAGGTGGCACTGCTCAAACAAGCGCCTTAGCTGATGAAACAAGGATGTAAAATTTCACTTGCAAAACAGTCAAGCACAAATGTACACTTCTTGTGCACTGTTCACCGTGCAGGGTTAACACCTTGAATTCCTTTGTCTTCAAACCCCCTCTCCCCTAAGGAGGGGAGAGTTACAGACAGATTAAGTTGCAGGAATGTGAAGGAGAATGAAGGCCGTTGCACAAACAATATCAGAGCAGCTTATGGCTCAGCTTCTACTACAGTGAGTAATTGCTGGTATTCAGGAAATTAACCTGAAGATCTTAATTGCAACTAAAATAATTACTCATAATCAGACTACTATATGTAATAGTCTTTCCTACTGACAGATAAAATAGCTACTTCATGTATTAAATATTGCCTATGTTAAATGTTCTGATTGTTCTGATGCATTATTCCTCTCCTGGGTTTCATAGGTTGTGGGTTGCCTTCCAGGATCCCAGAGGAGTAAACAACAATGTCCACGCAAAATTTACCAGGAAACTTGCAGAAAAAATTGGTGACCAGAGTTATCAAGGGACTAGATGGAGCTGTCTGAATTGATTTGTCAGTTTGGGTTTAGGTTTCCAGATCATTTCCACCTTCCCTGTTTACATCACTCAAAAACCATTTTGTCTCTAAATCACCTCTAGCTTCTCTACTAACATCAGGCAGTTGTAATCACTAAGTGCAGTAGCAAATGTTTTCATTAGATTTCTATTCTTTGTAGGTATCAGCTGTATAGTGTCTTCTGGTCTTCTGTAATGGCCGACGCTTCCAGTTTGAACTGTTTACTGTGATTTGGTTTCAGGAGTGCTGCTAAAATTCAGAGCAAAATAAGGCAAGTTGGCGTAAATGTTGAGATAACAAGGGATTTCTTTTTCTCTTGACTACAGGAGGGAAGGTTCAAACTAGGCTTCCTCTCGAGAGATGTTCCACTGCAAGGCAATCTGTCACAATAAATGCAATACACTGGTGTAAGCTACGATTTGCATTAGGGCACTTACACTGTTTCATGAAGCGATTGCTGTAAAAAGCAGAACTATGGTGATAAAATCTAGTAAGACTGTCAAGAAGTTACTAAACATTTGACTACCCAGCCTCAAAACAATATCACTCCAATCTGCATTTCTAGCTCTATGTGAATGTAGCTCAAGTACACTGTGAAACATATGGACCAAAGAGCTTATTCTACTCTGCATGCTGAAAAGGTAAAAAATGTGTTTTAAACATTCAAATTAGCAATCTAAACAGACTTTCTTTGGGTTTCCCCAGCTAACACATTCAATATGTGTCTCGAAGACCAAACAAGAAATATGGCCCAGGCAGGGGAAGCAGTAAACAAGGAGAGGGCTAAAAACGTGGTAGATGTTCAAAACCACCTTTTGTTTATTTGATCAAATGCACTTATAGTGGTGAACTTGAGAGAGACAAGCTTCAATTCCAGTGTAAAGGACAGGGTATTTACCCGTCCGTACCTCCAAAACTGACCAAGGACTTACTATTAACAAGAGCCATACACATACACTAGGACTTCTTTACAACTGGATTTTTTAATACCTGGAAGAAAGAAGATACTCAGTAAAATTTAGGAGTCCATAGTCGAGAGGCCTTGAACTCTTAGAGACAAACATCTCCTCAGCACTGCTCTCCCTGTGCTGCCCCCCTCTTCTGGATTCGCTTATGAATGTGAATCTGTTGTTCCCTTTCTCCTTCCTCTTTTCACTCATAAAAATAAAGGAAAACTCAGAGCCTTCTTTATAATGTGTAAGTGAAAAGGTGGAAAAATGTGACTGCAGCTTGGGTTTGTTGAGTTTCTTTTAAAAATACAAGTAATTTTCTTTAGGTTTTTTTGTATAAGACATTCTGATATTACTTATAAAATTTTCCTAGGGGAGTCCATGGTGGTCTGGAGAACTGGGAGAGGTGTAACATCAGAAATACATCAATAAATGAAAATGAAGCAGAGAGAAGAAAATCGAAGAGATTTACAGCCCAACCATTTTGGTTGTGTTAATACTGTAATTATTTGATTTGAACGAATGAATACTTCTTTAAACCTATACACCTGCTTCTTTTCTGGAAAGGGTGGGGGCAGGAAGAACACAACAAGGAAGTCCTTCAAGAAGATTCCCTGGGAAATGTCTGTAGAGAAAAGGAGGAACAGAAAGCCTGAAGTTCAGAAGCGCTGTAAGCCTCTGCAAGCTTTAAAGAGAAAGGAAGTAATAGATTAAAGTTAGGCCCAAATGACTAAGAAGCAAAACCAGAAAAAAATGTATTTTGATTTCTTGGGGGAGGAGGGTTCACATTTGCTGATTTTACAATCCTGATAAACCCACCATGATGTTACTATTATCTAGCCAAAGGAGGGTAATGTCCTTTCTCTTTACATATTTCCATACTACTCTATAGCAGTTCATGCAGTCAGCCCTTCCAGAAAGTAGCTCAATCACCCCATTTATCAGGAAATGTTTCTTCATAAAAAATGAATACAAAACCCCAACCACACACCTAATGGTTAGCAATGTCATTTTTTAACACAATTTTTTACTTTTGGTCCCTACTCCTCTGGAATATCTGCAGGCTATGAAGGAGGCTAAGCTCTTGCTGGTCCAATCATACCCATTTTTGCAGTCCTTCAGTTTCGTACTAAGAAACTAGTCAGGAGCTGATTGCAGACTGTCGTACAAACAAGAGATTGCTTTGCCAAAGTAAAAGCATATTCTGGGCCACGCTACTGATGACAGAAGGAAATAGGAGTGTGCTAGGTTCATCAAGAAGGGGAAAAGGCTGCTACATACAGGAAGATAAAATATGTGGTCTTTTTCCATGGATGAGAGAAAGAACTGAAATAAAAACTTTTTGGCTCTGCCTCGAGTCTTGGAACAGGGAATAGCTTTGTTGCATAAGTCTTTGTGTAAAGTTAAATTGAAGGAAATGCTGAACAACTCTACCAAATGTGGTTTCCAAATGCATATCAAGGCATCTATTTTTCAGCGTAACAGAGTTACCTATAGCGCCAAGCAAACGCTGTTCCTGCAAAGCAAAGTTTGTTACGCTGCCAGATCTTCAACTAGGAAACCGTCACCTCTCATGTCTACTACAGACAATTCCTGCAGCCTAATTACAAAGCGACATTTGATTTCGCTAAAATCTGTATGGTGTCATGTTTAAAACAACATGTTTTAAAATAATGGTTGGATTCAAAGTAATAACCTGGAAGGACAGGAAACTGTCTGTATACACCCAGACACACGGAGCGAGCCTGAGATGGTGGCACTATCATCAGATGCCTTTTCTCAGTAGGCTTCAGAACTCTGGCATAAAGCTTTATAAATAACTGCTGCAGAAAGGAAATGCCCTGTACCTTGCTCATCAGCCTTCAGACACAAAACCGGCCTCCAAAACATGGGACAAAGATGTTTCGACACAGCAAAAGACAAGAAATTTCTCTTTTTGCATATTTTGAAGCAGTAGAAGTGAATAGGAGATAGCTGTGTTGCAGCAAAATAAAGACGAGACTTTTTCTGTGTCAATATGCCATATAGCACTGTTTTCACCTTTCTAATTATCATCTGTGTAATTACATATAAAAGCTGCTCTTTCAAGACAGAAGGCAAGGCATGCAAGCAGAAACACCTCTCGTCCCAAGTTAGGTTCCATGCCAAAAAGGGCTTCAGCCTTCGGAAGCCTGAAGCTAAGCTTATGCTCAAATGGGTTTTAAACAATCCTTTTTTCCTGACCTGGATCCACAGTCTGTCATCATGAAGTACCACTTACAGCACCAGTCAGAATAACAGACTTCATCATTGCCACTACTGCTGTCACGTAAGAACTATCTTTTGAGGGTTTTCTTTTAAATAGGTAAGGTGAGTATTCCTGAAGGTGGAAATAATGCTGAAGTGAACTGATTCTACTACTCAGATATACAGTGAGCCTATTCTCGCACTAATCTTAAAAGTGCTTTTACACTTTGTGAGTCATAGAAAAATGGGAGTAAGGTGCAGCGTGGACACAGGAATATATGTGTGTAACTACAAATGGGTATTCAGACCTGCACAGGGTAACCAGTGATGTTACTTTGTAATGACTGCTGAACACTTCAAAATAAAATAACATGCTCGTTCCCCTATTCTCAGGAATATCAATTGCCTTCGTTCTCTTATTACTGAAGACCAAACACACCACATTTTCTGAATGCGACGGAAAATTAAAATAGTGGTATTAGTGGAACCTGTCTGGTAATTTCATTATCCTTCTTTCTTTCCTAGCAAACCAGAAATTAGTTTCCTTCACTATGGACGAATATTCAGCCTTGGGCCTCAGAGTTTATCCACTTGGTATCTAATGCGCTAAAGCTGCGATGACATTATGTCACTCAGTAGCTTTAGCTTTGCAGGCATGAACAGAACGCCCCAAGTTTAGTGGACATGATGCAGCAAGCAAACATAAGCAGACTACTCTCTAATATACTAAAGAGGTCAACCAATATGTTGTGTGTCAAACAGCTGAAAGGTAAAAAACAACCTCAGACTTTCAGCCAACAGTTGGAGCTGTGGAGATCTCAGCTTCATCCATGACTGAGTACAAAAAGCAACAGATGTCTTCTTAAGCACAAGGCTATGGGAAACTGGCAGGGTTACACAGCAGAAGAATGCAAGGAAAGCTCCTGGGGCATGTACAGCACGCCCTGGTAGAGGAGGCAAGTCTTGCTTTAGCATTACCCTGTGGGTTTTATAAAACTTTTAAAAATTAAACTTTGATCTGGACAGATTCTTCATATACTTTCATTCCTCTTCATGCGCAGAGCTGGATTCATAATTTCTCATTCCCTTCTTTCAGGTGAAATAAGAAAAGATAAAACTTACCTGCCCAAGCTGCTGGAGAGATTCAGCCTGGTCCCCTCTGCTCTGTGATGTGTGCTCTCCAGTGGACCTGTAAGTAAAGGTGCAAGTTGTCACTTACACCTCCTTGAATAGAGATAGTGGCATTTTGTCCTCTTTAACAATCCCTCTACAGACTTGCCAAACAGCTAGTTCTAAGGAACAGTTAAAACACAGATAAGAAAATGTTCTGTGTGGATCAGTCTGTTTCCCTGCTACACTTTCTAGGGTGCAAAGATGATCACTGAACACATTTTGCAGCCAGGAGTGCTACAAAACATCAGAAAATCGAACAGGTATTATAGGTGCAATATATATCTGTTGCATATTTGTTGTCTTTCCAAGTGGGAATGGAGGAAGCATGTGTTTTATTTTACTAGTTACCATTTCAGAAGTAACACAACATATGCCCCTAATTAAAGGAACAAATATTGACAGAAACCATTCAAAATGTAAAGTTAATGGATACACAAAGACTATACTTTGAGGATGCAGGGTGTAACTGACAGAAGGAAAGTCCAAAAAGAGGTACATTTAAAATAACCACATAGCTATCTGAAAGCTGTTGAAAGACAAGGAGAGTGTGATGTGAATTTGCAACAAGGGAAACAATTTCACTCTAACAAAATAAAATACAGGCAAATCTTAGTCTGATCATGAATTTCTCTGACAGTGGTATAGTCCCTGAAGAGAAACCAAAGAATCTCTATAATTAGTAACGCTTAAAATCAACATTGCTGGAAACTATGCTAGGGGTCAGAGTAGCTCCAGCAGAGATCCGGATGACTGTGACAATGATTACAACTGACCCCAGAATTCTTCTGTGGATAATTCCCAGTGAAGTCAATAAGCATATGTAATGGTTTACAATGTTGAGTGCTGTGATATGAAAACATCAAAGCAAGAGGGTATGATTTAAATGATGGTATACAATTCAGAAAATTGTTAAATCTGTTTACATAAGTTATAAATATTGGGGAAAAAATCTTATTGATAAACTTATTATGTTTTTTTCTAGGAAGAGAAAACTATCTCCTATACTAGCACGTTGCATGTTCACAGTTGTACGTTACTTGTGCGTAGCTAAGGAGCAACAGTAAATACATGAGAGGAAATGCTAAACTCTTCATCCTTTGCACAGCTGAAGAGCATGTTATGTGATTGCTTTAACTGCATCTGCCAGGATGCCTCACAGCCTCCTGGTAAAGTAGAAAGTGGGTTCTTTCTGCTCCCCAGCTGTGAGGCTCAGAGGCCTTGCCCCTGCCATAAGCCTTAAGCATTAACAGAGGACAGGTGAAGGTGGCAAAGTAGAGGAGCTTTTAAGCAATTCTGAAGGATTAACAGCCCTGTACTTTCTCCACAGACTGGAAATTTCCTATGCTATAAGCCTGCACAGATCAAGCAGGCCATTTGCAAAGATAAGAAACCGATGTGAATGAACCTGCTTTGTTCTCTGTGCAATTTACTAAATATGAGTTACAAAATCACTATAAAAAGTTTCTCAAAGGCAAAAAGTTTTCAAATTATGCCAAAAGAGATTGCTGGTCTTCTCTTAAGGCTGTGCTATTACTGGATGGCTTTTACCAGTCAGCTCCATCGTAATTGCATTCATGCTTTTTGTAGAAAAGGGCATGACCCTTCTCACTGAAGTGGATTAGGGCACTCATATACAGTGGAGTCTACATCCATGGTTACGTCAGTAAAACAGGCATCTCCATTGAGATTCAAATATCTAAATGGGATTTAGACATCTTATTAAAGTACTGGCCCAAAGGCTACCTCTGCATCTGCTCACTTGACAGAAAGATAAGTTACTGCCACGGCCAGTATTGCTTTGCCAGACAATCCAGGCCATTAATTACTAACAGTGAAAGTAACCCAGTGTCGGTGCTTGGTCTTCCACTTCCTTTCAAAACAGATTCTGAACTTTTAAGGATGTGTTTAGTAGTACTGTATCATCTCTTCTATGGTGGCTGATACGTAAAGACAATAGAAACTGATGCTGTGCTACACTCGCTAGATCCAAAGCTTAAATAAAACATTAATTTTACATTAAACAATGACTTTTCTAAAATGTTCTTAATTGTCTGTGGTATATCAGGTATTCCATGTGACCACGCATTTTTGATTAAACAAAACTACAAGACGGACTGCTTAGGGCAGTCTGTACTGTGAGACAGCTTCTCTGCTAATGCTGCAAACTGGCTGGATAGGATTCGGGAGCAGCCCAGAGTTACCTGTCATCTTAGGAAGGGCTCCTGAGACACCGCAACGTGTGAGCAGGGCCGTACAGCTTCCAGGCAAAAGATGGCTCATGGCTGGATAGTGTGGAGAGCGAGCAGGGGAGGCGAGGCATCCATCTGGGTACTGGGCCATATTTAGCTTTTCACTGCCTGAGAATGGAAAGGGACAACGCACTTAGGATTGTCACATGCTCATGGTGGACACTGCGTTAATGCAAGGAAAAATTACTCCCTCGAATGATTGCGCTGGTTTTGGCTGGGATAGAGTTAATTTTCTTCAGAGTAGCTGGTATGGGGTTATGTTGTGGATTTGTGATGGAAACAGTGTTGATGATAACACAGGGATGTTTTCATTATTGCTGAGCAGTGCTTACACAGGGCCAAGGCCTTTTCTGCCTCTCACCCCACCCCACCAGCGAGGAGGCTGGGGGTGCACAAGGAGCTGGGAGGGGACAGGGCTGGGACAGCTGACCCCAACTGCCCACAGGGCTGTTCCACACCATATGGCGTCATGGTCAGCGTATAACGCTGGGGGAAGAAGAAGGAAGGGGGGGACGTTCAGAGTGATGGCGTTTGTCTTCCCAAGTAACCGTTACGTGTGATGGAGCCCTGCTTTCCTGTTGATGGCTGAACACCTGCCTGCCGATGGGAGGGAGTGAATGAATTCCTTGTTTTGCTTTGCTTGCATGCGTGGCTTTTGCTTTACCTGTTAAACTGTCTTTATCTCAGCCCACGAGTTCTCTTTTTCACTCTTCTGAGTCTCAAACCCATCCTGCTGAGGGGAGTGAGTGAGCGGCTGGGTGGTGCTTAGTTGCTGGCTGGGGTTAAACCACAACAATGATAGAAACCAGCATCTATATGGTAAAAGAGGTGTTTATAGAAGTCACGGTAACTTCTGAACGTGATCTTCTGTCAGAGTGTATTCCCTCAAAACTCCTTTTGCCAGAAACCTCTTTCAACTTTAGGCGAACCTCAAACAAGTTGGGATCTGTCTTACCAGCAACTATACCACGTCAGAGGAGTTGCAATACTCCGTCACCTTTTCGCTCTCTGGCATCAGTAAGGGCCAGCTTCAGTGGCAGGGTGACAAAACCAATTTCCCAACGCATTTACACAGTTACTGCACCACCACGGGATGAATGACTAAATATAACAGACGTACTGCGAATGAGGTCGTACCAGACGTTTGAGACAGACGACCCCAGGGAGAGGCAGGGAAGCCCGGCACGCTGTCTGCACCGAGCCCGCGGCAGGAGGGCCTGGCCCGGGCCCGCCGGCGCTCACCGAGCACGGGAGCCGAGAAAGGGGCCTCTTGCGGGCTCAGGGCGGCAGCTGAGGGGTTTTACCCCCGCAGAGGCTGGCGAGGGGAGCGCTGGGGCCGGGGCAGAGACGCCTGGCACCCTCGGTCCCTTCGCGGGGCTGCCCAGCGCCAGCGGCGTCTTCCCGCCCGCCCGCTGCTCCCTCACGCCCTCGCCTCGCCGCCGCGCAGGGCCGAGGCGACCGAGGGCGGCGGCGGGAAGGGGCGCGCCCCCTCGGGGGAGCCCTTTACCTCAGCCTCGCCTTCCTCGGGCCCCCCGCGACCCGCCAGCCCTCCCGGGGCGGGGCGGCCGCCCGCCGCCGCTGCCAGGGGACGGGAGGGAAGGGGCGGGAAGGGGAGGGCCGAGCCGCCGCCGCCCCGCCCGTCAGCTGTTGCTGGCCGGGCCCTGCGCGCCGGGCCCCGATTGGCCGCCGCTCGGCGCCGCCCGGCCCCCGATATAAGGCGGCGCGGGCGGGGAAGGAGCTGTCGCGGCCGCGGTGGCGTCGGTGGGAGCGGCGGGGGACGCCGAGCGGCGGGGCCGCGGCAGACGGTGAGCGCCCGGGGCGGGGGGCGTGGCGGGATCCGTCCTGGGGGGAGGCGAGGCTCCATGCGGGGCTCGGGGGGGGGGGGCCCACCATGCCGTGAGCCGGGGCGGGGGTCGGGAGCAGCGGAGGGGCCGCCTGTGCTTCCCCCTCCCAGCCGGGGCCGCCCCTTCCCGGGCGCCGCCGCGGCGGAGCCGCTCTTTGTGTCTGAGGCGGCCCGGCGGGAGGGGTCCGCGCCCGGGCGGCGGCGGCGGGCTCCGCTCCGGCCCTGCCTCGCTGCCGCGCTGGGCTGGGGCGCCCCGCAGGCCCCGAGGGGCGGCTCGGGGCTCCCCCGGCGGGGCCCGGCCCGGCCGGCGGCTCTGCCCCGTCCCCCCGAGCGGCCCGTGCCGCCTCGCCGCTCGGCCCCCTTCTCCCGGCGCTGCTGCCGCCGCCGTGCTGCAGTCACAAGGCGATGCCTCACGGCTCCTCAGCGGCGGCTCGGGCCCTGCCCGCCGGCAGCCGGGCTCCTCCCGGCCGGAGAGGCTCAGTGCGAGGAGCCGGCTACGTGCTACAGAAAAGTCCAAACTGACCACGGTGCTGACAGTCCTGGGAGCTGGCGGTAACGTGAGTGGTTCAAAATGCACCTTGTTCCTTCCTCTGAGCATCCGCAGTCTACCGTGCTGTCTCCCTCTCTTCCTCTTCCTGACACCAATGCAGGTGTAGACATCTGGCAGTAGATGTTGCTTTTGAATAGACCGAAAGAACTCAGAACAACTTGTAAGACTCTTGAGCAGGTAGGTGAAACGGTATCGGATCTTCTCTCCCTGACGGCCTGTACCAGAAGCCGATGGTTAGACCTCGTTACGTAACTCTAGAAAGCCAAGAGCAAAAGGGACTGGGGATGTGGAGCATCTAGAGACCAATGTGGTTCCTCTCCACAGGGGAGGAGCGAGGAGGAAGACTTGTCAGGCAAGATCCAAAACCAGCGTGACCTTCGCTTTTCTCATAAGGTGATTCTGAAACTCTGAGCAGAGGACTCCTAGCCTGAGCTCTTGAGCTACTCAGTACAGGTATGTGGTAGACTTTTGGGGTACTTGAAGTCCGAGGATTTGAGCTGAGTATAAAAACTGCTGGAATATCAGAAATGTATGGGTGCTATCTAGCTGCTCTTAAAGCCATTAAAAAACCCCAAACCACACATTTAGAGAACTACCTTGAATGTGTAAATACAAAAAGGTTTTTTTATCAGCAAAGTTAATGTTTCCATCTCAGCCATTTTTCTAATATATCAAGATTTAAGCTATGCCACAGGATATACACAGCATGTTACTTCTGATAATGGAATGTCAGAAGTGACCCTGTTATCAGGACAGACCTCTCATTAGAGCTCCGTGTGGATGTGACGCTGACAAATATAAATCTAAGAGTGTGACAGATGCTTTGCCAGCCATGCAATTGCCTCTGAAGCAAACACGGTCTTACCACTAGAAACCCGCTTCTAGTTCTGTATGAACTGCCTGACAGGCAGTTACAGTGTAAACCAAGTCCACTTGCTCTGCTGCCGAGGTCTGCCCACTCTTGAAATCGTGTCACTGTGCCTGGGAAACTTCCTAGAGCAGCAGCTCTCCCCTCTCTTCATCTCACTGTCTTCTGTAAAATATTAACTTCTGTATGGTTTAGCTTTCTGTGTGTAAAGCTTTCCAAGTGATTCTTGATTAAGTGTAAGGTACTACTACACCTCATGTGGAAACTAACTGCTGTTCCAGTCGACGCTGTTGGGTATCGGGTTTTGTTCTAGTGTTTCTAACTGTTGCGTGAATGCTAAGTTGTTGGAAGACTGTCCATATCTAATTTGCCACAGAAAAGCCTTTTTAGCTGTGTTCCCTGCTTTTATTCCTCGTCACAAGTATAATAAGGGCTGGGAGGAGAAGATTTGCGTTGAAGGCCTCTACTAAACAGCTCCCTGCTTCTAAAATAGCCTCTGGGCAAGCCCCAGGTTGTGCAAGGTAACTTGGCTTTATCAGAAAGAGGTGGCATTAACTGGAGTTAATCAAGACTAACAGTGGTCCCACTTTTTTGGAAGTGGTGAAGCCTGAGCCCTCCTGTATTGTAAAGGCCTAACTCTCTGCGGCTGGGTAGCGTGGGTGCTGTATGCACTTGTATGCCAGTGGTAGAGCTGCAGCTCTGACTTCCCCAGAGGGTTTTCCCCTCATTTTCCATTGGCAATAAGGATGCTCTTGTGATGAGTATGCAGCATTCCTCAAAAGTAATCCTGCTGGCAGATACAGGAAAAAGCATTTTTCACAATTAGTAGCATATAGTGCAAGCTGCTGTTACTTTCTCTTAAAGGTCTTAACATGGAGGCTTCTTAACTAAGCAGTCATTACTAAATCTTTTTTTTATTTTTTTTTTAATCTGAAGGTCACTCTGGTAGTTTTATTCTCATTTCCTTTGTCTTGCCCCATTCAACTTACTTCAGGTGAAATACTGTAATAGAAAGTATACCTCCCACCTTCCCCCAAAAACCCAAAGCCGTGGACCTTAAACATAACTGCTTGAGGACTTTGGGTGAACTATAGGAGATTTGCTTTAGAAGCCTCTTCCTATAGCACTGGCTTCTGTGGTAGCAGTTAGTTCTTTTCAGAAATATGCCCGCAGGCATTAACGACAGCAAACTTAGCAGCAGAATGCCTATAATCATGGAAAAACTTGGTTTAGAAACTAATGCCAGCCTTGCATTGAATTTGTCCCCTAGCAGCCTTCTGCAATTTAAACTGCCTTTGTTTGTCCTTTACTTACAGCTTCTGAATTGGATAATAAAACTTCACAAATGAAGTTCTGAGTAGAAGCTGGTATTAGGCAAAAAAGAAAAGAAGCAGTTATTTATGGAAAAATTGTTTATAGCTGATGTTTTCACTGCTTGATTGCTGTAAGAACTGAGAGAGGCTATTTGCAGTTCCCACCAGTGAATCTGACTAATCTTGCTAATGAGTAAATATGCTTAGATGCTCGCTTTGATAGTGAGTGTGGTGGGAAGGGATGGAGCACTAGAAGCACCACCAAGTATATATGGATGGTGTTAGCCATCGCTTTAAGATCAGGAATTTACAGCTTTTAATATCTTACAGTAAAAGTGATAAATGAAGTCGGTGCTGCTTGTGGGCTTTTTTAGCTCAGGTATGCTTTAAGGGAGAAGCGAGTCTGAAAGCTCATTGTAATCTCCTTTGGCTCAGTTTAAGGGGATCTACAGAATGCAGTATTTCTCCCATCAAGAAGTGGACTCCGAAGACCACTTAATCTTGATTTCAGTGTGTTGCTGGTAGAAAGAGTAGTGAGGTTGGAGTTCTGCATCTAGAAAACAACACGGAAAGCAAAGGCCTCTCTGGTAGTTCTTAGTGGTATGGCTACAACATGCAAATGTATGGTGCTAAGGATTCAATTAAGGCTGCAGGAGAGCTTTAGCTCTAGGTGTACAGTGACCTAAAGCCAGAAAAATAGCAGCATGAGCTAGCAGCAACACTGTAGCTTTCAGTGCCAGAACACTGCAGGCATTTGAAAATAAAAAAAAACCTATCCAAAGCTAATAAAATAACAGTGCTACCATCCCAGTTACTATCATACACCATTAAGTAGCTGTTTGAGCCATTGTAAAGGCGTACGATGCTTAATACCTAACTTGATGTAGGGCGCTGGCTCCAGGCTCCCTGAGTGGGAAGAAGAGGCTATGCCTGCAGAAGGAACGACTTCTACACTTCACCTTTATCTCATTGAGAAGTGGAGTTGAAGAGCTTTGAGAAAGTGACCTTGAATTTTATCTATTGTCCTTTCCCTAGAAGGTGAATGTCCATGGAATAATCTTTCCAAAGATACATAGGCTTTTTTCCCCTACAGCTCTTAGCATTAACTATGGTATGGTGCAAAGATGTGAGGAGCTTTCCAAATAGAAGCTGGAAAGGGCTTCTCGATGCAACCTGATTGTCTTGACAGCATTGATGTGAGACCACACTCACCTCTGAGCCTAGAGAAGGGGAATTTACTGGGCCGTACATCCAGAGGAAGTTGTGCTCTTTTCTGTCCCAGAGTTCAAACTGATGCAGATCCTTTGAACTTTTAATCAAATCAAAAAGCCTTCAGGATTTTAAAGGTAAAGCCCTATGGATTTGGCCAAGAAATATCTTTAAGAGGAATCTGTAAGTTGCTGTGTTGCACTCAAATTTGGACTGGAAATCGTTTACTAAGGGTAAATCGGTCTCGTGCATGCTGGAGGTCCTGGTTCTCCATCTCTAACACTTTCTACCTTGCCATATCAAAGCAAAATCCCTTGAGATGCAGGAGAGCCTGACCCAGCCAGAAGTAACTTTCTAGTGTAAACAGAGTGAGCATTCATGTAGAACATCCTGCCTCAAGGACAGGTCCTGCAACTTTCTCTTCTCTTTATATCTACTACTGTTAACATCTCAGTTGTCTTAAAGAGCTCTTCTAGTTAGTTGATAATGATAAATACAAATGACCCCTTAGACTGGAAGGATGAGTCTGATAATATTCTTCTTTGTGTGTAAAGTTAGGAGCAAGACTTCTACAAGAAAAGATGATCTCCCAGTTGTTAAATCTGTCCTTTTGTAAAGGATTCATGTGTATTTAGTTTAGAAGGAGCTGTCATGAATAAGCTGAGTTGACTTGCTAGAGCAGTCTACTTTCCCACTCGGTGCTTGCTCCTGCTCCACTGGGTGCTTGTCAGGCCCCACCTGGAATGCTGTGTGCAGTTCTGGTCCCTGTTATACAAAAAAGCTGTGGCCAGGCTGGAGGGGGCCCAGAGAAGGGCCACCAAGATGATCCAGGCTCTGGGCAGCTGCCGTAGGAGGACAGGCTGAGAGAGCTGGGCTTGTTCAGCCCCGAGAAAAGGAGGCTTTGAGGTGATCTCATCCCCAGGTACCAGTGCTTAAAGGGGAGCTACAAAGAAGATGGAGACTCCCTTTTTACAAGGAGCCCCATGGTGAGGACAAGGGGTAATGGGTGCAAGTTACTGCCAGGGAGATTCCGATGGGACACGAGAGGGAAATTTTTCCCAATGAGAACAGTCAATCATTGGAATAATCTCCCCAGGGAAGGGGTTGACTCTGCTATGCTGAACACATTTAAGACTCAGCGGGATGTGGTGCTGGGCCATCTCATCTAGATTGTGCTGGAAAGGTTGGACCAGATGATCCCTGAGGTCCCTTCCAACCTGGGATTCTATGAGCAGAGGATAAATAAACAAAGCTGTCATACCCAAAGTAATCAGCATGTTCTTCCTGGCCAGCTCTGCACCTTGAAACTCTCTACTTGTGCTCCTGACTGGCATCTGCTGTAGAACTTCATATATTCCAGAAGCATCAGCTGTGTGGGAGTTGCCAGTGACTGAAGTCACCCACTCCTGGAGCGCATGTGGGCCTGCAAGGTTCTTCCCAGTGAAACAAGACTGAGGGAGACTTGGGTCTGATCTCTGTATAGTTTAACATCAGGATTTTTCCAAAAGGTGAAGAGTTGGGGTTAAATTGCCTCACAGCTTCAAGCAAGCAGTAGCAGTGTTATTAAGCAGTAATTGTGGTGTTAAACAGAAGTGTCCAAGAACAGTAAACAAGAATTAAGGAAGTACTGTGCAGCTCTTCACACAAGGACAGCAATAAATGCCTACCTCTCGTAACTCCTCTGAACTGCTCCTGTGCAAGCTTTGATCAGAAAAATCACCTTCCCCACAGTGGCCTGGTACAGTCCAGCTGTACTCCTCGGGGTCCCAAAAGAAAGGGGAACAGCAAAAGCCCAGTGTTTAACCTGGTAAGAGAAAGCCTTGTCTTAAGACAGAGGTCTGCCCCCTTGAAGAGCCCCGTTTCTCCCTCAAATAGGAACTTACAGACCTGCCTGTGTCTTCCAGGTCAAACTGAGACCATTGTGGTCTGCCGCTGTTAAAAAGGAGGGAGAAATATATTCTCGTACAGTCCAGATAGATGTAGGTCCTTTGTTACCCAGACCTAACACCTAGCTCTTGCTTTCAAACATGTTTCTCAAGACTGCTTGCGGAGGTCTGTGCCTTGCTAGCTATTATGCTGAGGTCTAAAAACAGCTTGCCAAAAGATCCTGGAGATAGGGAGGATGGTGATACAGCTGATACATAGCCGAGGATATAGCCGATGCTGTCTACTCCCTTGAAGTCTGGCAGAGTGGTAGCATTTGCAATGCTGGTTTCCAGTGTTAAAAGCTATTTTTTAGGTGACAGTAACTGTTTAGTTCTCATGTAAGGTTACGTGCTGCACCAAACTGCTGCAGAGAAACAGTGCTAGTAGGCTGTCATTGCTGCTAGCGATTGTGCAAGCTGCAGAAGAGGGCTTAATGTGGACATGTAGGCGCTGCATGAGAGGCAAGGCAAACCATCGTTTATGCTGATGCTGTACGGCTGTGGCTAGATCACCCAGTGCTGCAGTTCAGACATGCCCTGAGGAAAATGAACTACATGAAAGTCACTCTTAATCACCCTCAGCTGATCACCCTGTGTTGAATAAACACTGCGGAACCAAGATGACGATGACAAAAATCATACACCACTCCAGCTGCAGTGAGCACATAGCTCTGCTGAGGGGGTGGGGTGTGGTTTGGTTTTTCTTGCTTGGGCAAAATCAGGTCTGCAGGACTTGGTTGGCTCTATCGGGTACAAGCTATTGGTTGCTGTAGTTTATAGGGCTGGAAATGCAGCCAGGGTGTGCGCGAGTTAGTTATGCGACACTGGACCCTAACGACGCTCATGCTCAACTTCTCTTTAGTGGATGTGTCCTTGCTGAAATGGCTATGCGGCAGCGTGCATGGGTCTGCCATTCCGTGAGACGTCAGGGAATAAACTCGGTCTCTAGCTGGAGTTCTGTTGGTAAGGAGACTGCACTGTAACTGCCTTGACTCTTGCATGGCGAAATGCTGGTGAGAATCATAGAATCACAGAATCGTTATGGTTGGAAAAGACCCTTAAGATCATCGAGCCCAACCGCTAACCCAGCACTGCCAAGGCCACCACTAAACCATGTCCCTCAGCACCACATCTCCCCGGCTTTTAAATCCCCCCAGGGATGGGGACTCAGCCCCTGCCCTGGGCAGCCTGTGCCAGGCCCTGACAGCCCTTTGGGGAAGGAGTTTTTCCCAATCCCCAACCTAACCCTGCCCTGGCGCAGCTTGAGGCCATTTCCTCTCATCCTGTCACTTGTTCCTGGGGAGAAGAGATCAACCCCCACCTCACTACAACCTCCTTTCAGGCAGTTGTAGAGAGCAATAAGGTCTCCCCTCAGCCTCCTCTTCTCCAAACTAAACAACCCCAGCTCCCTCAGCCACTCCTCGTAAGACTTGTGCTCTAGACCCTTCACCAACCTCGTTGCCCTTCTCTGGCCCCGCTCCAGCACCTCGATGTCCTTCTTGAAGTGAGGGGCCCAAAACTGGACACAGTACTCAAGGTGCGGCCTCACCAGTGCCGAATACAGGGGCACCATCACCTCCTTGGTCCTGCTGGCCACACCATTCCTGATACAATCAAAGTGCAGCGGGTAACGCTCACAATAACCTAATGGTTCTGGCTCAGGGTTGGTTAAGACTGACTTCTCCTGAGGGGTTTGTATGGCGATACTCACGCTCTGGGCTGCTGTCCCAGCTGGGAGACAGCAACAAGGGTGGTGAGGAAGAGCCCTTCCTGGGAGGGTGTGTGGCCCTCAATGGACTGGCACTAAGGGCAGCCAGAAGATCTTCCTGTTACTCCACTGCCAGTCAGTGGCTACACATCAGGTGAAATGCAGACGTTGTTGTTCTGCACTCGCAGCTGACCTTAGATCCACTAGGGACTCCACCTGTTGTACCTGAAACTGTACTACTGAGCCCTAACCCGATTCCTACAGCAATACAGGGGTAAGAGACGTTCCTGGGTAGGGCTGGCTCTGCTCTCTACTGAAGTCTTCCATGAGTTTCTGTCCTGTTAAAGAGCTAG
Organism: Theristicus caerulescens; assembly: GCA_020745775.1. Lineage (NCBI taxonomy): Eukaryota > Metazoa > Chordata > Aves > Pelecaniformes > Threskiornithidae > Theristicus > Theristicus caerulescens. Next base: position 98,133,473 of record CM036562.1, read on the forward strand.
GGCAGTAGGAAAGAAAAGGTCATGAATGACACTGTCTTATGTCCCAGTTGAAGCAGAGGAATGTAAAGCTACCAACTTTGTAAACAATAACTTTGAAATTTAAGGCAAGGCTCACATGACCCCTTAAATAGCATTGTGAATTCGGAAGTGGAAGTAGCAAAAGACATTTCCTTTACATTCTTGTCGTGCCAAAACTGCAGCAGCCTAAGGAAGCCGCCTCCTCTCTCCCACTTGCCTGCCTGCTGCCTCTGCTCCAATCTCAGCTGCAGTCCTAACACACGACCTTGCTCTTGTGGTTTGAAAGCCACCAAGAGGAGTGGAATCTTAAAATAACGATCTTCCCCTTGTGTTTTGTTAGTCTTCAATAAATGTAGCTCTACCTGCTTCTTACGAAAGATGCACATAAAGCAACATCTGTTGTTTTTATCAGCTCAATGAACAACCAATTAATTACCATGTAGTCAACCCTTCTAAACAGACCAGGCTTCTACTAATGCGTTAGCACTGCAATTACCTTTGCAATTAGCTTCCCAAGCCTGGAACTGTTAGTATGTAAGAAGGATGTCTGTAAATTAGGTTTTTAAAAAGGGCCAGGCTTCTGACTCTCAAATGTACTGTTTCTGTAGGATTCCTTTAAGAAAACTAAAGGAATTGCTACCTTGTCATGGATTTGAGAGCTCACCCATGATTTAGCATTTGTATTAAAGTCTTAAATCTCTCTATACTAAACTGTGTAACTTCCATACAGTCCATTATGTGTCTGGGTCTTGTCTCATCTTCGGTTGCCTAGTACAAATTGTTACCTCTTGGCAGGCTGACCATGTGCTATCTTGCCAAGCATGTCAAGAGCTGAAGTTTAGCTTTCATTTGCTTTAGTTTGATGTAGAAACCTGCATCTTCAAAGGCAGTTTGAAGAAATAGCTTAAAATGAGTAAGAACTATAGGAATGTGAGAAGCTCAAAGCACTGACTGCAGGAGGGTCACATGCCGTTGTGAAGGACACCAACCGTGAATATAACATTGCTGAATACAGTGAAACTACACAACTTCATTGTCTATTTTTTTTCCACTGCAGGAGTTGGAAGATGCAGCAAGCCTGATAGTGAGGACGGAAGAATCTCCTTAAAGAAGTCAGACAGAAGAATCTCCTTAAAGAAGTCGGACAATCTGAAGTACTGACCATGTCTATTATGGATCATAGCCCCACCACCGGAGTGGTGACTGTTATTGTCATTTTGATTGCTATTGCAGCTCTTGGTGCCTTGATACTGGGCTGCTGGTGTTACCTGCGTCTGCAGAGGATCAGCCAGTCTGAAGATGAGGAAAGCATCGTGGGTGAAGGAGAAACCAAAGAGCCCTTTCTTCTGGTGCAGTACTCTGCTAAAGGACCTTGCGTAGAGAGGAAAGCGAAGCTAACTCCAAATGGCACAGAAGTGCATAGCTAACGTGGAGCAACACGTGTACGGACGATGCTTGTGATGTGCGTAACCAGCAGAAGAATCTCTATACTGTGAAGAACCTGGTCACATGCACGCTACTCATCAGAAAACACCCTGATGAGGATTAAATAAGCTTTGTTTGCAACTGCATGCACTGAGAAGTTGCACTTTGCATCAACTGTGTATCCTAATTCCTCTGTGATGGGAGCTGACTCACCTGGCATAACGTCCATTGCCGGCAATGGACACAGGGATATTCTGGTGTGAAGAGACTACTAGCGTTTTTTGTTACTTGAATGTTCAGCTGAGCCTATTTTGATGGAGCTACTACTGTAACGTGAACTACTTTACAACTGTGAACTGTAAATAGGCTGCCGGAAGCTTCTTCCTTTGTGTTCCACAGCATATGGGAATATGATGCAACTGTACATAACACACACGGGGACTCCTGAACCACAACTGTAGATGGGACTCCAGACCTTCAAAACCACATCTGCAGTTAAAGCTTGCTTCTGCTACTAGCGTGAGTGCGCAGCCATGAAGTCAGAGCTCCTCCTCTTAACGGTTTATTGGACTAATGCAGAATACTTTCTTTGAAAAGGTGGTATAAGCCTTCAGTAAAATGTTGAGGGAGGGAACGCAGGAGCTACAAGAAAGGAAGTGATTTCCTTTACTTGCAGCTAGGTAGGTTCAGCTTTTGGCTGCTAGAACTGAGTTCTCCAACTATGTAGCTACTGCAAGGAAGCTGCCATTTCGATGGATTCCAGCCTGGGAACTAATGATGGATATGGAACCCCCGGGGATGGTCCAGAAGGTTTCCAGGAGTTTGAAATGGCAGTCGAGCAGGCTTTTCCCTTCTGTAGGTCTGCATGCTGAAACTGCAGAAGTGGTTACTTATTAAAACTGGCATAAGTGCAACTAGTATGAGTTTTCCCTCGAACCCCTGTTTGTGTCCTTAGCAGTTAGGGTATATGTTAACAGCCTGTTGTAAAAAGGCATTTTAATCTGCAGACAAACAGTCAACTATAGAATTCAGTTAATGTATCTTGTAGATAAGTAAGTCTCTTGATTTCACTGTACTACTACAAGATAAGTTTCAGTCCTTCCTACAAAAACAAGTGTTGAGGGGGGAAGGGAGATAGATTGCTTGTCAGTTCGTACAAGTTTTTAGCTGGCAATGGTGAAGTCCTTCCAAATAAGGACGTCCCTTCCATCTGCTCTGTGCTATAGTTCAGCTCTAGGAACTGTAAAAAGATGTGTTAATGTAGAGTTCTGGACCTCAAAGGTTAGGGGGGAGGAGAAGGAGCAACACTCAGCCACCAATGGCAGCGTACACATTCTGAGGGTAGGCACGCGTGCTTTGAGGCCGCTGACCTGTTTTCTATGACTTTACACATAGCTTCCTTTGCCTACTGACATTTTTAAACACTTAATTGCCTAGGAGAAGAAAAGCTACTGTAAATATGTTCCCTAAGTTACAAATAATGAAGTCAGAGTTCTTCAGCTCCATAGGAAGCATTAGACTTGCTTCTTGTACCTGTACATGTGGAATAACTACGTAACGTAGGCCTAGCAAGCTTGAGAACTGTAACTATACGCAAGACAATAACGGCCTAGCCAAAAAGCCTTGTCCCTTTCTTCTACACTAAGATGTTGACTTGCAGTTTTAGTGCTACATTTGCCTTTTTTTAATTGAAGGCTACAATTTGAAGCCAAATTAATGCTGTCAGTAGCAAAAAGCTCCTGCTGTTGCCTGTTGAGTACAACACGGGGTACAGCTGATAGAGGGCTGCTCTCAGCCTGACACATGGGGTTTTTTTAAGATACTGGTCTCAGGAGACTTGCATGTATGGTTAAACTGCTGTCTTCTAGACCTCTTACAAATCAGGAAGAAAAGGATTAATTCAGTAAGACTTTCTTTAGTTTTCAGTAGAGAACAGTTCACACATGGCTCTTGCAGGTTTCAAGACAGTCAGAGAACCGGTATACAAAAGTGATACAAAGTGCTGAAGTTCTAGAACAGAACAGTTGTAGCAAGATGACTTTGTCCATTCAAGTTTACTGATTACACAGATGAAGTATCTCTATTTTAATTCAGCAAAGAGAACGCAGTGTAAAGGGCAAACTTCAGAAATTATGGAAAAGTATAAATCAAAGGTCTAATTTCTCTTCTCGCAGCTGTAAGAGAAAACCAGCGAAAAATAACTGGTCCTTAGTCAGAGGTGCTTCACACTGCTGCCCCTAACAATCAGCATCTTTCATTTAAATGGATAGGTGTTTGCAAGTTAGTGCAATAGTAAAGTGCAGAAAGTGTTTTCCATCCTCCTCTTCTCTTTAGATGTGGGTATCTAATAAGTTGTTCAAGTATACAAAAATATTCCATTTGATTTTTCTTTTTCTAGATCACGTGGGGGAAGAAGTCTTTATTTACAATGAATTTCAATAAAATTTGCATAAATACCTACCCAATACTGCATCATTTGACTTTGTGTAAGCAATCATTCTGTCCTGTTTCCACTACTGTGCTCTGTCTCTACGGTATCAATGTTATCAATCTGTTTTGCCTCTAACGTGGCAGCAGCTGTTGAAACCGATACATCATCATCTTCGGCAAGCGTTTGCTCTGACTGCAGGGATTCTTTGATTTCATCTTTGCTCTGCAGCTTTCCTTCCCTCGACGCCACCAGGATTCTCAGTAAAGTATTCTCTTTAAGGAGATTTTCTGATGCATCAGCTAATTCTTGGAGCTTTTCAGCCATTTCTAATAATTCTTGATTCTTCTGCTCGTATGTGGCCTGTAGCTGCTCACTGTGGAGCTGCAGAGTCTTGTGCTGTTTTTCCAGTCTGTGTTTTTGCTGCTGTAGCCTCTGTTCCTCTCTCCGAGCTTCAGCAAGCTGTGCTTCAAGCTGGTCATGGGCCTGATGGAGGGCACCGATCTCTGATCTCAACTTCTGAATTTCTCTCTCTAAGTGGGAGATGTGTCCTTGCTGCAGAACTGTCTCTTTACGTAGGCATTCTTTGGTACAGGGCTCTGATGAAGAAAGACTTGAGTGATGTAAAATAAATTTAAGGAGATTAGGAAGGTTAACTGCAAAGTCTTCGGGGAACTTCACGCTTTGTTCCTTCCTAGAAAGACATAAGAAGTTCATATTAAAACATTCAGATAGGTAAGCAATCATCATTTTATCTAAGTATCTGCTGTTCAACTCAACTTGATATCTTGTTTTTAACAAGAATGGTTAATACAGCAGCTGAGAGAAACCTGGACTCATGTAATAAAGATGGAGCACACGGTATTTTCTTTTGGTGCACCCTTTGACCTTACTCCAGCTGGGTGCTGTAAGCATCTCTGCGCTGGATTGGTATTTATTCGTCCAAGAGCAAAATTTTCTGTCAAATTGCAGGAAACAAATTTTACTTTTCTAAGTATCCCAATTACGGGTTGTGAGCTTGAAGTACACATGGCAGCATCGCTGTTGGGCAGGTGTGATCGGAGCATACCGACAGGAACATTTGTTAGTAAGCTGGAGGAGATAATTTAAGTGTCCCTGATTCTACAGACATTGTTAGCAGTTAAGTCCAGATGCATAAAATCTGATGGGAAATGACTATTTTGAGCCTATGTATGTTGTCCTGGGAGAAGTAGCTTAATGTCTTCCAACATCAGAAGGGTACTGCAAGGAGCAGAAAGGTACAGCTTGCTTTGAAACAGTAAGCAATCGCTTTAGTCAGAAGCAAGGCCCTTTTGCTGTCAAAAAACCAAAATCTTTTTACTTGTTCGTCTTCCACTTTTGTCTTTATGCCACTGAGGTGATCAAGGAAGCAAACCAAAAGTTTTTGTTGGTTTTTTTTTCCTGAAGCTCATTAAATGGCTCTGAATACTGAGCCCAGCACATGAAGAGGGAGGCCCACTGCTTTCTGCTACCGCATAAACTGTTACTCTTCACCTGACAAAGAGTCCAAGCTGCTTGAAGACCAACAAGTACCAAAGATCTTCAAGACTACTAACCACCAGAAGACAGCCACGACCTCCAGCTGTGTCAGATGTTACAATTATTGCCCTTTTTGGACCACGTGCATACTTCTATCACAAAACACAGGAGGCTAAACTGAGGACTAGACAGGAACTCTTAACCTTCTCTTGCTGAACCAGTTACGTCTTCAACCTTTACTCAGCATGTTCCAGCCTGAGTTTGCTGCCTCCTGATGATTCCAGTAGAGCTACTTATACTTCAGTATGTTTAACTGGGAAGCGAGCTAAGAGTTTTATCACTTTGTATCGTCTTTAGCCTTTGCCGGTCAGAAGCACATTCTCTCTTTCATTAGAGAGCCACCAAAACAGAAGAAAAGCTTAGTTTACTTCCCTTTGGTTGCCAAATTCATAACCAGATTGATGGTGTGTAGCATAGATTCAGATGGGGTTAATTACACAAGTCAGAATAAGGACATAGGATAAACCCAAACAAAACTTATCCCAAAGCAAGAAAGCCAGATCAAAGTATAACGCCCGATGCTTCAGAGTTACCACTGCTGCTCCTGCCCAACACACGCTACGGCCAACGCCTGCGTCCCCGCGCGTGTGACGTTATGTTTCTGAACTGCTTCCGCTCTGCATCAGGAACAGGGGAGTTATTCAGTTACAGATGCCTCAAAAATGCCTTCTGCGAAATCCAACTCGTTAGCATGTGGGATATAAACATACGCTATTTCATTTACTGAGAACTACTTATTGCGTTTCAGGTAGAAGACAGCTACCATATTTTATCAATAATTCAAGAACTTCAGCCAGATGAGGCTCCCGTTCATCAAAGTTAAGCTATTTCTGGAAGCGTAAGCAACATGATTTTTCTTCCCCTGCAGACTTCTGGTGATCAACCGAGTGACTCTCGTTATCACCATCGGCAGTTTCTCGGCTGACAGCCAGCTCACATCCACGTCTAATGGATCATGGCATGATTTAGGTAAAAAATAGTCTACACTAAGACAAAACTGACACATTATACAGTGGTAATATTTTACTACATCATCATCCATTCTTACTGATCAAAGACACTGTGTATCAGAAAAGCTAAAAGGCTATTCAAAACAAAAAGCAAAACAAAATATTAACAGCATGTGGTGGAAAGAAATTGAGAACAGAGCTAATTTGCAAACATTGTCTCATAAGGCGAATGCGTAAGGAGCTGCACAGAAAGCCTTAATACGAGGCACTTTTATATCCAAAATTAATGTATGACTACTCTAGTAGTGCTACTGATACTACAAATACTAGCAAAACCTAATTTTCTTGATATTACTTAGATGCAGCAAAATATAAAACACACTGGAGAGGAGAAGCAAGAGAGGAAACAACGCCTAGAGGTGAGGTACCTTTATGAAGCCAGCTGGAACGTAACAAAACCAATCTCACTAAAACTATTAGGTCTGTCGCTCCAGAGACAGGCTAGAGCCGCGTTATAAAACAGACCAAGGCAAAATGAGTATCTATGAAAAGAAATCAGGAACACCAGACTTTGTAGTAACACTGGGAAGAGGGTAAGTATTAGAGGAAACCACTTACCATAAATTGTTTTACTGCTCTAAAACCTGCCTGAGCTATGCTTTAAATAATTCAAGAAGAACCTTTTTGTCGTGTTGTGCATGACGTTCGCTCTGCCCCTAGAAGGCACGGTTCTGCAAACGTTGTTCAAAAGGGGGAGGGAAAGTCACTCGAGTTTCCAAATAGGCTCATTAACTACAACAGTGGTCTTAAAATTGGAGCCACAATATTTAGAAATCAGTTTCTAACTTTTTCCAGCCCCCGAATTAATCACATTAGTATTTCAATGGTTGTTAATGTGGTTAGATCTAGTAGATCTTCACCTTATGCCACTTGACCTAACGGAGTAGAAGACAACAGCGTAGTGCTACTACTAGGACTTGTCTCAATGAACCACAGGTGGCTCATCTCAGCTAAAACTGAGACTACTCATCTTTAAACCAGCAAGTCCTCTGCTGGTAGCCACTCAAGCCAGCCAGCCCTAGTGGACTCTGCCAATGAGAAAGAGTCTGAATACTGGAAAATGTGCAAAACTGAGACCCGGTGGAACCTGCAGAGCTTGGCAGGTAACTGGTTTGGGGTATTGGCACTGAGGACCGCAGCTTTTGCTAAGCAGCGGATGAAGTAACGCTGCCTTTATGCAGACAGGTACGCCCCTTGGGACTACGCCAGCTGCGTTCCTGCCCAGTTAACCTAGGGAACAGGGACAGACTGGGACTGAGCTGGAGGAGTGTGGCAGAGGGAGCCCGATCTGAGGCTGATTCGCAAGGCTTACTGCACTAAGTAGGGGAGGTGAGGAGTTGGAAGTTGGGGAGGTGAGGAGTTGGAAGCTAGGGAGGTGAGGAGTTGGAAGTTGGGGTGACTCAGAATTGCTATAAATGCAACTATTTCTGTACTGAATTAAAACATGAATTTAGCACTGCAAAACTTAAGGCACAGGTTTAAAGATTTTGCGGCAGGTAACGCTGCACAGTGCCAATAGTCTGAATTACCATTTACTGACGATAGGGCCCTTGAGGGAGAAGGGTGGACATCAACATTTTGATTTTACATTGCAAAGAGGCAGGTATTTATTATAGCGCTCGTTTGCATTTCCTTTCTATAAAAACTGTAATTGTGTAAGACTGAGTATTAATCTTTTAAAAAAAGAAAAACAAACCCCAAGGTCAATCAAGTCTGATGCATCAGGCATACATGTAACACCAAAACCGTATCTGAAACAATAAATTGAGCCCTTTCGAAAGCCCGTGGCTTGCTTGCATCCATTGTTTCTTTCTTGTTCCTCAGCCTCCGAGAGGCTGGACGCACCTGCACTGCGGGTACTGGTACAAAGCAGAAATGACACACAGGTCTGGCACTGGATTTCAGAATCTCTCCCTGCTGCAGAGGAAGAGTAGGGCTCGGGACCCTTGTATGCCACTCCTAAACGTACTCTGCCCTTTCACATCCCTAACTTCAGAGTTCCTTTTTTCCTGACGCCCCTTTGTGCCTTTCCCTACCCCACCCTCCTTTCTCTTGCCTTTCTTTGTTCATGAATCGATTCCCTTTCTCCAACTCAGCTTCCTTTCATCATCCCAGAAATTATTCTCAATCCTAGTTGTCTCCTTGAAACTCCCCTTCCCTGTCCTACACTCCCATTCCTTGGCTCCTTCTCCGAGCTCTTGCTTGCTCTCTACAGACACTTAACAGCATGTACACTTTTTGTTTTACTGCTCATCTCCTTTGGATATTTTCCTCTGTAGGTGTTAAACTGCTACTGCAGCTTCATTTGTTTTCTGTTTTAAAGAAACAACCCAAGGCTTCGAGAATGCCAACGCAGCTGCTACCTTCCTCCTGTGAAAAGTCCAGCGCTTGTGACTGAGTCAGACTGAAAACCAAAACACTTTGGCACTGTACACAAATTCCCACGATGTAATTCTACAGTATCTGCAAAAGCAATGCTGTGTAATTTTATTTTTTTTTTTAATTACTGCTAAAAACATTTAGTCAATAGCGTTAAGGACACCAATGACAATTTAAGTATCTGCATTATTTCAACAAAAAAATTTTTAGGACTTTGAAAAAAATGGATTTGTGCCCAAGTGAAATCGTGAAGTAATAAGTGTTGTTTTAAGAAAGAAAAAAGAGGTTTCAATAACCACAGTGTTAGTTTACACCAAAGTTCTACATGAAATAACTTTCCTTTCAAGCATGGCTTTCACTTGAAGACTGTATCACACCAGTTGAAGTATTCATAGTTTAAAAAAAAAAATTAAAAATCCTATGTTTAAGAAACACCGCAGTAGAACAGCTCAATAAAACCCCCAAAGTATTTGCAACAGGTTTTCCAGTTTTTCCAGCCATGCAACATGACAATCTGCCGATAACTTTTATACAATTTCCAAACAATTTTGAGGATGTTTTCACTTTAAGTACATTTTCTTACGGTGTCATGCTTCTGCTTCGTCAACTACCTTTTTTCACTCCATCCCATATTCTCTTTCTGCTTGATCATAACATTCGTAACAGTTGTTTGGGGTTTTTTTGCTTCATGTTCTTTTATGGCAACGCAATGATGTCACCAAACACGACTAATGATATCACAAAAGCAGGAAAAAAAAAATTTCTATATTCTCATTTTCTCGGGAATGAAAACACCTCTTATTTAACGTACATTTTATACATTGAAATTTCTTTTAATATGAAACTTCTTTCAATACAAAAGGGAACATAGCTGACATATAAATGAAATATAAAACAGGGGAAAGTTTAGCCCTTATTTTTATTAAATCAGGACAAGACATGAGCTAGCTTTATATAGAATACCATTCCTATACTATGTAAAATCAGAGATTTTGCTTTAGATATTAGCATCTCCTTTAGAGAGCTTATACAGGCCAGAAGTATTTCAAGTCATCCTCTCTGCCGCTGGCAGGCTGGCTCTCAGCTGATGGAACACTGACAGGCTTTATGGAGCTCCCCAAAGAATCCGAGATCCGAAACACAGGTACAGCCAGACAGACAGACATTCCCCCAAAAGCCAGCCATCAGAACGGTGAGATTAACGCAACCTGAAAGAACCTCAGTCTGAGCAACGGGCACTCCGAAGTCCCTCCGATTACGTTACATTCATTCTACCACAGAGGAGTGAGGGAGAAATAAAAATCCATGGGTTACGACCACTGTAATATTTCCAAAGGATGCATAAGGCCTCCTTTAGTACTCAGATTCTCTACTTTTTTTTTTTTTTAAGACAATTTTTTTACTTTAAAAACACATAACAATCGATCTCCTCTCCCTCTGTAATATCAGGATTGTTAGTTTTTGTTCTCGTAAACAAGACTAGGCTTGGGCTGGATTACTTACTCTCCATCTGTGCTTATTTTTTATTTTTCTTCGTTAAAAACATCGCAAGGAAATCCTTGCATTCTACTGCAAGAATCCACTGTAATGTTCTTTGAGCTCTCCCTTAGTTTATCCAGTGAGAAGCGATTAGATACAAGTTGCGCTAGATCTATGTTGCACCACCATCTACATCATTTCTCCCCTTTTCCCCCTCCTGTAGTCATTCATTAATTTATTTGGACCACGCCAAAACAATAGTTTTAAATATACCCAAATAATAAGGGAAATTACTAACCTTATTCTTCAGTTAATGCTGCTGTTCATAAATAAAGACTTACAAACAATTAAATAATGACCTTTGGAGAGAACATTCACTATCTGCATACCATCAGCTATCCACGTCTGTGGGGGGTTTTGTTGTTGGTGGTTTGCTTTAATTAGAATATGCATAATGTAAGCATGCATATATGGAAATGAATTACTGCTTGGCTTTTTTCTCTACTAAGACATGTAATAATATAATACGTATTATATAATATATATTATATAAATTAATATATAATATTATTATATTATTATATAATATATATAAATAAATTAATAAATATAATTATTATAACTTAGTAAAATGAAAGTTAAAAACCCACAGGGAAAAGAATTACATTACCTCTGATGAGGAAAAAATAAAATGGTCGGGAGGTGGTCTGTCATAAATTCCCATGGAAGGTCATTTCGAGTGATATCAATTCTGTTAAGAAAAGACACACTGGTGAAGAGAACGGGCAGATAAACAATCTGTATTTTCTTGTAAAACGCCGTTTTAGGGATTGGGAAGAAGGAAACGCCGGTATCTGTGAAAGTAAGTCTCAATGTGTTACATCAAAAATATGTTGGGCATATGAGGCAGCAGAATTAATTGCCAATATTCAGGAGGATGAATCTCAGTTTAACAAATATCGGGGGGGTGCGCTAGAAATCTATGTACAGTGGTCCAGCTGCTCTCACTCAGCTATTAAATCACACCGTCACTCATTCCCTACACACCTTCCTTCTCCGAAACACACAGACCTGCCTAACAGTTTCAACGTGAGACTGAAGTTTTTTGTATTCATTAATTTGTTCCTCAAGGTCAACTCCATGAATATTTTCCCCTCAAGTAGTTTTGGGAGTAAATTACTTCTTCCAAGGACAAGCACATTCTTAAAGGCACAATTTTTCCTAAAGCTCTATGTAGAAAGGAACACAAGATTTTGTGAATGAAGCACTTGTTCAATTGCTTGTTATGTTTTTCTCTGCATTTTTAGGTTTTCTTCGATTACAAATAAAATTCTTATTAATTACAACAATTTTATTATAGGAAAAAACAGACGATCACATCAGTAATACTGCAATAAAAATAATGGAGCAAATGAGAGAACTTCCAAGTCAGGAAAGAGAATGGCTGTAGATTTGAGAGTGGCATTACATCTGTGGGAATAAAGCCGCAACTATAAACAGGTGATAACTCCAGATTTTTAATTGTATTTTTTTCCTGTACATCTCATGCTGCCTCCTGGAGTAAGTTCAGTCAGAACGAAACAAGGATGCAATCCGAGCAGATGTTGTAAGTATCGATGTATTATCAAATACACGAACAAGAATGTTTGGGTTGCACTGAAACCAGTGCAAACCATTCGCACCTCGAATCCTGTGTCCAGTTTTGGGCCCCTCACTTCAAGAAGGACATGGAGGTGCTGGAGCGCGGCCAGAGAAGGGCAACGAGGTTGGTGAAGGGTCTAGAGAACAAGTCTTACGAGGAGCGGCTGAGGGAGCTGGGGGTGCTCAGCCTGGAGAAGAGGAGGCTGAGGGGAGACCTTATTGCTCTCTACAACTGCCTGAAAGGAGGCTGGAGCTGGGGGGGGTCGGTCTCTTCTCCCCAGGAACAAGCAATGGGACGAGAGGGAACGGCCTCAAGCTGCGCCAGGGCAGGGTTAGGTTGGGGATTGGGAAAAACTCCTTCCCCCAAGGGCTGTCAGGGCCTGGCACAGGCTGCCCAGGGCAGGGGCTGAGTCCCCATCCCTGGGGGGATTTAAAAGCCGGGGAGATGTGGTGCTTAGGGACATGGGTTAGTGGTGGCCTTGGCAGTGCTGGGTTAGCGGTTGGACTCGATGATCTTAAGGGTCTTTTCCAACCTTAACGATTCTGTGATTCTATGATTCTATGAAACATTAAAAACCTTGGAAACACCAAACAAAAACATGTCTTGTTTATATATATTTAAAAAAATAAGATTTATTTTTATATATAAAATTTTTTATTTGTATCTAAAAATATATATTATACACATGAGATATATATATAAATTAAAAAATATATATGTCTATAAACTGGTTTTGGCTGGGATAGAGTTAATTTTCTTCATAGTAGCTTGTGTGGTGCTCTGTTTTAGATTTGTGATGAAGAGTGTTGATAACATGGGAATGCTTTGGTTATTACTGAACAGCGCTTCCACAGCATCGAGGCCTTCCCAGTGGCTACGCTGGGGTGGGACGCGAGCAGGCAGCCGACCTGAGCTAGCCAGAGCTATCCCTACCCTGTAACGGCAATAAACGGGAACAGGGGGGATTCTGGGGGCTTAGCCATCTTCCACTTGGGAACCGTCTGGGCATCGGTGAGTGACTGCCTTTGCATCGCTTGTTTTGCTTTCTTCTCTCTCCTTCCACTTCTCCTTCAATTATTAAACAATTTTGGTTTATTTTATCTTAACCTCCAAGTTTTCTTGGGTTTATTCTTCCTTTCCTCTTCCCCATCGCACTGGGGAGGGAGGGGGGAAGTGAGCGAGCAGCTGTGTGGTGCTCAGCTGCCCACCAGGGTTAACCCACAACAATACGTATTTTGCATGTCTCAAACAATTTCTCTAATACGGTACTACGGGATATTATTATTTGCTACAAATTATCAGAGAGAGAGGGGTAAAAATTATTTTCTGCTGCTGTTTTATTGCTTCGCTTCCTGAAATTAGGAAGCTTCAAGATTAACGGCACTGTTTAAAAATTAATTTTAATTAAACTACATAACTACTGCAGTGCAACTGAAAACCACCAAATTTATAGAGGAAAACAAAATAATGCATTCAGAGAGAAATGAAGCAGATGACATTCACATCTACTAGTGCAAGACTGTAGAGAGAAAAAAAGTAATTCTTTTCTAGGCCGATGGCCTCAATGAACTTACATTAGTCTAGAGAGACGAAATTAGAATCTTTTTTACCTTGCCACAGTGAAGTTATCTGGAGGCAAAAGCCGAGCAAGTTGAATAAAGATGTGATTAAGAGAAGCACAGAATCCACACCACTGGGCATAATAGAGCAGCAAGACATTCTGGAAAATGAAAGAGAGACGAGTGTTATTATCTATTGTAGTTAACCTGCCGTAAAGGAGGAGCAGTCTTCACAACACCTAAAACTTGGAACCCTTAAAATGTGGAGGGAAACTATATCCTAATGTCAATAAACTTTATTATAAGCTATTTACTGATGCCCTCTGTCTACTGAGTTAACACACAAAAACTCTTGGGGAATTCTCTTTCCATAAAGACAAAATGAAGAGGGTTATTTAGATTATTTAGTTTGGGATCATTCCCTTTAAGTGAAAACGCACCAAACTTTACTACAGTTCCCAAAACTCTTTTGCAATCTTGAATTCCTCTGTATCCAACAGTGACTGCATACTTCATGGGGGGCAGGGGGATGTCTAGACTTCTGCTTTTTGCCTCTAACTAGCAAAGCAGGAGTTCGGGCTGCTGGAAACCAATTACTGGAGATGTATACATTCACTGCAGGCCCGAAAGACAATGGGTATTAATCCTTACTATCGCATCTTTAAGAAATCAAAGTACTTTAACTACTGTTCAGGATGACATCTTATATAAAGCAATTTCATGGCATGCAATTGGAAAGCTTTTACCTGTGAGAGTGTGGGGTTTTTTTGCTGTGTGCTTTCAAATAATGCCTTAGGTTTAACACCTTTTTTTTTTTCATTATGCCTACTTTGCAATGATTTTAAACTTTTTTTAAAGTAAGTTGTTTTTTTTTTAAATGTAATATATAGAAAAAAAGTTGTGGTATATTTATTTCCTTTGAGATATGAAACACAGAAATCACAATATTTCTCAATATTACATAGGGTTTGAGGTATTTAACACATGCTCCTGCTACAGTGGAAGAAAGGAAAAGGAAAAAATCAAGTCACAGATACTTTTTTTTGTTTTTAATTAAAATCTATATTTCAAACACTCAGGGAAAACAACACACACATGCCACCACCCCCCCCCCAAAAAAAAAAAAAAAAAAAAAAAAACCAACCCAAAACAAAACAACCCCCAAAAACCCAACAAACCTTGAACTGTGGCAGAAACCTGTCAGGGCATCAGTTGCACTGACTTTTTGATTGTTTTAACACCAGAAGATCTTTTGCAGATTTACTTAAGATCACATTATTCCAAATTGCCTTGGTTTTTTTTAAATACTTTTGAATTGTTACAAAATAACACATTTAGAATCATAGAATCACAGAATCGTTAAGGTTGGAAAAGACCCTTAAGATCATCGAGCCCAACCGTTAACCCAGCACTGCCAAGCCCACCACTAACCCATGTCCCTCAGCACCACATCTCCCCGGCTTTTAAATCCCCCCAGGGATGGGGACTCAGCCCCTGCCCTGGGCAGCCTGTGCCAGGGCCTGACTACTCTTTCAGTCAAGAATTTCATGTTACAAATAAGCAAAGGACATCACTGTAAAAAAAGAACGAGACCCCCTCCTCAAAAATCTGAGCAATGATTTACAAGAAACTGTCTCGGTAAGGAGGGTACCTTTTCACTCCGAAACACGGTGTCGTGGAAGGTGTTAGTAGTCACTTCAGTGATTACACGCTGCTCATGAAAACGGACTGCAGGGTCATCGACAAGGTGCCTTTTCAAGGGACTGTAGAGAACACTGAAATTTTTGATGAAGTTCTCTGAAATGGAATTGATAGATAACAAAGTTATTTCCGTTTCACAAATAGGTGATTTGGGCCGTTTTTACTTTGGAATTCAGACGAACTTACAGAGAAAATACAAATTCAAACCTAGTTTCACGCCCTTAATTTTTGACAGTTTGGTATCAACTCTTGAGTAACCACCACTGATGTGAAAACAAGATAAAATCTCACTGTTTCTTTGTTTTGCTCATTAAAGTCTTCTTTCCACTTGCCACACTACTCTCTAACCTCGATTGTACTCCTATTCAACGTACCGTAATAATAATTCTCTGCCCTCCTAATCTAACCTCACACCTGGTAAGTCATAAATAGTATCCTCTCACCATTTTTCACTTTCTACATAGCACTGAAGTATTCGGCCCTTACCTTGAAGGCTCCACTTAATTCCACATTTATTTGCATTTCTTTCATTTTAATTACTTTCCCTGTAATTCTCCTTTTGCTTTAGACCTTTACAACCTGTGCTAGTCCCAGGCCAATTTGACCAGCCACCGTTTCTTACCAGGGACCGCCTTCCTCTTCGTTCAACCTTTTCCTTAGTTTTAAGATATTTAACAAGTAGCTGTCCAGTGGTAAAAGTTTAATGCAAGCTCCAAAGCCCTCAACTACCTTCAGCTACACTGCTCTGAGCCTGGACCGTGTTCTCTAAATTGCTGCAAGATATCGACTGTGTCCTTCCTTTCAATTTAGATGGAGAAATATTATTCTATTCTTATAAAATATTATACTATTCATATTATTCTATTCTTATAAAATTATATATTATTCTATTCTTATATATATTATTCTATTCTTATAAAATAAGAGTATTCAATAATCAAGACAAAAGATACAATATCAAACACAGTAAAAATAATTATTTGGTCAAATAGAAACATCTTGTGCTGGTATTTCCAGTCTAAAAACTAGGCCCAAGTAAAACTGGCGCTTTTGTACATACATAGAGAATACCAGATCATCAGGTTCCTCTCTGAAATGCAAAGAGCAGTACATTTAATTTTATATTCACTATTCAGCATTTCATTAAATTCCTAAACCACACCAAAACAGTTTTTTTTCTTTCTAGATCTCCAGCTTTGGAATATCTATGGATGATTAAGTAATAACTGAAAGGAAGGGGCTAATTAAAAGACAAACTCCTGAATTTTTAGAAACCATCCGTAAAAACTGAAACCTGTTAAAGGTATTAAAGACAAATCTCTTGTTATTTTGAAAAATCAAAGTTAAGAGGCTTAAGGAAGTAAAATAAAATTTTAGAAAACCCACAAAGCCCAAACATAAATCACAGTGACTCCTTGACAAAATACGTAGAAGCAAAAATCTTCTGCAAGGTCGAATGACTTGGAATAGAAAGACGCTGCGTGTTACTCAGCAGAGAAACCCTCATCACGCTCAGGAAATCCTGTGACCTCAAGAAGTTTGAGACAGAAAGTCCTGGGAGCAGAAAGGGGAAGGAAATTTCTGTCTCCTCCCTCTGACCTTAATTTTTCCTAAGCATCCTTTTATGGTCACCGGGGTTTTTGTTTGGTTTTCCAGCATGTTGTTCTGCGGGGCTGGGATGGAGAGAGGATACAGGGCTGGATGGGACCCTTAATAAGAGCATGGTCATTTGTTCCACGTTGTGCATACTTTGGTATTTACAGATTTACGGCAAAATGGAAATGTATAAGAATTACATTGATATACCTTCTTGAGCAATTTATTTTAATACTGTGTTCACCTGAATTTACTTCCATGTTTGCTTACGCTGCTAACATTAAAAAACCCTGCATTTTCTGAAGGGGACTCAGTTTTGCACATCATCACGATAGGTAAATGCAGGCGGTTGGGCACGTTGTGTCTTATTCCATAACTCGCAAATAAATCAAACTGCGATCGTTGGGGTTGGCTGGGTTTTTGGTTTGGTTTTGTTTTTTTTCTCCTCCAATTCAGCCAGGAAATAGAGTAGTGACAGGTTTGGCTAAAACCACTTCAGAGCCCTACCTTGAAAACACACCTACTTTTCAAAATAAATTTAAAACAATTTATAAGTTGGTTTCAGAGGACAAGAGGAAGGGCTAGCCTCTGCTGATAAGTGGGCAGTATCTCACGGAATTCTGGGATATTTTAGTACACAGAACAGCTGAGCAAACACCAACACCACTATTAATATACAAACGTCTTCTGTAACGTCAAATGTCTTAGATGCATAGTAAGTTTTTTTTTCCACAAGCAAATTAATTTAGATTTTACCAATTCCTTCAATGCATCAGGCAGCCAAGAATCACACATTTTGAGGTTCACTTAGAATCATAGAATTGTTAAGGTTGGAAAAGACCCTTAAGATCATCAGCTCCAACCGTTAACCTACCACCGCCAAGTCCGCCACTAACCCATGTCCTCAAGCACTGCATCTACCCGTCTTTTAAATCCCTCCAGGGATGGGGACTCAGCCCCTGCCCTGGGCAGCCTGTGCCAGGGCCTGACCACTCTTTCAGTAAAGAAGTTTTTCCTAATATCCAACCTAAACCTGCCCTGGCGCAGCTTGAGGCCATTTCCTCTCGTCCTATCACTTATTACTGGGGTGATTATTAAAAAATTACTTGTTTTAAAGCAAATTACTTTTGGTGTATGAAACTTAGTTCTTACGTCATCTAGAACACAATTCTACTGCTCGGTTACTATATAAATTAGAATAGAATAAATTAGGATTCACAGTGTTGACTAGAGTCTCACTTTTCAAAATGGCATTAAGTTCTCCGTTCATAAGCTTACTTGCAAACTTAATTTTCTTATTTCAAGCATTTGTATAGTGGATACCATACCCAGGGTAGATCCAACAAGTGACTGATTTTGATCCAGGACATAGTGCACTTCTTCTTTCAGGTCAACAATGGCGGCAAATTCCTTAAGATGCGTAGATCTTGATGCTCCTAATCTCTCTGCGTAGATCCAAAAAAGATTTGAATCCAGGAGATAGAGATTCAAGGTTTTGTTGGTCCTGCAGCTCAGACCAGTAATGTTAGTGCCATTAATATGAAGGTCAGGAATAAACCAATTCCTATCCTCAATGTGAGGAATAGAATGCGGGGCGTTATCTTTCTTCCCATGGGAAGAAAATGCTACTTTGGGGGTCTGAAAGATGGTCTCCTCAGAACTACTGAAACTTAAAAAATGCCTGTTTACTGTCCTGCAACATGCAGTGTAATAGCTAAAAGGACTATAGAAACTTAAGAAATTGCTGCATTCTATGGTATTTGATATAACTTGGAAAAAGGTATGTTCCTGGAGGTAGAAAGAGTCCAAAGCTGCTTCTATCTCTAAAAAGTTACAGTGTGGCACATGGACTTTATTTGGTTTGACACCAAGTGTCTGGTTAATGCAAAGCTCACAGACATTGTGAGTTCTAGATATTGAATGCCACTGCGGAAGCACCACGGTGTTACAGCATGGGTACTTGGTTATCGAAAATGTTTCTGATAGTTTCGTATGTGCATCTGGTACAGAGGAATCAAAAGCTGGTGAATCAGTGTCTCCTAAGTGTTGAAGATCTGGCTCAGCTGCCTGGCTTTTATTACAGTTGTGGTATTCCAAGGCCACTTTGGTAATCTATAGGGGAAAAAGAGGGGAAAAAAAAAGAAAGAAAAAAAAGCAAGATTAACTGTACATAGTTCACTCAAATGCAGTTATCTGTTGCAGGCTTAACAACGTATGTGCAATTAGAGATGGAATTTCAGAAACATGAAGTTGACTACCCCTTCGTTCTTACAAAAAATTCTAGGAGGCTCTGACTTGATAACAAAGTTAACTTTTCAGATATTTCAGCATTTAAGAATTAAATGTACAGAACAACAAAAAGCCACTTTAAAATTTTTCCGTCCACCACACTGATCAAAAGGTCCTCTTTGCGTCATATTTACCACAGTGCAATAACACTACATTTTAAGGTTAAATCCCACTACGTGAGGCATTAATCAGTACAGGTTCCTGAATTTCCCGTATGTTCCAATATGAGGAGAAAATAAATGAAAGCATTTTCATATGAAAAGGGAATAGAGATTTTTCCCAGTATAGGTGATGCACAAAGTCTGTAACCACCACTAACAGGGTTGAAGCAATGTCAGTATTCTCCCAGCCATGGGCATGCAGCTGTAATACTGCAGGTGTACTTTGCATACAGTAACGCGTGACTTATTGGGAGAAGAAAGAAAAAAAGGAAAAAACCACAAAAGCCTGCTTCTCAGTGCAAACATTCCTGTGCTGCATCTCCATTTTGTTTTTCATAACCAAGGGGAAACAAGCAGTGAAAAAGGCATGTGTACGGACCATAGAAGGAATTCCCTCTCTAGGAGATAAATAGCAGAAGATACAAGAAAGAAAAATGAGAGTTAAGTTTCCCCTCATCTACCACATTAAACGTCATCAAAATACAGAACATACCCACATTGCTTACACAAGACCTTGACAGGAATCATTATAATTATCAAAGGGATGTTGAAGCGTCACATCTAGGAGGGGTGCTGTGTCACAGGACCATCAGTATTAAGATGCGGTCTACAGCAACAGTTTGTTACGGTCTTTAAGAATCCATTGTTAGATGTTTTCATCCTGAAAATGCTCAATTAAATACTTCAAAGAAACTTGACCCCTCCTACTATAATCTAGCCTGAAGATTTTTACTACCTCCATAGAGAAACATGAGAAGAAATTATGAACAGAAAAACAGATTTGCGACAAAAAATCTCATTTCAGTGAGCTACTATCAGAAAAAAATTCTGCTCTGAGAGCTTTCAACATACAACTTGACAGCCTTGTTCTTTGCAACTGCCTTACAGTCAAGGGGTTTCAGTGCTTGATGAAACCCAAGGGACGGCTGCAGTAAACATCTCTTCCCATGGTAAGCAAGTTGCATAGTATCTCTCTATCAAAGTGAAGCTGTACAGGATCAACTGGAATATTCTGTATCTCATTTCACATTTTGGTATAGATAAATACTGTTATTTAGCAGAATGAAATCTGAAACGGAACATCGTATGTTGCACTGATTTGATCTAAGTAAGTGGTACCTGTTACTAGAACGTTTAATCTGTGACAAGCATCACTGAATTAAGTCTGCCAAAAATAAGACAGGTTAGTACAAGAATAATGGCAGTTCTTATCCAGTCTTTCCACAAAGATTTCCCCAACCCGATCTTGTAGCAGTCTAGCTTTTATTGTGTCTATTTCTAGTTTGGCTAAATATTGTAACTTATTTTCATGTTCTCCTCATTGCTTCAGACACTGCAGTATTAATTAGGCCTCCTCGTGGAAACTGCACATTCCAGGACATAGATGCCATGTATATAAGTCAGCATCGCCACCAAAACTTAGCCCTGCTTTTCATCTTCCAGTTGCTTGTTTCTTGTTCCACGCTGCCCTCAATGCTATGCGATCACCGCTGTGGTGTGCAGCTGTCTGCTATACTAAATGGGATAATGGGTTCCAGCTGAAAAATAGCCCAGGGAAAAAAAACTCTTTTTCAGCCAAGTTAGTTTCCCCATCTCATTTACTGCACAGCCACACAAACTCCTGTCCTAGGCAGTTCAGGAACGGAAATAATGGCAGAGGAATAGAAAATTGGAAGGTGACTAAGGAACGCACAAGATATAAAAAACAGATTAGTTCTGAGTAGTTTTTCAATTGGGCTGTATTTCAAATAACACTGCCTGGTTTAATAAAAGGTCCATTCTTCCTTGCGTAACCACCTCTGGAAAGATGGAAGGAGAGGAGAAATAGAACGGGGTGGGCAAAACACAAGTCCTGCAATACTCAATACATTCTTGCTCGTTTGTTTGAGCTATGTCAGCTGGAACAGAAGACCAGGAGATCTGCATCTCTCACACAGCACGCACCACAAAAAGAAGTCAAGGAAAAGAGTTAGGTGCTTGTTCTAAACAACTGTTGGCATGAGACAAAGGCATGTTGTGTAGGACGCAAACCAGCGTTAGGGAGTTGTGATAATATGGCTTGAGAAAACATGGTTTTAAACAAAACTGCATACTTGGAGCAGTGAAATAAAATGAGCTGTTACAATTAAGCTCAGAACCCTGACTTGAGTTTTCAAGTTCTAGTATTTTTGAAGTAAAAAAATATTTCACTTACTTCATCTAAAAGAGGATGAATTTCAGCTAAGGGATTGTAAGGTATAAATATGAGAAGTGCTGGTCCTTTCTTCAGCTCGTTGTTTAGAAGAAGGCTTTTTCCACCATGTGGTCTCAGCCAGCGTATGAGCATCTCTCGATTTTCTAGAGCCCACTTGCAAATGTTCTCAGCAGTATAGTTCATGATGTCACTTGGATAGATCTTGAAGGGGGAAAAAAAAAAAATTATTTGTCCTCCCTTGGTTTAGTACTGAATGCAGTTCTCAAATATGGCATGCTTCGTTACTGTAATGCCTAAAACTCTCTTTCTAAATTTAATGACACTATACAGCGAGCTTCGGCATTTCATATACTCTTTCCCTTTGGGAAATCTTCCCAAATGCTCATCAGATCATAGTAACACACACAATCTTTCAGGCAAAAAGTAAGTCTACCAGGGAAGCTCCTCTTTCTTTTAACTACATCTTTATAATCTTTACTTTTCTCACTAGTATAAATTTTCTTTGTAAGTGAAAGAGCTCAGTCTCTAAGTTGGTATCATCACGTATCTTGATTTATGGCATATTAGAAAACTTTTTCCCACTACTCATTCACCATATTAACTCAGTTTAAATTAGTCTTTTAAGACCCCAACATCAAGACTGCATTTAATTATTACTGAATGCAGGAAAAGAAATGCATAATAAAAAGCACTCACAGCTTCTAGGGTCATTTTAATAAATTAAGGAAAGTTTATCTTAAATCATTTGCACAGACAAAAGTAGTTTTATGCATTTACCAGCAATTTAACCTGAAAAATCCATGTTTTCCCTAGTCTCAATTGAATAAAATACGCTTTACAATACTTATCTTCACAGAGTTTCCACTCATGGTAGCAGTGTGGATAGGTAAGGTCGCCATGTCCAATAGCAAATCTAAAAGTTAGTACTTTCAGTCTTAGTCTTCCCAAAATGAGGCACATGGATTAAGAGTTACTATAAATTTTCAATTAAATTAATTTGCATGAGTTTTCTAATCAGTGTAATGTCATACCTTTAAACCGAAATGCAAGTTTTCACTATTCCTACTATCTCTCCACAGAATCTCTTTGTCCATATCCTCATTCAAGTAGCCTTCTAATTCTGACCCACTGAAAGAGGTAGAAACTTTAAGAAGAAGTCTTTGTGTAGTCATTTCTGAGGTGCTTGGGGTTTGGGGGTTTTGTTTTGATAGAGACGATCAACTTGGGTGTTAGCTACTGTTTAGAACAGCTGCTGACTGGTAGATGAAAACATGTATTACTGTACAAAAAAATCATTCTTAAACATCCTGTATCCTAAAGCTCCGTGAAACACTTACTCGTGGTCTACTACAACAGAGCTGCTATCTCCATGTACAGTCTCAGAGTCACTACAACATAAATACGATACTCACAAGAGATGTGTTGACGTGTCTGTGCAAATACACGCTGCCTGACTGCACCAATGAGATCTCCTCCGCAACACGTTTAGCCGTGATCACTCCAAAGCGTATTGTTCCAAGGTAATCTGAAAGGGCCAATTTTCAGTTTTTAAATACAATTATACACACCGAACTTCTCTCCTGAAAGCCTCAGAACACCACCTTCAAACCAAACCACAGAACGTTGCTGTGTAAAGGCACAGAAACCTTACTGAATAGCAACTGCCAATATTGGTGATTAAGTGAGGCAGAAGAAAGATGACAAGGGCAGGCAACAAGAACAAACGTGTTCCTCTCCTGCACTCAAGGTATAAAGAATGTTAACCTGAATTGTCCCATTTCTTG
Organism: Theristicus caerulescens; assembly: GCA_020745775.1. Taxonomy (NCBI): domain Eukaryota; kingdom Metazoa; phylum Chordata; class Aves; order Pelecaniformes; family Threskiornithidae; genus Theristicus; species Theristicus caerulescens. The sequence goes on from CM036562.1 coordinate 98,156,698, forward strand.
ATTTGCTTATTAAATATAGAATCTGGTATCATAGAAGCATCTTGCTACGTGTTATGGCATCTCAAAAGCCAAGATGAGATATACGTATAAGGAAAATGTATGAGCATTGACTGTTTAGATGATGTACATTTACAGTAAATATAAATTATTTAAATACATATTATAGTATTTCTATATTTATAAATATGTACACACAAGGACAGACTGCTTCTCATCTTTACGTTGCAAAGAACTATCCCAACATATAAAGGGGGAAATTACAGAACAAAATCCAGGAGAACAGGCTCTATATCATATACCAAGTCAGTGGCACAGTAAAAATCAGAATAATGGTATCAATTTCCTTCATTTGCTGACAGGAAGAAATATCCCTCAAAAGTGCTAATCTTAACTTTAAGAAAGTTCTATCCACAATTTATGGATAAGAAAGATACCAAAAAGAAAGGTATTAATCATATACAAAGTTTACATATTTAAACACGAGTTTTTGTATTTTAGATTATTAATGCAAAACAACAGGGGGAGAAAGCCCTCCTCATCATGCTACCTTGTACCAGCTCCGTAACTCCATCCAGGAAAGCACTTTGTTGTTAAGTATTGACAAAGTCAAGTTCATCCTAATGCCTCTGAACCTGACATTTCAAATGTTGCACAAGAAAAACACTCTTGGATTCAACTTAAGGAAGTGCTAGTCTGATTATGGCTCTATATGGGTTGCAGCTACACATTTAGGTTTTTGAGGAAATCGTATCTTAATATATCCTTGACTAGCAGCCTGTCATATACTTTATTCCATGATGGCCAATCACATAATAAGCCTTTTATGTAAGCAATCCTCGCACTGTAATAAAAGTCAGTCTCATAATTAGATCAACATCAAGAAACACTCAGAAGGGATTAATTCCCAAGTTACGAAACACTGCAAAAAAATACAGAAGCCCATATATATAACTCATTCCCAGATGCCTTAAATTATGAAAATGAAGCTTTTACCTTTCTTTAATGAATGCAATGCTGACGTGAAGAATGTTAAATAACCGGGCGGTTGAGGTGAAGCATTGAACTCAAAATATCCTAGAACTCCAGGCTGAAATGATAAGAATTAGAGTTAGTTAAGCTATTTTCAAGTATAAATATATGGGGCACAGCAATTATTTGCCTACAGTAAAACACAACAAATTTTAAAAAGACAACAATGTTTACTGAAGAACAGTCGCTTTATGCTGCAAGAAAAATTTTAATATTAAAAGACTGAATGGAAATCAGTTCTAAAGTTGTCATTCAAAAGTTATGTATGAGAGAGGGGGTTTATGGCTGTAGATGCCTAAGTTTCAAACCGCATATTTCCCATGTTAGCTATTAAAGTTCACTAAAAACAATTAATATTTGCTTTGCAACTGTTTCTGAGTTAGTTCCAGCACCAACATAAGAACTATAAGCATCATAAATACTTCTTTTAGAATTGGAATATCAAATGTGATTTTTCAGAGTATAAACAACTTAAACAGTAACACTTTAATTGTTCGCTATGTTGCACATAATTAACAACTACATCCGAATTCACACATTTTGTGTGTGAATACTTGAACTGCTACGTCAACTTATCATCCCATCATTAAGCTATCAGTCACTGTCAATTCTATCAGTATTTCCTGAGGAGTCAGTGAGAGACCAGCTGCACAGAAATAATGAGAGTGCCCCATAGCCCACCTGCATATCCATAAAGTTCTTCCCATCGCCAAACAGACAATTCAAAGTTTAAAAGACTCATCTCTAAACAGGCCTATTGACTTGGCCAGGTCAATTCAGGATGAGAATCTGGGAGAAGCTGACTTGGAACAGAGAAGTGCATAGTCTTCAGACTTCTCTTGTTCCAAAATTTCAATTAAGTTTCGGTTTTAAATTTTGCAAAATATAATCCATTAAAAATTAATTATCTTTTTTTAACGCATCACTCAAATTGGCTTAAACTTTCAGGACAGAGTAAGTGATGGAATTTGGTTATTTTGTGTTACTTGTTTCCCAGTTCCACCAGTGCATACAGAAAGAGCATCTGATACACAAAGCAAGGGCACTCTAGGGATGGCTGCGCAACAGAAGATTCCAGACTCACCGGTCACCCTTCTGTGTGGCAAATATATTCCCACATAAGTATTTTCATTTGGTATTTTGGAGGCTGCTGTATTTTTTTGTTGAGTTTTCTAAATAAAATTTTTAATTTCTTTTTAAAACATGAACATACATTTTCCCTCTTACTGCCATTAGTAATATGAATTCAGTTATTCATACCAGCTAAATGAACTGAGCTAATTCAGTATGAATTAGCGATCTCAGGATGTTCGCCAATAGCAGCAACACTGCCCATTCCAACTAATGACCTGCTCTTTTTAGGCAGGAATTATCTTTCATGAATGAATGCTAAACACAAGACCCTTGTTCATAAAGATTCCTTATGAGGTACCCCAAGAAAATTATCAATAATAAAAATGAGATACAAGCAATTACTGAAATTTCTACAATAACAATTGTCAAGAAGGAAATAAAAATATAAATAAAATAGAAGTGAAAAAATACAGCAAAATAATAGCACTCATTCCTCTTTTTTAAACAACAAACAGGTTAGTAATTAGTGTTCATCTTTTTCTCCTAGTACCAAATTAAGACAGTAAAAAGAAACAATCCCTTATAAAAAAATTTTTAAAGCATTCGAGTGAACCAAAAGAAGGAGACAGGTAAGATGATCAAAATTTTAGTTTCCCATTTCCTAGGACCATTTTTTAATACCATTACTGCACAAAGCGAACTTATGGCACCAAACAGTGAATAGAAGAAGAGTGAAAAGTGACAGTAAAATGTGACAAGAAGCCAAATGTCAGACCTAGAAATATTTATAAAGTTATTAAAAAAGGTGATGTTCTGATTCTGACTGCCAGTTCTGTTGTGCCCTAATAGCAGCTTAAGACTTCTAGATCATGAAGAATTAGGTGTTTCCATGAGACAGTTTTGGAAAGTGGTTTTTTAATAAGAAAAAATTGAGTGGGAGAATATATACTAATGCTATATGCCTAATCAGTAATCTGGTTAATTAATGTCCTTTTAGTGATCATCCCAGAATAGTTAAAATTTCCTCCCTGTTACAAGCTGCAATTATACATATGAGGAAAGTGTCTAAAATGCTGTATTTCTTCTCAAGTACCACGCAAATTTTCCTGTTCTTTTGTCAGAATGAAGAGATTCACTTGCTAATGCCAACTACTCTGTTCATTTTAACAAAATTGAACACTTCCAGGTGCTAGCAACTAACAAGGAATCTTGCTCCGTACAAGTGAGATTCAAGTCTTACAGAAGAGAGACCTCGATGTAAATAAGAGGTTGCTAGTTTTGAATACAAGTATGCCAAGGGGAGCTTTGACGGCAGCAACTCCCCCTTCCTTTCATGTAAGAACCTCCAAAACAATCAAACAAACTGGTGTAGCAACAGCTACCTGCACACAGTTTATGTGGGGAGTAATCTACACACAAGCTGTTATTGATGATCAGCCGCTTCCAAGCAATCGTCTTGTGGAGTTATGGTTAACAATCTTCATGCAGGCAGTTAGGATCAATCAGCTGAACGGGTTATGACTTGCTGCTAGATAAAGCTGGAGGATAAAATATTGGAATGTGACATAGGGATAGTTTAAAGACACCGCTTTAGGAGCGCTGGCATTGCTAGAGTGGAGCTTTTCTTTCCATTAAACCATTTTCAGCACCTGCCTCAAACCGAGTGTCTGTAGGAAAGGTTTTAGAACAAACCTGAGGACATCAATAGTGAAGAGTCATTAGCACCATCTCCTAATGAAACTCATATATGGAAATACAGAATCACTAATTGTAGCGTAGCCTATTTCTTGCTTGGTCTCTACACCACAGGAATGGAAAGTGATGTGTGATGCCAATTAAATCCAACAAATAACAGACTTGAGAAGAAATCTCAACAATTACAGAACAGCAAGTTCATAGAAACTTTAAGAATTAACAGAGATCTTCAGGTGAGTAATTGTTATTGGAGAACAGCCACAGCACGGTTTCATTACTGAACCATGCCTCAAGTCTATCACAGTTCTTGGAAGGAACGAGCAAGCATGAAGATGACTGACCTACTGAATGCAGCATACTGTAATGCCCCAAGAGCTTACAAGAAGTTACCAAACACTTTGGAAGAAACTAAGGCGATAAGGAATAACACCAAAGGTCCTTTTCTAGATTAGTAGAAAAGGTAGAAAACTACAGGTAGAAGTTACTGTTTTTCCACAGTCAAAGACAGACAGTCAGGATGCGTACAGATGCTCATACAGTTCAACACTTCTATAAACACTTTAGAGAAGAGAGAGAAGGGCGAGGAACAAAATTTGCAAGGGTTATTGGGAATCATGGAAACTACAGCTGACTCAGAAGAGTTGCAGAAAGACAGTATTAAATGACTATGCGATGAAAGAGCCCTGAAATTTAAAGGCCAATAAATGAGAAGTAATGGGAACAGAGAACAGAAAAAACCCACAGCAACTGATCCGCTTTTACAATTATTCAATTGTTCAATTCAATTCAATTGAACTATTCAATTATTCAATTATTTCTATCCCAATTTGTATTTATTTATTTTTATGTTTTGGCTATATTGCACTGAGGTAAGGGAGATGATATTTTTTCAGAATCTCAGACTTGTGCAGGCAATTCCTGCCTCATTTTATCTGTGAGGACAGGAAAGAAAACAGCGAGAGGAAAGGAATGTGTTACCTCTGGGGACCAGAGGCAGCAATATTACATACCACTAATGCTGTACTGTAGAAATGCAAAGAAGAAACTGTTGATTGATATTAGATTAATTAAATTTACAAGGAAAAGTCTGTTCCTTTTCTAACAATGTTAGAAGCATTGTGTATCCAGAACTGAAAGCACATTCTCACACCACCATTTAACACAGGCACCACAGTACCCCACACGAGAGCGAGCTATTCAGTCAAAGCCACTTCTGAGTCAGCTCTTACAGAGCCGGTCCATGCTCAGGGAGCATTCCTACACAAACAGAGCAAAGGAGAAAGCTGACACCATGTTAAGACACATGCCAGCTACCTCCCAGAGAGACCAACGCCCCCCCCACCTCTCCCAAAGCCAGAAAACGATGAGCTCCCTGGGCACATTTGATTTTCCTACGTGAATGAAGCTTTTTCTCTGTCTATAGAAGCTGCATGGTTTCTTCCTCTCTGCCTCAGAAGGATGAGGCCATTTCTAGTAGCTGGGTTAGTCAGGTGAGGAATGAGACATGCCAGTTTGGATTCAAATGAAACTGTTACACCTCTGCAGTTAAGAAAACAAAAGTCGTCTGATTATAGGTACTTACAGGTACCTGGAGTTATGGTAGGAACTGCCTCTCTCTCTCCTGCTGTAACTTAGATCTTCCTATACATTCCAAGATTTTAACTGCCTTCCACATGGGATTTTTTCCCTTGCTCTTAAAAATTAACTTCTAATTCTTACCCAGTTCTAGTTTTGCACTAGTATAATTCCACAACCACAAAAAAAAACTTAAATAGTATTAGAAAATGCAGAATCTTAACTTTCAGCTCGTCAACCGGAATTTTTTTCACGGGGTTTGAGCGCCCTCTCGTGAGATCAATACAGCATCTCACGATAGTCATGATTTGGTTGAGGAACGGACATACCACCACGTAACTAACACCACTTGCTCTTACATTTAGCTGGATTCTGTTCATCAGTATTTCTTAGAAATAAAACCATGCTAATTATCATTTGAATGCAAAATAAAATATTGCTAGATTTCAGTATCTCTTGGTGTGGTTCAACTTACAAAAAAATGCTTTGAATGTTTATCTTGGTACCTTACAGCACTTGTTAGTTCAGGCATGCTGACATGTTTAATGGATTTTGATATTCAACCGAGTGTGGGCAGAGCTCCTGGTTTTCTTTGCTAGATGTTTTTTCTGTCAAAAGCTGGCTACTGGAATTTGAACACAAGATTAAAGCGCCAAAAGCAACACAGATTAGATGGAAAAGTCCTGGCTATCAGTAAATCAACAGGCAACAACAAAATGCCTTTGAAACAAGAAAATTAAGGTGCAGTAGCTCTTTTAAGTGTGAAAACACATAGTGAACAGAACTTCAGCTTGACACGACGCCCTGCAAATGAATCACTCATCTACTAATAACTTACCAACCTACTGCACACTCCAGATTATACACAGTGCTAGCCCTGGACAGAGGAACAAAACAATGAGGACCGAAAGCGAGTGACAGGCAACTGCTCTGCGACCTACTGCTTCCTTAATATGGGAGACCTTAATACCAAAGGAGAACGAAACAGCCGAGGAACAGAATGGGCGCTGCCTAAGTGCAGTCTGGGGATCAGCTACAAAGAGGCTCTTTTCGACCAAAATTTTCAAGTCAAAAGTAAATACCCCTAACGTAAGTTTGCACTACCCGTTCCTCAGCAGAACACAGGACTGCAAATTAGATACTGATGATAAGAAATCTTTCAGAAAATATTCTGAGCTTCAAATTAATTATCTTTTCGATGAAGAAATCAGAAAAACCTGCTCAAGCAGCAGACAGTGGTCAAAATGCCCAATGACCTATCCTTTACAGTCTTCTCTCCTTTCCCTTCTGCTAAAAATTAACATTTTTAATATTTAAAAGATCAAAAAGTCAAAGGCAGGCACTAGCCAAGGCTCTCAAAATAGCAATTAGTTTGTGCCATACATGCACTTTCTTAACGTACTCTACTCCTCAAACTTTCTCACTTCTTAAACACAGGAGCCACCTCCTGGATTGTATCTTCTCCTACAAAAGGTTCCTCAGCTTCCATGGAAAACATTAGAAAATGTTCACATTTCTAACTGTTTAAAATGATGAAACAACATGTTCATTTCTGGTTTAAAACTAACCTTTTCTTTGTGCCTGACTATGTTTCCCTCTCCATCCATCTTCATATACAATTCTCTATTTCTTAGGTCTTCTCTGTATCGCAGCTCCTCATCATTCAGATCACTCAGCATTTGCTTTTCTTATCCCACTCACCTATGCCCTGTTCCCTGAATGGATCTTACTGCATGAGTTGGCCGTTATTTTTGTATCCATCCCCTTCTCCCCCTCTTGCTTAACTTTACAGAGGCAAGACACTGAGCGCCTAGTGCCACGGGCTGGGAAATAACCTCAGCCTTCAAGGACTGCGGGGCAGCATGACAGATCAGACTCCATTCTTAGTCCGTTTCAGAAAAAAGAACCAACAAACGCTGAACATAAACAGAGACTGGGCATTTGGAGGCGCGGAATTTGAAGCAGAGGAAGAGGGGAAGTTTCAATATCAATATAAAAATACCTGTTCAATTGCTAAGCAGTATTTAAAAAAATATTTTCTGGTTCCCCCATAAATTTGTTTTTTATCTTAGTCTTTTTCCAATGGAAGTGCACCTCCTACTGTAAAGCAAATTTAAGCTTAATGCAACTGTGCTTGTTAGTTCCCTTTTGCAGACTACCAATAATTCACATAACACAGACCAAAAACCAAGCATGGCTCTTTTCAGATCTCTGTAGGAGGCAAAAAAATGACAGAGTTTTAGAAGGGTAAAACTGAAGCAGTGAAAGGACAACAGAGTTGCTTGTGATCACAGAAAGTGTCAGCATCAGAGACAGACACCCAACTCACTACTCCTGACTCACAGTCCCCGCTTAAAACACTGGAAAACTAAGCCCACAACTAGCTCCTGAGGGATAAACTGAAGCGCGAACAGCACGGCACCTACCCAGCGTGCAGCCCCTTACACTGTGGCAGCTCTCGTTTGACACCACAGTCGTGCTCCATCCTGCAGCAGAACCGCTCATTAGAAGATGCGCTAATTCAAAGAGGAACCCTGCTTCTGAACCACAGGAAAGCCCCTCCCATGTTTTGGCCGCTACTACAGCATCGATTTGTTGATGAGGTTTTCCATTCTGCTCTAATAGCTTGGGGTTTGGTAAGATGATGGTGTTTCTCCATTGTGCACTACAGAAATGAACAGTTATAGAGGGATTATAAATGGTTCTGTTGTAAGCGCATTTTGTCTAATTGGAAGTTATTAATCCACTAGTATTGCTATCAATCTTGGCACCTCTGAACACAACAGACTGAAAATTAATAAAACACAATGTACCAGTGGATTAAAATCATGGAGTTACAGCATACAAAGTCGTTAGGAGCTGTTATTTCAACTGATTTCACATTTGTTTTTACTTAACAGACTTATCTTATTAGAAAGGTTTAATATTCCTTTAAAAATTAAAGCAATGATTATATATTTCTCAAATGCTTTCCCAACTCAGTCTGCAAGATTTCTGCGAAAAGATTTCTCCCTTCTTTCTTGTTCATATGTAACTTTTTGGTGAGGTAACAACTTTGATTATTGTCTCTACATACTAAAGTACTGTAAATTAAGAGCATCACTGAATCGTAAGAGTCACTATACAGGGAACCAACATTATGAATTTGTCATTTGATATTTTTATGATTGTAACAAATTTACAGGGCACTGATTTCAGGATCCTGGAAATAAACTAGTACTTCGGAGCAGATCAAATTTAATCGTGAAACAAGTCAAACTCTTTCTGAACCACAGTGGTAAAGCTAGAGAAGAGAGACAAGTACCTCATAATTTGAGAGGAAATCTAGTAATTTTGATCGAGACGAGATGTAGAGTAGTGGTGTCATCACCCGGCGAACAAACTTTTCAATATAAACAGCACTCATAGGGCCTTTGTATTCAATTGGTCCAAAACTAGTACCAAAAAAAATAATAGAACATTAAGACTTAAATTAACAATAGAGAGAGTCCCTCCTGGGGGTGGCAGAGATAGGAGTTACATAGACAGCACGCTCAGCCTCTAGGGAATTGCTCTCTGTGTTAATTAACAGTGGCTTCTGTAATTGATAGAGGAGTTGTGTTACCAGACTGAAGTACAGTGCAGAAATTGCGACTAATGCAGTGTCTGTAGGTAGGTGTAGCGTGTTGGTGGGGGACGAAGGGATGGAGAGCACCTCTGAGCCCCATTAAAGAAGCTGGGAAAAGGCAGGTATGAATTATATGATCGTATACATATCTTTCTGCTTTGTCCGAAGTAAATACACGTGACTTAAAAATACAGATCTGAAAAATGTCACTATTTTCACTTGATTTTTTAACATCTTTAAAAAGTTCAAACAGAATCAATCTGAGAAGGTGCAATATTTTTACATAGACTTTTACAAGTAGCACTTAATAAAGCAGGGACAAACCCAGTCGCGCTGCTGATGAACAGACTCACTGAGTCTACAGTTTCTCCCCCAGCCATCTGATAAAACAGCTCACACCACGTTAGGCAGTGCTAAAACGGAAGGCGGGCTAGGCCTCCTGGCTATGATTTCCAGAGCTTCTCCGTCATCCCCTTGAAATCCTGCATCTGATTTATTAACATTAGGTTGGACAAAGCATCACAGTCCAAAATGAAACCAAACACAAAAAGCATGAGGAATTAGTCCATTCCCACTGAAGAATTTCATGGGATGCATTTTTTAATATAGTTTATTTTTCAGAGTGTCTGTATGTATATCAAACTCGCACTGAGATACCTATATTCAGATGCTTTGAAATGGTCTTCTGGAGCCCACTAGATTATTCTACATCCTACGCTGGTTTATTACAAACCTTTGTCTTACCAGCACCACGCACTGCTTCAACGTGTCACATGCCCAGTACACAACATTCGAGGTTTAATATCTCAGGCATGAGGGGTGCATTGCCCTTTGGGTTTTTATGAAGTATCACTATGAATTTATACCTCATCTTGTTGCAACTCTGTTTAAGGTTACTGGTAATACCCAAGTGTATCTATCTATTGTGTTGTAATTTCAAGATCAAATAAGTTTAAGTCAATGTACACCCAAGTGGGATTGTTGGTTTTTTTCATTACAGTTTGAATTATGCCAGTGCCATCTGTGTCTATTCCAAGTTCAGCTGAGAAAGATCAGGACTGTTCCTCCTCAATACATAAATCCCCCCAAAAAACCAAAATCAGCCTCTGTAATGGAAGAGAGCTGCAGTTCAAGACTAGAGCACACAAGTAAAACACAAGTGATAAACTACACAGCATCCAGCTCTATTGTACCTAGCATGAGAAAGTGTGTTTCCTTACCTTCTGCTCCACACAAAGAGAAGAAAATAAAGGATAACACATACAAATACTAAAAAGTAAAAGTGAGATTATATAAACTTTTATACAATGATATCTCAACATTTGGAGCATAAAAAAGTGAATGTAAAGTTCAAATTTAGAAGAAAGTCTTTAGTACATAGTGCCATTTAAATACACACTTAAATTCCACTAACTTCAACAGCCCTTAAGGACATACTTTATTGCTGTCACAAATTGGGACCAGTTGATATAATCCGTCTACAGAGCAAGCAGACAACTGAAATTAATATATAAATCTGAATTCTTTACTTTTCATCAGAGGCAGAACTTCCAAGAGATGCACAGGCAAAAGAAAATCTCCTTAAGGATGAAGCATTGTGCAGCATGTCATTTAACTGACATTTACAGCCCTTCTTGACACCTAAGTAGCGTACAGGATGAGCTTCACCCAGAATCTCCTCCTCTACACCTATTTACTATAGCCATAAATATAACATTTTCAAAATGCAACATTTTCTGCCATATCTCTGTTTCCCAAAACAACAGTAAGAAACGCAGACTGTACGTATGAAATCTTACCTCCGATGGTATAAGTGTATCACAGGAAAATAAAAGAAATGCTTCTGCTTCCTGCATTTCCCCTGGTTCCACCAGCAATTTACAGCCACAAACAGCACCTGCAAAGCAGGTAAAAATTCACAGCTAACAAAGTACATTACTGTGACCTTCTTTATCTAACACATATTTTTTCCAATCCAGTCCACCTGCTATTTTCAGTGTCTTTTCAACTCAGTATTCCGTATCTGCTCCTCTTAATTCTATCACACACGACTTTTTTTAAAAAATTATTATTATTATTATTATTATTATTAAAATTTTTTGCCATTTTGCAACAGCAATCCCTTTGGTCACTTTTATTTCTAGTTTTTAAGCTTCTTAATCTAAATCTTTCAAATTTACTAACTTAGTCATAATCCCTATTAATTACTTTTTCTGCAGAGTGGAGCTCAACGAGCAGAGGTTTAGGACAGCGGTACCCATGAAGTGTTCACAGGTCACCAACTGCTAGAAAGCAGCGCTACGGCTGCAATCTTACATGATTACCAGTGCCTCCAAGGATCCTGGAATGGGAAGCAAACTCCCTGTAATTTGTCTGAAGGCAGGTGAATAAATCTGAGAACACTTCATAAGAAGAAACTTGTAGAGTTCCCCATTCGGGAGCAGAAATAACAGACAACTGAGCAGGAATCACAGGTTTTCTCCATTTATCCTAACACTCTGTATGCTAAATTAAAATTAAGACGACTGGCTGAGTTACCCTAAAATGTCAGCATTCAAGTCCTACTGGTTCCCATGGGATGACAGAGATTAGCATCGGCCTGGAGATTAAAAAGCTATCAGGTCATGTTTAAGATTCGTATCTTCTCTGGAGTTACCTGGTCTGACAATCTGCTGGCCACATGCTCGATTTCTTCTCTTGCTGCAATGGACTGGCCACACCATGGCGCATAGAAGAAATACAGCACAATTTCTGAATCCTGACGAAGGTGATCTGCATAGTCTAATTGTCCCCGAAAAAGATCAATGACTGGAGATCTTGTGGAGAAGAAATTCACTGGAAGCTTCGCTGGCATTGTTACATCTTTTGCTCGGCTGCAGGAAGGAAATTAAGAGTGGTTATTGAGACTGTACAGCAGTAGTTAAAAAAGTGTGCCCAAAGCCCTCATTTTTAATCTTAGCAAAGGTCATGCAATGCCAAAACTTTAGATATCGATGCAAATGACTACAACTTACATTATCTGAGTTAGTTTCATGAAATACCATAAAAATCTAACGATCACCCTTAACGAGCTTTAGAAAGTCACGCTGTGATACCATGCACTACGTTTATGGGTATGTTAGCTCACACTCTTATTGCTGGTTGCTATAGAGCATAAAATTACCAGGAAGAGTGATTTCTTTGGATTTCTTCCCTGGCCTCATCCTCTTTTAACACTTGTACTTTAGGTAACAGCACCCTGATAAGAGAAGAGACACTGGTCATAAAGTTTTGTGATGTGATGTTTATATAAACAGAGACCATTACCCTGCCTTACGCTTTGCTTTAAAGTATTCTACACTTCTATTCTTCTATACTGTATTAGGAAAAAAATATGTAAATGTGCATTAGTTTATTTTTCTGCTTACGGCAGGGACTGCAAACCGTTCAGGGCACATTTCCTCTTCAATGTAAGGGCAATATCAACAAATAGAGTCTCGATTTAAAGAGATTATGACAGAGTAAGTTTCTTAAGAGAAATTAGTTTGACCAGTAATACCAAAAACATAAACCAAATACTCAGGAAATCATTTTCTATTAAATCTGCAACCAAACAATCCAGAACTCGGCGTTTCCAAGGTGCTCAGAAGTTATGGTATAAACTGCCTTAAATGCAAGTGAATGATCATATTCTCTTTTTTATGTTCTCTTAATTCCAAAATTTTCCACTAGCTATATTCCACTAGAGCAAGTCAGATTAAAAACTGGACCGCACCACTGTAATGTTCAATTTTGCCATGGTTCCTTATGTGACAGGGAGTTGTAGGAAAGACTGTGCATTCCTTTACCTTGTATCACAATAAAAAGCGAATACAAAAATCTTTTTACCTGATATTTGATCCTTCTCAGGTTACAATTTTAGTAATTGGGATAAAATTATTGAGCCCCAAACACTGTCAAACTCACACGTTAAGCAACCTCCTAACAACGCTGCCACATTTTCAAACTTTACAATCATTCTGGTCTGTAAGAAGTGCCTTTGTTTTTACAATACAGACCCACAGCTCTTCTCTTATTTCCAAGTTACTAAGCCTACACTTAAAGCTCAACATTTAAGAACGATTCCCAGTATATTTTCTAAAAGTTATGGAAATTCTTAATTCATATGTAAGAGACATACATAAAATCCAGACATTTTGTAAAATCCAGAATTTTGAAAATATTAACCGGTTCCTCGTGTTTACAGTTCATTAATTCCACTACTCACAAAATTATGTTTTCACACAGGTGACCAAAAATCTCATTTCTTCTATGGACTTCCACCTTTGTTCCTTCCCTTCTCCCTCAATCAGTAACCCAGCACCTCCTTCCCCAACCCTTCCATTCTTATGTCTCCTCACAACCCACACCTCTGGTTCCCTCCCCTTCCCGCGCCCCGCGCTTATCCCAGCTCCTAGCTTCTTCCCGTGATTTCCAGCCGCCAGCGGGACGGGACACGGCGCTGATGCGCTACGGCTCTGTCTCACAGGTCAGCACGCACGTGCCGATTAGCTGCCGAAAGCAAAACACGGCAGCTAAGCGCTGCTCTCGCACCAACACGTACTTCTTCAGAGACGTTACCTAGAATTTCTCCTCTTTTGGTTGTCCGTTTTCATTAAGCTAGTTAAATATGTTTAAAACTTCTGCTTCCTCTACTGAATTAAACCAATTGAATTGGTTTCAGAGTTGCAGCGCAAGCCTTAAAAATGAGGTACGAAACTGGCTCCAAATTGCAAGAAAATATAAAACACATCAACAGAAGTCCCATGACATGAGTGAGTCAGGAATTACATGGCTACCTTCAAATATGAAAAAAACTCCAGTAATCATTAAAAAACAAAACACAATAAATCAATAGCTACCAGCTTCTGAAGCTGATTTGCTCAGTAGCGTCTCCCTCTGCGATACCAAATGCCTAACAGAGTACTTTTACATAATTCCCAGGTTTACAAAGAGAATAATGATCTGAACCCCTAAAATTATACAAGTATAAACAGAGGATTACATAATAAATGATTATACAAACAGAATAATCACATACTGTTTATTGAAACACTGACTGTGTTATTTACCTGCTGCACAGAGCCTATAAAAACTTAAACTCGTTTCAACAGAACAACCTGGTAATAAAGGAAAGCACATGCAAGTGCCGGTAGGAGCAGCCCCTTTGACTGCAAGGTCCTCGGAGTGGCGTTGTCTCGAAAGACGTTTGCATAGTGCCAAAAATAATTCAGGTTCTGAACCACAGGCTTTCCATAATACATGGTAGGTCAGGCTTCAGCTGGCTATTCCTTGAGCCACTATAAACCTGCAATACCTCAAACCCCACTAACGGATTGCCTTGTAGGAAAGGAATTTTCCCTTTCCATACTTTTTAATCCATCGGTCTCAAAAGTTACGTGTTGTAAGCGTAGAGGTAGTAACTGTACTCTGGTGCTGAGAGTTGCTTGCAAACCGTACTGATGCGCGGTGAGAAACTAGGTACTGTAGTCATAGTTAACACGTGCCATTAACCATCCTCCAAACCGCACGTGGAATTTTTACCCTTGAATTTTCTATGTTTCTGACAGCAACAGAACAGCGAGTACTTTTCTGACATTAGTTTGTCTATTTCACTACAATCTGAAAAGCCAAAGCCCTTTAATCAAACTTCCCGTACGGGGTGGCGAGAAGCACGTTCCAAGCACATTCCGTCTGTGGGCTTTCCAATGCAGCCAGCAGGAAAACGAAAGGAACATGCAGGTTTTAAATAAAGGAGAGCAGGGAGAAAAGAGAAGCATCATTGTAAGCGTAAAAAAAAAAAAATTAATTTTTTAGTGATGGACAGTAAAACAGGGAGGCGATTAGGTTCAGAAATCCTTCACCATACATTCTGTAATATGGCAAGAGCTTTACTTTCATCTAAATTATCTGGGCACTGTGAGGCACAGACTCCTGGAACAGAGGCACTGCTGCTCGCAGAGCAACTCATTTCAGAGACTTAAAATTCACGGTGATTCAAATAACACATCCTCTGCGGACAGGTGAGAAAAGGCGGCCTTTGTGTTTTTCAGAAGCATTACCAGTGAATCAGGTAATTCTTGGAATAACAATTTGTCAGATTCTGCAGAACAGGGAAGTCATCAGATCCTTGTAGCCTTCTCCCACTCCCAAAATTAAACCCCGAATGCAGCAGATGTTCTTAAATTTATATAGTACGACTTGAAGCATCTAACAGTCACCTTGACCTAAAACCCATCCAGAACATCCAGATCCCAGCGCAGGCTCCAGCGCGGAGCTGCCCGGCTGCAGCACGGTGTCGTGCCTGCCGCGCGTTACCCAACCGCGCTTCCAGCTCCAGGCACCATCTGGTTCCAGGCACCCCCGTACGCCAGGCTCCCAGCAAACGGGAACCACAGAGACTTTTCATAGAATCATAGAATCGTTAAGGTTGGAAAAGACCCTTAAGATCATCGAGCCCAACCGCTAACCCAGCACTGCCAAGGCCACCACTAACCCATGTCCCTCAGCACCGCATCTCCCCGGCTTTTAAATCCCCCCAGGGATGGGGACTCAGCCCCTGCCCTGGGCAGCCTGTGCCAGGCCCTGACAGCCCTTTGGGGAAGGAGTTTTTCCCAATCCCCAACCTAACCCTGCCCTGGCGCAGCTTGAGGCCGTTCCCTCTCGTCCCATCGCTTGTTCCTGGGGAGAAGAGACCGACCCCCCCCAGCTCCAGCCTCCTTTCAGGCAGTTGCCGAGAGCGATGAAGAAAGCTCCCGCTCCCAAGAGGAGCACCATCAGATTGGGGGGAAAAAGAAAAATATCGCTAAACATCTTTCTGCCTGAAGCAGGTGCAGGTAATGGGGGTGTTGACACTAAGGCATGAGCCAGAAGAGGCCTGTTGCCCCCCATGCCAACGCAGGCGGCTGAGGAAGGGGTTTCAGCCCTGAGCCCCCTCGGTCCTTCCGTGGCAACGCGAGGTACGAGTTATTCTCTGGAAATGAGGAAAAACAGCTTTTTCGACAAATCGCCTGTCCCTCGGGTGCCTGTGCATCCGCGTACCACCCGCCACACCCCGACGCCTCCCGACGAAGGCCTACGTGTCTCAAAAACGCCGTCGCTTCTTCCCCACCCATGCGTTAAGGCGGGGAGCGGGGGCCTGCCCTCGCTGCCCCGCCAGCCCTGCCCGGGCCCGCGTCCCCCCGCCGCCACACCGCAGAGCTGGCGACGGTGCCCCCCCACACACACCGGGGAAGGGCCGGCGTTGCCATGGGGATCGCAATGTCGTCGGGCCCGGCAGGAAGACGTCTGTCACCTACCCCGGAACGGCCATTCCCGACACGACAGCACGGAGCGCAGGGCCAGAGCGGGCACAAGGGGTCGCGCCCCGGGAGCAGCCCCGGCCCGGCCCGGCCCCCCCGCAGGCCCCGGAGCGGCACCCCCGCAGGCGGCTCTGCCCCGGGCCTCCGGGGGCTACGCACCGCCTGCGGGAAGAGCGGCGGGCGGCCGCTTCCCCGGGCCGGGCCCTGCGTGCCCCGGGCCCGCTTCCCCCCCGCCATTACCTGCAGGTGACTTTGAGGGCGACGAGGAAGGCGCAGCCCAGCACGATGGCAGCGCCGCACAGCAGCTCGGGCCGCCGCGCCATCTGGGCGGCGCGGGGCCGCAGCCGAGGGGCAGCCGCGGGGCCGGAGCCGCCGCATAACGACATCACCCCCGGGCGAGGCGGGGAGGGCTGCGGGGCCACCGGGCCGCTCCCGCTCGCACACGTCTCCCTACCGCCCGCCTGTCAGCCGCGCCGGGGCGGCCCCCTCCGCCGGCGAACCCGCCGCCGCCACGTCGCGCCGTCCCGAGCAGGCGCAGAGGCGGGCGGGCCCGGCCGGGGCAAGGGCAGCCGGGGCGCGGCCCCCCGGAGGGAGCCCTCGGGGAGGCCGGGGCAGAGCCGGGCGCGGCGGCGGGGGAGGCCGCGGCGGCGGCGGCCTTCAGTCGCTCCCCGTCCTCAGGAAAAACGCGCCAAGGATCCCTTCGTTCGCCCCCCGCTCCCTGCGGAGGACAGCGGTAACGCTCCCGCCGCCGGGGTCAGTCAGCGACTCCTACGCGGACCGAGCCCCCCGGGGCGGCAACTCCCCGCCACCCCCCCCCCCCCCCCGCAGCCATGAAAGACCTGACACCGTCCTTACGGAACAAGGATTTCATGTTTAGTTTCGTCTAGAATTACTTCCAATAATTTACAGAGCACTTACATTGAACAATGAAAGCATAAAATTGAGAAAACAATCCAGAAAGGCACACAATACAATCAGGTTTTGTCACAGAAATCAACAGTGTCCATCGTACTCTATTTCAAGCTCAGTTTATTACAAACGGTGTAAAAAAATCAGCATTGCAGCAGGTGGTATTTTAAGCACCCAGCTAATTTTGTATGCGTACTGTACATGATATTTGCATGTACTTCAGCCCGGCCGGCGAGGAAGCGTCGCTTCGCGGGTTCCCCTCGCTGTCCCTGAAGCATTGGGTGGTGGTTTAATAGTCGTTGTGCTTTTATTTTGTGAACGGGACACGGCCTCCAGGCTCGCCATGTGTAAGGGCATCACTGGACTTTGGTTCAACACTTTTTACAGACACAAGATACGGCCAATGACTACATTCAAACTACTGAAGTCATTCTTAAAGCTCTTCTAATTATATACGGCCAGCCAATAACAGAGAAAAATACTCTGGAGAGGAGGGAGAAGCCAGTCATGGGGGGAAAAAAAAAAAACCAGCTTTAGCTATTTTGAATGAATGACCGAAAGAAGCTTAGTTAAAAGAAAAAAAAAAAAGAATTAAGCGAACACACAAAAAAGCTGAAAGCACCATCTGCAGAGAAGCCAAAACACGCCAGGAGCTCCGGCGCCTGTAAAGCCACCAAAAGGCTCGTCGGTGCGAAGTCATCCCGGCCCACGAACGGTTTTGCATCTCCCGTGGTCCGCAGGAACCATCCGCCTCCCGGCCGAGGGGGTGGTCGTGCCCAAGGCAAGGCTGAAAACGCCTCCCGGCGCCGCGCAGCTCCCAAACGCCCGTCTGCTTCGCAAGTTCGCTGGCCGTTTTTGTTATTTCAGTGATGCGATGAGCTAATGACAATACAGAAAACTGCAAACAAGCGGCTGGAGACACAAATACCAACTTATTACATTTTTAGCTACAGGTGCTCAAGCTTTTGCTAATAGGCAAATCATTGTTTGTTTGTTTTTACAAAATCTCAATCCTGAGAGGCTACATGCAGAAAACAGCTTTGTGTAAAGTTCTCTTTATTACAGGCAACATTAGTCCATACGATAATACACAATACTGACATACAAGTGTAATCTTTCAAAATCATCATTTAAACAGCAAAGACCAAGAAACAGAATTTTAACTACTTCATTTTCAAAAATTAATACTTTTTTCCTCCCAAGATCCTTTTTCAGTAAATTATATTGAAACATACAAATAGAGAAAAAATACCCATTCAACATATATTGTAGTTAAATGGTTATTTTGTTTAAAATCTTTAATAAGAAAATCCTTTTTAGCAACCTACATATAGATAAGTAGCAAACTTTGTTTTAAACAAATCCTCTCCATTAAAAGATCTGAAGAATTTTCATCCGTCATTTTCTTCTTAGCCCATAACACTCTGGTTTGTAATACCTTGATACCTTAAAGTTTTTCAACTGAAGGACTGATGCTAGGGGGCTTCCTAGATATTATAACCTCTCTTCCCCCCCCTTCTATTTCCTAACTTTCTGTCCAACAGAAGGTGAGTAAGCACGTAATACTTCAGATTTTTTTAATCACCACTCTGTTTCATGAGAGCATAGACAGGTCTGCTCAATCCCCCTAAATCTACTATATTTTGCTGTTCAGGAGGAACAATATATGCCAATAAAAGCAGAAAACCTGCAGCTTTTCTGTCACATGCTTTTGATTATTGTCAAATTTTCTGGTTTATGCTTCCAGCTGATAACATGTATGTGTCATCTCGGTATTAGTTTAAATCTTTAAACAAAAAACTATATTTTCCAAAGTCATTATCACTGGGAGCAATCAAGTGGTCTTTTCTTGCTTTGCTGAGCTTCATTCTTAAAACTTGTCTTCGTTCTTCCCACTCATGGAGTTCGGCATTTCCATGGGCAAATTTACAGTTGTTTCCTTCAGTGCAAGTACCAGCCATATATCTGTTAAGACAGATTTCAAATAGTGTTTTCACAGAATTATCACGATCGCTATTGTATCTAGGTCTTTTCTTCTGGTCATGGTTTTCAAATACGCTAAAATATTAAGGACAAAAAAATAATTGGAAGAGGATTTACGTTTTAAGTAAGACAATGCTAACTCTGTTTAGCATTTGGTTATATTTTTCTTTCCCAGCTGCCAAGTATTCCTAGAGGACAAGAGGCGGCTCTTTTCTTTCTGTTCTTCATGCTCCTACTTTCCTGAGTCATTTAATGCTTGAAACCTTTAATTTCATCAGGCCAAATTATCAGGTAAATGAATACCTTATTTAACTCACTAAGCTGAAGAACTACTATTGTTAAAAAATCCAACTAATTGATAACCCTTCGTTAACTAAATTTGGTTTTTAAGTACTCGATATGACTTAAGAATCTCTTTTATCCTAGTATTTTTGTATTAAGTTATAAGCGTGCCAGTTTGTATTCACTTTATACTGCATATCCGAGGTCTGTTAGTGTTCAAAACATCAATTACATGTAGGATGTTACTTAAAAATCCAGTGAAGGGGGCGCGTAAGCTTCCACGCAAGGACTGCAACCAAAACGTAACTTGCTTTAGATGCTGTGCAATTTCTCAAGAGCTAAGGCATTCAAAATCTTTCACCTGAAATGGAGTAACAAAGGTATCCGTACCAGCGAATTGAATCTTTTAACTCCAGAACGCAGATTCCAAAGTTTTTAGCCTTCCAAAAAGATTCCAACAGTGGAAAGAGCTTTCAACAGGTTTACAAAAATCTCCTGCAGTCAGGCAGACAGGCTGCATTTAAGAATTAAAGGGAGCAGCAAAACATAAAACCAATGCTGGGGGAAACCAAGAGGTCTTGGAAGTTCTCTTCCACATGTTCATACACGATTTCCAATAACAATACTCAATTTTAACAAATTTGTTTTGATGCTAACGACATTTCTACTTGCCTTAAAGCTCCAGTATCACTGTCCAGCTAGGTACTGTTCTCGTGTTCCACGGGTAATTAATATGCAGATGCCTAAGTAAACTTGTAATAATACCAACAGCATTTCACACAGCTGCAATGAACTTGCAACCCTTTATATTAACATCGCATAAGCAATGAATTTGGTTCCACAATTAGGCACCTTGTCGCTCCCTGAGTTCTAACAGTACGTGTCAAAATACTGTTAATTACTTGCTTTCTTGTTGAAAGATGTGTGCAAAGCAAGAAATACTAGAAACATTGTCTGTTAAAACTAATAACTGCCTTAATTATTTACACTATGAACTGTCATTTTTCAGCATTTTTGACATCTTAAAAACCACATACCTATCACAAATGCTAAAATATCCGGTTGGAAAGCGATACTGCCAGCAGTTCTGATCATCCTCAGTGTGGAAAACCTTCTCTTTATGCTTTTCAGAAGAAATGTGACCCTGCCATTGCTTCTCACTATTACAGTTCTTCCCACACATCCAACAGTGAAAATCCACCTGTTTTACAGGGAATTTGAAAACAAAACATTGAGAATTCAATACTGTAAGCACAGAACTCCTCCTAATACATTCTGAATGTTTTCTTTATGTTGGCCTGTAAATTGTTGTTTACCTAAACAGATAGAGTTATTTCAACAATCACCTGAAGTTTATGATCTCCAGTGGCTTTAGAGGATTCAGAAGAACTGCTTTACAGCCTCAGTTAAAGTTTGCATTTATTGTAGCTAGCTATGATTTAAGGAAGCACCAAGAAAATAAGGACAACAACAGATGTTACTGACTGGGAGGCAGGGGGGAACCCAAACCAACAAACCCCCACAGGTTTGAATTTAGAATTATGCCTATGATTACTTACTGTAACTTCAGCATAGTCAGTCGGCATGTGAATTTGCTTCCCGTTTTCTTTGTTTGCCTGAGCAGCCGTATCATCTCCTTTTTCTGGTTTTTGACTTTTTAGCCATATGTCATACAACTGCTCCAAGTCTTGAACTAATGAGAGCAGAAGCTAAAATAAGTAATTAGCAATTAAGGCAAGAGTTTGAGAATACTAGATAAATGACTGAGTTTGCAAGCATAATTCAGTCCCCGCCTATTATAAGAAGAAAAAAGGAAGGACACAATGCAGACAGTTGCACAGTTTAGAGATAAGAGCCAAGAGGAATATGAATCTCTGGCTACTTACCAAGACCCATTTCTGCCTATCCAGGGGGAAGCAAGATGTTACACATTTCTGAACAGGCACCCAAAGTACCGGTAACAACCGTGCCGCCGTGTATCAATATCTGAATTTCAAAGTACTAATATAAAGTGTGCTACAGTTTTTGGAAAATCTAGTCTGCTTTCTTGCAGACCATGATATTATCATTTATGCCATTTATTACTTCTGATTTTCGATTATTTCTCCCCAGTAACACGCTAATGGGATAACAAGTCAACAACAGAAAGCGGATAGTAATTCCTAGTAAATAACATGGAGGGGGCGATATTCTTCCACAAATAGCTTGCCCCCGTATGTTATCAATAGAATCCTAGTGTGTGCATGTGGCAATAGAGTATAAACACCAAACAATATTGCTGCATGGATCAATATACTATTTCTAAGCCATCTAAAAAAAAACTGATAGAAGCTACTTCATTGTTAAAAACACATAGAATCATAGAATTGTTAAGGTTGGAAAAGACCCTTAGGATCATCAGGTCCAACCACCGCCAAGTCCACCACTAAACCATGTCCTCAAGTGCTGCATCTCCCCATCTTTTAAATCCCTCCAGGGATGGGGACTCAGCCCCTGCCCTGGGCAGCCTGTGCCAGGCCCTGACCACTCTTTCAGTAAAGAAGTTTTTCCTAATATCCAACCTAAACTTTCCCTGGCGCAGCTTGAGGCCATTTCCTCTCGTCCTATCGCTTGTTCCTGGGGAGAAGAGACCGACCCCCACCTCTCTACAACCTCCTTTCAGGTAACTGTAGAGAGCAATAAGGTCTCCCCTCAGCCTCCTCTTCTCCAATCTAAACAACCCCAGCTGCCTCAGCCGCTCCTCGTAAGACTTGTTCTCTAGACCCTTCACCAACCTCGCTGCCCTGCTCTGGCCACGCTCCAGCACCTCCATGTCCTTCTTGAAGTGAGGGGCCCAAAACTGAACACAGTACTCGAGGTGCGGCCTCACCAGTGCCGAATACAGGGGCACCATCACCTCCCTGCTCCTGCTGGCCACACCATTCCTGATACAAGCCAGGATGCCATTGGCCCTCTTGGCCACCTGGGCACACTGCTGGCTCATGTTTAGGCAGCTGTCAACCATCACCCCCAGGTCCTTTTCAGCCAGGCTATTCTCCAGCCACTCCTCCCCACGCCTGCAGCGTTGCCTGGGGTTGTTATGACCGAAGTGCATCAAGCAACAAATATATAATATAGCTATTTTTATTTAATACTGGTTTTGAATACCCAGTCTGGGCTTATTCAAATTTTAAAAAAAAAAAAAAAAGGCAACTGCAAGGTTTACTACAAAAGACAGTGAAAGAAAGTGGATTAAAAAGTAACTGAGCAACAAGAATGAAAAGCAGAACAGTTAGATTTACATCATGTTAGATTTACTCTGCTACTTACTGCTGTTCTCCTTCATATAGGTCCACATCTCTCTCTCCTCAGGACTGTGAGCAAATGAGCAGTTTCCATCATACTGACATTTCTTGCCTGAAGCAATATGATTGCACAACTGGAATGTGAATTTAAAAAAAATATCCTTATGAATGTAAAGTAAAATGGATGATAGTAGAAAATTTTTTTTTTTCAGTCCTGGCTAGTGTTTCCCCTCCCAATCAGACATTTATATCACATGAAAAATAAAATCATGTTTATTTTATAAAAAAACTCATATATTGTAGTTAGAAAAAGCAAACTGCTGGAAGCAAGTACTGTGACTGCTTTTTGCCTCCTACCAGATTACCACACCACAGATACATTTAAACCATTTCTGAATTATTTACTGGAAATACTAAGAACTTAGTTAAATGAATTAAAAAGTTACTAACTTCCACTCATGAGAAAAGGCTGCAGTAATAACATGCGAGATCAGTGCTTTTCTAAGGCTGAACTCTGTAGAAACACTAAAACCATATTCCCACCAACTCCCATGGGAATTTCTGCAGAACTGATAAAACCAGCCCAACTACTAGTATCTTCCAGTTACCCTGTTTTCTTAACTAAAACGTTAGTTTTAGGTTAACATACATCAAATTGCAGAGGCACTTGTTTCTTTGCGGGAAGAGGACGAATGGTCATCCACTTCTTACGTTCATTAGACATTACTAGCACCACACGGCGATCTTTGGTCCATCTAAAAAACAGACGCAGTCAGTGAAAGAAAATACTATTAAAAAAAGACGCACTGTGTACACAGAAACAGAACCAGGAAAGCCCAGAAAGGTTCTTTATAAATCTCAAATATATGGTGAAAGCTTTAAGTAAATTCTACTAAAACTTTACCATAACTGATAATTAAAAAAAGCGAAACCGAACAGCCACCAAAGTGTTTCTCATTACCAATTATTAACATACTACAAAGAGAAGACTGTGTTCTGCCGCAGTATGTTTCTTTTAATTCCTTGTATGACTCTTTCCTAAGCAGTAACAAAGTTTCCCAAAAGAGGTTTCAAATGGCTGACAAAATGGTAAAGTTTGCACTGTTTGGTCTTACTTACGGGTGCCTTGCCTTTGCACTACAGTATTTTTTGTTTCTGTCTGGCTCATTAACTTGACCATTTCTCCAGCACTGACCACAAACAAACTTCATCTTCAAATTAAGTGATCCATATTTCATTTGGTTCCCAAGGATCTTAAGCCAAAAAAATAACAACAACAGTAAAAGGTATTTTGTATCTGCAAAGAAATCCATACATAATTATGAATTACCCCCTATGGTAGAAGTTTACAACACATGTCCGGATGCAGATGTTGCACTGCATGCCTTGTAATAGTTTAGTTTGTAATTTCAAACTAGACATTTCTTAACAAATGCATTTTTATTTAACTTATTTCTGATTTAGGTGCATGTAACCAGAAGTTGTGGTAATATATACAAACTAAACACATATTGAAAAGATAATTAATTGCCCTATGGCAGCTGACTTTGAAATCATATTTAGGTTTTATGTTCCGCCTATGACAGAATAAGCAAAGCAAAAAAGGAATTGCATAGAAGCAAAGCAGGCATTTTAGTGTAAGTGCAGCAAGCCGAAGAAAGCCTACAGTGAAAGAGATTATTTGAAGCGACCATTTAAAAAGTAATTTCTAAAATAAGCTACATTATACACAGACATAGAAAAAGAATTCCCACCAAAGTCACCGTAGAATTAGTTTAATGGAAAAACGAAAATACCTGTGATCCATGCGCACTAGCTTCCATGTTCTGCCAGTATTTCTTTGATTCTTGAACAATAGTATCATGTGAAATACCTGTAAAGGAAGGGAAAAAGTTCTTGAGCACTTATGACTGTTGTAGAATTACAGACGTGCTCAAACTGGAATGCTACCGAAGCCCCAAAACTTTTATCTGTTTTTCTTTTAATATATTGTATACATGTACACACACTCGTGTGGGTGTGGATGTGGATACACATTCACATCCATACACACACACGTATATATACTTAAAAATCTCATGAGGGCCTCCAAAATGGAAATTTTGTATGTATCATCACATTGAAAAGCAAACATAAAAGTTTTTTAAATTACAGATTGCTCAAATAAGTTAAGGTGCATCTTTGAGTATTTATTTAAACATAAGGTACTAAACCTCTAATGACAATTTAATTAGAAAAGCTACGTTGTACTTTTGTGGTCTGTGGACCACAGAAAAAATATCCAAAATGCAAGCTGACAGACACTAGATTGCCCCTGCCTTCTTTACAAAGATTTTAAACAAGCCCTGTTAATTAGGTTTTGTTTCAGGAAAAAAACCAAAATATCTTATAAATACTTTGGCTAAGATTCCTATCGGAGCGATACAGTGTTCACGCATACTGTAACATTTACTGCTCTAATTCCACACAAATACAGACTGTCATCTCTGTTTGGATTGAGGGTTGGCAAACTGTTTCTTTCCTGAGGCAGCATTCCTTTACTTCCCACACCTTACATTCAGGAGAGGAACCGCATTCAAAGAGCAGAGACTGAGCTTTAACTGACTTTGGCAAGGCATGAGGGCAGCATGAACACATCATAAAATAAAAAATATGCCTTCTGTGGCGCATTAAGTTTCTTGGAGAACCCAACCTTTACTTCAAAATAGAAATTATAGAGTAAGTATTTGCTATCCTTGACTTTGTAGGGGCAGCTGGTAAGAAAATAACTGTTTTACTTTCACACAGAAACTTCTAAAGGCTCATCCCAGGAGAGAGAACAGGAAATCAGCAAAGAGGTCTCCCTCTGTTTGACTTTCTTCGTCCAAAATTTTCAGGTCAGTATGACATCTCGTGTCAGTATGCCTGTACTAGAATCTAGATAGAAAGCTGAAGCAAGGATAAATCACAGGCATAAAGGGGCAAAAATGCCAGAAGCTGTAACACATTGGGATTGCCACATTTCCATTTCTCCTCCATGCATCGCAATGATCCCACGTGATTACTTAATGTGTAAAGGACCACTGTCATACAGAGCAAGGCAGGAAGAATGAGCAACTGTTATGGGGTACAAATTATTTATTGCTAACAGTTCAACGGCTTTTTTTTGTGTTTGTTTAAAAAAAAAAAGTCCTGGAGAGTTTGGAACTCATGACCAAGGAACGGGCTGTAAGTACAGAGACGTGTCGTTCAAAAACAGCTAGAAATGCAGTAGTAAAATTTGTTATCCTCAAAGAGGCCAACAAAAACAAGCCAGATCAACAAAAGGCAGCCAAAATGCCCTGTGTAAGCAAGAACAGCAAAACAGTTAAATTTTATCAACACATGCACTAATGACAGAGCAGCGAACTGGAAAGATTTCTTTTCTGGCTCAGTATTTAAGAATATCAGAACAGCAGTAAGCTAAAAGAAAGGTTTAACTGTGGCAAAACCTGATTCTTGTACTGGGGGATGGAGGGAAACAATGGCATAAATATTTCAAGCTTTTCTTTCAGTCCTCTGTGAAAAAGAAATTTGATCAAGGTCTTCCAAACTTCGAAGGTTTAAAAAGAAAAACAAATCTAGTTTGACTTGGATTTAGTATCTGCTCAAGACTTGTAGTTTTATTTCCAGAAAAAAGAAAACTGATCATAATGAGCTGTTTTGACAGTTTTTATTATCAAAAACTTGCCAATTTCGAATAGCTAGTAGCCTACTCAACACTTTTTATCATAGTTACATTACTGTTTATTGAATATGCTCTATAAAAGATTCCAGCAAATTGTAAGTGAATGCACTGATCCCAACTTGCTCATTTCAGAAGGGAGCTGAGACAAGGAAGAAGTGGCATTACAACAAAGAGTAAAGCGAGCATTTTACCCAACATACCTGTTTCCTTTTGCATTATCCAGACTTTAAGCTCTACCAGACTGTGAGCATAAAAGCATTTATCCTCTCGTAAACAGCCATAATGCACCTCATGCCTGCACAGGTCAAGCTGACATCGAACTTGAAAAGGGCGGATTTTGGAATATTTCACCATAGTTTCTCGCAAAATGTGGACAAGGCACCTGTTTTGAAAACAGTCAGTTTTAGATATTCCTTAAAATGACTTTGTTCATGTGTGGAAAAACAAGTAAAATAACCATTCCTCATCACAGCTTATTCAAATGACTTTTTAACACTTTTTACTTGAAATCAGAAAGCTAAAAAAGTTTCCAGAAAGAAGTAGCATCTAATGATCGTTTCTAGGCTGAGTAAATCAACATCACGGAACAGTACTCTTGTGAAATCCAGAGGTTCCTCTTCTGCAAAGCATTACTGAATTCAATCCAGCTGGATCACTGGTTTCCATGAGGGAAAGCGTATCATGTCCACTTTCAAGTATATATCCTGATCTAATTACAAACACAAGTACTTATTCTTTTGTAGAGCACCATTAAAGAAAGAGTTGATACATCACAGTAACAGCCTAGCTCCTATAGCTGTAGTGTTTCCTCAATATAGAAAAGTGGAGAACAAACAAGGCAATTAAAATGCTCCCACTTACGTTTCCATCATATAAAAATGTAAGTCTATTAATTCTCCTAAACTTAATTAACACTATTACCTCTATGAAGTCTTTGTTAACTTTCAAGGAATAATTAAAGACACTTTTCTCACACTATTTTTTACCAACTGAATTAATACGGACTATGGTCTATTTCAGACACTGTAATTAAGGTAAACTGGTCTTAACTGAGTTAAAACTACAGCAAAATAAGCAAAACAGACCAAAGAAAGAGCAAAAACTTAGGAATTCCTATAGTAATTTAACATCACACATCTATTTACATCAATGCAGCTCACCAGGTAGATAAGCTATTAACAAACTGACACCAAAACCAGCAAGATTCAAACATGAGGGTGGATACCACAAATTTTGAATGCATTGATAAAGAAAGAGTTCACTTTCAGTTTAGTTACATGAGACAATCCTTGTTCAGTAAGTTTGTCTTACCAGTACCGCCAAAGCGTAACAGTCAGCAAGGAAGAGAAGTTAATCAACAGGTAAGAAATGAAAAGTCAGTATTAAAAAATGCCCTGAAACCTTTGCTTTTAATTGGAAACTTAAAGAGACGGTATTTCAGACGTACTTGTTATTTTCAAAGTCATGCATAGCAGGGTGAGAACAAGAAGATGAGTTATCCTTGTTCCTTTTGCTTATTATTCTGGGTTTGTGATCAAAACATTTCTGGAATACAAAAATAGGTAATTAAAGAGTATGTATTTTATACATTTAAAAATATACCTTACCTTAAAGATTTTAA
Source organism: Theristicus caerulescens (assembly GCA_020745775.1). Lineage (NCBI taxonomy): Eukaryota > Metazoa > Chordata > Aves > Pelecaniformes > Threskiornithidae > Theristicus > Theristicus caerulescens. The sequence goes on from CM036562.1 coordinate 98,184,782, forward strand.
CAGAGACTTCAACTAGTCTCTAATCTAAAGCTAGCCAGATTACTACTGAACATGCATTTCAAAATTTACAAAATAGTCAAGCATGAACCAAAGCATTTCCTTCCAGGTAACTTTATTATCATTTTTACTGTGTCATTAGAAATAAAGCAGCACCTCACAAAGAAACATAAATAATCCATGATGTTCTTGAAGAAGTCGGGACACAGTCAAGTTGATCTTTCCATTTCCTCCAAAAAGAGCTTCTCGACTAAAGGCTCCTTTGCGCTCCAGCGTCCACACATCTATCTCCTCTTGGCAATACGCAAACGTGCAATGACCCGGATATCTGCATTCCTCTTCAGCAGCAACATCTAAAATGATAACATTGAATATGACATTGCTTTTACACAACTTTTATTGGAAATTCATCTTAAAACTCCCACTATCTCCATTTCAAATGTTTTTAATAAAGAAGCTACATCTGTTGTAAATGGGTCAACTTAAGTCTAGCAGACAGAAGCAAAACCTTATGCTGAAGGACTTGCTGAAGACGTAAAACTCCTCAGAAAGGCTGACACACACCTCCATCAATTATCCCTTTCTAGTCTAGGGCAACAGTGCTGAGAATCCAGAATACCCTTTGCTTAAATACAGTCAGATATAGCTGTTAATTAATCCACAAGTCATCTTGCTTACATCGTAAGCAGAGGTTCATGCTGCAAAACTCGAACAAGAATGCTTTGTTGTTGTTGTTTTGAACAGTAATAGCCCAGCACTCAGAAGCAAAATTATTCATGATGAAGAACAGTACAGAAGTACAGTGCATGTTCTCCAAATAATCATGTTAATGGTCAAAATACGGCTTTCCTTACAGCCTTTGAAAATATAAACAACCCAGTGAACTTCCTTCTCCACCTCCCATGAGCAAGAATAAAAACTCATTCTATACTTCACTGTGGCAAGGCTAAACTATATTACTTTGAGTGTAGGCATTAACATTTTATATCTATAACACGTACCTTTACATATATAATATGGTCCCACATACTGTGTCTTCGTTGGTCTTGGACGTATTTTTTTCCATGATTTATCTTCAGAGTTTTTTATTCTGCCAATTAGAATATCCTTCTTACATTTATGTTCTAAACTGGGATGGTAAGCGTAATCCAATAATTTAGGACCTGAAAAAAAAAATCACAGAAAATGGCTTATATTTGCATAAATTGCAGCATACTTTAAACATTTCCATACACAGACTGGCACATAAGCCCAAACACAAAGTACACGAACACACTGTGTAGAATTCCTACTTGCACCAGCAACTCTGAAGAACCAAAAGTCATTAACAAACAGCCATGTCGAGCAGAAGAGAAAAAAAACAACCTGAATACTTACAAAAAGACCGGTGTCAGCAAGAAAAAAACCCACAAGTTATTTGGGGAGGGATGTTGTGTTACAACCTTAAGACTACTTTGGGACAGCAACAAATTGCTGCCTTTTTTCAAATTCCAAAGTATACATTTCCATAACACTAATTTAAAACTTAAATTGCTTATTTATAGTAAGTCAATGCAGATGAATTCCACGGATCAGTAAATGGCTCTCTTAACCTTCAACTTTCGTTGTATTAGAACAGTTACTATGCTCAGAGACAAACACGCTGCGTAAGAAGTACACACGTGGCAAAAATAAAAATGCCAATCCCAGAACTTTGTGATTTTGAAAACAAAAACATGCCTAGCTTTAAACTCTGCCTTTAGGATGACACTAAAGTGAAGATTACATTACCACTAACATGCAGAAATCGGGCAGGGAGTCTGAAGATGAGCAATGCTCAGTGAATTTTGTTATTTAAGGGACTACAAAAACAAGCGTGTGACCCAGTTTCCCTAGACAAGAAGCTGATGGAACAGTACAATTTCAAAAGTAGGTAGTAAAAGCAGGAGACACCTAAGGGCTTTGACAGAGATGCAAAGGAACAGAAGAAACAGATGCTTGGATACAAAAAGTCAAGATAGGAACGTGCTAAGTACTTCCACCAACATTTTATAGCTCCTGCTTTTAACAGAACGTGTTCTATGATTTTTCAAACATCACATCATGGATTTTTCTTGTAAAAATAATTTTAAACTAACATAAAAGTTCTTAAAACTACAATAGTCATCCCCTAAATGTCTTGATACAATCCTTCATAAGATCCGTTACTACGCTGCACTTTATTAGTATATCAATATCAGTGACACCTACGACTTGAAAGACAACGCTTATTTTTAAGATTAGTCTTAATAAAAGCTATTGCCTCTAGAATGCGGCTCTGTTTAACAGCAACAGCTCAGGCCTAAAAGATTAGTTATATTAAAGCCCAATACTGGTTAAGATCCTTTGAGTCAATACAGTGGAGTTAATTATTACTAAGGTTTGGAAGCCTCAGGATTACGATTTAGAATTAGTCTGAAAGAACAATAAAACAGATGGGATGTGAAGGTTACCAGGTACTTTGAACTGCGGTTCAATTCCCCATGGCCAATCAGAGAGAGTACTGCGAGTTTTTTTTAGTCTTGAGCAAAGGTGTCATTCTTCACAGTACCCTGGGGGTTGGGAGGAAAGCGAATACAGAATGTGAACGACCTTGCATAGCAAACCTACAGGCTGGGGAAAGCGTGTGGTGATTTGTGGTGGGTTTAGGCATCAAGAATCTATTAGGACGAGAAATAGAGACAAGAAGAAAGAAAATAAAATACGTTCTTGGAACATTTTACCAGTTCCTTAATTATAAGACCGTACTACATCTGCAAAGAACAAGTCAGGATTAACAACGTTTAGGAGCCAACAGTATTTTAACTTACGAACACTATAATTTTAAATGTATGCTTTTTAATTTTTTAAAAATCAACCCAATTGAGCCCAAGAGCCCCTTACCTTTTTTGACAAAACATAACTGGCAGGCCTGTCTTAGCTCATGTGTGCCTTCTAATGGGTTTCTTCCCGCAAGTGCTGAAGATACAGGTATATTAGCAGTTGCACTGCTAAAAACATTTGGAAAGTCATTTCTAGCTTGGCCTGCAATTCCCATGTAATTTTCAGACCCAAACAAACTACTAGGGCCATTTATCTGTTGGAAGAAAGCATGTTTTACTCGATCCATAGAATTGAATTTATCTACAATTAAAATATAAACCACTGAATTTATTCTTCAAAGCATAAGAAAGGCTACACACAAAAATTCATAATACAAACTTAACCACATGTCTAAGAAGGGGACACAGAGTTTTTACAAAAGCTGTATACCCAGCATAGACTAAGCATGTGACAAGACCCAACCCGGTACAGGGAGAACAACAGCGCTTGCCAGGCTCATTATTACTCCCTCCTGGCTCATGAGGATGCAATCTTTCATGCCACCCTTCCCCGTGTCATCAATGGCCAGTGGCATGATTGAAAATATGCAACGTGAGCAGAACACGGAGACCAGACGGATTCTCAGACACGAGGCCACCTCTGCTCTGCTCCTGTACTATGACAGTTCTCCAGGATTCCTAACATTTGGCACTCAGATTATAAGAGATCTTCTCTCTCTTAGGTTGGTTATTTTACACTTCCACGGTATTTTACAGCAAGTTCCTCAGACTGGAGAAGTGGCTATGACATCAGTCAAAGTTTGCATATATAAAACATTTGTAAATTTTTTCTCATGTTCAGTTACTGCTGCTGTGAGCTACTGTACAAGTGTTTTCCAAGCCAGAATCATATTTTAATGGCAAAAGCGCCATTTTTTAAAAATAGAAACTTCTACTGTAAAAAATTAAGATCTATGTTAAGCCTTCAAGGCATTAATATTTGAACCGATAGGAAAGAAAACATGAAAAATACTTACAAACAATGGGGAATTATTGCTGCTAAGTGTTGGTGTTCCATCCCTAGAAGCTGAACTCGAGAGGTCTAAAGGAATAAAAAGAAGTCTTAATTATTTCAGTTCCCCAAAACACCCTATGCAGAAAATTATTTATCATTCCTGAGAAGTAGAAGTATCAAAGGTTTGGTTTTTTGACAAACACCAAAGGTTTTTTTTGTTTGCTATGGTTGGTTTTTTTCAATTATGTACAAGTCCCTTGTAAACATCTGGGCTGAAAAATTACTAGGTAATCATCTTCAATATAACCATCTGATTAACATCAGCAGTAGCTTCACAGGCATATGCTGAAGCAACATGAAGATACTTGTGCAGCGCAAAAAGGGTCGCTAGATAAGCAATATCTGACTATCAAAAGTGAGGAGATGAAAAACGGTTAAGAGAATTCTTCTATTTTTAATTTTATCGTGTAAATTTGGCTTCGCTCTAAAGAGAGCATGCTCCTGTAACACCGGTAATTAGAGACAAAACTTTAATCTTTTCTAGTTCGCTGGCTATTTGTATCTTGTCATTTCACATACTTGATTTCACTACATGATTATAGTCCCTAGAGTTTGAATCCAAACATGTAATACTGGTATCTTTTCAGATTAGACAGTTATATTAGCCTATATTAGCCTTATATTAGTTATATTTAGAATTCTTGTTTATTGCCAAATCATCAGACACGGTTTAAGCTGTACGAACACCTTTGTTTTTAAAAAAAAAAGTTTGAAGGAACATGGTTCCTTCTTTACACTTATTCACCTGAAACAAATAACTTACACGATAAATGCAGAAAAACTGAACAGAGGGAGCCTGGAGCACGCTTATGCAGGCCCCAAGTAAACAAAAGCTTTATTTATAAATTCTTGTGTACAACCAACACCGATTATCAATACTCTCAAAAATTGCGCGTGCAGATCAAATGTTATGTTAAACATTACTGAATAGTTGTGAAAACTCGTTTGTTAAAAAGAGAAGCCAGTTGGCTCACGCACAACTCTCCTCATAAAAGGTTAAATATTAAGACTCATTTCTTACCTCTTTTTGGGTCACTGATTGAAAAGGTGCTTAATGGTGAACAAAAGTTTTCCAGTGAAGAAGCCAAAGGCTGTGAAAAGATTTCTGAAAGAGAAGGTGAAGGAACAAATCCTGCACTAACTGGCAGCGTCCCCAACAAAGAGGCAGAGAAAGGTACGCTAGGAGCTACGCTTCCTGCAGGAATAGGTCCTCTGGCTCCTGTCGTTTGCTGGAAAAAAAAGACATTTCAAAAGAATGTTCACAAACAGCAAAAAAACCTCTCAAGAACACAGTGTGCGATAGTATTTCTTTTAGCAAAGTTTTTGCAAAGGTTTTACCTACTGAAAAACAACAATGAAAGGTACACTACAGTATACTTAGAGAACTACAGTAATCAAACCCTAAACAATGCCCTAATGCAAGGAATTATCCATGAATCCACCACTTTAAAGGTTCAGTTAGCTGAAATTTATTAACTTATTAACAGACTTGGATTTTTTTATTACTCAGATCAGAGCTCAATTTCCAAATTATGTTAAAAACATAAGAAAATAGGGAAAAGCAGGAAGAGTCAGAAATCTACGTGATTTTTTCTAAATAAAGAGAACATAATTCAAATTGCAGTACAGTAAAGAGTTAAGAGGTTAAGAGTTAGCTTTGAAATAAATCCTCAAGTACAGTCAAATGATACCATGTTCTGCAAAGGCCAGATCACCTTTTTTCCCCCATGGAAAATAACCTATCCTTCTGCACACCTTTGGTAAGGACATTACCAAGTAGGGGAGCTTCCCTCCCTCCTCCCTGTCACCCCAAGAAGCTCCCCCCCTTGTTTGGAGGCTGACCAAATTGTTCTGCACAGAGTTTGGCCAACGCGAAGCTCCCTCTGTTCCCCACGTTGTTAGCCTACAACTCAAGATTCCGCACTACACGAGACTGCAGTCTATCTTGGAAGATTTTATTTCCTCCTGGCTTTCGTTTTAGTTGGAAGGGACCTACAGTGATCATCTAGTCCAACTGCCTGACCAATTCAGGGAACTTCCTAGGATCTCTTAAAAAATAATTAACTTTCTGCATTTTCAAAATACACTCTACAAAACAAAGTGCATAAACCAGAAAATGAGAAGCCCAAGCATCTTTTGATTTAAAGATTTACAACTGCATCCACAGCTGAATGAGGAATTAAAATTGCAACTAATTGAAGAACTAAAGATGCCACAGTCTCATTTAACATTGCAGTACTAAGGGCTCCAAATGACTGGCAGGGCCGCAACAGAGGGTGAGTAACCGTGCTACTAAATTCAGACATGTCTGCTCATGAATCAGAGCTCTCATTTTGACTAACAGTTGCGGAACTCTGTATGCTTCACTGTCTGTTTTAGCTCTGGAATGACGGTGTAATTAAGAACAACTCTGCACGTGCCTAAATTTCTCTAATAATCTCTTCTAAAAAATATAAAAAATTAGACTCATGATGGTCTAACTATGTCTGGTTATCCAGGAGGTGAATCTGGACAAAGCTCTGATTGCAGAGATACAAGTGAACGCGCTAGAAGACCACAGCACAAGTACTACTGTCCTGCAAAGCTATTAGTATAAGTTTAACTATAGTTTCTACAGCTACAGGGTGGGCACTCCAACACACTCTTGGGTTCTGAGAGCATTTGTTTCCACCAAAAATGAAAAAAAAAAAAAAACCTACACACCAGCCCAGACTTCAAATGTCTACTTCACTATTCATAGTGCTTCCTGGAAGCAGTACCCCTCCCACTGTGGCAGTATTGGTAGCAGTACAGCAGTATTTCTGAAGTAGTATCTCTCCCCCAGCAACCACGCTCAGGTTTTCCAACACACAAAACCAGTATAATTGTCCTTGGAGCTTTGCTGGGTCCTGGTGTCTTTACAGCCACATTTGCAAGAATCCGCACCTGAGAAAATCGACCTGACCACACACAAATACAGCTCAATGTAACTAGGAAAGTTAACTCACATTTCACTGCTAGCCCACTTGATAAAAATACAAGATCCCACTCATAAGAACAGTCTTTTGCGAAAGAAAACAAACAATAAAGTCTTACCATTACACCTTCATCTGGATCAGGCACAGAATCAAGTAATTCATCGAGTTCTTCCCCAATAATTATATCTCCATCTCCACAATCTAAACATGCTTCTGGCATAGAGAAAGAAACACTCCCTCCATTCGCCAACACTGCAGAAGGCAAAGAAACCTTTTCCACTTGAAGAGGCATAACAGAAGATAAAGAAGGTACAGGTACTGATGACACTTTAGACACTTCAGAAACAAAGTTTGATGAAGAAGCAGCAGAAACCATCTCTTGCTTCTGGTCAGATAAATCTGAAACAGTAAGAGGGGAATGACTGGAACTTTTGAACAAAGGTGTAAAAATATCTTGCATCATGTTTACCTTGACAACGTGGGGGGTGAGGGAGTGGAGAAACATGAAGAATGTTTAAGTAAAACCACGGTAAATGTCTTCAGCTTCCACTAACTTCCAATTCACGTGTACTTATACCTCAGTGTTTATATATTACTCAAACTACAGAAGACAGGAAAAGTTATAGACCTGATACTTTACTAAATCTTTGCCATATTCTCCCCTCCCTATTTTTCCAGGTTAAAGAGAACGGTGTGAGACAATCCCTATAGCAGCAGTTACAATCCTATCAGGCTGAGGAGACCGAAAGGAAATTTGCTCAGCCACTTAAATATGTGGTTTCAGAGATAAACAGATCAGACTTTTTACCATAGATCTTTCAAATGGCAAGATGAATTTTCTTAAGAAATTTCATAACAAATACAACGAGATATGCATAGCATACCTAGCTTCCTAGCATTAATATTGTAACACAACAAGACTCACCTAACTCAATATCTTCTACAGAAGAAGAATTCTGTAAGTGAGAAAAAAATACCTCTCAGCACTTTGCACACGAGCCATTAAAAATTTTCAAATACATATTTACAGACTAAGAATGTAAGTCCTCAAATTTAGGTTTATGAACTTTGAAATTTATGAAGTCTACTGGAATTTAAAGGTCAAATAGTTTTTTAGGTAGAGCATCCATTTGCAGACCGAAATCCACTCACGGTATCGCTAAAAACCTGCAACCAACCAACGAAAGTGAGAGTGATACTTCAGGGAACGAAAGAGTCTAAACAGTATCTTAAACGAGCTGTTCCTACATTTCCTCATTCATTTACAGCTAAACTGTCTATATTCCTGTGAAAAATCTGCAAGATAAAGATGAACTCCTCTTCATTACTGCTATTCAGACCCATTACAAATAGCAAGATAAATGCAAGTTCAGCTGCTAGTGAAGGTCGAATTTGGACAAATGCATAAATTAAAAAGGGTTTTATCCCAGCACCCTTCACTTTGATAATTTGCAACAAAATAAAATAAATAAATAAGCACATTAACTATGCCCTTGCCTCAAGACATTGAAAGTAAATATATTCACTGCACCGGATTTAACGTTTTAGCTAACATTTCTTCTACAAAGATAACTTCAATGATAATCTGATGTCCTACTCTGCCATAAATATATAGCAAAACTGAACACAAAGATCAACAGAACTCAAGTCCCACATAACAGCATCTTCTATAAAACGTCAATTGCACAACTTTCACTTGATCATCATGAAATTATGAAACAATTATTCCCTGTAGTTTAAAGTCAGCTTGCACTTGGAACATGTAAAACCTTACCTGAGTTGATACATCACTAGAAACTGAATTTGAGGAGGGAGGCTGCAATGAAAAGATACCTTCATTAAATAAAAAATTGATATCAAGAGAGGGAAACCTCAATGTAAAATGGTAAAATAAATTCTTACCTTTGCTCTTACATATGCTTTCCTTATTTTTAACCCTAGTTTTTGAGCTAGTTCTTGGGTAAGCTTAATCACACTTTCATCCTAAAAGACAAATAAAATTTCATCATTTACACACATTGTTATCTAGTCAAGACATCTGTTTACATCTCAGTCTATATTCTGCAAGATCCCTATATGCAGAACATCTCATAATGCATCTTTATTCTTTCACAAACATATGGGACTGCAAGCTAATGCTCAAAAAAATACAGCTACCCTCAAGCAAAATTACTCCAATATTTGGAATTTTTTAAAAAAGCCAGAAAATAGACAGTATCCTTCTCCTCCATTTATTTGAATTTGAAATAATGTAAAGATCTTTCCAAAACCAGAGAAGTTCAGAGAAGTCGGGGGTTTTTGTGGGTGGGTATTTTTTGTTTGTTTATTTGGGGAGCGTGTTTGGTTTTTGCAGGTATGGGGTTTTTTTGTTGTTTTGTTTTTACACAAATTAAGGGCCACATTTCTGATTGCCATAACGTCAGCTACTACATAACACTGCTGAATATTTAATGAGAACTCTGTATTTTGGCAGTAATTGCATCATACAACTAGAAAAGCTGAGTTAAAGATCTGGTCATATTTCCCTCTGTCCTATAGTTATAATAACTATCCATTTAAATTATTTTAAGATTTAGTTTTCAGAACGTGTCCTACAGCTAGAAAAAGCTATTTATAGAATTCATATAAAGGCATATAAACCTCAAGCGAAAACATTCAGGAGGATCCAAAGTCCGAAGTTACACGTTCGGCTAAACTGCTGTGTATTTGGAAAGACAGCTGAAGCCCTCTTTATATCAAGAGGTAAACGTATGCTCAACAGTTTGTCCAGCCATTTCACTGTAGTTTTCATGTAGAAAGGCGAAAAAATGCAACGTGGTATTCTGTCCTGTTATCAGTTTATTTTGAGCAAAGCATGTAAAGTTTCCATCAGCATTTTAGTTCAAATCAGGACTGCATTTCTGAAGGGAATCTCTTAATCATCCTCTCACTGCATTTTAGTTTGCATTATGAAGTGTCTCAGCCAAATTAGATCCACTCTGGATGAAACTAAATTGAAAGTGCTCCAGGAGGGCACTTGATGCACTCAAATTCTTTAAAAAAAAAACAAAACACCACAACCAACCATGGAAATCAGATCCTCAGGACCAGCATTTCAGCCTACAGATCCTCTCCTATTAGACCACACACTGCTTGCTAATGTAGCCTAAGATTAGAGGTGTCCAGTAAGTGATTCAGATGGAAGACAATGCACATGTAAGAATCTTACTAAATGCTTGGAAAGCTAAAATAGTTATCAAAAGAATCAATATTGTATGTTATAGTTATGGGTGGTTTTTCTCTTTATGTTGTGAGTATACTTCTGACTGTAAAGAAATTTAAGCAATTAATTCAGTGGTTCCAGTGTTTATTGCAAACGTTTATGGCACTTGACCCCCACTGCAAACTGACTATTTCTTTTGCTGAAAGTTAACACAACAAACTGAGCTTAGGGACTGTAATCTCTGCTATCAGTCTTCACTTTCACAACAAAAAATAATTCTTAAGAGGAATAAAAAATATTTTACTGCATTAAAAAAACCCAAACCAACCAAAAAACGTCCATGGTCTTGATGTAAATATAGGCTTGCTGTATTAAATCTTTAAAAATAATCATCAATATATAATTCACCTACCTGCGGCACAGCAAGAGAACATTTTGCTACCGCATCATAAGCTTTCTTATACCTTCCTAGTTCATTCAAAGCTTTTGCTTTCCGATAGAGAGCTCTGAAATTGTTTTCATTCAATCTTAATGCTACCTCACAGTCTTCCAAAACTTTTTCATGCAATCCCTACAAGGAGGAAAAAAAAGAAAAAAGGCACTAATCAGAACTATTATCATCGAAATACCAAATTTAAACTGTATTAGATGAAGGTCTTGAAACACTATAAAACATTCACCAAGGCCACTGCACACTGCATGTATGAGTTTTGCTAAGTCACCAGCTTATGCAACTAAAAAGAAGCAGGGCCGTCATTCATGTAAAATCCAATAATAGTTATGAACACCATTTCAGTCTTTCACAAGAGCCATCTTATTCCACAGAGGAAGCAGCAGACTCAGGTGCAATCAGCAGTATAAATGGAGAAAAATACTGTTCCATCAACTTCCAAGCCTAGTATGACTCTTTTATGTTAATATTCTAGTATTAGTAACTAAAAATATCTCGATGATTATACTTGTAAAAAGAAGAGATTAAAGAATATGCCAAAATAACGATGATTTGAAACACACCAATTCTCGAACCACCACCAAGAGCTTTTCACGCACTAGGAAACTTTCCATGTCTTCATAGTCTGTTAGTGCATCGTTCTTGAGAAATCGTACCGTTTAAACAGAAGCTTACCATATTTGAAAAACATGCTATCCTGTTCACGTGCAGCTTTTCTAAAATATCATCAGAAACATGGATTTCTTCAGAATTAGCATAATCAGCTATATTTATAGCTTCTGTATAGTGACTCAGTGATCCTCTCCAATCACCTTCTCGATATACATCATTCCCTTCATTAAAAAGATTTCTAACAAGCTCTCGTATAAATAACTGGAACAAAGAAAAGAAACACTCATCAACAGCAGTATTTCTTATCTTCCATCTTTCCAAATACATTTTTAAATAGAAAATTTATACTTGTAACTTCACAGAATCAAAATGCAATGCAAAACTTTTGTATTAGTATTTTTCTTCTGACATTTTTCCAATACAATCTCTAATATTCAACACCACCATACACGTAAATGTAAGAGAGCTGAACTACTGATAAAAGAATTACTGTATAAGTTAAAAAAGACATACATATATATATATATATATATATGTTCCCTACATTCTTTTAGCAAGCAGCAGCCATAGCAACTGGCAAACCAGCAGTACACAAAGGCTGCTTTTGCAGAGCAAAAGATTTTTTTTTTTATCTAAAATGTGAACGATTGAGTTTTTATCTAATATGTTCTCAAATCCAATGAAACCACCTACCATTGGATAAAAATGCTAAAAAGGAGTCTGAAAATATAAGTCAAAAATTATGCAAAATAACAACACATACAGAAACAAAATATGTTACGAAGATTTATGTGACTGAGGTCACATAAATAGCACTTTCGCTGTACTACTCTAAACTTTACTCAGAATAGCACATTGTTTTATCCAACGAATGCCCCAAATTCATCCCTAGCACCAGTAGAGAAAGAGTTAATCTGAACTGCTCTGTGAGTGAATTCTGGGCATCCAACGATCTGAATACCTGCATCACAATGTAAGTAGTCCTCCAGTTCCAATATTGAGACATTGTGAATTACCATTCATACGATACCATTACTTAAATGATGATTAAACCCAAGAAGAAATATAATAAGATAGGCCCATGTTAAAAACCCTTCTGGAAATGCAAAAGTAATGTCATTACCTCATACTGTTCTTGCGTCCCTGGATAGGGCAAAGTAGATCTAGAAAAAAAAAATTACAAAATTTACTTATTATAAATATTGCTTAAAAGACAATCACATTGGAGAATACTGGTTCTTACTAAAAGCAGTCTCACTTGCTGCAACAGGCAAATCTCTAAATATTGTCTATTGCCTGCACTGAACAAGGCGGGAGTGCTGCAGATTAGTTTTGATTAAACAGCCCTGTGTTTTCTTATTACTAATGACTCATTTTCATTTAAAGTTACATAGCCAGTCTTAACTCTGCTGTGCAATATGTATTAAGGTTTTGAATGCTTTGAGTTTAAAACCTCAATGTTGTTTGTTTAAAAAGAATTTCCTTCCTCTCCTCCACAGTGCAGAAACAGATTATACACGAGGAGAAATGCAATCTTCTTGTAAGTATTAGAAAATGACAAATTATCTGTCAAAAGAAAACATCCATTTTAATTAAGTCATACCAATGACACCACAGGAATTTTAAGAGTTCTTTTGTATGACACACAACAGAGATTTTTCTCTAGCACAGAACAGAGATACTTACTTCTAACTTTTCAAGAAGAAAAATAGGAACCCTTTCACTTCCTATATAGGTTATCTGAGAATCTGTTTCTAAGTAATTTTAAAAGGGCAGTTTTCTTTTTTCTTTTCTTTTTTTAAAGAATGCCTTACACGAGCAGTGAACTAGTGTGAAATTTCACAATGATTTTAAACTAGCTAGGCTCTTCTATAGAAGAATTTGGCATTGATCCAAATGAAAATTAACTACTGAGATGATTATTCATTAGGTTAAACTTTAGCTCCAGAGAGTTGAAACACTTAGGTAGTTGTGAGCAAACCCATCCCTTGCAGTAGCAACCTAGTCTTAGGTGTAGCTGTCCGTAAGTATAAGGTGGATTTTCAGGCTATCAACATTTTCCACCCACCAAAAAAAGTCAATGCTGATTTTTCTCAAAGGCAGAAGAGGAATACCCTCCCACCTTCAATCTGCTCAGTTTGGGAACAAAGAGGGGTTCTGTCTTGTCTTTAAGACTGCTCTACATTTCCATGTTCATGTTAGCAAATATTCTGAGGAGAAACACAGGTCCTCCTCCTTCCTCTGCTGGTGCTATATTAAAAGGACTTTCCCAGAGCTATCCATCTCATGTATATACGTGTATAAGCATACAAAGAATAAAACCACAAAATCATACTCTATAAACTGGAGTCCTTTCTTAATGTCCTGTTGTCTAGTGCTTCTCTCTTCCGACACATTGGACATGTTATCCTGAACATCCACTTTTCGGATATGCCACTCCTCAAAAAGGAAGAAAGAAAAATGGCTGTTAATATACAGCAGTTCGCATTTGGACCAGAAGGATCCGATCTCACATCAACACTACGCCCATCAAAGATGACACCGCACCACAGCTTCAGAGAACACGCTCTGCAGAAACCAGGCAAACGCGGCAGTGCTCACAGCAATACAGGTAGAAGCCCCAGGTCAGCACCAGCACCCCCCTGTCTGTGCCCAGTTACACAACACTTTACAGGAAACCTTTCTTCCCATTTCTGCTTCATCTTTGGTTTTCCACGTACTTACTCTAGATCATGCAGAGTCATCTCAGCGAAACTAAACCAAACTGCCAGCGCAGCTTGCATGCATTACTGCTAAACCAAGCCAAGGTTCCACATTGTCCCCCTTTGACAGCTTTTTACTTCTTTTCTTTGTTTGTTGAAGTAGAAATAAACTCTGGTATATTTATTAATAAAACCCAAACTGATTAGAAAACTACCGTTAAGTCCAATTCTAGAGTCTCGCATCATCACCCAACCACTAAGGTGTAATTAGAAGCAAAATACTACTGCTTTAATAACATCTACCAGTTGACCAAGGTGAACATCTTGGAAACTTTACCAGTAGCAAAGACTACCTACTTAACTTGAAAAACTGAATTACTTTAATGTCATTCCACATCGTCAACTTGACATTTAAATCCAATGTAAGTAGTCTGAATCAGTGATTTTTTTTTTTGTTTAATTCATGTCTTTCATTTACTGGATTTACAAATATTTGAGTTAAATAGGCTAAAACGATCTGTATAACCCTCAAGATAAGGTTATTTAAAGTACGGTTTCACAGCTGCATACGGTTGTGACTAACTGCAATACAAGAACACAACTTATTTTTACAAAATAAGATCAATAGAACAAAGTTTCATTCTAAAAATACTGAAATACAGGAAAAGGCTTTCAGCTTTAGGAAATACATATTTTTGTGAAGAAAATTACTTTTTGCAGGAATTTATAGTTAAAAAAAAAAAAGGAACTGCATGCAGTACATTTCTGTTAGTCTTGAAACTAAGCTAAAGAAAGCCAGTATTTTGTGCCAGCTTACCATTTCACATCAATGATGGAAGAACGAAAACAAAGTAAAATAAAAAACAAAATAACCCCCAGCAAACTCAACAAAACCCCAACTGAGAATAGAAACCAGCTGGAGAAGATATCCTACTTTCTCCGAATGATTTGGAATAATGAAACAATCTGAAGAGCTTTCAGCTCTAATAATGTTTACAAACCTTTCTGAAGCATCTTAAACGAACGTATGAAGTCTACGCTATTTCAAGTCATTATGAGTTAGCCCTGTTGTAACACATTCCTAAAGCGAGCCTAAGAAACTGAGTAATTTTCTTAAGGTCACTAAGCAAAGTAATGGAAGCACTCCAAGGTCTCCATTTCACCTCACTTCCTACTGTGACCTCTAATATTAGCAAGCTTTAAAAAAATAAAAATAAGAATCAGTCTGTAGATAAATATCACGGACAGCTACAATAGTTCACTGACATGAATTGTTCAGATATTGCTTGTTTAGGTATATAAATAGCACTCAGTAATCTAGTCTCCAGAGAGGAAATAACCACAAACACCTTTTGTAACTGTTTTTCATGTTATTTTATGCATCATCTTTTCTTCCACAAGTCAGTAATACATACTGTGCTTCTGGCCTATATATGAAAGGCTTTTATTATGAGAGAAGTGTTTTAATGAATAACAATAGCATATCTATGAAGAAATCTAAATATAAATACCGAAAGGAAATTTATTGGGAATCTGGATATTTTTTATTTACTCATGCATGGTTTAGGTTTTAGAATTCAAACGAGGGCTAGTGAGAGTAAGAAGTTCTCACACGAGCCAAAGGCAGCAGCAGTATCAGCATATGCTTTCCCACAAAAATAAGTAAACTATGTAAAACATGTTTTAGTCCCCTGAATTAACAACTGACAAAGTAATGCCCTGCCAACACAAGAGTCTTGCATATGTCAAGATCTGGGCAAGTATTAAGATCAGCTTTACTGATTTTAATCAACCCCAATACTCCACACCAACAACTTGCAGAGAGATGAAAAAAGCCCAACACAGTAACAATTGCATTTACCACCTCTAGCATAAATATTAAAGAATAAATGATAGATTGAAACTTGAGGATGTGCAGATCCAATTTCTCCATAGCAATAAAGTTAATGGAAATGTTACAACCTGGCATCACAGATAAAAGAATAGCTAGCAAGTGATGAACATATGTGAGTGGTGTAATCTATTATTCAAAGCAGTTTTCTATTTTTCTCCTACTTACTCATCTGCATCCATAAGATGTTCAGGCAAAAATTATCTTTCCTTAACATACTTTGACAGTCACATTGCCCCAATATTTAATGATTTTGCAGAGGATTTAAAATTGTTTCAGATAGCACCTCTAACAGCATCTCTCCCATCCAAATTATTCTTAGATCCTCTTGAACAACAGAAACACGTAACACTCATAGAAGGCAAATAAAAATCGTGTCTTGGCTTTTAATGTCATCCATCCACTTCCAAAGTTTAAAAACCACCCACCTATTTAGCAACAGCTTTTCTCCTCCATCTGCAGGGACAGAATTTAAAACAAATATACATATGAACATACAATAAAAAAGTTTAAGTGTTGCTCTTAACTCTTACTAAAAAAGCAAAGCCTATACTGTTGCTTTACTCTTGTACAATTCACTGAAAGAGACAAGCTAAAGGAAAGGAAAAAAATAGTATGGGATCTGGGAAAAAAAAAAAAGGCAGACTAATGTATCAGTAATTAAGGTCATAGGCAGAGCTGATTGTTGCATTAAATACTGTATTTCTACAACTGCTGCTACATGACCAATACAAGCTCAATTTACCAGATCTAGTAAAGCAAAAAAGCTGCCTAAAGCCAAACAAGTGGAAGAGCAATTTATACTGTTTTATCTTTATCACAGGCTTCAACTCATCATGTTTCACAAAAGCAGAAGCCAAGTGACAGCAAGTACACTGCCAGTAGCCAATGTCACCTTTTCTGATACGTGCTGGTCCAGTTATACAAATAGGAGACATGGAGGAAAACAAGTTTGTGCCAGCTCTGGTAGACAGGAATACCTAGCTACACTTTTCTCTTATACAAAGCCACTTAATTTGCTTTCCTTTCAGTACAGGGGGCAAGACAATTTTCTTGTTTTCTACATTTTGGCACTTCCGAAGCATTCAAGGTAAGTTTTAAAGGATATTCACAATATTTAGGATATTAGGATAATTCTTCAGGCACAAGGGCTTTGAACACAACAATTGCTAGACTATCTTGCAAAGCAAAATTGATCTTTGGAATGCAAGTCAATAAATTCATACAGAATGCAGACAATCGAATTTTTCTGTAGAAGGAATACAGGCCTTGGTTATTCTGAAAAGGAAGGTCACGCTGCTTAAAACTGCGGACAGTCTAGCCTTTCCATTTCTAAACTGCAAATCCAGGGAGCAAGTATCTGCAGTTTGCCGTGCACACAAGTTCCCCCAGTTGAAAATTCAGTCCCGAAGGATGGGGAACTGGGCAGGACTAATCCCTTCTCCTGCTGCATACAGTTGTGCAGACAGTTTATTTAGAGATTAATGGAGAACAGAGGAAAAATGCATAACATTATTTGGGGACCAGAACTACTACCACTGGGAATTAATGACCTTCAGCTGACCAAATAATTCTGTTATTGTTCATTATTGACATTAATGGCTCCAGCTATTATAAATACTTCAAATAAGCATTCTCTGTACCTTCAGGCCTAATGCTGAAAACAACTGGAAGTCAGTGGTCCTCACCACACTTCCTTCTCCACAGAGCTAAAACTTAAAAACTAAGTGCAGCGTATAGATGTGTTCTTTTAAGATACCGAAGCATATCCTCTCGCCATGCATCACTGAGTTCACTATTAATGCAATTACTGGGTTACAGGAATCTCAAATTAGATCTTTGTACAGTACAAAGCACGTTGAAAATTTTATTGTGATTGCTGCTGATAGATCTCTACCAGCCTCAGGGGTTCAGCTGAATTATGAACCTTGACAGGGGTGCAAGTCTAGTGAAAATTACACTGAGCGAAGAGACCCCCTTTTGTACTCTAGCATCAGCCTTCTCCCCCTCTTTAGGACACAGGCAGGAGAGAAGGTAACAAACTCAAAATATTAAATCAGCTCAGTCAAAAATTAACCCATCATCTACACCACCATATATCAAAACTTTGATCAGCAGTCAGAAGTTGTGAAACCAGAAGTCTGTGTATACAATGAAAATGTGAACAGTTCACCGAGGTTTCCATATAGGAAAACCGTACTCTAGAAGAGAGGAGCTACACCCTGGGTCCTAGAATAAAGGGAACACTGCAAAGAATGGGGAAGACTGGAACAGAAGAGTAGGAGTGAATACACGACTAAAAGGCAGGCAGTACAAATCTCTTTCACCTATAAGAAGCAAAAGCCCATCTCTGCTGCTACCTCCTGCCCCACTAACAGCAGCAACAAGCATAAAGCGTTCAGGCACCTGGATCCAAGCAGCTATGTACGTATAAAACAAGAAAGCAGGCCCCTACCTGAGCAGAGACAAGTGAGCAAAGGAAGCAGCACGCATGCAGCCATACCCTACCTGCATCCTAGAGAGACATCACCGACAAAAACGTCCCCGTTACCCCCAGCAAACTGGACACCAAGCACCTGCCCAACATAGAATATACCTGACCCAAAGCGGGCTTCTCAAAGCAACTTTACTGCTCATCCCAACCATCTAATAGTTCAAATGAATAATTACAGATAATAAACTACAGTGCAAATTAAAACATGCCTTAGAGATTGTAAACTGCTCAACGACTTGGACTGGCATCAAGATAAGGAAGGGAAAACAGAAATCTTAATACGAAACCTTTTGAGAAAGATCTTCCTCAGATAGCAAAGGCACAAAAGATTTAATATTCACGCTCGTGCATCACTGGGCTGCTACATAAGACATTTCAAACATGTAACCTGCTGGGGGGGAAACAGGGAAAACAGTACACTACAAGCATTTCAATAGTTTTGAGTTAATTCCTCTGCTTCATCTAATACTTCTGGTCACAGTCCCACAATTCTGTTACGTCAGCTGAAAAAGCCACTTAACACAGACATAACTCAGTTTCAGTTTTTATTTCTGTAAAAATAAACAAACCTGACTGTTGTCAAAATGAAATATCTAGATAAAACAAATGAAACAGAACATACAGCAACAACTTAACACCTATATGTTCCACATTCTTTATTTACCTTAAGTATTTACTTGCATCTCCTCCCACTCGTTCCCCACCCACAAAATAATAAGATACTGTTCAAGGTTTGTTTTCTATTTTCATGGCTTTCCTGCATTTTTTTAAATCCATGAAAGAAACAGGAGAGAACAAAGACGCTTTGTAAAGTCATTTCATTTCCCTCGGAAATTAAGGAGTGGGGCTGGAAGACTTTGGTTTATGGTTCCCTTAGACATTTCAGTAGAGAACAGATCCAAAGAAGAGCATCTTAACAATAAATCCAGATTTATCAAGAGAATTTACACCACGACAAGCTTTGGTAATCGATTTTGATGACTGCAATTGACAGTCTTTGGGGATTTTTGGGGGTTTTCCTTCCTGTAATACAGTTATGACTTTCGGTAACAAACAACAACAGTGCTGCCTAACCGAGAGGACCGTCTCGACAAATTAAACGGAAAGCGGGCGGGTTTTTTTGCTTTAGTTGGATGAAGGAGAGCACAAGTTACAGCCCGCACTTCTCAGTGCCGAACGCCCGAAAAGCTCCCCCGGCGCCAGAGGGGGCGGCCCGGGAGGCACCGGCCCGGCCGCCGTCAGCGCTTCGCTCTCCGCTTTTCCCTTCAAACGCCGGGGTTTTGTTCCAGTCACGAAGCAACAGGAAAGCTCTTCAAACGCCGGTTTTCCTGGAGAGCGGCGGCGGCAAAACCCGCCCGCCCCGGGCCAGGCCGGGGCTGAGCGGGCCCCGGGCCCGCCGTCGCCGCCCTGAGCCCCTCAGCGGCGCCCGCCGCCGCCTTTGTTCGCGCCAACCGGCCCCCGACGGAAAGCCCTCTCCGCGGCCGCCCGGCCCGGCCAACTTCCCCAGCGGAACCGACAATGCCGTAACGGCGCCGGGGAGGCCCCCGCGGCGGGAGGGCCCCTCCGTTCCCCCGGGCGCGGCGAGGCGGCGGCCCCGGCGGCGGCGCGGCCCCACCCTCGGCCGAGGAGCGGCCGGCACCCGCGGCGCGGGGAGGGGCGGCAGGGGAGCGGGCCCAGCCAGGCGGCGCCGCCCGCCGCCGGGAGCCCCCTCCTCAGGCGGAGAGGCCCCGGCGCGGGCGGGGGACGCGGAGCGCGGTTCCCCCCCGCCCCGCGCAGCCCCTACCTGCTCCTCAGGCCCGGGGAGCGCAGCGCCGCGGAAGGCGGAGCCAGCCGGCCGGGCGCGCGACAGCGGCGGCGACAACGACAGCGACAACGACGACAACAAGGGCGCCGCCCCCCCCCGCTCCGCCCTCGGCGGCGGCGCCCAGCGCGCCCTCTGCTGCTGGGAGGCCGCGAGCACGGCCTGACTCGATTGGCCGGAGCGCAAGCGCTGCGGGCTTTCCCATTGGCTCGCCACCCTTGTTTTGGAAACCGGCGCTCCTGATTGGTGGCGGCTGTGACGCCCTTTGCTGCTGATTGGCTGGCTGCCTAGACCCCGCCCCCCGCTCGTTTTTCCTCTCAGCTGGCCGCAGAGCGCCGCCCGCCCCTCGGCCTCTCCGTCACCCTGCGTGAACAGACAACGTCAGCGCCACGACTGAGCCCCGTCAGCTGCCGTCACCGGGAGACGCCGCTCCGGGCAGCCCGGCGCTGCGGACCTTTCAGTCTCCCATTGGTTCTCCCGGAAGCAGCCTGACGTAGGCAGCCTCGCTCCTAGTGACGTCACCCCCTCCTTCCGCTCCGGCGCAGGGCTTATTGCGCATGCTCCCGCCGCTCCGGCGCACAGGCGCCTGGATGAGTGTTGACGGACCCGGGAACTTGCATCTTTGACTCTTTAAAAACTCACAAAATACGTTTATGACAACTCTTCCGCCAAATAATAAAAGACGAGTAAGCAGGAGGGTTAAGAGGCGTTGTTTTGTCGTTACTTTCTCAGCAGCGCAGCGGCTGATGTCACCAGCGGCAGGTGACGGGCGGAGCGCCTCTGTGGCAGGCAGCACACACCGCTTCTGGCGCGCCTCCCCTGCCGAGGCGCCTGCCGCGCTACCGGTGCCTCGGGTGCTCTCCCAAACGGGAGAGTCTGAGTTTTTTTCCCCTCTTACAGCAGACGCAAGGGCCGGGTCCTGCCCTTGGGGCACAACAACCCCAGGCAACGCTGCAGGCGTGGGGAGGAGCGGCTGGGAGCTGCCCGGCGGGAAAGGACCTGGGGTGGTGGGCGACAGCGGCTGAACATGAGCCAGCAGTGTGCCCAGGTGGCCAAGAGGGCCAATGGCATCCTGGCTTGTATCAGGAATGGTGTGGCCAGCAGGAGCAGGGCAGGGATCGTCCCCCTGTGCTGGGCACTGGTGAGGCCGCCCCTCGAATCCTGTGCTCAGCGCTGGGCCCCTCACCCCCAGAAGGAGATGGAGGGGCTGGAGCGTGGGCAGAGCAGGGCAGCGAGGCTGGGGAAGGGGCTGGAGCACAAGGGTGGGGAGGGGCGGCTGGGGGTGCTCAGCCTGGAGAAGAGGAGGCTGAGGGGAGCCCTCATCGCTCTCTGCAACTGCCTGAAAGGAGGCTGGAGCCGGGGGGGTCGGTCTCTTCTCCCCAGGAACAAGGGATGGGACGAGAGGGAACGGCCTCAAGCTGCGCCAGGGCAGGGTTAGGTTGGGGATTGGGAAAAACTCCTTCCCCAAAGGGCTGTCAGGGCCTGGCACAGGCTGCCCAGGGCAGGGGCTGAGTCCCCATCCCTGGGGGGATTTAAAAGCCAGGGAGATGTGGTGCTGAGGGACATGGGTTAGTGGTGGCCTTGGCAGTGCTGGGTTAGCGGTTGGGCTCGATGATCTCAGAGGTCCTTTCCAACCTTAACGATTCTGTGATTCTATAACTGATGTTCTAATACTACAATTTCCCTTTTCCCAGTAGCTTTAGTGATGATGGTCAGTAGTGCAGCTGACCAGTCCTGTACAGATGTCCCCACAAAGAACGTGATAAAAAACATTTGAGCAACTGATGTGGCATGTAGGATAGAACTGCACAAAGAAAAGCTCTCCAGGCTTTAACAAATACACAAATTATATTACCATTAATTGAGACCGAAAGGAATACAGCCAATTAGTAGTTTATCAGTGAAGTTACGCTGATGGAAGGTTCCCCGAGCTGGTGAAGCATACCTGTATTAAATACTGTCCCATGCTTCAAGGAAGCGTTTAAACTGAAGAACGGAGTCCTGCATTCCAAAACCACCCAAACTGCGCTCCGAGGTTCCGTCACTGAAACGTGCCCTTGTTGCTGCCACTGGTTCATCCTATCTTCCAGGCTCGCTGCGCTTGTGCCTGTTTTCAGGTTCGGCCGAGCTACAGCCTAAAAAACATGCAGTCGGACGTTTTTTTAAATAGTAGCTATTAAGACAGAAGAAAATGCATATTCTATCATTTCCACTGCTTTACAAGTAGATGTGTTCCTTGTTGCTAATCTTATGATAATATCTTATGATTGAGTAGTTAATTTTAGAAAATCCCCTGTGAATTCCCTTGTTTAAGTAAAGCGATATTTTGAGCTAAGGAAGAGTTGGCACTTACAGAAAATGGAAATTAAGGCATTTATGCAGCTGCCTTTTTCAAAAACATGGGCAGCTTTGTAAACATTTTTTTTTCCACAATAAGCTTATAGAACAAAACAAGCAAAGGGACTTCTCTTGAACTCTAAAAAAATGTTTGGAGAGGAAACAAAACCAAACCAGTCTGATTTTTATAATTTGAATGTTATAAAGTAAACTGCTTTGGAACTGGTTACATAGCTGTGAATGATAGTTTTAGACGAGTGGAAGACGAGTGAGTTTTTTCAGTGCATTCCTTTACCTGCAGCATCTGAAGTCCGTATCATCCAACACGCTCTGACATTAGTATTACGGTTCACTGGAATTTCTGGCATAAATAAGTTATGTGTAGAGATAATTCCAGGAATGTATTCCCTTCAAAACTGTTTTTGTTTTGCTGTTTTGAAAGAGTCCTTCCTCGATTCTTTCCCAGACCCCGAGTTCTATCATACATATATATATATATATATATATGTATGATGATGACATTGCTCTCTTTCCTTAAAGAGTGTTTATGGAATATAACTACATATGGAATATATAGTTATTCCAACTCCACATGTATTTTGGGAAGGGAAAAATATATCTTCCTGAATAATTAAAAAAAGGAAATTTCAAAAAGGATGTTTTTAACATCTGTAAAAACAGTCAGTCTTGGTCAGACATTAATATATGTTTTAGCTACTACCAAAGGAAATATTCAATGACAAAGAATGTATCCATAAGTTCTATAAATACTTCACCAAGATAGAGCTGTATACAAAACAGCAGTATGAAATACCGAACTCCTTCGATGAAGCCATGCTCAGGAGCATTGACCTGAATCAACCAGATTGAAACAGTTAAGCCATATTATATCTTTATGAGAAGAGAAACCTGCAGATTTAAATTCAACTAAATCAGATTATGAACAATTCCCTTCCAAAGGCAAGTGACTTAACCAAAATAATGCCCTTTATTTTAAATAATCATGTGTACATTAAATATAGTTTAATGTAATCCATTCTAAAAGTCAATCTGCAGTCGGTGGGGTTTTCGCTTGTTTTTCTAGGGTGCCCACACTGGGTTTTTTTTCTATTTTCTGACACTACTTGACACCCTTCTTTTTGCTTAGGATGCCCAGAGATGAGCAAGCATTGCTCTGACCAAGTAGGAACACCTATTGCACGTTTCTGTAGCTGGCCAGCGTATGAAGGAGGACTCCCACTAACGGTATTGCCAGTCTTAGGTTTTGCTTCTGCTTTTTTGTTGGTAGTGGTGGATTCTTAGTATCTCCCTGATAAAACATTGAGTATTGCATGCACGTTATACTCGCTGTGGTATTTTATCTGTTCTGTCATGCGCATACCATGCTGCTGAAAACCCTAACTCACTGCATTACTGAAACGGCAAAAGCTTTCCCTTTACAAATGCTGATGAAATTGTACCTTGTCATTGCCAGCAGTTACTGGTCAAATTATGGGCTTGACCCTTGAAAATAAGATGAACTTTTTTTTTTTAAAACAGCAACTACATCAGTCTAGAGCCTTTTTTAAAAGCCGTGCAAGAACAGAATATCCTATACTAGACAACACTTATCTCTGTAGAAATAAAAAGGCTTTGGGTAGGGTTTTTTTTTTACTTTTTTGTTTACTATTTCTTAGATGTCTCTATATCATTATTTAATTACCCTTAGACTTGAGCTAAACAGCATAACAATACCTTCCTACACAAATGGCACGTTGCAAAGTTGTGTTTGTCATTTCGTACTCTTAACAACCACATTTCAGATACAGTTCATTTACTTTTTGCATACAGTGGTAGTGCCCCAGCAGAGAAGTGATTTCTGCTGTCACTACAAAATTGACGGTGGTGGAGGGGCAGCAGAGTATTTGGAGAACAGCTATAAGGCAAGTTAAACTGTAACTTTTATGAGCCTGATGTTAGCTAGGAACATTTTCTATTTCCTTAGGAAACTACTCAGCATTTTTAAAATTAATTTAAGATTTCTTGCTCGTTAAAACATTGTTGGAAATTGTTTAAGGCAGTGAAACACCTATGGGTTTTTGCGTAGGAGTTATGTAGAAATCCATCAGTTGTATCCTTTACATAAAAATTAAGTATTCGTATATAACAGAGTATCTTGGTTTTGTTTCAATGTCTCAATCGTAATCCGCAGCAAAAATTAAAAGCTAGTAAACTGTCATTCCGTAATGCCTCACCGTAACTTCTGGATTATTGTACTAAATGGAAGATGAACTTTTTGCCTTCTGCAGTGGCGGAGTCATGGTCCAAAAGACCAGCAGAGGGCACAGGCCCCACTCCTGCGCTCCTGGGGCGGTGGCAGGAGCTGAATCCTAGGGAGCAGCTGGAAGGTTATGTCTGACCTGAAGCCAACAAAAAGTAGAAAGGTAACGATTCTTTTAGGTTGAAAGGTTCAAAATTAGAAAGGACTTCTTGAATTAAAAAAACGTCAAGCAATTTCAGTGCAGTATTTTAGCACACAAGAAACAAATGTATGAAGCAGGGCTAGTTGAAATTTGTTAATGCCAGCCACCGTCCTGAGGATTAGCTTCAGGCCTCTGAATAGCCTCTGAGGATAATCATGAGTAAAATACGTTGCAGTGTGATGAAGTTATGGATGACTGGTCTAATGAGGATGTGAACAGAAGAGAGAACCATTTTGCAAAAGGGGTAACATGTTAGAGATCTTCTGTTAGCTAGGAAAAAGGGGGGGGGGAAGTGCCAGTCTCTGCTTTTAACCTTCTCTTAAGAGTAGTAAGGGTTGTAATGAGCAGGTGGGAGATGGATCTAGGCTTTTTTCCCCCAGCCAGCTTTACTCCCTAAGGTATCTAAGTTACTCAGACCTCTCTTACTATGTTTGGAAACAAACCAAAATGCACCACTTCACTTTGGCAAGGGGAAGAAAAAGAAAAAAAGAGAGATGCTGGTTAGGCCACCAGTGATAATACAGTTCAGACTATCTCCTGATGTCGTCACACACATTTAAACAGGAAGAGTGGCGAAACTGGAACCACATGAAGCCATACCTGGAAGTGCCTCTACAGCAACTACCCAAACCCACTCTTCAAGCACACTGTCCCAAAAATGCAGTAGTTAAAATTTTTAATCATTACAGTCAAGGTGCCTAGCTAAGATATCCTTCCTGAGTGTCAGTTGTCCAAAGTATGTAAAATTATGCAAATAAAACTTGTTGCTGGACTAGAAAATTCAATATTCATTTGCAGAGCCACAGAAAGAGCTCTGAAAATGTGATTTAAAAATGAAATGGAAGATGTAGGGCATTTTGTATTAATTCAGACAAGAAATACTACAGAGTAAATAACTTTGAGAGACTGATACGAATAAAAGTTCTGCTCTGTAAGCTCTCAGTAGATTAACTTCAGTTTTCCAGCTTAGTGAGCGTTGACACTGCATACCCTTAAGATCTGTAAATCTTTTAAGGTCCTTTACCGTTTTCTTAAGGGAGTCACACATTTGCAAAATTTCTTACAATCAGACAAATGCATCTGTCTGGACATAAAGGCTGTATTTCAACAGGAATCATATATACATTGCTGCAATTCTTGATTTAATGGTATCTGATCTATTCCAGCTGATTACAGGTAATTTTGGCCAGGGTGATGAGCAGTCACAAGTTCAGACAGTTCTGCAGTTCTCACAGCACCTCGCTCCATGTCCAGTGAGCTAAGGACACTTTCTGAGAGTACAGAACGTATCTTGAAAAATGAGATACTGATTCACATATATCAAGATACTTCAGGGATTCAAGGAAAGCACATCATGAAGGTATTCATTTGTCAACTCTCTTCTTTCTGAGAAGCTTTTAATTTTCATTTTGTTAACGTTATGGTAGTCTTTACAGTTTCCCTAAAGAAAAGAATATCAGAACTTTTCCCACCCTTTAGAAATAATCTTTTTCTTATTATTTATTGTGGTTAAGAAGGTTGAAATATAGCAATCTATGCCCACTTAATTTATTGGATTATTTTGTTCTAGTCCATTTTCTCTATCCTCATCATACTCATTTCCACGTTATAAACAGGCACTGGAGATTAAGCTGAGCAAAATTACACCTGTTTGCTAATATAATATTTACATGACTGTTGTAACTAGCTAACTCATTATCATGAGCTTCAGCTGCTTACATCAGGTCTTAATTTTATCCTTTTCTGTATCTATGGCTGCGCTGATTAATTTAACAATGTAAGGTGTGTCTGATTACTTCCTTTGGAAGACAGAGAATGTCCCTGCATCCACTGTTAGCATGAATCTCAGGAAGTGCTTTATTCAACGTATAATGCTTATTGTAGCTGCACTTTAGAGCTACACGTTTTTGTTAGCTTCAATATCTTGATTTTTCACCTCAATAGTCCTGTCCTTATCTGCTTGGCTTTATATTTAGAGGTTAACTACAACAGATGTTTAATGCTAAGAATTCCAATGTAACTGAAAAGATGGAATATGGGTAAAGTGAATTGATCTCTTCTCTATCACAGGTTATATATGAGGTTTAAATCTGCCCATAAAGAAAATGGGGGAGGGGAAAACTGTGGTTTATAATCTAACTCAGTTAAAGAATGGTGTTTTAGCAAATAATACAGGCAGAACTGAAGAATACCTCTCTACCCAAGGAGGGTTCCCTGCCAGAATAGCAAAAACCAACTTTTTTTTTAGCTTTGCCAAGATCTAGAAGGTCTCAATCTCTTAATAACGTAAAAAACAAATTAGTGTGAATTCTAGGAGCGCACACATTTAGTAAGCGTTGTCCGAGAGAGGCCAGGGAAGTTACTGAGCAAGGTGTATGCTGACTCTGCTGTCTTTGCACATATTCACTGTGTCTACGTTAGCAAGTAGAGTAGTCCAAAAGAAGCCCACTTATAGGGCAAAAGTTGCGTGGATGTCACATGCTCAGCACCAAGGCACATTTTGGGGGTTTTACTTTGGAATGGCTTTAGTCTGAACACACGGGTTGGCTGGAGTGGTTGGAGCACACCTTCCTGTCCCGTTTTACCCCAAAGGAATCCAGGTCCCATGCTCTGAGATGACGCTATGAAATGAACCAAGGCACAGTACGTAGGAACAATCAATTTGGCTCATTTCTGAGCCAAACTAAAATGCTAACATAGACGCACGCTTTGCCAGTGAGATTGCTCTTAACAGGAGTGATCTCTCTGAAGAAAGTTTTGCAAAGGACCTTTGCATAAACAGGCAGGGATCACACCAGATTTTCTCCTTCTGCAGTCAGGTATCCTAATCACAAGCTAGAGTGTTGCTGGTGTATGTTTCTTTCTCTGTCACTAGAGAGACACTAATTCTTTTCATAATTTCAACAAAAAGAGTAGAGGCAGTAGTTGCTTACAAACCTCTTTAAGCTGGCAATCAGATTATCCTTTTTGTAGGTGAGCTAAGTAGGTTAAATATCTTCAAAGCCTCTAAACTGGATCTCTCATATCCTGAAAGCTGTTAACACATTGGCACTCTGCTTCCCTGCAGCCTTAGGTCAAAATGGCTAAACGTTACGCCTCTCTGCCTCGCTTAATCATATCCACGTGGCTAAAACAGAAAGTCCCCAATCATCATATGGGCTCTTACGAATTCTTAACTCTTTCCATATACTATGGAGGAAGCTCAGGCCCTTCACGTAGAGAACCAGTCATCACAATGCCTGGTTACAGACCAGTACATTCATTACTGCAAACAGTATAAGCAGTTATTCATCAGCTGATCTTAACTGTCATCCTTATTCCAAAAGGTCAAGCAGTCACCCAAAACTCAGGTTTATAAGCACTAGTAAAAATGGCAAAGTTTCAAGCTGACCGAGTGTAAAAACATACTTAAGGAATTCTTCAGGTTTACCTCTGACACATTCCAAGAACTGGAGTTTCAAGTTCTTCACAGTAGTGTTTACTTTTTGCTTTATATCATTCTACTTCATGTTGGAGAACATACTGAAAAACAAAATTGTTTTAAAAATCTGTCTCCTAAAATGTAGTGAAACAAAAGCCACATTACAGAACTAACGATATTACATATACACTGAAAAACTCTGACTGAATTTAAATAAAACTTTAAATGAGGAGTGGCCAGACTTGACTAGGTTCTTTTAAAGAAAATACTTTTGACAGAAAAACAAAGGAGAATGAAGTTAGCTGATGCATTTGGTCTAGCTTATTTCTGCTTATTCCTGGTTTTATATTGCTGAGCATCAAACTGATGAGAGGTTTTTCCACTTTCTTTACAATCAATACTGAAATACAGGATTCAAAATACAACTTTTTCAGAGGGCAGGGGAGAGAAGAGTCTTTCCCCCCCACCCCTTACTTTTCCAGATAAAATTTGCATGTAGAATTCACCTTATATTCCTTCCTGGCAATCTTCATTTCAATTCTTGACTTTTCTTGAGCAACAAACTGTCTTAAAATACAAAAAGGATAAATAAATATAGCAATTTCTTTTTTTTTTTTTTTAAACTGCAGAAATTACTGGTAAGTCATGCTGCTGTGTATTAAGAACTGTAAAGGGATACTGGAGTATTTTGGCTGTGTGTAGATCAGTCATCATCAACAGTCATTTCACTGAGTGATCTAGCCAGCAACTGAAACTTTAAGTGTGTGTCAAACCCAGGTATTAGCAACTTGTACATTTTCCTTTCACCTCTCTCTTCTATGGAGAAGCAGATTCTTTGCTTCAAATTAGAAAAAAAACCAGAACACTTCATAACTGAGATTCTATCAAAACAGAAATATTTTAAAACAGTATTTTAATTGTTGTTTGTCAAACTAGAAATATTAGCATTTTAAGAAAATCACAGAAGTGGAGCAGAAAAGCATGAGAATGCTTTGGATGGGGCTTGGAGCAACCTGGTCTAGTGGAAGGTATCCCTGCCCATGGCAGGGGGTTGGAACCAGATGATCTTTAAGGTCCCTTCCCACCCAAACCAGTCTGTGATTCTATGAATGCTGCCACAGACACCCTACAAAAGTATTTTCTTTAAAGAATCATACATTGCATCCCTCCATCCAGCATCTTGGTATTCAAGCCAGTATCACTCTATAAAGTCTCAGGGATCTAACTGATTCACCACTAAAGTTGCTATATAAACAACACAATCATTGGAAGTTAGTGATTCCACAGGGAAATATTCTGAAGAAATTAGTATCTGGAAAAATAAGGGTAGTGCATTTTCTTCTTATCTGAAAGAGTCAGTATTTCCCAGTATGCACTGCTCAAGAATTTTGGGAAGCAAGTGTAAACTCCTGTGCTACTGCCACCTAATTTAGTTGTGCTGACATAACTTCTGCTGTGAGCTGTACTGTAAGCATCTAGGTATATACGAATTACTCCTATAAATATATGCAATTTCAGAAGCGATAAGAGTTCCGTGACAGTGGACTAACACAATCTACCTAGTTTCACAGAGTTCTAATTGTGAAGTATGGAAGAGAATCCAGATGAACAGGCAGTTTACAGTGGCCATTACAAATAACGGCGCTGATGGAGCAGCAGGACCTTTCACAACAATCTTAGTCCACATGGGTATTACACGGCAGGATATAGGATACATGAAGTAATGGAGGCATGTTTTTAGGAAGCAATTGCAATTGCAACATAGAGGTTGCTGCAACAGGCAGAGTCCTGCTGTTTCTCATACCTTTGCGCTAATCCACTTTTCATTTATTTCCTGCTCTTTTAATGTGTTTTATAAAGCCATTTTTGCGTTTCTAACCACTTCTGCTTCCACAAAATTTGAGCTTTGAGCTCATATGCTGTAAGACGCAAAACAAACCTTAGATGGTTGGGTTTTTAACTTGAATGCTGTACTCTAAAATGTGGCACCCCACCCATTGGCTGTATACAAAAAGAGGTTTTAAATTGACAGGAGAGTTAACATTCTTCCAAACCTCAGTCTGGAGCACATATAATTATGCTAAGTCATTGTTAGAAGCTATTTTAAAAGGAAATGTTGCCTGCCTTCTGAGGTTTTTCTATATACATATAGTTTGGGCATGTCAGCCTCTCTTTAAAACTACAGCTCAGTTATTATTCTTGATCGAATAAGCAGCGCTAGCACCCTTTAAAGCATGGAAAATAAGACAAGCAGCTAGGCTCTTGCAGGTTTATCTCTCTACCCTTGCCACTGATTTTGTATAGAGCTTCAGGTATACTGGGTCTCATTATTTAAATTTGTACGTTTGAGCCTTCAGTTTGTAAACCTATGCAGCTGTTGCAGTGATTATTTGTTTACATAGAAATGTACTTTCTTCTGTAAGCTGCTGAATTTCAGGTATGAGATAGTTTTATACGTTTTTCTTTGTTACCTTTTAGAGGTAGTAGGAATGTACTGGTTTAACTGAGGACAGAACCTAACCTGTAGTAAATATTGTTTACACTTTCTTTATATTTTCTCAAGACTAAAGTTTCTCTGGCTGTCAGTTGAAACATTTTAGTATTGAACTTACTGCCATTCCTTCCTTTTCTCAAAGGCTCTCCCAAATTATTACCTCTAACAAATATTTTAATGAATAAACTACCTTCTTCTTGCTGAGAAAAAAAGGTTGTCTTTATTACATTTTATTTTTACTATAAAAATATGACCCACTTCAAATGTGCACAGTCCCACTTACTGTAAGTCAATCAGTTTTAAATAAGCCCTCTCCTAACTAGGCTGTCCCATCTCTACTTCTGGTGCCTACTTCAACTTTTTTCCAGCCACAGGCCCCTTACAAGATGTTCTTCTGTTAACAGAACAGGAAGTTCCTTATCTTCTAAAATTGTGTGACTCCAAATTTAATTATATGCTTTAAGCAGATAAAAAATATGTCTTGCTCAAAGAGAAATTACTTGGGCTGGTACCAGAAATTTCAGGGCCTATGGTATACAAGTCAGATCAGATGATCTGACCTTCAACTCTTTGAATAAACGACAAGTGACTTAGGAAGCCAAAGAAGAAAATACAATGGGCAGAGGCCAAAGTGATGAAAAGCAAGCATTTACACTTGTTTCAACGGCGACCCTTCTCTAAGGGATTGTGCAGCTCAGTGTTCTCACATGGGTTCCTAAGTCCAGTATTTTGAGTAAAATTAGGACTGCTGCAGCTCCTCCTCTTCCTTCAACTCACAGTCATAATGATCATAAAAGGACCCACCTAATTCCAGTCCTTCCAGTTGTGGGGTAATCAGCTAATTATGCAGATTACAGAAAACTGAAGGGGGGGATGCAATATATGTGCTATGGTACAAAATACTTCTTTCTTTATACGAAAGAACGTGATTGTTTAGTGCTTACATTATTTAGTGCTTCCTTTCTGTCCAGAGGAAGATGAATTCCCTTCCCCAGGATCAGGGATGAAGTCATTACAGAGAATCAACTGCTTTGCTTTACATTTTAATTCTACTTCATTGCATGCATATGCAAAACACATTTGCACACATCCATAGGCAAACTATTTGTTGCTTGAACAAAAATTTATAAATGAGAAATACTACTTGATTGGAAGTGAAGAAAATGAACCTTCAGCAGCATCTCAACGCATAATTATCCCTGAACATCCATACATTTGAAAGAGTGATGTACAGTATTGACTTTTGGTTTTTAAAATAAATACTATAGAGGTATTTTCTTTGGTGGCTATCAGAAAGAACAAATCTAAACAAAAATTCAGTATAGTATTTCACAGAATAAATATTAATTAGAATTGCTTATGTAACTAAGTTTGGGTAGGCCTCCCCTTGACTCTCCATTCTAAATAAGAATTGGAAACAAACAAAGATTATCTGTTCCTGGCAAATCCTTCCTAGGGATTATGTGGTGCATAAACTAATAAGGGTTTATCTTTTCTTCTTTCTGAGAGAGGAAATAACTAGAGCAACATTAAAACATTAATGTGGCATTCAAGAATTCCAAACAGAACTAGGAAAGGAAAAGGTTAGGATTCTCACAGGAATATCAAATCACCATTAAGTATGCAGATCCTACGTGCAGACCACACATAAAATTCAGAATACTCCGTGTATGCAGTACTGTTTTGCTCTGTGAAGTAAATATGTCAAGTATGCACAAACTGTTTATTTTAAAAGATAATCTGAATATGGTCAGCATAAAATTTTGTATACAGCACCACATTATTCCTATTTTTTGGGGTGCCATAGTCACAAAACAAAGCTAGACAAAATTTCTACCATTCAACATAATTTAAATGAAAATACTTAAGTAACTGAGACACAATTAGAATGTGCTAAGCTTTACACCATAAAAAGGTAAAAATATATTTGGTACTTGCCATCTGAAAGCGTTTGATGATCACTGTCAAATGGCTATTTGGGAATACGTCTGTTCGTTTCTGCAAACTTTGAAAGGCTAATGACTGAAAGCTACAACATAAATTTGAAACTAGGAAGTTACCAAAGAAAGCCTCAGAGGAAATGAAGTACTTTGTTACTAGTCACCTTTTGACTGCTGGTTCCTGAGATCACCTATGACTTGATGCTGTATGTATTTTAGGATAAATGCTTTAAAGAATTTCAATCCATTTAGCAAGATTCACACCTCTAACAGTTGAAGAGAAAACTATTCTTTTTAAAGCTTTACTGTGACCGATTCCTTACTCCCCTGTTTTTTCTTGCTATCGTGCACATCCTGATGCCAGTTAGCAAGGCCTATTACACACAGTATAGCAAATTCCCTTATTCTGGATAATAAATGCAAAGAGAATGACAGTTCCATCACTGCTAGTACAAATGGGGTAGTTCATGGCATTTGATGTATTAATTTTATGATGGCATCTCATATGCAGTTAAAACTTTTTCTCCGTTACACATCGGAACAAGATTCTTCATACGTGTTATTTTAAAGCATACAGCCCCTCCATGTGTTTAGGATGGTATGAACTTTATTAGTTACAGGACCTGTAGACAAGAGTTTTTCTAGGTGTCTTTCTACAAAATTCAGTAAACACAGTATCACCATTAGGAATTTGTTTTAATTTAAACCAAGGAAGCAATGTATGTATTTGGATCAGGTCATCTTCCTTGTACGAAAATAAAACCAAAAAGAATGACCAAGGCTTAAGGCCGCCAAACCCACTGGTGTCCTAGTTTTCGATTTGGACAATGGAAATTATGCAACATTTTTATATGTCTTTGAAAATTCAGTGAACTCTGTAAGAGTTAAGTATCGTCATCTTCCCTGAGCACTGTCATATTTACAAGGTACTGGGACTTCAGCAGCTACCTTCAGACTCAACTGTTTTCTTAGCTTTTTCTGACAATGAGTCTACAAGTCTTCTGCTCCTAAGTGTCCTGAACATGTCTTCTCTTGTCCATAACTGATCACTTTTAAGGGAATATAAAGCCTGTAGAATCATAAACTCCTCCTTAGTTTTAGGAAAAAGTATTCTTAAGACAGTAATTAATACTGCAAAGAAGCATAAGCTTAAGTCTCTATAATTACAGGATATATAAATTGTTCTAAATTGTTTATATTATACAGTACCCATGGCATCTGCTGCCTTCCAAATGCAGTGGAAAATAGACCTACATAGAAAACTTAATAATATGTTTGTCATGACGGCCCAGATTTCAGAATGCATTTCAACTCTTGCCTTCTGTTGAGATGAGAGTCCTCGCTTCTCACTGGAAATCAAAACAGCAGCTAGTGGCAAAACAATAGCAGCTAAGCAAACATTTTACTGAACACTGACCTGCATGTTGTGCGCTTACACTCTGTGCATACTCCCAGCAAATGACTACTACATCTTTTGGCTGATTTGGAAGCATCTGGTTTACTTCGGGTATAGCAAATCATGATGTTAGTGCTGACAGTTCTCTGGTTCAATTGCTCTTTGTCCCAACCACACTGCAAAAGCAAAGAGTAAAGATGGGAGACAACCCAACAGCAGAGAGAGATATCCGGAGCCTGCTTGACAAGTGACACATACTCAGTTCTTCAACACTATCGAGCCTCTTTTTGATCCCACGTGTCTTAAGATACCAGATTTCTGGTATTCACTTCTTTCCTACTCGTAAGTTCTCTAGCTAATCCCAATGTTCCCCATCCCTCGGTACTTCCAGGGTTTTTATGTCTCAACAGTACATTCAGTAACTTCCCAGTTCCCAAAGCAGTCTGGATGGCATTTAAGCTGTTTAAAGATAGCTAGCTCTTGTGCTGATCAGCCTGGAACAGCCAAGGGCTACATTCTACTCACCTTTCCTTTGACGGACACATAACTTAGGGGGTTTATCCTCTGCCAAGTGTCCAATTGCCATAAAACTCTTCACAGCTGAGGAAGCAGACATCATGAACAGAAAGGTCGTGAAAGAAAGCTGTAACACAAGCAGACCAGCCCAACGGGGTGTTGCACCATTGACAGGATGAAGAACAAAACAGTAAGAGAGGAACAAATGAACAGGTAAGAAAAATCTGCATTTTATTTTTAAGCAATTTAAAACATTTAGAGACAACAAAGACGCAGTAGACTTACTAAAAGGAAAAGTTACACAAAATCATAATATGTCCAGCTCTGTCTCTTCCCTCTTAGTCGAATGTAGTCTGCACAGTCTCTATAAATCCATGGTCTATCTTCACCTTGAATACTGCATGCAGTTCTGCAGCTTCGTCCCCATCTCAGTAAAAATAGAACTGGAAGAAGATTCAGAAATGGTCAACAAGGACAAAGGCATAGGAATGGAATTTCAGGACAGTGAGTTAAAATGGTAGGAAGGTAGTTCTTTGTGAACAGGGCACTGCTGCTGTTGACAAAGCTGTCTAGATAATAAAAGCAGGCGAAGTCTCAACTCTCTTTGAATTAAGTACTGATTATTTCCCCTGTGCATTTGCATAGCTTAGTTGGTGATACATAGAAAAAATAATTATCAATGAATTTGTTAGCGCAGTAGAACAAGCCTACTGCCTTCCCTGCCTGCAGGGCATAGTTTCATGAAAACCTTTAGGCAAAAGGAAAAGTGGTATTGGAGTGTCTTTCCCTGGCAGGGTGGAACTGCCAGTTTGAAGCCATCTGCTATCACATCACAAAATCACAGAATCACGTAGGTGGTAAGGGACTTCTGTAAGTCTGCAGTCCAACTTTCTGCTCAAGGCAGGTCCCATTAAAGGAGGTTGCTTTGGGCCATGTCCAGTTGAATTATTAATATCTCTAAGGATGGAGTTTCCATAGCCTCTCTGGGCAAGCTGTTTTGGTATTTGACTGTCCTTGGTGTAAAAAAAAAAAAAAAAAAAAAAATTTCCTATATTGAATTTCCCATGTTGTAACTTGTGCTCATTGCCTCTAGTGCACCCCTGGGAAGAATCTGGCTCCATCTTTTCTACACCCTTCCATTAGGAAGAGGCAGACAGCAGTATGAACTCCCCTCACCATCATCTTCTTTAAACCTGAGAAAATCCAGCTCGCTCAGCTCCTTTTTGTGTGTCAGGAGCTGCAGCCCCCTGAGCAGTTTGGTGGCCTTCACTAGCCTCACTTTAGTATGTCAATGCCTTTCTTAAAACGAGACACAGAACTCCAGATGTAGTCTCACAAGTGTCAAATAAAGGGGAAGAATCGCCTCCCTCCAAACCTACTGGTTATACTCAGCCCAGTACGCAGCTGGACACATTCGCCTTTGCTAAACTTCATGAGGTCCCTAACAGCTCATTTTTCCAGTCTGACCAGGTCCATCTGAGTAGCAGCCCTGCCCTCCAGCATATCAGCCACTCCTCCCAATTTGGTATCACCCACAAACTTGCTGAGAGGTCACTCTATCCCATCATCCTGGTCATTACATCAGCCATTTCAAGAATCCAAGTTGATGTAACAGAAAGCAAGTCAAACATGCTTCCAGAGATATGCTACAGCTTTCAAATTTTGTTTTACAAAAATGCAAGAGTTGCATTGCTAAGTCTCCTCTTCTCTAGATATAAAAAGTAGCCCTAGGTTCCACAAGAAGCAGGCCCTGGGTCTTTTTTTGGGTGCAAATGCTGAAATGTAGAACTTGACTTACAGTGTGTAAGAAATCTTCTGGAAGGCAGAGATGACTGTCAAAACTTAAGAGTTAAGCAAGCCAGAAATTATTTAGAGTCCTTCCCCAGAATCTTCCAGTCTGTGGCTTTGCTCAAAGACAGACAATATATTTCCATGTCATAAACGTGGACAGAGTTGCATCAGTATATACAAGATACTCCAAGAACATACTTGCAATCTTGTTATTTGCCTGGGTAATTGTATGCACAGGATGGACGTTGCACTAGTAGCCATTATATTTACGGAGCAGAAGGTAGAATCTGGAACAGAACAAAAGCAAACCAAGAAAAGACCGATGAAAAAAAAGAGAACTGTAGGAGTAATTTAGCTGCTCTGCATACATTATAACTGTAAACCAGTTTCAAGAGCATGTACGTAATAACAACCTTTCCAGCACACAACTGTGTTATGGGCAGCTACGCACTAGCACAGTATTTTTGCAGAATGGACAGAATAACATTGCTGCCAAAGGGCATATAAAGGACAATGCTACAAACATGGGTCCCAAAATTCTCTCAGAACATATGCTACTCATAGGCTTACAATTACCCAAGACATTACAAGTTATACTACAGGCTGGTCTAGTCTTAAATCAAAGTTGGATCTTGTTCTGTATGCTAGAAATAGATCTGAGATAATACCAAGGACATTGGAAAATACTATCAAATGGCTTTGCATAATGTTTGCTCATTTTCCACATGGAGCTTATCTCTCCAAACTATGCTTTATAACTCTCGTCATTTTTGGAACAACATCCCCAACAACGCGAGCTGAAGAACACATTGGTAAACAGGAAGCGTTGGCTGTAAAAAGGAACTGAGAGAAGATGGAAAGACATGAAAGAGAAGAAAGCCAGCCAAACCTCTCAAAATGGGAACAAAGGCTCTGAATGTTTCCAAACATGTACTTGAATAAGTAAGGCTGGTTGTTTTAATGAAGACAACGATGATAAATCAGTTGATTGTGTACTACTTGGACACTGGGTATCTGAAGGAACACACACTTGTAAGGGACGTATTCCAGGCCCAGCCTGTGTCCCAATCCAATGTTTAAGAAAGTGTGGGGTAGCTTAGGGACATTTGCCAAGTAGAGCAATCAAGTAAATACAGTCAGTTGACGTACTGCTGGGAAGCAGCTCTTCAGTTCAAGTTATTCTGATACCTTCACAATGAGGCATGTCTTCTTTCCTTATTTTCCTCCAGGAGTCAATGCCGCAGAAGAAGCCAATTTGGGACTTAAGCTGGGATGCAGAACACCAAGGTGCAGTTTCCCAGCTCTGCTACAGCCATCATATAACACCTTGAGCAAATCCCCCTGCCTCCATTCCCATCTCTAACAATGGGAAAATAATTTCTTTCACCATTCTTTATTAGTTCATTAATTCAGCGGGGCAGCAAATATATCACATAGCTTAATTGTCATATGCTTAATGCAGAAGGATCCTAACTTTGTAGGACTTCACTTAGATACTTACAGACCCCAGTACTTCTGTACTCATCATTGTTACTACAGATCTTCATAACAGCTAAATGCGGAGTATATAGGAATTTGACCAAGGTAGGTGGTCAGTGCTTTTTCATTTCTCAGTAAAAATAACTGCTCTTACTAAATAAAAAGTGTTAATGGAACCAACTTCTTCTGTTACTAGAAAAATACAGCTTTGCAGCTGTTCAGTCAGCGTAAATATACTGTTACACTGCTCTCAAAATCACTACCTTCACCTGCTCACAGGGCAGTGGATAACTTGCACTTACGTAAACCATATTTTAGACCATTCTAGCACTTTCCATCAACATTTTAACATTTTGGATTAATATACTCTATCATCTTCCTGCATGTACAGAATCACAGACACTGAGAAACCAGGCTTTTACAACTAACTTAACAAGTTTGCCCATAATATTGTTATGTACTGAGAATGCTCCTCAGTACAACTGTCTCTCAAATTATATTAATCTATTCCTCAGATTTAAAAGCAACTTAATTAAAACAACCACTAAGCACATACAACCTTGTTTGAGAAAGTATATTTGAAAAGCAAATGCTTCTCCCCACCCCTGCTCCAGTTGACAAAAAGAAAGAATTAATCAGTAAGAAGGAAAATGCCATTTGTCACATACAACTCATACCACTTACCAAATGCTTCAGACAAAAGAAAAGGAACGCTACAAAAGGCAAATATGACAGGTCTACGCTGCCACATAAGTTTGGGGTTTTTTTTTAATTTAAAGGGCGTTTTAAATCTTGTAAAAAAAAAAAAAAAAAGACTATATCATTGTAATCCATATTAACTTCCAATCTGTTACTAGTATATTTTCTTAGCCATATGCCGTGGCAATTAACTGGACAACCTAACTCCCCATCAATAAAAGTATTTCCTTCTATCAGATTTCTCTGCCCACCACCCCAATTTCACTAATGTTCTCCTTTGAACTTTTACTACAACTCGTAGGAAATAGAACTCCTGACTTGCATTCCTTCCTTCATCGCTTCATATAGGTTTTGTCACTTTTGTCTACTTTCTAATAGAAGCAGCTGTAGTCTGAACACTTGCCTCACTTGATTTTTCAATGGGTTTAGGATTACTTTCCTTCCTTCAGAGAAAAACAGATCAACTGCACTAATGCAACATCAAGTGCAGCAACACATTGCGTCAGTCAGTCTCCTGAAGAACAAACACGAAATGTAATTCTTGTTGCTCCCCTGGATAGTGTTTTCATTGTCATATCCAATGGTATGCTGGATGGGATACTGTTCAACTGGAAGTTTCGCTAAACTGCTGTTGAACACTATTAAAACGTTCTAATAGGTGTGACTTATTGACCGGAAGAGTCGGTAAACAAATGCAGTATAAGTGACAGTATGAAAATAGAGTAACAGTAATTAGCAGTATGACTCCATGAGTAACAGGAAAATTGCTTTGACCCAGTTGATGACAGTAGCAACCAAATCTTAAAAAAAAAAAAATTTGAAAAATCTATCCCAAATAGATGGGTTTTTTATTCTGACTTGTACATTACCAAGACTTCTCAGGGTCATCGACAACATTTATGGTTGCCTGGTTGCCACCGATCCTATTTCGGTAGTATTCTAGTCCATCTCCGTTGGGAAGCACAGTGGTAGCTGTGTTCCACTATGTTCGTAACACCCAAAAGCCAGGGACAGAAGGCCCATCTGGCAGCGTACCACAGCAGGCTGCGTCAGAAGCTGCTTCGTGTCGATCAGCAGGAAGTCATGGTCACACAGCAGGTCTCCAGCAACTTCATCCCCTTGCAGACTACAAGCTCTCGAGCTGGAAACCCTGCTTTCTTCTGGTTTGTCAACTTCACCCCATGACCCCTTCTGCTTGTTCAAACACCGTGCGCGGGTTTGACTGGGCTAACGTACCGTTTCTGGTGTTCTGCGTGTAGTTGCGCAAAGGCGCATCAGGTGCATGAAGGCACATCAATATCCTACCTTAAACTGATGTGCTTCCACATGTATCCCACGCTACCCTAACATCAGTGCCAACACAAACATTTCACAGAGTGTAGATTAATGAGAGCATAAGAAAAACAAATCTGATCTGTCTGTGCACGCTTTTTGTCTTTTGGAATCGGACCACATACGATTTTCTACTTCTCTTCTGACTGAAGAAGAATGATATAATGCAGAAATCAGATCATTTTAACGCAAAAGTAGAATTATCCTTCAGTATGCACATGAAAAAAACATTATATTTCTTTGATGAAAATACCATTCACTATAAAAAAAACTACCAGCTGCTCTCCAATAGTAAGATGACATGACCAAGAACAAGTTCTTTCTAAGTTCTGTAAAAAAACTTTGTTTTTCTCTCTCTTTCCCTATCCTAGTAGTGTGGGCCTCACTGGGATCCAGTGGGGGTCATATCCCGGAATATAATGCCAAAAAAAAAAAAAAAAGAAGAAAACAAAACAAAACATGCACAGTAAAAATTCATATCCAAAATGTCAGGGGTCCTGATTGCTTAAACAACTGACAGGAAATGCCCTGGTTTCAGTGCAATAATAAAAGGTCGGATTAAATACTTTGAATGTACAAGCAAGGGAAAAAAAAAATTCACATAAAAGCAAGTGGTATTATCTGTGTGTCAAGAGGGGCAATGAAACTGTGGTTGCAATATGGCATCTAGTTGTAGGTATTACAAAATAATACAAGAGTTGGAAAGGGAATGGAAAAAATATGCAAAGATTACACAATGTACAAAAAAATACTCAGTATAAGACTCTGTTTTGGTTGGGGGAAGGTTAACGAGTTATTTTGATCAAGCTACAAATGTCCATAAGCAGTTTAGGAGTTGGTTGTTCGTCCTCCAAGAAAAGTAGCAACGGGGAGACAAAGTTGGTAAATTCAGAGTACAGGTACAGCGCATGCATTCAGCACTGGTTAACCACTAGAGTAACTTACAACACCATTCACTGCCATCTTAACTCTTCAGAACTAGATTAAATTATCTAGGAAGTGCTGTGATTCAAAGAGAAATTATAGCTACCAGAGCAGGAGGGTCCTGGAGGAGCGGAGTGGAGGCCCCCTCACCAGGGGCCAGCAGACAACCCGACTGCAGGGCTCCCTCGGTGCCTGCAGGGCGCTGCGCGGCCGAGTGACCGGTCCCAGCTCTCCCCAGGTCTTCCAGCGGCAGCTCCTCCCTTCTGGCCAGATGGACAGCGCAGCGTGGTCTTCAGCTCCGGCTCCGGGGGACCTGGCTCGGGGCAGAAAGCAGCCTTTTATAGCCGGCACGCAGCTGCCCTGGGCTCACACCTACACACCCTGCTGCCGGAGCACGGCGCTCATCCCTGCCAGGAGCCCGCATCCCTGCCAGGAGCCCGCATCCCTGCCAGCCCCCGGAGACCCGCTCCGCCGCGCCGCCCATGGCACCCCGCCGCCCGTCGCTGCCCCTGCGGCCACCCCTGCTGCTGCTGCTGCTGCTGGCCGGTGAGTAGAGGCGGTGCCGGGGCTCGGCCCGGGGCAGGGGCACCGGGGAGCCGGGCCCTCCCGGCAGGGAAGAGCCCCCGTCCGGCCGCCTGGGCTGGGCGCGCTCGCCCTGCCCCGGGCGCTCCGCACCCCGAGGGATGGGGGAGAGGAGGAGGAGGGAGAGGAAGGAGCGCTCGGGGAAACGATCACAGCAAGAGAATACCTTCACACTTTGAAAAGAAGGGCTTTGAAAGACTGGGGCGTAACTTGGGGTAATAGCGAGAAAACAGCGAGATGCCGGCTGCCCGCTGGAGGCTGTAGCTGCCCCGACAACGTGTGCGACCCTCCGTGTGCCGGAGGGTCTCCCACTGCTTGCTTTAAAGTTCGTCAGTAACGTGCAAGCGTGTGAAAAAGTTCAGCGTGTAAAATCAGCCTGCAGGTTGCATGTGTGATAATAATCTGTCTACAAAGCCATTTACCCACCTTCTTCTTGGGGGTATCAGAGAGAGCTAGTGCAGAGCACTGAAGTTACACAGCCGTTCAAAAGCGAGGAGCTGCTGGAACGGAGATGCCTACAAACCCGTAACTGGGTTATTCTGAAAGAATGAGTCAGTCTGTGAATAAGTTATGATGTGAGAATGTAATTAAAGGACCCCTGCCTCATACCTGACCATAGCCGACTACTCACTTTGCAAGTATTTAATTATTTTTTTGTCTCCTATGTCCTATTTATTAAACAGTATTAAAGACCAGTTGTAATAATTTACAGTCCATTTCCTCATAGGTTTTCTGAGGTATTCATCAGAAGTGTATCTGAAGGTACTTATTTCTTTCACGCTTCTGTGAAAATATATTATCATCCCTCTCTTTTTCAGATAGGTAAGTGGGCTGACACAAAAAAAGCATCCACTAATTTTAGGTTCCCGTGGTGACATATTAGAACCCAATTTTACCTACGACTACTTAAAATTATGTGGAACTTCAACTACTCAAAGCCAGCCTCTCACTGAGTATTGCAGTAGTTTGGTACTCCAACCCCAGGCTATTGAGCAGGCTGGGAGCATACTATTAGTAAACATCGATAGGCATTGTTTTAAAGTGATTAAACTAACCTCATGCTGAACCTTTGTGACAGCTGTAAGGATAAAATCCAGTTTTCCAGAATAGCATTCAGCTGCCTTAATTAAGAGATTCTCTTTTGTCTTCTTGCACTTTTTTTATACGTTCCTACACAGCTTGCAAATTCACCAAAGCAAATCTTGCAAATAGAAGGATCCTAAGGAGAAGAGCCTCAATTCATTCCGATAACAGATTCTGTGCACAGAACGCAGCAGGGTCTGGGGGTGGGCAAAGAGGCAATCGCGGGATTAAAGACCATAAGGTAAGGTGCTTGCATAATGGGGCCAAATTAAGGTCCCACCAAGCTCACTGCCCCAATTCTACTTCTGACCTCAGCATGGCCCTGTTATTCCTTCTGCATTTTGATCCTCCTCCAGACTTCATCCTTTGCACGGCACAAACCTCAGCCAGAACATTAAGGAAAGCAATAAATGGCTGTTTCACTGCTTCTGCCGGCCTAGAGTGATCGTTACCGAGAGCTGGCTTCGGTCCTTTGAGCTCTGAGTCAGGCATCACAGTCAGCCGTCCCGCAGGCTGTGAGGAGGAAGGGAAATGCAGTTTACCTGGTTTGCAATGCTTGGGCCACAGTAACAAAAGAGGCAAATTGATCCTTTCAAAA
Source organism: Theristicus caerulescens (assembly GCA_020745775.1). Classification (NCBI taxonomy): domain Eukaryota; kingdom Metazoa; phylum Chordata; class Aves; order Pelecaniformes; family Threskiornithidae; genus Theristicus; species Theristicus caerulescens. Next base: position 98,227,837 of record CM036562.1, read on the forward strand.
AATTTACATGTGACCACAGTTTGTGGAGGTAGCAGACCAGCAGTCTGGGCAACAAGATGAGGCGAAAAAGGCCATTCCTGATAGCTTATGAAACAAGAAGAAAAAAATCTAAGTGAGGAAAAAAACGTTTCTACAATGCATACAGTTCAAAGGTTTCCACTTCTGGCAAGATCTCGGAGATGGATCAGAAAGTCTTGCTTATTCCCAAGTTTCAAGTTCTGAACTACTGGAGCACTGTGACTGTGCAAAGGAAATATAACTATAGGAAACCTTACACGTATTTAACATCAAAAAATGTTTCTGTAGCCTTAGTCTTTGAAAGAATGGCTTAAAATTTCTTTTAAAACCCACAAAACATCATAGTCTGTATTAGATGCTAATGATTAATGTTATCATAATTATGCAAAGCTGTGCATCTCAAGAAATGTGCCCATTGCAAAGAGCAAAATAATATGGGAAATATGACCTTTCACAAAAAAATCTTGTGTTTCTACAATGTGTTTTTTTTCCCCTCTATCCATATGGAAATTTAAGGGACTGGATTTTTAAATATTATTGTAAGCTATTCAGAAAACTAGGAAAAAAGGAGAGTAGGAAGGTATAGCAGAAAACATCTTGCAAAGACATAATAACGTACAGCATTTAGTGCAATCTGAACTCTCAAGAGCTTATACAGGCAACAAACCAAGACAGTATGATGAAATTCAAACTCTCCGAACATGACAGGGCTCCAATTTGGGCAACAGGAATTACAGTTTTAAAATCAAGCACAACACAAATATAATGCTATTACTTACCGTTACTTTCTCTCGGGCTGTCTTTAGTGTTTACTTCATTTCAGTCTTCAGAAAGTCACCTCATGGCTTTTGATCTCTCCTACTTATTCATTACAATCACAAAGACAACTGCATAGATTTGTTTGGGGATTTTTCTTTCCCCACTTGCTATTTTATGGTGCCTACAGTAGCCTTAGGATTAGCGTGGTTTTGGTTTCCCTTCAACCTTTAAAGCAGCTACAATCACATCCAGTTAAATCTGAGTTTGCTGATGGACTAATCTCTTAGAAGTTTTTTTTCCTCTCCCAAATATGCCTTTAAAGTTTTCTTTCAAGAATGAGAACAGTTGAAACTTTAACAAAGTTCCGATTCCTATTATGCAATAAACACTGGAATTAAATATTACAAGAATATTAAAAGCCATAACAAGACTAGACACAAATTGTCTAACTGTAAATTATTTCGTACTCTTAGTTGTACCTATTTCTTGTGACCTTTAGATATCAAAACAACATGGGTTTGATTTTTTCATACACATTATAAAGCAATGAAATGAAAATAAATGCAATCTGGTTCCCTCCCTTTTTCCCCAGCCACAATATTGTATTTGATAGAGCTGCACGCAATCAGCACGACAAAAACAAAAACCAGACTAGACGCAGAGGGACACTACTCTTTCAGGAATGCATAATCAAACCTGTAGGAATACTCTTGTCCTTAAAAATAAATGCAAAGTCTTCATAAAAACAAACAAAACCACAAAGATTTTAAAAACATACCTTAATCATGAAACATTTGGAAATAGGCAGAATGTCATGTCACACTCTGACTGTATTCCACAGAAGTTCTGATGAAATACTTCGGAAATTTTATTATGTTGCTAATACGCTAACGCTACCATCGTCATACTGATACTCTTACTGTTTCCATAGTTCTGTGCGTTCGAGGATGGTCTTTTCGTCACTCTTACTAAAAACTCGGGTTACAAAGCTGTTGGGACAGAGGCTTTTCCTTCGGTCATGTTCAGAGTATCTACAGTACAGTACAGTCTTGGTTTATACCTGGATGTCCAGATGCTGTAACACAAATTGCAAGGATAAGAAGTTCACGTCCTTTTCTTTGACTTACATAGCACATTTTCAAGATTTATACCTGAGCTCCTCCAGGAGTAGGCAGTTCATCACTTCTGCTTTACGTGGATGTAAATCAAGGGACTGGGATTTGTCCAAAGTTAGCAAACAATCCGCTGATGCAGCCAGGAATATGACTTGGAAATTCTGAGTTTCCTCTTTCTGTCTCGTAGCTCTCCTACACCATCCTTCCCCAGTTGCCAGGAACTGAGACACAAGGTACAAATTCTTCAGGAATTTCTTCAGAATCACTAACGCCATGCAGAGCAAACCCAGCTTTGCCATTAACTGCTACCATGGTTCCTTCAGACATCACTGGCTAGCTACAGGAGTCCAGCCAAATCTTACTAAACATTTAAGAGTATAAGCAGTTGTCATTTGTAATGCTGCAGCCTTACTGCAGGTTTTTTTTCCAGCTGGGAATTTACTGAACCTGTACTGACAGTGAAGATGATGCTTTCAACACTTCATAAAGTATCTGGTTATACTCAAACAGATGCTTCTGCTGCCCAGTGCTGAAACATCTATTCAGAGCTGCAACGGAATGGGAGATGACCATGTGTCAGTTCCACAACGTGGCTGTTACTTTGACACCGAGAACGACAGGTTCCCAAGAGCCCACCCAGTACACCTTACGGGCCCTTTGGGAAAGCGGGAGAGGATCTTTTTACCACAAAACCTGTATAACTGAACAGCAGATAACATCCTAGAATGGGAGCCGTGACACAGTAGATACTATTCACTATCTTAGCAAGGAAGTTTTAGTGCAAATTTAACAGTTTTTAAATGAAACTGAAAGCGTCGGCATAGCTGAGGAAGCTTTTTTTTTTAAAAACTCCTCAAGATACAACTGCTTTTCATCAATGGCCAAAGATGCATATGCAAGTTTAAGCACTCTTGTTTCAACATCCTCTCCTCTCCCTAGATCATGTGCCCACAAAGCAGGAGGGAACAAGATCTGGGAGGAGTCGCCAGTCAGAAAAGTACTGAATATTGCCTTAGGAAGCCTAGCTATTTTTGTGAATAAGGATTAGCTACAAACATTCTTTCTAAAGCTTTATCATTCTCACATACAAAGCAATTGTATTTCTTAGTGAGGTGATTTCATGAAGTGTTTAAATCCCTTTGTTTCGTGAAATAAGAGTGCTGGGGGTCACCAGCATCCCATGCATTTCAGGTTACTCAACTGTGCTGGGAACAATATTTTTCTGGCAGATCTTCCATTAACTGATTATAGTTAATCATATAATCTATTATAATTGATTAGTCTATTAGTTAGTCTATTGTAATAGATTATATGATTACACAGATTATATACAAACTGCATAATCACGTAGTTATTCTGTAGGAAAATAAATATCAAAGCTTTCAGTGACAAAGTCTAAATATTTTTTCTGCTGTCTGTCTTACAAATATTATCAGTTATTAAAGCTTAATGTCTTTCCCAATTTGTATCCAGTACTGGGAGTTAAGGTTTATAAGCTGTTCTCATACCAAAAGAAATCATTAGTTTAATTAGTAAGACAACTCCAATCAGCAGCCTTCCACTAATTTGTTTTGTACTAATTTGTTTTGTACTCACCCAACTTCTTAAAATTGCTGCAAATAGCGTGGAGCCTGCACTGGAAGCAAATGCTGCCTATTGCCATTCAGGGTCTTTGGTGCATTAGCTCAACCTGAAGGATGACATGAAGCCCTAAAAAAAAAAATCATCTGGTGTCTCAACGTTCATCTGCTGCCCTGGACCTACTGCTTAAGTACTGACATGGGGACAGTTAAAATAAAGTTCCTAATTCCTAAAAGTTCCTAAATTCTACTAGAGAACAAGTCTTATGAGGAGCGGCTGGGGGAGCTGGGGTTGTTTAGTTTGGAGAAGAGGAGGCTGAGGGGAGACCTTATTGCTCTCTACAACTGCCTGAAAGGAGGTTGTAGAGAGGTGGGGGTTGGTCTCTTCACCCCAGGAACAAGTGATAGAATGAGAGGAAATGGCCTCAAGCTGCGCCAGGGTAAGTTTAGGTTGGATATTAGGAAAAACTTCTTCACTGAAAGAGTGGTCAGGCCCTGGCACAGGCTGCCCAGGGCAGGGGTTGAGTCCCCATCCCTGGAGGTATTTAAAAGACGGGTAGATGCAGTGCTTGAGGACATGGGTTAGTGGTGGACTTGGCGGTGGTAGGTTAACGGTTGGACCTGATGATCCTAAGGGTCTTTTCCAACCTTAACAATTCTATGATTCTATGATTCTAATTACAGTCTTGTTCTGGAGAAATAATGCTGAGACTCCATTAAACAACAACAACAAAACCTAAGCAAAATGTTAACAAGGGAAAAAAAAAAAGCAACCTTTCTTCTAATCTCCCTGGAAATGACTCCAAGCACCCTCCCATTTCCCTGCTCTACACCCATCCCCTCACCCCCGCCAGTTATTTGGCTTTTTTGTCTAAACGTGAGGAAATGCAGAACCCCATCATAGAGCACATATTGTTCATATGTAAAGCATTATATTCTACAAAATAACAACATGGGCAAAATTACATGTTGTAAGGAGAAAATACTGCAATGCTTAGGGCCTCTAATCTTAGCAGATTAGTGGACCTAGACCACAGAACACATGCTAGCCCTTGCCAGTTTTAAGGCTGGAAATGACTGAAGTCTGCCATTGTATCCTGCCTTGATGGGAGGAAACCACTGCGGCTATTCAGAATGTTGTTCAGTATTGTATCTATGGATTGGGGTAAAAAGGGATTGGACAAGCACTGCAGCCCTCAAGTGGCAAAAAGAAAACTGTATTATTTTCAAGTACTGACATTCATTATCAAAGTTTAAAAAAAAAAAAACTCTTTTATATCTGCATGTTTGATTCAATAAAAAATAAAGAGTTTTTCTTCCACAGTGTATAAAGGCACTTTTGGGGAAGCCCATTTTAGAAATCGAAGAGGAATTCTTGAATTAGCCGGAGCCATTAGATGTACTACAGGACGATCTCCTTTTGCTTACCTACGTTACGGATGCTACTGTGGTCTGGGAGGAAGAGGATGGCCTAAGGACAGAGTAGACTGGTAAGAGTAACTATTTATCTGCGTAATTAAGTGCTGAATGTATGCAGATGACAGAGTAAAAGGATTAAAATATGAATTAGGCCTATTTAACATCAGTGAGGGAACAGAGTTTAAACACACCTCAGACCGCTAAAGAATTCTGAAGCATTAAAATTGTGTAACTGTAGATCTACAGGAGTCTTACTTGCCTTTACCTCAGACTCTCATTGCATTAATACCGGATTCACAGTACAATTGTGTTTCCTTGCTGTTGCTGTTTGGCCAAGAGCTGAAGAACTAAAGTCTTCCTGGAGAATCTTTAAAGCTCAAACATTCAAGCTATCTATAAAAATTTAAAAAAAAAAATCACAATTAAAAAAACTTTTGATTCTACTGCCATCCATCCCATTTCATTAGTATTCAAAATGATACATAGAAAATCATACAAAATTCAGCCTGTTGAAAAATAACTTTAATAAAAGGAATTATGAATTGTTACTAAAATAATTCTAAAAACAGACCTTTGTATTTATTACTAAATCTCAGCATATTGACTACTATCAATTGAATTTATAATTGAACATTAGCTGACAGGAAGATGATTTTCTGGTTACAGTAGTTAAATAAAGGTTTTATATTTTCAAGTTTATCATTATAATGATACATTTCCCACTGCCTGCGACATCTCAATTTCTGACGTATCAAGACAGATATATTGTAAATTAAAAGGAAAACAAATGTCTGATACTCACATTTAGGGTAGAATATATGGAAAGTTCGAATCTGATTTTTTTTTTTGCATAAAAATTCTAGTCGTGATTAGACCTAAAACTTTTAGAATCTTTGCCTACATACTTCAAGTGTTTGTATGTGTAATCTGTTATTTTAAAGACAATTTTGTAGAATGTAGTTGCTACTTTAATGACTGGGAACACATACAAAAAGAAGGGACTATGATTAGTTCCGGTCAGCTGTATACCTAAAGATAATGATGGAAAATATGCAGTTTGCCAGTCGTTCATTGTAGGCCATTTCTTTCACTTTGTAAAAGTCCCACAGTGGCAAGAAGCTGCTTCTTCACAAAACATGGTTAGCTGTTTGTGGTCTGGGTGTTAATAGCTACAGAATGTTAAGAACAAGCCAGAGGTGAGTGTACTTACTCTGCTGCGTTTGAACAGAATCAAGAATTGCACCAACTGAATGTAGAGACAAACCTTCTTACCAAGTTTGATTTCTTGAAGTTTTGAGCTACATTGCAGGCTGTTTACATTCAGAATTATGCCTGAAAACAAGTTAAGTGAAAATACAGAAATACTTAATCTGAAGTAAGAATGTCTGTAATGGAATTATTCGAATAATAGTTATTGCAATTTAGATGTTTGCCTGCCACTTACAAACTTTCAAATGGAGATAATCATATATTGCTTTTGTAAGATAAAATGTAAAATCCTTAAGCATCTATTTTTATTTAAAATGCTTAAAAAAAGCACTGCAAAAATTTTTAGAATTACTTTAAACACATGAAGACTGCACTATGGCGAAAGAAGCCGTATGTCCTGCTTTATTTACTTTGCTACAAAGACTCAATAGAAATAAAATTTTTTTTTCTTTTTAATTTCTACACATGAAATGGATGTATTGAGCTACTTCACAGGCAGGTGCTGTTCAACTGTTACATACTGCAGGATCTTTAAATGGAGATTTATCTGGAATTACCAAGTAATTATTTAATAAGCACAGGAAAAAACAGTAATTGCTAGTGAGAGCTCACAGCATTAACTTTTTCTATTGCAGACACAAATTCCTCAGGCAATCTAAACACCATCTAAACATCATGAGCCTACTGTAACATGATGGTTTTAGGCTACCAGGAGGAAACTGAATGAGTAAATGCAAAGAGCTCACAGATACATCCTGTTCTTTCACTGAGTCAAAAAAAAAAAAAAAAAAAAAAGGAAGAAAAAAATTAGTTTGCAGCAAAAACTCACAAGCTATCTAATTTCAGATCTTTGTTACCTCCCCCACTTGCTATTCTGGGCTTGCAATGACTCTACACCAGAAGAGTAATTCTTTTTTTTAAGCATTAAAACATGCCATTAATGCTTACCTGTACTGTTCAGTGCCACAATGCGAGAGAAAGTCTATGAATTCATTGTCCCTGTTATGACAAGGACAATTTTGAAATCATCATTTTGGGCAATTTTCCACATTTTCTCATGATGCTGAGTAAACAGTTTTAGTTCTGTTATGGCATTAAACAGCACCCGTACCTATTTATTCCTGAACATTTCAGCTGCTCTCAGTTTTTCTGCCACCATCTAAGGACTTTGCTATGAGATTACATTTATGATAGTATGCTACAGCCTAACAAATCTTTTTGTCCCTTCCCTATTAGTAACTGCTACAATAGCATCAATAACTGGCAGAAAAATGCATCATTCATTATCTGACAGACTATTCTGGCATTTAATCTTTTTCTTGGAAGGGGCTACAAGGGAGGCATACCCACATAAAAGTTTATTGTGTTCAAAACTGAGAATGCTTTAAAGATTCCTTCTATTTTCATCTATGAGGAAGTTCAACTAGATCAATGCGTATCAGACATTTTCCTCATCACTGATTACATAAGAGTAATAATTTTTTCCAGGTGATCTATTAATTACCTTGTTTTGATTCCTGAGCATGTAACTGTTTGTACATTCGCGTATGTTGACTGTCTTATTATTTCACAGCCTGTAGAAACATGCTGATAAAAAACATCCAGATTATGTGACCATAAATCACCACAGTATGAATTAAGGCAAGCCCATTTCTGTTTCTCCCAGGTGCTGCTTTAACCATGACTGCTGCTATGGTAAGGCAGAACGAACAGGTTGTCACCCCAAGATAGAAAGTTACTACTGGGAATGTGAAGACAACGCTGCTGTGTGTGGTGAGTGAACAGTTCCAGTTTTTGGTTGGTGGGGTTTTTGTTGTCATTTTCTTTTTTATTTTTTACTTCTACTGATTGTCTCATTGCCTTCATAGAAAGACATATGCTTTATTAACTGTAAAATTCTTATTTTACCATCCTTCCTTGTGTGACTTTTTTACCAGGGTAAGCTGTGCCTCCAGAAAGCACAGCTATGCCAACCAACTGAATGCAGTTTCTTCTTAATCCTCACCTACTGACATACATAAGCAAACAAAATTCTGACCTACAAGCTTCCACTACCCTTTCAGAAAACACTACCAAAAACCCCCTCTTTTTACTCGGCATTTCCATACGTTGAAGAACCCATGTTATGCTACTGCCTGCACATCTCCAACTGGAGAGCAACTACAAACAGGAGGCAAGAAAATTACAAATGTTTAAGAAGGATCTTTTTTATAGTTAGCAGAAAATATTTCACACCATTTATAAGTTTATGATGGACAAGTTTTTGCCATACTTACCATTGATCAGTGGCACAGCCCACTGCTAATGGCTGCAATTTATGAATGAATTCACAGTTACAACTTACAATTTCAAACACTGAGGTAATAAAATATTTGATGAGTATGTTTATTTACGGAAGTAACATGTCCACAAGCCATAAAATGTTAATTTGAAAACATTTACATAATTAGTGTACAAGTTGCAACAGATGGCTGACTGCATCCTGATAAATTCTGTCCAATTGCTCCGAAATATGACTGTAATATACTTGCCATGTTACAGTATAAAAGAGAAGGACAAAGATATCAAAGAAAGAAACAAAAAACATTTAACAGGAAAAAGCAGCATCTCTTTTACATTATTTGTTCACAACTCCCTAAGTTTTAGCAAAATATATTCCGATACACTTCAAAGACTTTTTAAAACTATAACTTCTCACAAGCCCCCAAAATTTGCAGGGTTTTTTCTTCTTGTTGTTAAGGTTTGGTTTTGGTTGGGGTTTTTTTTTGGTTTTTTTTTTTTTAAATCAGGTGCTAGGTCAGAGTTACTTTGCATGTAGTTTTATACTACTACCTAGAATGCAAATCAGCTTGAGAATTGGCTATTATTTGCACCACAAAAATGCAGACCTTTATATAAACTTGTTTACTATGAGTCTGAGTTTCTGACTACCATAGTTTAAAGGCAACACAGTAGGCTGTTCAGAGAAAACACAAAAACTTCTAATTTCATAACTCAATTCAGCCTGACCTGAAATCAAATGAAAGTTTTTGACAGTATTTCCTTTCCTCCTTTTCATTCAACCTTTACTTTGCCCAAGTGTCTACCTCATGCAGAATCTCTACTTGCTAATTTCCTCCTCTGCTCCTGAACTACTAAGCGTCTTCTCTCTCAAACTACCTGATTAACTGTCAAGTTACAGTCCACCTATATTTGGCTGTAAAGGTTCTGCTCCTGTTCCAGTCCAGAAGCTGACAATATTTTAAAATACTGGCCAAGATAGTAGGTGTGTCATCAAGAAACAAAGCTGAAACAAAGTCCCTGGCATAGCATTGAGAAGATCAAGTTTGGAGCAATAACAAGAGAAGGAATAGTTCTTCTCAGTTCATGGGGTTTTTTTCATCCTATCATATTGTTTATGCTACTTGTGCTATTGAGTAGTTCTTAGGGTAGCTAGTTGCAGCATCAACATATATACATTAAGAACACTTCCATTTCACAGCAGAATTTGAGTTCATTCCCAAAACTGAACACTTGTTCTGCTCCTAGACAAACCTCAAGCAGAGATTCAGCTAAGCTTTCAAAATGTTAAATACTCTGACAAAACGTAATCAAGCATTTTTCAGTTTACTGACAGTTGCAGAGAGAAAGCACACACATTTCTGGGTTGGCACAATAAAACCAAAATATATTGCTGTAGAAGAAAATGTTCATGCCAAGAAGAAACGCTCATGCCAAGAAATCTGTTAAGTTACAACACTACAATTATAAAACAAGTATGGCCAGACATGGATTTTATTGTCCTTAAACACACTTTACCTAACTTCTTACTGAATGCCTTAATAAAAAAAGGTGGGCGGTTTAAGCTGAACATGGAACATCTTTGCATCCATCCCTTATTTCACATACATAATTTTAATGCTACATCCTTTAGTAGATTAAAGCATATGTGAAATGGAAAATATCTTCCCAAACTCAAGTTTCACTAGAGCAAAGGGGCAGGCAGGCAGGGTCACACACCACTCTCTAAAGAGGAATCAGTTATCCGCGTTCCTTTATTAAAGAAGGTGAAGAGTATTTAAGTCTTTATCCAATTATTGTGTTTTCACCTGCCAAGGCAGTTCCACTGATTATCAACTGTCACTAAACCAAACCATGCTTGTATATCCTCTGTTGCTGAGATGTCCTAGCATGGAGCTCTGCCTAAAGAACATGAAAGAACTGCAAGTCTTACTAAAGCTCAGTACAGTTCCTATTGCACTTGAAATATAACAGCCGTTTATATGGCAAATACGGAACGTGAGGTAGCAATTCTTGATATCCCATTTGGTATTTTTAAGTACTTCAGACTAACATCAAACTTACTGTGTTTTCTTTCAGAATCACTAGAAGACAAATGTCAAAAAATGGCATGTGAATGTGACCGTGAAGCTGCCAAATGTTTTTCTAAAGCTCCCTATCACACAAAATACCTTTTGTGGCCAGACTTCAAGTGTGGTGAGATTCAGCCTTTGTGTAGATATTAGGTATACATCAGTCTTTATGAAAACTCTGTATGTATTTAAATCTAAAATGACTTTTTTTTTGGTCACAGTAGTGACAACAAGTGATTTTCCTCTTTCTTGATCCTCCTTCCTGCCACCTCAGCCTCTTCACCCCAGAATGGCCAAAGTCAACATTTATCCTCTTGTTTACCTTCTACAGTGCATGGACTAAAAGCAAGTTCATTAGTTCTGTGTAAGCTTTTATCGACTAAAAAGCAATTTGAGTTTATCAGCATAAGGAGTAACTGACTTAATTTTGAGTTTGTTTATATTCAGATTCATGGAGTTTTCAGATTCATAATATCATTCACTGCAAACTTTTTATCCCCCCTCTCCACTGGCTGTAAGATACAAATCAAACTTTTCCACTAATGTTTACCTTAACATTTGTTAACTTTGAACTGACTGGAAGAAATGCCTGAAGCGACGGCATCAGCACAAAGAGCGAGCCCTCTCATCTATATTAAACACTTATTATGAAGCCTAATTTAACTTCTGCATCTCATTCACCTTCCATAGTCCTACCTGTATTAAAAATTGCCTAATATAATTCTTTTTTTTCTAGTATTTACTTTTTAAAGTACAGTTTTCTACAAAGTTGTTCATTTGATATGGCTCAAGCTCCTTACTCTATGTACACCTTGAGTTTCCTGTCAGCGCAGGGAGTTCTACCCTTAAAACTTCAGAGCCAGATTTAAAAGTGCAAATGCAAACCATCACCAAGACACATATATGAAAAAAGTAGCAGTTACCAAGACCAACTGCCTTTCCCCTAAGTGTTTGATCTTGGACAGCATCAGTTTGCAAAGTTCAGAAGTGTATATACCTCATAAGGATGTACAGATGGTTTTACCTAGAGTCACTTTACAGTTTCTTGAAACCTTTTAGGAAGAGAAATCAGTAACACGAATTGCTGAATAATACACTTCTTCATAACTGCTAATGTTAACAGTTTAAGAACCAGGAGTGTTTAATGTCTACTTTCACCCACCTCACTTACTTAAAGCTGCAGGCTACAGGACAAATTTACAGAAGTCAAAGCTAGTGACAAGTACTTCAATATTAAAAAACAAAACCAAACCAACACTTGTTTAGGAAGGACAAAGATTTCAAAAGAGATCTTTAATCTTCAAAAATATTCATAGGCAAATTTAAAGTTTATCTTAATGATACAAATTGAAAAAAAACCAAAACAATGTAGAATGCAAGGGGACAAAGCTCTTGAAAAATCTAACATTTGCTTCAGTCAAAAATGATACATGAACAAATGGCAATCCTGTTTATACAAAATAACTTTCCAGTCAATATTCGCTCACAGATTTAGATAAACACATTATATTGCAATAAGATGTAATTACAGTGTCAGGTCACTTTTCCAAAATAATCCTTTTAAGGGATAAGCCTGAATTTCAGAATTAGCAACAGACTTCAAGAGGAGAGCATTAAAGAAGCTATCGGTAAAGTCTAACTGATCTCAATAAAAAATTTTGAATGGCAATCACATTTCCAAAAGACAAGAAAACTCAAGCAGTCTTTGCCTTCAACAGGGGGAAATTTTAGAACAAACTCTACTGTGAGACTGTGTATTTGACAGTCACAACTTTACGTGTAAAAGCAGACTGAAAACACCAAAGTACCTTCAATATCGAGCCTATCCAGGAAGAGCTTTCCTTTGGCAAACTTAAGTTGAGGAGCACATTGCTGGTATGAAATGCTAAGTTTAAAAAAAAAAAAAAAAAAAAAAAAAAAAAATCAACTGTAGCTGTTCAGAAAACACTGATTTTAAGGCAGGTTTGAAAATAACCAGGGTGCTCAAGACAGAATAGAGAAGCTTTATACAGTCATGTCACCCTATTTTTGATCAAATCAGTTTTACATGGCTAAATTAGGAATGTCATTTTTTTTTCCCCAATAGAAAATTCCTTTTGGATAATAAAGCCCATCCTCTGAGTTGGAATCAGCTGGTTTAAGAGTAACTTACCTTAAGGCTTTTTTGTATGTTTAAGGTAACATAATCCACCACTTTCATTGCCACATAGACAAAGGAGAAAAGCAAAGCTCATTTCAAATGTCCATTTTTAGAAGCTAAACAGCTCAAAAGTTCCAATGCCAGTCACTGCACTTGTGTCTCCAGACGCCTTACTTCTTTAACCACCAGATCAATGTTTATAATTGGGTTAAAGTACAAGGCCCAGTAAAACAAACAATTGCAGACAAACTGAGGAATAAAAGGCCAAAAAATGGCAACAAAAAGACCCTGGGTTGAGACTTTCCAGAAATGTCTCCACATTCTGTGAGGAATAGTCCTGTGAAAACGGAAAGGGAGAGGCTTAGAGGAACTTTCCATTTTGTTTTTACCCATTCTAAGAAAAGCTAATACGTGCTGCAGCCTCAAATTATTTAGCACTTACTCAGGTACCTGTAAAATGTCATTTTGCACTCCAGAACTTCCTTACAATACAGTAATACTAGATTTTATATGAGGAAACATTAAGTCAATTTATTCAGACCACGAAGCACAATAAGTTAATGTGGTCAAATTCCAGATTTGTCACAGATTATTTCCATGTACCCTGTTCTCTTTTTAACATGTTCTGCCCCCTACCTGCTGGCAGAGAAAGTGAAAACCCAGTATACACCAAACCAAGAATTTCTCCTATGCAAGTTCTAAAAACTATAAATAAAAGATCACAGCAATTATGAAGTAATATTAATATGCTTGAACTAAGGCTAAAGCAGTAACTGAAAACAGCAGTTTTCATCACCTGTCAGAAATAATATCAGTATAACTCAACTTATTTATGATCCTCAGGACTCATCCTTTAATAACTATATTGTAAGCATATCATGACAAAATTCTTACGTATTTAGTTCTAAGCTGACAGCTAATACCAGTTACCATAAAAGGCAATTCTCAAGGTAAGAGTTAGTATTTACCCAATGGTTAAGGACATGCTTATTACCGTTACTGCATTTGCTACATCTGATCAGGAAAACCAGCTATAAGAAACCGTTTCAAGTATTCACAGAATAAAGATATTCAACAGTGAGTACTAGTATATGTGCGGATTCAGATTCACGTGTTCTTATTAACCTCAGAGTTGTGGTTAGACACTGTCATTTCAGTGAGCAACTGTGAAATTGTAAGACTGTTCCTTTCTACTTATAAGGCCGCGTACTTCCTACCCTCTTCAACAAGCTCAGTAAGACTTACTTCAATTCTCTTCTTGACCAGAGCCTCCAAAAGGAGAATAATTCCAGAACAGAGAGCAACATGGCATTTACAATTATAAATCTTGATGTCCAGTAGTGCACATCCAGCCAATCCCAAGCAAACTCAGCTATCAACTGGTATGGCAAAAATAAATACTTTACAATGAATTCTCTCCACTGTTTCCAAGAAGGATCTTTAAGGTCCTGTAAATTAGGATAAAAAGAGAGTTAATCAATTTCCTATTAAACAGACACATACTGGCTTATTTCCACTAGTCTTTTGTTGAAAAATTGGGGTTTCTTTCATATATTAAAAGCAGTAATTTATCTTTACTATACTTTCTGGTAGGTAATACTATAGCCCAGTAATTTCCATTAGATTAGAATAAAACATCACAGACAGCATGACCTTATAATGTCATTTGTTAAAATACAGATATTTTGAGTGAAGAGCCTTTCTATAGTCATGTGAACCTCAAAAAAACCAGTTTCACAGATTTAAAGTCTTAAAAGCCTTAAATCAATCTTATTAAAGGTAATGGTCACAACACTGGTGATCACATACAATAAAATCAAGGCACCACTTTGTAGGACTCTTAAAAGCTGTATTGTAAAGAGATGAAATAATGAATAAGTACATCATGTGTTTTCATGCTGCTAGTCTTAAAATGTTTTTAACTAAAGCAAGTAGCACATTTAACGTTTCGGACACTTACTAGTAGTTTTGTGACAATATCTTCATACTTGTCTTCTTGTGTAGGGCAAATTGTGTGGATGAAAGGTAGGAAAGCTTCTGCATAATCAAACAAATATAGGTATAACATACTGAGTCTTGGAGAACTCTTCAGTGCATACAGAAGAAAGAGGGATTTTCCTGGATTTACTGCCTGAAAAGTATCAAATTACCAAGTTTCAAACAATGAGAAAATAAAATGCAAGGGACGTGCCAGTTCTTAGATTTTTCTGACGATCATCTTTCAAAGGATCATTTTTCAAATACAACAGTTCATTAAACTCAGCAGTTTTTACAAGAGTAATTCTACTACCTTAACACTCCTCCTGGCTTTAAGAGAATTTTCTTTTAAAGATATTATTTTAAAAACACTTAATATACATGACAGACTTTACATAAAATTTACCTTATATTCCCAAAGGTTCTGTGGTGGTTTAACGCCTAAAGTTTTCACACATTCCAGTTCCGCCATAATAGCTTTTCTGTGATTACTGTTCTCTATACTATAAGGCTCTTTTGTGAAATCCTCCTCTGTCAGTGTCAGAAGTAGTCTACAAAAGCAGAAGAATTCAGAAGGTAAACAGTACCTCTTCACCAAAAAGATACGACTGACAAATTAGCAATTACATACTGAAACAATAAGCTACCGATAGAAGGTATCACCTTGTGGATTATATTCCATATCAAGTGTTCTCAATCAACTGCATCTCAGAGCCTGGGTTTTAAATATCCTTCTTTTCAAGTTTTCTCTTGCCTGCTTTCAGCATGCAAATTTATCAGCTTGTTGGCTATTACTGAACACAGTTCTTCAGTACTTCACAGATCTAGTCTGCTCTCCTGAAATCAAACCTAGAGCTCTTGGGTGGAATGCAACAATGCATATAGCATATGCATATTTTCACAAGAAAGAAAAAGCGGGAGGGGTGGATAAAACATCAGGAGAATTTTACTTTCAGTATCATTTCAGTCTGCATTGTCAGCATTTAAAAAATTTTCAGTTAGCTTGCTTAGTATCTGCTACTATAGTTTTCAACTACAAGTGTTAAAACTTCCCCAGAATTTTACCCTGACACATCAACAGAGTATTCCCACAATCTATGGAACTCCGTATGGTCATTTCACAATATTCCGGCCCTAATGAAAGCTGTCCAGTAGTCCAAACAAATGATAGCTGTTCTTGACAATTAGGCCTCTCACCTTCCATTCACTTTCTCCAGTAAAAATCTTTCTTTATAATGTGAAGCCCATGGGCCCAGCTGCTCTAGCCAAAGTATCACTTCATCAGCAGTCCATTTAGCAACAGGCTTGTGGACAAGATGATCTTCTTCAAATTCTCTGCTACTCCAGTGATATCCAAGTAGAACTACCTACGGGTAGATTGGGGGGGGAAAAAAAAAAAAAAAAAAAAGAGATCTTTCACCTGCAAAGCAAATATATTAATGATAACAAAATAAACATGCATTAAGGGGCTTGACACGTAGAATCTTCCATTTTATGGACCCTAGAATATTCAAGTTTTAAGAACGTATCTTGAAGTTTTACCAAATCTGTCTAACTTCCATTTGCTGTATATTGCAATTGTAGTTCCTGACAGACAACTCTGACTGCTACCTTATTTACTCTGCTCAGCTGAAGTCTCTTCTGTGCTGTTGATCTTTTTTGTGTGCATGTAATTTAAGTATATTTGATTGCATGCTTAATGAAGTAAATATGGAAAACCAACCAGATGAAACTTACTGCTACACAAGTTAAAGCTGTCAGAACGCCTGAGAAAAAACCTCCTCCTCGAGGATTAATTCGTCCTGTGTTCGGGACTGTAGGCATCTGGTCATTCCCATATTTTTGGAAGGTTGCTAAGCTGCGTGCTACATCACCGTTTTGTTGAATATCTTCTTTTCTTTGTTCAATGGCATCAGAAAACAGCTTTTCAATAACATCCCTAATGGGAAAAATATTTGTCATTGTGCTATAACCGTTGAGGCTTAACATTCAGAAAAAGGACTAATTTTTGGATTTTTGTTTCCAGCCTCTACTAAAGACTGTCCTCTTTGAAAGCAAGAAAACATTAGTTGTTAATACTTAGTAAAGTTAAACTTAAATCAGTTACTTCCAAACAACATTTTCCTTAGCTTCTAAAGATAGAGGAACTTAAAATATCACATTAAAAAAAAAAAATCCTTATTTCTTATATAAAACTAGAATTGTGTGTGCTACTGGCAAGCCTTGATTCTTCAAAAATGCTACGCAAAAGACAACATAAAAGCCTACCATCTTTCATACCATCTATTTATTAAAATATTATTAACCTAAGATAAAGTATTATTAACACAAGAACTTGTGGGTAATTCAAGACAGCAAACTGATATTTCTAGCTTTGTTCTGCAATAAGATCACATTTCTTCCTATAAATAATTGCTATTACAGAAATAATTACACAATTATCAAAGATCATTCTAACTTAGAATTACTAGGAAACAACCAGCTGTATTAAAAGATGCAAGTGTCTCAACACTAAAACAGAATCCCTCCTCTCCATCTCCTGAAAAATTCAGAAGGGGAACCCCCGCTCCCAACCCCCAAAACAAAGCCAACCAACCCACCCCTTAGTTCCATGCAGAAAAATGTGCTTGAACAGTTCAGTACAAGTGCAGAACATGAAAGACTCGAGGATTTAAATTTCCTTGCGGCAGTTCAGATCACCAATAAACTACGAAAATCTGCAGCAAACTCAAGAAACCAGACAACTAATACTGGTGGGTTTAGAAATCCAAAAATGGCACAGTACACTCACCTGAGGAGGATGTTGACTTTGGGGAATCCTTCCCATTTTTCTCTGCATTCGGGGCATTCATTCTTCTTGGACGATACCCACCACAAGGCTAGGCAATGTCTACAGAAACTATGCCCACAGTTCAGGGTGGTGGGATTGACCAGAATGTCATAACAGCAGTGGCAAAGGAACTCGCTAACTGATATCTGCCGACCGATCTCAGGAGTACCACGTGTTTCAACTTTTGCCATCTCCGTTTCACCTTGTAAAGTCTCATCTTCTTCCATTTTCTGTTATGCCTTATGCAAACAGAAAGCTCTCTCAGATCTTCAAACCAGGTAAGGCATTACTTCTGCAAAGTAACAAGATAAACCTCATTAAGAAAAAAATTAATATAGAAGTTTAGAATTGCAAGCGGTATAATTTATCATTGTAATTCTTTTGTCACTCTGATCATTTTAAACTTTTAAACTAACTTAGCTCTCCCCGGAATGAAACACGATCTTCTACTTTTTCAGCAATGTGTTCATTGCAAACTGCAATCAAAACCAGATTCTAGATGTAAACAGCTAGGCTCAAGCCCCCTGTATTTTCTTTTCCTGTGTTACATAATACATGAAACAAAAAACCTCACTAACTATGATTCAGATGACTTTTGACAGAATCTTTTATCAAGGTTTTAGTAAAAGACAACAATCAAAAGAAATATCATTGGAAAATACCATCAGAGAATACAAAAATAAAACACCAGTATAACGTAATGATCTAATTTACCCCATCACTATTCTTTCCAAGCACATGGAATAAAACATTACTAACAAAGGTCAATGCTAAACATTGCTGGGCGATGTAAAAAAAAAAAAAAAATTTGATCCACAAAGTCATATGCCTCAGAATTATAAGGGATTGATCGGGATTGATCTGCTTTCCATCTCGGTGAAGGACTGAACTCCGTATTAACTTTACTGGCGATTACTCTTTGATAACATTTCAGAAAATGCACAAATGAGAAGAGTTTAAGATTGTTCCTAGCTTACCAAAAATATAAATCTATTTGCTTAATGTTCCTACTATATTCTCTCAGATGGCTGTATCTAGTTTCTTAAGAAAAACACTGATCCAGATCACTTACTTATCAGTCATGATATGTTAGAAGCTATCAAAAACTACGCAATTTTCTCCTCAGGCACTACCAAACCAAAATATACTTACACTCTCCACCACGTGGCTTCTGCTTACTACTAAGTTACCATCTTTCCATCCAGATCAAGCACAAAGAGGTAAGCATGCACATTGGTAAAGAATAAAAATTAAAGAGAAAATACAAGGAGTACAGAAATAGAAACCAATAGTGCCACTACGATCCTCAGACTGCTTACAAACATGTCTTTTCCCAGCAAAGCAAAGATAGTTAGCTTTCTAAAAGACAAACCTGAAACATCACAAGAGAAGAAATAAAAAGAAGGTTTTGCACCTAAGAACATTCTTCTAGCTTTCCTGGAAGAGAGAGGCAACAGGGTTTCTGTGGGTGCAAATATATTTCACCACTCAGTCTCTGCACCAAATAAGAGAAAGGTCAGAAGTAAAAAGCTTACTAGCTCCTCTCCCGCCTCCTCTCCAACTTCAGCCCGCTTCCTCCTCTCTGCGCTGCTAGCAAAACCGAGGCACCGAGGGTTCAGGCCTGCAGGGACGACTGCAGGGTCTTCTCCTCCCCCCCCAGGCAAGGCAGGGCCCACCTCGGCGGAGCCACCAGCCCACCCCTTCCCTCGCCCCCCGCAGCAGCGGGGAGCCCAGCGGGACGCCGCCGTCCAGGCAGCAAGCCCAGGCGAAGGCTCCGCCGTGCTCCGCGCCTGCCCAGCCTCAGCCCCGCCGGCGAGCAGCCGCGCCCCGCTCACCCTCCGGCCGCCCCGGCCCCGCCGCTTCCGCGCCGCCGCCGCCCCGCGGGGCGCGCCCGGCCCTAGCGCCGCGCCGCGGCTCCGCCGGGGCTGAAGGGCGGCGCCGCTCCGCGGCTCTGCCCACCGCCCGCCCACGGGAAAGGCGGCCGAGCATCGTCTCGGCGGGGGAGGGTTGGGCTCCTCGGCGGCCTCCCCCTCCCCGGGACGGCGGGAGGAAAACTGCGGTGCCGGGCCCTGCGGACGGCACTGCTAGGGGGAAGCGCCGGGGCCTCCGGGGCTGCGCGGCAGCCGCAAGCGGACCGATACAGCCTATATAACCAGAGCCCTCTCTTTTTTATATTCAAGCGCTGTATTTCACAGCTTTTAAAATCACCGGACAGGAACACTGCTACGCTCACGTTTTTCTTAATACGCTCGCTTCCATATTCGTGAGAACTGAGCTACGCTTGCTGCGTCTATGTCTACACACCCGGGTCATCTTCACAGCAACTTTGTTCAAGGTTTATTTTCCCAGTTAAGATCTAGAGGTCTAACCTCAGCAGTAAATTAGACTTTTAGATGCTAGTTTGATGGCAGCACTAACGCACATTGCACCAGGTTGGTTCACATAGGGACTATTTTTACCACATGAGAGTATATCTATATATACGCACAGTCACAATTATTTATATCAGTCTCTGTTCCCTTACTGCATTTCTTTTTGACTAGAGTCCAAAGAAAATTGAGTGATTTTTTTAAAGTACTGTTGAGATGTATTTTTTCACTGTGCAACACTGGTGTTTTCTCAAAGATTTTGTTCTTGTTCCAGTTTGACACAAGCTCCAAGTCCAGTTCAAATGACATTTGAGTTACTAAAACCAAATAATGAACTTTTAAATTATTCCAGCCTATTTCAATAAAGAAAATAATAGTCTCTCATTGTTTCCTCTCCCATATTATCGACATTTCTCCTCAGGACAACTGTTACTGTGCTGACACATACATCGCTCTGGTTTTGTTTGAACTATCCTAATCAGATTTCTTATGGGACAGAAAAACACTTAGCTGAAAAGTTTGTCAACTGTTTGAGCGATGATCCAATATTTGTATATCACACTTCCATATTTAGTTGTTTTACTTAACAGTTATTGCTTCTTTACTCCAGGTGGAGTTCTGTTAGCAAGACTGCAGTATTACTGCTCAGATCCGTTTGCGACAAAACAATCAAGATCCAATTCTGGCCTTCCTTAAAGTGGCACGTTAAAGGTACTAGACACATTTCCTATCGACATGGAATAAACAGGCATTTATGCTCAAGTGTACGTGCCATTTCAAGATTTTTTTTAACACAAAATTCTAGCTCTAACGGTTCAGGGATCCTAGGAATGATTATGGATTCCAAAGCAGTTTTCACCTTCAGTCAAATACAAATTAAAACTCCACAAGCAGCACAGAAGTGCGGACAAGCAGGTAAGCCCATACAAGCTAGCTTCCGAGGCTTATTTTATGAAAAGATCTACCAACCAGCTCATACTTAAGTTTATTTGTGGTTTTAATTAAATATTTGAAGTTCAGTCCCAATCAGCAAATCCTTAAACTACCCTAGCATGACAGTACTAAACCTCTTCTAGATCAGAGGAAGTTCACCTGGATCTACCTTAGTACATGTGAGGTGAAAATGTGGCCCAGAATATTTAGGCTTTGTTCTAGAATATAGGTTTTTTACTACTTTTTTTGTGTGTGTGTGTTTTCACTTAGCTTCACATTCGACGTTCAGTAAAGTACCAGAACATACAAAAGTGTTTGCTACAGTCTGCGCCGCAGACTCGCGTGATGTTGTGGAAATGTTGCCTTTTTGTTCTAGTTTATAAAAACTTTTCATGTATAAAAAAGCAATGCAGTCTTGTAAGCAGCTCTTTGTATTGCTCTTTCCAAAAGCACCCAGTCATTTGGAAAGCGGG
This sequence comes from Theristicus caerulescens, assembly GCA_020745775.1. NCBI lineage: Eukaryota > Metazoa > Chordata > Aves > Pelecaniformes > Threskiornithidae > Theristicus > Theristicus caerulescens. Next base: position 98,249,011 of record CM036562.1, read on the forward strand.
CAACCTTTTCTGGTGTCATTTAAAAAATGAGAGATTTGAAGAACTCTGATTACAAACTACATATTCATAAGTGCAGTTGCTTTAACATATACATGGAAGAGAATATACATGGAAAAGAACCAAGCAGGTACTTAATTAATTAGGCAAATACGTTATCTTCTGAAACAAAACAAAAGTGAAGATGTATGCCCTCCGAAACATTTCTTCACATGTACAATTGCAAGCAGAAAACTAATTAAACTACACAACAATGCGGATTAAAACTTGAATAAATATTATGAGAGTTCTAAATTCTTCTTAACACATAATAGCATTTCCTTTTTATTGCAATATATTATACACGGGAAGATAGTAAAGAGGAGACTATTCCTAAGGAAGAACAAAGCCAGAGGATGAGGCACCTGGGCTGTCAACTGCACCATCAAAAATTAGATTTTTCTCCAAACCAGATCTTCTCAGAAAACAAAAGGAAGGCAAAGTATTCCCATTTGTTCAAGTTCTAGTTGTGCAGTTTGGGACACTGTGGCAAATGCAAACAGAAGTCATCCAATAGTTAAAAAAACCAAAAATCACAGAAGTAAATCCCAGGGGATTAATTGGACATTATACCTTCAAAGAGAAAAGGTGCCTAGTATCAAATGGTAGTTCTGACTACTATAAACTAGACAGAAATGGGTTGAGATGGATAATTGTCCTAATTCAGCAAATTACTTTGCTGTTATTCTAAAAAATTACTTTGTATCCTATATGCAGGGCACATTTCCAAGATGATGGCACCAGAAAAAAACAGAACATACAATACTGTATCCAAGGTAAAACGGTATTAACTCATAGTGTAGATTATTGCACCGCATAAATATTTTTTGAGCTACTGTCACCAGAGTCAATGCTAACTATAATTGCGCTGGTTCAGTCCTGCTATTCAAGTCATCCTTTTTCTCCTTCCAAGTTAAAAATCACCTTTTTTAATAACTTAAAAAAAAAATTCACTTAAGTGTTTAAAATTTTCCTTCTAAATATGTACTAACACATACATGTTGAAGTAGAAAATGTCTAACCTGTAACACATAGAGTTCCTGGATTTGTCAGCTACTTGGGGAAAAATGTCAGGTTTGTAAAACAGCCATCAAGCACTTTAACTAGAAACTGTAAGAGCATTTCTTAAAAAATAGAGGAGTAAGATGAAAATTTTAGGCTTCAGCCAATTTACTGCAAAATAGAAAAATCTCTCCTACCATTTTAACTAACCTCTTACTGAGCACCATTTAATCATATAGATGATTTGCTGGGAGTGCAAGTAGAATAAATTGCTTATACTGAAAAGGCAAAACTTAATCTTGAAGAATCTTTAAAAGCTCTCTCCGCTCAGTCCTGTATAATTCTGTATCTTCTACTCTATGCAGAAATTACCTCCCAATTTATGGAGAATTTTCCATTTGTTTTCATTCTGCTGGAATTCTGGAAGATTCTTCACCTGCTGCACAAACTCTAAACCTGCAGCACGTACGCATGCTGTCCTTGCCCACAACTTCTGGTTTCTGCTCCTGTGCAACACCTTATCTCTTGGGCGGTTGTTTCCCTCCACAGCACAGGTGCAGGGACATTTTGCTGGGCACTGAGCTTTGTTTACAGTTATTGTACAATGATGTGTGAAAGTGCTCGTTTTATCATTTTAACAAGAAGGCAAATACTTCTTCAGTAATACTTCAAGCCTACCAGTTCCTCCGGACTTTTCATCATTAAGGTATAATCACCAGTAGTTCTCCACTATCCTCCTGAGATCTCCTCAGCAAATTCCCATCCCTTCTTTCTTGCTGGTACTAGTTCTGCCTTGCCCATCTGAAAGGCAAAACCCGTGTTTTCCAACATCTGTGACATTTCAAGACACCCCACAGAAAAGCAGCTGTCTTAGGACTCCTTTTCCCCTCCGCAGCGGCTGGCAGGGCTGTCCTCCCCCGCCGTTACACGACGCGGCAGGGAGCTGAGAAACACTTCCCAGGCCTAACGCTCCGCCGCAGCAGCAGGTAACCGGTTACCTCGCAGGTAACCGGATAGTCCTTCCCTCCAGGAGCGGTTCCTCAGCCGCCCCGCCCGGGCAGGGCAGGGCAGGCCTGGGGCCGTGCAAGGAGCGAACAAGCGGCAGGCCGAGAGCTCACCTCCCGCCCGCCGCCAGGCACCGCCCCAGGAGAAAATGGCGGCCGCCCCGCCCGCCGCCTCAGGGCGCTCACGTGGGCGGGGCGGGAGGGGCGGCTTCCGGAAGCGCTCGGCGGCGGTTGCGGGTGGTGCCGGGCCGGGCCGAGCCCCGGGCGGGCTGGTGCGGGCGCGGGATGGAGGTGATCAGAAGCAGTGAGTGACCCGCCGCCCCTCCGCGCCCTCCTCGGGTCGCGGTCCGCGGCGGGAGACACCGAGCCGCCGGCGTTAGAGGGCGTCCCGGTGTCCCGGCTTCCCTTCCTCAGGCTGGCGGCGGGGTCCGGCCTCAGCCTCTCCGTCAGGGGCGAAGGGGGTCCCCGCTCCTCCCCGCGCCCGTGAGGGACCGCCCTGAGGGGGGAGATGCGGCGGGCGGGCCTGCGCCCGCGCCCCGGGACTGAGGGGGCGGTGGGCCCCGGGGGTGTAGGCCCCACCGGCCCCGGCCCCCCGCTCGCTGGGAGGCGCGGGCCGCCTCTGCCCGCCTGAGGGCGGCGGGCTGCGGTGGGACGGCGTTAGTAGTCTCAGGTGTTTTTTACCCCTTTACCCACAGATTTTAAGGATAACCTAAACAAAGTTTATGAAGCCATTGAAGAATCGGACTTCCTGGCCATTGATGGGGAGTTTTCAGGTACAGTCGCGCCTGTTTTGTGATTGTGAATTGTTGGCAATATCTGTGTGAGGTCCCAGGTGCCTGGGTCTGCTCATGTAATGTATCTCGGTGTTGGCTTGAAAAAGGTAAAGCTAAGGCTGCTGCAAAATGATTAAGCCTCTTATTATATGTGTGATAGCAAGGTTTTGGTCAAGGAGAGATACCTTTCATACTCGTACTGCTTCTACTCCCTCCCCACAGTAATCTTTTAACGTAGTAATTAATTTTCAGCTGCAGCTCAGGAAAAAAAGGTTTTATACGTGTCACGAAAGCAAGAGATTGGGATAAATAAGGGAGGCCCTCCAAGTGTTTGGACAGGGAAAGACAGCAATAAGAACTTTTACGTTTGTAAACCCTGGAGGGTCTGCGCATCACAGAGATGCCGTACTAAGTACCTTAGCTTTGGGATATGGAGTTCAGTCAGCCGTGAAACCTAAACATGATCAAGATGAGGTTTTGTTAGATGTGGTGCTTATGGAAATACGGTTGTTGTTATGTATTGCTTAAGGTGACTGTGCCATTCAATAATCTATGGACAGCACTCTTCCCATTTTTTGTTTGACTTTGATCCTGCATTGTGTTGTAAAGACCCATCAACATTACGTTACTGGTAGATCTTTTCATGTTACTATAGTGTAGAATAGGAACCAGAGCAGAAGAGCTTTTGCAGCAGAGCTTTACTGCTAGAACACTATCATTGAACTGGGTGGCTTTTATGCTAAGATGCATACTTTTATGCAGTAGGAAATCTTTCTCAACTGAAATAATCATTAAACATGTACTTTAAGTGAAAACACTTTTCTTAAATTACCAGTTGTTGGATTTCTTTGCTGTGGCTAATTTTGAAAAGCTTACCCAAAGCAAAATATGTTCTACTTTTTCAGGGATCAGCGATGGGCCTTCTGTTAGTGCATTAACCAATGGCTTTGACACTCCAGAAGAAAGGTATCAGAAACTTAAAAAGGTAAAGTGTTTACCTTGACTAAAATGAAAATGCTGGAAGAAGGTTAGAACTGCTTAGTTCAGAATGGAGACAACGTAGGGAAATATGACAGAGGTCTGTAAAATTTACATAGATCAGACAGGGATTGCTTGTTTCATTGTCTCTACTAACACAAGAATTGGGGAGTGTTGCATTAAACTTGCAGAAGTCATGGTCAGAACAGACAGACAGACATGATTCCTCACACAAGAGTTAGTAGGTGTGTAGAAATTGTTAAAGGATGTTGAGAGTGTTAAAATTTATCAGTTCAAAGGGGAACTGCATCAGGACTAGGGTCCTTCCCAGACTACCTCTCCTTCCAGCATGTACTGTCCCTAACAAAACTTAAATGCCAGCTGTCACCACGACCTCTGCCTCTCCGCAGCACAAAAAAAAAAAAGGGGTGCTGGAGGGCATCAAAAGTTATGGAAAATAACCAAATGACCACAGGAGACAACAGTGGTGTGTGAGAGTCAAAAGGTCAAAACTGTGATGTTGTGGGTTTGGTGTTTGGGGTGGTTTTTTTTTTTTTTCCGTAAGAGAAAGGAATCAGAAGAGAGAAATGCTAAGCATCTCAGCACATGCTGTTCCCTGAAGTGTCCAAGGAGCCAATAAACACTGTTTACTAATATTGATAAGGGAATTACTAGTTAGTGCTCCTACTGAGAAACTAGGACAACAAATGGCAAAAACTGAGGAGGAGGCTATAGCTAAGAAACCCCCCAAACACTAAAGGAGACAATAAAAGTAGAGACCAGTCTCTGAAGAGCATCCAAGAAGCTAGAGGATGCCATATTCTGTTCATCTGGCTGAATATGAATGAGCCTTTGAGAGCTTCAGGGTAGCTGACAATTCGGGCCCTGCAGGCAGTCAGTCTCTGTTGCTCATTGTACGAGGTCTGGTGTCTCAGAAGCCAGCCCCAAATTCTTTGTGGTCAACTTCTTAAAACTTAACTTTTACCAGCTAATAAATTAACTTGATTATTGATATTTTTGATCTTTATACTCAAAGATAAAAGGACTAATTTTATATGTCCTGTTGCCACCCGTTTTTTTTTTCTCTATAACAGAGTTGAATAATCCTATGTCATCTTTGTGTTTAAAATGGCTGTTTGGCCCTCAGGAGGAATGAGTCTTTCAATGAGACCACAATGGTTGTTTATTTTCTTGTACCTTTGCAGTAGTGTTAAAAACCTTTCCAATATTGGTCCAACAACTGTGAAATAGTAGAGGACATGATGATAAAGTGCCTAGTGACTATGCTAGTACTTCTATCGCATTATCCACTGTTAGCCACATGGATTAGAAGAACATTAAATGTATTATTATGTGTATTTGAAAACTATTTACAGCCAGTGTCCCTCACAGCCTGCTCCCACGCTATGGGGAATGTAAATGAACATTGAGAAGGAGGACTGACAGCTGCTTTAGGTGCAACATCTCTTGTGTGTGAGCAACAGGTGGAGAGAGATGCGACTTCCCTCAGTTCTTGTCTGTTTAGGGAATGGAAGTGCGTACTACAAGTCATCTTTGGGCAATAGTAAGATGATTAAATGGTGGTGAAAACTAGTTGAAAAACTCTGGTGTATTTCCTTCAAAATTACCGACAGAACAAACATTGGTTAAGAAGATTCAGATTTGCTTAATTTTGAAATGGAGAGAAATCATATTTATTGTGGATGCACCCCGGTTATCCATGTGTATGATTTTTATTCTCATACAAAGTTTTCTTTTCCTTTCCAGCATTCCATGGATTTTTTGCTCTTTCAGTTTGGCCTTTGCACTTTTAAATATGATCACACGGAAGAAAAGTATGTTATTCTCTTATTCCTTGTTTTCTTAATTGAGGAATTTATGAAATAATATTGATAAGCTGTATTGACATGCAACTCATCTTTTTCACAGGTATATAATGAAGTCATTTAATTTCTATATTTTCCCAAAACCCTTTAACAGAAGTTCACCAGATGTCAAGTTTGTCTGTCAGGTTAGTAGAAAAACAAGTTTGATTTTGTTCGGTTAAGGTATACCTGCAGCAAGCTTCTAAAAAATATTTCCAGGAAAACATTGTAGAGGAAGAAGTGGTTGGTTCTTTTTGGCTTAACAGGCAGATAAACATAAGTTTCTGGGGTTTGTTTTTTTCTTATAGAAGAAATAAGCATCTGTTAAGAGCAATCCATAAAAATGAGCTTTAAGGGAATATCTTTGTCTTCAGTTTTTAAATCTTGTTACACATTACATTGTGTCGTTTCTGGAATTGGAGATAATGTTCCAAACCTGGCAAGGTGATTTTTTTTTTTAATTCCTTTCTTGTCTGACTTCCTGCTCCCTTGCTTTTTCTGTTTGATCCTTTATTCCCATCTGCTTATCTCACTTTTACTGCTTCCCAGGCTATTGCCAGCATTTTTCTGGTCTCAGATTTGTTCTCCTGAGTCACATTCTGCTTTCTTTAGTTTCCTCTCTCCGCATAGCTTGTTCTTTCATCTTTGTCCCTTTAGTGTATTTATTGTTCTGGTACTTCATGGAAGTTGAAAACAAATAACAAAAGTAGCATAGCCTAAACTCTCTGTGGCTTCTTTAGGGTCACAAACTTGGCTGCTCTTGACTTTGGACCTGGTATAATTTCTTAAGAAGTGCAAAAATAACAGATACTCTTGCCAATTGTAAAGCTATTTTCTTTTGTTGCAGAGTTCAAGTATAGATTTTTTAGCAAACCAAGGATTTGATTTTAATAAAGTTTTTCGCAACGGTGAGTTGTTTTCGTTTTTTTTCTTTATTTCAATGTCTGCGAAATTTATAATATCTTTCATCATTTTCTGCAAAAAGAAAAAGGCAGCCATTCATGATACTCTCTTAACACATAATGAAGTTCTTAGAATTATTCTTACCTGATCTACAGTTGTGCTGATAGTTACTCCCTTTCCAAAAATTCATTGTATAGATTCACCACAATAGAATTCCTATTTAGATAAGTGCTTGGTTGTTTATTTTTGTTTGGTGGCTAAACATAAATAGATATATTAACAAGTTATGTAGCTGTGTAATGGATCAGTAGTGACATTTTAGAAGAAGCATCAGTGAATTGTAATAGGTGCTGCTGCAGTCTATTATTAAAGCAATGCAGATAGCAAGGAAGAGTAGCGCTAAATATTTTTGTGATTGTGATCTACAGCTCTGCAGTCCTTAGGCTCGTGCCTGGTGCAGATGAGGCGTACCAGCTCATCTGGCATATGCTAGAAGGAAGCCTGTATACACACAGATAAAGAATGGGGTTTAGAACAGGTGACTGAAAGGGAAGGATGTGTTTTGGGCTTTCAGGGGTGTAACACCAGCAAATGCTTGGCTAGTGATAAGTCTTTGCTAAATCATACACCCCTAATTTGTCTCTAATTATGATGAGCTTTTAAATGCATTTGTTGTTTGTTTGTTTGTTTTCAGGAATTCCATATTTAAATCAGGAAGAAGAAAAACAGTTGAGGGAACAGTATGATGAAAAACGTTCTCAGGCCAATGGTGCAGGATCTCTGTCATACATTTCTCCTAATGCCACAAAGTGTCCTGTAACAATTCCTGAAGATCAGAAAAAATTCATTGAGAAAGTAGTGTAAGTAGAATTGTTTCATATCCTCTGATGATGTTGAAACTAAACCAATAATAATATAAACAATATTATTATACAAATATAAACAATAGTCACACATTCATATGTTGAAGCTATTTTTATTAGTTCAGTAATTGTAAAATAGTTCTCTATTCATTATGTTTTCTTGTCTTTTCGGGAGAGCTGTAAACGTCGTAAAAAGAAAAAGGTAGATATAGAAGCAAATGATCTATTTCTTCCAGGGAACAGATAGAAGACTTATTAAAGAATGAAGAAAATGGAAGTTTGGAACTGGAGCCATGTACAGGGTCAGTTTCTGAAATTACTTATTAAAAATTATTTATTTTGGCCATATAGAATTACAAGAGTGATAAGGAAGAAGAATATCTTTGCTTGGGTGGACTGTAGCAGAATCTACATTTGACTAATCTCTGAAGGTTGAGAAAACATGGGAACTTACGTGGATGTCATACCCTGCTTTATGAGCCATAACTTCTGCATGTAGTGACAGCATATTTAAGTATAGCCAAGAAGCGTCTTGCATATGTGAGCCTCCTTTTGCTATTGCTGAAGCGCTCCATAAGCCTTGGATATGCATTTCATAAACAGATTTCTCAAATCTATTGAGCTATTAGTTATTCATAGTTGATACTGTGTATTGAAACTGGTTTTAGTGGGTCTCCTTCCCAAAGTCTATTTAGCTTTGGAGTCCAGATGTTTGGAGAGTACAGTTATTTAAAAAATTAAAAAAAAAAATTGAATTTAGAAATACGAGAACATTGTGAAGCTGGGGTTAGGTAACATCACTGTATCTATATTCAGTAATCATGACTGCAGACTATTTGCTTATGAGAAGATACGTGGATAACTGTACAAAATGGTGTAAATGCCTTTACAGCTTGGCAACTGAACGTCAGAATTCACTAAAACTCTTCCAAGCCTGTAGGTTCTGGTAGCAGTGACTTATGCTTTAAAAATCTTTCTACAAATGAACATGGAGCCAGCTTTAACTGAACATTATTACTTTGAAACACTTCTGTAAGTGGAGTATTAGTAACACAATTGTCTTTTGATTTTAGATTTCAGAGGAAATTAATTTATCAGACCTTGAGCTGGAAGTAAGTTACTGGTAATACTGCCTTACTGTATATTTTTAGTATTTCTGATAAGAAATCTGGGTAAGATCTGATCTACTTAACCTCCGAGGTGATTCATTTAGACTTTTTTTTTTCCTTTAAGAGAAGACTGCTGTAATGTTCTGAAGATAAATTGCATTAAACTGAATTATGATAATTCATTTGAATATTTTAAAGCTTAGTATTTATTTTATCATTCCTATCAAAAATCTGTGAATAGAACAGTACAGCCTAGAATTATCTAACAAATGCAACTTGACAGGTTTTTAGTGAACAGAAAGTGCATGTGCTTATATAGATTGTGGGCTTTACTTGAAAAACTACTAGTTCTATAGTAGGTACTGGTATGTTTATAGTTTTCTGTTAGATGCCAAGTATAAGCATTTTCGATGACTTAAAAATCTTAATTCTAGTAGTAATTCTCTTCTCCTTTCTTGGCTTTATCCTTCATCTATGCCTAAATATATCCCTTAAGGCCTTAGGAGAAACTGTAAGGCTGTAGAGATGAGATTTTTCATTGTTCTGACTGCTCTGGTAAAATGTGGAAAATACAGTGGAAATCTTTTTTTGTATGTTTAGTTAATTCAGTGTTGCAACGGTATCTGGCACTCTGTTACACTGGAAGTGGATAAAATAAAGCTTTTCTCTATAAAATGGAATCTCAAGATGTGAGTTTGAGAATTAATCTGAGAAAGAGAGAGGTGTTTTCAGGAATTTTTCTGTGTGGATTTTTTAATATATTGATAGAATATCTATAGCTGCCAGTAGCACAGTGTTATGTTTGTCTGCCACTTATTCTTGCATCTTCTCTCAGTGGATGGAAGAGTGTGTTCATGAATTGTATTTCTTTTTTTTAACATTCAGCTGTGTTGCTTTATGTGTATACAGCTGTGTACGCTGTGTGTGTATATCGGTGAGAGAAAGCAAAAAGTTGTGAAGTTAGCATGGAGATAATTAAAGCAGAAAACAGTGAGGTTATTGATTGCCCTTGTGTCCTGAACTCTTCGCAGGTCATTTTCTCTATTGAAGTGTTCTGTTGTGCAACCGTGTTTTGATGCATCCAAGGTTTGTGACATGAAACAGCTTGAAAGTGAGGTCTAGGTTCAAAATTGTCTGAGAAGTCAGGGTGGAGAGAACACAATAGTACTCTAGTATGTGTTCTCTAGTTCGAGTTTTAGTAGCAGCCAGAGGATGAAGGAAACAGGCTGGTTCTGCAGTGGTTATATAATTGTGGTTAGTTTCTTACAATGGGAACATCAGCGTAATTTCTACTTGTTAAGCAGTGAAAGACGATATTCTCTGACCTCGCTATTGGTTGGATGCTCTGTGGCTCTGTGCATGGTAGTGCTTTGGTAATTAAACGTGATTGTGACGTAGTGATGCAGCCCTGTAGCAGAGGTAATGACATTTGTATTAATATTTCCTGTCAGAGCTTACCGTTAGCAGGAAGTTCGGGGTTGCTTATAAATCCTAGAATAAGTGACATACTAAAGGCATGCAGTCACCAAAGAAGCTGTCTTGTGGCTGCAAGTAAATGAGAGCTTTTTTCACCAGTGCTTTGGTTTTGGATTTCTTGAAAGCAGAGACTCTAGATTGTGATGAAATATCTAGATGATGTTTATGTAATATTACTAAAATAAGAATTATAGGTTCCATAGCAATAGGATGGGAAATTGCATAAGAAAATACATTTTAGTGCTAGTTACTGTTACGTAACGTAAGGAGGCCAATTTAACTAGCCTATTCCTTCAAATTTTCCATTATTTTAAATTAAAAAGAAACTTTTAATAGTGTTTTCGCACTTAAGAATTATAGTAATAATGAAACATAAAATTACTGAATCACTGTTGCAGTTTCAATATGCTAAATGCCAAATTACTAACTACTTGTATTTACTTTTCATTTGTGTTGCTATAGGTATCCAAAAGGTATCCATGTGGAAACTCTGGAGTCAGATAAGGTAACTAGGCATGTTACTGCCTGTAACATTTGTTCCATTTAAAGGAAATTGTATTTCTCAATTTTACCAACTCTCCTAACTTTTAGATCTAGCTTGAGCTTTGCTATGCAAAATGTGAAATGTTTTAAATGGAATACAATGAACTAGTTTCTAAACATTAAATCTGACCAGCATATGAAGTGTAAGCATGTATTTGTGTGGCTTAATATTATTTTTTTTTTTAAAAGGATACTAAAGAGTATTTTAAGATGTAGTGGATCTGACATTCAGTATTGGTGAAAAGTAAGTCTATTGGTGAAAAGTAGATCTTGATCTTGGAGGAAAAATAGTGGCATCACATGCTGTATCCTCGCTTCCCAGCACAAATCTCTGCTTCGAAAGATATTTGAAATCCACTATTTACAAGGAAACGCTGATAACCTTTCCTCAGAAGTAAAGAGTGGATTTAGTAAAAGTTAGGTTTGGTGGATGAATCTAATACAGCTTTCTAAAGTAGGCTTTTGGGCGTAGGTGATAAAGCGGTGCTTACAATAGAAACAGTCATGTTGCCAAGTAACTGCTGCTGAGGTATGACTTAATTTTCTTTACAATGTAAATTTACAGAAATTTGCAGTGGTTTTAAATATGAACTTCTTAGAGTCATTCCTCAAACTATACATTTTTTATTTTAGAAGGAGAGATATATCGTTATTAGTAAGGTAGATGAAGAAGAACGAAAAAGAAGAGAACAGCAGAAACAAGCAAAAGAAGAGGTAAATAAGTTCCTTTTCATTAGTTTACGTGAAAGAGGGAGGGGAAGAATCTGACTTCAGTCAGCTATGCAAAATGGTGTGATAGGGTTTGGTAGTATCTCCCTTTTGTTTGCCTGTGGCTGTTGTCTGAAATTGATCCTCCAAATTCTACCAGATAACTTAGGCTTTGCAATGGAGCAAGAAGAGTTGCAAGACACTCTAAAATTAATTTTCAAGAATGAGTAATTGTAGAATACTGAACCAATATTCTGGAGCAGTGAATTCCTCCTTATATGAATTTGCTGTATCAGAGAAGCATGGTCTAGTAATAGGAAAAATCAGTTTATTGCATTTACTAGTGCTGTATAACAATAGTAATTGCAAAAAGTCTTGCAGAAATTCTTGAGCGAGTTTTCACATTATTTGGATTCACAATCTGTCCTTGGAGTAGTACTCTGTTACAAAATCTGCTTGCTCTTAGTTGTCTGAGTTAAAATGTCCTGTGCAATCAATATGTCATCTGACTTTTCTTGATAGAAACATGCTGCACACGACTGCTGTAGTAACAAGTTGACTGGAAGGTCATGTCTGGCATACTCAGGCACTCTCAGCGTTGTTTTATGGGACTTGATATTTTTTGCTTATTGAGTCTGAGACAAGTTTCAAGAAGTTGTAAGACTTGAATTGTGGGAATTCTTGATCGCGCTTTTCTGATTTGTGCTTACATGTTTCAAGATAAAGTCAACTTGGGTGGAGCAAATAATACTTGCATGCAGAATGCTTCCTAAGAGAGAAAGAGAGATCGAACAGAGACCTCAACTAATGTGACATCTCTTTTTTCCAAAAGGCAAGTTAGGGACAATTTACTACTGCAGTAGATTTTTCTGAAGCAATCTTTATAGGTGTATTACTCACTCTGACTAGCAGCATTCAGAGCTGAACTGAAATAACAGTGAATGTTTTTATTGAATTTCACTTCTGGTTGAACAAAGACAAATAATGCAAGGCAGATATTACTTCCATAGACCTGAAAAAGAAAAATCTGTTACAAAAAATTCCTGAAGTGAAACTAAAATAGATGCTGTAGTCAGATCCCCCTAAACCACTCTGAGTCGGTTTGGAATGCGTAACTCACAATATATAATATTGTGTTTGTATAATATTGTAGTTGTATAGTATTTCTTATTTTTGTTTGTATAAATAGTGAAGAATATTGCTTTCCCAATCTCAATGTTAGCATAAAAATACAATCTGATTTAATAGAAATAACAATCAGGATTCAACCTGTTGCACCTTATAACAATGTATGTAAAAAATATGGCTGAAGATATGTAGCTTAATTTTAATATCTTCTTCAGCTGTTGCAGTCTAATAGCTGTTATTGACTAGCTGAGCGCTATTAAGATATTGTATTGGCAATGAACTGACTACAGCTGTATTGGTCTGGCTGGAATGAAGTTACCTTTCTTCATAGCAGCCCATATGTTGCTGTGCTTTGCATTTGTGGTTAAGTGTTGATACCAAGTGTCTTGGCTACTGCTGAACAGCGCTTGTGCAGTGTCAAGGCTTTCTCTCTCTATTCCACCCTCCCCAAAAAGCAAGTAGGCTGGGGGGTGGGCAAGAGGTTGGGAGGGGATGTTCCTGGTTATGGTGTTTATCTTCCCAAGCACTCTTTAAGCATGCTGAGGCCCTGCTTCCCGGGAAGCAGCTGGACATCTGCCTGCTGATGGGAAGTGGTGAATGAATTCCTTTTTGCTTTGCTTGTGCATGCAGCTTTTAGTTTTCTTACTAAACTTGTCATTATATTGATCCACAAGTCTTTTTGCTTTCTTTTGAATTTCTTCTCCCTCTCTCTCTGGTCCTCCCTATTGCCCGGGAAAGGGGAGTGAGCAAAAGGCAGAGTGGGTGTCTGGCTTCTGGCCAGGGTCATCCCACCACAATAGCTTGTGACTTGTCCTACTTTACAGTGAACTAGAGCTACATATAAAACTGCAATTCTGTCAGCAGCATCCTGCTTTGACCTCATGTATCTTCCAAATATTGACATTTCCTCTGTGGTCTGTTCTTGGTTATGTCTGAGAAACAGCTTGAGCCAAACTGGTCTGTCTGGCAGTTCGCAGGTACAGTTTTGACAGTATTTGTATTTGTGTTTTGCTAATGTCAGAATCTTTGCTTACAGGAAGAGTTGAATGATGCGGTAGGATTTTCCAGAGTCGTTCATGCCATTGCTAATTCTGTAAGTTAACATGATTTTTAATGTACCTTTGGTTGTAAGAAAAAAAATTAATGAATTCAAAGAAAGAATGCTTTTGCTGTTACATTTTGGAAGATAAGATGAAATACAAGTTTAAGTGGCTTTTTTCCCCCCCTCTCTTTTTCCCCTCTCTTTTTCCCCCTTTTTTTTTTAAGTTGATGTTGCTTCATGTTTTACCATGGTTGAGTATGGTAGGTTAAGTAAGCTCTTAAACTAATGACATGAACAACCTCATTATCTGTAAGAGTCAACAATACCAATTTCTTAGGGCTCTTAACAAGATTCTCTTAAGTAACTAAGCTTTGAGGGCTTTTCTTTTCTGTCCCAAAAAGATTGTTGGTTTGTGGTTTTGGTTTTGTTCTTTTTTTTTTTTTTTTTTTTTTTCCTGGCAGTTAAAGGCTTAATCAGAGGGGTCATCTGGTTCTCCTCTACTTACATAGTTAAAATAGGCTATAGTTTTCCATCTGTCCCCTTCAGCCCAATTATTTTCATGTAGTCATTACAGCCTGCTGTGTAGGGAAAAAAAAAATACGTATGCATATTGTTTTCTCTAGCAAATGGAGGATGCAGGGAAGCAGAAAAGGCTGTCATGTCAAATGAATCAAAGTTAACATTTAAAAAAAATGTTGTACTTTTTCAAGCAGGAACTTGGTTGTACAACATCTGGTGTGAAAGGTTCTGCACTGTGAGAAGCCAGATCATGCCCCTAATAACTATCGTATATTACAACCGTAAAGAATATACTGCGAGTTGTTGTACAAGTTGTAAATTAAAAGGTAGTGGACTCAGAAATCACTTGACTTCGATCTTGAATAGATTACATTTGGAAACCAAGTTGTAAGTAGCTCTTGTAGTGCATCTTCTCAACACTTCAAGCTGCTGCTGAAGGCTGTGATAAGTGGTTGGGAGCAGAGGAAAAAGGAGTGGCTGCTCTGAGAGAATGGAGGAGTCTGTGGGGCAGGCAGAGAGCAAATGGGGAGGTTTGATTTGTATGCGTTCCCAGCTGCCCTCGGCTAGCATCTGGGATAGGTGCTTTTCACAAATTGACCCTGCCATGGCCATGATTGGAAATGTAACTAACATTTCATGTTCTTTTCACAGGGCAAACTTGTTATTGGGCACAATATGCTCCTGGATGTTATGCACACCATACATCAGTTCTATTGTCCCCTACCTGATGTAAGTAATCTTCTGAGTCTTCAGATGATGAAATAACTGCCTTAATGTATTTGTCTTTAGCCTTATCACCAAACCTTCTTGTGAATGGAAGCACATGACAGTCTATTAAGAACAACAGAAAAGTATTTTAAAAAGAACGCTTGTTACTTCTGGGCTACTGCCTTATTTTCTTAAATCTTTGTGTAGAAAACTTAGTTGGACTGAATTCTTCTCCTTTACATTTTTAAAATGTTCGAATTAAATGTTGGAATTGAACTGTGGTTTCTGCTCTTATCTGTTAGTCCTTCAGAACCTGCTTGGATGATGGCAAGTAAATTTAACTGACTTGTTAAGATACTGGTTTGGAGCTTCGGCATTTTTGTGTGGCATTTTTCCCCCTGTAGTCTACAAAGTGGGAATATATGTTTTCATATAATGTAGTACAATTAATAGAACGATAAGAAATCTTGTAGCAGGAGGATGTTCATTGGGGTGAAGAGGTGGAATGTCTGAATAATTGGAGGGAGCATACTTTCACGACTGCGGTAGGGCAGTCTAACAGTTGATGACTGCAATGGTCTAATGATTAAGTTAAACTAAGCAATGTGTTGGCACTGAGGACGTTGTCTGAAGAAGCCAAAGGTCTCATTGGAAGGGTGGCCCACATGATGGTTATGTTACTTAAAATCCTCAAAGGCTTGTGGGTTTTATGGGAAAGACTTGATTATGAGATGGGAGAAAGAAGTCTGGGGCCTGTTTGGACAGTGTTGGAACATAAGCAGCTGTCAGTTGTTCCTGTACTTTTGACACTTGGAAGATCTAAACCGGTAGGCAGTCAACTGTCCACCTGGTGTGACTGCTTATATTCCATCGACACATTAAACACTGGGAATGTTTAAGTAAAACTGTTAACACAGCTGGAATTAGAGGTAGTCTAGGCTATGTAATAGGATAGGGTATTGGAGGTAATAGAACATTTCTCTTACGAATCACAGACAAATCAGAAATAATTAGTCTGGAATTCTATGTAATTTGCAGGTGGTATTTACGGTAATGCTGACAAATACATCTCTTATGAGAATTCAGTCACTGTATCTCAATTTTAGAAGCTGATTGGATAATTGTAGCTATTGCTATCTATCATCATGAGGCTGATAAACAGTTAACTTATTTGGGTTTTATCTTCTGGTTTAATGTTAAATTAGGACCTAAGTGAGTTCAAGGAAGTAACATCGTGTGTCTTTCCCCGGTAAGTTCTTAGTTCAAACTTTCAACTGTTTTAGTATTGTTTTAGCAAGCCGATACTGTTTGTCCTAGCCCTGTAACCTAGCTGTTACTGGAAATAAAATTGGGAACAGGTTAGATAAATAATAGGTAGGTTAACAGTTGCACCTGATGATCTTAAGGGTCTTTTCCAACCTTAACAATTCTATGATTCTATAATAGTTTTTAAAGTATTCTGTAGCATCTCTTTTTCAGAAAAGCAGTGCTATTGTTCTGCTTCTTGGCAAAAGATGCAGCTTTTCTACGCTACCCCCTTGTTTTTGGCATGATGTTTGCTGTTTTGAATCTGTACTACATTTGGAAAAAGATTTATTTGCTACTTACTGTTTGCATCTCTTGCTGTTGCTTTGTTGCTGTCCTTTTTCATGCTGAACAAACCCAAGGAGTGTTTTGGCTGCTCTAGTATCTCAGAGTAATTTTTCATTAGGGTGAAACTGCTGTTTCCCAGCTAATACACCAGAACATTTTTGAGGATTTGGCAAAACGGACATTCTTCCATTTCTACTTACTTAGCTCTTTCTTTGTTTCTAGGCTATTGGATACTAAACTGATGGCAAGTACACAACCTTTTAAGGTAAATTAATATAATATTATAGAATGATTTGAAGATACAAGTTTGCATTCAATGTGTGTTGAAACATGATTTTTGAGAAAAATGTTTAACAATGTTTTGTGATGCTTTTTTGTAAAAGAATGATTTTTTTTTTTAACCCCTTATCTAAACTTACAAATTTTTTAGAATACAAATTTTACTTTTGTACAAGTGACTTTTGTGTTTGTTGCAGTTTTAAGGCAACTTACCAGCTTTGAATTCCAAAATAGGTACAGTTTTTGCTACTTAAAATGTGATTTGCAGATTTTTTGTCTTGTAAATTAGCACAAGACTGCATTTCTCCTCAGGAGAAAAAAAAAAAAAAAAAATCTGTTATTCATGAACAAATAGGACCTGGAAGCTGCTTGTGTACTCAAAGCTTCAGAATATTGTGAATGCTGACTTAGATTTGTCTAGAAAAAGATGGTTGAACATCATCATTAGATTCTATTGTGGCCTGCTGTTCAGTGGGTAGTTGGCAGGAGAAAAAAATTACAGGTTTCTCTTAAAACCTCTTGCAGCATGAGTTTTTTTTCTTCCAAAGAAGCACTGAGATAAGTGATCATACTCTCTTGCTTTCCTGTGGCCTTTGGAATGAATGAATTAAAAACATGCTGATGAAGCAGCATCTATCTTTCTGCATACCTCTCTGACTTCAGAGCATTGCATAACAGAAAATCTCATTAAAATGTACTTAGTAGATATTTTCAGGTTTGTCTTGCATACTACTGTAGTAAGAATAGAGGCTTTTGTATTCTGAGAATAATAATCCTGCACAAGTTTTATGTTCAGTACAGTTACATTGATATTTGTAATTTTTACAGTAGATGCTTGGGTTTTAGGCTATTGTTATCAAATGGTGCTTTGGGATGCCAATATAATGCATCATTTGAGCGTGTTCATTGTACTGAGTTCTTGATAGCTTTTCAGACCGCAGATTCGATGATAACTGTGAGCAGCTGTCTTGATTTAAAACCAAAGGAAATTTGGTCCTCAAAAAGTTCAGACAACTGTAAGAAAGATTGTGTGAGACTTTTGCTTTTCTCTTGCTATTGATTCTGCATGTTTTTTCCACTGTACTGATTGACAAAATATATTTGATTATTCAGGAAGTTTGGGTTGAAGAAACTAATAATTAATCTATATATCTTCTTGTGACATTTTATATATGCATGTATAGATTCAGTAATGCAACTCAGCTAAGCTGAAGTGTAGGAGCAGCTTTCTGATTGTCAGGCTTCTTTCCCTGTCTTTGTCTTACTTTAAATCAGCAGTATTCACACTTGTAAAACTATTCAAGAATGTCCAGTCAGCAAGCACACTTCAATGCTCACCTTGAACACCTTCAACCATTCTGATCAATATTTAGGGTGTTTTGCCTTGCTGTTCGTGCTGCCTGTCCCCCGTGCACAGAACCAGATTCAAATAGAAATATTACTTTGGCGTACTTCATCATCAAGAATTCTGAAAAGTGTTAATAAATGCTTGTGACTCATAGATACGATGTTGTAGGTGAGGCAAGTTAACTTTTTAAAACTTGTCTTGACAGACTTTTCTGGTGTATTAGTTTGAAATGAGGCTATGTATAAATCCTTAGAGAACACAAGGTGGCAGCAGTAAATACTCATTTTATCCTATTTGATTTCAGTTTCCGGGGAAAATGTGCTTGACGTTGGCAGTTAATGGTGTCTTTTCTTGCAGGAGATCATTAATAATACATCCCTTGCAGAACTGGAAAAGCGTTTAAAAGAGGTTCCATTCAGCCCTCCTAAAGTTGGTAAGGATATATCAAAATGGTCTTATTTCTGAAATGTTTTCCTCTTTCAGAGGAAAGAGTTTTGATTATTTTTGGTCTTGGTCTGAAATGTAATTGCCCTATTAATACTTAGTGTTTTGATGAAAGGGACTTTAAACACAGGCAATATCCATACAGTGCAGTTGTATTTAGAACTATTAGTGGAAGTCAGTAGGAATCCTTCCACTTTATTTCAGATAATAGAAGAATGGATGTATTCAGTGAACAGCAGTTTCATCATCTTCTAATGATGGCATTTTGGTTTTTAGCTTGATTTTTGATGAGTCACTTGAAATTGTTTTAAAAATGTTTCATTTGGTTATTATTGTCCTTCAGATCAAAGCCAGAGCACTCCAATAGGCACTTGGACAAAAAAACCCAAGAAAACTTACACAGTAGTGTCTAGTCATGTGTGTTCTAGACATTATTAAAGTTCCTTTAGAGCTTTCTTTGCTTTGAGGTGAACGAAAGGATATTTAATCAAAGGGCAAGCTTATCTCAAGGTTCTGGAATTTTTCTTAAGCTGCTGATTTAGAAAAGGGAGGGCGATACTGAACAGTAGAGTACGTTGGAAGGGAAAGTCTCAACGCTTAATCAAAACCAAGATGAGTGATACTTTGCTGAATGTGCAGAGCGGATGCACTTAAGCTGTAGTAACAGGACAGATAATAAGATGGATAATCTACAGTCTTCTTGGACAATGAGCAGGTGCTGTTGGTGCCTAGACCTAAGTAATACCATGCATATGGAGTGTACAGTAATGGCATGCAGACCTTTTAGTGGCTGTCCTGGTTTCGGCTGGGATAGAGTTAATTTTCTTCCCAGTAGCTGGTGTAGTGCTGTGATTTGGATTTAGCATGAGAATAATGTTGATAACACACTGATGTTGTAGTTGTTGCTAAGTTGTGTTTATACTGGTCAAGGACTTTCCAGCTTCCCATGCTCTGCCAGGTGCCCAAGGAGCTGGGAGGGAGCAGAGCCAGGACAGCTGGCCCAGCCTGGCCCGAGGGCTATTGCGTACCATATGACATCGTGCTCAGTATAGAAACTGGGGGGAGTTGGCTGGGGGGCAGCGATCGCTGCTCAGGGACAGGCTGGGCATCGGTCAACGGGTGGTGAGCAGTTGCATTGTGTATCACTTGTTTTGTATATTCTTTTATCATTATTATTATTTTCTCTTCCTCTGCTGTCCTATTAATCTGTCTTTATCTCAACCCGTGGGTTTTACTTTTTTTCCCGATTCTCTCCCCCATCCCACTGCGGGGCGGGGGGGAGGGTGAGCGAGCAGCTGTGAGGTGCTTAGTGCTGGCTGGGGGATAAACCACAACAGTGGCATGTCGTCTGTAGCTTCTCAGGATGTAACGTAATTTGGCAGCTGTCAGGTACTATATTTTGCTGATGTAATAGAAAATAATAATTTTACCAATTTTTTTTCTTGAGGAAAATATGACCATAATGGTTGACTGACTCAGAAGCGTTAATATTTAATCAGAGATGATTAATGTGGTTCAGAACATCCACAGTAAAGCATGTTTAAAAATACTAGAATACTTTCGTTAACTGTTCATTTATGTTTTCTTTTGGATATGTATCTATTTAAAAAAAAAAAAGTCCTTTTCAGCTCAGCCAGTATAGCTTAATGTTGTCGGAATCTCAGACAACTTTATTTTTTAAAAAGTTACAAGGGCTCATCTGAAAAAAGGCCTGATATTTTGCTACTCCACTCTTATACATAAAATTTGGATTCAAGTTTCTTTTTACAAAATACAACAACTATATATGTTTGCATATTTCCATTGTATAAGTTATGCTAGTATTTCTGTATCACTGTTTTAAATCCTGGGTATGTGTCATCATTGTTTTAGCTTCTTTTGCTAGGTTGAATGCAATAAATTAAATGGAATTATAGAGTTCACTTTTCAGTCTGTACCTTAATGTAAGGATCATGATTCTGGCTTTTTAAACAGTTAATTTTGGTCTTCCAGCCCTATTCTCAGTATAACTTCTAGAGGAAAACGAGCCAGCTTTCTAGAGGTTGCGAAGCTAGCTATGGAGGTGAAATAACTTTATTGGGAGTAGGAAGAATTTAAATGATAAAGAAAAAAGTGTGATGTGCACATGTTTCTCTGTTACAGAGACTTGGGCACTTTGGAACACTTGTCTTCAGAGAAGTGCCTCTTAAGGGTCCCACCTTCAGAGGTGATTCAAGGGATACTTCTCAAGGTCTTCACATAAACAACAAGCATGAATATCAATAAAGTTGTCGAGAGACATCCTTTAATCACTTAGTTCCATCTTCATCATTTAAATACCTTGAAAAATCTGACTATGGGTCAATGGGATGGTTAGCAAACAGGTTAATAGTAGAGTTTTCAATTAGCCTGAGTGTCTGTTCTTTTAAATGCAGGACAGTCAGGAAAAAAATATGCTGTGTGGGGAATTCCGCTGTCATTGTGTTAGAATTAATACCCCATTTTGGCTGAGCAGGTCTGTGGATTAATAGCTTTTTAATAGGAAGGAGTTTCTATTCTAGGAGCCTATTCTTATTTAAAAATACAAAACAAAACTGTGCTTTTTTCAGAACTTCTGAATTTTCAGAAATTCTGAAAATCATATAAACTTACCCAGATGAGGTTTTGCTCTGACAAAATAAGTGTATGGGTGAGCATACAGGACTGCCTTTAACTACTGCAATAATGTGTTTACAAATTATTTTTTCTCCTCAGAAAGTGCAGAAGGGTTTCCAAGTTATGACACAGCTTCCGAACAACTCCATGAAGCAGGATACGATGCTTACATTACTGGACTGTGCTTCATCTCCATGGCTAATTTCCTAGGTATCTATGTAGTCTTTTTCAACCTTCTTCTTAGTGCTATCTGTAGCTGCTTATTACATACTGAATTTCTTCTTCATTCATCAGGTTCATTCCTCAGTCCTCCGAAAAACCATGTGTCTGCTAGATCAAAACTCATTGAACCCTTTTTTAACAAGTAAGTAGTTGTTGTATTAAAAGACCTGCTAAAACATGGAAATATAACACTAGCCTGAGAATATGTATCTCTAGGTTCAGAATCAATGTCTAACTGCATTTTTCTTTACACTTTGGTTTTGATTGGCTTTCTGGTTCACACTAGTAGTGCTGCAGAGAAGCCAGAATTTGTAAAGTAAATACTTTTTCTTTTGAAGAGAATGGTTTACTTTCTGCTAACCTGTGAAAGGACACTTAGAAGAGTACCTGGACTGCTTTAATGGCCTTGTCCATGCCAGTGTTGAGAATATGTTTACAATTTAGAAAATTATTTCTGGAGTATGCTTTGTGAGTAGTGCAACTGAAGAAAAACAGGTCAGGCGTTCTTTGTGTTGTAGGACGCTGTCGGAAACTGGTGATAGTTAAAACTGAGTACGCTAAAGAGTCTGGAAAAACTAGAATATCCCTACTGTAATATCAATCCAAATAACACAAAACTATTTTATTAACATTATCAGTTAACCCATTTTTAAGAAAGCGTAATAAACATATGATTAGTTGTTTATGGGATGACGCTATGATCAGTATTTTGCTTTTGAATTGGATCTTCATGCAAGTTACTTGAACAAATTGAAGTAAGACTTGAGAAATCTAGAAGTCTTTATGCACAGATTTGATTCTTTGCATATTTAATCTGTAGATTTTACCTCATGAAGCTTCTGAAGACAGTATAATGTGTCATATAAAGGGAAAGGAGTTGAAATTAAAAAGCTGCTAGTGCTTTAGTCTGTCTGTTTATTTAAATTCAGGAGAAATTCCATCCTTTCAAGCCCTATCATATAAGAGTTGGCAAAAGTAATTATTTTAGCTTCAGATGGCCCACGCAAATGAGGGAATAATCGTGTTCAATGGCTTTCAGCTTTCATTGGTCTGGAAGCCAAATGACCATAGTGGCAGCAGTTACGTGATTCTCTTGACACTGAAACATCTGAGGCAGTAACTCCATATATTCTAGCAGACGTTATAAATTGTATGTACATTCCTTAGATTGAACATGGACGCGCAGTGACCGCTTGATTTGAATGGGAAGGTGATGATAGAACTGATCAGCATAATTTCATTTTAAGATAGGATTTATCACAGGGTTGTTTTTAGTAACACCAGCACACGCACATGCTAACTAGTAGATGCCAATTGAGGGGGGTATTTTTTCAATCATTAACCAAAATGCTTTCAGTTCTTTCTAGAGATGCGTATCTGCAACAAGTACAAACTGAAACTTCTAAAACTGTTGCAATAATACCTTAAATTTAAGCTTTTCAAGTTAATTAAATTGTGTACTTCAAATGTGACATTCCTCTAACAGTGACACTTTGAAGTTTTGAGAGGAAGCCTGCCCTGTCTCTTCTGGCTTCAGAGTTAACACTGCCTAACTGTAATGAAAGGGGAAGTTAAGAAAAAATCATAGGGAGAAGAACAGCTCTCTTTGTTTTCAGCAAGAACTGAAAATTACAGTTTACAAGAAAAAAAAGTTTATCCATTCTGTCATTATTCAGAACTTGTAGCTTCTTGTTTCAGAAAAGTTATACATTATTTTGAAATCATGAAAACTTGGAAGACTTGCCATGTCTTACTTTCACATGATCTTAGAAGCTTTGCCATGTTCTAACTAACATCTGCCACCTCACCTCAGTCAGAGCTTGGAGATGAGACTGTCTCACCTTTTCCTTATAGTGAGCAGGCCAAGGCTTGTATTTTTAAAGGTTTTTGGTTTTTTTTTTACTATAATGCAAAATACCAAACCAGAATAAGACAACTCCATATATTTAATTTTTTTTTTAAAGAAAAAATATTTACATACGTGTCAGAAGTCGGAGTTGTTGGATATTTAAATGAACAAGTCTTTTGCTCTGTTCCATATGTCCCTGCAGACCAGATGGCTATTTCCAGCGCTTGGTCTGTGTAGCACCTGTAAGTAGCATCCAGGGCTTGTGCAATTTACATAGTTAACTTAAGGTCCCTCGTAAGTATGTTGCTTCTGGGGCTTTTTTGCAGGTATGCTCTGGGCTGCCAGCTAGCTTCCTGCTACACCTAGTTTTCTCTAGTTTGTGGTCTAGAAGCTTTCCCTAGCTGAGCATCCTCTCTCTTCCTCCTGGGGAGAAAAAAAACTATCTTCCTCCTTCCTCCAGAAGTTCTACCTGATCCTGTGGGCAGCAGTCAGAACAAGGAAACCTTTTCCTTTGTGCTGTAGTCATGTTCTTCAAGCAAAACACAAACTACAACATGCAAACAGTAAGCTAAACAAATGAAAGTTATACTATCTGTCACAAAAGTTTTTCCTGAAAGAAGCTGAACAGAGTAGTTTATTATAAGGCAATTATTTAGAAACAATGTTCTCCGTTTGAACTATTATCAAGATAGTCTTGAAAATGTTCTTTAAAGCAGACCACTTTATGATTCTTTGGGTTGCTTGTAAGTCTTAATTTCAAGATCTCTGAATACTAGGTGTTTAAATACAGTTTAGAGCTTAAATTTTTACATGACTTTTTACATGATTCTGGAAATGTTTTCTGTTTGAATAGACTTGTCACTAATGTGAATAGTGGGAGTAAATTTAAAACTGAAAAATCAAGCTTTGATTTTTACAAACTTAGCCTTCAAAGGAAGGTAATACATTTTTCAGTAGTTATTTTGACCTCTTTCATTATGTCAGCAAAGTTATGGAACTTCCTAGCTTGCCATTCAAGAGTGGAGGCCAGAATATAGGTTAATGTTCATATAGGTTAATGATGAACATAGGTAAAAGCTTTAGTTTCAACTTCTTGTAAGAGTGGAACTGATTAAACACAGACTTTGCCTTAGGGCTGTTTGGCTCTTTTAGGCATAAAGCAGTAAGTTATATGATAAACAGCTCAATAAGCCAAGAATTCCAGAGATGCATTTCTGTAGTCTTTATGCTTCATTGTATATACATCATCTTTGAAAAATCATGTTCATGTGAACAATCTGCTGTGAGTAATCCCTGATGAACACTTAGGAGCTGAGATGGTGGGACTTTTTGTATTGTAATATCTAAACTCTTATGTGTATAATTTGGATGCTATATTGTGTTATATGCTGTGGAGCTGATTTGAAATTTTTTGACCTGTTTTGTTTAGAGCAACATCTCTTCTCTTCTTCCATACCTCCCTGCCCCCACCCGCAAGCCCCTCCCAAACTTTTAATGACAACTTTATTTCGGATCTCATTGAGTTGTTTGAATGTTGCTTTTTTCTTTTGATGTAGCTGGAGGCAGGGGATGAAAGAGGTGCAGAGAAATGACACCACCGTGTTTCATTGAGCTGAATAGCATGGTGGTCTGTAGAAATATAAATTATCTTAGAAATATTTTTTTCGTACAACGGGATATCAGAAACCAAAATTTGACGTATGTGCAAATAGCTTGGTTTTGTGCTATATTTGTGGAAAATGTCTCACCAGGGAGCCAGCTACTCTGGCATGTATTGCAAATCAGTTAATTTCTCCCTCTGCTTTTCTATATTAATTTAATTTGCTTTGCAAAATCATTGCAAAAGAACATCAGTGTGCTTTTCTGCAGTTTGACCGATAGCTTTTCAGTCACAGCGTAGGAGTAAACAATTGCCTTGTGCTTTCAGCAAATGTGGCTGTACGAGTTACTGAGCTGGATTGGTAAAGTGAGCTGGGTTTTAAAAGATGCCTGTTCTTTTTTCAGCTGGATCAGTTTCTCTACACAGTTCATCACACAGCTCTGAAAACTTTTATCCTAGCTCAGTGCAGAGGAAGAATGTTGACTACTTGAGACTACTTATGCATTGCTGTGAAGTGGCACGATCGCAGCCTTGCTCTCATTTTACTTGACTTGCCACAGAAGCAATTGTCTGCCGAGTGGCTGTCTCAAAATACCTCAGAGGTCCTAGGATATTGTTGTGTATTGAGAAGTAGACCTCTAACTGTGTGATCTGGCTGTAGACTCTAAACAGTGTAGGAAATAACATTTTTTAGCTTGGTCAGTACAGCTTTTAAATAATTGTGAATTAATGTAGTGAAAAGCAATGGCATAGCTACAACTTCATGAATCTAGCTAATTTAGTATAAAGTAGCGTTCATGTTGTCATACAGAACGACCTTATTAAATTTTCTGCAGATAGATGAGGAATCTTACAACCATAATCATGGATATTTAATTATGGATTATGCTGAAACTCAGTGTTCATAATCCATGTGATGTAAATTAGTGCTACAAGATGCAGTTACTGCTGTAACGTACTTTAAGTGCACTTAATATTAAAATCAGTATTTATACTATCTCTTTAGGGAGTGTGTGTTTGTGTGTGTGTGCTGTTTAGAGCCATAGTTCTTTGACCAAACAAATAAATGTAGGATTTGTCTCAGAGGACAGAAGGCTGATCTTAATCAATCGCAGGTCTATGCATTTTTTTGGCATAAGTCTGTTCTTGCTGTTGGCCACTGTATTGCTTTCCTCAACATGACAAAGCCTGGGGGAGGGCAGCTTAACTAGTATTCTCCCCAGAAGTTTTTGTTGTATTTTTAGTAGGCTTCATCTTTATTTTCACGGCTACTTAGGGAACTAAACTAGTTATGTGAGTACTCTAAAAAGTAGCTGGTTCCAAGAATTCCATGAAAGCTTTTTCTTCAGATAGCTCAACATAAACCAAATCTGCCTTTTTTTGTTGTTGTTGTTTTGTTTTAACTTTGCTATCCTGCATGGATGATGGACAGCCTTCATCCAGTGAAGACTAAACTGGTTTTACTGACTAGCTGAAATACTGTATATTTAGGCTATGCTTATCCCCTGCACTGGAGTCCGAAGAAGACTGTGGCTCCTACTAACAGTGGCATTGACATTATTTCAGATGAAGACATGAGCACAAATCATAGGTAATAAATGGAACTGAGCATCTTCCAACAGTCTGAAGTGAAGCCCAGCTTACTAGCAGAGCATAGATCCCAGTCCTGCAAGTTGTTTTCTGCCCAGCTAGGCGCCCTGTGATGGTGGTGTGATCCTGCCTGATGTCTTCCACCAGAGATGGAATATAGTCACCTCCCTTCTGTTCCTCCTTGGAAGATGTGTCCCACACCCCTCTTTGTATTCCCCCTTCCTTTAATCTCATAAAAGATGCCCTTATGGCCTGATCACTGTGTCTCCTGTCTGTTGTTTTCTGGGTGGATGGCTTTTTTGTGTTTCTTTTTTGAGCAATAGCGCTGCATGTCCTGTCAGTGTTCCCCCAGATCTCTAGGAGATGTCAGAGTAAGGACGTTTTTCTCTGTTTCCTTGTGAAAGCTGTGTTCTGAAGCTAGCTTTACTCTCAAGGTGTCACTTCTGTGACAGATAGCTATAATGAAGCCAAGGCTATAGGAGTATGGCACCTAAGGCTAAACATAAGAAGAAACTTTGGCTCCTTTGTAAAATATCTTCATTACTCAGTGCTATGCTGGAACTGTTAAAGTTTCTAAAGTTAATTGATGCTGATGTTTCTAATTTTTATTGATAAAATTCCTTTTAGGTTCTGGAGTGCTCAGGGGGACACAGTGCACATTATACGCTATCTTCCCTGAGACTCAGGAAGAGAAATTAGATGGGACAGTGTGTATCAGAACTGGTGCCAGTTCTCTGAAGACTCTCTGGCTCACATGTGAACCTGTCATATAGCCCATTTTCTCCCCAGTGTTTTTTTTTTTTCTTTCTCCTGATTATTTATAATAAAGACAAGTTATCAACTGCATTCCAGTAGACTTTTCAGTGATATAAGTAACCATAAGGACATAATATTCAAACTCTAAAAAACTAATAGTGAGTGTGGTATGATACAAAGAATCTCTAGGGAATTACAGATCAGTCTGCACACTTAAAATGTTTTTATCAGCCGTTTATATCAGTTATTACTTAGTTGAATACTGTAACTGTAATCTGATAAGCATTTTAGAAGCTTTTTGAAGTTATGATAGAAAAGTTATTTATTTTAGCCCTCCAGTGAACACTACACAGCAAAGGTTTTCTAACAGCAATGTGGCATCTGTACCTATGACAGGATTATAGGCTACTTATCTTATTTTGGAGGGAAATAGTTTTCAGAGCTGAATATGAACTTTTATTGAAAGCATTTCTTGAATGTTTTGAGAAACTCTTCAGTTACATGTTAAAGGGCAAAAGAGTCGTCCTGGTTATCTCCACTAAATTGTCATGATGTCTTTTGCAGTTTGGGGGTTTTAAGATCCATTCCATCTAAAGCATTGCTCAGAAAATGGGAAAATATATGTGTATTTAGAATGACAGCTTTTGCACTATCCACCCTGTAAGTGGCTCTTACTGTGCAGAGCTGCTACTTTCTAAATGTCCATTTCCCCACTTGTTTTAATTGTTTTCTGCAGTAACAGTGTGGGGCTTCTTTGTTCTTGTTTTGTTGAATAAGTAAAATTACTAGCATGATGCCAAGTAGGTTTTTGAATCTGGATTGTTAGAGAATGGATTGGACTTAATGAGAGGGTCTGTTTGTTTTAATATAGCTTAAGATATGGTCGAGATGATTAATACTGCTGCTTCAGAAGCAACATCTAAAAAACTAGAAAAAGGAAAGCTTATTAAAAGGTCTTTAGGCAGAAATTTGCTAATGGTGCTTTTCCATTTTGCTTCAGGCTATTTCTTATGAGAGTAATGGACATACCATATCTCAATTTGGAAGGACCAGACTGTAAGTAGCTTATTTTATTGTAAACTTACTACCATTCTGACAAATTTCCTGGAGGAGGAAGTTTAAGATTAATTATCATATATCTAAAGCATGGGACATCAGCTGTGTTTAGGTTATTAGCCACTTATCAAACAATCTGAAAGAGACACACACACCCCCACCCGCACCCACACCCACACCCCCCCCCATGAAATAGTAAAACCATAAGTTCTTCAACTTTGACCAGAGAATCTGCATTATAAAGGGGATTAACTAGAACAGATTAAACTATCATAACTAAATGTAACAGAGTTTGAAGTTAACAGTTTTGTGGTTATTTTGGGTCACTATTCTTAGGTACCATACAACATATAAAGTGGGGGCTTAACACTTTCCTCCCTCTCCCCTCACCCTAGCAGTAAATACAGGATGCAAACTAGTGAATAGCAAATGGTTCTGAAAATCTTCTGGCCACTTTTCTTCACAATTTGTGTGCAGCAGTACCTTTACTTAACTTCAATCAAAACATCAGAATTCTTTTGCCACATGAGACTATGTTTACATAAATGGAAAAATATTACTTGAAATATTTTTACATTTAGAGTTATTTCATGTTACAGACCTGGGGCTGTAATAAGTTGCTAATACATTTAAATGAAAACAGATTTTACTAATATAAAGGTCCTTACTGTTAGGGGATGTACACTATGAGGGAGAAAACTTTGGGTGGGTGTTACCACCCACTTGACTTACGAAAAAGTGAAGCCCTGGAGGTTGGTCTAGTCCTCAACTAGATGAAAGCTTAATTTTTATACTGTGAAGTCAGATACACGAGTGTCTTAAAAATTATACCCATCTGGAAGCAATATTGATGTGAAGACATTTTCCACTCCATGCATTGGAAAGCTCTGACTGGAGGATAACCCTTTATTAGGCGCTAGTTTAATACTAACGGAATGCAGTTCTAGAAAGATGGAAGTAGCTACTGGAGAGGCAGATATATGCTGTAAGGGCATATATTTATGTTTTAAATGCAGTTAGGTGATCAGATCACAGAGCTCTGGCTCTGCTGATCTATTGGAATGGTTATCTAATTATGTTGCATACTTCTTCCCCCAGCTGTTTGATATTGAGTGGAAGAATGGGTAAATACTTTGGGTCATTGAGAGAATGCCAAAGCTACTAAGCTGTAAAGATGCTACTTCCACTTGCTAGCCAACTTACAGGATTGTTTTGATACTTTGCCAAGAAGAGTTGCCAAAGAAGAGTCTGCCTCTGAAAGTCTGTCTCTTCTATCTGAAAGCCACTCCTGTAGAACAGACCGATGCGGATGTTACAGTAGAATCTGAACCAGGGAGACTTTCTAAGCTTCAAAACGGAAAGTACATCTAGGGAGGCATGTTTGGCTGGCTGCTTTAGAAACTTCCATTTCTATTCTGAGATTTAAATGCTACTGTAGGTTGAGGAAGCTATCTGGTTGTTGTCTGGAGGGGGCATTTTTGCAGAGAAGTAAAGCCATGCAAAGAATAAGGCCACACTTCTGTGGTAGATACACTTGGAGACTGTATTTAAAAAAAAAAAAAAAAAACAAAAGGTGAGGTGCAGCTAACTAGGTGACTGCTGTAAGTTTTGTTGTGTTTGTCAGTTTGTTTATCCTGTAGTTAGAGCTAGTTCGTGCAATTTTTCCAGAAATAATGGAGTTCGGTAATGTATGTTAGGTCAAATAGTATTGAATATGTGACAGTGACTTTTACCATCTTCTTTTGCTACTGTGTATTAAAAACTCCTTTAAAAAGAATGAAGGTGCTGCACAAAGTGACTGCAAAGCAGAATATGAATCAAATATTTCTCACCTGCGTAGGTAGAAGGTATAGAGGTTTAACAGAGGATTCAAAGTGAATTTAAGAATAACCTGATACTGGAGGGTTAGGAGTAGTTTCTTCTCTCTAATGGATAGAAAAAGGCTGTTATAACATCTGAAACTGGAGTTGTTACAGTTACAATTCTCTACTACTGGATTGCAAATACTTAAACTTTTGAATTGCTGCCTGTTCAATAGGCTGGACAGCAATGAATTGATCTTCTTTGGCTTGTTAAGGCAACTTGTGGGGTTTTGGCATTTGGCTTGTATAGTGCCAAAAAATTGAATTCTGGTGCTTAAGAAATGTTGTGTCCTTTTTGGTTTTTGAAGTAGCAGATTAAAGAACAAGACTTCCCCTGTGCTCATGAAGGGATTGCTTTCTTTAGCTACTTGTGTCTCCATCCAATCTGATGCGCAGGTGCTCATGCAAACCTGTAATTTGTTAGCAGGGAGTTTCTAATAAACCCATGCTAACCCAGCTTGTTTTGAGTGAAAAAGATTAAAGCACTTACAAGCAAATCACAAGTGGCTGGAGGCTGGCAGCTATAACATCTTCAGTTAATGCTGTTTCATCTGGAAAAGGCTATATTCCTGCATACCTGTCTCCAATATCAATTTTATTTCAGCCAATATGATCAGACAGATGAAAAATTTAGCCTTTTCTAAGCTGCATGGGTTCTGCTGACCAACTGATTAGACACCATGTTACAGCTTACCACGGGGTCATGTTCTGGTCTTGCACTTTTTTTTGCAACTGAAAAACTCAGTTCTTTACTTATGTAGAGCAAAACAAGGAGTTACTCAAAACAAAAGTTATGAAACTTCTTTTCCCCTGACTTCATTAAGCATTCAGTATTTCAGTTATAAGATGCTGAATTACAACTGTATTATTTTAACTGGTGGTACATGCATTTGTGAAGATTTTTTTTTTTTTAGTATTTTAATACTATAATTGAGTTCATGGTGCACTCTCTTCCTTAGAAGACAGATGCATTTGGAAATCTCTGTCCTATTTTCATGACATGTTTTGGTTAGGAACTTGAGTTTTAGAGGCCTCTAACTGTTGTGTTCTGTTGAGTTTACGCAAGATGTTAAGAAATTATTTGGGAATAAAAATTTCATTAACCCTTTGGGCAGGGGTGGGAAGGCTTAAAACCAAAGTTCATAAAAATCTATTCTATCTATTCAGGAAGCACTGTAGCTGTTGAAAGCTACAGCTCTCAAGTTCATACAAAAATGAAGCCCTACTTGTGGAATAGTTACACCTCGAAATGTACATACTTTCTACTATAAAGTACATACCAGGCTGAGAACACTACCACTTACTGTAATTACTAGTCATAACTAAATGGCAGTAATTGCTGATGCTTAGCTGTATTTATGAAGTTAACAATCCACAAGGCTTTCATCAGTAAACAGTGCAAAGTTGCATCTTAACCAAATGTGGCAAAAAAACCCCCAACAGGTTTGCCTTGTATAATGGGGTCAAGTACACATGAAAGTCAGATATAGCAATAACAAGTGGTTGATGGTCCAGTTTTGGACACATGTGCTCCATGAATGAGATCCACCTTGAAAAACTCTCCTATTTTAATGCTGAAAGGTAAGGAGATCAGAAACTAGAAAAGTTTGTGTCACAAAAGAATTCAGGAGGGTAATTCACTAAGGTGAAAGTCAGTCCCTATATCTCTATACCCAAAGAGGAGAGAAGCTCTTCCTGAGAGTGTTTCCATGTGGTCAAGTTAAAATCTGAACATATAAAGCTCTGTGTAGTTAATTCTTGAGTTACCTTTAACAAACTGGAGCAGTAAATTTTAAAGTGGAACACTCCACTGTAATGGTTCAGCCTCTAACATCAAACGTAACATGACAAGGGAAGATCTAGCAATGTGTCATGCATAAAAACATAAACCTCTGCAGATACCTGTGGAGAGGCTCAATTAATGACTTGTAAATAGTTTCATATGAAAATGGAAAATATTTCAATATCTAGTATTCCACTTGCTGCTTTTTACAACATGATAGGAATCCACAGGTTCTAAAAGCTCAAGGGTCTAGCGAAAGGAACTTCAGTCATCTGTGCATTGTGGTGATTTCTTCTGTATAAATGATCTTTACTGGGCGAGATCAAAGGTCCATCTTGTTCAGTAGCCTGCCTCTGATGGTGACCAAAACCAGATGTGTAGGGGGAAATGTGGAAAGTAAGGCAGATGGATAGTAATAATTTCTGCTGTAGTCTTACCTCGTCCAGCACTTTTACTTGGATTCTCTCTCTCAAATTCACAAAGCTCCAAATAACTTTCAGTGTACACCAAAGGCTTCTTTTGCACTTCTTTAGATGTTGGCCTTTATATGCTATTTTTTTCTTGGTGTAGTTTTTAATAAAAAAAAAAAGTCTGTCAGCATGTGTATTCTAGCTTGTACCTAGTCTTATACGAAAACTGAATTGAACATTGTTTCACGGTAAGTTTTTTATTTACAGAAAAATGGCAACATTGAATTATTGCTAAGAATTTTTTAAAGCTAGAGCTGGAGCATGAAGAGGCTGTTGGTTTTTTTCTTCTGCCCTTGAACTTGGCACAAGGGATGTGAAGGACTGGATTTGTGGGTGTTTCCCACTGCATGTAATGCTGTTTCAATTTCTTCTACAGATGAGGTAGTAGGATTTAGTATGTCTATTTCATGCGTAATTGCAGGCACATTTTCACTGGTGCCTGATGTAGTTTCATGGGTCTTGGCCTGTTTTCTTATTTTTCTTAAAAAAAAAAAAAAAAAGCTACATGACCATATTGGATAATTTTTTTAGGATGCTCTGAAGATACCAGTAATGATTCTTATTTTAACAAACGCTTTTTTGTTTTGCAGTGCAGCCAAAACGAGATCATGTTCTTCATGTTACTTTTCCCAAAGAGTGGAAGACTAGTGACCTTTACCAGCTTTTCAGTGCCTTTGGTGAGCAATGGAGTCTGTCCTTCCTTATACATTTCCCCCCCCCCCCCCCTCCCTCTTTGTCATTAGCAAGTGCCTCTGGTTTTGTTTGTTTAGTCTGTGGATGCGGACTTACTCCTAGCATATGTAATGATGAATCACCTTTTGTAATTTTTGCATGGTGTCCTGTGGACTTTCTTTGTAATGATGTGTTGAAAATGTCTGCCCTGATGAACTGGTCTTTAGAAATCTGTTTATGTGATGCTTGTTGAATATCGTGGACCTTTGATCCTTTTATTTACGGCCTCTCTTGGGGGGAGGTAAGAGTTTATATAGGTGGGTAAAGGGATTGGGGATTGGTGTGAAAGGCAGATCAAGGTTTTAAGAATACGGTTCATCCTGTAGTCGTCTTAAAGCCAGACGCTAACTTATGTCAGTCTAGGCAAGCAAGCAAGCTTGAAAATAGCCAATTTGATTTCAAGGTTGTGAACACCACCCAAGTCAGAAGAAACAACAAAAAAGCTATCTAATAACTGAGGACTGGTAGTCCTGTTGTTCCTCTACTAACTATTAGTTTATAATGTAAGGATATGGAGATGCTAATTAATTGACAGTGATCTCCTGATACCTAACTCTTCCAGCAGAAAACAGTGATTATGCTTTGCGTCCCTAAATCAGAACGAGAATGATCTTTCATACAGCCCTTTGTTGGATGTTGTTTCCAAGATTTTTATTGCAGACTGGTTTCTATTTTTTTTATTGCTAGGTAAGGTAATGCTTCAAAAGAGATCTTTTGGGCTTGCAAATAATTTTGTATTATTTTTCTGGGTGTTCGTGGGGGGTTTTTTGTTGGGTTTTTTTTTGGGTGGGGGTGTTTTTTGGTTTTGTTTTGCAAAGAAGTAACTTATTTTCATTTCTTAAAACACTTAACGTAAAACAAATTATCACTTGTATCAAAATATTTTTTGCATAATTTTCTAGAAATATTTGCTCGTAATATTTACATTATCGAAAGTAGCTTATTAAATGTTACATATAATAGACATGTTGTCTTCCTCAAATTCTGTAATAAGAATTTTAATGGGAAATTGATTAAAAAAAAATCTATTTACCAAAGTGTTTATTGTGGGGGAATCACTTTCTTGCTTAAAAAAATAAAATCTTTGCTTTATATTATATTAGTCTTGGCAGCTCTAAGCAGAGCATGTATGACTGAATTTGTAATTTCCCTATTCCTAAAAAAATTTCTGCTTGGCACTATAGTTTCCCCTTTTTCCTGCCTCCAGTTTTACTTAAAGTCCCAGTGTTGATTTTGTCCATTGGAGTATAATTGCTGTAAAAACCGTGCATATTTTTACATGTGTTTTTAAGTGAGTAAGTGACTAGCTGGCTCTCTACTATGAAATGGACCTTTCCCCTTTTGGATACGAGCAAGTTAAGAGATGTCTTTTTAGCTAGTACTTGATCAATGTTCTGCAGTTGTTTCAAAGTAATAGAATCACAGAATCATTATGGTTGGAAAAGACCCTTAAGATCATCGAGCCCAACCGTTAACCCAGCACTGCCAAGGCCACCACTAAACCATGTCCCTAAGCACCACATCTCTCCGGCTTTTAAATCCCTCCAGGGATGGGGACTCAACCCCTGCCCTGGGCAGCCTGTGCCAGTGCTTAACAACCCTTTCAGTGAAGAAATTTTTCCAAATATCCAACCTAAACCTCCCCTGGCGCAGCTTGAGGCCATTTCATAGAATCATAGAATCACAGAATTGTTAAGGTTGGAAAAGACCCTTAAGATCATCAGGTCCAACCACTAACCCAGCACTGCCAAGGCCACCACTAAACCATGTCCCTAAGCACCACATCTCCCCGGCTTTTAAATCCCTCCAGGGATGGAGGTACATAACATCCTAGCAGTTGTTATGTACCACACTTAGTGACTTAAGTCAGTTTGTAGCGTGGCAAACGGATTCAGGGCAAACCTGAACCTAACCTCCATTGAAATTGGAGGTTTAATTTCACAAAGAGAGTGGAGTCATCCATAAGGATGTTTAATCACCAGTAAAAGGTTGGAAGTCCCTCAGTGTACTCAGTCTTGTCACTCCAGTGCTTGCTGTGGGTCACCACGCTAGTTTACAGAATGGTACTGTTCTTCTCCTTGTCACCTGGAACTGTCAGTTGGTAGTCTGTGCAGGGTCTCTGATCTGTATAAAATTCACTCAGTTCCTTCTGACTTTTTGATCTGTACTGCAGCGTGATACCGGTATAATGCTGGATAGGATTTAATATTCCCCATTGGGAAATCTAGAATGTGAGAATGTAGAAAGTTACTGAGATTCTTCTGGAGTCACTGTTACAGGGTAAGAAACAATGCAGTTTGGACGTTGTTTCTATAGGCTTCTAAAGACTCAGCTGTATAATTTTTCTTATTTTATCAACTGCCCCCCTTCAGGGTTGGTGTGAAACGCAAGCGCAGATCACTGCCACCAGGGGTCATACTTACACATCTCAAAATGCCATTCAATTTTGAAATTCCCATTTCTCTCACTTCTCCGGATTTCAGAGCTCAGTGTTTTCATACCTGGATTTACAAACTCGGGGTATTTGGGTAGTACTTAATCTATACTTTGTTTTAGGTTTATTGCCATGGTATCTCAAAAAACCCTGCAGATTATTCCTTCCAGAATTCTAGGAGTGCCCATGCTTTTTCAGTTGTAGCTGGACAGAGAGACAGAGTGGCGCAATGTGAGGTTATGTGATTTGCCAAAACCCCACAAAATATGGCATTAACAGACAAGAAGTATCCTGATTTACTACACCAGTTAAACAAAAGTGTTTTTAAATTAAGCTCTTACCTGCGTTAAAAGTCAATTGTTAATTTGAATAGCAACATTAATCTGACTTTATAGAAAAATGATTTTGAATTTGTTTTAGGCTAGTATGAATTGAAGCAGAGTTATGATCTTCCACGAAGCTTCTAATGAAGGCAGTGAAAGAGCTGAAGGGGCTGCAGCATCAGACTTGGAATTGGTTTATGTTTGCTGCTCCAGAAGGAGCGTTCATGATTTCAGTCTTTCAGTACTGCGTGCATACCAAGCGTACACCTGCTCACGCACGATGGTTTTATGGTCTCATGGGTGAAGGTAGTTTCACTGTACAAGTACTTGCAGTACTATGCAGTCTCTTAAAATACCTTCTTTAAATTCTTAAATTTGGGTAGCTTATTTGGTCATGCTGATGTGAAATATGAAGGTATTAAAATAGTATTTGCTGGAATACAGCTTTCGTGTATAGCCTTCACTTCTACTTAAATGAATGTCTTTGATGGGCTTTAATTAAAGCACATACTATAAAGTATTATAAAAACTACTACTTAAAAATTTTCGAAGAGAGTGGAGTCAAACCTATGCATTGTATTTTGTGAGAGCGTGAGAGTCGTCTCTAAGAGGGAGGTGAACGCTGATAATAGTTCATGGAGTCATGGTGATCTTGAAGGCTCATAAATTACTTTTAAAATGTAACCAGTCCTTTTTGTGTTTAAATGTTGTTCTAGTAGTCTAAGCTACTATATAGGTGAGTTTTAAGTGACTCTCAAATACATTTTTGAGACTCATTTACAAGTCCCATACACTATGACATCTGTTCCTGTTAACCGCTGTACTGCAAACCCACTGTTTAACTTTTCTTAAAAAGTGGAGCTTGAAAAATGTCCCTTTCAAAGGTGAACAATCTAGTTTAAGAAAGAACTTCTAGCACACAGTATATATATTAAGTATTCTCCTGAGCTCATGTTCATATAGACATGTGAGCTTCAAGTGTTGGTTTTTAGGTTTGAGGGGAGGAGGGGGTTAGGTGTGGAGGGTTTTTTTGTGGTGTGGCGTTCTTTTGTTTGGTTTTTGTTGTTTCTTTTGGTTTTGTGGGGGGGGGGGTTAAATTTTAATCCTATTTTTCTCTGTGCATTTCTGGCCTTTTCTCCTCCTTCTCATGCCAATGTTTCCTTCAGCTGTTCTTGCTTTCTTTGTACCCTGTCTTCCTGCCAGAAAGGTGGAAGCTCTGTTAACCCTTCTCAATTATTCACCAGGAAAATGTTGTTTGTGTTTAATATGTGCTTCAACCCTTGCTTGTAGACTAAAAGCTTCAACTACTTCTGTTGTCTGATGCAGTCAGTGTCCAGAAACTCTTAGCAATTCTATCATGGTGCCAATGTGGTCAATTTTTTTTTTTATTGTAAGAAAGTAGAATATATTAATACATTAATAAATTTTTTTTGTTAAATGAAGGTCACTATAGTCCTCATACCTATCTTAAGCGTTTAATTGCCACTAACAGTTGTTTAGGAAATGTGTAAGAGCAGAGCCAAAGTAAAACAACTTTCCTGCCTTCTAGCAATGTGTAACTTAAGGACTGACAAGCTAGAGGTCACACTTGCATCTCTTAGTTTGAGCCTTGCACAGCTTTCTGTAAGTGAGTCTAAAATCATTCTTTATCCCATATATATTCCTGTAATCCACAGCACTTGATGACAGTTCCCTAACTGCAGTTAAGCATTATGTGAAAAATTCTTTTGGTTTTAAAACTTCTTTATATTTTATTAGATGTGCCTTAGTTGTTTTATAACGCAATAGTGAAACTCCTCTGTGTATCTTTCATATAACTTCTGTTCTTATATATAGGCATCTTCCTTGTGATTCTTCCTTAAGAATTTTCTTTTGAAGGCTGTGTCCTACTTTGTCTCTTACAGGGAAGCCTTTCCATACCTTTGGTCATTGTGGTATAAAAACTGAGGGAAAATCTGTTTGACTGACATAATCCATCAGTATCATTTTGTTCTGTGGATTTTAATGTTGTTTGCATGTTTGTGTTTATATAGAGAGAATTTTCAAATTTATTTATAGAAGAAAACATGTTACTTTTGCTCCTTCATCTCGGAAGCAACAGATGAGATTTTCATCTACTCCTATTTGGGTGAAGATGTTTTATTTCATTTGATAATACTTTATTTGACATTTACCCTTTTTTTTTTTTTACCAAGGGACATTGTTTGACAGTGCATGTAGTGGCAAATATACAGGGGCTCATATAGGCTAACAGTGGTGTTCTTCAAAGTATTGAAGACTTTGGATCTATTCTAGAAGTGTAGAGAGAGAAACCTTCTGGTTTGTTTCTTTAGAGCTGGTATTCTGTTACATTGCTGTATATGGCTTATTTGGATTAGCCGTGCAGTAAGTTGGCATGCGGCTATGTTGATTGCTAAATATTGTACTTGAAGTGCAGATGCATTTGCTTTTCAGATCTTTATTGCCTTTTCACCATACTTTTGAAATGCACAATATTTACTGAGTGCTTAGCAATATTGCTGAATGATCTAATTTATTAATCTTGTCTCTCTTGAATTCTTATTTCTTAATAATAATGAAATGTGACATAGTCTGAAAAGAGTATCTTTTAAGCATGGAGAATTGCATAAGAGCATTTGTTGGCAGCTCTCTTCAGATTGCAGCTCAGTGTCAACTATTTAATGTTTGACTTGTTCTTAAAATTATATATATAAAATGTATAAATCTGAGTATAAAGGCAGCATATGTTGGCAGGTATTGAAACCCTTAATTATCTAAAAAACCAAAATCATTTAGAATGCAGCAGCCTTTCTGCAGCAATGAATAAGTATCCGATACTGAAATGATGTGCCGTCAATAGGTTGGATTTTTATTTATTTATTTTTAATTGGTACTTAGTGAAAACATGGGCATTGAGTCCATTTGAGTAGCAGCTGAACTCCTTCAGGAGATTTTACTCCATCACTGGTCCTCTTTGATATTTTACTCTAAGGACACAAGTGCAAGATGTTCAGGAGAACTTTTCTTTCTGATCTTTTTTTTTTTTTTTTAATGACCTGTTCTGGGTAGATATGGAATTAATTAACTGTATGTATAGGAAAGGGACAGAATCTGGACAGCACTTCCATGTTGAAGAATTACAGACGAGTATGGTCTCAGATGTCTGAAATGATTGTTTAGAAAATTTTATAATTAGTAATGCAAAAAAGGAGGACTTGATACTCAAAGAAATTCAGAGCAATAACTTGTCAGTGCACTTGGAACAGTGTTAAATTGTGCAGTAATTTCTAACATTTAAAGGAAGCTTGGTGTCGGGGTCCTACCAAATGCACTAAATTTTGAGTTGCAATCATAAATCAGCTTGGACTTTTTCCTGTGTTGTGAAATGTTAAGTGTCCTGCCAAGAGCATGCAGTAAAGACTCTTACCCATAGGCAGCAAAGATCTATGTTCTTCAAAGACTGAATTATTAGAAATTGAATTTATTTGCCCTACAAAGTGTTTAAAGAAATTCTAATGTTTGACTTCTCAGTGTATGCTTGTCTTAATAGCAGCCTTAGCCCTTTAGTATAGGGAAATGTCAGAAACCATACTGAATTAATTATGGTTTTGGCAATGATCAAAATGATTATAACTTAAAGTCCTAAATAGCTGGCTACTCAAATGTATAGCATGCAAACTAAATCTAACTAGGCTTTTATTTTTTATTAGAAAATCTGTTTATTATCTGGCTGGATTTCAGAAGAGACTTCTATAACCTTGTAACCTGTAGGCTAAATTAGATTTAAATAGATTAAGCATCTGAAAATAAAATGCATTTTAAGCCATTTTGCATCATTGTTTTTAACCTTGTAATGTCTGAAGGTTAAATGGTGGTGTAACTTTATATGTAACTTGATTTCCTGGTCTGCCTGGAAAAAATTGCACCAATTTTCAATATCTGAATTGTACAAACAGTAGAGCACTTAGATGAGGACAGGAGATGTAAATGGATTTCAGACTATAATAAGACCTTGTGTCTGGAATGGGAATCCTTTCCTCCACTTTTGCTTGATGATGAGCTCTTTCAGTGCTAATGTGATACTTGAAGCCATTCACACAGAAAATGGACTAGCTGCCTGATGAATGGAGGAGCTTATTTCCAGTCACTGTTCCATTGTCACAGCTTCCAAATGAGGTCCCTGATTTTGTGCATTGGTCCTCATATTTACGCAAATTAAGTTTTCATTGCACATCCAGGAAATGGTGTATAGCGTGATCCAAAAAAAACCAGAGTTTGAAGATTTAGAGTGTTGCAATAACTGGAGTTCTCCACTTGTGTGAACAATCTTCCCCGCCCGCCCCCCACCGCTCTACTGGAATTTCTTATCTTGGGTGTCTGTACTGGTAAAGGAACAGTGAGTGGTAACTGGAGCTTGTCCATGCTGTGTCTTTAGGAAATGCTGCAGTTCTAAAGGATGGATAGGTTTTAAAACCTAAAGAGCTCTTCTTTATTTTGGTACAGAGCTGAAATTTCCCAGAAAAAATTGCAAAATTGTTGTAGAATTATATAGAACACATGAAGGGAGGATGAAAAAAAACCCTAAGATTACTTGAATTGTTACAAGATTTTAAAAAAAAATCAGCTATGAAGAAGCAGAAGAATACTGGGGGACTGAAAAAGGTATTAGATGTGTCTCCTTTTGGCCCTTCCTCTAGTGGGTCTGAGGGTAGACAGGATGCATACACAGCCCTAACAGTCACTGCTTTCTGAACAGTTCCAGGCTCGTGTACAACTGTGTACGCGCTACGCACCTTTACAGTGGACAAAAGGCGCGTAGCGAACGCACTTCAAAGGTGAAGTTACTCTTAGTTGACTATCTTCTTTTACGTTATGGCACATCAGATAAAATCTGTGACTAAGCCTAAGATAAAAATGGTCATAATCATTTCTTTTGCCTTTTCTAGGTAACATTCAGGTTTCGTGGATTGATGATACATCAGCATTTGTATCATTGAGCCAGCCAGAACAAGTACAAATAGGTAAGTGCTTCTGAATTTACTTCAGTATTGAGAGTTGACTTCAACTGGCTCCTGTAAAATGCTCTGAGCCAACAGGGTCTGTGATACTAATGGCAAAACTACTGACTTGGTTCAGATGCTATAGGAGAAACTAAACTTTTATAGCACCAGCACACGTGTTGCAGCAAAGGCAAGAAGCCCAAACTGGACTTGGTTGAGAGAGTTTTGTGTTTCATTCCATGACCCTCTAAGTACCTGAACCTGTAGGTAGAGTCATGCTAATTTTTTCACTTAACGCAGTATTTATTGAGGTTATTTACTCTTACTTTGCACAAAGCAGAGCTATCAAGGACTTCTGTGGTCTTTGCCTTCCAATATCCTTTGGACTGATACACGTTTGGTTTGGTTTACATTTGCAAGTAGCAAGTGCAGTGGAAAGCCTTTTGGTGTATTATAGAACACATGCAAAATAATAGTCTCCTGATAGTCTGGACTGCTAATGTGGCTACAGTTTGTGTGATAATAATATGCAATCTCTCCAGACGTTAATTTTGTAATTTTCTTTCGAACTTTTGAGATGAGCTTTGAAAAAAGTTCACGGAAGTATACGTGTTTAACTTTTTTCTTTAAAGTTGATTGGTTTGGGGTTTGGGTTTTTTTATATATTGCTTCTTGGTTTAGATTTTAGGAGAGGGATTAGTTGAAAGAAAAAAAATTTGTGCATGAGTACATAAAAATTCTTAGTGAACCCACATTCCTAATTCACATAATTAGGACAGATAGCAATACTTTTCTAGAGTACCTTGTACAATTGTAAGAACCATTTCCAGTATAAGAAGCTGACTGAAAGCATAGAGCAAAATATTATCTAGCTATCATAAGAAAAATATGGAATAGGTAACACTCTTGAGAAACCATCAAGAATTAATCAAGAATTAAGTAAAAAACATAGGAAGAGACCAGCATCTCTGAGTTTACTGAAAATATTGCTCCCAGTTATGAGGAAAAACAATCTTTTTGGGGTGTGTGGTTTTTGGGTTGGTTTTTTGTTTGGGTTTGTTTTTGTGGGTTTTGTTGTTTTGGGTTTTTTTGGTTTGGTTTGTTTGGGTGGGGTTTTTTTAAAAGATTTTTGGTATATTGTAGTTGGATCCACAAGCTCTTAGTGGTTTCTGTAGTTCTTTTGGGCATGTATTTGAGGACTGACCCATAAACTTACTGCTGAGAACAATGACTGGAAGTGGACCATTATAAATGATTATTTGGGATAGGTTATGGTAGTGTCATCCCTATTTACTCAAATGCTTGCATCAAATGCTGTGGAACCAGTAAGAACAGCAGTATACATAGCACTTTTGATTAAGTGACTGAAATTTTGTTGCACTTAAGAGCTATCCTGCCAGAATTTAGTTAAGTTCTAAAAAGAAAAAAACAAATTAGAAAACCCCACTGAGTTGACCATCATCTATGTTATGAAGCTCAAATACAGAAGCTTTCAGGTTCTGGATGCATAATCAGTGCATCTCTAATTCCTTGTTAGCATCCTGTGAGTGTATCATACTTCCTTATACATACATTTCTCCGCAGAGGATTTTGAGTGCTTACCAGCAGCCTCCTTACAGCAAATGCTCTATAGCAGCAAGAGCCGTTGTTTCTTCATCTATATATAGATATAAGGACCATATAACTTCCAGTGAGAAGTTCCAGATAAAGAATTATGTCAAAATAAATGTGGCCCTATTTTAGCTAGCTCTGCAACTCAGAAAAGGACTGTTAGCACTTCTTGCATGTGTTGTCTTAGTTTCTTACCTCCGAAGCATTCATGATTTGTAAACTGTATGTATTATAATTAGTGGTGATAGCAGCACACTGCCAAAGCTTTGAGGGAAACGCTGTTCATGCAGCAGCGAGTACGTTACAAGATTGGAGGGAATAAGCCTTAATCTAAATTATCTTAAGTAAAATTGTACTCTGAGCTGTGCAATCACAAATGATATGTTTGTGAAGTAGCAACTTATCTGAAGAGTCTGAAGCTTTTTACTTCAGACCTGATTAATCTTATTCAGAGTTTGGTCTCCATGTGTGAGGTATAGGCTGAGGAAAAAATTGAATAAAGGGTTGGAACTGTTCCACCTTTTTGTCTTTCCAAGAGGATTTGTCTTTGTGGTGAAACGCAGCAAAGTTGTGTTTTCTGCTTTTTAGTTCATATGCCCTGATGTACAGAATATCTATAGGTCATTGTAAGTTTATATATCTGAGCCTTTTTTCTTCCTCTTTTCAAGCTGATTGCTTGTTTCTCTGAGTGGGACTTGCAAGACTATTTGTTTTCAATAAAAAACATGTGGTTTATGCCATTTCATAAGCTGAAAGCCTTCGTAGATGCTGGTACAGTAACTTCCCCACCAATGTCACCTCAGTTACTTACCTATTGTCTGAATGCTTGGCATACATATTCACCACCAGTTTTGTTTTGTTTTGTTTTTTTAATTTTTATTTTTTGTTACAGCAACTACATATTGTGGAAAGAACTGAATGTCTGCAGAATATTTAAACTGAGTCTTTCTGGCACTGCTCTCTGTGTGTGTCTTTTTTTTTTTTTTTATGCTTTGACAAACAGGGAGGCTCGTTCTGTGGCCTGTGTACTAGGAAACAAGTTATTTGTTTGAAAGCTCAGGTGATTATAGTCTTTCATAGATTTTTATGAAATCAGGTTAGTAAAATCTCCTCTACTGAAAGCAGTCAGCCTACCAAGCTGATAAACTATAGCAACCTCAATTACCAAAAAGCTGTGCGATTTTTACTGTAAAGTCACTTAAACCTCTTGGGTTTTTTTTTTCCTGTAATAAATACTTCATAAAATCAATTCAGTTATTCTATTTCCTGGTCTTAAATTCTTTAATGAACTGCTTTGGCAATAAAAGTCACTATTTGTACTTGTGATTTAGTGAGCTGTGTTTAAGTGAAGAACCTAGGAAAAGCTAATTATGTGGCCTGTTTTTTAACCTGTTTATATAAATATGTCTGCATCTTCTGGACTATATAAAAAGGCTTGGAGAACTGTCAAACAATATGATACAATGCAAGATGTTGCTGCAGACATACATTTATGCTTACCTCTTAAAGATGTTTCTGGCTTTGTGCTGGTATTAATATGTGTAGTTAACAAAGCACATATGTGCAACAAAAACATTTATGGAAAATAAATGGATTGAGAACATGAAGGGTGCGTGGAAGTTTCCCTGTATTGATGAGGTGGTCAGATTTGCATCATATGAGAGTCTAAGCACTGTAAAAATATCCAGACTTATTTTGTATCCTTTTAATAAGGGAACGGTGTGGGGAAAAGCTATGAAAATAGGATCGGTTTTGTAATAATCTGGATGGAATGTTAACTGATTCTAGGTCTACCAATTTTTTTTTTTTTTAAATCAGTTCAGATCTGGGAGGTGTCTTTATTTTTCAGTTGCAGCAGCGATTCAAATACTGACTATTTGGTTGAACTAATGTAAAGTTACAGAATTGAACAGCAGATCATTTAAAGACTGATCTGCAGTCATCCCATGATGTACATACTCAGGATAAATCTGATGAATCTGGCTTGTTTCTTAAAAACTTTTCTCCAATGCCTTTTTATTTTGTTCAGCCTTGTAGGTGTTAAAACAGAATTTGAAACGTGATTTGTCCGCATTACTAGTTTTGTGTAACTGTATCTGAGGGTTGTATTGAAATTGCGATGGCCTTGTGTCCTAAATACAGGGGTTTTTTTTCCATGCTGCTTTGAAAACTTTGAAGAGTTTTGCTTTTCAAGATTAATTTTTACCTGATTTAAAAAAAGGGGGGGAGGGAGGTTGGAGGAGAGGATTTTTTTTTTCTTTCAAGTTGTCTTTCACATTTCAGATAATTAATTATTAATTTTCATGCTCATGCTTAACCTTTACATTCAACAAATGACAGATCTCTTAAAATGTGACACTTTGTATAAGCTGTTCTATGCTGTTTCTGTTGCTTCTATCTCTCCTGGCTTCAGGTATTTTAAATGGACTAAAAACCTGTTCATCTACACCCTGGGAATATGTTGGATTTCTCATGTTAATATGCACAGAAATCCATTTTGAATATGTAGGTAATAAAATGTATCTGTTCAGCCCCCAGTGCTCTTTTAAACAGTATTCCTGAGCTATGCAATATCATGGATGGTAACCAGTAATACCTAGTCACAAACTGATGGATAAAACATTGGTCCATATGCTTTTCTGTTTAAAAAATATAAATCTGATTAGCTGA
Source organism: Theristicus caerulescens (assembly GCA_020745775.1). Lineage (NCBI taxonomy): Eukaryota > Metazoa > Chordata > Aves > Pelecaniformes > Threskiornithidae > Theristicus > Theristicus caerulescens. The sequence goes on from CM036562.1 coordinate 98,293,924, forward strand.
TTTAAACTAATGAGTAGCTCTTCAAATGTCACATGGTAATCAGCTGTGTGTTTGTGGCCAGGAAGAATGCACATTCCAATTTTTTAGTTGTTAAAGTGTTACCCTGAAGGACCTGTGAATCTTTGCATAGTATAAAATGACTCGTTCCCTCTTCCACTTATTTCCCTCTGAAAAAATAAGTAGGGGAAAGGGCAGTATTTTTATAGGCAATTTTGGAGCTGCTCCTAAGTTTCAGACTGAATATAACATGCTTAAAACACATAAAACAGAAACCTCGGGAAACAAGAAGCAAATCCCTTAACCTTCTCATTTTGCCGCTTATAATAATGTCCAAGAATCTTCACTTTATTTGGTTATTCATGCGACTTGCACATTGGCAGACTCTCTAATTTAGTATGAGTAGAAAAGGCTTGTTCTTGTATAAAATCATATTTCTCTTTACAATTAGAACATGAAGTTCAGCTTGAAATGGAAACTGCGTCAAGACAAGCGTTAGTTAACCGTTTCATAATCACCCCGGAGTTAGGCGCCTGCTGTGTCTATGTATGCAAGTTGTACCGGCACAGTTAGCGGGGGAAGGTTGTTCTTGAGTTCTAGTGGGCTGTGTTCGCTGTGTCAGTCATTGCGCTTGAACCGCTATGTTGTCATGTTAAAGCCAATAACGAGCTTGTGAAAGTGGTGCTTTAGATGGCTCTAATTTGTCACTTTTTGCAATACGCTCTGCTGTAAACTGATTTCCAAGTTACAAGCACCTGAAAACAATAATGGGCAATAAACACAGTTTTTTCTGTTGAGGTTTGCTATTCGAGGCAGGTGATTAATAAGAATTTGTTAAATGGTTGACATTCCTTTAGTTGGGCATCTGGGAGACAGAACTTACTGTTGCCAAATTGTACTTCATGTGGGCTCAGCATTTCCATCAAACATGGAGCACATGCTTTTTAAGTGTGCGACAAAAGATAAAGCAGTGTGCACTCTTCTGGTTGATAAACACTTCAGAACGAACTTTTGGTGTACAACTTCTGGCTCTTAGGACTTTCAGCTTGCTAGATAAGCTTGCTTTTGGATGCTGTTCAGCTTCCTATATTTATAAAGCTGGCTTTTCATCTGGAAAGGTCAATATGAAATAAGTACTATTTCAATGCTTCTTGACTTACAGGGTCTAGACTTCATACAAATAGTCTGGAAATAGTGGGGAAGATGGGAGAGACTTCAGCTTGTCTTAACTTTAAAGTAAGCCCAGTATTTTATTTTAATAAATTGACGTAACCCAAAGTATTTCAGTGTTTCAGCCATTTCAGTATCTCAACCATTCTGGGTGGTTAACTAGTTTGTGAGTCCTCAGTTAATGCTTTGTAGCAATGATAAGCTCTTGTTATTCATCATTTCCTTGAATTTTGTCGCCAGCCAACTTTCAGTGACTATCTAGGTTGCTGGTCTAAAAAGAACCTAGATGCACTCTTAAAGGGAGGTTTCTTTAGATGTCTTTACACTTGTGCAGTCTTCATAGGCCATCTAACAGGTACCCTTTGAAATTGCTGTTACTCGAGAGTGGGTTAATTTCTAAAACATGGGAAAAGTCTCATGTTAGGTTTTTAAAGTGCTTGAAAGTAAAATTGGGTTTCTGTTCTGACACACTTGACATAGTTCTATGTTAATGGAAATAATGGACAAGTTTATCAGTGGCACTTCAAAAATATACCTGGTTTATTTTCCCTTAGCAGCTAACGCTTGCTCTTAATTCTCTTTACCTAAGGCTTAGGTGCAGTTTAGTAACATCTGTGTTCTGATTATGAGTAACTTCTACAATATTTTAAGACTTCAGAGTAATTTTAACTTGAGAATCTTCCTGAGAATTTTTTTCTTGCTGTTTTAAAATGCAATAAATACAATACACTTAACCTGAAATTTTAAATACATGTGAAAAGCAACTGCTTGTCATAAATGGCAAGCATTGAAATAATGTTAAGTTGTTCCATGTGTTAGTGCCCTGATACATGAGCTCATATAGAATTTACTGTGTGCAAGATATCTTCTTCCTCCAGGCATTGAGTAGACCAATGTATTTAGACAGCAGGGGAGCAATGGACTAAAGCAGGTGCAGCAGCTGAAATTGTGATGGCCTTTCAGTGATTCTCCTTTAAATCGTTAATCTTTCTGAACTTGTGAGTTTCTCAGGCAGGGCTGGACTTTACGGTTTATTAGTGTTTTATAAGGTTTACTATAGAACCTTCTGTTTGGCATGAATGCTTACCACCACAATTTATAAATATACACATGTATTTGGAGACTGTGTGCATATCAGTCTCTTTTCACTGAATTTGGGAGAAAGGCAGGTAGTATCTCCTGTATTACCCAGATTCTTTGAAAAATTATATTTCAGATGACTGTGTTCTCACCAATAAGAGAATGTGAAGTTCATGTCAGATCCATACTCCAGGCAGGAAACCTCCTTAATGTAAACCCAGGAAGTTTACTGCATAGACATACTGCAGTATGTGTAATCTCAGCCATTCCTGTTGTTTTACTTTTTATTCAAATTATGTGCAGTCTCAAACAGTTTCTTTAGCTTTTGGTGATTTCCCCTCTTCTCCCCATCCCCATGAAATTTTTGATGCTTAAGATCCACAAGGTTTTGATGTTTTAGGAAAGCTTGGTTTAAATTTTGCATCAGTGGCTTGGTATTTCTCATACTAATTTTTGAGTGGCTTGAATTCTTGTGCTGCATCAAAATGGCATTTAAGATGAGACACTAATAGTTGTAATAATTGTAGTAAGATATAATCACCTTGTAGATGTGTGCTTTTACATTACTTTCAAGCAAGTTGGATTTTTTAAAAACATGTTACCTTGAAACTGCACATAGTTTTTCAAGAGATTGTAATGATTTGTTATATGTGCCCGTATGCTATGTAGGGACTTGAATGAAATGGTTTCACTAGGAAGACCTGAGCAGTTAGCCTGTAGGTTTTGCACTCCTCATGGGTAATAAGGCTTATCAAAATGGAAAAGTTAAAGATTTACTTTTATTTGGGGTGCCTTTTTAGATGAGGACAGTATCACCACACTTGCTTGATGCAGTAGTGAATATGTTCATTCTGGCAATGGGGTGCAGTTATTCCTGTAGCAGACTGTATCTGATGGCTGAACTCGTTATCTGGATAGTTCCTTTTGAAGCACCCGACACGTGGAGCATTAATAGGCGCTTGAGTTGAAGATGCCTGCGTTAATCTCGAACAGTCTTTGGACAGCACTGCCGTGAGGGCGTCTCCAAGCTCAGTTCACTGGTTCTTGTTCGGAAGTTCTTAACAAGCGTCAGAAATGTCATCGGATTTTGCAGGAGTGTGCTTCCTGCGGCTGCTCAGCCTTAGCTGAAATGTTTAATTTGCTGATATTAGAATATAGCTAATGGTTTGTGCCAGTCTTAATCCTCCATGGTTACAGAAAGGGGATGACTCTTTCCCCGCGCCAACAGTGAGCTCTCGCTGCTTTGCTTTTGCTGGTTCTGTGTCCAGAAAAAATAATAAAGGAAAATTCCTGCTGGTTCGGTGAGGTGAACCGGCTCATCAGCAGGTCAGTAAACACCAGAAACACTGTGAAGGAGGGCACGGGACCAGGTGGCTTGGAGCAGGGGCTAAGGAGCAAGGAATGGGATTCTCCTGTTTGGTAACAAGCTGTTAGATGAAGTGAGCTGTCTGGCCAGACCATGGGTTCCGTTTCTTTCCGAAAAGTCTTTCAGATCTGAGCTCTCTGTGCTTTGTGTGCTAATAGACATTGAGACCTTCTATCTGACTAGAAAGGAAGTGTTCTCTACGTTTTATGCTTTTAATTTGTAGATTAACAGATCTGAACACTTTACAAGTACTCCTGGAAATTAAAATTGCCCAGTGTTGATTTAAAAGCATTTCTGTACTAGTAAATGCAGAAAATGACATGATGTGAATTTCTACTTGTGTTGTTCAGCAATCTTGACTATAACACGAAAATGAATTGCTGGTTGATATATTCTAGTCATGGTTTTACAGTGGGACCTGTGGTACAAATCATAATATAGATGGCTATTTTACACCTTTCAGCATTAGTGATGCAGAACTAAGAGGACCGGTTACAGACTTGCCTTCAGGTACCTGCAGCTGTATTTTTTTCTCATCAGTGAAAAAAAACAAAACAAACAAAAAAAACCCAAACCCTGTGCCCTATAAGTTTGAATATAGTCATTTTTTTTCTTAATATAATGTCAGAAGTCTTTTGACTACCTTTTAATCTGATTTGGATTTTTTGAAATGGGTTAATACATTTCACAGCTTTTGTTTCAATTACTGAGGTATTTAAACAGGGTGCAAAGGTTAAGTAGCTTGAATTCTTTCAGTAATTAAAAAACTGCATCTTTAAGAAAGTTAAAATCCTTTATAACAACCTGCATCCATGTGCATAGTGTGAAATGTCTCAGCAGCCGATACTATCATCTGCGGTCTTTGTCGAGAGAAATTTTTTGAGTTTAAAACATTGTCAAGGATCCTTTCTCTTTCTCTGCCATGCTTTGTAGCTTTGCACTTGGCATTTTTTCTTTCTTCTGTAAAACCATTGTCTTTCAGATCACCTGTTCATTTTCCCATTTTCTCCAAAATGGAGAGCCAAAGACTTATTTTGGTTTGCTCTTTGCCATCCTCCTTTGCAAGATGAACAGCTGCTTTGTCACCACATTGATCCTGCTCTGGATTCAGATGTCAAAAGAGATGACAATCTTTGTAACACAGGCTTTTTTAAAAATCTATTTTAGAATCCATATCAGCACCTTCTGCTATCTTAGGCTAATACAGGAGAGGAAAACAGAAAGAGACGGTCAGCACCATGTACAAATTGGAGTTTTCAGCTTTGATACAGCCTGCAGATAGTTGCTATTATCAAATATAATTCACAGACTATGGATCCTTCAAACTGTTAAATTACTTTTCTCTATCGTACTCTAGTACACAGATTCCTTGGAGCAAGGAAATACATCTTCACCAACCTTAATTTGTGTTTCTGTGCAGTCAGTATGCAGCTTGTAAAATTAGGTGTGGAGTTAACTAACAAAGTTGATATGTTTTGTAACTTGGAAAAATGCTGTCCTAGCATAGTGATTTGTCCTTGAACACTTCGTACTTAATTCTGTACCTGTGTCTCGGAACAAAAGTGGTTTTTACAAAGTTAAGATTTTCTTCATGAATGCCAAAGAATAATGTAGTATTTTACCTCAGTTTGTTTTGTTTTGTTTTCCTAAACAAAAATTTTTAGACATCTGAATTTCTAAGCATGTGAAAATGATCAGTCAAGTATTGTTCACTTTATTTCAGTAAATGCAATGCAGATGATTTCAGAGTTATGTTTTTCTTAGAGCAGTTTGAACAGGTGGTCTGTGTTGGTGAAATTGATAAAAACTTAAGTTCTCTAACAAAATGTTGAGACTTGGCACTTTTCACAGTACCTTCCAGCCTGTTGAATGTTTGGGCAACTGAGGAGGAGCAATGCATATACAGAAGTTTGATAGATTCCCTTGGGAAAGCGGGGGAAACAGGCATGTTAGGTAATTGAAAACTTGTTGAAGCACACATTTTATGATCGAATGCTACAACTGGTACCAAGAGACTCGAGGCTTTCTAATAGTTACTTTGAGGCTGCTTTCCTTATCGCTGAATAAGAGACGGAATAAATCATTCTGCTGATCTCTGAGACAGTCAGCTGTAGTTATATTTCTGGAAGTACGTTGACTAAGTAAATATTTTGTAACTTCTTCAGGGCTTTTGAATTGTTCTAAATGATGCTGGGATCCAAAATTACACTGACTTCCACATGTTTTTTATCAGTAAAAGAAATTGTAAGTGAATTTTAATTATCTCCTGACCTCAGAGCAAACCAAGACTTTCCCTTCATGATCCTTCAGTGCAGGATGATCCTAGAGGATCTTTCATGAGATCTTGATATCTTGTTTTATTTAATTCTCTACCTTTTTTTTTTTTTTTAAATAAACTGCTTGCAGTGAGGGTTTTTCTTCTCTTTAACCTCCTTTGAGGACAAGGATCTTGAGAAGCACGCTGATGAAGTGTCACGTCGTTCAGCAACGCTGGGCAAGTCTGCTGTAGTTACCTTGGCATGTACAAAAGGGTTTGGATGCAGCAGCACAGCTATTATGGAAAATGGAAAGCAGGCAGGCAGGCTTTCTGTAGCTGAATTAGCAGTTATTTTTGATTCTCTTCAGTCACAATTGAAATATTTGTTTGACTCTATTAGAAGTAGACCTGTGCAGGATACTTCTGTTGAAAGTGGAGAAAACTGTTTTCAGGATAAGCTTTCATCTCAATAAAAGCTTTAGCCAAGGGTATGCTGAATACGTCCAACTCAGCAAAACAGCTGCCTTGCTGGTGTGGGTTGATGACCAAGGCTTCAAAGAATCCCGTCTGTCATATGTAGGTGTCTTACCCTGGTAAATTAATGAGGCCTTAGGTCGGTTTTGACAGTAACGGTGGGTTTATTCTCCTAAAACTCCACTGTGCTCTTCAGCTGACTGGTGATGAGTTGATGTGAGCATTCCAGATGAAAAGAATTTAAAAAAAAAAAAACAAAACAACCAAACAACAACAAAAAAACCCAGAACCACAAAAAAAACCTTGACACTTTAAAAGCAGGATTTAAGGAAACATTCAGGTTTTTCTGTTGAAATACAAATGAATTTTGAATCCTTCAGACCTGCTAACTGGCAAAAGGAAACACAGTTTAGCTAACTTTTTTTGTAATGAGACTTGAGAAAATGGTCTAATCCACTACATTTGGTTGTTTTTTGAAATTATTCTTTTGTCAGGGCTAAGAGTAACATACTACATAGGGCAGTTATTCCCAGGATCACTTCTTTCCTGCTAAAGAGACATACTTGTGTTGTAGTCTTCGAGATTCTTCTACATGCCTGTGAAATTTTGAAAATCACTGAGTAATATGATAAAGTAGCCAGCTAGTTTAGAACTTCATTCTCTGTATTTACTGGGAGAGAAGAGAGCACAAAGATTGTGAGATTGAATCTGCGCTATATTTCTGTATTTGAATAAGTGCCATTCATAATTAACTCTGGGGCACTACATGGACTTACTCCAAGTGAAGAAACACTAAGAAAGAGAACTAAATACAGTAATTTATTGGTAGGAGTCAGTATAGTCTGCCTCCTTCCTAATCCTAAAGATTGCTCATAGTTTTAAAAACTGCTCATTTAACCTGGTGGGGGAGGGAAAGCTGTCCTGGTGCTGTCCTTGTTCTTTACACTGTTCTTTATATCGGCTTTCAAACCAGACTATGTTAAGAAAAAAATTAATGGTAATGGAGTAATTTTTATCATGTTTTTGTTTCCTTGTTTGGAGTGTGCTGATCCTTTTGGAGGTGGACCAAGGTTTTATTTCACCAAGGTTTTTTGTCATGCTACATAGACCAGCGCATGGGTCCAGCCCCATCGCCAGCTCTGCTTCCTTGTTTTAGGCAAGGGATGGCCAAGGAGCTAGTGAATGGGGGTGAGACTGGGAACTAATTAGCGCACATGTTCAGATGGAGCAAAGAGGCCGTGGTTGGACCAGGTTTGAAAATAAACTTTTATGAAATAAACTCGTTTGACACTAAAGAAAAATGCATTTGACAAGGACTACCCTGCCTGAAAAAGAACTGGGATAAAGAACCAGAAATGGGTAATGGGATGTGGCTTGGTTAAGTTGGGGAAAACTGGTGCCTAATGGTAGCAGGGACAAACAATTTAAAAAAGGAGGTAGGAGTACTGCCTTGCCAGAGAAAATAGGAAACAGCGAGTTTAATACTGAAGAATGTTTAGGGTTATGATAGACTGCAAGACCAATATGAGATAAAGACACACCCAGAACAGACAAATTGGAGGGGGCAGGGCAAGAGCAGAAATCAGCAGAGATGTTGGCTAATTAGTGAGAATGGTCTCAAGTTCATGCATCCCCCTCACTTCAAGAAGGACATGGAGGTGCTGGAGCGTGGCCAGAGAAGGGCAGCGAGGTTGGTGAAGGGTCTAGAGAACAAGTCTTACGAGGAGCGGCTGAGGGAGCTGGGGGTGTTTAGTTTGGAGAAGAGGAGGCTGAGGGGAGACCTTATTGCTCTCTGCAACTGCCTGAAAGGAGGTTGTAGAGAGGTGGGGGTCGGTCTCTTCTCCCCAGTAACAAGTGATAGGACGAGAGGAAACGGCCTCAAGCTGCGCCAGGGTAAGTTTAGGTTGGATATTAGGAAAAACTTCTTCCCTGAAAGAGTGGTCAGGCCCTGGCACAGGCTGCCCAGGGCAGGGGCTGAGTCCCCATCCCTGGAGGGATTTAAAAGCCGGGTAGATGCGGTGCTTGAGGACATGGTTTAGTGGCGGGCTTGGCGGTGGTAGGTTAATGGTTGGACTTGATGATCTTAAGGGTCTTTTCCAACCTTAACAATTCTATGATTCTATGATCTCTGAGAGAAGCCAACAGAGTGTGCCCAGTGCTTTTTGCATTGAGGCAACACCAGCAACTATCAGGAACTTTCATAATTCTAGTGGGAGAGGCTGGAGAAGTGCGTTTAAAATTTCTGGTCCAACTAATTAGTCGTGTGTGTAACAGTGTGATGCCTTGCAGCAGAAATTGTCCAGGTATGCTTAAAGCTCTGAAAACTGCATATAGGCTAAAAAAACCCCCACCAACATTAATATTACAATGCCAATTTCACTAATGTTTAATATAATATAGGTGAATTATGCTTATGCATTGATAAAGACCCTGGCCACGAGATCACATGCTGTTTCTTTTGGAGAATTTTGATTTATAACTTCTCTGGGAATATGTTGATACATTTGGTGTGTAGGAACCCAACCCTGATTGAATGCTCTGTGTAGTGGACAATTTAATTCCATTTAGGTTCATTTGAAAGATACCCTCTAATTTAGGATGTTGAGTCCTTACTTCTGCTTTCTGTTTATAAAATAGGCACATAGCGCTGCTGTTTCAGCTCATGAGCTTTGCTTTGAAACACTGGACAATACCATGAAAGGGCACATGCAAACTTCTGATATTTTAAATGGAGCATGAGTAGCCCTAGAAGTCAGTAAATAAGGCTGTGGAACCATACAATAAGTAATGAGAATAAAACAAAATACTGAATTAGCTACTCACTAGTTGAACGCTGTCGATCCGACTGAGGCAGCGGTCCCATGTTTTAAGTAGTACCTGATCAGATAAGACTAACACAGTATCTATAACAGAGGTCATTTTAAGGCTTCAGAGGTGAATTTTTACTTTATGATAAACTTGAGTGTTTAGTATTGCAGCCTTAATCTGTGTAGTTCTGTGTATTTTATTTATATATTGTGGGGTTTTTACCTACACAGTTCACTTACATATTTGTCTGTTTATTAAGAGACTGGATATTGTCAGTGGCCATCTGTCAGGATTTTGCTCTGCATAAGAGCACAGGCTTGGTGAAAGGGCATCTTTGTACACACTCCTCTTGGATCGCTCGGCGTCAGTCAGCCTGTTTAAGAGCTTGCCTAATAACTAGGGAAGATGCCATCCTCTAGAAAGGTTTTTCCTAAAATAATGTGCAATTACTATTATTCTGCTATAAGACAGAAACTTAACTTTACGGCTGCAACTGTTGTTAACGAAATGCAGCCATGTGGTGTTGGTTACTAGGTCAGGTTTCTCACAGAAAGATTTGTCTTCTCTTATGATTTAAATAAGTAAATAAACCCCCTAAGTTCTCTTTGGTGTGTTAGAATTCACAAGGCATTCTAACAATATGTTTCTTCTAGTGGTAAGGCAGAGCAATGTAACTGTATTTGCTCTGTTTGGCAATACGGACAGCATTCATCAGAAAAGCATCAGAGAAAATGTATTTTAAACTTTTGCAGGGAGCTGCTCTTCAGTTCAAGATCATGCAAGACTGATTTATCTGTGTGGCTCTGTAGAATTCTCCATATGCCTTCATTTCAGTTGTTCAATGCATGAAGCAATAGATTCAGCATATAATTTTTTATATTAATATATATATATGTATATGCATATATTTGTGTGTGCATGTGTAATATGAATGGGTTGCTATAAAATACAGGCCTTATTTCAGGAAAGCAGAGTTGTCTTTGTTAAAAAATATTGACTCTTACACAGATTTATTTTAAAATTATCTTTAGGCTGCATAAGGATGATTTTTTTAAATACAGGCCAGGTCTGTCAGGGAATTAAATGGAAGAGCCATAACTTTTGGCTCTTAGTTTACAGCAAAACAAATAATGTGAAATGGTTATTGTGTTTTAACAAATCACTATTTATCTGATGATCCATGGTAACTATGTGCTTGATTTTAGCAAGTAAAAACATGCTTGAGTTTAACTAAACAAATTTTACCCTGAGGAATGTCGGCTGGCATGCAGTAACTCCAGTGAGCATTATTAATTCATTCATGATGCCTGCACCATAACTTCATGGGCAATAAATATAGTCCTAATTCTTACAAACAGATCCTGTAACTTCACAGTTCAAAACAAATACAAGGGTGTGAAAGGAGGTATGCATAACATCTCTTTGGTTCGTGCAACAATCTCATGAGACTATTAATCATAATTGCTGGTATCTATTCTTGGGATTAAAATTAAATATACAAAGCTGTTGCCCGGTTTTATGTATGTTTGAAAGATGCAGCAGCAGCATCTCTGTGCTGTGACCGGTGCTATAGGTAATTCATTTCGCAGTTGTATAGCCAATATGCAGAATAGATGATCTATTCTGAAAGAGGAAAAAAACCAAATTCACCCATCTTCCTCACCTTTTCTGAATTGTGATGTTGGAGCTCGCTATTTCTGGTGCTTGGGCTAGAGGTAGTATGGAATACCTGCATGCAAGAGGAAACCATTTCGACTACAATCAGAAAGTTGGATACCCGTCTGCAATTTCTACAAAAAGATTGGAAGTACATAATCAGGATTTTGTCTTCACTGCAATTATGGTATTTTAAAATGCGCAGCCCAAGTACATGAAAAACAATCTGGGTTGGGTTTTTTTATATTTAAACTGGTTTACTGGTTGGTTTACAATGCTTTCTTTCAGTGAGCTGGGCTGAAAACAGCAGAGGACACCAGTTGACAGTCAGTTTAATTTGCTGATTCATCTGTTATAGTGATGGCTTCAGGCCAGAGCTTGGCTTGCAGACTAAAGACTGAGAGCTGTGAAGATGCTGGGATTTGAAGGAATGTTGGTAAATTGTTGCTGAGTGAAGGCAGTGAAAGTTTTTTCTTTATTTTTGAAGTGATTCTAATTTTGCATTGACAGAAGTCCTTCTACCTTGAACTTGCAGTCTTTTTTAGTTAAATGGAGACCAAACATTAGAAAGATACAAGGATGGAACAGCTGGATATTAGTTAAGTGCTGCTTCCACGGATATCTTGTGCAACCAAAAATGCAGCTCAAATAAGCTTATGTTTCACAGCAATCAAACAGAGTTTTGGCAAAGGCCTTGCAAATGTCGTCTTTTCCTGGCAGACTTGCAAAATAAACCTGCTGGGTTAAGTAATGAGACTAAAAGGGAAAAAATCCAGGAAATCTTTTCTTGCCAACAAGCAATCTGGAAGAGGGTTACGACTGAAGAATTGATGGTTTCTAATTTAAAAGAGAAGTCTTAAGTAGATTTAACCCTTTTTGCATGAAGTCAGACTGAGAAGAGTTTTGGATATCTAATTCAAACATAGCATGTGAATTTAGGAGAGTATGGCTTGCTTTTTCTTTTTTTTTTTTTTTTCTTCCTAGTCACTATCAATGGAACTGGAAGTCGTTTATATGAACAGAACAAATAGGTCACTGCCTTCTGCTTTTCAAAATAAGTTATTTCAGCAAGGGCATGCTGTCATTTAACAGTGTTATGTATATAACATCACTCTTCTTCCCCATAGCTGTAAACACCAGCAGGTATGCTGAAAGTTATAGGATCCAGACATATGCAGAATATGTTGAGAAAAAACATGAAGAAAAACAGGCAAAGAGAAAATGTACAGAAGATAGTTGGAAGGAGATGGAGAGAAAGCGGTTAAAAACTCAAAGCACACCGTACGTTTCCCAGAGTCGACAGTACTGTGTTAACAGGTAAGACTTTTCCTGCATTGCCAACTCTTGTATTTTTATTGCATTTTTATTAGAAGTCTAGCAATTTTCAGCTAGTTCTTAACCAATAGGTGACCTTTTTTTTTTTGTACATATTTCTTTGCATATAAATCAGTAGTGGTACATCAGCTGTCACAAGATCATAGGTAAAGGAGCAGAGGGAATTTGGTCACAAACATGATCAGATAATTTTTAAAATACTGGGATCTTGAGGGCACGTCACATCGGAGCTTCTGAGCTTGATGTAGCAGCACCATTTCTTATAACCAAAATAAAAGAATTATTTTCTTTATTCATTCGACACCTCTGAATGGCTTATGTCATCTGGAAACTTAGCTGTCACCTTATACCCTTGTAAAGACCGTCTTGGTTTTTGGATGACTTTCCATGGTGATAATACTGCCACAGAGAAGGGTACAAATTAGCATCTTGAGCAGTCCTGATGAAGTCATCCTTATGCTTCAGAAACAGGAAGGTAAATGATGATACTTGCATGGCTTTAAGTTTCTGGAGTAAAACCTGACAAGGGTTTTAGTTCATTATTTAAGGACAAAATTAAGTCAGGAGATGCCGGGTTTGATTCTCGTCCAGTATGTTGCTGTGTGTATTTCTTGTTCCATTTTTACCCTCTCATATTAATGACAGGTTTTGGATATGATGGTAGCAGGAGGCTTCTTTCTCAGTCACCTGCAGAGCTGTGAATGGGGAGGGTCTTTTAGTGTTAATATAATTATATCATTAACCTATCAAGCTATTGCTATTCTTCCCGCCGGCTCCAGATTCTGTCAATTCTATATAAAAGTAAGTTGCAGTGGAGGGCATAAGTTACATGTAAGGTGGTGGTTTCGGTCGGGTGTTTTTTGGTTTGGTTTGGTTTTCCCCTCCCTGGTTAGCCAGTCCAAATGAGATGGTCATAAAACCAACACTGAGGTCTTTCTGCTTTATCTTTCTTGGGAATGCTACGAGAAGTTCTAGCTCTCATTATATCTTCCTGTAAATGTTATCTGTCATGTAACAAATCTACTGAACTTGTTCTGTTCTTCTCACTTACATGAGCTTAGGATTTGCCTACTTTGCAAAATTAAATGCAGGCGTGGATTTTGGCTAGCTGTCAAATTTTCATGGTTTTTGTCATGGTGGGAATTCTAAATGCGTTAGAGACATGTTTGATCCCTAAAAACCATATGGAGGAACCTGGTGATAAAATCCATATCAAATGAAGTTAGCTTAATTGAACTATTGTACTTAGGAAAACTCAGGAGTGCATGCTGTGAAGAGATGAGGAGCTCTAAAAACTGTCCTGGCACTAGTTTACATGTGGCTAAGGTTTAGGACTGTAATTAAGTTTGTATTAAATAGTCAAAAAATACTTATCACATCTTGAGTCTACTGCAAAGAAATACTAAGTTCTAGTTTTATTTCTAGGAGAGGAATTATCTCTCCTCAATGAATGTTTTTTTGGTATCTCACAGATTCTAGACAGATGGTAAGAGTGGCAGCTTATGGTTTGAACCATAGATAACTTACTCTTTTAAAATATACTTTGGAACACAGTAAATGCAGAAAGCTGATCTGTTGTTATCTCGCAAAGAAGTTTGAGGACTACCACAAATGTATTATTTGGAAAATTACTGAAAAAAATTTTCAGTGAATTCTTTCCTTAAAATTACGATATGCTGCAATGAGTTGTATGCCTAAGCACTTAATCTCCTTGAGAATTTTTAATCTGGTTTTTTTTTTCTAGTGTTGTAAAATTCCACAAGAAGCAGCCTTGTTTTTAGATGATCAACACTTTGATAGCCTTGGATAGCAGCCTTTATTTTGATGATAGAACTTCTTTTGTAATTGATGTTACATGAATTTTTGTTCTCTTGTTATTCCATTAATAAAGTGATTTGGTTCTGTCCCAAATTCCCTTTCATGCAGGTCTTTTGACATGTTTTTCTTAATTGTATTTTTTTTTTGTTACTAGTTAGATTGTGTTCTCAACTAATCTTTTGTAAATGTTTCCTCTTAAGTGTAATCTGGTTAGGTACAACATGGAACTGCAAACCTTGTGGTCTTTCGGTTCGCTCAGGATGAACATTTTCCTTTCGTTTCCAGACAAAGATATCTCAAAAATATGTATTTATATTTTTATATTTTATATAACAATTTTTATAGAAAATACAATAAATATAACATCATATATATATATTTATATGAAGCAATCAGGACAAATGTATGTGCGTATATTTGTCCAGATCAATTTGAATCATATAGAGTTGAGCACTCAATACTGTGATGTGTCCAGCAGCTGATCTCTTACAATAGCTTCATGTTACTACATCCTTTATTTATTTATTATTTAATAAGCTTACTGCATCAGTTTCTGCCAGGGAGCACAGCTGCAGAATAGCTGTTTCTCTCCATGATGACAATATATCCTGGCTACTTTTTCATTCAGTAATGAAGTTATTGGGTATTTCTTGTAAGGAGCTTTTGTCTTAAATTGACAGATTGATAAGTATGCAACAAAGGTTCTTTAATTCCTGTCTTACTAAAAAAACCTATAGTCTCATATTATAGGGGAGCTACTCTTCAGAAAATATAATGTAACAGTATTAATAGCAGTCACAAGGTAAAATCACTTATAATTAACATATACCCCTTGCACATAATTTACTACTACTGCTAGATATCAAAATTGATTTTAATGGAAATATGCCTGATTATTAATGTCAGATGGAGAAGCAGATGAAAAAGTGATGTGTTTGACAAAACTTCAAGTAGTTAATGAGATCCCCTTCTCTAAAGCTGTTCACTATTCAGAAGACGCTTTGGAAACGGATGGATCGTGGCCTCTTGTGTGTTTTACGGTACCGGCTATGTTGTGCTGAGCAAATCACTGCCTGCCAGCTCTGCCATGACTGTTAAAGGCATGGATTTAAGATCTTTTCCTTAGCAAAATAGCGTTAAACCATAGCATGAAAAATCAAATAGGGTACGTTCTATGTAAAACTAGATATCCTGCTCTGCTTTTAGTTACTTATTCTAATTTTCCTGATCATCATCTAGGAATGAGTAAAATAAAATAAGGGCAATGGCAAAAGACTTACACTAGTATGAAGTACAGGAAAGTGATAACATCATTTTGCCTTACAAGTTTTCTAGCTAAAACCAGGAGTGCTGCATCTTCTGTCAGGTCAGGGTGCTGTTTGTAGCACCAGTTCCTTGAATGTCTTTATTTTACTGAAGATAGTTTGATATTTGAAATGTTCATGTATTTCTGCTGATGATTCTTTCGCTTTTTACAGGAATGGTTGTTTATAGTGGTTTATTACTAAATAAAGGCTAACAATTGGGAAAAGCTGAGTCATTAAAGATACGGATAATAAATATTGCAAGCAAATTATTACAGTATTCTAGTGTTATTTCAGATTTCCTAAGCTGAAATGACTGATTTTTATGATGGGTCAGTAACTACTTCCTCCCTCAGCATTGTTCAAAGTGGCAAGAAAACACAGGGTTTATATTTTCATTTAAATGAAATGTACTTGAAGTTGGAGGTCTGTATATTCTGGGCCAATTCAGGATGCTCTGTTGTGATGGAAGTAAGTGGTCCTTTTAAAAGTAGGACACGCTTTTTCCAAAACAGAAAATGTTTAATGCCACATCAACGTAATTGTTTTCCCACCTTTTGCTCCCCGCCACCACTTGCTGATTCTTTCAAAATAATTACCATAGTACTGGTTGGATTGCTGCTATTTAGTAGTTGAAATGACATGACACAGTTCATGGACAGTTTAATCAGGTGGAGTCCATGCTCTTTTTGGCAGTAGAGTGATATCCAAGTCCTCCGCATCCTGTTGATTCATCTAGTACTAACGTTGCTAGTCATACTGCTGGAATTTAACAAAAATATTGTATTCTTTGTTGATTAGGATTGTACTTAATAGGAATGCAAACTGAGACTAAAATCTAGATTTTCTGTTTCTACCACCTTCCTCCAGTGGCAGTCATCCTCGTCAGGTTTGCCTGTGGGCTGGCATTAAAGTAGGTCAACAGAAGGGAGAGGTTGAGCAAGGACTAATGGAAACTGCCGTCCTTGAAGACGCTTGGAACCCCACCTACCATCATCACTGACTGATGTGAAAGCTATATTGTGTTCACTAAGTAGATTTGCCAGCTGGCAACGTATGATTGGCTTTTCCTTTGGTTTTAGTTTTTGGGTTTTTTTTCTCCCCCCAAAAAAAACCTTGGCTAGTAATTTTATTTAAAAAATGAGAACAATCTCCAATATACAAAAGAAATTTCAGAACCTTCTTAAATATATTCTTTAAAAAAGAAGAAAAATTATTGCCTGGATAACTTTTGTGCATGTGTGTTTTGAAACCTAGTGCTGCGTTTGTTAATGGATGATGTCTCTAAATGGTTCAGGTATCCGAATAGTTTAGGATCCTAAACAAGTATATCTGAATTGGACAATTACTGATAGCTATTAGTTTGTTTGGTTCTTCCACTTTTAGTTGTTTCTTAACAGAGTAAGGAAATTGAGACAGAAATATGGACATACTCCAAAATAGCTGGTATAATTAGAAAACTGAACTTTGCTGTGAGTTGTGCTCTAACTTGTATATGCAACCATGCTGATTTGCTACTATTGCTAAGTGAATAAATAATGTTGCTGTAGTCCTTCAATCTTATTTTAGGTCCAAGAAGAAGACGACACAAAAAAATCAGCCTGTAGCCATCTAGAATCCATGCAATCAGTGAATAAATGTAGAGTAAAAATAGTATTTTGGGAGAAAGCAAGTTAACAGTCCTTGATTATAATATATATATACACTTTGGATTTTGTGCTGCTCGGTTTTTGGTGGGTTTTTTTTTGCCTTAAGGTATCTGCAGGAAGAACATAAGGCCTAAAATTAATTTTTATTTTGTACTTTGGTACACAGCTAAATGTGCACTGAAGGTCGAGAACTTGTTTCTCTTTATTTGCAATAACTTGTCAAGAGTCTAAGTTGAAAAAAATTAAATTCAGCCATAAAACCTTTCAAAAAGGAGCTTCTTCCTACAGTGAGTACAAGTTCCCTTCTAAGAGCCAAGTCCTCATAACATGTCTTAAGAAATCCTGGGATCATAATTTATGGCTCCGGAGTTTTTCTTCCTTATGTATTTTTTCAGAATATCTTTCCCAAAATTAGAATTCTTAGAAACTTTACTAAACAATGGTTTTAAAAAAAATAGATATAGTGTTTTTTCATTTTCTAAATGCTCTTTCTTCACTAGACCTTTTATCTTTCTAAACCTAGTTTTTGCCTGTTTTACAATATTGAAGTGTGTATGTAGGGTAAACACTTCTATCCAGCTTTTTGGCTTGCATCCTTTTACTGATGGTAGTTGTGGTGTGACTCAAAATGATGATTTGTAAGAAATCATGCAATAAGGCCTTCTGTGTGTGAATGTTTGGAGGAAAAGGCAGCTATTCATCAAAGTAAATAGCGTTTGTGCTCCTAAAGTGGAAGTAAGAGCATGAGGCGTAATCATATGTTTCATGTTTGTTTATTGCCTTTGGACATCCCAGAGTCTGTTTTAAATTGCAAAATGTTCAGCTGAAAAAATTCCATCTCAAAGCCAAAATTATACAGCCAAATTTCACAGTCCTTCAGCTGAAGCCTTATTGGAACACCATAATTCCCTGCTATTATTGATTAGAAAGAAAAAATAAAATAGCTTGTAAAGCTTTGTTCAATAACTTGGTATTAATTTTTATTTAAATAAAAGAATAGAACATGGCTTAGATGCTATACAGCCATTTTGTGTCGTTCTTAATGAAAAACTAAAGATTCGTAAGTCTAAACCTACTTTTTTTTTTAAATTGGTTTTTCTAAAAGAGCATTAAAATAGACGTTTAAGTAGCTGATATTCACATATCTAGAAGTTTGTAATGGGAACTATTTTTTAATTAGCCCCTTTGCTACTGCATTCTTTCTTATACTCATGCTAATTTGATTTTAATATTGTCATTTATCTTTCAAGGAAACTTAACAATATCATTCCAGTCGAATGAAAATCTGTGCAGGGTTATTTCAATGTATGCTGAATGAAATGGAGCTCTAAGTTCATCTTCATACTGTATTAGTCAGGCTTCATTCAAATACTACTTATGAAATGAGTGTGCAATTTTTTGTGCTTTTTATTTTACCAGCCCGTTGGATGGTAGGACTCTTCACTTTAAGGCCTGATTTAAAGTTTACTATATGGAGCTTGATGGTTTTCTCTACCTTTATATAACAGAAATGCTTTTAAAACTGCATTTTAAAACTACAGGAGAGAGGATGAAGTTAGCATGTAGAATCGTTCAATATCAAGATGTGTGTTTGAGGCTTAACAGTTATATACAACTTAGTGTCTATTGAGAATGCTTTACAAGAGCTTTCATAACTAAGAGAATAAAAATTAAAATTAAGTAGGGATAGAGAACAGCTATAATTACATTTGAGTTGAGTGATCACATCAGAATAGCAGCTAAGCCTGAGACATCTATAGTACAAAGAACGAGTACCTTCATCTACATAAGATTGGATTACTTAGCCAACTTAGGGAATTTTATGGTCAGATCTTCCGATAATGTAATTTCATGGTACATCACTTCCTACAGTTTATGCTACTACCTTCATAAGCATTTAATAGATGTACAACAGCTAGTACCTATGTAATAGTTATTCTTGACTTGTTCATAATCATATTTCTTCTACATTTCAGTTTTACAGGTGCCAGTACAGTGGAAAAGAGACGCATGAGTCCTATTCAGGAAGAAAGTGGTTCCGATGATATGGAAGAGGGAGAAGGCCAAGATCCAGAATATGATCAGACAGACTCCTGTGCAGAGTCCCTTCCAGATAGTAAGAAGAGAGCCAAAAAGTTCAAAAAGATCAAGACAGAACAAGTTCCAGCAGGTAAGTGCAATGTTCGTGAAGAAGGTTTGGTGTTCTGTTTGGAACTACCCTAGGCCTGAACAGAACTGAAGTTGTTGTCTTGACTGTCTTAACTTTTCTGGACTTCTGTGAATGTAATGCAACAAGTCATTGTTATAAGTTATTTTGCAATAAGTTATTTAAACTGAAGATTGCATCATACAAAAATTGTAAAAAACAAAAACAAAACAAACAAAAACCACCAAAAAATCAAACTCAAAAAACCCCACCAACAAACAAACAAAACCCCACCTGAGGCCAACCAAAGGAAGCAGGTTGTAGTTGATATCTTACTTGCTTACTTACTTGTACGTAGCTTGAGCTGCCAGATGTGTGTCATTAGACAACCTCTGTTGCTTGCAACTAAGTCCAGTTTTAATAAACCTACCTGCTCCCCTGAAAGCTAATATATGTGCCCTCTTATTTAGCACTTTAAGACCATATATTCCGATAATATTGCACAACATCCCTTATTTACAGTTATTTGTGAGATAAGATATTTCTGTAAGTTGAGAAAACAGTGGAATTGCTCGATCTGGTCAGAATATCATTTACCTCTACAATTAAGCCAAAACTTTGACAGCCTACCTGCCTGCCCCTCGCCACTCCTCTGGCACACCTCTTGCCACATCTGTGTTTTAGGTTGAGTGCAGTTTGACCCAGTCAGACTGCTGGTTTATATATCCCCTGGTATAAATAACTAGGCTGCAACTCTGCTGAAACCCTTTCCTCTCTAGAACGTTTCCTGAGAATGTGTTGACTTTCTGAGACAAGTCAATGAAGGAGTAAGCTGCCAGACAGGTGCTGATGTACTGGGCTCTTAAACTTATGCAGGCCCTTTAGCTTTCTGGGTGCTTTGCATTTATGAATCACTTAGCTGGGGATTTTTTTCTGATAACGCTTGGCAAGATGGTGATGAAAAGTGAGTGTGTTTAAAATCCCTTCCAAACACTTTGGACAGGTGGATCATAGTCACCCTTAACAGTTCTTGCAGTCTACCACATGCTCTGAGTAAGCCTTTGCTTATTTGAAAGGCTTACAGGACCGTGAGCAGATCATTCACGTTTCACGGGCTGCTAGTTGTTGAAGCTTGAGGAATCTCACTTTCAGGAGATGCAGATTTCAAAAAGTTGAAGAATAGTAGTTTTTTGTTGTAAGTGTCAAATTGTGGATTTGCCCAAGTGATAATTTTTTTTTCTTTCTTCTGTTATGTATTTTATAAATTTTCTTTTTTTTAATCTAGTTTAGAGCTCACAATGTAATGCTTGAAAAATCAATAGTGTTTCTAATACAAATTCTAAACCCAAATAGTATTTTTCTTTCTTCTAAAAACTGTTCTGATGTATCCATTAGTCTATGCTATGTTCTGTGTGGTGTTTGTAACCACAGCCTTTATTGTTCTTTATTTGGTTGAAAACTTTTCACCTGGAGTTGATGTAAGGGGGTTTTTGAAACTTTAATACCTACATATTTTTCAGCCAAAGTACTTTGAACTGTGTGTCTGACTAAACACAGGCAGGTGACAGTCAGATGACTGTTTCACCTGATAGTTTTGCTATGTTGTGTGAGTTATTGCAGCTTGTACAAAAAAAAAGTAATTAAATAACCTTAGGTCACATGAATTTAAACCTCAAAAGATTTGATTTTTATTGATCTATTTATTGTTGATTCTGTTTCAACTTTTGTTAGTAATTTCTTGCAGAAATGGATTAGACTATATTAAAAAATTCATATCTTAATTAATGGTCATCTGGAGCACTGCCTGTATTGAAGTATAGTCAAATATTAATATTAATAGTTAAAACTTCATTTCAATATCTGCTGTAGCCACTTTTATCCAGAAAGTGGTATTATACATCAAGCATCCTTTTGCCTGATTTGGTAGAGTAAAATCTTTGTTAGCTGATTCAGAAGCTGTGCTTGGAAATGGCTTTCTTCTTGTAGTTCAATAGGGCAATTGGGCCATGCAAGCATATGCAAAATGACGAGACTATCTACTGTAATTCCAAGTATAAAATTCATGGTCTGTATTTGGCATTATGGAAATATATGTTATCGGTATTAGTGTGATTCATCTTTCTTCTCCAGTTAATTTGGGCTGGAAATACTCTTTGCTGTCTTTAACTGCCTTAAACAAGACTAACTGCAAGTACACTTGGGAAATAGTAGTATTTAACTTTATCATCCCAGTTATTGCAAAACCAAAGTTACTTGGATTAAAAATATTCATTAATTGCAAAATATAAAATTTACCATTTGGGTAAGAAACTTCACATTAACCTTCTTTTTCTTTTTTAAGTACCTACTCATAAACAGTCTCTTGGTTTCCGTTTGTAAATATTGACTTGCCAGTCATGTATCTAGAGCCTCGCTCTAGAGGAGAGATGTATGCTCTGAAAGAATAAAAAGGTTCTTGATCTAATTTTTATTCCTTTCAGTGTTTGTATATCGAAGTCTTTAATATATTGTTTCATGACTCTGTCTTTTAGGAAGCCTCACAACTAGTTCCACTGGAATTTTTGAAGTCCCTGAAACATGGTAGGAAACAACTGCCCTAGCAAATGGAATTGATTAAAAGCAGTTGGGAGAATACACCTCTTGGAAGCCATACTTTATTTAAATAAAGTGGTGTTAACAAAGCAGTATGTGTCCTGAAAATCAGTTTAATTATTTTAAACTGTTTATTGAACAATCACTGTCAATTTTACTTGTGTGTATATTAACTAGTATATGATTCGTTGTTGATCATGTGAAATCCTTGCTGTCATAAATGATGTTAGACTTAAGAAGCAAGACTAAATATATTTTGGTCACCTACTTTGGCATGCTGGCTATGAAATGTTCAAAAAGAACTGGCACTCTGTGATTTCATGCTAGGCTGTTTCCTGTGCTTGAGGGGAGTTACCACAAATCTCCTAATCTTTAGCTATTTTTTCAGGCATTATCAGTATGCTGTCAGCATTCTTGAAACAGGTAGAACTGCAGTTTCGCGTATTGCTTTTCTACCAGTTACTTTATCTGGGAATCTTTTTTAGTTTTCCATTCTCTACCCCCCGCCCCCCTGCGCAGCCAGTATTCATCTAAATACCAACTTTACACATACCTTGTCCTTTCAAAAAACTGTAAATTGTGAGTTTCTCAAACATTAATTTCCTGGTGGGAGGTAGAGGCTTTTTTTGTTTTCACATCTCTTGCTGTTTTCACTCTTAAGTCTTGATCTGTTTCTTCCTTCCTTCTTCCCCAGCTTGTGGGGTTTTTGTAAAAATGTTTTTTGGTACTTGTGACAAACCTGCTAACTGCACCAGCCCTTTATTTGTTTAAAAAAGGATCTGCATTGGTAGATTTCAGAAAATGTTTGATATTTAACATTTTTGTATCATGGAAATAAAAACAAAAGATGTATTTCCATAAAATGAAAATTAAAGACATTTTCTTAGGAACTGGTTTGTTTTTATTTATTAGCTTCTGAAATGTTTTTAGTGAACTCTTCCTTTTTCTTCATAATAATATAACAATTTTTTTGTCAGCCTGCGATTAGCAGACCCTTTTGGTCCATGGACTACTTTCAAGATATTTGCAAGATGTAACCAAGGAAAGCAAGCCTGTTGTCCTAAGACTTAAATTGCTCTGTGTTTCCCTTGGAGGGGGGGAGAAGAGAGTTCTGCAAATCATCGAGTTTAAAACCGTTGCTGTGGAAGAGTGGAATATTAAGAAGCCTTCATCAGATTATATTTACATTAGAGTGGGAACCACTGTCATTTAAACAATGCAGTAACCTGTTTGAAGGTATGCCAAAATTTGTGATTTTTTAAATGATTGCAAGCGCTATCTTGCACTTGCATTGCAAAGGGGAAAATAATTTAAAGGTGTTAAATGTGAAATGTTTTATTTCTAACCTTGGAATACTACCAGAAGTAGTATAATTAAGTTGTTGGTTTTTTAATAGCAGCCATATCATCATGTTCTCACACTAAAATGTGGGAAAGAAGAGAGCGATATTAGTGATGCAAGGGGAAATTAGTAACTGAACTCACCTGCTCTCAAGGATCCAGAGACTTTTCTTCCCTGAGACTCATGACCTTAGGAGTAAATACTTAAATCACTTTTATCTTGAGTATCCAAACCTACAAAGAAACTGCAAATTTAGTTCTCAGAGTATATGCAACACTTAGAGAAAAATTGTATAAAATATTCATCTCTTATGGAGATGATTCAGGTAACTTACACGGTGTTGTATCCAAATGTCAGGGGGGGTGTTATTAACTGTATATCCTAAAGAACTGGCATAACACAATTTGGGAGGGAGCTTAGAGTCACGATGTCAAAAGGACACAAAAGCATTTAAAGAGATTGCCAGAAGTATAGGTTAAGAGGCAAGGAAGTCTCTGCTCAAGAGCTAGAGAGGCCTGCACTGTTGCAGAGGATCCGCCTGGAGTCTTTACCCTGAGGCCAGCAGGATCTTTATGGTACTACTGGCTTCACTCTTGAACAGCAGCACTTACACACCTGCAGGGAGAATGTAAGTCTTAATTGCATTACAATACAATCCCTTAAAAACTTGTTTCTTCAGAAAAAAGCCATGTATATCCTTCTCTAAACTACAGAGGTTATTAGATATTCCCACTATTTCTACCCTCCTCCCCTCCCGAATTGACATTTTGAGGAGCAGGATGTTATTTATCTCTACCTGTAATTAATACCTTTTAAGAAAATAGTGTTCTTTCATTTTCTGGTGCTTACATGTGTTTGATTTTACCAGTTACCACCTGGATAAGCTAATAAAATGTGACTGGATGGAGGGCTGTAATATTTCTAATACCAAGTTTGGGTGGAGAACCGTCAGGGGTCCATGAGAGGTGGTGTCCTAAGGAGGAGCTGGCCCCATTGATGCCACATCAAACCTCATTATTCTGTGGGGTTTGCTGTGCTTCCCTTCCTTTAAATGAAATCATTACTTCTAGAAGGGAAAGAATGTAGCTTCTTAAATTAGATCCACATTTGTTTCCTAATGTATGTTTAAAATATGTGCATAGAATTTAGATCTTTACAGCATTTGTTTCTGAAAAACAAAGCTGTCATCACTGGTCTTCATGGCTGCGGAGATTCCTGGGTCTTGGATCTCCAGGGGTTTTATGTGCCGTTCCTCGACCCCAGAGGTATGGCGAGACGTCGGTCTGCCTGCTCCGTTATGGAGCTGGGATAGCTGGTACATGCTGAGAGGCTATGTTTTGGCCCAGTAAAAAGTCAGATGCATCTGTGTAATACTTTGATTAAATTACTTTTTTGGTTTACTTTTTTTTTCCCCTTCATTCCCTTTTTTTCTGGGGGGGGGACACCCATGGATCCGTTCAATTTAGAGCTATTGTTTTGCTTTCTATTTGGAGGAGCAGCGATGGTTTTTTTGGTGGATGGAGGTGGCCTCCCCCTCCTCTCCGTTCCCAGGCCGGGCTGAGGTGGAGGCCATGAGGAGCCATGGCAAGGTGACCACGAGGAACCATGGCAAGGTGAACCGTGTGCGGCCAGGGGCAGCAGCCGCCTTAGGGCTTCATTCTTCTGCCTTCCGATTGTATCAAACAGCCGGCGTTACCTTGCTGTTAGTAGTACTGGAGTGAAAGATTTCCTTCGGCAAATGGCATGGGGCTCTCCTGTGGAAGGTTGTCCTTGCTCGTGGTGAGGTTGGAAGTGGCCTTGTTCCTCACCGTGGCTGTGAGAGGGAGCGAGCTGGGTGCTGCCTGCGGGTTGGGATGGGGGGACGCTACGGAGGGTGTTAGAAGCAACAATACATAAAAGTCCTGAAATTAGGGGTTGGAGAAAATGAGGAATTTCCTGGAGAAAATGAGGGAATTTTGTTGAGGAGAAAAGATGAGAACTTGGGAGTGTAGGCCTGACCGTGAGGAGATCTGAAGAAATGGTGTGGAGAAACATGGTGGAAGTCTGCCTCAGGAGGCAAACGAGGTAGGTGGGCTGAAATCCTGCCTCTTCGGAGGAATAAGAATGTGTTTATTTGACTGAAACTGAAATTTGGCAATGATCATTTATCAATGGTGATTGAGCACTTCATTGTTTGCATCAGAAAGCAAGTTAAAACTGTATTTGAAGTCATTTTCAAATCCATATGAAGCATTTATGGGTGAGAAGTGTTAACTTGTGTCAGAATGCACAGGATTCACAGCATGGAGCATGGGAGGTTGCTGGTAGACAAGAAATATGGCAAAAAAGGTAATTGTGTAGTGTAGAGAAAAAGGGAAGAGCGTGAGTGTCCCTGTAGCACGGATTTGAATGGGGACAGGTAAGAGAGAATGAAGACTAAGGGAGAATGAGCTATCCCACGTAAAATTAAGATTGCTGGGAGTGCAGCAGCCTATCCTTGGTCTCAGTTTTGAGCTTGTGGTTTGGAGGAAAAGCTAAAGGCTTCAGATGA
The DNA here is from genome assembly GCA_020745775.1 of Theristicus caerulescens. NCBI lineage: Eukaryota > Metazoa > Chordata > Aves > Pelecaniformes > Threskiornithidae > Theristicus > Theristicus caerulescens. Next base: position 98,319,447 of record CM036562.1, read on the forward strand.
CTTAGATGGAGGACTAAATTTAATTATCCATCCAGTGGAGAAGCCAAGAGAGAGGTAGAAAGTTAAAACTTCTGGTGATTCTGGGAAAAAAATAAATGTTATAACTCTTTCTTTCTTTAAACCTTTGAGTTCTGTCATGGTGCCCAGAACATGTATGGTACCCTGGATGTGTTCTCTATCTTTAAATCACGGTAAATGTAATGCAGACAAAAATGTCCTCTGCAATTGAGCTTTAGAGCATACGCAAGAAGACTCCTGATAACCAAGAGTTCTTGGCTTCCAAAGTGTTTCGACTATTGCCAGCTGACCAGATGTGTACATTGAAGAAGATTCCTCAAGTTACTCCGCGGTACATTTAGTAAATGAATAAACACTTAATTGTCTGTATTGTACTGTTGTAGGTTTAAACTCACAGTAAACTACCATTCCCTGGGTGCTTTACAGAAATCCTGCCATGCTTTCATTGCATGAGGAGCAATAGATGGAGGGTTAGGCTGGGATTTATAGGGTCAATATACTCATAATTAAGATGTTCTTTTTGCTTTAATAGGTATGCATGAAGCTCCTTTAATAAATACTTTTTTTCCAGCAGAATCGTTACTGGCAGCCGTGTGCTTACATGAGCACTATAGCAGATCGTGGGTCCGTCCCAGCTCAAGGCGAACTCATATGGAACGCATCTATTCATAAATGCAATATAGAAAACGTTCAGCCAAACTGTGAAAAGTTAGATTTCCCTGCCCTTATATTAATTTCTTAAAAATGACTGATTTGTATTTGTACAGGAGCAGCCTATAGTCTGCAAGTTCTTGCAAACACTTCTCCGGTTTATTACCAGAGTGACCCTGTTTGATGGGGTTGGTATTAGGATGCAGTTGAATGTGAAAATCTGGAGGTTGTGGCTGTGCCAAGCCAGTTGCATCCTAATCTATGATCTGTTTACAACACATCACAATTTATTTTCAGTCATTTGTTAAAGCTGATTACTTCAAATTCAGCCTTTGAAGTTAGCAATTCCTTATATAAACCTCAAAAACCTTTGCGCTGTTACTGTGGTAAGAACCGCTATTTTGTTTGATTCTAAAGACTGTGTGAATAAATTTGTCTCAGTAATGAGTGTAAGTGGTCATATGTACATATATATATATTTTTTTTTAACTTTTACCTTGAATATCTTTGTCTTTTTCAAATGGGATTTTAAACTTAGAAAGTTCAAGGAAGACCGAACATGTTTAGTTCATGTATATACTCAGTTATCTTTTTTTTTTTTTTTTAATTAGAAGTTAGATGACTTCACTGCGGGCTTCTTCTTACCCTTCAAAAAGAAGTCTGCTCCAAGCATGTACAGCATGCATGTCTAAGTCTGCCACTTAAAATTTTTGTGTTAGGGGAAGTTACTTGCTGTATTCGCAATAAATAACTGATATATATTTGCTAACAATTCCACAATAAATTAAAATTGGCCCTCCATTTTGTTTGGAAAAAGTCTATACTTCAACCTTTCCCTTTTAATTCTCTCATGTGCTGGATTTAATTTCAGTTATGTATTTTTTATATATTTATGTTGAGAAGCTGCCAGTTATCAATAGAAATTTTTTACTACAATAGTGTAGAACTGCTGAAAGTGGAAACAATAATTCAATTGCCTGGTCCTATGATAAGCATATTGTTTTCAGCTAATAATACAGTGTTACATAGAGATGATTTACCAGAGAATTTAATCTCGATGTTACTGGGGTCCCTCGCATGTAGGCTAATAACCCTTTCTGCTAGATTGTACCATATAGCCTGGGGTTTTTAAGTAATTGTTGTTACTAAAACAGATTAAGGAATGGTTGTGGTGGTACAAAATGATTAGTCTGTGAAGAAGTTAATGGCAAGTGTTTGTACTGGTAAATTTTAGGAGGTAAATGAGGTGTTGCTTGAAATGTTTAATATTCCATTCTCCTATAGCAGATCACTGTATTTTCAGTACTTCAATCATTTTTTTTAAGTGAAGTAAATCCTTCGGTTTCTTAGAGGGTACAACTCTAAGGTGTTCTAAAGTGCTTATCACATCTTCGCAATAATTTCTAATGTATATTTGCAATTATGCATGGAGGAATGTTTGAGACTCGCACCTTTGGTTTGAATTATATCCAAGAACAGGAATTTAACATCTAATTGATCATCTAATACATGTCTAACATGAAATTTGTGGTGAATGCTCAGTAGGTTTGAACAGAATAACCTTTTCTTCCTGTGCATCATCTCCTCACGTGTCAGCAAAACAGTCCTGTCCAGGAGTTTTTTGACCCTTGCCTGCAGGCAATAGTGCAAACCTCCCCAACCAACCAACCAGCCTCTGCTGATGTGGTATATGCGTAGTACATTAGATACAAAGCACCAAATGTTATTGTCATGCTCCCATTCAAAGGTCTTCAGCTTAGAAATCTATTAAACTGTGTCTATATGTAAGCATAGTCCAGTTGTTCAAAGCCAAGTGTACAGAACGAAACGCTGCATTTGCAGATTGTTAGTTGGATAATAGTCTGATAAAGGATGTGCCTAAAGCAAAAGGGAGATTCAGTCACAGAATCACTTGTTTAGTACCCTTTAGTCTTTTTATACCTTGCTTTTTTTCGGACAAAAGATCTAGAAGAATTATACTGAATATAAACTAAATATGTTAAAACCGTCAGTTTAAAATACCGTTTCGAATACTTATTTTTCTTGCAACTACTCTGAAAGACATTTTTAAACACTTGTGATGAAAGTAGTAATATGCTGACTGAGTATGAGTACTAGCTCATACTAAAATCTAAATTTAATGCAGCTTAAGGTCTTAAAAACCTTACAATACCAGCTATACAAACTTTAAGAAATTGAGTTTATAAACAGACTAAAGAATAAAACAATGCTCAATTTAATATATTTCCATACTAGTACCGCTCTAAGGTTAGCAAGGTGGAGCTATTTTTTCACTTTGGAAGGCATCTGTAAAAGAGCTGCTTCTAAACTTACTACTCCGACGTATAAGATAAGCCTAATGAGTAAGAGTAGAAATCACCACTTTTCTGAGGAAAGGGCACTGTTTTTCATGGCACGCAGTTTTCAAGGATGCGGTGCTACGAGAGGATTCCCAGTCATGGTCTGACAATTTTCAGAGTTGGTGAATGCACAAACTCAGGCCTGTGTTTTTAAAAAAGAACTGCTCTGGTTTCTTTTTGTGTATATGATAGGTAATCTTAGGGTATGTGTCTTATGAACAAGAGCTAGAAGCTTTTATACACGGGTTCCAGTATCTTAAAAAGCAGGCTTTCTTCCTCTGTCTTGCCAAAACACGCACTCAGGCCACTGTATTTTAGTAGAATAGAGGATTTTCTCTCAGTAGATGCTTTTCAATCTAGTGTAGATGTTTTCTCAGTTTAAATAAGGAATTTGGAAAGTTCTGCGTTTTACTTCTACGGGAGTTCAGACGAGACAGAATTGTGATATGTTCTGAATTAAATAAAGGCAGTTCCCTGCTTTCCTTCCCATGCATACTTCAACAGTTTAAGTTAATGCACGCCAAATTTAACTATGGCTACCCCATTCTCATCTATTTCTATTTGCTAAAATGCTCACTCATGTTAAATCAAACACTTTCTTGTTCCTTGAATACTTTCCTGAAAAACAAACACACAGATAAACACAGCTGTACTATTGCATTCAGAACTCTTTGAAAAATGCTTAATGTTTACACTACATGTAGTTTTACTTGTGTGTATATTTCCTTTATATTTAGGAATAAATTATTGGGATGAAAATACTCCTGTGAATTGAACATAGAGTACAATTTCAAATGTAGGCATACAGCCTAAGGTGGATTTGTGAACTGTAATCAGTATTTAAATCTCCATTATTTATTTTGGCAAATAGATTTCAGCTTGTTTCCCTCTGCAAGAACTGAAATTATCACTGTGTTTTGAAATTGCAGTCTTTTCACCTCTCACAGGCTGTTTTATGACTCAGGCAATCTGTGTATTCTCAGTGTATTAATGGATAGAGCACTCCATTTCCACATGCAGAATATTTACATGAAATGGAACATACAATTAATAATCTGGCATGGTGACTATTTAACACACTGCGAAGGAGTGCGGAACCAATGTGTGGCTGTTCAGCCAGGCTACCACCGATGCGAAGCGAGTCCTGCAAGCTGGAGGCACTGGCAAGCTGCTCGCAGAACAGCCTGAGAACATTGTCAAACATTGTAAAAGCTGGAGGAAACTGGATGAGGTTTTTCCTTGGAGGCTGAAGAGCTAACCCAAACCCTAAAAAATCCTAAAACATACTAAAAGAAAATAGACAAAGGATATCAGTAAAGATGAGAAGATAATTAGTTGTTAGAATTTTGAGTGCGTCTGCACATTTAATGTTTCTTAAATAGAACTGAAAAGGCGCGGGCAAGCAAGACATGTCAGCAGAGTTCAGTGACGCCCTTTGACAAGGAAATGACTAGTGGAGATGTAAATGTGACACTAGATTGAGAAAATAAAGAACAAAAGTCTTTTCATGTTTTGTTGTATAACATGCAACTGTATTAATACTGCCTGTAAGTGCTGAGTACTCAGCTGGACCGCAGGATACAGATGTTCTGCACTGGAGCAGGATCATACCTTCTGTTTAGGTGCCTTCTCCTTGTTAGGGGCAATTAATACCTAGTTACTCATGTTCCCTAACTGTTTACATGCATGTAGAAGTCTAAGAAGCTCCACGGTTACTACTTATTTCCCATAGCTCTTCTGTTAAATGCCAGTACTGTGGTATTTATATCGCAAATCTTTACAAAGTATCTACATTTTTTTTTTATGCTAACAAACAATATGCAAACATTTAGTCAAATAGCCATTGGAAGATGAAAGAACCAAATGGTTTGTATTATACAAATTCCTTTCCTTGCTTCTTTGTACATTCTTAATAAGAACCTGAGCACCTCACTCAATCATTTAATTTCCATTTGTAAAAGCGAGCAATATTTTCTTATCAAGCATTCCTACTAGGTTTACTATCTGTATGTTTCTTTGAGACAGCTGGAAGATTCTAGATGTACTCTTAAGTTTTTCAGTTGTCTGCCTGATTTTTCAGTTTAAAGATAATTACTGAGGGTGTTATCAGATTTTGGACAGCGAGGCATCGCTACAACAAGACATGTTTGTCTTAGCAGTCTTTGAATAGAATATTCAATTCCATTTGTTTTTTGAGGGGGGATGTGATTATATTGCAAGGCACATTCTAAAAATAAAACAGGAAACTGTGGTGTCTAGCTCTAAATGTAAGTAGTTGATGACTGCAATCAAATGGGTATACGATATGAACAGGAAGAATAAGGCCAAGCACTGGCATCTCAATACTGTGGGAAACAGAACAGAGTAAATGATCTTTTTGGCCTATAAATCTGACTGAAGTTATATTTGCTAGCAGTCCAACTGCAGAAACTTCTGGGAAGAAATAGCAGGAAGCTGACACTCGCCTAGTATTCTGAGTAACTTAAGTGCTAGCTAACTCATGTTCAGGGAACTTCTTTTTTGTCTTCTTTTTTTTTTTTTAATGCTAAAATGTATTTGCATTTCAGATTGATTTGCCTGGCAAAATGGGCAGATGATTTTCAAGTTTCATCTAAGGAGAGGTGAATTGCTTTCCAAGCTTAATATAGTCTAACCTAGAAAAACAAAAAGTAAAAATGTTTACTGTAGTGAGATGTAAATACAGGGACTTCTAATAGATGAGAAAAAATTGCAGGACTCTTGCATTAGCTTTTACATTTTTTCCATTGCTGCTCTTGCTCTGTATATTCTGAACCTAACAGACATAGATGTTTACTCCATAGATTAGAAGAGCCTTACTAAGATCTAGCCACATTCAAAATAAAACAAAAAAAAAATCATCACACTGAGTTTTCAAAGCTTGTAGTGCGAGCAGCACAGTTACCAGTGTAGATAACAAGCTGACAGAGTGCTGCCATGTTCCAGACTTTTTCCTCTGGAAGAGAAATTGCAGTGAATGATCCTAAGAGAAAATCTGAACTATGCCACTGATCCCTCTGGGCGGGTGGATCCATTTTAGCATGCTCTGGCTGGCTTTTAGGTAACTGAAATTAGTACTGGAAACTGGAATGGAAAAAATGGGTAATATAAATAAATTAAAGCATCCATAATCATAGATACACAGTATCTGCTTAATAATAAAACCAAAGCAGGAACTTAACAACCCTTATAAAATTCCAAATATCCAAACAGAAGAATAACTGGAGAATTTACATAGTTGAGTTGAAAATCTTGAGTGCTTTACTTGTATTTCATTAGAAGAAGGTAATGGCTTAGTGATTAAATAATATCATGCCACATTCAAAAGCACAGTCTCCCACTCCCCCTTCATTTCCTGAAGTTTGAGCCCTGTTTAAATCACTGTAAAACTGCTTGGCACTTAACCGTATTCAGACATGCCAGTTCATGCACTTCTCTGGGATCCAGCTCGCTCTCACGTGTCTGCAACTGTCTCGCACCTTTCATGCTCTGAAAGGCTTTTTTTTAGCACTGTGTTGACTGGGAGCTACGAATGCAAGCCTCAGAGTTTAAGCAGCTGCCCAAGTTCCCTTGTACAATGCGCAATCCTCATCCAATACATGCTGCTGAATGTTATATTCTACGGAATCCTAAACTTGGAACCTGAAAAGCTGCTACAAATCATTTATCTGAAACTATAGTAATTCTTCACAGAGTGATTTGTCTGTATGCCACCCTGGGTTATTTATCTGAATTTTAACACTGAAATGCATGGTTAGTGGGAATCTGCAAACATTTTGATCTGTGTTTTTATATGCACTTACACCAGATTTTGTAACAGATATGAATAATGACTTTTTCTTCTGCTTTAGTTCATTTGTATTTCCACTGCTCTGCGGAGGATTTTACAGCAGCATCCAACTTACCCTGAACAGTTCACACATGAATTTTCAGACTTAGTGTGCAATAAGATACAATTTAAGGGATTCCCCACTTGCCTTCACAGTGCTTTTAATTCTTGCAACACAGTCTCATTCTCAAAAGACAGAAATCTTCTTTGATTACTGGAACTGTATGTAAATAGCTATGGCTGGGAGACTTTAATAAAGTAAGTATCTTCTGAAAATGCATGTAGCTTGGAGATAATATTTATGAAGATCTAAATTGTGTAATCAGTACAGATAATGGTGGCTTTAACACAGATTTTTTTTCCATTGTGGTGATAAAATGCTGTGAGGATTTATTTTGTATTTTAAAAAAATCAGTCCAATCTCAGAGATTCAAGATTATTTTTTTTCTGGGGTACCTATATTTAGCCATGAGCTGGATAAAACCTCTCTCCTGAAAAGTTTGCATTTTTATGCTCGTGTTGCTGTAGCAAAGCTCATTTAAGTTAAGCTAATTAGTTTAGACTTAATTTTTGTGAATTTCAGACAGAGTTCTGACATTCTTTCTTCCTGACAGATAAAATTCTTCTGATTTTAACTTACTCTTTATACAACTTCTGGGGTCTATCTCAGGACATTGATTTATGTAGGGTGGGACAGTGCATAGAGTGGAGCTCAGCCACTCAACCCTACATAGGTTTAAAGTGGTTTGTAAATGTGAATTTAATATCCTATTTAGCTAAAGTTTCTAGTTGAGGATAGCTCTTTAGTAAACCTGTGAAGATTTATGGCATTATGAGGGGAAACAATACAGTATTTCCTAATTTTGCCAGCTCTATATGGAGTAATTGCTCTGGCAATTTTACTGGCACTTCTTTCAGTTTACCATAAAATCATATCACAGAGAACTTCACATTTTCCCGACAAAATAAAACCAAAAGTTTTAAGATTTCCATGGATCCTGGCGGTGGACTGACTCCAGCACTTAATCTGACTGGTACTGTAGAGCTGGTTTACTGCTACAAAGCCAGAAGAGGATGCTCTGCTTAACTTTTATGTTTCATTAGTGTAATATAAGCGTAGTCTATTGTTTTGTTCCATTCTGTTTTTCTTCCCTTTAATAGCCACCTAGAAGGAACAGCCACTGAAATGCTAAAAATGAGGATGAATGACACATTGTAAGGAAAGAGGCTCTCTGCCAAATTCCACACATTTACACTGCCAACATTTATCCACAATGCTGGCAAAGTGGAGAAACACTTCTGAGCTCTGTTATTTATGAGACAGATTTTTTTTTTTCCCCCTGGTAGGACAGCGCTGGATAATCTGATTTTTGTCACCGTCAGCTTAGTCACCAGTTTTTAGTGTGACATTGGGCAACTCGCTTTAACCCATCTGTGTCTCTAGTTTCTCCATCTGTAATATGGAGGTAGCAGTTATGTATCTGATATTAGTACTCTGAGACTGAATTCAGTTAAGATCCAGGACTATGTTGTATTTTTATGTGAGGCATTATTACATATGAAAAGAATCATTACTTATATGAATTTAATGAGTATTTATTCAGGATGTTGTGAACTTTGTCCATAAAAGCAATACACAGGGAATTAACTGTTTTTTCCATCTATTATTAAGTGTTTGACAAAATCAGGTACAACAGTTTTCTTCAGTTTCATTTGACAGCTATGACCATAGACACTTAAAGATATTCTGTCTCATTTGTCTCTCTGAAGTCATTCCAGGATCCGTCTTCACTGCGAAATACCGTGTTTTACCTGCTTAGGCCTTTCCCTCCCCTCTGTCTCCCCAGTATTACAACTACACTGTATTATTCTGTGTTCTAATTAAATGTATAGGGGTGGCGTTATGTTATAGAGTCTTAGTTTATGGAATTATTTTCCCCTGCCATTTTCTTGTCCTGAAAAGACCTATAATGCAGCTTTTCCAGGTATTGTAAACTCCCACCAGAGAGCACGAAGTTAGAAATGTATGGTAATTCACTGAGAATGTTCGTTTGAACAATGTGTACCGAGTCCTTGTGCATGTGGAAGTTAATTACTGTGTAAGAGATTTCATATAGAAGTTCATTCTGGGAAGTTGCCTTAGGCAAAAAGACAGATTCTTACTTTTTGAAGCGTCTTCGCTAGAGTAAGCAATGAAAGCGTGTCTAAGTTCAAGCAGATAAATATTCACTGTAAATGGAACCTGTGTAGTTACACTGCCACACAGAAGCTGTTTTTCTATGCAACTTGAATACTGCACAGGAATAATCCAGCTGGGAGGAGACGGGGAAATGAAGTAAAAGAACAATTAGAATAGCTATTCTTTGAAATCACGGACCAGGTTTTTTGGTTAATACTCAGTGTGTATTTGTGTAGGAATGGAGGTCTGTAGGACAACACACCCTTTTCATCTTGGTTTTTGTAGGAAAAGGCATTACTTTTTTTTATTCCTTGGATAAATATGCAAAAATACTTTCCAGTGACATTTAGTATCTCTACAGTTCTCTTCAAATATTTTCCTGGTACAGTTTAAAGCATCATGTAACCACAAAGAGAAAGCTTTATCCTGTTTCACGTGGTCAGTGTTGTCAGACATACTAATTTCTTTAGTTCATATCTAGTGCATTCAGCCTTCCAAACCAGATAGACCAAGACCCTAAGGCCCAGTCCACGTATTTGTATTGCTTTGATTACATTAAAAATAGGGATAAGTTGAATTTGGTTTTTTGTTGTTGGCTTTTTGGGGGTGAGGGGGTTAGTGTTGGGTTCTGGGGGTTTTTTGGTTTGTCCCTTGAGCTCTCCTGAGTAGAAGTATCTCCTTGCAACAATCTAATTTGTCCTTGGTTTTATTTTTATGCTTTTATGTGTGGAACAGAGTATATACCAAAAACGAAACAATGCTTGAATTTATCCTTTTATTTCAACTTCCATTTAGGCTCTCTTTGCATACAGTTTTCTTTTTTTAATGAAAATGTAATATTAATTTCACTTTCAAGAATATTTTTTTTAAGTTTCAACAAAGTCTTTGTTCTATTTTATTCCAATACAGTGTTTTCTCTTGTGCTTTGTTTGGCCTTATTAGGACTTCTAAGTAAAAAGTAAAGTTGGTTTGTTTTTTTTTTTTTAAAGGTCACATACATTCTGCCAACTAAGAATATTGTTGGTGAGCCAGGTGTCTCCAGGAGAAGGCTTGTAAAGGTGGCTTGAAAGCATCTGGGGTTTAGAAACCACACAGTATAGAAACTCATAAAATACATTATTTATGCAGAGAGAGTTCTTTGAGTCTAGAGAAAAAGTCTCTGAGGCTCAGAAAGAAAGGTAGCAAACTCTAAAAAACATTTTTAATTTACTCAGGATATAATTCCTCATGTATTATAGGCATTGCCTGCAAAGTGCAGTATTCAACTGCAATAGAAGCACCTCAAGCAAGTCATTACTTGAACTTAATTTGGTCCAAAATAATTAATTTAACCAAATTGAGCATACGTAAGTCACTTATCCTTTTTTTTTAATTTACAGTGTAAACTTTGAAAATATTTTGCTGTGATATAAATATTGAATGTGTATGGTAAGAGAGGGATTTTTGTGCAGACTAACTTTAGTATTTATAGTTTCCTGACTTTCAACTGTCTTTTTTTTTTTTCCAAATTGCAGTCTTCAATTGCTGCAACAGAAAATCACCTCTATAGACAGAAATAACACAATTAAAGCTTCTGTTTAAAAGCTTGTAGAATCTTTGTGTACGCAGTGATCTCAATTTAAAAGGTGAACAATTGTTAGTTGTCACATTATTTCCCTTGTCCTGAAGGCAGAAGTAACATCTATTATTTATGTCAATGAGAGAGACGTTCCAAAATCTGCGACCCCTCCCTCAGGTCCCCAGGAGCCATTGCAGTAGGTGTTAGGCGTGGATAAACTTTGTGACGGGCAAAGTTTATATTTCTCTCAAAATTTTAAACTGGCAAAATGAGGTGCCAAACATTTTCTTTCTGCATTCATTTGTCTGCTCTTTCTAAGGATAAGAAACACTTAAACATCTACTCCTAAATAAAAGACTGAACTACTCATATTCCAAAGATAAGGATTAATTTTGCTGAAATATCTAATTAAAGCTTCATCTAGTTGAAGCTACCCACCACGTTTCAATAGGAACAAACCCTTCTGGAGGATGGTTCATCTCATGCTAGCACCGGTTTTGTCTGATGAGAACGAATAGTCTTTGGGGGCTGCCCAGCTCTTTTCCCATCAGCTGCAGAGCAAAAGCAACGGCCAGAGCAAACTGGTCTTACCTTTAAATGACAATTTATTTGAGAGGAATCTTACCCAAAGTGCCTAAAGGGGAATTAATCACAAATGGTAGCTGCGGTAAAAAGGTCAAGTCTGTGGCATGTGGCATTCAAGGATTTTAATTCTGTCTCTGAATTAATTAATTAAATTTTGACTCGGAAGTAGTGCTTCTGCATCTATAGTACGTAAATGAGAAATATGGGTGTCTGGAAAGTTTGGTACCATCTGAGATACTGTAAAAAACCTGAATAATAATTGATTCTTGGTAAAGTACAGGAGAAGCCAGATGGTATATGCTCTTCTATGCTAGTAGCAGGGGAAGAATATAACATAAGGAAACAAAGTAAATAGTGCTGGTTCTTTCTCCTTTATATTTTGCAGCCAGTTGTAAATCATTATTAATGCAAAGAAAGTTAATTTGTAACAGATTATAAAAGCAAAGAGGCACCTTAATCATGTGTCTGCTAAGGAAAGACTTTGGGAAAGTCAGGAATGTCATAAACATAAGTGAAACTACAGAAAAACAAGGTAGAAAAATAAAGAAGTCAACTAGGCATTGCTTTTTCCATGTACTGTTAATACTACATTTTTCAAGAAACATCTTTGCCTTCTCTAGATGTCATCATTTCATGCTAAAGAATGAATAACAAAATATTGGAAAGAGGAAGAAGAGCTTCTCTTGCATGCTTACACTTGCATGTCAGCAAGGAAGGGCCTACACGGCACCATTACGGAGAAATCCCCCAAACCCTCTCTAGGAGCTCAACATGATGGAGTTGGAGTTCCTGGAGTGCCTTGATACTACTGCACACAGCGTGGGGAATAAACAGGATGAGTTAGGGATCTGCATGTAGTTGCAGGGCTGTGGTGGTGCTGGGATCACGAAGACATGGTGGGTTGGCTCCCATGACTGCGGAGTTGCAGTAGAGGGATGCGGGATCTTTAGGAAGGACGGGATAGGAAGATGAGGCAGGGGAGTTGCCCTTTATGTGAGAGAGCTGCTGGGGTGCATGGAGCTCTGCCTGGGGATGGATGAGGAGCCAACTGAGAGCTTATGGTTTAGGATTAAAGAGAGGACAGATAAAGGTGACAGTGTAGTGGGTGGCTGCTATTGGCCACCTGACCCAGAAGAACCAGCGGATCAGGCCCTCTGCAGACAAGTAAGAACAGCCTCAAGTTTCCAGGCCCAGGTCCTCATGCGGGACTTCAGCCACCCCAATATCTGCTCACACTCGTGTAAGAAGGCTGTGCATTGACATAGGTTACTCTTGAGTGTATACGAACACGATTGGTACTGTTGCTGTGAACAGAGGGCCTCAGCTGCTTCAAGTTTCAGGTTTTGTTCTTTGTGCCCACTGAAACCTGACAGAGGTAGTAGTACATGGACATGCATGTGACTTTACTATCACAGGAACTTCTAAAGAAATATTTCTTGTCCTAGTGCCAGCTGTTAGACCCTTGTGTGACAATGGGACAAAAGACATTGCTGGAAGTGGAGTGTGGATGGGAAGCAACTTGAACACCTTGTGAAGCCTTGGAGGAGATGGAAAAGACAAGTGTGCTTGAGCAAGAGTAATAGAATTGCAGTTAGAAACACCATCTAACATGCTTCACTACCTGGTCTCCTTCTATGACATGGTGACCCGCTTAGTGGATGAGGGGAAGGCTGTGCATGTTGTCTACTTGGACTCTAGCAAGGCCTTTGACACTGTCTCCCACAACACTCTCCTGCAGAAGCTGGCTGCTCACAGCTTGGACAAGTGCACTCTGCACTGGGTTAAAAACTGGCTGGATGGCCGAGCCCAGAGAGTGGTGGTGAATGGAGCCAAATCCAGTTGGCGGCCGGTCACCAGTGGTGTTCCCCAGGGCTCAGTATTGGGGCTGGTTCTGTTCAATATCTTTATCGACAATCTGGATGAGGGGATTGAGTGCACCCTCAGTAAGTTTGCAGATGACACCAAGTTGGGTGGAATTGTTGGTCTGCTGGAGGGCAGGAAGGCCCTGCAGAGGGACCTGGCCAGGCTGGGTCGATGGGCTGGGGCCAACTGTATGAGGGTCAACAAGGCCAAGTGCTGGGTCCTGCCCTTGGGGCACAACAACCCCAGGCAACGCTGCAGGCGTGGGGAGGAGCGGCTGGGAGCTGCCCGGTGGGAAAGGGCCTGGGGTGGTGGGCGACAGCCGACTGAACATGAGCCAGCAGAGTGCCCAGGTGGCCAAGAGGGCCATTGGCATCCTGGCTTGTATCAGGAATGGTGTGGCCAGCAGGAGCAGGGCAGGGATCGTCCCCCTGTGCTGGGCACTGGTGAGGCCGCCCCTCGAATCCTGTGCTCACTGCTGGGCCCCTCACCCCCAGAAGGAGATGGAGGGGCTGGAGCGCGGCCAGAGCAGGGCAGCGAGGCTGGGGAAGGGGCTGGAGCACAAGGGTGGGGAGGGGCAGCTGGGGGAGCTGGGGGTGCTCAGCCTGGAGAAGAGGAGGCTGAGGGGAGCCCTCATCGCTCTCTGCAACTGCCTGAAAGGAGGCTGGAGACGGGGGGGGTCGGTCTCTTCTCCCCAGGAACAAGCGATGGGACGAGAGGGAACGGCCTCAAGCTGCGCCAGGGCAGGGTTAGGTTGGGGATTGGGAAAAACTCCTTCCCCAAAGGGCTGTCAGGGCCTGGCACAGGCTGCCCAGGGCAGGGGCTGAGTCCCCATCCCTGGGGGGATTTAAAAGCCGGGGAGATGTGGTGCTGAGGGACATGGGTTAGTGGTGGCCTTGGCAGTGCTGGGTTAACAGTTGGACTCGATGATCTTAAGGGTCTTTTCCAACCTTAACGATTCTGTGATTCTATGCTTGCTTCAGTTCGAGGTTATCTCTCCTTAAATATACAAAGATGAGATTTGTTAATATAAAGTAACAACACGTAGAAATACCCTTTTTTTTTTAAGTAATCTTTAGTTAGTTTCTTTAGTGTAGATCACATAAATGGGATCAAGACTCTTTCCAAGATCAGGGAATAAGAAGATGCTACAAACTTTCTTGTAGGAATTGTTCATCTCCCATAAAGGAATAGCTACATCTTAGGTGAGCTATTCCCATTACAATAGAAACTATCACACTAACCTTTGACCCATGCAAACACTAAATTATTTTGATTTTATGGGTGCATAAGCAACAGAGTTGGACCTTGTGATTGACAATTCAGTACTGTGAATTCCGAATGTTATACATGATGTCCCTTATGATAAAGGTATATACATCAAAATGTCAGTGCGGTTAAAACATCAGAGTGATTTTAAATAGCAAGCTTTCCTTTGATTTAAGGTAGCAGGCAGGATAAGTGTATTTAAACGATCTATTTTAAATAATTTTTAAGTACAAAGCAAATTTTCCTTGACAGTCTGGTTCTTAGCAATTATTAAAGCATCAAAATATGTAATCAATAAATGGGAATTAAGAAAATATCATCCTCACTTGCAGAAGAGCCAAATGATGTAAAAAGTTACTTTTTATTTCAGGATGACCTAATTAGGACATTAAGCCCAGGGTTTCCAAAGATTCATTGGTTTGACCTTCCTGAAATTTTTTACTACAAGCACATGCTATTTTTAATATTTCTTTTCTAAAAGCATACTTTAATGTCTTTGACTTCAACTTAAAAATGCTAAAGTGCATCTTTGTGGACTTTGTATACACTAAGTAAATAAATGCTTTTTATTAAATGCATTTTAATAAAAAAGACAAAAGTAATACACAAAACACCCAAACCAAATGTGTTTAGGGTTGAGCTTAATTTTACTTTTGCACAGGCCTATGTAAACCAATAGATCTGCAAAATGACTGGGTTAATAAATAACAGTATTTAATGATATATTTGGAAACTAAATCAACTTCAGACAACAAGTTAGAGTTCAAGCCTTGTGCAAACAGGTGCAATTTAAGTGGCTTGAATGGATTTGATTATTGACATTTCCTAGGAGGCTGAAAGAGACTGAGATAAAGCTTTTTGAGAGGCTGTACGCAAGGGAGAGTCGCCAGTGTGTTTCTCCCCAGAATTTTAAGACATCAGTTGTACCTCCTGGGGAAATTTTCTCTTTGAAATGTTATAACTTCGCCATTCTTACACTTGCCAATATTGTGTCACATTTGCAGCATGAAATGTAGAAACTTACCGTGCGCTAGCTTGAACTATTTTGCACATACACAATTAGAAATGATTAAATGGGGTTTCAGTTAAACAATCTTCCCCTGACAAGCTTCAGCAAAATTTTATTTTAATAAACCAACCCATTAGGAAGCCATCTGTTTGAAAATGATCTGGGACTTGGAATTTAATATTTGTGTCTCCATTACCAGTTATTGAATTGTTGACTCCTGTATTCCTGATTATGTGAAACCCACAAGCAGGGATATATAAGTCTTGGGATTTATATACTAACTGTAATAAATATTTGTGATTGTTTGTTGCTACAAATTGTCAAAACAAGAATCGGTTGGTCTCCTAACTCGGAGTTCCCTAAAGAACTGTAATGTACGCAGTCTCCATCACTTTCCGAACCCATAAATATTTTTTTCATAAGTTAAATGGAGAAGTAGTGTCATACACACAGCAAACTCTTAAAAAGCCCTCATGTTTTGTTACCTTGCGCTCAGCAGTTTCCCATTTGGTACTTTACTTTGGATGGTATATGAAGCCAATAAGCAGGTGGAAATTGGGTCATAGGAATCTTTCTGGTGCCAAAAAACGACTTAATGGAAATTGTTGAGCATAGCTGTATTTTCTAAGGAGCTTTTCTGTTCTCATCTGATTTTTGGCATAATATTCCGTATTATGTATGTTTGAAACAATTGTAAATTAATGCTGAATCCATTTGGCTCTCATCAACTCCTGTCAACAGCAAACACATTTCATACAGATATGTCTACTGGAAATACAGGAAATCTTTTATTTGAAATGTTACAGCTTCACTTTTACATTTTTATGATCTTTAAATTTCAGTATTCTTAATCTAGACAAGAGCTGAAGCTGTAAAACTCCAGTCTGCTGAAGGCTGTTTATTGGGTTAATGCTTACTTTGAATATTCTTAAACAAAAACAGGTTTTTGAATAGGACTGACAGTTGAATGGCTAGATTACATATATGGTCTATTTATTTATCTGTTTTTCTTTTTTTTTTTTCTTGCTATCTGTTTTTCTCAAAAAAAAATTAGCAATTTGGTAATCACTCATGGTTCCACAGAGATCAACAGAGACATTGTCATCACATTAGTCACTATGAAAACTATCTTGAGAGCTGTCATTAGCTATAGCTAATTCAGAATAAAAGCATAGTATTTCCCAAACGAGAGCCCTGACAGCTGTCTTTCTGCACGGGTCGGAGCTGATCAGCATGGTTGTTCTCGTCTCTCTCTGACTCAGACTCTACCTAAACACCGCATGTTGGCAAGGAGCAGGGAAAGATCAATCCAGAATTCATCCATGTTGTTGACCTTATGCCTTGGAGACACCATTCTGTCCCTGCTGGGAAGAGCATGCTTAATAAAGCTTGGGATTATTTTTATTTATTTATTTATTTATTTGCCTTTGATCCACAGATGAGTTCTTTTGAAAAATATTTAGATGCACAGGGAACTATGTCCTGGTGATAACTTTAGGTTCCTACAGCTGCCGGGTGAGTAAAAGGATCAGCAGAGTTTTGGATTCAGTATCCAACTGCACTAAATCGTTTTGTCCATCCGGGCCTCATTCTTTGCACAAGCTGTAAGACTGTACTTCAAACCAAATTCCAGTATTTTCATGTATATAACTGGTATTTCAGAAAATGTATTTCCTGCTTTTTTTTTGGCAGAATAATAATTTAAAGTCATTAGATAATGATTATCTCCAGGGAACCAAATGCATGTTCATCTGCAGTGTGAGTTGTAGCTCCAGGTAGATGGTGTACAGCAGCACTTGTAGCTCCGATGGCATGCACTGCCTGGGTAGAACAGGAATTGATACCCTGCTGTGGACCTCTTAATCTGTTCCGATCTATCTTTTCAGACACAGTACATATCTGGGACAATCTAGCGTCTCTTGAACTGTGTTACCTCCTCAGATTCCTTCCCAAGAAGAGAGGGAATAAGTGTATCCTTGCTAGAACTCAGGTCTTACTTGGGCTTATAACTAGTTTTCCATGCCTAAACTTGTTACCAGCTAATGAGTGATGCTAGCATATTATCAACTATTAAGAATAACAAGAAAGTAAGGCAATACAGGTGCTAAAATCTTCAAAGCAATATCTGTATTTGTACAACTATCAATATTGACTAAGCGTTCAAATTGAAGGTTTGCTTAATGCTCCCCTGGAATGGGATTAGTGGGTTTGCATGAAAGAGAAATTCATGTAAAGCTTTGTCTACTGAAAGCAGACACTCGTCCTATCTGTAATGTACAGGTTTGAAGTGCTTCATATCATTGAAAAAACTGAACAACAATAAGCTTTTCAATTTTGTCTAACCCCACACTGTTGCTGTATTATCTTTTGGATAAATTTGATAACTGACTCATGGTTTGCAGACATCAAAACCAGAACTGTTTCTGAAGAAATAAGGTGTAAATAAAGGGAGAAAAAAATAAATAATTTCAGATAAGGAGAGCGGGTAATCTGGCATCAACAGGATGTCTGAGTCCGAATGTATATTAAAATGGGTGGACTAATTTAAATGAAATAAGTGATTCTGGGCCTCTTGGAATAGGAAAGCATCTGTCAGTTAAAAAACAGCACAGACGCGCTTCAGAAACAAAAGCGATGCCATTTTTGTTGCCTTCACTTTAAAACAAAACAAAACAAAAATAACCTCTGAAATGATTGTGAGTCAACAACACTTGATTTGCAACACAGGAGAATGAGACAGTAGCATGTTTATGAAATACATCAACACACATGCTCTCATTACTTTTTCTGCTGTTTAATTCTTTTCCTAATGGATTTTTTTCCAAACAGAAAAGCTTCTTGTTTATTCTTTCACTTGGTTTTCAAAACTTGTCTCATTCTTTTATGCCTCCATTAGCTAAATTTCCCTAATTACTTCAGAGCTTGACAGCGATGATATTGATGCTGAAAAAATAAACAAATCTCTTCAGTTCAGTTCTGATAGAAGTCAATGTAATCTCTCCTGAGTCAAGATGCAAAATCAGTGGGTCACGAGTGGCTGGAAGAAATAATTGAACCGTCTAGATTGCTGCCCAGTAATTTCAGAATAGATGGGATGTTCTGACACCCCGGGGCAGCTGCAGGCGTGGCGTGGGCCTGCCTGCAGCAGTCCCAGGGAAGGCTGAGTTAAGCCTTGTCCCAGGGTGCAGAGGGTAGGAGAGGCGGTGACATGCCCAGCAGCGGGCTCACGACCGCAGATCGCGGCGTGGGCTGCGGGAAAGCAGACAGCTTTGTCGGAAGGAGTTATTGATGGGTGGGCAGCGAGACCAGAGGAAGCTACATCTACCCACATTTGTATCATAGAATCATAGAATTGTTAAGGTTGGAAAAGACCCTTAAGATCATCAGGTCCAACCGTTAACCTACCACCGCCAAGTCTGCCACTAAACCATGTCCTCAAGCACCACATCTCCCCGGCTTTTAAATACCTCCAGGGATGGGGACTCAACCCCTGCCCTGGGCAGCCTGTGCCAGGGCCTGACAGCCCTTTCAGTGAAGAAGTTTTTCCTAATATCCAACCTAAACCTGCCCTGGCGCAGCTTGAGGCCATTTCCTCTCGTCCTATCACTTGTTACTGGGGTGAAGAGACCAACCCCCACCTCATTACAACCTCCTTTCAGGTAATCACTACCACTACAGTTACTTTTGCCGGACCACTTTTACAAAAGACATTTCCCCAGATGTGAAAATGGTTAACATGTAAGCCCAGTTCAGCTTTCATCCACCTAGCGTTCTTATTTCTGATCATTAAATAGTATTTTGAAAGAATTATCATTCTTGTGTCTCACCATTAAGTTTAGATAAGTGATAATTTACAATTATGTCAACAGATTAGGAAGATACTGATCTAAGAAATTTAATTCCTGCAAATAAACCTTAGGTTATACAACTTTTTTAAAACCAGCTCATTTTGTTGCTGTAATTTGTGTAAATTGTTTTGGAACAGAGATGAATTTGTTTCTTTTTCAGAAACATTTACCGAGAACAAATGTGTGTTATACAGCATTTTGCTTAGTTAC
This sequence comes from Theristicus caerulescens, assembly GCA_020745775.1. Lineage (NCBI taxonomy): Eukaryota > Metazoa > Chordata > Aves > Pelecaniformes > Threskiornithidae > Theristicus > Theristicus caerulescens. The sequence continues at coordinate 98,338,841 of CM036562.1, forward strand.
TAGGCTACTTAACATAATTCTATCTTGATAGGATTCCATTGCTAAGAAGGATCAACACTTTAATCTTACCTTCTTTTTGTAACGCATTGTCTAAAATTTAATAAGGACACGCTACTACTGCTAAAAGGTGACATGTAGGACATATGGCAGTATACAATCTTATGAAATAATTATTATTATATTATTATATTATATCCGATTAATTTAATTTGGTTTTATTAATCTTGATTTGTATTGTAACAGAGCGGTTTTTTGAAGTAATTGAAAGAGAAGTGAAAGTTTTTCATCTATCACAGATACGGTTTGCTATGTTCACAAGAAAATTATAGGCGATAGAAATTCTGCAGGTTACATTCTCATTACGATGCCTTTAACATAAATCTGTAAAAAATGAGTCTGTGGTAGGTTGACTGCCAGCATTCATTTTTGTCATTAGTATAATTGGACTAAAAACTAACTTCTTTTTTTTTCATTTTGGGGGTTATTTAAGTTTTTGTATTTTAATGCCTTTTGTGCTAACCAGTTTGTCATTAGATGTTCACAACCTTCCACATGTCATTACTGGGCCAATTACATTTTTAATATCAGCACAATATGCTAGCATTGTTTACATCTGTAATAGTTAAAATCGATGTTTACCTCTACTTAGATTTGTGTGAAGTGAACATTTTAGCATGCCATCTCTTTGTGAAACAAAACTTCATGCAATTCATTGCTGTTTGATCCTACATAGTAATTGTTTGCAGTTCTTAGTTAGGATTTGCTTTTAATAATTTTCATAACTAATTGAAAAAACCCACCTTACAGGGTTTTTTGGTTGGTTTCAGGCATTTCACAGTACGGAATTACAGGCGTTCTGTTACACTATCTGACAAAATACTGAAAGATTTCATTGCTGGTGTTATTTTTACTATTGCATTGTGACACTTGATATTATAGAGTTTGTGGCTGGAATAGGGAAGTTTTAATGTACTTCATAAATTCTTATTAATGAAATTATTAAGAAACAGATAGAGAGCTGCCTGGCAGAAAAGGACCTGGGAGTGACCTGGGAGTCATTACATGTTGACGTGAGTCATTACATTTTACATTGGTTGACAGCCACCTGAACATGAGCCAGCAGTGTGCCCAGGTGGCCAAGAGGGCCAATGGCATCCTGGCTTGTATCAGGAATGGTGTGGCCAGCAGGAGCAGGGCAGGGATCGTCCCCCTGTGCTGGGCACTGGTGAGGCCGCCCCTCGAATCCTGTGCTCACCGCTGGGCCCCTCACCCCCAGAAGGAGATGGAGGGGCTGGAGCGTGGGCAGAGCAGGGCAGCGAGGCTGGGGAAGGGGCTGGAGCACAAGGGTGGGGAGGGGCGGCTGGGGGAGCTGGGGGTGCTCAGCCTGGAGAAGAGGAGGCTGAGGGGAGCCCTCATCGCTCTCTGCAACTGCCTGAAAGGAGGCTGGAGCCGGGGGGGTCGGTCTCTTCTCCCCAGGAACAAGCGATGGGACGAGAGGGAACGGCCTCAAGCTGCGCCAGGGCAGGGTTAGGTTGGGGATTGGGAAAAACTCCTTCCCCAAAGGGCTGTCAGGGCCTGGCACAGGCTGCCCAGGGCAGGGGCTGAGTCCCCATCCCTGGGGGGATTTAAAAGCCGGGTAGATGTGGTGCTTAGGGACATGGGTTAGTGGTGGCCTTGGCAGTGCTGGGTTAACGGTTGGAGTTGATGATCTTAAGGGTCTTTTCCAACCTTAACGATTCTATGATTCTATGAAATATTCCAAAGGAAAGGTTTGGGGTTTTGTTACAAACTTCAATTCAGCCTTGAGATGAATCATCCTTTTTTTGGACTACTGGATAGACTGGACAAAGAACGTGATACCTAATGTTGCACAAAAATCTTAACTTCCCTGATGTTTTCATACCTGACTTTGACTATCTGTCCTTTTAGACAGATTGTTTGAAGGTTAGTACACAGCAACTACTGTCGCTGTATGCTTTTGGTATACCAAAGTGGTAATTCAGTGAAAGATCTCAGATGTTGACTTTGCCATCCTGAAGTGAAGGGCTTTTTTCTAAATGAGTACGGAGTTCCAGAAGATATCTGAACTTCATATTTCACTCAGCTTTGGTTTTCCTCATTTTTCTCCCTTGAGATTCAAGCCTCCAATTCAAATGTACTCTCAATTAGATACTCATAAAAAAAAAAGAATTAAAATGCATCCTGTACTATTCTGAGCACTAATAGCAGGACTAGGCTATTTTAGTATAGTTAAATGGATATGTGCTTTACATAAGTCTTTTTTCTTTTAAGAAAGGGATATGATGTTGGGATTTTATAGAGCATCTTCTATCCTACACTGAAATAAGTACATTCCTTTATATAGTTGGAACAAAAATCAGTTTTGTATCTGTAAGCAAAAAAGTAAAATGCTGTAGAGGAAATATTTCTGGAGAAGTATTGTACAAAAAAAAGATTTTGCAAGCAGTTGTCTTTTTTTTCCATACAGTTTAAAGAATGGTTTGCATTTAAAAGTTTGGACAGATGAGTAAATTTGTTCGAGGACATGTGGATCTTCTCATTTAGTATAAATCTGTTGACAGTCCTTGAAATGCCTTTCAAAAGAAAAGACAAAGATTTCATAATGTCTGAATTTGCAGTAATGCAAATTCATTATATATGTTAATAGTTGCTTCATTAGCTTTGACATCTAATTTTACAAAATATTGAATTTTCTATGAGCTAAGTGACAAGGATTTTGCCGTACTTTAAATTTTTTCTAAGTAATAAGCCCAAGAGAAGATAGAATGCTCTGGAATGAGTTACACCAAACTTTGTCTGATTTGGTGACAGAAAGGGTTTCTCTTGTTTGTCAGGATTTGCCAGAGAGTTAGGAGTGAGTTAAATCTGTACCTGGAATTTTAGTATGTGAGTCACAGTGAGGTGTCTAATAAATGTTTTGACTGGGTGTCCCAGGTGGAAAAAATTGGCTATTTAGACCTCACTGAAGAACAGTTCTATAGTTCTCTCTTGACCTTATTTTTTATTAATGTTTTATTGTTTCCTGTGTGGAGAAAAAAAACCCAACATTCACACAGCTTCTTTTATGGTCATGATTCACCACTATGGAAATCAAGCAAAGCTTGGAAGAATACTGCGTGATGGCTTGCCAGTGCTTTGAAGTGCATGGCAGTCAGAGCTATTTGGACACGGTTTAACTTGAACATTGTGCTAATGTGTGATTTCCAAAGTTTCTGCTTGTGGTTCTCCACCCAGAATATAAGAAGACAATGAGAATGCACCCTCATAATTTTGTCCTGAGAACACATTAGAAATGCATAATAATGAAGAGGAGTTGAAAATATTACAAATGCAAATTATTATCCTGAAAAGTTGCAGTCAAATGATTCTTATGAGTAAAGAAGTTGAGGACAGACTTAGTTACCTATAATGTTAAGAAAACCACTCTGAATGTTGTCCTTATCTTATTTTTGGTATATCTACAAATGGTTTCAAATTCCAGTTTAGTAGCTTGGGTGTAATTTTACACTATGTTGAAGAATATGCATTTTCACTAGGAACAAGTACTTAGGCAGGAAATCTTCCTCTGGTATTTGGCTAAGAACATAGGAAGAAGAGCAAGATAAACAAATAGCAGCTCAAATTTTGTTAAAGTTATTTAATGAAGAGTAGTCAGGTAGCGAAGAGCCATTTGTAAGTATGACTGCATGGAGTGTTTCCCAAAATCATCATAACTATGTTAACTTTTATTGAAGGTGAAAATTGGACGACTGACCTGCAATTTTCAACTCATGCAAGAGTGAGAAGAACCACAGGCTTGTCACAGGCTTGATAATGCCCTATCAGCTGGAAATGGCCTGGATTGCTTTGTTTCCATTCTAGCTCTCTAAGCCCATCTACCTTTAAGCTTCGTTTGCTCAGAGTTGGAAGCAGGTTTCTCTCTGGTTCAGTTTCCAGTCAGGATTATTTGTCTTCTGTTCCTTGGTAAATGTGCAACTTAATTGGCTACTTGCACGTGTTCCCCCTGCCCCAGGGATGAGTACTGACAGCTGTGTCCTTAGGTTCTCTGAAAGATTAAGCACATCTTTTCCTTTAGCCCCCATTTTACTTGCTTAGGATTTACAGTTCACCTCTCAGAAACATGCGACAGTTGAAGTAGACAACCACAGATGTAAAAATTCCATAAAAGCAATGATTCTTTATAATAGCTGGCACAAAATATCATACAGATGAGAAAACACTATACTGTGTATACTTCCCTTCCTCAGTTTTGAATGTTGTTTTGGGCATAGCCTGTGCGCTCTGTGTCATCCATTTCTGTCCATAACTTTTCTAAATTACGCTGCATGCATGTCCGTGTCGGAATTCTGAAGCCAGTTTCCTTCTCACTTGGCTGGCCCACAGTTAGCAAAGCATGCCTCGCTGTTTCTTCTCCATGCACAAGTTTTCTGTCTCTCTGTGATTCATGGCATTTCCCAAATGCTTTAGCTTTTGAGGTCCCGTCGGAACATTTGATCTTCCTTTCAGTTTTTTGGGACATTCCATAGCTCCAAACCCTGGCTTGCAGGAAGAATTTGGGTGAATTGATGGCTGTCTGGCTCAGGCGCCCCATTGTCCTTTTATTTTCCCTCTTGACTGGGAGCTGCTAGGGTGGGACGTTTTTCACCGTCCCATGTCGGAGACACACATGACTCAGCCCTGACAGCATATGGTTGACTTCACATCCTCTGAGGTATTTAATGATACAGCAATTTCATAACCGCAACCAGGATTCATACTTTGTACAGGGATAGGTTTCCCACACGGTGACACATGCTGTTTCAAATGTAGTTTCTTAATAATTCTGAGTATTTTACCTACAAGCTGTACCGGTGGCATCCTACATTTCACACAATATTTATTCACCCGACTGCTTCTTCTGTGCAGAGTATGTAAACAGGTGTTAGAGTGGAATAAAATATGAAAAGTGAGAACTGACACACCACATAACTTCGAAGTAGAAGGGTTGGTTACAAAGCCAGCAGCTGCTTTATATAAATCTTAGAAAGATATAGGCAGTACTTCTCTGAGCAGAAGAATCTCACATTGATTATGAATCAGAAACATGAGAAAAACGGATGCAACAAAAGCCTATTCCATATCTTTCCAGGTTTGTTTTAAACAATTCACTGTTTGCTCATAAGACAAACTAACAAGAAAGTTGTGAATGTGTCTTAAAATTTTCCATAACAAACCTATAATGTATATCTCAAATTAATATAGATGTTATTGGACTGCAAACATTTACAATAATCGGCATTTTCATAGCTTAATTTTATGATAATATACATAGGTCTCAGCCTGGTTGGCTTCTGTGCTGAAATGACTGGCTCGGTGGAAGGTAATGGAAGCTTATTAAGTTTATTAAGTAAGATTATTCCCCTTGTCACCAGCACTGGTGAAGCTGCACCTACGTACTGTGTCTGGTTTGGGGCTCCCCAGAGATACTGACAAACTGGAGAGAGACCAGCAGAGGACCAGCTCGGTGACCTGGGACTGGAACAAGGCAGGCAAGGAGACACCGAGGGTGGTTTTCTCCCCGGAAAAGGCTGGGGTGGTGGAATCTAAACTTGCCTAGCCATGTTCCAGAGGAACCTGCTCTAACTTCAACGTTAGTCAGGCTTTGAGCAGGAGATTGGATTAGAGATTTCCAGCAGTCACTTTCAAACTTATTTTCTGTAATTCTAAAGTATTCTTTTGGTAGTTAGTTTTGGGTTTTGGTGGTTGTTGTTTTTTAAAAAGACCACATTGAGCATCTCCTAAAGGTTTTGAGCAGCATCAAGCCTTGTATATCACAGCTTATTTCTTGATGCATTAAGAATAATCCATTTCTATATGTTTTATTTACTAATTTTCATCACTCAGAATAACAACCAAGTCATATTTGATAAATCTTCATCGATAAAAAGATGATACCTTCTAACCACATAGAAGGCTAGAGGCTTGGAAGCATAATTTTGGCTTTTGTCACCCCTGAAGCCACAATGGTTTTTTTTTTCTTTTTCTGCTATAGTTTCAAAGAGAATAATAGCATCACCCGCTATTTTTGACTTGCACACAGTAAACTTTCTGCAAAGGCATTGGAGCAACATCACTTCTGCTTGGTTTCGTGCTGCCCTTCATGTGCAGTTTGCATATCTGGTTGAGGCACTCTAAGAGCTACTCTTGATGGGAACGGTCATCTTGGTCCTGCCTTCAGATTCCTGCCTCTCTGTTATACCAGTTCAGGGGACTAATCCGGCAGAAGGTGATCTCCTTTGCTGTAAAGATAATCTTTTGCTTGCTTCACTCCCTGAACTTACTGAAAAAGATCAGAAGGGTCCTTCTGAACAAGGATCTTGTCAGAAGATGCTGGTTCAAGGGGAGGGAATGAGAATGTGTGGCCAGAGACGAGGGAAACCCTTTATGGCAGCACCTAAGTCATTGTATTGACTTAGCTCCATCATCCGCATTTTCTCTGTCACGTTGACCATTTTCAAATTAAATTGCTTTATTTAGATTTTTCCAGACTGATGTACATATGAACTTATCAGCTAAAACTCATCATGCTAAAAGCTTTTCCAACTAACTGAGTTTCAAAAAGAGAAGAATGCTAATTAATGTACAATAGAGCATTTAGAAGAAAAAATTACTAAGAGCCAATTTTAAGTGTTCTAATTTATGTCAGTGCACATTTTATTATATCTGATTGTAATCTCATAACATTAAATATATTTCTTGCATAGGAAGAATATAATTGAGAATGAAAGAAATTTCAAGGTTCAGATTGTGCAGGATTAATGTTTTGGCACTTGGTCCAAGCATCTAAGTATTCTAAATATGTATTCCTAGAAGTTACGCTGCTGTACCCAATATCCAGATGTGGTAGCCTGGGACTCAGTTTGGCTAATTCTCAATACCATAGCAATCCTTAAAAAAAATAAACAAACAAACAAAAAAAACCCCAACCCAAACAAAAAAAACACCCAAAAAAACCAACTTAGAAAATAACCTTTGACCCATTCTTTGTTTGTAGAATGATTTACATTAATAATACATTAACTATTAAAAAGGAGAGACCATAGAACAGAAATCTTTTGTATTTCCGATGTAAAGATGGTAAACTTTTTTTTTTTAATTAAGCTAGGGGCCAGTGTTCTGTATTGTCCTCATTAAAAAACAAAGGTCTGGCAACTTTTTTGTTTGAAATACTGGAATGACCCAAAGGCTTGGAATTGAGATTTGATGTTGGCAGGAGAGCGGCCTGCCTGTTGAGCATGTGCTTTTTGTTATTTCTGTGACAAATCCACATATTTAACCAAGTTTTAACCCTTTGGGGCATAACTCCGAGTATGATCTCTGCTTGCTAGATTTTAACAGCAAAGCCTTTGGTAATTCTGTTCCCTAATTATTCCCATAACCTCTCTCCGCGTGGAATATATATCCTTACCAGCTCCACAGAGGTCTTAATGTGACTAGACTGCAGGTACCTTTCAACATAGACCTAGTGGCACAATGAATTCAGTCATCTTTAATGGTTGTTGAAGGTGATTCTACTGGACCTAACTGGCTCAGGAAGTCCATTTCACTTACTGGGACTTAAGGATGGTAAAAAATTAGTAAAAGAAGTAACATCTTAAAACTATCACAGCTGTTTCTGAAGTGTTTGAGCACAGCTGGGGAGCCCCAGTAGCTGAATTTCTTGGCAAGCCGGTTAAAGAGTTTACTGCATCTATCTGTCTGCTCTGCAACTCAGCTGGCAGCGCCGGGCCCGGGCCAGGGCTGCAGCACCAAAGGAATGCTGGCTTTGCGGTCATTGCAGTTCACAGCTCTGGACGTTAAAATTTAACAAACAGCAGCTTAATTTCACATGCTCAGCAGTGAACTGTAGTAGTTTTCCCCCCTGCTTTTTGTTCTGAGGAATTAGCATAAAAAGTTACGGACCTAAGCTGTAGGTGTGGCTAGCATGAAAAAAGTACAGCGTGTAAAAGGTTGGCCTTATTTGATGTTACCAACAGTTAATGGTTATAAAGCGTTTGCAATTACTCAGCCTTTTCACCTGCTATTGAGAGAGTTATGAGACATGACAGTTATATCTGATTATGATGGTTTAAGGAACATAATCTGTCCCAGGGATTCTGGAAAACCACTGAATTGCAAAAGTTCTGAACTTTCTTTGTGTCTGTAAGTTAGAGGTTTTTCTTTGCAGTATCAGGTTGACATGTGGACCACCTTACATGAGTTACAATAAGGTAGCTGTATAAATGGATTATTTTCAAGGCTTTAGCATTAATTCTGCGCTCTGTAATTCCTGTCACTCCTTGTAGTAGTATGTTATTAAAGAAGTACTAAGTGTAATCATTTTGTAATTTAGTATTTTTGTAAGAATCCAGATGTTTGAAAAAAATATTTTTTTAAAAGAAGTAATTCACTTCCTCAGGCCTTAATCATCTTTAATAATTAACATTTTTGGTGACTAATTATTTACGACTATTCTGTTTAAATATTGGGTTCCTCACTGCACTATGACTAAGCAGTCTGGGTGCTCACATCTTAAACGGAGAGCCGAAAGAATTCATCATTCAGACAAAACTATGCAGTGGATTAAATCTCGAGCAGCAAAATTCCAGTCGTCTCGTAAGCACACATAAATGCACATCTAAAGTTACATGTGTAACTTGCAAAGGGGAATCAATAAGTAAAAGTCACCTCTCACCCTGTGATATCTCCGGTGTCTGTTAGATAGCAGACAAAATGAGTGCAAATGACTGTCGGAAATACTGAGTAGACAATCTTAGTTTTACTTATGGTTTGCACAGAAATGAATATGTATATGAAGTGCCATAAAGCAGAGAATAAGGCCTCAAAAAATCACTACCTTTTAACTCCAGATACTTTTTATTTTATGCTTTCATTTTTATTGACATAAACATAATATTGAGAATTAAATAATCTACATTTAACCAATTATTTTGTATTAATTATATTTATCTCCTGAGTATATTGAATCTTTGCAAAGCTTATGCCGTAGGAAAATACCCTCAACTATTACGTTTCTTACTGCTGATTTATAATGAGTATGACAAACTGGCAGAGGTACCTCTGGGATTCTAGCATGCTCCTTAATATTTTGTTTGTCTGTTAAAATCTCTCTCCAGTTGTGCTAAGATTTTTTTCAGTTCCCATCAGTCTCTGGAAAATACTATTTTTCTAGTAACTCAAAATGTTTTGGATAGCTGACTTTCCGATAAGTTACTCCAGTGCCATAATTAAACTCCAGTGAGTTTGCTGCATCCTTTTGCATCTTGCAGCTTCCCATGCCTATTGGATCCACCTTTTTTTTAAACCCAATCGAAGTGTCATTAGTTATGGGATGGTGGATCTGAGTATGGGTTTAAATTCTGCTCAAGATTTCCTTTTTCTTCAAACTTTACAGCCATGTATTTTAAACATGTTGGATATCTAATACTTGCATACATTTGTGCGCTGTTCAAATATGTATGTTGCTTTATTTAATTTTCTCCTGACTGGTCTTTGAAAGAGCCCTGGATTCCAGTACGTAAAAGATATAGCGTTTAGGGGCGGTAGTGGAAATACTTGAAAGCAGAAGCATTACTTCACAACCTGTCACTGCAGCAGGTATCTTACCAAGTTGGTATGAACACAACAGCCAGCAACAGCAGCAGCCGCTGAACTTGTTGAAGTAATCAATTTACTTGTGGAAACATAGCTCTAGAGAAAAGAATACAAGTACATTTACTTCTACTTGCTTTACTACTTAAACTTGTGTATTTAGCATCATCCAGGGTGTCATGGATGATGTCATAAAGTTTTTGCAAAAATTTAATTGAATTTTTACATAATCTAAAATTAATGTATGTGAAGTGCTTGATTACACTTTTGCTTTTTTCTTGTATCCCCTTTCTCTCTATCTTGGGAGAGTTCTGTGAGTTTACTTCTTTCCAGTTCTCACTTTGGCTATAGCCAAACTTTTGTCTAAAGTTTTTCCTTGCCTTAAGGCTGGATCTAAAACCCACCTTTTTCTGTTACGTTCTGTTTACCTCAATAAAAATATAACTTTGTGTTGGTGTATTTCTGGCTTGGAACAGAATCTGGCTTTGATATTCTGCTCTAACCAAAGTTAGTACAACTTTGCTGTTGATTTCAGTGAATAAGATTCTGGGCTGGCTCTTCTGAAAATCAGTTAAGTTGATTATGCTTGTCCAAAGCTAGTTGCTTTTTATTTGTTTCTTGGCACGCATTAATGACTGTGTGGCTTTCTGTGTTCCTTACCTGAATGAGATCAACTGTTTCACTTTCCTCCTACAATACATGATTTGGAAAGAAGCCTACTTAGCTTTTGTTGGATTTAACTTGAATCCAGTTTGTCATTTGCTATGAAATCCACATGGTCCAGAACCCTGGAGATTAGTCGTCTTTGTCAAAAGGGAGATGGAAACAAATTTCATTACACTTTGCATTTTAAACATTAAATTGTGGAGGTCTTGCTGCATTTGTTTTCAATTTCTAATACATGTCTTAAAATGTGAGCATTCATTTTTAAGGTTGTTCTTACAAACAAGCTGCAGAATAACCTGAACGCTCATTTTACAGATGCATAACCTGACTTGTAGCTTCATGTTTAACAGTTTCATTCACAATCTGCAGGGTGATACCTTTGATTTTTCCAGATCTTTGCACTTCTGGGAATATATTAGTAGTATTTGCCTGTTGACAATTAATGGGTGGTCTCACAGTTTGGATTGTGAAGGTCTTTTGTATACTATTCTTTTTGAACAGATTGAGGATTTATTGATTCTTCCCCCCCCCATTTTTTAAATTTATGAAGTATTCAGTCTTCCTTTGCTTTTTGTTTCCTTCTCTATCTCCTGCTGCCTTGCATTTCACTTCAGATTGCTGGGCGTGTCCACCCTCCTCTTTATTTTCTCCATGAGTACATTATTCAGTATGAGTGACAATATGAAATAACTTGGGACAAACATTACTGTTAACCATCTGACGGTGGTATTGCAATCAGAAGCCAACATCTTGAGAGAAGATGCTATCTTTACAGCAAAGAGAACGTCTGTGGACTGATTTGTAACACATATTTGAAGTATTTACTTGCGAACCCTCCAAAGAATACAGATTCCATCACTGAACCATGTTCATATGCAGCAAATAAAATCTATTATAGTTAACATGCTATACCAAAGCTCACTTTAGGCTGCTGCACCCTCTTTAATTAGCAGAAATAGGACTCAGAAGGAACATTAACCCCAGAAAGACGCAGATGGAAACTCGGGTAGAGAGATTAATTCACTGCAACACGGTAGCGTTGGAAACACTATCTTCCCCTTTTCCTTGTAGATGAGGAAAAGTTGAAAATGTTACAGAGCTACTGATTGCCTTGGGATCTTACACCGTGCTCCTCTGGAAGCCTTTCCAGAAGGGCCGGTCTGTATTCTGTCGTCCTGCTGCACCCCGGGATTCTCAGATAGCTGTATTTCCCTGCATTTACTTTGGAAAGGATTGATTGTCTTGTTTGTTATTTGTTATTTGTTGCCTGTGTTTGAAACCTATTAAATCAATAGGTCTTATATTTTACAATCCTCATAGTATCCTTCAAAATCATAGAAATTATTAGACTTTCACACTCCAAATTCTCTTGATGCTCACCTGTCCCATGAAGTATAGTAAGGACAGCAACATCTCGCTTTCTTCTCTGCTATGAAATTTCAAGAGTTTTAGTTATGTGGGGTAGGATTCTCAGTATTGCTCTATATTTGTTTCCATTTTAGCATACACATAAAAGTGAGTTTCTGCAAAATGGCTGTTCTGCTGAGGTATGTAAAGCAATTTTTAATTCCCAGGGAAGATTGTAGTTGAGAATGCTTAACATTTTGAATGTCTTAGATTTAAGAAAGATGAATAATCGTCAGAGTCAATGATTCTGAAAATTACAGAAGACTAAGGAAAAGTATCAGCTCCAATTTGCCACTTCTTTTTTTAACTGTCTTGCATAAATATTTTGGTTAAAACATCTCTTCAGTAACAGTATATTTCCTGAAAATAGCAAGATGATTTATGAGCTAAAAATATGAAATTACTAATACATAACATGTTACTTAAAAAGAAATTTACAGTTTGTCACTTATATCAGTTGATTTGTATGGTCAATCTATTAGAAAAATATAATTAAAGAGAAGGAAATTAAAGGGTGTGTGGGTTTCTGTGCTTTCGATTTTGTTTTTTTTAAACATTCCATTTAGTGAGTAATTATCCCATGGCCCCCCTACTCCGCAACATAAATATTCAAACAGCTTGAGATATATTCCAATAAGAAGTAAAGCATTTTTTTGTATGTTAATGGTAGTTTATGGTAGTTGCATTTTAAAGATGCAGAAAATATAAAGCAAAATTTCGCAATTTAGTGGAAAAAGAAATACATAGACAATCCCATGCATTGCTGCCATAAAGCATTGACTTAAAAATGAATAAAAATAGTGTAAATGTTGAATTCCATTCCTTAAGTTTTCCCTTGCAGAATGGGGTGTTTTCTGTTTTGCATAAGTGGGAATGATGTGCATGAAGTGCATGAATTTAAAAACAAACAAAGAAAAAATTGCAGCTATTTCATAGAGCACCTTCTGATTCTTGCAGACCACAGTCTGAGAAGCTCTGATGGAAAAGGTTAGATTTTAACCAGCTGGCTGAATTTCATTGAAAAATTAAAGAATGAGAGAAACGGCAGTTACAACATAATTTATCTTGATAACCAGAGATATTGAATCACTTACCACATTCCCATAGTGCAAATATTTGTGCAATTAGGTTTTCTGGGTCCTTTCTTTGCCTAGTCAGAATCTTTGACAGCTTTCCTCTATGCCTTTCTAACGTGGGTTTCTCCTGGGCTTTTCCTGGGCAGGTATTGAAGAACATGAAAGAAGTGCAAAGATTTTGTTTCTCATGTTTAATTACCAGTGCTCCTCATTGTCTTTACCTGCTGTATTATGAATGCACACCCTATTAGATAATACAAATAAAGCAACAGCAAATAACAGAGGTAAAGAAGGAGTTTCAGAAAGCAGAGATCCCAACAGAGGGGCATTATTTTGTACATGTGATTTGGGAATATGGAAAAAGAATTAGAAGTCTTGTTTACAACTTCTGAAGCCTAGTCAGGATTTCAGGTAGTTTTTAATTGCTTTAATTCAGATCTTTTTATTGTAAATTATTCCAATTTAAAAGCTAGTTAAGAGACCTTGCAAAAGTATATAATTTTATCAGTAATCAAATGTATAGAAGAATATATCTTCAATGTCAAAATCGATTAAAATTCACACTGGATGTATTTGAGTTGCACAGGGTTTTCAGAAAGGGAGAAACATCAAAAAGTTGGGTGAATGTGTGGGGTCTTGAATTTATTTTTAAAATGTGAAATAATTCAAAGATTAAAAATGAACCTTTGAACAGCTGTGGTATGTCAAGAGCTTGACTGGATAAAGGAAAAATAAGCCAACAGCAACTGAATATTTGTAAGGATTTTAAGTATTATATAAATAACACATGCCATCTTTAAAGCAATGTTACAAAGTACATCAGAGATATTAAGGACAGATTTGTAGAGTCATCTTGGGTATTCTTTCCAGTCAAGCTCTTTTCCACAGTATTGTAGTCTACAGCCACGTCACTTGTCCTAAGTCACCTACATATATGTTGTTTCCTCTTGAAAAAGAGCCATCCCATGTAAGTGCTTGCTTTGGGAAGGAGGCAGCTCTTCAGTAGTTCCGAGCTGCTGCTAGCATAGAGCCTGTGACACCTTGCTGGGGTTTTTTCTGACTGTATCCACCATAAAGTAGCAGAATGTGTACCCAACAGCCATTTAAATTCAATATATTCTCAAGAGACAAAATACTATTAAAAATTCTTACCAGTAGAGAAAAAGTGCTACGATAGAAGCACAGTGCTTTTCCCCAGGGAAATACTTTGCAGCTATTTTAGCGCTGAGAAGCCAACAATCAGATTATACAAATTTGTTTTACCAAGAAGCTAGGCAGGAAAGGTAGTCAGTGTCATGAATTATCTCCTTATCAGATTCAGGTTTGCTATCCCCCGTTGCTGTTCCAAACTCCAGATTGCTAAACCCCATTTTAGTAATCCACAATTCCATTTTAGCAATCTGGAATTTGTCCCCTTCACTTGTGAAGCCAGATGAGAGGGAATTGTCTGTTGTGTTTGTACGGTTCCAGTTACCGCAGAAATCTCTGTTACAGAGAAATCTTTAGAATTCTTTTAGAATTCCCTTTCTTTTGAATCCTTTCTTCTAGGAAATCTTTTTTTTTTTTTTAGGGAATCTTTCTTTAATTCCTACTGATATAATTGTATCAAATACAATCATACTTTCATAATAACAATGAAATAGTATAATGGAGTAGAGAGATAGTGACAATAACAGATTGCAAAACTGTAAGACTAAAATTGTACAGATGCCTGCTAATTATTTACAATCAGCTTGATATTATCAGAGATTCTCAATACAGAAATTACAGCAGGAGACACAGAGCTGATTTTTACAGAACCCATGAAGTGCTTATCATCTTATATATTCCTTATAATGCAACTCCCAGATATTATGAAAAACCAAAAGGGAAAAAGAGAAAAGAAAAATGTGGGGGTTTGTTTTGTTTTGTTTTCTTTAAATGAAAGGGTGGAACTTTCCCTTTAAAAATATTAAAAGTATGATAATAATAATAATAAAATAGCAGACTTGTTGAGGCAAACACATTGAAGTCATTCAGAAAAATAACTGCATGACATCATGTGAGAAAGACAGAACCAAAAAAGGGCAAGTTTTATAAGCCAACTAGCTTTTATTCATTCCCAAAGAATTTGTCCTACTCGCACAAGAATTGGGAGAGAGAAAGAAATAAAACCTTCATCCTTGGAAGCTCACAAAATACAAATATTTTGTCCCAGATAGAAAAGGTCAAAAAAGTGAAAAAATAAAATAAAATAAAGCCATGACTCTAATCAGGAATGCTTACTGAGAAATACTGACTCGCTGCTCAAAAAATCAGAGCCGAATGTTACTCCCAGTAATCCAAAGAAGTACTGGAGCCATTCTGAAGCACTCTATGCTCTTGTTATCTTATATTTTCAGCAAACTAGTGTTAGCATATAAAAAATTTTTGACACTTTTTTCTCTCTTGATCCTTCAGAGCAGCAGGAAGAGTTTTACACCTTTCTGAGTTCAGCAAGGTGATTCCCAGGCGCTTGCTTGGCACCAGCAGTTTCAGAAACCTGAGCTGCTGCACAAGCGCATCTGTGCCCTGCAGCTTATCCTGTTCTTGGGCAGATAATTGTGTTCTCTAAACTAACCCACACCGTTCAGGAGGAAACGAAGCATTCGGGTTCAGAAGACTTCCAGGACTAAAGTACTACATAATCTCAGTTTTTCTGTCCCTTGACTTATTCAGGCTACTTTGAAAGCATTCGCACCTCGAATACTGTGTTCAGTTTTGGGCCCCTCACTGCAAGAAGGACATGGAGGGGCTGGAGCGTGGCCAGAGAAGGGCAACGAGGTTGGTGAAGGGTCTAGAGCACAAGTCTTACGAGGAGCAGCTGGGGGAGCTGGGGGTGTTTGGTTTGGAGAAGAGGAGGCTGAGGGGAGACCTTATTGCTCTCTACAACTACCTGAAAGGAGGTTGTAATGAGGTGGGGGTTGGTCTCTTCACCCCAGGAACAAGTGATAGAACGAGAGGAAATGGCCCTAAGCTGCGCCAGGGTAAGTTTAGGTTGGATATTAGGAAAAAATTCTTCCCCGAAAGGGTAGTCAGGCATTGGAACAGGCTGCCCAGGGAAGTGGTTGAGTTCCCATCCCTGGAGGGATTTAAAAGACAGGTAGATGCGGTGCTTGAGGACATGGTTTAGTGGTGGACTTGGCGGTGGTAGGTTAACGGTTGGACCTGATGATCCTAAGGGTCTTTTCCAACCTTAACAATTCTATGATTTCTATGATTCTATGAAATAAATGCTCTGCTAAATACAACGGGGTAAATCTTGCTATGCTTGGTTGAGATTGCCATCCCTACTTTTCTGCCTCAGGCCTATTTATCTGCCCGGGGCTGAACAAGCACCTGCCTCAGCCGTTTCAGTTTGTTGTCTGACAGGGTAGCATCAATCAGTAAAACGGGTTTCTCTCTTCAAGGTTTGGTAACGGGTACGTGTGCAGTATTGCACAGGCTATTTACCATTGCAGCATCTATAGTAGGCATACGTATCTCCTGCCCGTTCTTATGTTCAACGTATAGGCAATTAACATTCAGCATGGCTGTTCCCCATCTCTGTTACTCTTCATGTTATCTGGTAGGACAAGCTTTTCACTGTCCTGCTTCTCTCTGTGTATTTTCTTCTTGGCCACGGGAATCTGCATTATAAGCTTGCCGCACAAAATCTAAAATGTTGGTTGTAGAGGCTCTTCAGAGATGACTTTTCAGCCCCAGTCTTCACAGGACAGTCCCATTCCGTGTGCAGAGCTGGATACCGGGAACTCTGACGTCCTTGGTAAAAAGCGCGTTATTCACAATTGCATCTACTGTCTCTTACTGTGCCTACAAAAAGAGAACGCAGTGCTCCTGTACAGGATGTTGTGTTCTTAGGGAATACAGAGATGGATGAAACTCCTCAAAGAATTCTCGTTACCTTTGAGTAACCTCCATTTATTTTATCACAACTGGATCTGCTGAGCTAAAGGCATGTTTCCTATTCTGCTGGCTTTGGTAGGGAAATGATAACCTGCACCAGCCACCACGCCTTGATTGCTCCATGAACCAGAATCAGCACCCTTAAGTTTGACTATACTGAAAAAAAAATGTACTTCATAGTAAAATCAACATGATGATATTTTTGGTTGATTTTTTTGGGTTGTATTTTCCCTTTTTATGGAATGCTACTACAATAGATAGATGTCATAACACAATATACATAGCTTTATTAATATTTTTCCAATTACTTTTGTTTTGTCTAGATGATTTATTGACAGTTTTCTACCTTGTGCTTATCCTGTACCAATAGTGCTCGGAATTTTGTTTTAAAAATCCATTTATGTTTCTTTACCTGTCCTATTATTATTTTGCGGCTTTCTGTACTTCAAGGGCATCTGTCTCTGGATGCCTCTTCATTGTTTCGACATTGTCTTATGATGGCCAGTTGCCATTACTGCACCTTCCCTCCAGCTGTTAGCAATTTTCCCATCATGTAGGTCAATCCACTTTCTTTATTAGAAATCTTATTTGTCCTTGAACATGTGCAATATGCATAGAAATGAGTCTATTAGGAAAGTAACATATAAAAGTCCTTGAAATTTTTATTTCTGGGAATGTGGTTAAACTACTATGTTAGTCATAGCATTCTGCTTTTATCAAACAGAATAAAGGAGCTGCTCTTGTCAAGAAGAAAATAGAACAGCAAAAAAAAAAAAGTGTCAAAAGTTTACAAAAGCAGCAAGGCAATACCAACAGGGAACTAGCTGTTATATGAAAGATGAAAAGGAAGCGATTTAAATGGGTACAGTTGGACAAGACTAGGATAGCTGGGCACCTTTTAGTGCTCATATGTAAGTAATCACAATTACTGTCTTGGATCAGTCCGGGGCTACCTTCAGAAGGTAGTGCATCTTAAAATAGCGTTATTGGCACACATGAATGTCCTTTCCAGGAATAACACCTCAGGCTTCAGAGGTATATTGGTGCTTAAAAGCAGATTTGCTGGCTTCCTGGCATCTAGATTTTGATCAGCTTTATTGATCAAATAATGACATAGAGTATTCGAGGCACTTTTAGCTTTGTGATTTAAAACCAAACAAGAGTAGTCCTAAAGTTCTAGAACACTAGAAAGGAAATGCCATTCTTAAAGGAACTTACTTAGACTATGGGAATTGCTCCTTGGGACCATGCAGAGTTTTAAGGCAGCGGACCAAACCAGACTAAAAACGTGGCTGTAGTGATGAGCAGTGCCATTTGACTATTTTACAGTACGAATATGAGATGTAACGTGAGATTTCTAAACTTCTGTGCACAAGCGTAACACTGTGCAAACATGGTGTCACCATTGCCAATAATTTTGGTTCCATTTATTTATATGCATGCGTGCCTTTAAAATCACCGTTGTACTGTGGTATGTATATATCATAGGTACTTCATATCTATACTCCTAATGAAAAAGTTTCAATGTTAAAGTTAAGGAACACTTCTTACTTGTGAAGAATGTGAGCCTAACCTTTTCAGCAATTTTTTCGTACGACAAGACGCATCCTTCATGTGATTGCTGGGGGGAGGTGAAGTGAGATTACCCCACACACATTCAGGTGAAAGCTGCATTTAGCCGCAAACTTGAAGAGTAAATGTTAGTTTAGAATAATTTTTTTGCTACTGTTATGCTTACAAAAAATTTGTGTAGTAGCAATGTTGTTGCCATGATAGTCTTCAACGCTGCACAATATGCTACATAATGCAAATTGGCCTTCTGTCTGTAGGCTTAGCTGCCTGTAGTTCTGCAGGATTAGTTTTAGGGAATTGCCAAGTGAAAAAAAATACATTAATTTTGGAGCTATGAACTGTGTGTATTCAAACATCCATCTCTGATGGACCAGTTCCCTGGTAATTTCTGTGACCAGAGCCTGTTCTTCTGATCCTTGCTCAGCTCAGAGACAGTTTTAATCTCTTCTGTGACGATGTTCTCACTCCCCCTTTTTAAGAATTGGCTGTTTAGTCTCAGTTAGTTATTCTAGAGTCCCTGAAGAGTCAGTCCCCAGGAAACACACATTTTTTCCCCCCTCAAGAAGCAGGCACTTCCAGAAGACAGTTTTTCTGCCTTCTGTCTCTTTCCCCAGGCTGCACAGAGGGTGTATATTTAGACGAACAACTTTTTTTTGCATAACTACAGAAGATTAATCCCACCTGAATCATGACAGAAATGGTCCTGCTTCTTTTGCCTTGTTTTCATGCACTGATAGAAAGCATTGAGAAAATCTTCCAATTAATATTTTATGAAAGCAGAGTCTGCTTTAGAAAGCCTAAGTGAAATATGCATATGTGGTAGCAACTAAAAAAAGACAGACCTTTTCTTTTGCACTGTCCAGAAAGAATTCCACATACTTGTTTCTGTACTTCACTCTAAAAATGTAATTGAATGAGCCTGCAGATTTACTTAGTAAATTGTCATCTAAATCCATTGAGCAAAGAAGTGTTTACTGTAACAGTCCAGAAATCTTTATAAATGTAATAGTTAATCCCTTATAATTCAGGTCCAAAAAAAATGTGAGCCAATATTACTTTCTCATAATTGAAGCATATTCATCTTTCTAAACAGACAAAATGCATTTGTCATATTTAGCCGGAGATCTAGGGAGAAGAACACAGTTTTCTATCTGAATCTTTAGTAAGAATAAGGGAGTTGTAGGTGAGGCATAAAAAAAAAATTAAAGAGCGTCACAACAAGACTTTTTCTTTTTCATGTAGATACAAAGAAACCCCCCACCACAAAGGCAGTCAAGGTCTGTACTAAGGGATAGCTTTCAAAAACTTATGTTTTGGATTATTTCAATTACCATCACTTTAGAGCCTGATTACCAAAATAAGAAAATGATACATGGAGGATAAATAGAGGAACATTCAGTGTTTTATTTTTTGGCATTATTAGTACATTTTAGATGGCATGCACTAGTAAAACTCAGACCAAAGCATTGGAATTTGGCTTAAATTATATGTTTTATTTCTTCCAACAGAGATAAATTAAAACAAATCCTGTGTGAGCTGGTTTGAGTTTAGCATTTCACAATCAATGCGGTTAAGTAAGCAGTTGAACTAACCTATACACTACATGTCAAATCTTTTCTTATAAACTAATGCTTTCGAGTTGAGTATATAAAAAGCACTTCTTACTGTTATATTCCAAACAGCGTATGTAGTAATACATACAATAAATATCCATAGAGAAAAACCACTTTTAGTCTCAATAGCATGTGGATTGAAGAAAGATGATTTAATGTCTCCAGCACTCTAAAAAACCTTGGTGAGGCCTTCAGTCTCAAAGACAATTTCACCTGTTGCAAAGCTTGTCTGAAGTCCACATATTTTTGAATTATCAAAACATGCCTTAGGATCAAAAGCTCAAGGTCTTACTTTTTTTTTTAAAGCCATGTGTAGCTGTAAAGGTTTTGTTTCTACCCATTGGAAGAGAAAGAATAATTTTCATAAACCACATGACAGTATTATTGCAATGGATTTTAGACATGCACTGATGGTGTATTTTTTTTTTCCTTAACCATTTTGAGGATTAGCGATATGAACAGCAAATTTTTAATAATAATGCCATTAATAACATACTTGTTAATAAAATGGAAGATTTAAAGATGGTCAGTAATAAGACAATAAGAAATTGAATGTCGTGGATAATGTCAAAAAGGAAGGAGACCATGGAACACAAAGCTGCTACAGAAATTAGTCTGATGGAGCTGTAAAGGGTACTCATGCATGTTAAAGGCAATAGGAGATCAAGAAGAAAAATGAAGAGAAAAATCCATTTTAAAAGCACTTGATGAAATTAGATGTCTTTTATCATTGCAAACCACAAAGAACTGGTCAATTTTCCTGTAACTTAACTGCAAATATTACTTTTATTCAGGAATCCAACTCAGCTCTTTTTCACTAAGTATAAAAATAAAAAATTGTAGAATAAACTAATAAAAATATTTTGCAGTCATCCAGAAGATAAGTAGGAGGTGACTAGCAGGATGGATTTGTGAACAACAAACCATGTTAACCAAGTCTGATTTCCCTCTACGACAGCGTAGTGGCTCTTGTGAATGAGGGAGAGGCAGTAGGAGTTGTGTATTTTAATTTTAATAAGGCTTTTGAAAATATCTCAAATGGTGTTCTCATAAACTATCTAGGGAAATACAATCTAGGTCACGCATTGGCAACATTAAGGGCTGTATGCCAGACTGAATTTCCCCCTCCAAATTATGTGATTAAGAACTTGGTGCAAGTTAGGAGATGCCACATCTCAGACAAGAGATGGCAACGTGTCACCTCTATGAAAGATAGCGGCTTCTCGTATATATCCCTACTAATGTGCTGTGATTCCTATTGCCAGGGCAGGCACAAGAAAAGAGAGAGAAATATAGCATAAAAAGGCTGTAACAAGCAATAGCTCAAAGAGGCTGAGCTCTGCCTGCTAACCAGTTTTATTAGCTCCCCTGATGACAACTGCAAGGGCCACTGAAAACATAATATTTACAGAATATAGTCTCCTTTGAACAGGTACAAGCATAACTCTGCACCTATCTTTGGCCTTTCTTGCAGCTACTCAAAATCTATGCGTAGATTTTTATATTACCCTTGCTGTAGATTTAGTGATGGTTGAAAAGTACTCAAAAATTATCATCAACTTGGTGGGGCTTTACAGAGGTGTCTAAAATCTTGTACTTTTTTTTTTTTGGTGTCTTGTATGCTAGAATTGGATGTTAGAACATAATTATTAAAGTTTCATAAGATTGAGAGGAGCTCCCAGTATGCTGATAGGCAGGATTAGAAATTAGAATAGTCTTACAAATTCAATAAACGGTCTGAAAAATGCAAGATACAATTTAGTAAGGAAAAATACAAATGTTTAAGTATAAATAATTCAACCACAAGGGTTATACAGAAAATGACCTGAATGTTATTAGACACTGGAAATAGACCATATCACGCTGTCATGAAAAAGGAGAAGTGGAAGTTTTGCCTTTTAGGCAGCTTTACTACTGTTTGTTTGCCCGTTCCTGTTAGCCTCTCAGAACTGCAAATATCTTTTGAATTAGGCACCTCCACAGCAGTCATCTTTTTAAAAATTCTGTGGCTTAGTTTCTTTATACCTGCAAATTAAGTCTCCTGTGAAGCACATTTTTTAAAACTTACATGATTTTACAGGATGTGGTTTCCATCTCTTACTATGGAGTAATTGAGTCCTTTACTGAATTCAGGTCTTGATGACACGCGCAGCAACTGTGCTGGTCCAACAAGCTGAGAGTCCCTGTTTTCCACCCCTGCTGTTCATCCCGACGCTCGGGCCACCCCTTTTGCTCTGTTGCGCTGGCAGAACCACCCGTGGGCTAGTAAGGAGCTGAATTGGGGAACTCATTCACCTGAAAAATCACATTGTAAAAACCCACGGCCAAACAAAAGATAAAGCCCATAACCAGAAGGCAGGAAAGACTTTGTGGAGATCATGGGGAACACCTAAGGCACAGTACCACCAAAGAGATTTACGGAGTCATAACGTCAAGGATGTCCACAAAAGGCAGCTTCACAATATTTACTTATTGGGGCATTCATCCTGGGCGTTATATATATCCAGTTATATCCTGAATTAATATTTTGTACTAACAAAGGTCAAAATGGGTTACAAAAACGTGGCTGATTAGGTAATATGTGACATAACACTACGGATAATTTTTTGCTACTTGGTCCATAGCAAGTGGCACTGCTCAGCAGTGAAAATCTCAAGAGTTGCATTTGGAGTCACTGCTGACAGCTTGAGAAATAACAGGTGATGAAGAATGAATCAGCACCAACAGCTAACTGTTCATTCTCTGCGAAACAAACTGTCAAAAAAGCAAAGCTTGGCTTAGAAGTACAAGAATTAATTAGTTGGTGTCAGGAATAGAAGCAACAATCGTTAATGTGCCACCTGGGCATATTCACGTCCACTGATATCAGTGGATATTGCCGATGCCATCAGCAACAGAGAGCAGGACAAATTCAAGTCAGGAAAGTAAGAGTGACCTGGCTCAGCTTCTGAGTTTGTTTTCGAGGTAGATAAGTAGCAGAGTTATCTCCCTGGTGAATGACTCTGATCTGTTCCTCGTCAGCTAAACAAGCCAAAACAGAAGAAAACCAAAGCAACTCGCCACCTCCAAATGAAGTGGAGCGTGGGTGCCAGGTACGCTCGGCTGTTCGCTGCCGAGTGAATCCGTCAGCCCTAAACCTGCGCGTTCTGACAGCTGCTACTGCCACACGTGGGCAAGAGGATCAAAGAAAAAGCTATTGAGAACAACACAGGTAAAGTCTTCCGGAGTCCTCAACATCAAACACTTCTTTTATGTGAGAAGAACAATAAAAGCCCCTATGAAAAGTTGACAAATACTTCTGTAACACTAACGAGGAAGTATTCTTCTGTTAACACGGCTTAACTCTGATTCACAGACCATATCTTGTCCCACATAACTTTAGGTACTGGTATGTAAATTTTGAGTGTAGTCATCTTAAGGTCTTGTGTCATCATCAGAAAGTTACTTTGGGAGTAAGTAACTTTTCAGGGTTCAGCCTTCCTAAAGTCTGAGTTGCCTCTGGATGTAGCTCTCTTTCTGGCTTGGAGTCACGCAGTGGCTGGAGCTGCGGCTCTCTCAGTCACAGATGCTCTTGCCCGTTAGAGAATACCTCTGGCACAAAAGGCTTCTCAGCTTAGCTCCAAACAACTGCACCAGCTCCATTTTCCCTCAAGTCCCTCTCTGTCCCAGAGGTATAGCGATGGAGTGAAGGGATCGTAGCTAAAATGCATCGTGAGCTGAATACTCTCAGCTCAGACTCTGTGCCACCAGAGAAGCCTCTGGCCAGCACAAGAATGAAAACCTGCATTTGGTTAGGTCTCCAGCAGAGAGACCCTTAGTCCAGAAGATCAGTTTGGGGTATGATTGGAAGTGTGGTGCTTAACAGAGTACGTTTTGCTTCATCGACCTGAAGGGAGGATTGTTCATAAGCAACAAACAGATTAGCTCAATATTTGTACCAGCTAGAACACGTGAGAGATGCCAACTTGACATCTTTGGGGACTATCTGTAATTTTTTCTTTCTTTTTTTGTTTATTTTTCTTTTTTTTTTCTTTTTTTTCCCAGTTTGGCCATCAAGCATACACACACTCTTCTCAACCAACTTTCTCAGGACTTCCTTGCTAGCGGTCAGTCTTCAGTCACTGTTGAGATAATTGACAACAACAAATATTATTCTTGTCTGTGAAGCTATGTTTATTTTCTAGAACTCTTTCTTACATTGTGTATCCCTGCCTTAAAATTAATTTTGTATTTCACTCATTTTGAACTACGTTATATTTTTTTTAATAGTGAAATAATTTCCATTTTCCTGAGGAGTGAAACTGGAAATAGTGGAGCTTGATAGTCATTAATATTATACTCCAGAATCTGTTTATTTTTTCCCCCAGTTTCTTTGTAGAAATAGTCTAAGTGGTGGCGCACAAGAGAGAATTTTAGTAAATTACAGCAAAACAATTACAGAATGAGTTTAGTTTGCAAGCAGGTATTTTTACTGTTATTTTCTGGACTTCTTCATGCCAAATAAAATGTTTGGTTTCTTAATTATAGGTAATATGATAAAGACTGAAGAAACTAATGACTAGAACAAAAAATGTTTCATATTTTAACATTTAGATACAGACACAAATTGCATTCCTCCTCATACTACAAAAATTGCACTAAAACTGCTGTTACTTACAGTAGCTCTTAGTTCCATAAACATTATATCTTTAGAAAGAAAGTTCACTAAAGTGGCTTTAAGTCACTTAAAGCAAGATGGTTTCAACAGCACCGCTCAAGTCAAGCATGGCGAAATGTCCAGTGATGCGAACGACCTTTTAAAAGAAGCTGGTTTGCATTGATTTGATGAGCTCTGAATCTAAGGATGAGCTGAATGGAGTTCACAGAAGACTTTACAGAGATGTTTTTACTTTGAATGTTTGGTAGGAATGTGCTTAGGATGCATACAGAAAGACTAAGGGAGCTGTTGAGCTAAGGGGAAACTCAGGTGTCCTCCACTGGGATTCCAGATTTCTTTTGCTGAATATTGGGAACTGATCTTGGAAGCAAGGGCTTTCTCACACTTTTATTAGGTGGTCCAGATCTTTCTTGCTACAGTAAGGACTGTAAGGACTAATGTCTGAGAGGGCCGCTCTCCTGTCTAGCACAGCCAGCCACGTAGCAAAGAACGATTCAACTAAGTAAAGCCAACATTTCATTAAACCATCAAATGTAAAAGCATGAGGAACGGAGAAAAGAAGTCCGAAGTAAAATAAACCTGTACAAGCAGATAGCAGAGGACTATAGTGGAGGTGAAGAGAATATAGTCAGCCTTTACGAAACCTTGGTTAAACAAGATTGGGTCGAACAAGATAAAATGTGGGAGGAGAAGTATGCTGGTGTGATCTGTCTTATTGACATACTTGTATACAAATATCTTGACTAGCATGGGTAATTGTAGTAACTTAAATATTAAAAGTCCTAGCAAGAAAATACTACAAAACACTAGAATTAAGAACTCGCTTTTTAAATTTTGATAAAGAAAACAACAGGAGTCAGCAAGACTCCTGGTATTACAGGACATTAAAGAATAGCAATTAATGTGCAGGGCAAAAAGGCCTAGTATTTTGAGTGACGCAAATTATAGTTCTGTGCTTCCCACCAAGGGTCTGTAGGCAACAAGATTTCTCTTTCCGAATGTTAATTATTTCTTTAAAGAATGTGTGTCCACGATTAAACCAGGCTTGCCCTTCTACCTACTTTTTAGAGAAGAAACATCTCTTTCTATTGGTGTATGATAGGAATGAAGCTCCCTCCCCCTTTGCAGAAGATGGCACGATTCAGAAGAAGTTGTTTCAGAACATACTCAGTTTAATTACAGGATCAGTGAACACAGCAATGTTTTCTTGGCAACAGGTAGAAAAGCTGGCAGTTAATCAGTTTCTCTGGAGCAGTTTCTTGGCATTACACCGCTACATTAGAAACTTGGATTTAATTTCTTATTTTGTTTTTCTGTTCCCCTGCTTCATTTGCTCTTTATCAGTTTTTTTTCTAATGGTACATAAAAATAACATGCCGCATTCTTTGTTATGAAGAAAGAATTAACTCAGTTGCTTTTTGAATTTGTAAAGAGTGTTGGGATGTGGTAAGAATTCTGCATATATATATGCATTATCCGATAAGAAATAAGGTAGCTAAATGAAGATCATGAATGGTTTAGAAAGAGAGGAAACAGTTTAAAGGGATAAGTGTTGAATGTTAAACTTACATAATTGCCATTGCTGAACTTATATATTAAAATGTATTACATGCATAAGAAAAAAATCAGATATACAATATACTAGTACATGGGGCAAGGGAAAACCCTTAGGGTGGAAAGGCAGAGGACACCCGCCAATGGTACTCTTGACTTACGGCAGTGTTTAATCGCTGTTGCCCTACTGACTTACTGCCTGCCCCATAAAGTTCATTTCTATTGATCACTGCATCTACTGAGTTGAATTTAATACTTGGAAGCAGATATGATATAAGAGCAGTATTTTTCAGAGAAAATACATTGTGCTCCTTCCCTTGTCCCTTTGAGAACCTGAACAAAACAAACAACAGAAGTAACTGCTGACTGAAGAGAAGCTGTAAGCCCTGCATATACATATCTACGCTTGCCAGAAGAGCATAATTTTCCACATTTTACAATTCAGATTGCTAGTTTTCTATACTTTAACATAGTCTTACATAGAGAATATGAAGAATTAATTGACAATCTGCATTGGATTCCTGACAGAGCTATCTGAGCAAAGACAAGTCATAAAGAATGACGTGCTTAAGAGTAATTGAGAGAACTTTTAGGAAATAATTTGTATACCTGTCTAGCATTCAAAATTGTCTCACTTTTGCTATATTCTTACCTTTATTTTTATAATCTTTGCTATTAATGCTATCTGAAAATAGTTTTATCAATAATTCGTTTTTCATAAATAAAAAGTTGTATTTTTTGCTCAGATACATCGTTATTTTCATGTTTGTACAGCATATGGAAGCCATAAACAGATTCTTCTTAAGAGCATGCCATGCCAGCACTCTGGCCTTACAGTTCATTTTTGTAACTCTCTGTTCTATGCAAGCTCATTTCATCCAAAAGAAAAAAAACATTGGAAATAAACAGTTTATTTTCTGTCTTCTTTTCCACTTACTTATGCCGCTGTACAACAGTAATTCAATATGGCTCCCATTACTAATTCACATCACGTACATTATGACGTCTGGTAACAGTTTCTCATTCTACAGCTTCTAGTGTAGGATTGGAAGGAGTACCCAGATAAGATAACTTTTTCAAATTTTTTTTCCTTAGGATGTAGTTTTGCCCCAGTGCTGAAGTAAAATATTTAAATTCCTATTTCGAGGTCTGCAAATCAGAAAGTAGGGCAAGACTTTATTAGGTTAAGATGCTATGCTGTGTTTTGTGAATGCAGAGCTTTAGAGTTTGTTTGGGTTTTTTAATATATGAATTGATAAGCAGGCTTTCTGCACATCTGTGCACTTCCATAAAAACAAAACAAATTAAAATATTTTCGGAGGTAATGAGGAACAGGACAGTTAACAATCGAATAGTACAGCTTCTGAAAAACTTTAAACTTCTCCTCTAAATACTCACCACAGCAGTAGCCTAAAATTTTAGTTTAAATTTTGCACGATGTTATGAAGTGTTTATAAGATTTTGCAGTGTTTTTCACCAAGTCTGGAAATAATATATTAAAGTTTTTTTTCCAGAAGTGTTGTTGATGTATGTCTAGCTCTCCCTTAAGTGGCTTGAGCTTCTCTCTAATAAATAATGTTCGAGTAAGCCTACTCCTGTATAAAGCCTTTTTTTATAAGACAGGGATGACTTAGATCTCTACCCATCCATGCCAGATCTTCTGCACAACTTTTGTATTCTGTACTCAGTTAGAAAAACAGTCAATAGAACAAGAGGATGTTTTACTCTTTCTGCAGAGACACCTTCAGTCTGGAGAAAGATTCTGTTTATCTGATAACGTACATAACAAATATTAAAGTCAATGCTCAGTACCCCTATGTCTTCAAACAGTTTACTGAATCAGGTTGGTATTACTTAAACTCGTTTCCTGAACTGGGCTACTAAATTATACAAGTCCTTGGAAGAAAGACTCAGATTCAGCTACTCACTAGCTCAAGTATGTCACTATATCATGCCTCAAAAAAGGGCTGTACTGAACCTTTAAGATATTTTTTTAAATTTGTAAATATCTAAATACAGTATCTAAAGTTGATTTCAAAGGATTTTTATATTTCTGAGAAACAAACTAGAATGGTACTTCACTGGTTTTAGTTCTTTTTTGAGAACTTATTCTTTTGAGTGCTCAAAGAAGCATTTTCTATTTAATACTACTTTTAGTAGTAGTATTCTCGAATTCGTCAGCTTTGGAAATAATATTAAAGATGTGTCTTGATTTGATCTTTTCATCTTGTTTCTTCTTTTCCTCTTGACTGCATTCTTATAGTATGGCTTATATAATGATGAGAGTAACGCCTGGTGATTTTGACTCACTTCTGATGATAAATATGAGAGTAACCACTAGTGATTTTGACTCACTTCTGATTTCCTTTCAGGGCTTTCTGCTTTTATTTTCAGGCTTAATCACTGCTATTGTAAAAATATTTGTTGTCTTCATAAAAGTTCCCAAGTGATTTTGACTGCTCATGGCTTGGACGGGTGTACTCTTCGCTGGGTAAAAAACTGGCTGGGTGGTCAGGCCCCAAGTGTGGTGGTGAATGGAGCCAAATCCGGTTGGCAGCCGGTCACCAGTGGTGTTCCCCAGGGCTCAGTATTGGGGCTGGTTCTGTTCAATATCTTTATCAATGATCTGGATGAGGGGATCGAGTGCACCCTCAGCCAGTTTGCAGATGATAGCAAGGTGGGTGGGAGTGTCGATCTGCTGGAGGGCAGGGAGGCCCTGCAGAGGGACCTGGCCAGGCTGGGTCGATGGGCACAGGCCACTGTGTGAGAGGCAACAAGGCTCAGGGCCGGGTCCTGCCCTTGGGGCACAACAACCCCAGGCAACGCTGCAGGCGTGGGGAGGAGCGGCTGGGAGCTGCCCGGCGGGAAAGGACCTGGGGTGGTGGGCGACAGCGGCTGAACATGAGCCAGCAGTGTGCCCAGGTGGCCAAGAGGGCCAATGGCATCCTGGCTTGTATCAGGAATGGTGTGGCCAGCAGGAGCAGGGCAGGGATCGTCCCCCTGTGCTGGGCACTGGTGAGGCCGCCCCTCGAATCCTGTGCTCAGCGCTGGGCCCCTCACCCCCAGAAGGAGATGGAGGGGCTGGAGCGTGGGCAGAGCAGGGCAGCGAGGCTGGGGAAGGGGCTGGAGCACAAGGGTGGGGAGGGGCGGCTGGGGGAGCTGGGGGTGCTCAGCCTGGAGAAGAGGAGGCTGAGGGGAGCCCTCATCGCTCTCTGCAACTGCCTGAAAGGAGGCTGGAGCCGGGGGGGGTCGGTCTCTTCTCCCCAGGAACAAGCGATGGGACGAGAGGGAACGGCCTCAAGCTGCGCCAGGGCAGGGTTAGGTTGGGGATTGGGAAAAACTCCTTCCCCAAAGGGCTGTCAGGGCCTGGCACAGGCTGCCCAGGGCAGGGGCTGAGTCCCCATCCCTGGGGGGATTTAAAAGCCGGGGAGATGTGGTGCTGAGGGACATGGGTTAGTGGTGGCCTTGGCAGTGCTGGGTTAACGGTTGGACCTGATGATCCTAAGGGTCTTTTCCAACCTAAATGATTCTGTGATTCTACGACTATGACTTGGGTGGGTCCTCTTACACATATATATATAATGGGCCCATATATACACATTGTTTAATTAACTGCCAGTTAAGTACAAACCTCCTTATTTTTTCCAAATATTAAATATACTTTTATCCTGTCATACTGTGCCACACTTAAAATATTGTTTGAGGAATTTACTCGATCTTTATTTAGATGTGCTAATCCTGGTAGAAGACGCAAAAATATTTTTGGTAGCTAAACTGAATAGGTTCATATTTGTTCTACTTTTGCTAGATTTAGTATCTACATTTGGTGCATGAATATAAAATCTTTCTTGAAGTGCCCAGGATCTTCATGTTCCCAGATTTGAAGTACTTAGCAGAATCCAGTCTTATCTCAGCAATTTTCTGTACTACAGTGACTATTCTGTTTTGATTTTCAAGTCTTAAGAAATAGTTCATTTTTTCTTTTTAGGGTCTTCAATTTATTTATTTCTTAACAGAACACTTTTTTAATCACATGGCATTTACTATGACTTCTTAGTAGAGTGTATGATTCTTTTGCAGGGGTTATAAGCCATTTGCAGAGTAGAGGCTTACTATTAGTCTGAATATCTCACAATTTTCCGATATTAAATGTGAGGAAAAAAGCCTTTTCTGAACTGGAGTCATGGGAATTTATAGCTTACTTTTGAGGCATGTAGTGTAGAAAGCAACTGAATTTGTTTCCAATTTTTCACATAGATACTTTTCAGTCTGATTTATCTTTTTGATAATCTTTTTCATATTTTGTTTTCTTTTAACTGAGTTGTATTACTGCCATTTACAATATCAACCCATGTCAGAGTGAGAAATAGAGGACAGAAAGGAAAAATAAGAATAAACAACTTATAGTCTTAATAATTCTTAATCAGCTACTGCTTTTGATACTTTAAACATGGTGATAATTAATGTGGAAAGCTCTGGAAGCCTTAGTAAGCTAGCTTGATCATCTGAAGAATGCCAGTACTTATTAGGGAAAGTTCATGATTCATACTCAAGGATTAAGCCAAGAGAATCTTGTGACCTAAGCAGCCTGGCTCTCCAGTGGTAAAAATGGGATTTTCTTATCTTCAGAAAAATAATAATTGAGACAGAGAGCAGGGATGGAAGCAGACAGTATACATTTGATTTAAGAGCTAGCAATGCTCGGTCTGTAGGGAAATTGCTGTTTTGGCAAATTGTTGGTATCGTGATAGAAATGTAAAGTTAAACTACAGTATATGAAGTGTTCCGCAGAGATGAATCAGAGCATGCCGAGAAACAGTAAAGATGAGACTTGTAACATGAAACGTTAGGTCTTTTATCTTCAATCTCTGAGTTATTCTTAAGAAATTTTTAGTCATTTGCCTGATAGTCAGGCAATTGCTCTTCCCTGGGTATTAATCACTTAAAACCAAACACATGAACATGTGTCACATCATGGTAGGTAGTCAGTGCTAGAAGACTGGATGAAAGATTTGGAGTGATGACATGAAATCTAATCCTGTTTCTAATAGGAAACATTGACTTGACAGAGTCAGTCAGCTTCAATACTTCAATTTCTCCATTTCTACAACTGGGATAATAATTTAACTTTTATTTGTTTAGAATCTTGAAAAAAAGGCCTTTGAAATATGAACAATAAAGGACCCAATGTGTAAGGGAGCATTATGAACCAACTCCCTGACTGAGAAAGTCACATAAGCACATGCTTATCCTTTTGCAAAGCTCATTGACATAAACAATCTTGGTTATATTTAGATATACATTTAGGTGCCTTGCCACCTCTATCCGTCTCTCTTCATCCTTATTTTAGTGCTCTATCTTACTATATATCACAAATTGGAAGGGAAAATGAAAATAAGATACAAAAGCTCTAACCATCATCGCTTTTTAATTGGAATCTGCATTCACAAGCATGAGAAAAGTACAATACTACTGGTTCAGTGTAACTCCTGTCTTTTTGTGTTGCTTTCATTTCCCTTCAAGAATGGATGAATAGAATCATAGAATCATAGAATTGTTAAGGTTGGAAAAGACCCTTAGGATCATCAGGTCCAGCCATTAACCTACCACCACCAAGTCCGCCACTAAACCATGTCCTCAAGCACCACATCTCCCGGCTTTTAAATCCCCCCAGGGATGGGGACTCAACCCCTGCCCTGGGCAGCCTGTGCCAGGGCCTGACCACTCTTTCAGTAAAGAAGTTTTTCCTAATATCCCACCTAACCCTGCTCTGGCGCAGCTTGAGGCCGTTCCCTCTCGTCCCATCGCTTGTTCCTGGGGAGAAGAGACCGACCCCCCCGGCTCCAGCCTCCTTTCAGGCAGTTGTAGAGAGCAATAAGGTCTCCCCTCAGCCTCCTCTTCTCCAAACTAAACAACCCCAGCTCCCTCAGCCGCTCCTCGTAAGACTTGTTCTCTAGACCCTTCACCAACCTCGTTGCCCTTCTCTGGCCACGCTCCAGCACCTCGATGTCCTTCTTGAATTGAGGGGCCCAAAACTGGACACCGTATTCGAGGTGCGGCCTCACCAGTGCCCAGCACAGGGGAATATCAGCAGGCAAAAATGTAATCATTGTATAAAACTGATGATCCTGTTGGTTTCTTTAAAAACCATGCAAATTCCTTAGCATTCACAATGTAGAGATCTCTGGCACGGAGAGAAGTTTCAGTGGCAGCTTTTGTGGGAACTGCATAGGTAGGGTAGCAGCAAACTCCTTTCCGTGCAATCTTTTGTACTGGCTGTTGTATTGTACAAATCAATTCTAAGGGAACGATGCTGTAAGGGACGTACGCAGGCACGCTACTCACTTTAATACATCAGTGGTTTGGTTTGAGTTCTGTGGAGGAAATCATACATTTAAAGCTTCTTGCAAGGAGCTGATTTGTAGGGAAAAATTTACCATCATCACGCTCCTGTGCTCAGTTGCAACATCTCAAATTCATGTTTATTCATACCTTCCTTTGCAATCCTGTTGAGTTGCAGTTGAAATAAAACAAATTATACAATGAAAAAGTATAAGCCATAGCAGTACATAAAGCGAATTCCATCAGTGCTGCCAGAATCTTTGCTCAAATAACAGAGTAGTCTAAAATCTTTTGTAAAACATTTTGGTGCATTTAAATTTTAACTTGCTTTTGTGATGTTTGGAGAAAAAGTAGACAAATTGCATTAAGGAAGTCAATTTCTATAAAATAATACTTTAGACAATACAAGGTCTATACAATAATACTTTCGTTTCAGAAATTGCAGTCTACATCTTTCAAGATTTTTCTTAACTTTCACTAGTGCACCAGGCCTTGGCAAGAAGTAGAAGCAGACCTGTAGAGACCCATCCTGGACCCTCCTTTTGTCCCCCTTAGTGAAAAAAAAAGATGGGAAAATGCTCTATCAGGACAGCAGTAGTTTTCTGTAATACGAATCTGAAATGACAGGATGGCTATTGTACCTGGAAACACTGTGCAGCAGCCCTTGCCCAGCAGCGCTGTTCCTATTTTTACAAATATTGCCACCTTTATTAGCAGTCAGGAATTTTCATTTCTTCTCATTATAATCACAAAAAAAACTGAAAAGCGAGATTTAGGATAGCAACAGCTTTCTTTCTCTTTTATGTTTATAATGAACACTTTTTTATATAACACATTGTTATTGTAGTTTCAGAGAGAAGACTTTTAAAAGCAAAAAAGACAATTAGATCCCAAACTACATGGAAATCATGATGACTAACCTGCCTAGCTCCATTTGCATCTGCGACATAACCGAAATTTTGTTAAGCAGGGTTGTTAAATGTTATTTACTACATTTGACAAATGGCAAAATACATATATATATTATAAACATAGAAGACCTATTATTCTACAACCTCTTTCACCTGCCAGGACAAGACAACCTTCTATTGTGGCAAAAATGAGGACCCAAAGCCATAACATCAGGAATAATAATATCAGGAATAATAATATCAGGAATAGCGTGGCCAGCAGGACCAGGGAGGTGATGGTGCCCCTGTATTCGGCACTGGTGAGGCCGCACCTCGAATACTGTGTTCAGTTTTGGGCCCCTCAATTCAGGAAGGACATCGAGGTGCTGGAGCGTGGCCAGAGAAGGGCAACGAGGTTGGTGAAGGGTCTAGAGCACAAGTCTTATGAGGAGCGGCTGAGGGAGCTGGGGTTGTTTAGTTTGGAGAAGAGGAGGCTGAGGGGAGACCTTATTGCCCTCTACAACTGCCTGAAAGGAGGCTGTAGAGAGGTGGGGGTCGGTCTCTTCACCCCAGTAACAAGTGATAGGACGAGAGGAAATGGCCTCAAGCTGCGCCAGGGTAAGTTTAGGTGGGATATTAGGAAAAACTTCTTCACTGAAAGAGTGGTCAGGCACTGGAACAGGTTGCCCAGGGAAGTGGTTGAGTCCCCATCCCTGGAGGTATTTAAAAGACGGGTAGATGCAGTACTTGAGGACATGGGTTAGTGGTGGTCTTGGCAGCGGTAGGTTAACGGTTGGACCTGATGATCCTAAGGGTCTTTTCCAACCTTAACAATTCTATGATTCTATGATTCTATGATTCTAACATATTTTTAGGTAAATGCTATTAAGAAACTATCAACAATTTAAATGATAGGTTTAAAGTGATAGTTCCTGTTGTTAAACTTGTCCTTCTTTCTGTGTAGTGATTATTTCATGTAGAAATTGAAAATTGGTAGGTCCTTAGATATTGTTTTTTAATGTACATGTTTTAAAAGTATTCTCCAGCTGAACTTGTAATTCCGACTTCCCTGATTCTTGTTCTGAATTAACATTTAACATTAACAGCTTCCAATCTATAATTGTGTTGAAGTTGTTAGCTTTCAGTCCATATTTTATTATTTGCTGTTGGGATATTATATTGAAAAATGCATTTAAAGTGTTATACTAAAAAGACTCCGTTTTTGAAATGTCACTTCTAATTACTTGTACTTTGTTCTCGCATACAACTTGTTGCTGAGTGTGGCATAGATGTAGTTTTCTCACATACTGAAATGAAAGCGGACATTCAAACACCTTTGAGAACATGAAGAGCTTTGCTAAGTGTAAGCAGGCGCTGGGTAGCTCCCTTGCCCAGCCCTGCCAGGGTTTGCTGGTTCTGAGCTGCAGAACCAGTCATGGGATTCATTTCAGCAAGCAAGAAAAAGGACTGTTGAAGTGGTACGAACCATGCAATGTTTGCAACTGGGGACCAGTGCGTTCCAGTTAGTAACCTTCTTTTTTCTTTATGCCATATATCGTAAAAGATTTGACCCCATACTCCAGCATGGGTGATGGCTGACAGCCGCCTAAACATGAGCCAGCAGTGTGCCCAGGTGGCCAAGAGGGCCAATGGCATCCTGGCTTGTATCAGGAATAGCGTGGCCAGCAGGAGCAGGGAGGTGATGGTGCCCCTGTATTCAGCACTGGTGAGGCCGCCTCTCGAATCCTGTGCTCAGCGTTGGGCCCCTCAATTCAAGAAGGAGATGGAGGGGCTGGAGCGTGGCCAGAGAAGGGCAACGAGGTTGGTGAAGGGTCTAGAGAAGAAGTCTTACGAGGAGCAGCTGAGGGAGCTGGGGGTGTTTAGTTTGGAGAAGAGGAGGCTGAGGGGAGACCTTATTGCTCTCTGCAACTGCCTGAAAGGAGGCTGTAGCGAGGTGGGGGTCGGTCTCTTCTCCCCAGGAACAAGCGATAGGACGAGAGGGAACGGCCTCAAGCTGCGCCAGGGCAGGGTTAGGTTGGATATTAGGAAAAACTTCTTTACTGAAAGAGTGGTCAGGGCCTGGCACAGGCTGCCCAGGGCAGGGGTTGAGTCCCCATCCCTGGAGGGATTTAAAAGCCGGGTAGATGTGGTGCTTGGGGACATGGTTTAGTGGCGGACTTGGCAGTGCTGGGTTAACAGTTGGACTTGATGATCTTAAGGGTCTTTTCCAACCTTAACAATTCTATGATTCTATGATCTATCCAGTCACCTGCCCCTTGAGAGAGTCCATTCTTTCTATTAGTTTTTGAAAAGCCTACGATGTGCTAGCACAGTTAAATTGCGGTGAGAAAAACGTGACGAAAATGCATCTCTGCCAATCCCTACCAATCTCTTACTTACTGTTTTCTGGAGGAAATGAATATTTTAGCTACCGACCAGAAATAGCTGTTGAAGGAAAAAACAGCAAGGAAATTTCACTTGGTGAACAGGAAGAATGTATAAATGTAACATATTTTAAAGTGACAGTTGTAAGAAAACAAAAAGCATTTTTCGTTTCAAATGTATAATTGATGCAAATACTCTTATGCTTGTAACCTGTATTTACATTTTGGTCCATCTCCGATTTCTTCATGCTAGAAACGATGCCATTGCACTAAATGTGAGCAAAAAAGAAGGCTTCTTTTAAGAAAAATGCAATTTTCTTAGTACTATAAATGATAGCATTGCTATGATTAGCTAAAGATGCCTCATTTATTAGCATTTATTCCTGTAATCAATATAAGAGAGGACATCTGCTCCAGAGAAAAGTGGGTCCTATAACATTTGTGAAGATTAAATAGTCTTTCAAAAATCTATAAGTTTGTATTGGAAAAATATTTGATACACATTTTATTCTCATATCAAAGTTATACCCAGTGTGAATATCTAAAACTCATATACATAATCTTGACATTTGTATGGACATAAATTATCTCAGTTTTCACATAGCTTTGAATAACAGACTAGAATATTTTACCCATAAGAGCAATAAGCAAAACAAGGATTATGACAAAATTTAGATCTTTTAATCCCCATAAATACTGTAAAACATTAGCAAAATATATTTATATTTATTTTCTGCTGAGTAAAAAGAATTAAAAAGTCCTCCATTCTACACGGCATTGTATCCATTGTATCCTCCTGTATGGAGTCCCGTCAATTTAATTATGTTCACTGCAGATTACAGATCTACTTGCAGAACCACAGTTTGCACAGGGTAGAATAATATATTTATATACCATAAATAAAAACTCTTTCTACAATGTTATACAAATTGAGGATTTAGATTTTGGAGAGCAAGCCAAAGCCACCTCTATACTTACAGCAAGATTTTGACTCTGTGTAGTGAATACCAACCATGGGTATGGAAATTAATGAACGTAGGTTTACAGATTAGGAATAATGCCAAATAAGATTAAACTATTTTAAATATTAGATGTAAGGAACAGAGTTATAAAATTATTCACATATTTCTATCACCTGAAACAGGAAAACAGTTTACTTGGCTTTATTTAAAGTAAATATAATTTAAATTTTTGCTGTGACATGGATTGTCTGCATGCAAAATTTCTCACAGTAAAAGACTGACTGAAAGACAAACTCTGGAAGATTGACAAGAAAGAGCTCTATAAAAATGCAATAAAAGCCAAGTTTATAACTTTTTTATATAGCTTCAAAGAGAAATTAAGTTTATCAATGGTGAAGGTCCTCAAGCAAGGAAAACTGGTTTTGTTTCCAAAAGGAAAGTAAAATGAAGGCATAATATAATATTTAGGAATATTTACGTACCCACAAGTACCTAAATGTAATACCTCTAATTTATTTTTTCAGCATTCAGGTTCAATTCTCAAGATTTAATATCTGAAGATGTGAGGTTCAACATACGTTAGTGTAATATACCCATGTGTGTTTTCAATTATCTACTTACCGTCAGCACAAACTATATTTTCAAATAATATTTTTTTTGCTTCGGATTTTGCATGCCTCTATTTTTGAAATGTATTTTCAAATATTTTGAACACTGACAACTCCTTTCTGATGTGACCTGCAAATGGAAACTGCCCCAGAAGCAGATTCCTGTTACACTCCAGAGGAAAAGCGAGTGAAGACGTCAGAGTGGGGAAGAGAGAAGTTCAATGGAAGACGCTTTCGGCCAAATGTTTCTTATACAAACATAATCTTTTTCAAAATGGTTTGTAAGTAGAATATGAAACCCATTGGTATACAAACCTAAAAGTTATATATTGGAATAGTTATCTTAAGTCACTTTATTCCATGCCTTTTTATGAGTAATGCCACTATCCGTAACTCAAAATTATAAAGGATTTCTTCATAATAGGAATAGGGGGGGAACAACTCACTGTTATTAATACCTGGAATATAGAGATTATTTTAAAAACAACGCTGCCTTGTGCTGAGTTTTTAATTTACAGTGTTTATTTTGACAACCTTTAACAATTTCATGTAAGTAACCAAAACTCAGTCTTTATCAACATTTGAGGAATGTGGCGTATGGACTCTGTAAATTCCACCAGTGCCCTTAAATTCCACCAAGAGAGCGGGGTCCCAGAGTGCTCTGCAGATACCCAGCAGCTAGCTTGTATCAGAGACTAACAATGGGCTAAATCTTTCCTAAATCTAAGCAACTTGGGCACTTCTGTCAGCACAGAAGTAGTTTAGTTGAAAAATCTCATTGTAATGTGTCTTAATGAGGAGATAACTTTTTTCCCCAACTACAAGTCATTTTTCAGATATGGTTCTAATCCAAGTTTACATATCTCTGACATAAGGCTGAAATGAATTTTTCAGCTTGGAGCAAACTTCATTGCTAACTAAATCAAACCTTCCTACAAACAGAACGGATAGCAGAAACACTAATAATACAGCCATAACTATGTCACTAAAAGCTGACAGAGATATAACAATGATACTTTAAATCATACGGTTATTTAAAAGACTGTTATTTTCAGAGTATAATATTTTTGCAGTGAAAAAAAATGTAAAGTCTCTCCAGGAAATTGTTATAATGCTGATTTTCTTTAAAATGTGAGAGAGATTTCTGCAGTATTTATGTACTCCTATAAATGATTAATGGCGTCAGTGCTGTCTTTTTTATTAGCATGTCTTTCCTATGGTATTTATGACATTAGAGGATTAATAGTACTGGCTGCAGTCAAATCTAGTGTAGAGAGGCACTATGCAGGCTTCTCCCACGTAGTTTAACGAGACCATTGCATTTTAGGACAGATTCTTAGCCTAACGACAGAGTTTGCTCAGATTAACACATACAAAGTGGCTAAGCAGGTTAGAAGTCTAATGCCAAATGGAGTAAAAAATCTCATTTGGCACTTATCTGCATTTTCCTCAGGCAAAAGCCTCTGTAAATGTAGGTGGTAGCTAAACGACCGTATTTTGCCTACTGTTGGTGATGCTGGTGGGGATGGAAAAGACGCTGCTCCAGCACTAAGCATCCTACATCCCACACAGACCTTGGACACACAAAAAAGAAAGATTTCTCCAGTAAATCCTTCATAGATTTCATATTGTAATTCATCCATGCTGGTAAAGACTTGGGGAATTCTGATAGAATTGAGTATGTGTAAGTATTTCTTTTGGTGAATAAGTGGTTATCACAATTGAATCAAGGCAGTGAAGGTTTTGCCAGGTAACTTCAACCCAAGTATTAAAAGATCTTTTTAATGCCAAACAGCAGCAGACTGTAACCAAGTAGTTTTCTGTCACTAGCCATTAGTGATTTATTTACATCATTGTTTACGGTGGCTGGATTGAAAATGTGCTTTTTTACATTATTCACTATAGTCAAGTAGTCGCTTTAAGGATAAACCTTATGCTACAGAGAAAAATCCATGCTTGGGTGGGGGGTAAGAGTAATGTTCTTAATGGGCATGTATGAAGAGTGTAAATATTCACTGAAAACATATATTTGTATAATTGAAACATGGACTCAAGTGTTTGCTGTCCACAGTATGAAATAATGCCTACGAGTAATACTCCTGAATGTAAGTTTTAAGGAGAAAGTAGAGTTGTCCTAGGTGATCTCTGGATTATGCTAGCCACTTCACAACGTGCTGCAGCTCGAAGCAAGTACCTGCAATGTGTCTCTGGGTTAACATGTCACGATATCGCTTTATTCCGTCCAGCTACTGCAATAATGTAAAAATAATTTCCTAGTTATCAGGCAATGTGCCATTTTATAATGAAGAAAGTTCTTAAGAGTCTATTAACAGTCTAATTTCTGCATAATGTTCCAGCCCCCCCCGACAATGATCAATATATATATTGAGAGAGATATAGATATATAGAGATATATATATCAGGATATACAGCTACGCTACACTTTGCCCTCATGCAAAACGCCTGGTTAGAGTGGCAACTCCTGATGCAGCAAAGGAACCTATTTAAGACGCTGAATTAAACATACGACTTCTGGTTAATTTGTTGTGTCCTCTTCTCCTAAACCAACAGGAGTATTCCAGAAGAATGAGTATGAAGAACTTGCCAGTAGTAATACCTAGAAGGTCATCATCCTCATTTATTCAATGTGTTAATCCAGCTATCAGAGTCTATGTTCCAGAGAGAGCCTCCTCCAGGACAGGCGCGAGCCGTTTTTATCAAACAGCATTTACAGCCTCCAACGTTTAATCACTGTGCATTTAATGAGAGAGGGAACCTTGCTTGTTCAGCACAGTTGTACAATTTGGGATTTTTGTTTTATGAATGTAGCAAAAACTTTTCCTGTTGGTAAATAACGTGGCATGAAAAGGTTAGCATGGATATTTCCTTCATTTCCGTACTAGTTTCTCACACTTTAGTTACTAATACTCCAGATTCCACATGAATCTTGGCCAAAATCTCTCCAGTTTCACGTTGTTTCCTGTCATTAGTACTAACTTTCTGCTGTGTTGAAACGAAACCATAAATCAGCTCAGGCATACTTAAATGTATTAAAGGGAATTTGGTCTGGGTTTCTAGTTGATTTAAAAGCAAAACCTATTGAAATCAAGACTCTTTTCCATAGATTGAGATTCCTTTTTGAGTATTTCACACCGATCTATGCGATGCTCATAATTTACATAAGTGATTTTTAGGGTAAAATACAGAAATAGGGACTCAGAACAAAGTGTTCCATCACAAACAAAATGGTCTCTTACAAACGCCGTTGTTTGAAGACAGGTTAAACTTACGGTTGTGCAGATCAGTTTTGGATTTCAAAACGGGTCTATGCCTAGTAGAGATGTCAGGTGATAGACACACCTAGTTCTGCGTTCTGTGATTTTCAGTAGGGCTTCTCTAAATAAGGAAATCCAACAGTTTCATTACAGCCTTACACTACGAGGGTTTTTACAACATCATGTTTAATGCACACCCTTTTACTCTAGAAAGTTTTATCAATATGACTATAACGACAGAAAAACATTGCAGCCAGTAATTTTAAGTAGACAATTACTAAGTAAAACTGTTTTGTCATTTAGACTTGATCTTTGATCATGTTAGTTCTTTGCAAGTCAACCATCTAGTTGCTTTATTTTTTATGTGATATTAGCCTTGTCTAGTACAATTAAGAATGTGTGTATAGGCTGAAATGATTTACGCATGATAAACGCATGATTTTTTTTCTATAGTCATGCTTAATTTTATTGTGTCATTTAGAGTGTCTGTAGGTTGCATAAATAGATTTGGGTGGTTTATGAAGTGGTGTCATGAATAGAATAGGCAGCCACAATGAGCCAGTATTAGAATAGTCCTTTTGTCAGTATTTCTTCTCATCTTGAAAGTAAGAAAAATAATGCGCTGGCTTTTCGTTTCTTAATTTCTGAGTGACTTTAAGAAGAATTAATCCCTCCTTACGCTGGGTATCTTAAAACTTAGGCACCGTGATGAACAAGAACACTGAGGAGTACCCTGTTATCAGGGAAGAGAAATGGCTACTGCCAGTTATTCGTCCTCTCCTATGATAAGCATCTAAGATAGGTAGAACTCAACGAAGAATTTGCTGAGTTTTGAAAGACTCTACCCTGAATCTGGATTTATTCTACAAAACCAGACTGCCATCTTTAGGGGGGTTATGCTGTTAAGTCCCACTACAGCCATGAAAAGGTGGATTTTATAGAAAGGGGTATTTTCCTTTGCATCTACTAAAGCAAACCGTGTGTGTATATATAGTTATATCGTTATATATATACACATAGATAATAGTTAGGTCTTGCTCCTTAAATGATTATTTATTGCAGTGAGACGGAACCAGGTACAATACATTACCGTATTCTGAACTGTTTGTTCATTATTTTCATCACTTTTTAATTTAGACCTCGGCTAAGAACAATCAATATGGCTGTAAATCTGAAAGTCAAGTAGAAATAGATATTGCAGCTATAGGAGTACAGATAAGGTACTTCCCATATTATAAAAAATTATTTAATACGGATTTGTTAAATTTGTAAAATTTGTTACTTCAATAAGGACTAAATTAGTCATTCTGTGTAGGAATTCTTTCTAATACTCTACTTAGTTTATACTTTTCTGTAGAGAACTTATCATTCAGCTCTACAGTACTTTTTTTTTTCCATAGATGAGGACTATATTTCAATTCCATTCATCTTTACATTCCATTTGCTGCTTTACTAGGATTAACAAAGCGTTCCAAGTATTTTAACAGGAAAGTAATACATTCACAAAAATTCTCATTAAAGTCTTTATCTTCCAGTTACAAAAGACTGCACTTTTTAATGATTAAAAACTGCATACCGAAGCAGCACATACTTAGAGAATGATTCTGATAGTACCTTTGTTGCATTGATTTGGGAAGATCCCCTTCTTTGCTACCACATTCTTGTGTCTTGGAGCTTTATTACTCCAGTAATAAATATTGAATTCTAATGCCAGGATATGCTATGTGGCCATCAATGCCTGCCTAACTAACACAGCTCTCTTACTATTAAAACAATCCCAATATGGAAAAGTTCAGTTTTAAATCGAGAGGATCAGGTTATATTTGGGTTTGTATAAAGTGAATAAGGTTACAGGCACAACTAAATAGCACCTTTCCAACAAAGGTTTATTGCCTTGCTAAATTTATGTCTCTCAATCTCATGAAAATTTGGGACGATTCTTAATTCATACTATATATATATTTTTAATTCAGAAAGGAACTCGATGTAATTACTATCAGTACTTGAATACATTCTGTAAAGAGCAGAGTAGGTGCATTACCTGTTTAAGCCGAGATAAACACTAGAGCTCATTAAGGTGAATTCCTGGTGCAGTACCTCTGAGCCATTACTTCACAAGTTTCTCCACCTCTAGCACTTGGCAACAGAAATCCAAATAAACAGAATTCCCTACAAAACGTTATGAAATTAGGTGTTGCAGAATCAGGGCATGTTCCCAAGACGGGTCCTCCTGGAGAAATACTGCTGCCCTGGTGTTTTAAATGAAGGGGTCCCTGACGTGCCTTTGTAGATAACTTCTGCAGTAATGCGTGAGTAGAAGAGAGAGATGATTTCTCAAAAGTGGTATCTACAGTGATATGTCACACACATTCAGATCTTCATTTTGAGCGATTCTCAATTCTGAAGCAAAGCTTTTATTAACTTAATCGTGCAGTCAGGCCTCTGATGTTGCAGTTTCTAACACATTTCAAGTTACCATTGTATTGACAAAATACAAATACGGCCGATAGCTTTGGGAGATGCACGCACACATTGCAAATTAAATGAACTGTTAGAACAACATGAATATTATTCATGCCTGAAGAACACTGGGTACTCTCAGAGAACTTAGAAATGAAGAAATGCAGTTCTTAATTGTTGTTATTCTCCATGCACTTTCATTCTCCATAAATTTGCGATGATTTATGAACGTACACCACTGTTTGCTTCTATACGCATACGCTTTCTTTCGCTCGCCTCCCTGACAAGTTGCCAGAGCTTTGTTTTTCAAAAATTAAGGTTTCAAAAAGTTTTGTGAAGTACTGGGATGGCAGGTGTGTGAAAAGCGGCAAGAATCTGAAATCAGAATTTGAAATGTTCATCCATTGTAGAGAAAATAATTTTTATGGTAATTTGGGCATGCACATATATGGGTAATTAGGAATCTTTTGGACACTAAACACATCTTGCAATATTCAATACAATGCCCTGTACTATGAAATTTTACAAATTCTGTTGTACATTGAGATGCGATGTAACTTGGCATTATGCAAATCCCTACTGGTATTTTGCTATTGTTGCACGTCTTTTCTGCTAGTGTGACAGAATCCAAAAAACAAAAGGAAGAGCTGACTATAGAAGAATTACGCATTTGACTGCATATAGAAATAAAGTAACGTGTGAAAGCAAATTTTTACATGTATTTATACATTTACAGATAAAATAGTTCTGATTTGTCTTCATTCATGTATTTAATTTCATAATTTTAAAAGATGCAGATGGAGTAGGAACAGTT
This sequence comes from Theristicus caerulescens, assembly GCA_020745775.1. NCBI lineage: Eukaryota > Metazoa > Chordata > Aves > Pelecaniformes > Threskiornithidae > Theristicus > Theristicus caerulescens. The sequence goes on from CM036562.1 coordinate 98,382,696, forward strand.
ACAGAATTTCCATTTTGCCAGCGGGTTTCTTGTGCAAGAGCGTTTGCCTGAAAAACACAGAGCCATTTCAGCCAGTCAGTCATTCCTCTCCCCCGCCCCAAGTTTCTGTGGTCACCTTCACCAATGGAAATCCCAAGCTCATTATTGCTACTGGAACTGGCAGGTATTATAAAAATACTAGATCCGACAACAAAATGAAAATGAGACAACAGCATGCATTGTTAATGCATTAATGCATTTAATGCCTTAACAACAGTTAAATGCATTAAAATCATTACGTATATAACCTTTCAGAATTATATCAAATATTAAAGGGAGGCAAATACAAGACTGCTTTAGCCTTTTTTTTAAAAAAAAAAGTCCTATTTCTGAATATTTTGCTATTCATTCTGTATTAGTAGTGAACTTACATTCTTGTGTAAAAAGACTTGGATGTAACTGTACAATTTAGATTTGGTAAGATCAGTGAACCTGCCTCTAATATGCCTCAAATATTTTAAAAGACTGAACTTTGTTTTAAAATAAACAACAATAACTACAAACCATGCCAGCATTGGGAAAAGGGTATATAAATTCTTAGGTAAGGAAAAGATTTTAACAAACATTCACTAACTATATTATTTTTAGAAAAAGGCAACTTAGTTTTAAATAAATCCTGCATTCAAACATTACATATTTGGCTAAATCCAAATACCTCTCAATTAAAAACAACAAAATATTTTCTGGCTACATTCCCGCTGCCTTATATTTCAATGTAAAGCTAAGGCGCAGATATAATTCTGTGTGTCCATTCCCATTACTAGTTCTGGAAAAGGTCCTAGCAGATTTAGATTTATCTATATCAGATATTTCAGAAGTGGCTTGTTGATACATTTCTATGGAAGAGAGATTTGCCTCTAAATTGCGCTAAGGTGTTTTCTAGGTCCCAAGACAATCTGAGCCACAACTTCAGTTGATATGAACCGGCATAATACTACCTGACTCAATGCTGATGTATACCAGCTACTGTGCGATTCCCGTTTTTTCTCTAGACTTAGTAAATCAGGGTAACAGAACAAGTAACGAGTTCCCTGTTAAGGTCTCATTTCATTACTCTAAAATTGAACAAGACATTTAAGATCATTCAGGTCAAATTTTGTGTCTAAATCAGTCTTCCTTCTTGAAAGATGATACTTGTTTTGGGAGACCTAACCTAACCTAATATAACCTGATGACAAAAAATAAAATTGAAATCTCTTTTAGGCAGGATAATGAGTCTAAAGTGCTAGATCAGTGGTCTTTCATGATATATGAACTTTATTCTACCCTAAACATTAATTCCATCAGACCCGGTATAAGACAAATGTTATCAAACAATATTCTCTTCCATTTTAACTTATTTATTAGCTCCTTATGGCCACTTGGGTTCTTGTAAAAACTAAGGAAAAATATTCTCAGACCTCAGAAGATAAATGCTCTCTGTGTCTGGTGCGTCTGTGCTTGCCATATGTGATCTCTTTACCTTATGAAATACCTGCAGCAAAGTTGTTGGTGGGAAGCTGAAAGACAATTTATTCTTTAAGCAGCGCATGGCTCCCGTAGGCAGCCAGTCGGCTAAACTGGCATATTTCTTCTTTGCTTCTGGATTCTCACTGGTTATTATTTTTGTTGCAGGCCTACATGAGTTCCCTTGATCCAGAGCTAAAAAGCCTGCGGAATGATGACCCATTAGTATCCCGCTTTCTTCATGCCACAGTCAAGGTACAGTAGCTTCATAACACGGGTTATCTGCCAATTATCACAGTAGAGAGGTCTGCTGCCATGAAATATTAGACCCTTTGGAGGAATCTCATTGCTGCAAGAAGCCATTGACCTCACAGAAGACTTAAATTGAAATTTACAGTTTATAGGCCATCTTACCAGGCTGCTCGCATTCCCAATCTTTTAGAGCTACTCTTAACCCCGGCTGCTTAATAGTGGAACTATCCCTTCTATCAAGAGACATCTAATTTCCATGTGCTGTTTTATGAAGGCCATATCCCATATCTGAATTTACATGCACCTGTCAGTGTCCTGTCTGTTGCTTACGTTTTAATATTCTAGATTTGAGAATCAGAAGAAACCAGGAGAAGCAATTAAATAAACGAACTTAATAAATGACTAATTGAAAATTATTAATTTATGAAATTATTGAACTTATTTACTTAATTAATTGAAAATATCTAGCATGCCAATAGCAATACTTCTGTGCTATTAGCCTGAGAGTAGCTCAATTTAAAAAATAATAACCCCTAGTGGACTAATATTAATATGGCGAATAAATACGCTACCAAGAAAACTGTTTATGTTTTCAAGGAAGCTAAGCATCTGCACGCAAACAATTTCTGTCTTGCAGCAGAATGTTATTCAGTGTCTGAAATATAGAGGAAAAAAAACCTTTTGCTCTTGCTCCTCCAAGACAGGCAGGAGCGTGTTTTCTTTCACCAAATCTCCATGTATGTGTGACACGCTCTCGCATGAGCATTCAGTTGCTGGAAGAGTAAAACTTTTTTCTTCCTCTCAATAAACATCCTGCACACGCATCTCCTGTGAGTGTGCACTAAATAACGGAGGAAGGAAGTCCTGAAAGACTGCCTACGTATTCAGCTGTGAGCTCCCGGTGGGAAACCAAGGCAAAGGACACAATCCTCATACAAATGGGCAAAGGTATCCACATTCCACAGTGCCAAGCAACCATCAAATCCAGGAGAAATTCCTAGTCCTCATCCTTGCCCTACTTCAGGCATCTGGGAATCATTGAAGTCTTGCAAATAACTGAAAATATTAGCCCTCTGGTTACTGATCACATCTTGCTAAAGTATACATTTCATCTACCCGTCCTGATTTTCTTGTCCCTTTTACCCCATATTGTGAGACAGGATATTAAAATGAGTTCTTCATATTTCTTTGACAGAGTGTAACAACATTTTCCAGGCAAAATATGTCACAATTTTCTCCACAGTGTATTATTGTTATTTCTCTAGAGCCATAAAAATTGGCATACCACAAATGTCAATGGTGCTTAAAAGCCTGTCTTAGTGGGGAAAGGGGCTATAAAAATAGTATGGATACTTCTGTAAGAAAAAAAATTAAAACTTTTCTAAGATAGTTGTTCCATAAAATAATGATACAAAAAAGTCACTCGAGCGTAGGATGAAAGTTTCTTCCTGCAAGCTAGGAAGAAGAGCTTTTTCCTTATGTTTTTACCATCTGTGATTAATATGCCCACCTGCAATTTTTGCCAGTAACCCCTGACACTGTATCACTGCGCATTCTCTCTTTGTTTCGCCTTCTTTATGTTATGCTGCATACCATTACAAAAAGGTAACTAGAAGTGACATTTGGGATATATGTGGCAGGATTCTTAATATTTATGTTGGCAAATCTTAGTTCAAATACAGATTTGGTGACAATATCAAGTGTCAAAGACTATCAATTTGTTCTAAGGCATATAGCCCACATCAGAAAAATAATCAGGCAAGAGTTTAAGGGCTGCTAAATAGAGGTGTACAGCAGAACCCATCATAGCACCTATTTTGTACGGTACCTAAATACACAGTATTTAATCTTCAATAATGACAAAAGGCAAAAACACGGACACAAGATCCCAACATCCACAGTTAATGTGAAAAGATGCAGAGCAGAAAATGCTGATTTTTAATCTAACGAAGTCACTAAGCCAAATTCCGCCTGTTGTGCCATGACTTTAGCATAGTTGCTTAAGTTTATCAGTGTAGAATTTAGACTCCTATATTTGTACCACCTGAAAACACAGAACCACAACGCAGTGGTGTAAGGTGTACAAAGGAGGCAGATACATTGAGGAATTTACCACAAACAGAGAGAGAAGTCTATAGCAGTGAAAGCTCCGGTTACTAAGAGTAGAAAACCTTTTTTCAGCAGAACAATTTGGGCATTGACCAATTCTTTTTCATTTTTCAGCTGCACATCAAAACCTTCCAGCACATTTCTATCTTGTTCAAATGAACTAATAAACTCCTGATGCGACTCTTGATATTGCTTATCGGCTCGTCACGCATGGCAGTGGTTGTTAACTTGCAACAAGAAAATGTTTATCTTTTTGCTACACTCCAAGCAAGCAGCAGAACCAAAAGTTCCTGTAAGAAGCTGGCAAGTGGCCTGCAGCCTGAAGAGACTTTTGTTTGCTCTGTTTTATTTTTCATTCCCATGCCTTTTCTCAGCACATTTTCTATATTCCTAATGCTAAAGATTGCTAATAATTATCCACAGCCTGAAGTACAAAAAATGTTCCAAAATAAGGCACAGCACCTCAAAATTATTATTTGTTCTTTCCAATCTTTTAACACCCGAGTGTTTAACACACAGATCAGGACTGGGAGACGTAGAATCACAGAACAGAAACAAAGCCCCGTTCTCCCCAATGTTTAAAACTCCATGTTACTGCTGTAACACTGCCAGATTCTGGTGTTAGCATTAAATACTGGAGTGGTTTTAAGTGTTCTGTAGGTAGAATGGGAAAACACATTTTTCTGTTCTCTGCAATATAAATAAAAGGTGAGAATAAGTCCTTGGAATATATAATATATATAAAGTTAAAACCATCCAATATTATGCTTCATTAGAAATGTTAACTGGTTTATGCAATAAGATAAACTTGCTATTACAGGTACTATCAAATACTCTGCAGAATCTGGTGTTCAAGTATACTGCTCTCCTCATATTAATTCCTAGTGAGATCAGTTAAAACTGTGTAGCTAAACAGTCTGTCCATTACGCAGGATCAGGGCTGGAGGCTGTTTTTCAACCCCGTTATTAACGATGATAAAGGAAATTTTCTTAGGGAAGTTAGGCGAGATGGAGCTCATAACGCAGCAGTTCACCATTTCTTGCTATCTTGCAGCTGACGTCTGAGAAAAAGTCAACAAAACCAGACATATAAAATAGCAATAATAAAGGTCAAGTGCAATCTGCTGGCCGGCCAGTCCCAGCTACTACGTGCAGCACAAAGGACAGAGCCGGGGTTTTGCCCTGCAGGCAGCGGACGGGCGTCTTCCAGCCTCCCACCATGCTCCCAGGGTCCTGCCAGCAGCCGCTTTCCCCCCAGCTCCAGCTTTGCGCTGCAGTCGCCTTCCACCTCCTGCGCCAAGGCGTTGCGCGACCCCCTGCAAAGGCGCGCTTTTGTTACACGGCCCGCCTGTCCCTGTTGCAGGACACGGTGCAAGGAGCGTCCTGCTTGACGAGAAAATCAAGAGCCTTGAATTGACTATACTGTGTCCAGTTTTGGGCCCCTCACTTCAAGAAGGACATGGAGGTGCTGGAGCGTGGCCAGAGAAGGGCAACGAGGTTGGGGAAGGGTCTAGAGCACAAGTCTTACGGGGAGCGGCTGAGGGAGCTGGGGGTGTTTAGTTTGGAGAAGAGGAGGCTGAGGGGAGCCCTCATTGCTCTCTGCAACTGCCTGAAAGGAGGCTGGAGCCGGGGGGGTCGGTCTCTTCTCCCCAGGAACAAGCGATGGGACGAGAGGAAATGGCCTCAAGCTGCACCAGGGTAAGTTTAGGTTGGATATTAGGAAAAACCTCTTCACTGAAAGAGTGGTCAGGCCCTGGCACAGGCTGCCCAGGGAAGTGGTTGAGTCCCCATCCCTGGAGGGATTTAAAAGCCGGGGAGATGCGGTGCTTGAGGACATGGGTTAGTGGTGGCCTTGGCAGTGGTAGGTTAACGGTTGGACCTGATGATCTTAAGGGTCTTTTCCAACCTTAACAATTCTATGATTCTATGATTCTATGACTAATGGGTGTAATTTTTCTGCTCGCACACACCATACTGGGATGTTAGCAAGAGGTGCGTTATCAGGAAACTGCAGCTGTGGCTCAGTCTTTACTTTCTGGCGGGAGCGTCTTGACAAGGAGTTACCTCTGGGTTTGGGTTTTTTTTTTTTGACTTCTTGGAAGTTTCTGTTTATTAACTGGATAATCTGCAAAGGAGGAGACAGGAATAGAGCTGGTACAGAAAGATACTCCGTTTAGGGCCAGAGCTGACTTGCCCTGGCCTACTATTCCAGATGAAAACACATTCTGAAAGCAGCCGGTAGCTGCACTGCTCCCTCCAAGAGGCAAAGCGCATGCAGCCCCTTACCTTGCCTGGGTTCTAACGAAGGCATTTTGCACCTTCCCATCACTGCCTAGAGGGCAAATCAGGGCCCAGACCCTGAATCCGGAACCTCTTGAATTTGCAACGTTCATCCCCTAATGCTCAGACTGGAACCAAACATCCGCAATTTTCACCTCAGATACATTCTAAGGGGGTTATTTTCCTTTTTGGTTTTAGGTACACCCAGAGTTTTAAAAGAACATTATTGTGAAATTCTGGTACAAATTAGAATAAATGTATACGATAAGATGATTTTATATAAATTACCAAGATACTGAATCTAGATTATTTGAATAGGAGTCCAGATTATACCACAGAGTCTATGTTTGATTCAAACTGCAATCCTAAAATCTTCTGGACACACTCAGTTCTCCTTACTGCCAACTCCGGTCATGGGATAATTTTGTTATGGATTAATTCAGAACTCCAAAAATGACTAGCACAGATTCCCTGGCTTTATATACAAATATCTTGGTGCTTCCTCTGATACAAAATTAACCTGCTGCATTCTAGTTAGATATTTATGCTGTTCTCACCATTGAGATCTCCGAAAGCCTCAGACAGCAGTCACAGCGAGGCTGCAGATTTCTCTTTTAAAGGAATATACAAAATATAATTTCTCATTGGAAAGGTAAAGAAATTTTTTAAGTGGCTTTTTCTTAAAAATAAAGCAACCCAGAAGTCAACAAAAAATCATTTTGGTTAAGAATTCCAGTCGCTCGGTAGATTATTTATCAGGTAATATCACCTGTCAAGTCTAACTACTGGATAAGTTAATCACCTCCAACTATTTCAGCTTCTATTTTAATTGCTTAAGTGCAAAATAGGTCATATTATCTTGATGAAAGCATGATTATGAAATATGTGATTTCTTTTAATGATCTTTAGTTACTTACACTGATTCCTTGTATTTCTACACTATATACGCACCGGCAAATCTTCTTCCAGCTGTAATTAAGATTATGTCAGCACTGTACTTCATAACTTACATTTGCACTTGTTTATAATACAGCCATAAAGATCGACTTCAGTCAGAATCTTGGCACTGGTGGCTTAAATTTGGGAATAAAAGTGCTTATACACATTTGAAATTTAAGGAAAATGAAAACAAAACCATTTACACATATTTAATCAGCCATCAATGGCAACAAATGAACAAAGTCTGAAACAGTTTAGTAAAATTGAGAAATGTAGTAGTGACTGTTTATTAATGGAATTTATTTTTGTATGCATTTCTGCTCCCATAACTAACCATTTAAGGAAAAAATACCTTGCAGGCCCATCATGAATACTGGGCCTTTACCCTTACTTCTGGCCACATTCTGGTCCTCTCCAGAAAACTATTTAGGTCTTTGTTCTATAGACTTACTTACAGCATCTGGGTGGCGATTTACCTCTTGCAGTTGACTTGCTACCCTGTTTGCTATAGCTCTTCCCTTTCCCACATCTTTCTCTAAGAGTGCGAAACTAGATGGCTTATCCGAGCCTTTCTGAACAGCGTCCCCGGGACACCGGTACAGCCCTGCTTCCTCCGTTCCGCCTCCGAACCTGTGATTTACGTCGCCCCGCAGGCAATGGTACCCGCACCGGTATCCCCTCAGTGCTGCCTGAAGCAGAAGCGATACTATCTTCATTTAGTGAGAAACTGGATCTAACACATCGGCAGGCGAACACCATAATACCTAAATAAATATTATTAAAATGGATGAGCCAAGTTCTGTATTCTAAATAACATTTTAAATAGTGAACATACAGTTGAGGTAAGGTTCAAAACTTGAGATAATAATGGGCTTATTCAACACATAAACGAGATTGGTTTATCTTATTCAGCCTACTTAATAACTGCCTGTCTTTTCCGCTATTTTTGTTTATCTATTATGAGACTGTTGGTAATCACAAAAACTTTATATGTAACAAAAACCTAAAATGCTGTTAATGCTCTTCCATTTTGTAAAAGAACGAAAGTATTCTCATATTACTCATTTCTTGGCACATAACAAACATGTAATATCTTTTCCACTGTGGAAATTCTATTTGAAAAATATTACCTAGTTGCTACTGTTCTAACTTTCAGAACAACACCATGAATTTGTTGGTTCATGTTAATGACTCTTGGTCCTATAATGAAAAGAAATCAAAATCCCTAAGAAGAGGCTAATAGAAATCTTTGCTTTGCTCATATTTAAAAAACCACCAGACAGCAACATTATCTTTTAGAAAATATTTAATATTGAAACCTGCTCACAGCCTATTCACAGACAAAGTGTTGTTAGCCTCAGTGGACAGTTTTACAGACGGGTTTTGCAGTCCTTCCTCTGGGGCTGTATCAGATCCAGAGGTTTTTGTGACCTACTATTTCAAACCAAAATAATTTAAATACTTAAAATAAACAATTTGAAGCAAGTATTTGCATTCGAAGGTTTAAGTACACATCTCAAACCATGTGCTTGGCTCTCATTTTCTGATGCCTATTATTCAGTGATAAAAACATATAAAAAATGACAATTGTACGTCAGGTGATGCCTATAAGATATAAAAGGGACTGGAATATAGTGTTACTGATTTTGATTCCCTTCCTTGAATTTAATCCCAGGATTGCTAGGTCTAAGCAAATATTTTTCTTGATAGCAGTGTCATGTGATAAATATATTTTTACATATTTACAGAGTACATGTTCAGAGGGAATCTGACTTTTGCCACAGCCTGTATGTATATAAGTCAGTATGTATGTAAGAATCAGCTGTTGAGATCTACAAGTTATACACGCAAGAAATTTTATGAAAGATTGCTTACGTGAGGAAAAAAGAAATAAATTCTGATATCCTTGAAAGATTACATGTAAGATAAGATTGCAACACAGGACAAATACAAAATCAGATCAGTTTTAATGCTCAAATCTATCACAGTATTCTTTACATAGTACTGTGACTAGCATAGCCCTCAAAAGACTTTTAAAAAGTAATTAAAATTCCAGTCTGTTCATATTAGCAGTGTCTTCTATATAAAGGTGATACAATTTATAGCCCTGGGAGCACTCCCTTCACTGATCCTTTATATTACAGAACTCCATAGCATATGCTTGCTCTCACACACTTTTTTTTTTTTAAACATTTTCAATTAGATGCAGAGTCTTTAGCTAGGAGTGTTACCTGGAAATAAAAAGTTTGCTAAACATGCACAGAGATGGCAAAATCTTTACTAATAACATTAATAATTCCATTAATCTAATACCTTGTAAGTAACTTCTATAATTTTAAAGGCTGCCTAAGCCTCGAGCCAGTCTGTGTCACAGCACCTTTCGTTTATGTCAGGAGGTGCTAGGAATCACCTTGCGATCAGTAGTCCAAATAGAACCACTGAAGTATTGATATGGAAATTTAGAATTCATATCATGACTAGTTTTTCTACTGCTCTCCGTCTATATGGACATTTGAAATGCTGTTGCATGTCGAAATGTTGTATGTTGAAATGCATATGCCAGCGCGTTTTGACCTGTGAATATAATATTGTGCAACACGGCTCATTCTGTCCTTCTAGAGAGTAATTTTCTTGTTACGGTGGTATTTATCTGGGCATCAAAAGTTCTGGGTTCCAGTCATAACAGCAAGCTTGCTTTGTGACCTGTAGGACATGACGTAACCTGTAAGATTTTCCTGCCTGAAAAATGAGAAACACTCCTTAGCAGAATGAAGAAGAGCATTTCCCTGGGGATTAAACTTTAATATAAAAGGGGCGGGGAGAATCTATCCAGCTCTTTCCTATGTCACCAAATATTTTGAAGGCTATTTAAAGATATTAGACACTGTCAGAGGGACGATGTGACGCCATATATCTATTATTTCTTTTAAGCTAGTCGGTGAAGTCAAGAGTACGTTTAACACAAGCCAGTTATAGTACTGTCCTACACACGGCTACTGAAATAAATGTTACTAGCACTGCACATGTCAAACCGACGATACAGCGCGCTGCGATACCCAGACAACACCAAACCATGTTTACATTTATGCGTTCTGCCTTTTCCTTCAAGAACTGTGCGAATCTGCAGACTTCAGGGGAACCTAGCAGGAATAAACCCTGCCTGAGAGACTGGGTGGGCGCTGCGTCCCGGCACGCTCCCGCACCCGCTCGGAGGGGTAGGGAGAGGAGCCCTGCGGCACGGCCGCATTCCCACCCCTACGCCATCCCTCCTTCCTCAAGAGCCCGGCAAGAGGGATGCCCACGCAAAAACATCGCGAGGTGAATAAGCGTAGAATAGCTGAGAACCCACGATGTCTTTTCTAGGTTTAATTGTAAATTTGTTTGGGGACTGCGTGAAAATTTGATTTGAATATTTTTGTGCATTGAATTTAAATAAAACTACTGGGCAGATCTATTCATTGATAAGTGGCCTGATGTAGGTTTTAAAAAGCAGTTAATATTCTAAGCGAGGTCTATAAAATAGAAATAATACAATTTCCTCATCACATGAAGGTCATGCAAAGGTAAACTTATTAATGTTTTGTGGATGATTCAGATACTACAGAGTCAATATTAAAGAAAAGGCCGTGTAGGATGCTGTTCTCAGCATCAAATTAGCTTGCAAAAGGCATGTCATTTTCAGAGACATACACACTAAATTCTTACGTTAAAAACAAGTTAATCATACCAAAAGAGTGAAGCTCTCGCTCTTAAGCCAAAATATATTCCCCTTCATAATACCACGCAGTTATCAGCACGTCCCTTGGATTTATGACTTATGACATTTGTTTACCAACAGGTGGTTGCATATCTTGCCATTTATATTTTAAGCAACAGTAAGCACAACTAAAAATAAGATAAGATAAACAAAATAAAACTCAGTGGGGTTTTTTTAAGGGTTTTTAGAGAAAAGCTGTACTTATAAGCTAGGTCTTCAAGCAGTTCACACCAGGCCCAGCAACACAGAAGAATACTGCAAGAGCAATAAGGATTTTTAGGGGCATTATGGTGGTGTAATGGAAACACATCTGCCCCCAAAAGTCCCTCATTTTCCCTGCGGTAAAGAGCCATGCAGGAAGTGGTGAATGCTGTGGAACATCAAGAATGAAACTATAAAGAAAAATTTTTTAAGTTAGAACAATTTTCCAACAACACTTCAGGATTTCATAATTTCCTGCTAGTCCACTGCATAAGAAAATTGTAGGCTTTCAAATAGCCTCTAACTCATTTACTTTGGATGTATAAAACGGTTCTGTCCACTCACCAAAGCGAATTCCGAAGCAGCTATCTTAGACAGACTACTGGTATTGGGAAGCTAAAAACATTATGCGTAAAGCACAGACAATCCAGGACAATTTTTGTTCTTTCAGCTCCCAAAAAGCAAAAAATAAAACAGAATAATCATCATTAACAGTTGATCTGCATCTCTCATTTATAAGGATTTACTTCAGTGACAGCGCGAACGTTAGTTTATAGAAGAAAATTATACATAATAAAATCATATAGTATATTTCCTTTTAAAGAATTTCAGAATATTTTCCAACCAGCCACGTGGGCAGCTTTCCATACGTACAGAAAGACCACTCAGAGTAAAAATGCAAAGAGGAATCCCAGTTTAGTAAAGACTGAATACCCCGTACTTATAAATCTCCTTAGCGAAGCAGGTAGCACATTTGAACTTTTCGTTAGGCCTATTCAATTGACAGGTCTAATGAAAAGTTACTCTTTTAAAATAACCCACACTAAATAGCACCTAACAGGCATAGTCTTCAACGGATTCTTATAGCACAATGTATAAAATATAATAATATTGTTGAAAAAAGCAATGCTCAGTTCCTCAGATGTTATTTAATATGGTGTTCTGTGTAATACATTTGCTTTTTCCTTGTTCATGCTAGAATATAAAAAATGAACCCAGTTATTTCCTCAGGTGCCAGAAATTGTACTGTGATCTCACGTGTATTTTTTGTTGATGTAGGTCCAGTGATTTCAGTGGCGATACTGCTGCCTTACACCAGCATCCAGGCACCCGCGGACAGAGGTGTGTGCGCTCTGTGTGATTTGAAATAGGCTTTTTATTACAAAAGAAAGCTTTTATACACACAGCAGCCGCATCAAAGGAAAAATCGAGATGACGCTGACTTTAATAGACATTTTTAACAATAGCAATATATAATAAATAGAAATACCCCTTCAGTAAAATCACTGCATTCGGTTATTTTTAGTGACCCTTGTGGGCCAATCCTGAAACACCCTGAAATGATTTTTCTCACCCGTTCCTAAAACCATTTATACCTGCCTTGTTGTAGATGATAGAACGCATTTTGTCTTTTGTTTTAATTCTTATCCTGACCTACAAAACAAAAGAAAAGCTATTACTTTAAAAAATTGGTGTCTGGCTACTATTTGCTATCCGTTCATATAGAAAGGCCACGATTCCACTAAAAGGACTTGGACTGTCTGACTGAAGCTGAGATACTTAAAATAGCAAAAATGCATCAATATTACATTACACTGGTGAATTGTAGCCTCCCCCATTAACAGCTAAATTAAAATATTACAGCAGTATTAACCAAAAAGATCAAAATGGTTTTGTTTAAAGTTATTAATGTGTACCAACGATGTAAGCGTTCAGTATATTAGGAAATCAGATAGGACTGATGCATCATTTTTAAGACTTCTTTTGAGCTCAGCTAGGAGCAGGTATGCTCCAAACAGGAAAAGAAAAAAATCTATGTTAAAACTCTGGAGCCTGTCTGTAGAGAATTATGATTCCAATGTGAAAAATAATTGTTGATAATTGATAATTATAATGTGTTGATAATTGAAGAGCCAACAGGGGGTCAGAAATCAGCAGTAACCTTCTGAAACCAACCACTAACACGTAGTCATATTAGGCTAGCTCACACAGCAAGTTACCTCAGTAATAGATGTGGGGTTATTTCTATTCTTATTATCTTTCTTTATTCTGCACGTGTCGTAGAAATGCCCTGAAAAAAATCCACAAGCTGAATAACGCCTATCCAGTCACACGTCACCTACATAAACATCGCCCTTGCGCTGAAACCTTGTAAAGAGAAATTATTTGGGGCATTCTGACAACAGATAAAAAAGCGGATTCTTTGTTTCTTTTTTCCATGTTTGTACCTTTACCAAATTCCCTACGCGTTGGCATTGTTTCACTGAGAAAAGCGTATGACGTTGCAACAAGAGATTTGCATGTTGATTAACCGACGTGCGCTGTGAACAAGGCAAATGATGCCTTAAATTCATTAATTTCACCAGAAGCTTCCTAGTCGCAGGCTGCGCGGTCTGAAGTGGATTTGGCAGCCCACGTAATACCACCACGTTCCTACACTTCTTCCACTACAGGTGCAGCTTCCAGGTGATCGCAATGTTTTTCCCCCCAATATTTTAAAGGCATCAAAAAAACTTACCATTTTTTTTGCTTCATAACCAGCTCAATATGCTTTTTAAGGCAAATAAAAAAGGATTTTTGAGTGATACCTTTGAAAAATACGTTCTGAACATACCGGTGTATGTTCGCGTAGATTTTCTTTGCGGCATGGGGTCCAGGTTTTACGCATGCGAGCAGTGCTGACGCGTAACGTCATACCAGAGAGCCAAGAACAAGACACAATTTAAAAATCATACCTTGGGTGTCTGTGTTCTTGCCCTGCAAAAAACCTCGGGAGAGCTTCATAGGAAGGGGCGACTGATTTTGTAGCCTTTCCTAGGGCAAAATTTTCAGTTGTTCCAGGTCATGAGTTTCCAAGCTCAGGGTCGCTACCACCCTCTCTTTTTTTTTATTGCTAGATCAGAGGGGAGTCACAAAACTTTTCTGTTGCAACAGGAGGTCAGGAGATGTCAAAGGTTGAGGCCCCGCTTCAGAAAACGCAGGCCACAGACCAATCCCCAAACCACGCCGCTGGATTCTGGTGGAGATCCTCAGCTTTTCACTGCTTTCAATAAAATTTCAAAAGTAAACAGATTAGGCCATTTGATAATCCTCTGCTGATTCAGGGTTGGTAAGCTGGTTTTTTAAAGGTTTGCTTAAAAATGCAGAGAAGTCATTCTAAAAATGTAGGTTTAAATTTATTTTAAACAGAAACATAGCAAGTAGGGCTTTCCATTTTATAAATTATAAATGCAATAAATAATTGGAGCGGATCTTTCTAAATATTATTTTTTCAATAATTCATGGCAGTTTTTATCTCAAGGAAAATTAATCTTGATTCCAAACATACCATCTACTTTTTATCTTCCGTAAGTTTCTTTTTTTCATTTCAAACAGCAAGACAGACTGATCCCAGGTATTTAATTATTAACGCTCTGGATCAGCAATGCACTTCAGGAGTCTCAGCTCTGAGGCCACCACCCCATGTTGCACGCAAACCTTGGGGGAAAACCAGCGCGAGGGAAAGAGATCGAATTTTTATAACATAGATGTTTAGGGAATCTGTCGCTGTTTTGTCCAATCATCATGAATTTGGGTAACACATATAAAATGAACATACATTTAAAGTGTAATATATAGGCATGATATCCATAGTAGTAGAAAATTGTCTGTTTTCTGCACACTAGAGACAAACAGGAGCTCTTTCCGTAAGCTTACTAATGGGGAAAAATGTGAATAAAAATTCTGTATGAGGAAGGCCTACAGAAGTGTAACTGTGTTCTTTAACACTGCTCATTAATCATTTAAATACTTTATTAATTCTATAGCTGGGTTATTGGTGCGAGAAGGAATGCGTGTGAATTTTAGGTACCTTCCATAGAGAATCAGATAGAACCTATTTGAAAAAAATACCTAAAAATAGCTGGTTAACAAATTGTGCTCCGTAAAGCACATCTCACCGAAAGCAGCTACACAAAATTACATGTTTTAATTTAAGGGCTTCACAGTAATACTTGGTGAGAAGCAACTGCTGTATTTCAGCAGAGCAGAGTTGATCTTTGCTGCTGTTTGGATACGTAAGTTGGCTTTTTTTTTTTCCCCTTAAAGCAAGATCCTCACATTGATCCACTTTCTAATCTCTGATTCTCTGCTCTTACGTTCTCAGAATACTAGCGATGAGCCCAGAGGAGCTGTTAAACTAATCCAAATCTGACAACTTGCAATCTTGGACAGGTCTAGAATGTAGTCACAAACTAAGTACTGTAATTCAAAAATAAAAAATTTCCACAGTTAAATTTGTAGCTTAATTGGTTCATGAAAATGTGACCTTCTCATAAATCCTGCTTTTGAACAGCATTATTTCATGCAAAATAGTAGCTAAAAGGCACATTAGCAGCACGATTCTGACCTAAGCTCCTCCACATCAGATTTCAGTCTTAATCAAGTGAGGAATTTGCTGCACTGAGGTTTGGATATGTCCTATTTCACGTGTGCAGCCATTATATTGCTATAAAATGTCAAATACCAGAATTCCACAGGAAAATCTTGATAATTCAGCGTGATACCCATTTGCATGAACACACAGATCCTGCGTGTCGTCATGCGATCCATCACATACCAACAACTTCGCTTTAACAGCGTATCCCTGTGTAACTTCAGCTGATTTCCAGGCCTTTTGGAAATATTCAAACTGCTTCAGTCCGAGTAGGGCAGCACTTAAAATTCATCTGACTGCAAGGACAATGTGACCACAATGTGAACGTCTAGATGTTTATGTGTAACTTAAGCGGGTGATTAGCTGGCATAAAATGTCAAAACTACGACAGACGCATTTACACCAACGGAGAGGATGCTGCTGTATGGATTTTGTGTGCGTATGCTGTAGACATGAGCCGCTGTATAAATTATATCGTGTAATGTGTTTCATTCAGTCTTAAATATATGTACGGGATCTTCAGAACCACAAGAAAGTTCAGCTTATCTACTAACAAACTTTCAACACGTAGTAGAGTCCCAGGAGGAAAGTACAACTATCTAATTTTTAAGTAAAAACTATGCTTCGATTCTTTAGGATATTGATACCGAAATGTAAATAGTAATATGAACTTAAACAGCTTTACCAAGCTTGGCTTTACAGTGCCTTACTCATAAAAATATATTCTACGACTTTTATCAGTACAAAAATGATTAATCTTTAAATTGATTCATAGATACAGACCGTACACATGTAGACACACACACACGAAAAACCAGCGAGTTGAAGGGATACATTAAAACTGAACACTTGGTGAGAAAAAAAACCCGAGGAGGGGACTGACAAGACAAATGTTACTGGTGTTTGTAGGATGTTTTCAAGGTTTAAGCTGCCTCTCTTTTCTCGGGACTTCCTTCCTTCTCTCCCAATTCACCTACACCGAATGACCACTCTTTGAAACATAATTTTTTCTTCGGCTGTCGCTGGCTTTTTAAGAGAAAAACGCCACCAGCAGTCAGAAAACTTCTTTTTATGTCTAACTTTGAGAATGATAATATTTCCTCTCCACTTTCTATCGCTGAAGACAACATTAGAGTATTATTATTTATTTAAAGTGTATAGCAGCCTTTTGCCAAGTGCAACAGGAGTTTAGTACTAAGTTTAATGTCCGCTGTAAGAGCCATAAGTTCTGGTTTCTTTTGCAGAACAAAGTGACCACCAAAAGCGGGACTTTGTGGGCCAGTTGGATAAAACATAAGCTCATCTCGCCCCCAAAACCCCGACTCTGGAACCACAACCTTCCGAGATTCAATTTGTAAGTATCTTTGTAAGATATGCCCAATCAACTGAGAGAATCACTGCCTAGAGAGTGGGTCATTTTCAGACTGATAAAAGAGAATATTTAGCCAAGTCACAATACACATTCCTTCACTTTCCGGACAGCAGGAACTGCTAACAGATACTATTTGGTTTTATTCACGTTTTATGATTTATTTATTAAGTAGGTAAGCAGCACCTTCTATGTGTGTCTACAAAACGACACGGAACTCGCCCAGAATAACACTTATTTAGTAGCCCCAGCACTTAAAATATCTATTCAGATTTCTTCTCAAAGTGAGTACAACTTATCTGTTCCCCTATATTTCAAACTAAAGCTGACACACTACAGAGAAGTGTCTGTCATTATTATTTGTACAATAAACTAGAAAATATTTTCACTTTACTTAAAGCAGTGAGGTCTTTTCCCACTACTAGTGGTAGTTTCAAGTATTCAGCTGCGTGTCTAAGCCTTACTACCCTTAGCATGATGTTTCTTAAGAACTTCTTTCAAAGATGAGAGGAAAAGGAGAGGTCTGTAGACAAAAGGAACGTATTTTCTAAATCCTCAGTTTATAATTCCAACAGAACTTCTAAATAAAATCCAAGTTTAAAAGCATTATAGTTTACACTCAGATGACTGAAGTAGGGAAATGCTGTCAGTTACTTTGAAAGAAACTAATTACCGTGCTTGAAAAGCCACTATTACATTTATTCTGCTTTCGATAACCAAAATACAGCGCCCAAGAACGCCGTCCTAGCCGGACTGCTGTATAATCACCAAATACATCTTGAAAGCAAAACGCAGAGTTGTCGATGGAAATCCTGGCTAAGTAGCAATGGTAAAATAACACGCACGGCCTGCAGAAAGAGGAATTCGCTGACTTATTTATGGCCGTGAAGATTCAGAGGATTTTCCTTGTTATTCTTTCCCGCTAGCTTATCAAACGATGCGCATCCACACCTCCCGGCGCGCTTAGCTGTAGTTACCGGTGCTCGGCGAAAGTCGACCCCCGCAGCCCCGCAGAGGCGGCGGGACGGGACCGCCGCTCGGCCGCGGGGAGCGGCCGACACCTGTAGCTCCCCAGGGGCCCGGCAGGGCTGCAAACCGCCCCCCGGCCCCCGGCCCCCTTCCGCGCCGGGCGGCGGAGCGCGGCCGGCCCCGGCCTCCCCCCCTCCGCGGCCTGCGGCAGGTGGGCGCCGGGGCCGGGAGGCGGCCGGGGCTGCGCGGCCCCGCTCCCCCACCGCCGCCGTTCCCCCACCGCCCCCGCTGCCTTCTCTTCCCCCCCCCGCTGCTCCAGGTGCCCGCCCGGCCGCGGAGCCGCCGCATCCCCGCGGCGGAGAGGAGCGGAGCGGGGCGGCGGCCCCACCTGCGGGCCTCGGCGGCGGCGGGGGCGGCTTCGCCCCGGCGGCGGGCAGCGCGATGGCGGGGGGGGCGCGGAACGAGAGCGCAACTTACCGCTGGCCGGTGCCCCCGCAAGCCGCGGTAAATAACGGCCCGAAGGCGGCGGGGATCCCGAGGAGGGGGTGCCGCTCGGCCGGCAGGTTCCCGGGCTGGGAAGGAGGCAGCCCCTCGGTCCTCGCTGCGAGCCGGCTCCTTCCGTTGGCAAAATCCTGACTCATTACATAAAAAGATCACCCTGCCAGGCGCCCAGAAACATTTCTTCATCACGGTCACGCCACAAGCTAAACAAGAGGCCACATCAAGGGGAGGGGGAGAGGGGGAAGCGGAGGGGGAAAAAAAAAAATCCAGAAGGGTTTTTTTTTCTTAAGATCCTCTTCCTTTAAGAAAAAAGGGGGAAAAAAAAAAAAAGTGCAGGGGGGAGAAAAGAGCAGCCACCAGGCAATAAGTGGAGAAGATTCACTCATCGTTGCCACAAAGCCACCTCTCGCCTTCCCACCCCCGCTGCACGCCCGTTCCCCGGCGGTGCCACAAAGGCGGGCGGGCTGCGCCGGGGGGTGCGGAGCCCCCGCCGCACCCCCGCGGGGCCGGGCCGGGGGGTGCCGAGCCCCCGCCGCACCCCCGCACCCCCGCGGGGCCGGGCCGGGCCGGGGGGTGCCGAGCCCCGCCGCACCCCCGCGGGGCCGGGCCGGGGGGTGCCGAGCCCCGCCGCACCCCTGCGGGGCCGGGCCGGGCCGGGGGTGCCGAGCCCCCGCCGCACCCCCGCACCCCCGCGGGGCCGGGCGGGGAGCAGCGCTCCGGCTCCTCCGGGAGCCGCGGTGCCCAGCCCAAGACCGCCCGAAATTTTTTTTTTTTTTTTTTTTTTCCTAGAAACTACCTCCAAATATAGTAACAGGGAAGGGGCATTCCTAGAAATTCGGGAGACGTCAGAAAGGGAAGATTTGTGAAATTCAGCTTCGCTTCCTGCAGAGGGCTCCTAGCACAGGGGGGGGAAAAAAAATCAAGTGAGCAATAAAGTGCTTTTCATGCTTCTCTGATCAGATAATGGTTAAAAAAAGAAGAATGGTAAAACACTTCACTCGCATTTCTCCGATATGATCTAGGAGCTTCATATGGGAAGAAAGCTAATCAGTAACCCCCTTTCCTCATTTTCTACTGATGTTTATAGATGTCTATCTCCTGTATTTACTTTCCCCCATGTCCTCGGATCAGACCTGTGCACACAGCAAATAGAAGGAACACGCGTATGAGTGAAAAATGGACCAAACGAGCACCCTCCCACGTACCTCAGGCACACTAATTAATGTTTGTGTGTTATTTTAAACAGGCTTTGCGGGCTGCATCTTTCACGCCACGCTGACGTGAATAATTCATGTTATTACTGTAGATGGGTGCAATATCGTTACTCGCATGAACGGGAATTTGTACATTGGCTTTTATTTCAGGGCTCCGGTGCTGAGAACTGCTGAGCGCTGGCAGTCCCCATTGACTTCGTGGTATCTTAAGTGGCTGTTAATTAATTCTGCTCAGCAATTCACAGGATCAGGCCCTGACCGCCAAATGTGAATCGGGACTTGCAGCAGACCCGCACGCTGTCCTGAGCCGCTCTTATTCCTCACGTGCCTCCTCAATCTCTATATTTGCTTTGTGCTTAGCACCCGAGCCTTCTTTAGTCGCATCTTTTAAAAAAACACTATTTGATACGTTTCATGGGAAGCAGAAGTGAATGCTTGCAAAGCAGTAACGGATGAAGATGTTATTATATGCTATTAATTATATAAAAATGTCAATGCATTTGTAATAAAGCATTATTTATCCTGGAATCGCAAAGGTTGCTATCAAAACCACAATAGCCGGCTTTTGGGGAAAGATAATAGTGTGCAACTCTTGCAGGTTAATTGAATTTCCGTAATGAAATTCCCCTCAGCCACCTGAAATCCTTGGGTTCGTTCTTTGAATTTCATTAGGACTTGCAGAGTCTTCTCTGCCCCCAAATCCAACGCAATAAAACCACTGGAGTCTGGCTTTACCTCAGTGTTTTATAAACACTCACATTTAATCAAAACTGAGTTACAGACACCTTGTCTGCCTGCAGTTTTGAAGGGGAATTAGCGGAGCTCACCTGACAATCCCGAGTGTGCTTGGACTCCTAAGTGCGTTTGAACCGTTATCGCAGAGCTCCACAAACAATTGCTTCAAAACACAGACCCAGCTTGCAGAGGGGTGCACCCGGAGCCTTTCGTTAGCAATAACGCCTGGTTAGAAGTGGGTTGATTGTAAGTCATCTCTCGGAATTCAAACCAGCTCTAGTTAATTGCAAAAAGGCCTTTTTAAGCTGGCTGGCTTGCTTACGGCACGCTGCTCTACTCTGCCCGTCACTCTCGGTTCCTGAGTGAAAAAGTGAATGGCAGCCTCAAGTTCAGGATCTTTTGATCATTAAAAGAAATGGATGTGCTGTCCTCTGTTGGCCGTACTGGTTGTCACATGTGAAATTCAATTAACTCAAAAAGGCAGCAAGAGGCGCTGTTAAAACGACAAAAATGATGAAAGTAAATTAAATTTGCTTCACCTTCCACTTTCACCAATAAAACTGCACAGTGTGAGGGATTTCTAAATCTCTTCTAGAAAACGATGCGATGATGGATGCTAGAAGCTGGGTTAAGGAGAGGGCTCATTTCACAGATTCTGCCCTGGGATTCAGCCCCATCGGACTCCGGCTGCTGTTCTCCCCTCTTGCGGTGGTCCACCCGTCCTGCCGTGCCCGGCGCGCTGGGTGACACCGGGAGCCGCAGCCTCCCTCTGGCTCCAGACTGGGCCCCATGGGACCAGGGTTGCAGGGGGGCTGCAGCGCTGCCGAGCACATGGTGAGAGAGGAAGTTTCCAGCTTAGGTTTCATGGCACGCAGTCCAGTCTGGGGACAGGGCCACGTGTGCCAGTTTGTGCTCACATGGAATCATAGAATCATTAAGGTTGGAAAAGACCCTTAAGATCATCGAGCCCAACCGCTAACCCAGCACTGCCAAGCCCACCACTAACCCATGTCCCTGAGCACCACATCTCCCCGGCTTTTAAATCCCCCCAGGGATGGGGACTCAGCCCCTGCCCTGGGCAGCCTGTGCCAGGCCCTGACAGCCCTTTGGGGAAGGAGTTTTTCCCAATCCCCAACCTAACCCTGCCCTGGCGCAGCTTGAGGCCGTTCCCTCTCGTCCCATCGCTTGTTCCTGGGGAGAAGAGACCGACCCCCCCCGGCTCCAGCCTCCTTTCAGGCAGTTGCAGAGAGCGATGAGGGCTCCCCTCAGCCTCCTCTTCTCCAGGCTGAGCACCCCCAGCTCCCCCAGCCGCCCCTCCCCACCCTTGGGCTCCAGCCCCTTCCCCAGCCTCGCTGCCCTGCTCTGCCCACGCTCCAGCCCCTCCATCTCCTTCTGGGGGTGAGGGGCCCAGCGCTGAGCACAGGATTCGAGGGGCGGCCTCACCAGTGCCCAGCACGGGGGGACGATCCCTGCCCTGCTCCTGCTGGCCACACCATTCCTGATACAAGCCAGGATGCCGTTGGCCCTCTTGGCCACCTGGGCACACTGCTGGCTCATGTTCAGGTGGCTGTCAACCAATGTAACATGCAATGACTCATGTCAACATGTAATGACTCACGTCCTGTGATGTGATGGCAGCTCTGCGGCTTCTCGTGGGGCTACAACTACGGCAGCTCAGGCTTTGCTGGGTACGCGTAATGCAAATTCCCGCTTCACCGCTCACGGTGTCCGTCTGTGAGTCGCGGTGTGCAGAAAGGCTCTGCCCTGCTCAGTGTCGGTAAGCGGCAGTAGCGTGTCCACCTTGGGTCCTCATTTCAAGAAGAGTGTGTAGCAACAAGAAAGGATCTCGGGGATTGTAGCAAGGATGATTAGAGGTGTGATTAGAGGTGTAGAAAACCTGGCCTAAAAGGAGAGATTTTAAAGTTTGGGGATTGTGTTGTCTAAAAAGGAGAAAGCTGAAGGCAAATATAGTAACACTTTCAAAAAGGTTTGACGTCATGTAAATGAATCTATGTCATGGCAGTACACCTGTGTGGTGTGTTAATTATTTCTACATCTTAACTGCTACCGGAGTTATCAATTTCTGGTCTGCACTAGCTTCTCTTATGCTGTGATTTCATAGATAGTTTTCTACTTACAAAATTAATTTCAAGTAAATAACCATAAGACATGTCTTAAAATGGTACTTAGCAAAATTATTATCATGCAAATAATTTAGCAATGTTATTTAGCAAAATGTAAGTTCTGCCTGCAAACTATGGAAAAACATGCTCTGTATTATCTAATTCCTACGTGTGTCGTAACACAGACGCACAGGCCTCAAACCATCGTTATGTGGGTGAGACGCAGCCGTAGCGCTCGTGCATGCCTGGCTTAGACTTATATTTCTAAAAACAAGCGAGAATTCATGAAAGCATTGCTCATGACAGGCAGGGTGGCTCCTCTCCAGGTTTATCCCTGAGGTTGTAGTAACAGAAAGCGGTATTTATCAGATACATGTTTTGTCCTTGAGTTTGATTTTTATGTTTAGTTTTGAAAACCCTCTTATGAAAGCAGCTCAGGGACACGGCTGTTCCTCACTGTCCTTGGTATCCGTGAATTATCTAAGAGGTTTTGTTAGCTGGGGTAGAGGTTTAGAGAAGTCTAAAGTAGAGGTTTATCAAAAGCAGAATGTCCGCCCTGAGCTTGTCGGGCAAGGTGAGCATTGAACAGCAAACCATAGCAGCCGTTGGTTTTGAGGTGCAGAATTGTAGATGGTGTAGAGGTGTAGAGCGACTGCTTCCAGGCACAACAGTCGCTTTGTATCTCTGCTTTTCTAGGTGCTACGGGTGATGCTGGCCACAACATCTGGTGTGAGACTGGGAGTGAGCAGAACGCCACTGCGCTTCCGAAGAGGGTGTCGCTGCGGAAGAGGTCCGCGTTGACTGGTGTGACGCCGACTGATGGCACTCCGTGTTTGCAGATGATGACGAGGATCCGGGTGATTGCAGCAACATCCTAGGTAGCCTATGTGGTCTTTTTAAAAGATGGTTTCTCTGAAACTGCCCTCTGAAAGGCAAGTTGAGGGGCCGACACTCTTTGTTGGGTGGTCGGTTGGGTGGGGGAAGCGCAGGTGGGGCAGGCAGGGGTTTTAAAATGAGCGTAGCGGAGAAGGCGGTTTGAGATCGGGCACATTTGGGCAGAGAGAGGGCACGGGGTCCTTTCCGTAAAACATGAGCGTCTGCCAGGCAGGGCAGTTCCAGCCTGTGTCTGTGTTACTGTGTAGTATTTGTAGTCTGCCTTCTGTGTCCCAGACCATACCTTACCCAGGTCTTCGTGCCTCTGTTGTTCTCTGTGCCCAGCGGGCACATCGGTAGTGATATCGCTCTCACAAGCCTTGGCTCATCAGCATCACGCTAACTGAGCGCTTCCTTTCTCACATTATAAGTCTAACCCATGGATCTGTCTTGCGTGTCTTGTACATTAGAAGTTTACGGATAATCATCTTTTTGTGGTTGCGATTGAGGCAGCATCAACATCGGTGCTCAAGAGCAGCGTGTTTTCCCGGAGCCCTTTTCTGGGACTTCTTCCCTGCATCTTAACGTTCTTAGATTTTTAAGCATGGCATCTCACACATCCGTCATCCCCGTTACGGACATATCTTTTTATATATCTTTTTATCACGGGCAATGGCATTTCACTTTTCTGGGGCTGCCGTAGATTCTTTCTCGCGGCCCCATTGATCTTCTCACCCGACGGCATCTCTGGGCCGGGAGTCGTTCTTCTTGCTGAGAGTTTTCATAGGTCTCTGGGTCACGTTGTTTGTAGCATTTGTGTGTCTGGGTTGGAGCTGCTCTGCCTGGGGGCGTAGCAATGGTAGAGTCAGGGGAAGAATAGCACTAAGAGTGTATGGTTCATGTTACTATGCCGAGACTGTTTTGGCAAAGGCCGTACAGCCCGTCTCAGAGCAAGGGGCCAGTGGCAGCAGGCGAGGACAGTAATTTCCATAGCATTTTGTGGGTGCTGAGGGGATGACTGGAGCCGTCTGGGAGAGGCACTGGGGTGCTGCTGGTTGAGCAGATGGAATCTCAAAGGTGTTAAGGCTTGTATATGTAGGGCTTAATATTTGACTTCTATATTTCTTTTAATGGCAGGCTGTAGTTGGGCTCTAGATGGTTTTCCTAAATGGGAACAAGACCCCTGGAATCATTAAGCTAGCGCTCTGCAGCCGGGTGATTTGTTTGATATTATTGCTTTTGCAGATGCAGAGGGATGAGCCGTGCAGGGCGACGGAGGCGAGGCAAGTGGAAGGTGGGTCGGTGTGTGGTATTAGAGGGAAGGTGTGACTGGTGGCTATATGACTAGCTTACGGTTTGGGTTTTTTGTTTTATTTTGAAGGTGTGAAGCCATGTGGGATATGGACACCGGGGCTGACTCGGGCATGGTGAGCCATGACTAGTGGGCTGAAGTAGCCGTTGTTTTTCAGGTGTCACATTGTTGGTGAAGCTATAAGCATCCCTTGGTGGTTGGGTTTTATGGGTGGTACCCACACCTCAACATGGCAACCTGAAAACAGCAGCGGCAGCGCGGGCAACCGACCAAGGTAAAGGAGCGGGAGATGGGAATTGGTGCGGGCAGGCTCACATTTGGGGCAGTATCTCAGCATGTGTTATTTGCTTTCATCTTTGCAGGTGATGCACGTAACATCAGAGGACTGACGCACATTGACGAGCGGTCCGAGAAGGTGAGGCGGTTGGCATCTGGGAACAAAGTATCCTGCGGCAACTCGGTGAAGCTTTTCTCTTTGATTTTGCAGGTTCCGTGCGGGCTGCCTTCGGAAGTGGATGAGCGTTTGGGGTGAGCTGGGTAGTAGAGAGGAGGAGCACAGGACTGGTGGTTTCTTGTAAGTCCAATAGTAATTTTGTGTCTCTTGCTGTGTGTATGTATGTGTGTCTCTCTCTGACCAGCTCCCTTGCGCTATTTTTTAGTTTTTCTACGCTGCCTTGTACCCCATTACTTTTAAAATTTCATTTCTATATCATCTCCCCCTATCCAGCTCCCTGACCCTGTTTTTTAATACCTCCCTCTGTGCTGTACCCCATCGCTTTTCAAACTTTCTTTCTATGCCTCCCTCTGTTTGGCTCCATTTTCCTATTTTTTTATTTCTTCTCACTCTTTCCTTTACCCCGTTGGTTTTTAAATTTTCTTTATATATATGTGTCTTCTTGCCAGCTCCCTAGCTTTATTTTTTAATTCTCACCTGTGTGCATTGTACCCCATCGCCTTTTGAATTTTCTTTCTATTTCTCCCTCTACCTTCCACCCTGTCCCTATTTTAAAATTCTTTCCTGTGTTTCCTATACCCAGCCACTTTCTAATTTCGCTTTCTATGTACCCCCCATCCGTCTCCCTGTCATTATTTCTTAATGTTTTCCTATCTGTCCTGTACCCTGTTGCTTTTTAAAGTTTTATTTCTATGTCTCCCACTATGTGGCTCACTGTCCCTATTTTTTAATTCCTCCCTTTAGCTGGGGAAGGGTCTGCCTAGGCACGCCTGCCCGAGGGAGCGGATGAAGGGGAACTGTCTGAGGAGGGAATCCAAGGGGGTTTCACAGCCAGCCGCCTCCAGCAAGGAATGGCCAGTGCCTGCGGCGAGGAAGGATCCCTGCGAGCCATCCCTGGCAGAGCCGACACCAGCACGCGGTGCTGGCAGCTCGGTGCCTCCATTGGCTGCACTGGAAAGCCACTGGGAAGCCTCGCGGTGGAGGAGCATTGAGGCAGCTGCCGCCAAGGCAGAGAGGAAGGCGTCGGGGCGGGGAAGGTCTCCTGCCGGTGCCAGGAGCTGTGGTGAGCCGCGTGTTCTCGCGTGTGCGTCCCGGTCCATCTCTGCCTGCTCCAGGTCTCTGCCTGCCTCCCTGCCTGTCCCTGCTTCTGTCTCCCTCTCCACTGGCCCACCTGCCTGTCTGTCTCCCCAAAAGTTGTTACTCTTCTGCCAACCCTGCCCTGTACCACTTCGCCTATTGATTTTTTTTCTGTTTCCCTCTCTGTGGCTCCCTCTCCCTATTTTTTAATGCTTTCCTGTGTTTTCTGTAACCCGTTGCATTTTAATTTCTATGTTTCCCTCTCCGGCGCTCTGTCTCTATTTTTTAATTCCTCCCTCTGTCCTGTACCCTGTTGCTTTTTAAATTTTCTTTCTTTGTTTCCTTCTATCCATCCCCTCCCTATTTTTTAATTATTTCCTGTGTTTCTTGTACCTGATCACTGTTTAAATTTTCTTTCTACATTGTCCTCTGTCCATCTCCCTGCCCCTATGTTTTAATTCCTGTCTATGTTTCTTGTACTCAGTTGCTTTTTAAAATTCCTTCTAGGTCTCCCTCTATCCAGCTCCCTGTCCTGGTTTCGGCTGGGATAGAGTTAATTTTCTTCCCAGTAGCTGGTGTAGGGCTGTGGTTTGGATTTAGCATGAGAATAATGTTGATAACACACTGATGTTGTAGTTGTTGCTAAGTTGTGTTTATCCTAGGCAAGGACTTTCCAGCTCCCCCTGCTCTGCCCGTGCACAAGGAGCTGGGGGGGGCACAGCCAGGACAGCGGCCCAGACTGGCCCAAGGGCTATCCCACACCGTACGGCGTCGTGCCCAGTATAGAAACGGGGGGAGTTGGCTGGGGGGCAGCGATCGCTGCTCGGGGACGGGCTGGGCATCATCAGTCAATGGGTGCTGAGCAATTGCATTGTGCATCACTTGTTTTGTATATTCTTTTATCATTATTATTATTATTGTTATTATTATTTTCTCTTCCTCTGCTGTCCTATTAAACTGTCTTTATTTCAACCCAACGATTTTACTTTTTTTTTTTTATTATTCTCTCCCCCATCCCACCGTGGGGGAGAGTGAGCGAGCGGCTGTGTGGTGCTTAGTTGCCGGCTGGGGTTAAATCACGACGCTCCATTTCATGATTTTTTTTTAATTCTTCCCTGTATTTCATGTACCCCATTGCTATTTAATTCCTCTTTCAACCATTCCCTTTATCCAGCTCCCTTTCCTTAAATTTTAATTGCCCCCTTTCTTCCCTATACCCTGTCACTTTTTAAATTTTCTTTCAATGTTTCTCTTTATTCCCATCCCTGTTATTATTTTTTAATTCTTTCCGGTGTTTCTTGTAGCCTGTCGCTTTTAAAAATGTCTTTCTATGTCTCCCTCTATCTGATTCCCTGTCCCTATTTTTTAATACCTCCCTCTCTGTCCTGTACCCAGTTGCTTTAAAAAATTTCTTTCTATGTCTCCATTTATTTAGTTTCCTGTGCTTTTTTGTTTTTTTCCTGTCTATACTATAGTCCATCACTTCTAAATTTTGTTTCTATGGCTACTTTTATCCAGTTCACTCTCTTTATTTTCTACTCCTCTCCTGTCTGTCCTGTACCCTGTCGCTTCTTCAATTTTCTTTTTATGTCTACTTTTATCAAGCTCCCTATCGTATTTTTTAATTCTTTCCTGTGTCATGTACCCTGTTGCCTTTTAAATTTACTTTTATGTGTCTCTATTTTTTCCCCTATTCTTATTTTTTTAATTTATTCTTGTCTTTCCTTAAAGCCATCGCATTTTAAATTTTCTATGTCAAAGTTTATCTGCTTTGCTGTCCCTATTTTTTTAATTTATTCCTATGTGTTGTACACCCTGTCACTTTAGAAATATTTCCATGTGTTTCAAATTAATAAAAAAATAAAATTTTCTTTCTCCATCGCTTTTAGTTTGCTGTCCCTATTTTTTAATTTTTTCCCTTTATTTCCCTAATGCCAGTCGCTTTTTAAATGTTCTTTCTATGTCTACTTTTTCCCTTTGATGTCTTAATTTTTAATTATTTCTTTTCTTGCCTTAGTGCCCTCGCTTTTTAAATTTTATTTCTACATCTCTGTTTTAGTTTGCTGATAGTATTTAGTAATTTTTTCCTTATGTCTTTAATCACCATGTCTTTTAAATTTTTTTCTCTGCTTTTATTCAGCTCATCGCCTTTCCCGATCGCCGACAGAGTACCATGGTTTCCCTAGAACCTTGGCAGCTTGTGGCAGGCCCCTCAGAGAGCGTAAGCATCGGGACTTCGCTTATTTTGTGGGTGTTTAGCAGAGCCCGGAGTCCGTGGGAAGGTGGAAGAGAGGAGGTGCTGGCAGGAGGCAGGGCTCAGCAGCCAACGTGGGGGGCTCAGGGGTGCAGATACAGGGCGGGAGCTGTCGGGAAGGAGTGGGCTTCCTTCCCTGGAAGTTCAGGAGAAGAGAAGGGGTTTCTGAAGTTTTGGGATGAGGGGATGGTTGGGAAAGGGAGGTGGGTTCATCAGCCTTTCTCAGATGGGTTTTGCAGTTGGATTTGGGTTTTCATAGACTCACAGCATGCTTTGGGCTGGCAGGGACCTTTCCAGGCCACCCAGTCCATCCCCCTGCCATGGGCAGGGACAGCTTCACCCACATCAGGGTGCTCAGAGCCCCGTCCAGCCTGGCCTTGGATGTTTCCAGGGATGGGGCAGCTCCCACCTCTCTGGGCAACCCCTGCCAGTGCCTCACCACCCTCAGCGCGACAAATTTCTTCCTTCGATCCAGGCTGAATCTCCCCTCCTTTACTTTCAAACCATCACCCCTTGTCCTGTCGCTACAGGCCCTGCTAAAAAGCCTCTCCCCATCTCTCTTGTAGCCCCCTTTAAGCCCTGCAAGGCCGCTCTGAGGTCTCCCCGCAGCCTCCTCTTCCCCAGGCTGAGCACCCCCAGCTCTCTCAGCCTGTCCTCCCAGCAGAGCTGTTCTACCCTCGGACCATTGCTGGGGCCTCCCCTGGCCCCGCTCCAACAGCTCCCTGTCCTTCCCGTGCTGAGGACCCCCGAGCTGGACGCAGGGCTCCAGGGGGGTCTCCCCCGAGCGGAGCAGAGGGGCAGAATCCCCTCCCTCGCCCCGTGGCCACGCTGCGGGGGATGCGGCCCAGGAGACGGGTGGCTTTCTGGGCTGCCAGAGCACATTGCCGGCTTGTGGCCAGCTTTTCGTCTATCAGCACCCCCAAGCCCTTCTCCTCAGGGCTGCTCTCCATCCCTCCATCCCCCAGCCTGTGCTGATACCGGGGGTTGCCCCCACCCAGGTGCAGGACCCTGCACTTGGCCTTGTTGAACCCCATGGAGAAGGGTGATGAAGTCTGTTCTGTTTTAGTCTCTCCACAGCTGATGGGAGGTACAACAAAGTGATGAGAGACACAGCGTAAACTGTCCACATCACTGCATCACAACATGCAGGGCCGAATGTCAGACAAGTCTCATCTCAAAAAGCGTTAGGTACATTAAAGTCTATTAAAATATACTGCATATTATAATATACTGTGGCATCCGGGTGGCTACCCACAGACAGGGTGCTGAGCCTGGGCAGCAGCACTGGGGGAAGCAAGAGACGAACAGCACCACAATAAAAGTACCAACAGGCTTTATTTGAGCACAGTATCCCGCAGTCAAAAGCCCCTCCAGGCACCAAGATGCCCCTGCCCAAGTGAGGAGGGGGCAGCAGCAGGCCTATGGCTCCAAGCCACGGCTGCTCCGGCCAGTCCCAAGCTGCCCCACGGTGCGGGCTGTGCCATCATGAGACCCTGCTGTCCCCAGGACTCAGCCTACCGCTATTTTAGGATTGCTGAGCAGCTCAGTCTAGTTGAAAACGAGTACTTTACAACCTCCCCTTCAGAGAGAGGTCAATGGACCGAAGCCCTGAGCCAGGGAGGACCCAGCACTGCAGGGAGCAGCCCTGAGACACAGGATGGTCATCACTTGGCTTCAGGTGGCCACGCTGCACTCTCTGGGTTAAGGGTCTAGAAATTCGGAGCTGTCTGCTCCCTGCCCACGTGCAGCTGGGCACGAAACTCAGCCCAGCAGGCAGAGGGCACGCTGTCGTTACACTAGGTCCAAGGGAAATGGGAGCTGGAATATGGGAGCCAAATTGCATTTCTCGAGCAAATCCAAACCCCAAGATCCACCTCCGCAACCTGCCCAGAAGGTAAAGTCATTCAGGGGCAAGAGGCCCTGCTAATTAAGAAAACAGCCAGGGACATTTCCAGGACAGACTTCAGACAGCCAGCGAGGGTCAGACATGCTCCCACGCAGCTCAGAACCGACAGCTTGCAAATATGCACGAACAAAACCAGGTCCTCGTCCACAGGCTTGCGAGACCACAGGCCTTTGGCTGAGCTCATAGGTGCCACCAGGTGCAGCATCCATCCCTCCTCCTTCCACCACCGCAGGAAAGGATCAGGCACAGCGCTTTGCTGGATCCTATCGTGCCCTCATGGGGCCATGCTGATCATCCCCTGCCTCATCCTGCAAGCGGCCAGGGAACAGGTCGGCCACCTCACGCGAGCCCGGCCCCGCTCTGCTCATGTTCAAGGACCTGCTCACCGGGTGCATGGACCTGGAGGGTCATGGAAGAGGTTCCAAGTGTGTTGAAGAAGGCAGTGGCCGTGAAGTTGTACCCCCCATCAGCGCAGAAAAGCTGAGAGGGAAGAAAAGAGAGAGTTAGAAGTGGCAGATGTGGGCTGTCCTGCAGCAGGGAAGGCTGCCAGGCTCAGGGGGAACCTGTGCTGGCAAGGAGGCAGCTCTGGGCAGCAAGCACACCAACACCGCGCTGGGGTCTCCAGCTCTGCCTGCAGTGGAGGGCATTGACCATGAGGTCCAGTGCCACAAAACCCAGCAGGGTCTTGTCTCCCTGCTCAGCCCTGAGCCTCTGCCCAGACTCAGGGTGCCCCCCACCCTGGGAGGCTGTTCTCCAGCATCTCCTACCTACAGGGGATACGCCACCGTGCTCCCCTGGATGGGCTGGCAGTCTCTTGAGCAGTAAATCATGACAAACCCCACGGTCGCCGTCACTGCTGCCACCACCATGGCCTCGACCACCTGGAGGCAGAGCCGGTGGATGTACCTGCGAAGGGAGCGGAGGAGTGAGGGTGGCACCCAGGGGTGCGGGCAGGATCGCTCACAGCCTGGCATGGCACATCACATCGGACATACGGACAGGCTGGCTGCCTCTGCCCCCCTCCCAGACCCTGCCAGGCTGTCCTGCCTCTGGCGAAGCTGTGGTGGGGACCTGGGGCAGGAGGCCAGCAGGAAGAGCAGCTTTGCCCAGCCAGCTCCAGCAGAGCTGCCTGCCTCCCCCGCACGGAGCCGGGCACAGCTCCCATGGAAAGGCTGGCGTGATCTGGCTGGGGGGACAGTGCAGAGCCAAGCCCAGAAAGCTGCAGCCCGTGAAGCCCAAGAGGAGCAATGCCCTGGAAGCTGCTGCAGGTCCCTCACTGCTCCACTGCCACAGGTCATCCCTCCCTGAGGCCACGAGGCCGGTCTTGGTGTTTGAAAAGCTGGTGACAAGTATTGGCTGTGCCAGACCGGGCTCAAATGGCTTTAGCAGCTCTCTCTGTTCTCTCATTACTCTCAGAAGCACATAACAGTCAGGTCTGCACAGTGTTTGCACTTTTTTGGGTCCTCAGCCTCGACCGCAGGCAGTGAGAGGCAAGTGGCATCTTTGTGATGGCTGTTGCTCAGGTTAAGTGCGAGATTACAGCCTTGCTCTGGCTGGGAACGCCGCTTCGAGGGAGCGCAGAAGGCGCCAGCTAACCCAAGTCAATCACCTTAGTTACCCACGAGCTCTTACCTGATTGAAACATCATTAACCAGTAATTGAGGGCACTGAACGGGGCCCCGACGATGCCGCCTGTGAAGGCAAAAGAGGAAAGCTCAGGTCCAAGGCTCTCCTATGGCTGCCCAGGACACAAGGAACCCATGAAGCTCAGGGAGACATCAACAACCCACCCAGCATGACGGGCAGCCGTGGGACATGCGGACGCTGTCCCTGCAGAGACAGCCAGGACCTGACACCAAGAGGAGCCCAGCACCAGCAGCGGGGTGGCCGGGGGCCAGCATGACAGCGCTGGCACTAGGCAGGCAAGGAACAGGGCAGCTCGTCTGAAAGCAAGGGGCTGCCCAGGACTGCAATGCACTGAGCCCACTCAATGACTTTGCAGCACGTGAATTAAAAGGGCTCGCCTTTGCTACAAGGGTAAGGATTGGGCCAGGATCCAGGTCTTGCCCCCATGTAAGCCCCACAAGCAGCCTCTGCTCCAGAGTTTAATGGATTTCCCATTCTCCCCAGGAAACTGGATCCCAAAGCTTTTTTAGCCCCAGACAGAGAACAGAGGAAATTACTCAGACTAATCAAATTGAAAGAGCAGCACTCTCTTACCAACCACTCCCATAAAGATGAAGATAGGAATTTCCTGGATTGTGTATCCCATTTTCTGCAAGCAAGAAACAAATGGGTTTCAGATCTCCTGGCCCATCTGCAGCCCTGCAGGCAGTCACTGCTGGGACAGCACAAGCCTGCTCCAGCAAGCAGCTCCCAGAGCTCCCCCAAAGTCTCCCCTGGGCACCCCACAGCCCCCAGACCCAGCAGTGGCTGCAGAAAAGCCTTCTGCTGGGACTGGTGGAGCTGGGATCTGGCCAGATCCCACAGCCTGCTAGGGCAGAGCCTGCCTCAGCCCCTGGGTGACATTTTAAGACAGACTGGTGGCCTCAAGCTGCCATGGGCTGCTGCTAACCCCCCCAACAGAGTCCTACATGGGGAATATCTGTGCCATACCTCGTTCTCAAACTTGCCGAAGTTGATGAGCCCAGGGCTGGAGAGATCCCAAGCATTGCTGTGGTAAATGCTCGGGACAGAGTTCAGAGTGAACATAGAGATCATGGAGGCAAAGAACTGGAAGGAGATGCAGCCCAGAGTCACTTCCAGATGACTCCAGCCCTGCTCCCTCACTACATGCCACCAGCACTTGGGTAGGGCTTGGTACCCACAGTGTGGTGGGGGAGACAAGAGGCCACATTCCCTGTGGCAGCACTCTGGGCAGCTTACACCGACCAGGGGCTGGCTCCTCCTTTTGCCTCTCCGTTGCCTTGCGGCACAGCCCAAGGCAGCTCCCTTGGAAAGAAGTTGGCAGCAAGATGGAGCTCAGCCAGGTTCAAATTCAGCCTCTGAGGACCAGGGCACAGAAGGGGAGCTGGGATGCTCTTCCCTGGGATGCGTTACACACAGCTGCCCGGCTGGGGCAGGGATGGCAGGAGGCCTGGGGCTGCAGGGCATCGGGAAAAGGCAATGCCTCACACCGGAGCCAGCAGCCCTCAATTTACTGCTCCTGCTTTCCAGCACTTACGATTCTCCGCGTCAAGAACTGCTTCCAGAAGGAAGTCCCTTCCTCCAAGCTGAAGAGGACACCCCCTGCAAATGCAAGACACAAACACCTTCACAAGGGGTACGTGCCATCCATTCGTCCCAGCCCATGTGCCCCACGCTGCCCCAGTCCTCACAGGCTCCAGCGAAGGGACCAGCAAGCCCACCAAGCCATCAGTGATGTACTGGTCACAGTGAAGCCCCTC
The DNA here is from genome assembly GCA_020745775.1 of Theristicus caerulescens. Lineage (NCBI taxonomy): Eukaryota > Metazoa > Chordata > Aves > Pelecaniformes > Threskiornithidae > Theristicus > Theristicus caerulescens. The sequence goes on from CM036562.1 coordinate 98,416,327, forward strand.
CACTGCCCTCCTCCATCCCAGGGAGGCAACATCTGGGATCCAAGACAAATGACCCCCTCTTCTCTTGCCAAGACCTGCGTGGCATGGCAGGACAGCTTGGAGCAGGGCCGGGCACATCATTGGAGGGCTCCCACCGTGCCCTAGGCAGATCCCAGCAGCTGCCTCCATGCAAGTGGGAGCAACCTCCTGATGAGATCCACGTGCAGGCACCGCTCAGCGTCAGAGAGCCAAGACACGTACCCGTGGGGGCACCGAATGCAGCCGAGGTGCCAGCAGCAGCTCCAGCCGAGACAAAGTCCCTCTTTTCTGCGTCTCTGCAGAAGTACTCAAAGATCTGAAACACCAAAGCGAAGGCAGGTTTAGGGCTGGCCACAGGCAGGAGTTTAGGGGAGACACAAGGTATGCCATATACGACCCCAAGCCACCAGCCTGACCCTGAGGAACAGCCCAATTTGGGCACAGGAGGAGCACCGGCAGCACGGCCCCTCAGCCCACAACACCAACCTTGAAGTCTCGCTTTAAAGACGTGGATCTTCCCTGGGGGATCCCAGCAGCAATCACTGCTCCAGAGTGAACCACGGGTCCTTCCTACAGGCAGGAGAGCAGAGTCAGGTCGGAGAAGGAAGAACCCCAGGGACAGTTGAATGCTGCTCACCAGGTCGCAGCCCTGAAGTTGTCTGGGAGGATTCCCTCCAGGAAATACAGACCTTGCCATTTCCCCCCCTTAAATCATCATTATAGCAAGTGGCCACCTCCTGTTCCCACCAGCACTCCCTCCAGCCGAGGGGACAGGGGCTTCCCTTGCCTGCCTTCGATCCCAGCAAGCTAGACAGGTCCCAATGGGGCACCCAGGTGTCCCCCATCTACCATTTGCAGGGACAACCACCGACGGATGCAGGCTGCTGCTCTCCCGCCCTCAGCTGAGCCACACACAGGCTGGCTCGGTGGCACCGCACGCCCTGGGGGCTCCCCAGGCCCGGCCATGCCGCAGTCACCTTGGCCAGCGGATCTGGGAATAAAACTGGGAAGTCAAGGTACTTGCAGAGGCAAGGTACTTGCTCTCTTCCTTTGCTAAGGAAAACGCCGTGTAGCACCTTGTCACCAGCCGGGGCCTGAGCCGTCCGCACCAGGAAGGGACACAGTGACAATAAATCAGATCAGCGGGGCTGGGTCTCCACCAGTGACCCTGCTGCAAGAGGGCTCAGGCATTTCTTCCAAGCCACCAGGAAAACCCTTCCCTAACTGACCCACAGCCATGAGACCTGGTTAATCCCTCTTTTAACACCCTTCAGACCTGCAGAATTCACCACGCGGTCTTTAAAGACAACCCGTGCTGTAAATACACAGGGTCCTGTTGTACCAGCTGGGAAGATTATTTTTATTTTCACACCAGAACAGCTGCAACAGTGCAGGCAACTCCTTCCAGCCACCGTGCCCCGCTCCTGCAGCGGCACGCTAGGCACTTCCAGCCTAACGAACCCTGCATTTCCCTCTAATTACCCTGCTGTTCTGACTTGCCCAGGACGTCCCTGCTAACAGCTGCCAAAGGCTGGCACCACTCCTCCTCCTCCTCAAAGCTCAGGTCTCCCAGCAAACTCTTCATAGGAAATTCAAGGATGTCACCCGGAGGCAGCTCCTCTCCCACCCGGAGGCAGCTCCTCTCCCACCCGGAGGCAGCTCCTCTCCCACCCGGAGGCAGCTCCTCTCCCACCCGGTGCTGGCATGGAAGCGTCCCATGGACCCGGCCTGGTATCCCGCCCAGACCACGGCCCTCGCCCGGCACGGCCTGCCCAGCCACAGCTTCTCGCCGTAACCAGCACCGAGTGCCTCGGCATGCTTCATGTGGAGGAGAGACTTGCTAGGCAGACTGCCCGAGTAACAGCCTCCAGGTACACTGCAGAGAAGTTTCTCTTCAGTTAATTATCCAAAATTAATTTGCAAGAAGGAATTAATGTGTGTGATACATCACACCCTGGACTTGCTTTTTGCCAGCACAGTTCCATACGTACTGCACAACGTCCACCACCACGCCAGCGTTGGACGCTCTCGTGTTTGAGCCTGACACGTTGGTTTGGGCATCAGCGGCGCGCCAGGCAATGGGCTCTCTCGCAGAACGGTATTTTTGGTAGAGATGAAGAGGGCAGGACCCTGCTCAGCGCAAGGTCTTGCTGGCAGGAGCCATCTCGGCCACTCGGCTGCGCCCACGGCCGAGGAGCGGGCAGGAGCGGGATCCCAGCCGGACACCAGCATCGCTGTGCGCCGGCACATCGCGATGGGAGCCAGCGGTGGCGGGGCTGCCCTGCCGCACGGCGGGCTCCAGGCGGTGGGTCAGCCCCCACCCTCGGATCTTCCCCCACGAGTGACCCGAGGGCCCCACGCCCCGGCCGTGGCTCCCTCCCGGCTTCTCCCCGCGCTGGGCCCTGCCAGGTTCTGCCTTCCCCGGCTTGGGGGAGCGTGGCGGGGGCCCGAACTCCCCTCAGGGCTGCTCACGGAGCAGAGCCCCGGCACCCCGCAGCTCCTCGCCGGCAGCCCCTGGGCAACGGGCACAGTTAAACACTACAGGGACCCCAACCCCGGCCCCAGCCTCCCTCCGGCAGCGTCCCGGCGTGGGGAGGCCCGGGACGGGGCAGACCCCCCCCACCCCGGTGCGCCGGTACCCCCCTCCCGGCGCCGGTACCCCCCCACCCCGGTGCGCCGGTACCCCCTCCCGGGGCGCCGGTACCCCCCAACCGGTGCGCCGGTACCCCCCTCCCGGCGCCGGTACCCACCTGCCGGGCGCCGCCCCGGGGCCGTTGCCGTTGAGCAGCGGGGCGGTCTCGCCCTCGCACCCGTCCCCGCCGCGGCCGAACCAGGACACCTTGGCGACATCGGCCATGCGGGGCGGCGGCGCCGGCCCCAGCCTCACCGGCCGGTCATGTGACCTCCCGGCCACCGCCCTCACGTGAGCGCTACGGCGGCCGGCGGGGGCCGCTCCGCCCCGCGGCACCATGGGAGTTGTAGTCCCGCCTGTAGGCCCCTGCCCCGGTGAACGAACCGGAGCCCGTCCCCGGTCTGTCCCGCAGCCGCCTCCCGGGACGGGCTCTGCCGCGGTGGGGCCTGACGCGGGCGTGACTGCGGTGACGGCAGCCCGGGAGGCTGCAGGGCCGCTGCAAGGCCTTGCCCCACGCCAGGCCGCCAGCCGTGGCCCTGGCCGGGCAGCGAGGCCCCACCACCCCCCGGGAACGCGGGGCTTGGGGAGCAGCCAGAGCCGGCGCTGCTCCTGCTCTCCAGGCAGAGAATTTGGCAGGGCAGCCGTGACCCAGCCCGGGCCTCGCTGCTGCCTGCGCTGAGCAGCTCCCACCCGGCCCTAAGTGGCCCCGAGCGTCACAGGGAAGAGCAAGACCAGAAATAAAGGAGTTTCCTCTCTGCCCAGAGCGTTTTAATAGCAACGAGGGGGCTGTACATCCGCCGGGGCCAGGAGCTGATGCCCTCCCGGCTTTGGGACAGGCCCCAGGACCGGGTCCCACCTCTGCCGTACCCTGGCTGTCAAAACCCTTTTTCGTTTCCTCGACCTCCGATGGTCCCAGTCCTGAGACACCCCCTCTGCCTGGCGTCCCGTCACCCCGGGAGGACGCGGCTCATGGTGGCCGGGCACCGCGAGCCAGCCCTGACCGCCGGGAGCTGGCACTGTTCCCGCTGCCGGGCTTGTCACAGGCAGCGCCGGAGGCAGGGGCACGCCACCCTCCGCACCCCGCCCTGCAGGGAGGCATCAGCCAGCGTGAGGAGGGGACCGGGGGGCAGCCCCCGGCCAGTCGCCATGCTGGCCACCTCCCCAGGCAGGAGAGCCCGGCTCCAGAAGGCCAAGCCAGCCAGGTGACCCACGAAGGCTTCTGTGGTGCCAAAGCCCCTGCCAGGGTGGTCCTGCTTCTGGCCCAGCACCAGCGAGCCACCAGCAGGAATTTCATAGCCCTGCCGGAACCTGGAGCCGGTGGCCAGCAGCCGCCTGTCCACATAGAAGTGGTACCGGCCCTGGCCGGAGGACCAGGTGAGGCAGAGGTGGTGCCACTTGCCATCCAGGAGTGGCGTCACCGGGAGCTCCCGAAACTCCCCGTCCCCGATGACGAAGTGCGCAGAGCCAGGGAGGTCCCCGCCACAGCCACGCACGGCCAGCTCGCTGCCGCCGTCCTCAGTGGCGTAGGAGAGGAGGGCGCCGAGGCGGGGGGGCTGGGGTGGCCAGCCAGGTGCAGAGCGACAGCGCCCGCAGCCCCTGGCGCGGCCCCGGCCCCAGGATGGCCGCACGCTCGGCAGAGGTGTTGGGGAAGAGCAGGACGGGGCCGGTGTGGCAGGCTGGGGAGGTGGGCACTGGGGCGGGGGGCCTGTACCTACCCTCTCCTGGCTGCTGGGGGGCCGGTGGCTGCTCCTGGGGGACGATGGGCACGGTGGAGAGCACCGGTGCCACGGCTTGGGCTCCCGGTGCTGCGTCACGAGGGTGCTCCGCATCCTCCCTGGGCGCTCCACCGGGCCCAGCATTGGCCGGCAGCCGGTGCCCTTCCTCCTGCCGGCGTTGCTGCCGCCGCCTCGCCTTTGGGCGTCGAGGGCTGGGGATGCTGGGGGCCACCCGGCCCTGCGGCTCCTGGTCCAGTTGGGTGCCCCAGCTCCGGGCAGCATCTGGCAGGCCGTGTGGCTTGGTGCCAGCCTCCACCAGTGCACCCAGTGGGTGGGTGAGCGGGCGGTGTGGCAGGTTCAGGGCACCCACTGTCCCCTCCAGCCGCTTCAGCCTGCGGTGCAGCCGCCGGCCGGTGGTGGCCAGGCGGGCCAGCTCGGCGCCCAGGGCGGCCCGGGCAGCGGTGGCCGCCTCTGCCTGCTCCGCCAGCGCCCGGAAGCGTCTGTCGATGTTGTAAGAGATGTTGTAGTTCCCGGCGATGCTCTGGAGATGGCTCAGTGTCACCTCCTGGAGCCGGTGAAACTGCAAGGGAGTGAGGCAAGGTGGGGTGAACCCACATCCCCATGCCGGGCCCCTGCGGTGCCACCGACCCCCAGTCCGGCCCGAAACACCGAGCGCCCCCCCCGGCACAGGCTGGGCTGTGCCCCCTCCCCGCCCCGGGCACCCACCCGCTGCTCCAGCCGCCGCAGCCGCAGGAGCGGGTGGCCAGGTCGGGCCCCGGGCCCCGGCGCCTGGGTCAGGCCACCCCGCAGGGCAGCAGCGAGGAGCAGGCAGAGGGGCAGCGTTGTCCCCGCCATGCCGCTGCCGGACGCTTTCTGCCTGCACGGCAGGGCCAGCCCTGGCCCCCGTGGTTCCCCCCGGGGCGGCCTCCACCATGATGAGATCTGCAGCCACCAGCACCAGCGCTGCCAGCCCCGCGGCCCCGGGCCAGGGACTCTGCGGGGGCGGTTGGCCCTGGCCCAGGAGCTCCCCGGGCTCCGGCTGCCGGGGCCAGGGGCCAGGCAGGGGCTGCTGAGCCGTGGGGCGGGGAAGGTGGCAGGGGGACCCCATGGCGGGGGGACCCCTGGGCGCACAGCCCCGATGGGCCCAGTCGTGCGGGGCAGCTCCCAGAGGGCAGCAGGGGGGGGAGTCTCAGACTGACACGTTGGGTGCAGGGCAGGGTGGGCAGGCAGGGCAGGGCAGGCAGGGCAGGACAGGACCCTGCAGGCAGAGCAGGGCAGGCAGTGCAGGCAGGGCAGGACAGTGCAAGAAGGGCAGGCAAGATGGTGCAGGCAGGGCAGGACAGGGCAGGCAAGACAGTGCAGGCAGGGCAGGCAGGGTGGTGCAGGCAGGGCAGTGCAGGCAGGGCAGTGCAGGCAGGCAGGGCAGGCAGGGCGGTGCAGGCAGGGCAGTGCAGGCAGGGCAGGGCGGTGCAGGCAGGCAGGGCAGTGCAGGCAGGGCAGTGAAGGCAGGGCAGTGCAGGCAGGCAGGGCAGTGCAGGCAGGGCAGTGCAGGCAGGGCGGTGAAGGCAGGGCGGTGAAGGCAGGCAGGGCGGTGAAGGCAGGGCAGTGCAGGCAGGGCAGTGCAGGCAGGGCGGTGCAGGCAGGGCGGTGCAGGCAGGGCAGGGCGGTGCAGGCAGGGCAGTGCAGGCAGGCAGGGCGGTGCAGGCAGGGCGGTGCAGGCAGGCAGGGCGGTGCAGGCAGGCAGGGCGGTGCAGGCAGGGCAGTGCAGGCAGGGCAGTGCAGGCAGGCAGGGCGGTGCAGGCAGGGCGGTGCAGGCAGGGCAGTGCAGGCAGGCAGGGCGGTGCAGGCAGGGCAGTGCAGGCAGGGCAGTGCAGGCAGGCAGGGCGGTGCAGGCAGGGCAGTGCAGGCAGGCCGGGGCGCGCGGGCCACCGCGGGGCGGCAGCACGTGCGCGCCGCAGCGCCGACCGTAGGCGGGGCTTCAGCACCGGGGGCGGGGCTTCCAGCCGGGGGCGGGGCTTCCAGCCGGGGCACCCCCCGCCGGGGGCGTGTCCTGCCGGGAGGGGCGGGGCGGTGACGCGCGGCCGAGGCCCCGCCCCGCCCCCTTGACCCGGCGGCAGAAGATGGCGGCGGTGCTGGGCCTCGCCCGCCGGATCGCCCGGTCAGGTGCGCCCGGCGTCCCTCCGTGTCCCCGCTCTGGGGGTCAGCCTGTCCCCCTGCCCCCCGCCGCCAGTGGGGGCGTCCTCACGGGCCCTCCCCGTGTCCCCTCGCCGTGGTCAGGGTGCCCCATGTCCCCCCCGCCGTGGGTCGGGGTGTCCCCCGTGTCCTCTGTCATGGATTGGGGTGTCCCCCGTGTCCCTTCTCCAGTGGGTCAGGGTGTCCCCCGTGTCCCTTCCTCAGTGGGTCAGGGTGTCCCCTGTGTCCCCCGTCGTGGACTGGGGTGTCCCCATGTCCTCCCTCAGTGGGTCAGGGTGTCCCCGTGTCCCCACCCTGTCTGTGCAGAGCAGTTTTGGGGAGCACACCCCACACCCCTGGGCACTGTGCCCTGCCCAGCCCTACCAGCTTCTGTCCCCCCAGGTGTGCAGCCCCTCTGCCGGCCGCCAGCATGGGACAGAGCCGCCCGGCAGCCCCCTGGCCTCCCGCTCGCCCCGTGTCGTGCCTTCAGCAACAACAAGATCCTGGTGGAGCTGGATGAGAGCTCAGGTACGGCGGGTGGCACCTCTGCAGCGTCACCCGCGTCCCACGGGCTGCTGTGGGATGCAGGCAGGGGGGTCTCTCCCGTGCCTGCCCCACGGCACAGCGGCTCTGGGCATGGAAAGGCACCAAAGCTGTAGGTGTTCCAGCTTCAGCTGCTTAGGACCCTCAGAGAGAGGCGTTTGGTGACGGGAGTCTTACCACTCGTGGGCACTTTGGGTGGCTGGGTGCTGCTTGGGTGCCACAGGCAAACCCTAGCTGTTGCTGTCAGACCTTGTGCCCCGTCCCCTGCCCATGCATTGTCCCCTCTGTGGGGTCCCTGCTTTGGGGACCTGGTAGAGTGGCAGGGGCTCCTTCAGGGAGCAGCCGTTGGGGATTTCTGTGTCCTGGCTGCCAGGAATAGCTGTCACAGGGCCACATCCCCGCAGTGAACAAAAGGTGCCTGTTCCTGAGGCTTCCCAGGGCCTGCCTTTGCCTGCCAGGCCCCTGGGTGCATCCTCACGCTGTCCCCAGCCTGGGCATGGCTGCGGCACCCAGACTAAGCACTCGGTGAGGACCTTTCAGCGTAGAGTAGTGCCATTTGGGAGGGGACACGGGCTCAGAGCCCTTCCCGCGGTGCTGGCCAGGGTGGCAGTGCCGCCGGCAGGCTCAGAAAGGTGTGTGATCCCCTGGGCACGGGATGTTTGCTGTGATAGAAGCTGGAGGCTTGACCTTATCCAGTGAGCCCAGAGAGAAGGGAACTGCTGGGCAGCGTGAGCCTGAAGGTGGCTTGTCTTCAGGACACATGGTGTACCACCACACGTGCGCGCGTTCGTGCTCCAGGTTCACCACTGGCTGAGTGAGCCTGGCTTGCGGGCAGATCTGGGCAAAGGCAGGGCCCTGCTCTTAGCCCCGCCACTCTGGGGGCTTTTTGAAGAGCCAGGAGTGGAAAGACATGATCTGGGTGAGCAGGGAAACAGGGAGGTGGGTGAAGCTCCCTTGGGCAGGGCAGTGTGCACTGCTGTGGTGCGGGGTTCTGATGTCTCTGTGTTTACCATGGCACAGGCGTCGCCACGATGAAGTTCAAGAGCCCCCCGGTCAACAGCCTCAGCCTGGACTTGCTCACCGAGTTTTGCATAAGCCTGGAGAAGCTGGAGAACGACCGGGCCTGCCGAGGTGTGATCCTCACATCGGTACGTGTTGTCCTGAGCTCGGGGTACGAGCTGTGGGGCAATTTGACAGGCATGGGTGCCGTTCCCTTGCTCGTGTTCGGTCTCTTGGCTCCCTGGTCACTGGCACGGGAGGGCTAGGAGGCAGCTTTGATCGGCTTCGGAAGGAGGGGAGGGCGTTCTTGGAAGCACTGTGCTCTTTCTTCCCTGCCCTTTTCGAGCAGAAGAATAACAACTGAGTATTGTCATTTGTCATTAAAATCAAAGCTGCTTATCTGCAAACCTGACACATCCCCTGAGATCTCTTGAACTGCCCGGAGGGAGCTGCTAGGGGAAGCCAGTGTTTATTTGCAGACGTGGTGTGGATACAAGGTGGTGCCTGAGAATGGGGCAGGACAGGTTTTGTGCTGCGTGGCTGATGTACCTGCACAGGGACCCTAATAATGAGAAATTGTGCTGCAAGCAAAGAGTCCCAGCCCTGCAGGCCATGGTGATGGGATGATCCAGGCTGTGGGAGCACTGGGGAGATTGTTTCAGAACCCCGAAAGACCTTGGTTTATGTCATATTTAATTATCGCTTTCCTTTCCTCAGGCTGCCAGGCCGAGTGCGTTAGAGGACTAAAGGGTCATCCCTGAGCAGTGACTCTCAGTGACAATTGTATTTTCCCGATTCCAGGCCGTCCCCAAAATCTTCTCATCTGGCCTGGACATCACCGAGATGTATGGGAAGAGCCCGGAGCACTACGCCGAGTTCTGGAGAGCCGTGCAGGAGATGTGGCTCCGGCTGTACGGCTCCAACATGGTGACAGTCGCTGCAATCAATGTACGTCCTTTAGATCCGCCTTCCTAGTCGCCCTGCGCCGTCTGTCACTTGCTGCAGCTTGTTTGCACCATGTGGGCAGGGACAACCGAAAAATCAGGCTTGTCAGTGCTAAAACAAATACAGGGATGTATTTGTTGGGATGTCTGGGCAAAGTACATGTCTGTCGGTTCGGCACGTTGGGGTGTGGGAAGGTATGGAAGTGTGGGATGTTGCAGGCTCCACGTAAGCTGCAGCTGCTGCTGGGGTATAGCAGCATTTCGGCTGCGGTGGAGAGCTTGCACGGCACCCGTGCCCTGCCAATGGGGACTGAAGTGCCCGTGGCAGTGTTTTGTGCAGCAAGAGCCATACCCTGCCCCAAGAACTCGGCTGGGAGTCTGTCCTCCAGGCTGGAGGAGCAGGAGGAGGACTGGAGGCCAGTGGTAAAGTGCAGAGGGGCACTGATGGCAGATGAGTGCCAGAGAAGCCGAGCGGTTCATGCAGGAGTCCAAAGGACGCCTGTCAGGTGCCCACCGGCTGCTTTCTCATGGATGAGACTCGTAGGAGTTGCCCAGGGTCACTTGCTTGGCTGTTGCGCTGCTTCGCTAGAGGGGAGGGGATGGGAGGCAGCCATGCAGTGCCGCAAGTGCTTGTCCTCGGCGCTGGCCCTGCGGGCAGCAGTGCTTCGGGCAGCGCGGTTTGTCGTGAGCCCTTTTTTCACCGGGTTTTGCTCCTCCAGCCATGGTTCCTGGCCAGCAGGGAAGTGCTGTCTGAATCTCAGTGTCCGTAGATGGGTTGTTACCTGCTCCATGTCTCCTTTTCATTTTCCAGTGCAGTGCCGCTTTGGCAGTTCACGGTTCTGTGTCCGTCCGTAGACTGTCTTTGAAGGCAGCTGGGTCTCTGAGCGGCTTCCCGCAGGCACCCTGTGCAGGGCTAAGCAAGCACCAAGTCGTGGCAAAGATGGTCACAAATGGAAGTTTTATAGACAGAAGGTGTCGCAAAGCCCTTGGACAGAACCATTTCTGTGGCATTTGGGGTTACAAACTCAAGAAGGGTTAAAAACTCATGTAGGTTACAAGAAAATGCTGTAGCAAATCTCTGCTGCAGGGTTTGCAACCAGAGTAACGTGGATCAATTAATTAGAGTTCCAGGCTGGAAAATGCAAGAAACAAAGAGCATTGAAAAATGAAAGGATAAACCCTGGTAAACCTATCAGAAGTCTTTAGGGCTGTTTTGAACCAGGTAATCAGGGACTTGGGGGACATCTGCTCTGTCACCCTGTGTCTTCCCTGCTCTGGAGGACACAGCGAGGCTGGGGGCGCAGAGACGTTTGTACCGTGACCTAGGCTCACTCCTTCCTTCTCTTTTCCAGGGCTCCAGCCCGGCGGGAGGCTGCCTCATTGCCTTGTCGTGTGACTACAGGATCATGGTGGAGAACCCCAAATTCAGCATCGGCCTGAACGAAGCCCAGCTGGGCATTATGGCTCCCTTCTGGTAGGCCAGTGCCTCCCACTTCTAGTGTCACATGTAGGTCTCTAAAAAGAATTCATCTTCAAGGAGTTTATTAATCAGTTTAACTGGCCGCTGAGATGTAGTTCTGTGTGTCAGTGATCAGGTAGTTGCAGCTGCAGGACACAGCACCTCATTTCTCTGTCCGATTCTGCAGGTATCTGAAAAGCTTTCAGGCTGCAGAATGCCCTCACATCCTTCACCAGTGAGGACCTCAGTTCTGACTCTGCAGTCAACTCCAAAACTCGTGCTGGGAGATCTCCCTGGTCAGGCTCAGTCTGGGAATACGCTTTTCTACGGGTACAGGCTGCGTACCTGCAAAATCCCATAGTGGAGATCTCTGGAAGCGTAGGGGCACTAATGTACTAAGGCACGGACCCTTGGTTGCCCTAAGAACATGTAAATGTGCTGTTGGAAAGGAGCTTTCACGTCACAGCAAGTGGGCACAGCTGGGGCCTGTGCACTGAGGGTAAGCAGAGCAGCTCTCGTGGAGAGGAGGGTGAGCTCTGTTGGGGTAGTACTGAAAATGGCTCTGCTCTCCTGACTTTGTACAGCGTGGCTGAGCCCGTAGCTGCTGTTTAGAGACCCTGGGGAGTGGGACCGAGCGTGCTCTTAGCTTAAACGTCTGGGTGCAGTGGCTGCTGGGTGTCTCTTTCCCTGACCGTGGCTTTTCCTCCCATCTCTTCTAGGTTTAAGGACACATTTGTGAACGTTGTGGGACACCGAGTTGCTGAAAGCTCTCTCCAGCTGGGCTCCCTCCACCCCGCACCCCAGGCCCACAGGTTTGGCCTTGTGGACGAGCTGGTGCCAGAGGAGAGGCTCCAGGAGAAGGCTGCAGCTGTTATGGCACAGTGGCTGGCCCTTCCCGGTAAGGGCGGCACCTCCAGCAGAGGAAGGGGGGATCTGATCGGGGTCGGAAGGGCAGGTACCGGGGCTGGTACCTGGGAGCTACGTAACAGTTTCCATTTAAAGGGAAGGTGCGAACGGCTGGGCGGTAGGAAAGCTCAGCACAGCGGTCCAGGCAGCCTTGGGCTAACAGAGACATGCTCGCCAGTGCCCCTGCGCGGGAGGACACCGTGCTGGGTGTGCAGGGCACGTGGCTGCCGCTCGACTCGCCCTGCTGAGTCCATCCAGAGGTGCCTGAGCTCCAGATACAAACTGAATCTCTGTGTCTGTCAGTGGAGGTGTTACCACAGGAAAGGTGCCGTGGAGTTGAGGGAACAGGCTGGGCGAGAGTGCCTGGGTGGCTGCCAGCCCGCATTTGTGGTCTGGATCAACTCTCGTCACTCTGCTGAGCTGGGGATGGCGATGGGGGTGTGAGGACAGACAGCAAGCGCAGACATCACACGCGTGTTTGGGCTGCTCCGTGACTGGCAGCACGTGGTTCCTGGGCTGGGAGAGGGCTCTCCATGGGCCAGGGCTAGACCTGAGCTATCCCATCCCATGCCACCTCCTGAGCGCTGCAGGGAGGTGCAACTACCTGTCACCCTTCGGCTGCTCTTTCTGTAGAAACCTGAATGAAACTGGGCAGAAGCGGACAGGTCCCAGGACTGTCACTTCGTGTCCCAGCCTTGGAGGAAGGTCCCTAAACAGCTCTCTCCCCTGCTGTCCTGGCGTTAGAGTGAAACCTCAGCCCCTAAGAGAGGGGAGCGTGTCTCAGCTGTGCTCTCTCCTCACTTCCAGGAGGCACCATGCAGATCCTTCCCCAGAGCCCTATATCAGAGCCGGGGGAGAGTCTGTCCGGGTGAAGGTGTCTGTAACGCACAGGCGCTGGGGCGATTCGAGGTTCCCAGTGTGTGTGGGGGTTGGTCATCATTTCACTGTCGCTGTTGCAGCACACTGAGAGCGCGTGTGCAACATCTGTGCAACAGACGTGCAGCTGCATCATTGCGCGGGGCTCTGCACGCGTGTGCGTGAGCAGATGCGTGCTCGAGGCTTCGCTCAGCTCCAGCAGCATCCACGTATCCGTACTGAACTGGCCCAGAGCCTGCCGTCGGGATGAGCTCGAGGGGACAGCGCTGCTGGCTTTTGTACGGCACGTTTGGCACGAGCGCACTGTCTTGCCAGAGGTCGAAGGGGTTGGGTTGAGGGAGCTTAGAGCCAGAGCGGTTTCAAATAGCGGAGAATTTTGTTGGGTTACTGCTGTCCTGAGCCCGGTGGTGTGTATTGGGGTGGGGGCCGGGCTCTGGAGGGTGCAAAGAGAAGGAGGTACACAACTTTTTGGCATCTGTCCCAGTCGTTTCCGCACTGAGCCGTACAGATCATAATTTATTGTAGGAGAATTTATCCAGTTCAGCTTCCAGCCGGTGGGTTTTTCTTACACCTTTCCCTGCTGGTTTAAAGAGCCCTTTGGCGTGCGGTACCTCCCCTCCGGAGGGACCTGCACATGGTGGCAGTGGCCCAGAGCTGGTCAGGGGTGAGGACCACGCACATTCCCCATCCTGGCTCTCCTCTCCGCAGACCATGCCCGTCAGCTCACCAAGTCCATGATGAGGAAGGCGGTGTTGGACCGCCTGGTAGCTCACCGGGAGGAAGACATTCAGAACTTCATCAGCTTCATCTCAAAAGAGTCCATTCAGAAGTCACTTCGCATGTACATGGAGATGCTAAAGAAGAAGAAGAGCTGAGGAGCCAGCCAGCCGGGGCCCGGTCCCAGGAGCTCGAGTGACCCTCCGAAACGCTGCAGTAGCTGTAGACTTTCACAGTGAAGCCATCTACAGTGTCGGCAGTTGGTGACTTGCTGCCTGCTCCCGTGGCCGCCCCAACCGCCCCTTCCCCTTAGTCCCCATAGAGTGCCTGACACCGCCGCTGCCTTTCCTGAGAGCGGGGAGAGCTGCCTGCTCCGCTCCCCCGAGGAACGGACAAGGAGAGGGTCTTGATGCTGCTGTGGCCCGAGCCCGCCGGTCCTTGGATATCCTCCCTCCTGTCCAACAGCTAATTGTGAAATGAGATTCGTCAATAAAGTCTTTGATGAGGTAGGACATGGATGCATCATTCCCCAGCCTGTCTGCGGTCACCGCTTCCTGGCTGGTGGCCTGTCCCTGGGCTCTGGTTCGTGGTGGGCTGGGGGGGCCTGGGCACGGCCGGCAGCCGGCTGCGACCCGTCTCCAGACCGGGACCCGGAGCAGCCCATGCGCAGGGCTTGTGGATGGGGCTGCCTAGAGCGCTTCACGGGGTTGGTGGTGGGAGCTGGAGCTGGATCGTGGTCTGCGGCCGCAGGAGGAGCTCAAGCCATCAGCTTCACCTCAACCGGGTAGTGGTCGCTGACTGCCAGGGCCTGGAGGAGGGTGAGAGGTGAGAGGTGTAACGCAGGGGCTCGGTGAGCCTCACGCCGTGCTGGTGGGGCCAGCAGGGCGACTGCGATCACCCTGCCAGACCCTTCTGCCTGCTGGAGGGGGACGCGATGTCCCCAACCCCGAGAGGCTCAACACACAAGGCTCCAGTTCTGGCACCTCTTGCGGAGAGATGCCCAGGTGTGGCCTGGGGCGGGCACGGGCAGGGGGGTGCCTGCCCTCCGAGACCCTCGTTTCTCGCTTGGGAGCTCTGTGCCAGCTATGGGTGGTTGGAGGTCGGCTTTGATTGCCCCACACCGTGGGGTCCTGCCTGTGAAAGACTATGAAAAACCTCGTGCGTCTCATCTCTTCCCCATGGGGACAAGCAATGACCCCAAATCCCCCCTCCCGTTTCCACCCATGGATCCCTCGGCACCCTGAGCTCCCCATTATCTGGCTGCAGGCTGCTGTGTCCCGGGAGGGGAGCGTGCCTTACGCAGGGTCTGTGTTGGTGTCCCAGCAGGCAGGCGCTGGGCAGGGGCACACGTGCCATGGCCAGAGCCAGCTCGGGCTGCCGCTGGAGCTGCTTCAACTCCGCTTCTGGGCTTTTTCTTAAATGCGGCGGCTACATGGCCATGGCCTGGCTGCTTAATCCCAAAGAGACACCAGCAGCCCCGCAGTCGGCGTTCTGCGGGCAGCCCAGCTTTGGTGCCTGTCTGAGCCCCGGGTTTGCGAGCCCATCTCACCTCCTCCTGCTCCAGCTGGAAAGTGCGCTGGAAATTGTAGATGGTAGCTGAATTTGGCACGATGCTTCTCCTCAGCTTGGCGCCGCACACCACGATCCTGCCAGGGAGACGCGGGTGGTGGGTCCTGCTCCTGCCCCTGCGCTCGGCTGCTGGTGGTGCGGGACGGGCGGGGGGGCCCAGGGTGCCAGGGAGGGGACCGCGGTGCCGCGGCGGCACTCACCTGTCGTAGGCACAGTCTGACTTCCCCACGGTGGTGTCGGCGCTGTCGGGGAGCAGCCACTTGAAGACGTCGCTGGTGCGCAGGCGGATGGCTGACCAGTCGCTTGGCTGGACGTAGGAGCAGTCGGCATTGAAGTCCCCCAGGAACATGATGTTCTGCGATGGGAAGATGGCAGGGCTTGTGGCGGCTGGGGAACGGGGCTGTCCCCAACACCAGTCCTCCCACAGCGGTCAGCCCCGGGTGCTAGGGCATCCCCCGTGGCAGGGGACGGGGCAGGAGCAGGGTCCCCATCCCATCACCCTTGCACCAGCCGCGCTCGCCTCGAAGCAGGGACCCAGCGTGGGTCAAACGGTCCTTAGGGCTCAGTGCCCACCCTCGGT
The DNA here is from genome assembly GCA_020745775.1 of Theristicus caerulescens. NCBI lineage: Eukaryota > Metazoa > Chordata > Aves > Pelecaniformes > Threskiornithidae > Theristicus > Theristicus caerulescens. The sequence goes on from CM036562.1 coordinate 98,431,457, forward strand.
GCTGGCGGCACTCACGTCAGTCCCCCACTTGCTGATGATGGCCAGGTAGACGTCGTAGAGCGCATCGATCTCGGCAACGGCATCGTGCGGGGCCGAGTGCAGTGGTACCAGCACAAACTCCTCCACCTCTGCCAGGGGAGAGGGACGTCAGCCCCGTGGCCACCCCATTCCACCGCCCGGGGCCACTCATCCCCCTGCTTACTGGTGCGGGGCGCTGAGACCCTCAGGATGAATGGCTCCCGGCTGAAGACGTCCTGGGGGTCCTCATATTGGTAGGTGTCCACCACGGACACGACATCTGTCCTGTGGGACCAAATGGATGGTGACCCTGGGGCTCGGCACGGCCCCTGTGTCCCCTCCACGGTGTCGGTGGCCCCGTGGTGCCACGGGACGGGCGGCAGCACGCCCAGCCCCGTTACCTGTAGATGAAGAGGTACATCTCCTTGTAGTTGTCCCGTCCCAGGGGGCCGCTGATCTCGTAGTCGTACGGGGACGTGGACACGCTGCGGAGATGCAAAGGCAGGATGGTGACGTGGCTGGCACCAGTGACATGGCTGGTACCCTCCTGGGGTGGCCGCAGCATGGCCAGGGGCTGGGCGGCCATGGCGTTGGCACCAGCCAGTCCTGCTCTGCTGTCCCCATGGGCTACCATGCCCCGGCCAAGGGGTGACATGGGGTGTAATGGCTCTGAGCCACCCTGCTGTCCCCACCACCCCGGGGTGGCTCCTCGGGCACGGCTGGCCGCACGCAGGATGCAGGGCGGCTCCTGCCACCCTTTCTCTGCAGGGACGCTCCCCACCTTCATTTGCAGCAAAGCTAAATTAGGTTAATGAGCAGCCCGGGGCCCTGTGGAGCCTGGCGTCACCCTCCCTGCCCCGGCTGCTTTGTGGCCGTGCTGGAGGGGACACCGAAGGGGCGAGGACACGGGCTGGGCGTACCTGCTCAGGAGCACTCACTGCCTTTCAACAAGGCAGCAGCAGCCTCTGCCCAGCCCTGGCCCCTGCCCTCACCCAAAACGGTGTCAGCATCCCGCCAGCGGCAGGGCTGCCGCCCCATGGTGGCCAGTTTTAGCCCACCCCAGCAGCCTCTTTTCCTCCTGAGGTGCCTGAGCCGCTCGCTTCAGAGCATCGTCCGCTGCTGGGTCCGTGCCGGGGTCCCCCTGCCACTCGCAGGGTCTTGGGGTGCGGGGGGCTGCCTGCCCCTGCCCCCTTCATCCCTCATCTCACCTCTGCCCTGTCCTGTTGGATTTTGGAGAGGGAGTTTGCCAGAGCTGTAGTTCCTTTGCATCCCGTGTGCTCCAGTGGGATTGCAGCTTTGGGAGGGGTTTTGTGCCACTTGTATCCCCCTTCCCCTCCCCGGATTATTCCCGGTGGCTTTTTCAGTGCCTGCTCAAAGCCTCAGCCCCAGCACTTTTCTCCTATTCCTCTTTCCAAAAACAAACCCTCTGCTGATGGACGACTTTTTTTTGGCCTTCTATTGCTCAGGCAGCTTGGGTTTCCCTGCTAACACTGCCATCTCAGCCTGGGCGCTCTCGGCCCCGGCCCCGCTCGTACCTGTTAAGCTGCTCCATGAGCTGGGTGACGGCACTGAGGTCGGAGTCGCGCACCTCCTGCACCAGTGCCACGTCGTAGCGGCGCAGGATCTGTGGGACCAAGAGGGATGGCGATGGTGAGAGGGAGCCTGCTGCTGGCTTGGGGCCACCCTCCCCTCTCCCACCCATCTCCTGGCCAGGCACCCTGATGCGGTGCTGGGTGCAGCACCACGGGGACATGCATATCCCTGAGCGTTGGGGCAGATGTCCCCACAGAGGGCTCAGAGGGACTGCAGGTCATGCCTGGCATCCCACCTTGGTCCCCACCAAGCCTTCATCCTCCCCAGGGCATCCCCGGCACTGGGATGCCATCCCATCCATAGCCGCGTCCCCACGTGTCCCTAGCACAGGAGCCACATTTAGGTCTGCCCCGGTGCCAAGCCCATCCCTGGCTGCACTCACGCTGACGATGATGCCCGCCACTTCTTCATTGGACATCTTGGTGTCTCCGAACGCCTGGATGTTGAAGGCACCGACGCGCAGCGTGGCGGTGGCCGGGCATGGGAGAGCCATGGCCAGCAGGGACAGCGCCAGTGCCACAGTCCCCATCCTGCCGGGAGGTATGCTGAGCCGCAGGGATGCAGCAATAGGAGCCGAACTTGGAAAACTGCTTTGGATTCGGAGAAAGAGCAAAAAAAATCCATGTAAGTCCTGTTGTTGCACCGCCCGGAGTAGCCTGCGGAGCCGGCACGGGCTGTCTGCCGGCTCGCTGGTCCCAGGGGAAGCTGAACCCCATCCTGCCGCAGGGAATCTGCCCGGCAGCGCCTCTGCCAGCCCCCGGGATCGCCCAGCTCCGCTCCCCCTGGGACATCTCCATCGCCCACCAGCCCCAGCCGCCGCCACCAGCACCCTGGGCTGCTTTGCGTCCTTAAACTTGATCGCAGTCCCCACAGTCAGAGTAAGGGAGCGACTCCTCATCCCAGCTCGTCCCAGCTTATCCCAGTCCCTCCCGGTTCGCGGCTGAAGGTGCTGAGCCTGGATCCGTCCTTACCGTGCCAAGCGCGCAGCACCTCTGCCCTCCCGGCAGCAGGACAGGCGGCTTTATTCCCGGCGGAGGTGCCGGCAAAGCAGGATGAGTCGGACACCCCCGTGGGGGTTTTGGCGCAGCTTTGGGCTCCTTCCTACATTGGGAAACCAAAAACCCACGGGGCGGCAGGGTGGGGCCGGCGTAGCCGCCGCTGTGCCGATGCGGCGCAGGGTGGCTGGGGAGGCGCAGCAGTGGTGCGGGGGCATCCCGGTGGGGCTGGGTGGGCACGCAGGACTCGGGGTGCTGTGGCTGGGGTGGCCCCTGGGTCATGGCGTGGGGCACGGTGGCCAGGCAGGCAGTGAAGGGCGATGGCCTTAATACGGGTGATTCAGACAGTGTAATTAGAGGGGAGAGAAGGAAACGGCGGGGTGTCTGGGTCAGGCAGGCTGAGCACCGCCAGCCTGGGCAAGAGGGGACGGCTGCAAACCACCACAGCAGCCCTGGCGGTCACCCAGAACAGCCCCATTCGTGACCCAAAGCAGCCCCAGTTGTCACCAAAAGCAGCCCCACTGGTGACCCAAAGCAGCCCCAGTGGAGCTGGCATCCCCCGCGCCGGTACACGGCGTCACCTCGGCGCATGGCATCACCCCTGCTGAGGGAGTGGGTGGCTCTGCCGGGGTGCCGGCAGCAGAGTGGGCAGGGAGGCGACGGCTGTTCATGCTGGGACTTGCCGTGCTCTTGCGTGCGCCGCCGGGTTTTGCATCCTCACACCCAGTCATGGGATGAGTCCGGTGTCCCTTGGCGCTGTGCTGGCACCGAAACCCCCCTGGGAAGTACCAAACCCCTTGGGAACTGACTCACGTCCTCCGTTTCCCCCCACCCTCACCGTCAGCACCCCATCAGCTGCCCCGCAGCCAGGCAGGCTCCAGCAGGATACGGCCCCCAAGCCAGTGGAAGGGCATCCTGCGACCCAGCAAGGGGGCCAAATCCTGCCCGGAGCCTCCCAGCCCCTTCCCGCTGTCCCTGCTTTTGCCACCAGCAGCTCAGAGGGGAGCAGCGCTTGCCACCCCGCAGGTCTGGGGCTCTCGATGGCAGGAGGGGACCCCTGGCCCCAGGGACCTCCCTGGCTCCAGCCCTGGTGGGGCTGCCCCTGGCAGGGGGACGGGGGGCTCAGGCGTGGGGTACTGCTGGGGGGGCTGAAGGGACCCTCCCTCCAGAGCTGCAAGGGCTGGAAAAGGCTCATTTTTTTAATGGAAGTGGAGAGCATCCCACTCCCACAAGACCCCGAAGAGCAGCTCCTTGCAGAGACGGCAGGCAGCTTGGCTGGCACTGGTGGTGTGTGGGCTCCCATGAGGGATGCAGGTGCGTGCCAGGGTGTCCTGGTAGCTGCCGGCACAGGAATGGGCTCAGCGGGGTTTCAGGGTCACCTCCACAGGGAAATGGTCGCTGACGGCCAAAGCCTGGGTGTGGGGGAAAGCAGAGAGGTGGCTGAGCTTGTCTGGACCTGTCATCGCTGTCATGGCTGGCTGGGACCCCAAAGCTCCACTCCAACCCCAAAATTTAGAGCATACCCCAAAATGCTCAGGCTGGGGGGTTGCATCAGTGCAGGGGCTGGGGTCAGGCCACCCTCAGGTGTGCCTTGGGGAACAGGGAGCCCACCCGTGCTCCCGGGAGGCGTGGTGGGTTGGATCCCAGTGCCGGTGGGCTCGTGTGCCCCGGCCCCTCACTCACATCCTTGCTCTGGAGGTGGAAAGTCTTCTGGAAGTTGTTGACAGTGGCAGAGCCGGGCTCGATGTCTTGGCGCAGCGCAGTGCCGCAGGCGACGATGCTGCCGGGGCATCACGGGGGTGTTAGCACCCGCCAGTCCCTCCCGTGCCAGCCCCCGTGCCACCGCCGCGGCACCCACCGGTCGTAGGCGCAGTCGGTGGTGCTGGCGACGGTGGTGTCGGTGCTGTCGGGGATGAGCCACTCGCAGGCGTCAAGGGAGCGCAGGCGGATGGACGGCCACTGGGCGCTGGTCACGTAGGAGCAGTCAGCATTGAAGTCACCCAGGAGGAGGACGTTCTGCAGGGCAGTGTGCTGTGTCCCTGCCCACGGACCTTACAGGGCGCCAAGGGCTCCCTAAAATCTTACGGAGCAGCAAAATCCCCCTTGGGGCTCCCCAGCACGGGGGGGACAAGCCCCCAGTAATGGCAGCGGAGCCACCCAGCAGCTCCCTGCCCGGACATTGCCAGGCTGGCACCCGCTCCGATGGGTATGAGAGGTCTCCCATGGGACACATCCATCCCAGGATGGCCGCCAGGATGTGTGGTGGCCGTACCCCAGGCTGCCCAGCTGGCCCAGGGAGGAGCCGAGCTCCCCGCCGCCGCTTACGTTAGTCGCCCACTTGTTGACGACGTCGGTGTAGACGTCGTAGAGCGCGTCGATCTCCTCCGCTGCGCTGCTGGGCTCGGCATGCAGGGGCACCATCACAAACTCCTCCACCTCTGCCGGACAGGCAGCCATCAGCCCCCGGCTCGGGTGCAGCACCCGGGAAGGGAGTGGGAACCCCGGGAGACCACCCCAGGCCAAGCCCCAGCTACTGGCTGGGAAAAGCTGCCGAAGGGAAAGGGTACGTTGGCTTTTTGAGGTCTGCCTGTCCTCCAGGCTGGAATTTCCAGCGGGGAGCTGCGTCCCTCTGCTCGTGGCTTGGGGTTTGTTGCTTGTTTCCTGTCATTTTTTTGCAAACTGCCATGGTTTTGGGAAAGAGACAGGGGTGGGAAAGAGATGGGAGAGCATGTGTGCCCTGGGGAGCTGCCGGGGGGGTGGAGGCAATGGCACGGGGTAGGAGATGGCACAAGGTGGGAGATGGGAGGTGACGGGAGATGGTGATGATGGGAGATGGCAGGCGATGGGAGATGGCACGTGATGGCAGACGGCATGTGATGGGAGATGGCACGCAACTGGAGGAAGCAGATGGTGGGATATGGCACTAGATAGGAGGTGCAGGTGATAGGATGTGGGACACGATGGGAAACAGCTGGAGACGTGATATGGCAGGCAACTGGAGAGAGAGCACGGTGGGAGATGACAGGCAATGGGAGGAGATGGGAGATGGCACATGGTGGGAAACAGCAGGCAGCGCTGGCCATGCCGGCCAGATACCCAGGACCCCTGAGCACCCACGGGTGGGAGAAGGCCCCACAGCACTGAAGGACCCCAGTGGAGCCCCTGAGCTGGGCTCCAGGGTGCAACCCCCCCGCCTGGCAGGCACAGCTCCGGGCTCAGCCCGGCACAGAGGGGACCCTGTGCCAGGTCCGAGCAGTCCCCAGTGCCGACCGAGGTGCTGCCGTGCGCTGGCTCTGCTCACGCGTGGTGGGCGAGGAGAACTTGACAATGAAGGGCTCCCTGCTGAAGGTATCAGTCCCGCAGGACTCGCAGCCGTCATCGTAGTAGTAGCTTCCCAGCACGGAGACCAGGTCCGACCTGAAGGAGGAGAGCGGGGCAGCTCCCGGCACCGCTCCCGCCACAACCAGGGCCACCAAAAGTACCCACCTCCCTTCGGGGGCCGCTGAGGGGGACAGTGGTTGACACGGGGGACGCCAGACCCTGGCGGCATCCCTTACCTGTAGATGAAGACGTATTGCTCCTTGTAGCTGGTCCGACCCAGGGGGTTGCTGTCCAAAAAGCTGTATGGGTGCATGGATGCTCTGGGAGTGAGATGCGGAGAGGGTGAGAGGAGGTTCCCGGTGCCCCCCAGCACCCAGTGGGCTCTGTCCGGCCAAGCCAGAGGTGCCCTGGCACAGTGAGACACCAGCCAGGATCTGTCCCATCATCCCATTTGCAAGCACCCCCCGCCCTGCGCCATCGGGGTCACCTGTTGAGCTGGTCCACAAGCTTCTTCACGGCGCTCAGGTCGGCGTCCCGGACCTCCTGCACCAGGGTGATGTCGTACCCCGACAGGATCTGGGGGGACAAGCTCAGAGCTGCTTGCCCCTGGCCAGCAGCCACTTGTGGGGGCACCCGGGGGTGCCTGGGCTGGGCTCTGAAGGCTCCCAGGCTGGCAACAGGGGGGCAGCAGGGACCCAACAGCCAAGGAGGGAGCTCCTCTGCTGGTGGCCTCTGGCTTGCAAGGACCCTGGGGTGACACAGTGCCCTCTGATACCTGTCTGTCTACCACCCACCATCCCAGCAGCTCCTCGCTCACAGGCTACTCTGAGAGAGGAACCTGGGCAGCACCGAGCATCACCCATCCTCAGCTGGGGACTGGTAAGAGTGGAGATGGCCCAAGATGGAGATGGGGATGGAGGCATGGATGGATGGATGGAGGTGTGGATGGATGGATGGATGGATGGATGGATGGATGGATGGATAGATGGAGGTATAAGTGGATGGATGGGGGCATGTGGAGAGGTGGATTGATGAGTGGGTGGATTGATGGATGGATGCCTGCAGAAAGTTAGCGTCCAACTGCCCCAAGCTGGCTGCATCCCAGAGACCAGAGAGTGGCCAGGACTGCTCCTCTCCCCCAGCACTCACAGAGACGATGATATCTGCGATAGTCTGGTTGGACATCTTGCTGTCCCCAAACGCCTTGATGTTGAAGGCGCTGATCTTCAGCGTGGTGGCCACATGCAGCAGGAGAGCTGCAACCAGCAGCGACAGCACCAGCTTCGAGGCCACCATCCTGCGTGCAGAGGGGCAGGGATGGGCTCAGCCCCCCTGGCTGGGAGGGGGATTTGGCACAGACGATGAGGGTGACCAGGGTATTCCCACTGGCCGTACTGGTTTCACTGGGAGGCATCCATTTTCCAGTGAACCACCACGACCCAGGGATGGTGAACCCCCGTCCTCGGGCTGCTGAGTCCTTGTCCCTGCCCCATGTGGAGCCTCATCCTGCCTGTCCCTCCTGGAGGGAGGCCAGACCGCCCGCGAGGCCAGAGCGGATAATTCGCTGGCAAAGGAGCAAATGCCATTTCATGGTGACGCAGAGCACTCGCTTCCTCATTCACCGCGCTCAGCCCGGACACCTCTCCTGGCCTGGGGCGTGCGGCAGTGGCTGGGGACACCAAGGTCCCTTGCCTTGTGCCTCTCCCACCCCTCCCTGGGTCTGCACCAGAGACCCAGAAGACCCTCCAGCAGCCGTGCTGGGACGGAGCGAGGGATGGATCCCCCCGGCACCCCTCCCCACCTCCTTCCCTGCCTGGAGCATCCTCTCCTGGGGTATCCTGCCCCCCCGCCCCCCAGCACTGCCCCTGCCCCATCCTCACCCAGGCTGGAGTCCCCCGGGACCCCCCACCGAGGCAGCACGACGGCTCCCACCCACGGGGAAAGGCATTTGGCAGGTATTTCCCATGGCGCTCAGCTCCCCGGGGTAATATTTCACCAGCGGATGGGATCTGAGCCCTGCCCAAGCCCAGGCGCCCCGGCCCCACCGGGAGCCCCGATAAGATGGGCTGAAAGGACGGGCAAACACCCCAGCTTTCGGCACACCCCAAGCCTGAACCGGGGAACAGCTTGCTCCCCGGGCTTGCTTTTTCTTCTGGGCAGCTGCCCTAGTTAAATCCTCCCCTCTCCCCACTTGCATCCTTGCTACAGCTGCAAATGCTACCATCTGCAATGCCGCAGTCCCTCCAGTTGGTAACGCAGCGATTCGGTAACGCCACGATTTGGTAATGTTGTGATTTGGTCACGCCACAAACTGCCCAAAGCCCCCGGGGGACGCAGCAGCCTCCGCAGCCTCCCAGGCAGAGGCACCTATAGAGGACCGTACCCATCCTGGGCGATGCTCGTGAGCTGAGCCCAGGCTCAGCCCCGGCAGAGCGTCTCGGCAAAATTAAGCCGAGCTGGAGAAGGCGACGTTGGAGAGGGGAGCTCCTGGGGTGCGGGAAGAGAGGGGAGCAGGACGTACCTTTGGTGTTGTCCGAGGTCTCTGGAGGGGAAGGAGCCGCACCTGCATTTATGGGGAGGGACACGCTCACCTTGCCAAGTGGTTGGCCAGCCAAGGAGCGTGTGAGGCCGCAGGCTCCAGATGGCATTTTTCATGGAAATAAAGGTCTGCTCAGTGAAAAAAACAACCCTTTCAACCAGTGCCAACACCTCCCGCCACAGGTAAGGCTGAGAATGTGCCTGAATCGATAAAAACACCGACAAGAGATCTGCGAGGTGTAAGGGAATCCCAGAGACCACTCATGGGGAACAGCGGCTCCCCAATACAGGGCGTGGGCAGCTCTCACTCATCATCAACTACAATTTCTCTTAAAAAGTGTTTATTTCACCAACACCAACCGTTCGCATCCAGCACCCCTTATTTCCAACAAGCTGGTTTCAGGCAAGCGTGCTGAGGCTGGCGGGATCCCAGCGCTGGGGGCTGAGCGCAGCCGGTGCATCCTGGCATGGCCCCACCAGCTTTGGTCTTCGGGTGTGGAGCTGAGCTGGGAGTCCCAAAAAACGATGGGTCCGTGCCGCAGTGCCTGTCCCCAGGCCCCAGGAGCTCACCCAGGGCAGGTGATGTCCCCAGGGGGGCCTGTGCGGTGCTGGGGAATGGTGGCCCCCCACCCCAGCCCTGCCCCAGTGGCCTTGGCTGATGTCCCGGCACTCCCCGGCCTCCAAAGGCAGCTGCCGCGTTTCCCAAGCCGGCCATGCCGGGCCCCTGCAGGGCGCAGTGCTCCTCGGGAGCTGGGGGGGGCCCTGCCAGCCCCCTCCCAGGGCCAAGCCCCCCCAGAGCAGGGCCAGGGCCTGCACCCCGCTCCCCACAGTGGGATCAGGGCTGGGCCTAGACCCCCCCAGCAGGGCTGCGGCTCCCCAGGGCAGCCCCAGGGCCAGGTGCCCCCAGGATGAGACCCCGCCAAGGGCCAGGCCCAGGGCCAGGCTTCTGCCAGTCCAAGCCTCCCAGGGCCAGGCTTCCCTTAGGCAAAGTCTCCCCAGGCCGGGCTTCCTTAGGCCAAGACCCCCCCCAGGGCCAGGCTTCCCCCAGGCCAGGAGCCCCCCAGGGCCAGACTTCTCCCAGGCCAGGAGCCCCCCCAGGGCCAGACTTCTCCCAGGCCAAGCCCCCTCAGGCCAGGCTTCCCCTAGGTGAAGTCCCCCCAGGTCCAGGCTTCCCTTAGGCCAAGCCCCACAAGGCCTGGCTTTCCCCAGGCCAAGTCCCCCAGGTCCCGGCTTCCCTTAGGCCAAGCCCCCCAGGGCCAGGCTTCCCCCAGTCCAAGACCCCCAGGCCAGGTGTCTCCTAGGCCAAGCCCCCCAGGGCCCAGCTTCCCCTAGGTGAAGTCCCCCCAGGCCAGGCTTCCCTTAGGCCAGGACCCCCCAGAGCCAGCCTTCCCTTAGGCAAAGATTCCCCCCAGGGCCAGGTTTCCCCCAGGCCAAGCCCCACAAGGCCAGGCTTCCCCCAGTCCAAGCCCCCCAGGCCAGGCTTCCCTTAGGCCAAGCCCCCCAGGGCCGGGCTTCCCCCAGTCCAAGACCCCCAGGCCAGGCTTCCCCCAGTCCAAGCCCCCCAGGCCAGGCTTCCCTTAGGCCAAGCCCCCCAGGCCAGGCTTCCCTTAGGCCAAGTCCCCCAGGTCGCGGCTTCCCTTAGGCCAGGACTCCCCGAGGCTCAGCCCCCTCCTCGCCTCTCCGCCGCGGCGGGCGGGGCCGCCAGGGGGCGCTGCCGGCGGCGGGCGCGCTTTGCCCCTTGTTGTCCGTAGCGGGCCGCCGTAGCGCCCGGCCGCCCTGCGCCTCCGCCGCTGTGGGAGGCCGCGCCGCGCCGAGCGGGGCCGGGCCGGGCCGGGCCGGAGGGGCGGCGGGGGAAGGGGACGGGAATCCGTTCTCGGTGGGGTCGGAGCCATGAGCGATATTCGGCACTCGCTGCTGCGGCGGGACGCGCTGAGCGCCGCCAAGGAGGTGCTGTACCACCTGGACATCTACTTCAGCAGCCAGCTGCAGAACGCCCCGCTGCCCCTCGTCGACAAGGGCCCCGCCGAGCTGCTGGAGGAATTCCTTTTCCAGGTCCCCAAGGAGCGCGGCGCTCCGCCCAAGGTGGGCCCCGACCGCGGGGCGAGGCCTGGCGGGGCCCTCGGAGTCCGGGCAGGGTCCCAGGCGCTGGGGACTGGGGGGGGGCTGGCGGGTGGTGGGGAGGGGGCTGGTGGGCAAGGCCCCAGCGGGCAAGGCCCCAGTAGACTGGGCAGACAGTGGTGTGGTGGGGCCTGAGGGCCCTGGGGACTGCCCGCAGCCTCCCAGTGCTGCAGCTGGGCTGTGCCAGGGTTTTTAGGTGGTTGGGTGTGGGCTGGAGCTGAGGTGGGGACCTCCCGGAGAGCAGTGACCAGAAACCACAGCTGCTGGTGAGCATCGGGGTGCGTGGGCGTGGGGCTGCTGGGCCCAGCCGTGGTCCCCTCCCAGGGCCGCCCCGTGGTGCCCTTACTGCTGTTATTTGGGGAGGGAGGAAATATTTTTTCACCCCAGTATTGCTATAGGTCTTATCTCTCAGTTTGTGGGCAGCGCTTGCTGGCGCAGCAAGCACCAGCCTTGGGTATCCAGGTGTTCAAATACAGCCTAGAGCTTTTCTGTGTAAGTGGTGGTTCAGAAAGCTTGAATATGTACACTGTGCACAAAGATTGAGTTTCTAACACCTGAGGGAAGCTCTCAGCCTTTACTGTCCCTGTCTTTCATCAAAGCAGCTCTCAATTCTTCAAGAGCCCCACTATATTTTGCAGCTTTGCTTTTGTTTTCTTTCAGAGATTGAATTCACTTCAGGAACTTCAGCTCCTTGAGATCATGTGCAATTATTTCCAAGAGCAAACCAAGGATTCAGTCCGGCAGATCATTTTCTCATCCCTCTTCAGCCCTCAAGGAAACAAAGCAGATGACAGCAGGATGGCTTTACTGGGAAAGCTGGTTTCCATGGCAGTGGCTGTGTGCAGGGTTCCAGTTCTGGAATGTGCTGCCTTCTGGCTGCAGGTACAGCTTCTGTGCAGGCAGGGCAGTCTCGGGGAAGGAGCGAGGGAGTGTCGTGATGGGTATGGGTGAACTGAGTGTCGCCTAATAGTCAGTGACAGCCAGTTGCAGTCAGCTGCTCCTCCGTGGCAGTTTAAGATGCTACAACAGCTGGCTGCTGCTGCTAGATTCACCCCACGTCTGTGCTCATGTCCAGTCCTTTGCTCCAGCATGGAGGTAGAGCATCTGTGTGCTGCATTGGCAGAAGAAAATTTGTGGGTTTTTGCTGTGGGTGAAAGTTTTATTGGTATTTTCCCCACCACCACCCCCAACCCCAGCCTGTTGAAAGGGACCAGTGGAGGGTTTGGCTGACACAGGGAGCAAAACTAGGGTAGTTTGGGGTCACATTGCCCAAAGAAGCCAACTCTGGAGTTTGGGAAATAAACTGTCCCTTGTGCAAGTTTGGGCATGGCAGAAGAGGCAAAATTCTCTCTTGAGAGTTGGGCACAAAATACCTGTGTCTGGTATTCATATCCGTGGATGCGGTATGTCAGGAATCTCCTGTGTCTCCTCCTTTCCCATTGAGATTCCCCCCTGTAGACACTGGGAAGTGCATCTTTGTTCAGAAGATGTGCAGAAGTCACCTACTTTACAGAAGGGGAAGAGCAGAAAGACTGTGCTGGGAGGGAAGGGAGGGAGGAGGCAAACCCGTACAGTTTCTGTAGGGTCCCTCTTTTTCCACCTGGTGAGCCTTGGCAGAGGAGGAGGGGATGTAACCTGGAGAGCAGAAGAAGGTGTAGTTTTTTGCAGGTTGCAGCTCTGAAGTGACATGAGGATTGCACAGAATTTTTCCACATTAAAAATGTCAAGCGTAACTGAGAGGTTACTGAACTAGTTTTTCTGGGACAGAACTAGTTGAACTACAGAACTAGGTTGCTGAAGTAGTAAAAAAAAAAAATCTCTAAGTCAAAATATTCATGTAAAAGGCTTTAGTTTTAGATTACAGATATTGTAAACACAAAATATCACCATCTATTTGAATATTGTGAAATAGTAATTTTATTTCTGTCTGAGTGACTCTTTGATATGCAGAAAGAGAGAAAGTGCGCTTTAATTTTGGGAAGGTGGAAATACAAACGATGAAACAGCGAAGCAGCTGGGTGAGGTGGGCAGGCAGAGTGTTTGGGCAATGTAAACTTTGAAGTCAGCTCTGGAGAACGTTGTGTGATTGGGTTTAATCCGCTCTTCCTTGTGTGCTGTCCCGCACCCCTGCAGCGAACCCCTGCTGTGTACTGTGTGAGGCTAGCCCGAGCCTTGGTCGATGACTACTGCAACTTGGTGCCAGGGTCCATCCAGACCCTGAAGCAGATATTCAGCGCCAGTCCTCGCTTCTGCTGCCAGTTCATTACATCGGTCACAGCGCTCTACGACCTCTCTTCAGGTAAGCGTTTCCAAGCTGTGTCTTTTGAAGTAAGAGATGCAGAATAATGCAACACAAATTAACCATTGCAAGCGAATTAACTGTGGAAATTCTAAAGATGCTTGTTACCACGTAATTATTGCCAGAAGCAGCTCAGGGATGTGGCTGTTGCCTCCTCTGTCACTGGGGTGAGAATGAAAATAACCGCGCAGTGGCTGAAGGGAGAGTCTTTGCTGGAGAAGCAGCCAGGTAATGCCTGACATAAAGGGCAAGGTCCTCCGCAGAGGGCAAAGGACACGGGGACCTTACTGATTGAGCAGCTCTAGGAGTGAAAGCTGATCTGCCTGGGCTGGGCAGTTTGGCCTCCCTGTTGTGTGTCACCTACCCAGCACATAGGCTCTGGCAGTCCAGTTCCTTCCAAAAAGGGGGGAAAATGCAAATTCTGAACACTCACAAGCTGGAGCAGGATTTCTGTTGAGCAGTGACAAGAAATGCAATCAACAGCGTACCTCCAATGCGCTCTTTAACTGCACGTGTGACCGGCTAGTGATACGACCTGTCTCAGGTGGTTGTTGCTCAGACACTAGAAACATGTAGGTGTCTAAAATGAGATTGATTTACCTTTACTCAGTGAGAGAAACAAAGAGCTCCTGGTAGAGTAGGGAACAACCGTGCACTAAATACCAACATTACATAAAATCCAAAAAAGCAAATACTGGTTGTTATCAATAAAGGAAATGTTTTGCACAGTCTTCTCCAGATAAGCAGCTTGGCATTAGTGAGAGAGAGGTGCAGGCTTAGACTTTTTTTTTTTTAAAAAAGTATTTGGTAGAGCTTGTAGCATCTTCTTCCTCAGTATTTTATATCTGGTTTGTGCAACCACTTGGAAGTTCATCCAACTAATTAATAGACATGTCAGAAAGGAAATAACATGAGTTATAGGAAGTAATTTTTTTTAATTCCTTAGTTTGTTTGAGATGTTATTGGTGATGCAAGAAAAGGAAGCTTGCTCTTCAAAGAGCAATCTGTAACTGGGCAGTCTCCACCACATCCTGAGGACAGGAGTCGATCACACAAACACCAGTATCTGTGATACTCAGAGGTCTCAGAAAAGCTAAAAACTGGAAAATACCGATTCTGTATCCAGTGCACATTGGTAATTCTGTAGTCCAGGTGATTTGTCCTATAAGTGATTTCGGGTACAGAAGACCTGAGTAGACAGTCCTGTGCCAAGCCCTTTGTTGACACTGTACACAACTCGCAACGAAAGTACGTCGCTGAATCCAGTAGCCCGCCCCTGTGGCAGGATGATGCGCGATTACTGTGAAGTCAGTGTTCCTCTTGTCTGGAGTCAAGCTGCAGTTCATGACTGTCACGGATGAGTGGTTAGGCTGCTTAAAAATCACCTTTCACTTCTTACTTAAAGCTTTACATACTCTTATAATCCCTTACCTGTCATGTGATCGTGCTGTTGCGTTAAGTTTTTCCACAAGACATGCTTATTTAGGTAAGCCTTAAAGGAAATGAGTTCAATGATTGGGGTGAAGGGAAAGAAGCGCCAGCAAGTTTTTCCTGTTCCCTTGCCCATTGTACTTCCTGTGGCAAGGGATTAATGGCGACTGAGTTTAGAGAAAAAGTGAGCAGGTGATGGGTGGGGGAGAAGAAAATGACAAAAGAAGCTTTGCTGGGAAAGGGGATGAATGTTGGCATTTGGTGGTGGAGAAGGCGAAGCTGACAGGAACATGGTTGTATCTTCCCTGGGACAAACGAGCACCTACTTTTGGCGTCTGGAAAAAAACAGCAGAGTTGGGGAGATTTTGAAATTGTAATTGTGACAGTGCTGGAAGAGTGTGTGTGAGAGCTTAGTTAAAGACTACTGTCTTGTGTTCCAGTGCAAGGCTCAGCTTACTCAATAATATCTTTCCTGTCTTCAGATGACCTCATCCCTCCTTCGGATCTGCTCGAGTTGATTGTTTCCTGGATCTTTGAAGACCCCCGCTTGATCCTCATCACCTTTCTAAACACTCCTATTGCAGCCAACCTGCCAATAGGGTTTTTAGAGCTCACCCCGCTGACCGGACTGATCCGTTGGTGCGTGAAGGCCCCCTTGGCTTACAAAAGGAAGAAGAAAGCCTCTCTCTCAAATGGACACCCTCCCAACAAAATTGCCAAGGACTCGACTTCAGGAGAAGACAGAGATTGCCATCAGCTGTATTCAAAACTGCATCTAAGCGTCCTGCAGGTTCTTATGATGCTTCAGGGGCATTTAACAGAGAAGAACCTTTATGGGCGCCTGGGGCTAGTACCCTTCGACCACGTGGTTCCGCTCGTTGAGGAAATTAACAGACTATCTGACGAACTCAATCCTCTCAATGCATCCAAAGAGATTGAACTGGCTCTAGACAGGCTGGCTCAAGCTTTGCAAGTGGCCATGGCATCGGGAGCGCTCCTGTGCACTAGAGGTAAGTTGTCGGTGAGGCTGGCAGAGACCCTGGCACGGGATTCTTTTCCTCCGGTGTGTGGATGTCATAAGAGGGAGTTTTGGGATGAGGAGAGTAAAGATCAACGTGTTCACAGCAAAGTAGTAGTTTGCCACTCTTAGGAAGTGATCATGCAGGAAATATTCCAGGAAAAATAACTGGATGGGGAGTAAGAAAGGAGAGATCATTGATGGAGGTGACTGGTGCGTTGCTTTGCAGAGCTGGAGAATTGATCTTCTACCTTGCGGTGTGCACAAGGGAGTTATATTTGGGTGTCCGGCGTGGGGACAAATTTGCCCCCCTCAGAATTGTTTGTAGCTATTTAAAAAGCACTGTTTAATTGTGTTTCCGTCTGACTTCTCTGAGTTTGCCTGCTGGAGGAGAGACCATGAAGTAGATAAACCATGGGGAGGGTGTGCTACACAACGAATCTGAAAAGCAAACAAAAACTGTTCATCTGGAACTTCTGGGCCTTCAGGTCTCCTGTAATGAGCCCACATTACAGTGTGTATGATTTCAGTTAAACTTAGTAAAGAAGCCTGCTAATGTGGCTTTCGTCTGTCTTTCCTGTTGCCAAAACCAGTTGTTTCCGAAAGACTGCAGAGACGAAAAAGGGAAGTGCCTTAACACAGCACAGGGTCAGCCAGACATACTGTTTTGTTGATACATTCTCTTGAAAACAGGCGATTCTTGGTGCGACCAGAAGGCTCAAAGCTCCCCAAAGCCCGGGCGGTTAGTGCAGACCCCGGCTGCGGAGAGCGGCCTCTGCCTAAGCAGGTGCCTGAGGCTTTTACCCTGGGTGAACTGGTGCTGCTGGTCAAATGTCAATGTTATTACACCCAAAGTAGCTCTGGGTGTAATAAGAACGGGCAGAAAAGTGGAGTTTTTTTAGTTGATGGCTTATTTTGGCTGTGTTTTTTCGTAGCTGTTCACCTGGCACATTCTGAGCGCTTGCTTTTACTGTAGAAGTGGAAAGTAGTTCAGTATAAGTAGCTGCTGAAATACCAGTTACTTCGGTGTTTTGGGGGTGTGTTTATCTGCGAGGGCAGGAGTTTGTTCTCAGGCTATTCCTGAAAGGACTCTAGCAACAGGGCGTGTTGTTAAATACCTTGGTTCTAGCTATTGTGCTTTGGAGGGGCAAATACAACGGTTCATCAATAGCTGAAAATCGGTTGAAAGAAATACTTCTTGCATGGGACCAAGGAAGAGATGGGAGCAGCTCACGAAGGAGTGAGGCATACAGATATTACCAAGAAATGTTCTGGAAAAGACATTTAGATGGTAAAAAAGGTGCAATTTTTAGTTAATAGACCCCAGCAAAAAAAAACCAAACCCAAACTCGACCATTTCTTTACACTAGCACTGTTTAAAAAAAAAACAAAACCCAAAACAACACAGAACAGGTATTGGGTAAGCTTTGCCTTGCTTTGACCTGATGCCTCTCTCAGCATAAATGCCATATTCAGTGGGCAGAGTCATACCTTGTATTTCCTATGTCTTAGTTACTTCTTGATGGTATATTGATACTGCAAATTCTGTACTAAGGCTTGGTCTGCCTTGAAATGAAGCTGCTTTTCCCATATGGCAGCACAGGTTAAAATTCAAACACACAATAAAGTGTCAAGTGCAAAAAGCTGTGGTAATGACTGGTGAGATGGAGAAACATTTTCTCTCCTGTGGAAGTTTTTGGCCTGAGAACAGGATTCTGGATCTGTTGATGACTGGAGCTTTTTCAGTAATCTCATCTTCCTAGAAAGGAGAGTGGAGGGGAAAATTGCTCTAATTTCTGCTTTACCCTTATTGTTATGTCTTCTGTCCTCTTTCAGATGACTTGAGAACTGTGTGCTCCAGGCTACCACATAACAAGTAAGAGACCTTTCTACAGCTGTGTGGGTTTTGATGCATATTCCAAGACACGCACTTGAGGGCGGCTGAGACAAAATCCCCTCTAAAAATTTGTGTTCGCTTTCTGGAAGTCGGCCTTCATTCACACACAGTTTAGCGCAGGGATAAAGGTGATAGACAGTGCTGGCTGCTTCTTCCCTTGCAAGCTGGACTGTTAACTGAAAGAGACTTCGGTGACTCCCACCATATAGATGATCTTGCCCAGCCTGTGTTAGAACCAATGCACAGAAGGGGAAAATTAAATTATAGTGTGGAACCTGCCCCAAAGTTGTCCCATCCCCCACTCCCTGCTTGGTTTACGTGACCCTAAGCTTAACTGCACTTTGCTTCTTGCCTCTTTGCAAAGAGCAACCAAGTTTAAAAAAAAAAGAGGGGGGGGGTGGGGAGAAAGAAAAAAAGAATCTGCTGGAAGCTGTAAAGAGCATAATTGAATCGCTGTCCTCTTGCCTCTCAGCAGTGCTGTGTGTTGGTTATGAATTGTCCTCAGAGCCCTTGTGGGCTGGGGAGAGCTGCGACAAAAGCCTTCCCTAAATAATCCTCACGCCTGTCTGAATTTCTCTCCGCAGCCTGCTCCAGCTGGTGATTTCAGGTCCAGTACAGCAACCGACCCACGGCGCTCTGCCACCAGGATTTTACCCTCATATCCATACTCCTCCTCTGGGCTACCCCGCGCACGCCGCGCACCCTGCGCTACCGGCTCACCCGGCGCTCCCGGCTCACCCCGTACAAACATTTATACCAGGAATGACATTCCCATACCGACCTATTCGCTAAGATGCTAAGACTGTAGAGTGTACCCCATTTCCCTTAGTTTGAGGAAGCCTTGCAGATGAAACCAAATGTCTCGGGAACCACATTTTCCTCTTTGGTGTAAAGCTGAGCAATGCCCGCGTACGGGATCAGCCCTTCGGCAGTAGGGAAGACACAGACGGGTAGGCTGCAGTCAATTTGGATGCGGGATGCAGATACTAAGGCAGATCATAGGGACAAAAGGAGAGGAATGGGAAGAGGCAACAGAAACTCCAAACCTCTGCAGCGTGTGGAAATTTTTTTGATCCACATCGTTTCATATAATCACCATGGTATGATATTTCTCTATCATGTGTTTTTCAGTAGCCCTGATGTACTTACGGCACGGTGAGCGCAGCTAGCCTTGCTCTAGGAGGGCCAGAAAGAAAGGCGTGAGATTTTTCAAGCCAGTCCACTCCAGCCTGCTCGTTTCTTTGTAAATGTTTGTATCTATAGCTACAGAGTACGTGTACACTGTATATTTTTGGAACACAACTGTTTGTTTCAGAAGCACAAGGTAGAGTAAAGCAGCACTTCCTATTAAAGGAAACAATTTAAGAAGCATAAAATAATTCTGCCGCTTTCTTTCAAACAGCGATTAGAAGGTCCAACTCGTTAGGCCTGTGCTAGGGAGGGAATGCAACCCCTTCGTGGCTGTAGGGACCCATCACCCTCCAGGCTTGGGAAATGTCCTTTTTTACACACCTCAATCAGTGATTCCTGAAACTTCGGGGTGAGATCTGCTGCGTTTAATTAACGCTAGCTGGAAAACTGGCCAGAGGCTGGCTGTGGCGTGCTGGCCGGCTCCGAGCGAGGCGCAGGCGGGTGCGGAAGCGTCCCGGGAAGGGTGGCAGAACGTGCTGCTGTTAGCGCTACAGCTAAAAACACCATCAAGCCCCTTTAGTCGAGCTTTGTCATCGTGCCGTGATGTTCTGAGCCCCCTCTGCTGAGTGAAAAACAAGAAAGAAGGGTTCTTTCTGTATGTTGGTGGCTTTATTACAAAGACCTCATCCGAGGAGATGTGGTGGCTGTGGTTACCTGGTTGCACGCTGGCTGCAAAAATGGGACAGATTAGATGGATGAAAATCTGATTTGAATGAGACAGCTGAGAAAGAAACTGTGTTTGCCCTTCTCTGGAAAGGGATGGTTAATAATAATAATATTATAATAATATGCTTTAACTTTTGGTCAGCCCTGAGGTGGTCAGGCACTTGGCCTAGATGATTGTTGTAGGTCCCTTCCAGCTGAAATATCCTATCCCACCTCGTCTCACTTTGTAGACCTTCAACGTTAAAAAGAAAAACAAACCTTAAAAACTTCTAATTTCACGATTCGAGTCATTATTGGCATCAAGCCCTGGGGGGGGTTACCCCGGTGCCCCTTGCAGCGTAGAACCGGGGGGGAAACTGCGGGAGAGGCGTGTGCCCAACCCGCGCCCTGTTTCCCAAGCGTTTGTGCTCAAAGATGCCTCGTTAATTTTAAATTTCCCCTTTAATTAGCGGCTTTGATTTCGCGCCGCGCTCCCTCGCTGCTCCCACGTGGCCGTAAGGAGCGGGGGGGCCTCCCCCTCTGCGCCTGCGCGGCCTCCGCAGATCACGTGACGGGAAGACAGCCTATAGGGAAGCGCCTTGCTGCCAGGTGCCCGGGGGAAAGGAAGTGCCCGCCGGTATCCGTCCGCGGCCGCCGGTTCCTCGCCCGCCTCCGCCGCTCGGTATGCGCTGAGTTGCCCCCGCCCGCCCCGCGGCGCGTCCGCCGCCCCTCCGAGGTGAGCGGGGAAGCGCGGTGGGGGCCTCCGCCGCGGAGCGGGGGGACACCGGGGTTGCCATGGCGACCTGCGCCCGGGACGGGCCTAGGCCCGTCCCGGGCGCAGGTCGCCATGGCAACCCCGGTGTCCCCCCCGTTCCTAGGCCGCGCCGGTGCCCGTCCCAATCCGTGAGACTGGGTTTTATGGGGCAACCGTGCTCATTTACGCTCTGAAACGATGCGATTACGTTGGGGAAACGGTGTCATTTTGGGTTATTACACCAATAATCCCAACTCCGGCTGGAGTTTGGCACCACCCTGCGCTTGGGTACCGTGGTGGTGCCAATGGAGAAGACTGTTCCTTGGCTTCAGTAGAGACGCTTACAGCTATTCCTTTGCTTGTTCTGACTTGTGTTCAGGGGCTCAGCCAGCGTTAACTGCTGCGTCTCCATTTGCTCTTCCCCTATAGCAGAATTTCCCTTGGGAGGGCCGGGAATATGTCACGCGTCGCTAAATCCAGCTTTTTCCCTTGCACAGGAGCTCTCCCGGCTGCTCTGTGTCTCCTGACAGCCTGGGTCACGGCTCACAAACCGTCCCAGCTGGCTCAAACCTTACGCACGCCACGGCAGCTTAGCTTTTCTGTGCTTTGCCCTACAGAAGTGTTGTGTCTGAACCAGCCTGCAGAGCTTTAGAGGAGAGAAAGCAATTGCTCGACTTGATATCTAAGCAGGACGACAGCTGAATGTTTTTGCAGGGTGTACCTTGAGTTTTTTTTATTGCAGCTGATCAAACTGAGCTTTGAATGACTTCACGGCACGGTCCTTCCTGCTGGGCGCGGTGGCAGTTGGCTTTGCCATTAGTGTTCCAGCTGCCGTGCCCAGTTCCTCGGGCGGTGGGTTATACCTACGCTATCTATGTGGTGAAAATAGCTTCTCCCTTTTGGAGACTGCCGACGCTGTGTGCTGAAAGTGCTGCTGCTTTCCATGTCCTGTCAGAGCGACCAGGGCTGGTATCCTCGCCACCGGGATTGCTGTGTCCAGCCATGAACTAAATCATGTGTCTTAGACATTTGCTCTTGATTATAGGCATCAAATCTCCTGTAGGAAGCTGTTTAAATGTTTAATTATGCTTACTCTGTTGAGTTTGAACTTTGTTAGCCTGCTCTGTATCTGTTGTAGTTTATCCTGTCCTTGTTACGCTGCAGCACCTCCCGCTATCAGCTAGCCCGTGCTGGATGACCCTGGTGAGCTCCTTTGCACCTTGGCCGTTCATTGCAGCGATTCTCTCTGCTCTCGAGAACGGTGTGAACGTGGCTGAGTGTCTGACCTTTTATTGACAGATGTATAGAGGCATTAAATATCTGTAACATAAGGAGGAGCACGCTCGCTCAGACCAAAGGCTTTCTAGATGTGTGTTTTTCCCTCTCTGTTTGTTCTGATAATTCCCAGTGTCCTGTTTTGACTGCTACTGAGCAGCAAACTCATGTTCTCAGGGAACTCGCTGTGAGAGCATGCATTTTTTTTTCCCCTTGCAGTGGTTAACACAAATTGGAAATGTTTGCCTTTCTCCAACCTGCATTCCTTTTTTTATCTAGCAACTTTTATCTACCAAACAGACTTTATCTGCCATTTTATTAGTTTTTTGTCATTGTGAGAGCTTTCTACAACTGTGAACAGCTTTAGATTTTACTGTCCTGGAAATCTGTGCTCTATCCCAAAAAATCATCAGTTTTTGTTGCATATCTATTCATCTCTTCTCCCATCTAGTTTTTACGAGTCTGCTGAACGGATTATAGCTGGAATCTCTTTTCATTATGGATTCATCCTAGATTTGCTTCCGTTCTTTTAATCTGCCATACTCTCCTTAGTCCAGGTTCATTTTCTTAAAAGCCTTTACGAGGGGCGCTTCTAGTAGCTTTTTGGGAGTGCTAATGCATGGTATTTTTTTAAAATAAATCAATTGACTGTATGAATAAACTCTAGCAGATTTCTCAGAAGTGAGGTTCTTTTAAAAAATGTTGGTATCTCTCTCCCAGCGTGTTGTAATTAAAGTGTGAACTCTTCATTTACAAGATGACGTTGAAGCAGTGATACTGGATACTGCCTGGTACCAGGCTTTTAAAGTAGACGGTTTTAATCTTGCAGGTTAAAAAAGTAGTTCTGTTGTGTCTTGTAAACTGGTGCTTTAATTAGTCTTTATGTGCCTGGTAGCAAATAAAGGAATGTACAGTAGTGTGTAAGCCTTGTTCTAATACATTGTTTTGTTCTTTGAAGTAGCTGCTGCTGTTGTTTCTCTCAGCTGGTTGCTTGATGTATTTAAAGCAAGTTGACTTAACATGTCTGAGTAATTGGTAAGAGGCCGTCCTGTGAATGCCCTCTTAAAACCCGTGGCATTCTTAATTTTTGTTTCTTTTCCTAAACCAGAGTGGTATCATCATGTCTTTTGGTATCTGGGCTGGCCTCAGATGTCATGAAACATTGTGGGAACTGCCAGTGGAATCCAGAAAAATGGTCTTTTGTAGTTGGGAGCTCAAAGAGCCTTTAACATAGCATGTGTATTTATTTTTGTTAATGAAGTCTGGTACTTCTTTCATGTCTGTTGTTCTTTCTTTCCCAGTAAGGATGATCTTTATTTGCATGTGGGGGTGGTTTTTTTGCAGGGGGGGTGTTACGAATATAGGTATTGGGCCAGTACAGTCTGATAAGCCGATCAGTGAGTTGGTGCTGGTATCTTAGCCCATTGTCTGATTTGAACTGGTCCTGCTACCAAGAAGCCATCCTCTCTCTTCCTGGCTATTTTCCGCCTCTCTGCCCCCCCCACCCCGGCCACTCCCTGCGTAATTTATGGAGTGAGCAGGAGCAGGTGAAACTGCGGTTGCAAAGGCTGACTCTTGATGACAGCGCTGTTGTAAATGCCTGAGGAATTACAGCTACCGACCTGGGGACTTCCCCGTGAGTGGCTTGCAGAGTTGATTCAGAAGTCCTCATGGCTCTGCCTTCCTGCTCACACAGGCTGCTGGGCTGGAGGCAGCCTTTGGTAACGGACAGGAATTCCCTGCCCTTCAGTGACTTGGTGCCAGCGGCTGCTGTTAATGCTTTGTTCCCCTGATGTTAAGATGCTTTTAAAGAAACAGTTGGGCTAACCTGTTTGGTGTAGCAGCAAAGTTCTGTCTTAGCTGAGCACCTCTTCTACAAACTTGAAAGTTAAACACTATCGAAAATGATTATTAGAGTGGTATCACTCCTGTCTTCCTGGTTTTTTTAACCAGTCACAGCGTGTCTGATGGCTTCAGCACAGGGTGTTGCAAAAAGACTTAGAGCTTCAGTGTCTCACACTACGTCCCCCCACCCACGCTTTCCTCCTCACAGAAAGGTAACCACAGGAGCCGCTCAGTTTTCCAATGTTAGTTTTTAATTTCTTCTTTTCAAGTTATTACAGCGGATATAAGAGCAGACATCTGTGCCAGAACCCATTTTAAATGTTACTAGCTAGAAGCAGTAGCCGTGGGTTTTTTGAGTCGAACCTGGGTGTCTCATGCTGGAAAACACCACTGAGAAAGAAAAGGAAAAGGAGCCATGTTGGCTCAAATTTTAAATTTGGGATCGTGGAGGGAAGTGAGTTTGGAGCGCTTGGCTGCCAGCTAGGGAAGGAGTGTTCTTTTCAACCTGTTTTTTTTTTTAAAGCACCTTATTTGCAATAGCCTCTAAAAAGTTACTTGTTAGTGTCTTTTTTTAATGATGTAGGCGGAGGGATTGGGTTTTATCGAGAGCCGTGTGTTGCTGCTCAGTAATGAGGACAGTGCCTAGGAAATGGAGGCAGGCTCGAATTCCCCTCTCCCAGGGTTCGTACTACACTGGGCTGAATTTCTGGGGTGGTTTTTTAGTCACTACATACGTTTTCTGTGTAGCTGTTTATTCTAATTCAGAAATGGCAGCGGGCCTGCATGTATGATGAGTTGTTTAGGGCCTTTTTTGTTTTCTGGAGGAACAGCTGCCTATTGGAAACTTGCCGTGTTCGGCATTTGCAAGGTATTAGATCTCTCCTCTAGTGAGCTTCTTGTTGTAAATGTGCCTCTATTGTGACCCTTCGGTTTTAACTCCCCGCAGTGCTACTGTCACAAAGCAGATTTTCTCTTCCGCGTCTTAACAAGAAAAGATTTAACAGCAAAACCCTCTTAGAGATTCTTGTTCGCCGTTCCCTGGAGGAATTGCTGTATCTGGGGCAGCAGGAAGCCATGCCTTTTGCAGTATGCTTTAGAGACACTTGATTCGGGTACCAGCTCCTGTGAAATCTACGGCTTCGGTAATGTATCTAGAAGCTGTAGGGTAAAAGAACAGCCCAGAAAGCGACTCGCTTGCAAAACGATAACATTTCTGCTGCTGGAAGACTGGCAAGTCAAACTTCAAGTGTGCAGAGGATCAGGGATACAAGTATAAAAGGATTTCACTAACAGTAAGTGTTTTCATTTCAAATAAATAACTGCTGCTTGCTGCGCAGGTAGAGCTACATTTTACCCTCTCATTTCTTAATATGCTTTTGAGGTCTGTTTCAAATCCTGATCCTTCATGGCAGGAGGCCAAATTGTTAGTTACTGTGATTCTGTGGTTTTGGCTTTCAGGCTTTTAGTCCTGTGGTGTGCACACCTCAATCTGGGCATAACGGAAAATGAAGTGCAGGGACAAGGGGACAAGTGGGGACAAGGTGCAAGTGCATTTCTTAGAATGATGGTTTTCAGAATTTCAGAGCTGAGGAAAAATTGGCTGAGCAGCATGGGGCGAGCCTTTGGGAGGAGGGCTGAATGCCAGGATGGGTTTTCCCAGGTTGTGTGCGACAGTGCTGCCTTCCTGGCTGTCCGAGTCCCATGTGCCCTGGCCAGGCTCCTGTCGATATTCCACACGAGGAAGGTTTAATGTAAAATTTACTTGTTTGTTATGTTTGGTGTTACATGGGATTTTGATTTAACAGGGTGATACAGCACCATGCTGAAATCGCAGCACAAGCATAATACAGCAATGGCAGCGTACAGCTGAATCCAAACACAAACGTGGTGCCTGATACTGGTCTCTATATGCTCACCATCACGGTGCTCAGCGCCCGCAGTCACCGGGAAGGGATATGCAGATTGAAGCCAGCTTAGGCCCTTTGCTTTCTTCAAAGTTTACTTTATTAATTGTCCAGTTTTTATACTTTGGGCTCAGCCATGTATTTGCTCCCCCCATGCTGGTCTGGCTAGCTCAGGAAGACGTTGTTCTTTGCTAATTGTTTCAGGGCACCTGATGATTCGCTGGTGCAGCTGTCTTATCTGAACCCAAGGTTACCCTCCAGTCTCCCTGGTGTTGAGATAAATTCAGCTTTCTTTACAATACATTCTTCTTCAAGCTCACTGTTTCTTGCCCTCCTCCACTGCGGGAGTGTGCTGGTCAGGCACGCTGCCCTGGATGGATTTACTGGAGAAGAAAGTCCGGGCACCGACAAACTCCTTTCTCCAGGGTGATGTCCCTGAGAGAAGCTCGTTAGTGCTCGGGGTGTGCTTTGGAGGCAAACGGGATCCCCATAGCAGGGCTGGACTAACAGCGTATCTTCAAGGTGCGGCAGCCTCGGAGATTGTGCAGGGGGAGCTGGTTGAGGAGGGGTTTTGTGCACAGAAGGAAGCTGCTGCTGAAGGAGTTTAAATAACGAGGAGCTCAAAGTCTTGAGCTTGTGCGTGTCCCTGAGTGACCAGGCGTCCACAAGGGGCTCCTAGGCTCAGTGCTTGTGGTTCTGGTAGAAATTACAGAAAAACGTAAGGCCTGGATCAAAAGGCATTATGGACTATTGTGAAATGATGTAATCTAGCATCAGAGCCTGTTTCCAGCCATATCATTACATTATTTTCAGACCAAGGCACAAAATCAGTCATTTTGTCCTAGATTTCCCATTAAGTGTCTCTCTTGCTCCAAACACCTGCTTCTGCTAACGTAGGGAATTAAGCGATGGCAGTTTTGGGCAGCACTCCTATGGGATGTGGTGAATGGTACGGGAACGGAGGCGAAACGATCACCATTCTGCTCGTGACTGTGAACTCCAAGCTCCATCGGTTTGCATAACGTACCAGAAATGAGGAGAACCACATCTTCTGGGGTTTATTTATTGCTTGTCCTAAATGAACCTGCATGGGATTCCTAGAAGGAGCAGGAGCATTAAGTGGAATAAATAGAGTGTAACAAATAGCATATAGAGGTGTGCTTGTATTGCATGCATAGCAGAGGTGGTTGTACTGGTGTAGGCAGCACGTTTAACACCCCAGCTTTCCAGTTGTGCCTCTGGGTGCAAAGGAACTAGTCTGAGCCCAGGCAGGGTGAAGAGATTTGCTCCTTGCTGACGTTACGTGGGACTGTGGGGCTGAGCAACCTGATCTAAGTTGGGTTAAATCAGATGACCTCCAAAGGGTCCTTCCAACCGAGGTTGTTTTTTATTCTGTGACCAGACTTGAAGTAGTACCTAGGTGGTGTCAAGCCAGCTATTTAAATATCTTAAAAAATGTGGCTCCTATTGCTTTGGTAATGTTCCCCTAAGTCCTAGAAGCGCCTCTCTGACATTCTTAGTAATGAATTCATGATGTTTTCAAATCCAGTCACAATTTTATTGTATTAAATAAAAGGAGCTTGGTAAGAGGGGCGTCTGTGTGGAACATTCCCTGCGAGACCAGTAACCTAAAAACGCAGTAAGCTTCAAATGAAATGCAGAAGGGAAATCTTTACTGCTTTGTTGGAATTAGACCTTTGGCTGGTTCAGATTGAATGGTTTAATGTAAATCAAATCCCCAGTGCCAGATGGCGCAAGGTAGAGAGACTTAGAGCTGTGAAAACTCCCGCTGGAGCTCTTGAAGTGATGCTCCCCAGACAATAGCAGTGTTCGTGTCTGTTTTGAGCACCGTGTTGCTCAGTCACAGCTAATGTGCGCCTGTCTTGCATTTTGAGTAGCTCTTAAAATTCTGTCTATTTCTGTCTATTTATTTACAAGTGAGAGAAGACGCCAGGTGTCACTAAAAATTTTTTTCCTGGAAATCTTGGCTTGTTGGGATATGAGGACTGTCCACACAGAAGTCACAAACAAGGATTTGGTGGCGACACTGGAGCAGCACCTCTAGCGAGGTTACCAAGCGTAAGGAAATCCAGCTCTGGCCCGCTGGGAGCGCATGCAGATCTTCCAGGGAGTATCTGCTAGTCCGTGTTTATGCCGAGCAGATGGTCTCCTCGTGGAAAGTAAAATACAGCTACTGTGCATATGTCCATCGCTGAAACACGCAGCCGTAGGCAGAGGGACGTGACCTGACAACCAGAGGAAGGGCCAACTCGCATGCCGCTTTTGCAGAGCGGACTTGTTTAGCATCGCTGCAGCTCCTCAGACCTGGCCCCTCAATGGTATGTGCTTGGTAGTTGTCTGGAGGAACTTAATCTTTTCCTTCTGTGGAACGACAGCAGATAATCCTTCTTAATAATCTAGCAGGAGTGTGCTTGAAGAAAGTGCTTTGAATTCCAGAAGGTGAAAATCTTCAGCCCAAGTAAATAAGGGTCTGCACCGTTTAATGGCGGAGGTGCCTGCGATGCCGGGGTCCTGGCCATGTGTCTTTCAGGACGGTAATTCCTGAATCGTAGGATCGCTTTATAAAAATTCACTAGCCTGCCAGTCCTTGTTTTTCTTTATTCTTCCCTGCAGGTTTGCTTCTTTCTGTTCAGGATGAATTGATTTCAATTAGCATTTAAATTGAAAAGTAAAAGATTTTGGTGGACTTCAGTCTGGCTCTGTTTCTGCAAGTGAAGAAGATTCCTTCACATTGGTTTTTGTGTGAACACTAAATTTGAAGCCAATACACCCCTTAGCGGAACTTACATATGATTCTAGTTAGTATTCATTTAGCTTTAGTCTTAAGATTACCTTGCTTTTATTCTGCCAGGAAATTCAGTGATATTTGTTGCTAGATGATAAAATTTTTATTTGGGATTTTCATGAACCTCTCTGGATAGAAGTTGAAGTCCAAATAAAAATTCATAAAAATGGCATCTTTTAATTGTTCATTGCTTAAATCCAACTCCTTTTCTCAGGATGCACGAGGCAGAAACATTGTTAAAACATGTCTAATAGTGCTAAACAAGGGAAATCTTAACTTGTTGAATCACTTAGCCAGGCTTTTGTAGGTATGGAAGTGCTCAAGGGATTTTCAAACACATTTAAGCGTTTTCCTGCCAAATTCTAGTAGGCATCAGGCTTTATCTTGCACGTGAACACCCTGTTGGATTAAAAGTGCTGATCCTGTGTGGCTACCTCAGTTTCTCTAGAAATATGGTATTATGTAGGGGTTTTTTTTTGGTTGGGTTGTTTTTTGGGTTTTTTGTTTTTTGTTTTTTAAATACAAGAGCTCTAAGAGGGAAAGAAAATTTCCTGCTCTTGAGAAAAGCCTGAGTTGAGGCTTCTTAGCTGTGAAGCATCTAGTTCAAGTGAAGAAACTGTCCCTACAGCTGGTAGCTAACCTAAACTCCAAAACAAGACCTACTCTTGCACGGTAGGACCTGGAAGTACTGGTGGTAGAAATATATCAGTACCCGTACTCGGCTCATTGCACGGAGTGAACACTGATAATTCAGAGTCCCAGCCATCGCTTGGGCTGGTGCTGGAAGCTAAAGGCTCCTCTGCCTTTTAGACAGAATTGTGAAACACTGTTCTTCAGCTCATTAAAGCTAGAGCTTATTGATGCCAAAGAAGACGAGTAGAAATGCTCAAAACCTTTATACTTTCCTGTAGTCTTTTTGAAATTAATTTGTTGTGTGTTAATACCTGCAGTTCTTAAGTAGGAAAGGGAATTAAATGCTCAGTTTCTAGTTCTACTCACTGCTAACTTTGGTATTTTGGAAAGGGGCATCCTCGGAGCTTTTTCAAATGTTTAACTGCATGATCCCTTCATAAGCATAAAATGTTGGCTCATTTTATAATCGTCATAAGCGAGTGTTTCCCATTTTGACAAAAGGGTGAGGTCGCTGTGCCCCACTGGGTGGAGGGGCGGTGGATGGTGTTAACCATGCCACTTCCCAGACCTGAACAAAGACTGACTCCTGAGAAAAGATATTCAGTAAGGTAACTTCACTTTGGGTTTTCAAAAATGCCTTGGACCCCCTTCAGTTAACTGCACGTGGCTGGAGCCTACGTTTTGCTTCACAGTAACTGCCCCTTGGTCTCAGAGGTCAGAAGTTGGCGTTGTCGGTTTGTCAATGTGGCAGCAGTGAGTGGAGCTATGCTACCTCTAAACCCCTAAAAGCCCTTTTCGCTTCCTTTGAGTCCTAGGGTTGTATTTAACACTGACACTGGTTTTTTTTTTTATGATTTCTTTATGCTTCCAAACATGTCTTTTATCCTCTAAACCCGAGTGGGCTCTAAAAGCAATACGCTGTGCTAGCTGAGGCTTTTGTTCAGGACTCTGGCTCTGCTAATTGCAGCGTGCCAGAGGCCGTGCAGAGGGCCGGGACCCGGGTCTTGGGTGTTCGCCCAGATATCTGTGAAGAGCCAGAGGCTGTCACCTGGGTATGAAGAGAATTGACTTGCCCGGGATTTCTTCTCTCTTGGTCATCGCAGCCGCTGACTGCAGCTCCTCCGGCAGCAGCAACGCCTGGACAGGGAGGAAGGTGCACAGATCTGCTCTCCTAAAACCTTGTGGCAGGACGCAGTGCTAGGCGGGTGTCCTAAATTTCCTTTAAATGTGCAAGAGCATCAGGTTGGGTCACATAATGCAAAGCGGATGGAGAGAATCCCTGCAAACACAACCGGTGCTGGGAAGCGGCTGTCTGAATTTGAGGGAGGGGAATTATCCTGTTCAACAAAACAGTCGTGGATTACTTTTTTAGGGCTGGCTTCAGCTACAGGATAATGCATAGTGCTTGCCTAGCTCTTTGAGAATATAGTGTTAAATAAACATGAACTAATCCTTGCAAGAATGCGTCCTGCGCTGGCTCTGCCTCTCCTGCAGCAGCTGCTGGCTAAGTCTGCTCCTAGGCCCCTGCCTTTTCTACTCATTAGCAAAAATATGGCTCTTATCGTGATTGTTTCATTTATCTCTGATTTATTAATGCTGAGCGTATTGACTGAGAAGAGGTGTTACCTTACGGGAGCATCAGCTTCTCAAGAAAAATAAAATGTATGAGAAAGAGCACTGCTGTTTCAAACCTGAGTGCCCCTTAATGCCCGCTAACGAAGTGGTGTATTGGGGCTTGGAGCTTTGCCATGGCCAAAGCAGCTCTGGCTCTATGTGCCTGCTCGCTCCTCTCTCCTCTTTTTCCCCGCCTTAAGCCTATCTTATGCTACCTGAGCTTTTGCCAAGCAGTTCTGGCCTACAAACAATTGGTTTGCCCTCTCTTCGTGATCTTGTGGGTCACTGCTCTGAAATGGCTCAGCAAAGGGTCCGGCCAGGGTGGGAGGAGTGCGTGGGTGGGAGGATGGGGCTAGGGTCCCCACCGCTGTGCATCGGCCACCTCAGCCAGCAGCGGTGTGGATCAGATCAGCCGCAGCAAGCGAACGTGCCCTTCCTTCGGGGCCCCGCAGGGTGAAGCTGAGGCACCTTAAAAGGTCACCAGGGGCTGGTGGCGGAGAGTGTGCTTGCTGCCGCGACAGGGTGCAGATTCAAAGTCTAGCCTCAGAGGGCTTGAGCCAATTCTAGGAGTGTAAAATTAGTCTTAAAAGCAGCAAGGAGTACTGGTTTTGTGGGTTTTCTAGGTGCTTAAGTTGTTTTGAAACTAGCGTCTGGGCTGATTGTGAAAGCTGTCGGCTGCTCAGTAAATAGGCAACCACAGTCCTAGTACAGGCTGTGAAATAGCTGTGATTCTTTTTAAGGACTTCTTTGGAGAAGAACAAGCGATCCGTATAAATATACTGATCCCCTCAGATGCCCTTCTCAGGGAAATATGTAGAACCAGTCACTGGGAGGAAAGCTGTGCCTGGGAATGATCCTTTGCTTGAAGAAACCACCTCCATTTCATCTTTCTCAAGAGCTGTAGGAGAACTTCCTTGGACCTCAGCTCTATTAAAGCATTTTGCCATTCTTTCTGCCTGTATGGGAGAAGGGCTAGCAGAGATTTCTCCGGATAAATGTGGATCTTAATTGTATCCTTTCCCCTGTTGATACATTGGCTGTGTGGCGTGTTCCAGGTTGCACGCAAACCAGTGGTAGAGTTCCTCCTTCCTCCCTAGGAGGTCCGGGCTGATGGAGCGTAGGGGTTTTATGCTGCCGTCCGGGAGGATGGAGGGGTGGGAGCTCACGCTGCTCTAGCTGGTGCAAAGGAGTCATGCAATGTGTTTTGCAGGGAAAGTGCCAAAGTCAAGGGTGAAGGTCGTTCTCGTTAGCAGTGCTAATTACCTCTCTCTCAGCACTGATGTTGAGTTCCAAGGACCCCAGCATCTGGGGACTCTTCTCGCTGACTATCATCATGTTGTGCTAACTGGGAGTTGCTCTCTAACAGTTCATCCAGGGGAACTGCAGAAGAAAGCTAGCTTATATACCTTAAAACAGAAATTTGAGGGTGGAATGTGGATTTTATGGCTTAGTCTGATTTTTTCCTTAGGGGTACAGTGGAGGGAGGTGTTTCCAAATTCTTAGGAGAGCAATCAGCACACAGTTGTGTGCTGTCAGACACATCAAACTGGGATCGTTGCTGTGCCTACTCCTTTTGTGCATCTTTGCCAGCTACAGAGTGTATTACGGAGGTGATGCGATTTTTGCATTGAAACTGCTCAAATGGCATATCTAGGTCAGTGGGGAGCATGTTTAAATCTGTTCCTTCTCGAGCCTCTGAGCTTCAAAGTGAGGGCAGTGGAGAGCTGAGCATCCCTTTCAACAGGGGGGCATACACACGCGCTGCTGTGTGCAGCTTTTTCCTTATAACTCGGCATTTAAAACCAAGATTTGAGACTTAAAATTGGGAAAAGAAAGTAAAAATGAAACCATGACTTTTTAAATTAAGGGTGGTGGTTGGTTTTTTTTTTTTTTTTCTCTTTGCATCCTGGTCTGGTTCTTTGACCTGGGCCTAGGAAGGCTGGAGTGAGAGAGACAAAGCTGCAGATGGAGAACCGCAACCGACTCCTGCAGCTGCCCGGGCTCTGCCTCCCTCGTTTGCGTGCGCAGTGTCTCACGTCGGGCTTTGTCCTGCCTAAAGCCTCTTCTCGAGATCTGTTCTTCATTCGCGTATCTGCGCTACAAATGCTTTTACAACCACTTTAGTTATTGCTTGCTTCTTTCCCTCTGGTACCTTGTTAAAAAAGGCTGAAGGCATTGGAGTAAGTGTCCTGTACGTGGTTAGCAGGATTGTGGTAGTGCTGTGGTGAATGAAAAGGGTATTTTGGGATTTCTGTATTTGAACGCTGGGCTGGAAAGCCAGCCCTCGTGGAGTTGTAGCACGTAGGAATGATGGGAAATTAAACTAGGTCTCATTTCACTAGCGTAAGGTAAACAAAATTAACATTTTATAGAATTTGAATCCTCTGCATACGTACTAACTGGAGATTACAGGATTGTGTAAGAGGATTTTATAAATGTTCTTCTAGCAGTGCTTCCTTTTTAAGCTGTTTGTTCAGTTTTGTTTTAACAAAATGTTGGTCCTGCATAGACATTTGAAGAGCTCCATGCATCGTAAGGTATGCTTGGCACATCGCTGGCTTATTTAACACAGCAGCTTGAGCTCTTTTTGGAAGTGGCTGGTGCCACGTGCTCCTTCACAGCAGCGTGGCTGGGACTGCGCTCGCGGGGAGTGGGGTCTGTACAGGGGCAGGGCCAGCGGGGTGGGTCAGGCTGAGAAGTGAGCTGCACTCATCCCATGGGCAACAGGGCTTCGAGTTGCTTCTTGGGTTAATGTTGACCTGTTTTGCTTCATCTCTCTTGAAAACTTGTTCTGCTAGGAAAAACAACTTTATTGATACTGAGAACCTCCTGCCGCCTTTGCGCAGATGCCTGACCGAAGCTGAGAGTCAGAATCTCTGCTTCATCCTTCTTAATGTGCTTTCTTTTCTTGCAGGCGTGAATGACAGAGGAGGTGCCCCCGACTGCACTTACGGACGTCAACCTGCGTCTTCTCTGCCACGATGACATAGACACGGTGAAACAGCTCTGTGGCGACTGGTTCCCAATAGAGTACGTTACCGGTTTGGGGTGTGAGATGGCGGGGATCTAGAAACAAATGGTGCGAACCTGCACTGGTCCAGTTCAGAGCTGACACCAAAGGCTCTGCGGCCATCTGGACTGCTGTTGCTAAGACAGCAGCAGGGTCTGAAGCTTTTATGCACTGTGGTGGTGTTCCTGTTAATGGCCCTTTGCCGCCTGTCCCGCAGGGTCCTAAAGTCATCAGAAAGTTCCTATATGTAGATTTTGGCAGGAAAATGGGCTTTGTAATTAAGGGGGTGGATCAGCTTCTTGGGAAAGACTCTGTATGAGATGGGGAAAGGAGCACACCCCCGGGAAAGAGGATAGCAGCCCTGTACTTGCAAAAGAAAGTTGTGTTCTGGAGTGTGTGCCGAGAAAGCACCCTCAGAGCTGAACCAAACCGACACGGAGCAACTGTTCCTAAGGGACTGTCTCTCTGAATGTCCCGGGGGAGACTGAACAGTACTTGCCTGTGTACTCAGGATCGCTGTTGCTCCCAAAGACCTGGCTTACAGCTGATCTCAGTCTGTCCCAGGTCAGTTCCCCAGGCCCCCATTTGGTAAATGCTTGTGTCTGCACAGGCACAGGAATAAGGAGCTTTTAGTGATAGCTTTCTGGCTTAAAGCATCCAGGGAAACTACAGGTGTAGACTTCAAGAGTATTTTCTTTAGCTTTGTTGAGAAGGTTTATAGAGGATTTTAGTGGATTGTAATTAAGATTGCATAAAATGTAACAAACCAGCCAAAGCATTCATAATATTTTGAATTTGTAAATTTCTTTTAAACACAAGGCATGCTGAACTCTCACTTTGAAATAAATTAGTGTATGCTAGTTTCTCTTTAGTAGCTGCAGCAGCAGGAGGAGGAGAGCTGGAGGCTGGTGATGTGATTTTTTTGGTACCAATATGCAGTATTTTTTTCACATGTGTATCAAATTAATGAGATCCTTACGCTCTTAGATGAGGGCAGATGGATCTTGCATAATAACTTGCTAAAGATGGAAGTGAAAGCTCTGGGCAATGAATGTAAAATGAAAATGTGGTTGTGTTAGCAAGGCAGGAGGCCATTACA
Organism: Theristicus caerulescens; assembly: GCA_020745775.1. NCBI lineage: Eukaryota > Metazoa > Chordata > Aves > Pelecaniformes > Threskiornithidae > Theristicus > Theristicus caerulescens. The sequence continues at coordinate 98,465,461 of CM036562.1, forward strand.
TGAGCAGCTTGCATTGCTGCTTAGATGCAGTTGAAAGAAACCGTGCTCCCAAATGGGGTACAGCAGCTGTTAAATGTTCATCGGTACCATGCAACAGTTAAGACAGGAAAGGTGGATAACTTCCCAACCCAGATTTCATGGAATAAGCTAAATTAGTAGCATAGAAAGAGCTTTAGCTTGACATACGGCTGAGCTACTTGGCTGTATGTCTTTGCAGAAGACAGCCCTTTCAGTAGTACAGCTTCCCTCCCTCAGTCTTGTGTAAAATACATTGGCCTGCAGTTCCAGTGACTGGCATTTAAAGATGTTGCTGCTCATTTCCAGTTGAGCAGCATCTCGGCACAGTGTTTGCTGTGGTGCTGCCTGCTTCCACGGGTTTCGTGTCCTGAAACATTGCTGTTTGTTCTTCCTTCCCAGGTACCCTGACTCATGGTACCGAGATATCACTTCCAACAAGAAGTTCTTTTCCCTCGCAGCCACATATAGAGGCTCCATCGTGGGAATGATAGTGGCAGAGATCAAGAGCAGAACAAAGGTGCATAAAGAGGTATGCTACTAAACTGTGCTTCAGCATGAGATAGTCCACCTCTTGCCACGGTTAACTGCGATGGGACCTGTTTGGGGTGTATTTTCCACCCTCCATCCAGACACTTATAAGAGTGATCCTGAGTTAATTTAAGAAACCAAGAACATGCCCATTTCCAGCTAATGGAGCATGGGTGGTGGGGTGTATCTGAACACAGGGGCTGCTGAGCAGCCTGGTACCACGGAGCCTCTTCCCGCTGGGGCTAGGCAGCTGTGGCCCGATGGGAAGCTTGCTGCCTGATGTGCTGTGCGGAGAGATCAGATCACGCGAGCGTAATCCAAAAGTGACTGTGTAGCAGGCCGTTTAACTGTTGCCTGGCTGTTTTCAGTGTGCCTGGTCATCGCTGGTGACTGAGGTAGGCACAGCTGTGGGAGAACAAACCTCTTCCTTTCTTATGTGAGGGTTGAACTTCCTTAGCTGTGCTGGGTAAGTCACTCCTCTGGCTTCCTGCAGAAACTCTTTCATTTACATGGTCACTGTCTCGAACACAAAGCAGAGGTAACCGATCTGCAGAAAGCTCAGGCTGCTGTGGCTTAGGGCCACAAAAATGATCAGAGGGATGGAACAGCTCTGCTGTGAGGACAGGCTGAAAGAGCTGGAGATGTTCAGCCTGGAGAAGAGAAGGCTGCGGGGAGACCTCGTTGCAGCCTTCCAATACTTAAAGGGGGCCTACAAGAAAGATGGGGATAGTCTTTTTAGCAAGGCCTGCTGTGATAGCACAAGGGGTGATGGTTTTAAACTAAAGGAGGGGAGATTTAGACTGAACACAAGGAAAAAATTTGTCACGCTGAGGGTGGTTGTCACGCAGGGGTTGCCCAGAGAGGTGGGAGCTGCCCCATCCCTGGAAACATCCAAGGCCAGGCTGGACGGGGCTCTGAGCACCCTGATGTGGGTGAAGCTGTCCCTGCCCATGGCAGGGGGATGGACTGGGTGGCCTTGAAAGGTCCCTGCCAGCCCAAAGCATGCTGTGATTCAGGGATAACAGAGCTTGGAAGCCAGGAGAGACAACACAGTACAGCAGAGAGGTGAAGAAGAGATGGTCACTGAAGACAGTATGGGAGAAGACCACTGGGTTAGTGTGGGGAAAACAGCATAGGCAAGTGGATTAAAAAAAGCAGGGGCAATGCAGATAGTGCATAACTTCTAAAAGGCCATCAGTGTTATGATTAAACAATAATCTTAACATTCGTAGGAACTGAGAGCATTGAGTGGCATGGGTCTCTTCACTCTAGCTATCTGGCTTCACCTCAAAGCTAGTCAATCTCAGAAACTGCATCTTCAGCAACTCTAACAAAAGGCTCTTGTTCCAGCCGAGCTGAAAGCCAGGGGCTTATTCAGACACTGCTCCAGGCGACTGAGCCTGTAGAACATGCTCCTTGTCCTCTCCAGCAGTACAGAGATCTCCAGCTGACACAAAGCTCAGATGGAGCGTGCAGGCAATAAAGACTGTTGCTGGATTGACCTAGACACTGATGTGTAACTCCAGAATTGGCCCTTTGAATCCTTCCTGGTAAAGAATGCAAATATGTTCTGTCCCTAAGGCCACAAATAATGTATATAGTAAGGAGACATCATGATTTGTGTTCTGCATCTGGAAAGATGGTATGACAGTAGGAATAACCCCTAAGGGACATGCTTGGGTTTTTTAACTCCCCACCTCCTTTCCAGAAGCTTCAGCTCAGACTGTTCAGCGAAGAGAAGTTTCCTGCTGTAGCCTTGTTTTCAGACATTCCCGTACGGGATTCTTGCCTCCTCCTGTGCCTCCCCAGGTATCCACTAAATAACTTGTTATATCTCTACTCAGGATGGAGACATCCTAGCTTCCAATTTTCCTGTGGACACTCAAGTTGCTTACATCCTAAGTCTCGGAGTGGTGAAGGAGTTCAGAAAACATGGAATAGGTAAGATGCTGCTAAGTGACAACTCTGTTGCCGTCGTTTGCCACGTGTGGCTAGTGGGCGTGACCGAAGGAGCTGCACCGTTTCACCACAATATCCTTTTGAGACAAGCTTGTTGGTGATTTGTACCAGCAGTTGGGAAGCTGATGGGAGGGTGACATCCCCTTCTTGGTGTTAATGCAGATGCACCAAGATGTTTTTACTGGTGTAGGCACAACACAATGTGCACGTTTCCAAAGGGCACGGGGCTTTGTCCGTCTTGTTCCCAGGGGACAGCTGAGCACACCGAAAACTTGCACTCCTGCTGCTGAGACTGACTGAAGCACTAGGACTTCACCCTGGAGCAGGGTTTGAAGTGATTTTCTTTCATGGGTATCAGAAGCCTGGTCCCTGAGGCAGAAAATACAGCTGCTTTTAACCTTTCAACTTCAACAGATAGAACAAACACTTAGAAAAAGACAAAGGGAACTGGAAAAAGAGTGTAACTTGGACCTGATTAAATCTGTCAAATGCATGTAAAAGCTCTGAATGCCTGCTGCAACCCGCAGCATTTTTGCAGCCATTTGAAAATCCTGCAGTCAGAAGAGCTTATCTCTCTTTCGAGCAGGATGTGTTTTGTCATCAAATGAGCGCCCTTCTGGTGCAATTTCAAGCACGATCTGTATCTTTGATCTGCAAAAGGAAATAGGCCAGGTTTGGCAGCATGACCCAGTGCTGCACACCTGGAGTCTCTTCAGTGGATACAGGTATAACTTCTCTTCCTTGAGTCCTCCCTTCTCCCCCAGTCATGTTTAGAAGGGTACAAACTGATAGGATACATAAAGAAATGACCAAAAGAGTCCTCCGTGGGAGCACTGTATTTAAAACTTGCATTGAAATGCTACGGGAGATAAATTTTCTGTACAAAGAAGAAAATCCTTGCACAGAATAATATTCCGAGAAGGTGGTAAAGGGGTCTTCTGTTCAGTAAAGTTGTGGCTGTTTTGAGTCCCCTTTCAGTTTCCAAATCCTATTTTTTTTCAGCTCCATCTTGCTGGAATTTTCTCCTTTCAGTATCAGTATTGCCCGTATCCATCACAACTAGACAGCATGTTGCCGTGCTCTCTCAAAACCTTTGGACTTGTTCCTATAGCAGGTACAACCTAAAGAAGCTGCTGCCTGCTGCTGCTTTTTCTGAGACCTTTCTCTTGAGAGTTTTTCTACTTGTGTTTGAAGCTGAAGTCTTTCATGCCGGAGGCTTTTCACCCCAGGCATACTTTTAAGCACTAAAGCTCTGATTTTTCTCTGGCAGACATTAAAAGGCTTTGGTTTCTAGTTCTCTGCTATTGTTAAACCAGAGGGCAGTTGGATTTCTGTGAGATAGAAGAATGGAATAACTCATAACAAAATTAAACCGCTCTCCTGTTGATGTCTCTCAGTGTGTTTTTGTGTTTGGCTGATATAAATTCCTACTAAGTGTCAAGTGACCATGAAGTGGTCTGGGGATTGTGAAACAGCAGCATAAATCTCATCTGCGTGTATTAGCCAAGCTATTTCTTTAGCCTGTTGTTACCACACCTGATGGAAGAAGTTCCCCTGCAGGTCCTGCTGGGTCCTTCATGCCATGTTGAGGTGGTTTGGATGAACCTCCAGGTCTTGTCTCTTAGGGCTGGAGTATTCTCCGTGCCCTTCTCTGGTTTCTCCTGCTGACTAGTGGCTGCGGAAAATCCAGGTTGAGCGAGACCATGCCTTGGCTCTCCTCCTAAGAAGAGATCTTAAAATCCTACCAGGTTTTAATTTGAGTTCAGCAGATGCGATGCAATAACCTGCTTGTGAAGTCTTGTTTTGACTCTCTGCTGTTTTAAATGGCTTTAAAATGAATAAATGCGATGGAACTGATACCATTAAAAATGACTCACTGACCTTCCCCATAGCTGAGTGCTGCTTGGCTGGGGATGGGCATTACTGGCAGATTCCCATGTCTGGCTCATCTTTGTAGTTATTGAATCACAAGTTTGTGTCTTTGTGAAATCTTTTGTGAAGCCCTGCTCATAGGTGAGAAGGGATTCATATTAAAAACATGTAGCGGTGTGGTCCTGTTAAATTCATCAAGAGGGTCGGTGAGAACTGGGTGGGATCTGGGGTCTTCAAGCGTGTGCAGCAATTGCTGCTTAGGCGCTGGGTGCAGGACATCTCAGCTGGGACCTGCGAGCCCTTGTGCTGTCCCTGAGAAGGCAGCCGCACTGTGTGATTCTGCTGCTCTTTCCTTCAACAGGTTCGCTCTTGCTTGAAAGTTTAAAAGACCATATATCAACGACTGCCCAGGATCACTGCAAAGCCATCTACCTGCACGTCCTCACCACGAACAACACAGCAATAAACTTCTATGAAAACAGAGACTTTAAACAGCACCACTATCTTCCCTATTATTATTCCATCAGAGGGGTCCTCAAAGATGGCTTTACCTACGTCCTGTACATCAACGGCGGACATCCACCCTGGACAATCTTATATCCTTTACCTTCAGTCTGATTAGCGGCGGAACACATTAAGCAGACACCACGCTATATTTTAGGTTAAAAATGGCAATCTGGCAAAGTGTGACCTGGCTAGATCTGGGGACTGATGCCTGCTCAGAGGCGAGTTTAATCTGAAGCTGGAAGGGAGGCGATGTTAGGGGGATCTGACAATGACCTGCTTGTGCCCAAGCTCCCCCGGCTCCTCTGGGAACAGCTCAGGGAGGCAATGTGGGATGGTGCCTTGAATTCTAAGTTGGAACGAGTTTGATGCCAGCGATAGCAAATGCTGGTGTTAAGCCAGAGTGCTAGGTGTGCTCTGGCTTGTGTGGTGCAGGATTTGTCCAGCAGCACGGCAGAGAAGCCCTTGGTCTTGGTTTCCTGTGGCCTGGGATCCCCTGTGGCCCTGGTCTGGATCTCAGCAGGCTGCTCTCAAACTGACTTCGGGCGTTTATTTCAGGTCGTTGGATCATGGAGGAGAAACCTGATCATTCCTGGGTTATAGCTAGTCAGTCCAGACCTCTCCAGGCAGGGGGATAGATTGCCGACCCCACAGGAACTTGCTGTGGAGTGCAAAGGGAACTAGCAGCTCCTTAGAGGAGGTATTTCCCATGCAGGTTGGAGCCAGTGTTCCCAAACTGCCGCCTTTTATGGTGCAGAGCAGACCTGCTTTTGATAGAAAGGAGCAGGCAATGAATACAAGGCGCAGATCCGTCTGTCTAACTGAGCAGAGCAGCTTTCGCTGTGTCATGGGGTCTCTTGAGGGAGTGCTAGTCCACAGAGTATTTTAAGTTATTTCTTAAGTTACAGTGTAAATGTCGCTGTCCTTAACTGATGGCCACTGACTACCTACAGCACATTGGATCAACGTTAGCCAGCCTGAGCCCGTGTTCAATTCCCCAGAGGATATACCGACAAGCCCAGAGCCTTCTCTGCAGCCTTCTGCCCTGGTCTGGCATTTCTGCCAAGAGCGGCATTGAATATAGCCGGACGATGTGACTGGATCGGAAGATGTACAAAAAGCAAAGGTAGGCACCAGGGGGAAAGCTCCCCTCTCTCCCCGAGGCCGGCAGATGCCTGGGGCATCGTTGTGCTCCCATCTCAGGTGGTGGCCAGACTCCTCTGGGTTTCATTTGAAGGGAATTTGAACTCTGAGCTTGTTTACTTGAGCCCAGAGCCTGAGCGCAGATTGAACCTGTCCCTGCTGCCTCTCTCCTTTTCCCAGCTCTGTTAGACCAGCTTGCAAGACCCAGAGTGACCGAGTCCTCGCTCTTTCCCCAGCTCGGTGTCCCAGCACAGGAACTGACAGCCCATCTGCTGCCAGTTGCATTGCAGGTCTCTGACAACAGGACAGTGGCTCCCCAGTATGCTCGAAGAGACCCGGAACACCTGATTTCCCTAAGACAGCTGCCCTCTTTGTCTTCCCATAGGATTGTTCTTCCTTTCATCTCCTGAACCATCCGGCTCTGCACTGATTCCAGCGATGACGGCTCTTGGTCAGTGACCCAGCCCCGGGACGGGACTCCTTGTTCCACAGGTTGACCGAGATTTGGCAGACTTCACACTTGACGGGCTGCAGCCCTGACTTTCCCCCGTGGCCTGGAGCCCGCGAGCGCTGCCTGGGCAGGCCTGGCTGTCGTGCGAGGCATCGGGCTGTGCCGTGGCTGAGGGCCCTTTACGTCACCGGTCTGTGTGCATGTTGCACTGTCCCCACCACTTCCCTTGCCTCCGGTTTGCTCCTGTTCGTATCCGTGATGTAGAGGGGTTCAGTTGCTGCTTCCACACCATGGCTGCTGAAAGCAGCGTGAATGAGGTTAATGAATCTGCACTGATCAACCTTGTAAATGAGCCGTAAGCGCCCTGGCAGGCCACTGCTGGCAGGATATACGGTTGTGCCCTCGTTGGCGGGGAAGGTGGGAGCTGGCTGAGGGGAAGTGGGGAGCGAGGATCATCGTGTCTGGGTCCTGCCAAGTCAGCTGCTGCCGCTGGTGCTTCCTGTGGGTGCCTTCCAGGGAGGGTAACTGCCTCGCATGAGAAACTACCCAGCCCCGCCAGCCCTCTGGAGTAACTTAAAAAGAAGCATTTAATTCCGGATGCATCAAGTAGAAGGCAGGGAATGAAATTGCTGTTTCATAGTGAAATATATATATTATACTGTATAGATCTTTCTGCCTTTGTCCAAGTTGGAACGTAGCAGGGGAGGGGAGCTGGGGGCGTAGAGCCACTGCTGCAGCCAGAGCCCTGCGGAGTCCGGTCCAGAGCCCTTCTCCTCCCCTGCATGCACCCTCCCGTGGCACCGGGGCTGGACTCTCGCGGGATCTTTAGGGATGAGCTCTGTGCACAGATCACAACAGCTTTTCCTTGCTCAAGAAAAGCTCCCCCAGCCGCTCGCTGGTGCGCTTCAGGCCCCAGTCTGGGCATCACCACAGGGCTGTGCTGGTGGACCGTCTCCAGGTCCTGGCCTGGCTGCGGGACCCCCGTGGCTGCGGCTCAGCTCACCGGCAGTTAACGTCCAGCCTGCGTGGAGGCCCCAGCGTGCCCCTGTGCCGCAGCCAGGCCAGGCGCCCTTCCTGCGCCTCGGAGCGAGGTTGGGCGAGCGTTTTGCTTTTAAGGTGGGTGTCTCTGCAGCTCACCCAGCCCGGAGACGTGTCAGAGGTGCAGGCATCCCTGCGAATCCCCCTTCCCTGGCTGAGGCTCTTCCCCTGCTCGGCACCATGTTCCTTGTTCCCCTCTCATTGCGAAACTGGGACTTGAGCAAAGGAGGCCTAAGCCGCAGCTGGTGCATCGCCCGTACGTGCAGGCAGGGCCAGCTCTGGCAGCGGCTGCGGGCAGGGCGTGGGGGTGAGACACAATACCAGTCAGGCTTTGACTTAGGAGAGAAAGCAAGCACGTTAAGATCTTGCAGCCCGGATGACCGTACAAAGTCATTTCAGTGTCTGTAAGCCCCAGAGGTGGGAGTTAATTAATAAAAGGGTGCAGGAGGTGAGCTTGCTGTGCGTGGTACCGTGCTGCTTCCCGAGAAGGGTGCCTGGGACCAGCTCCCTGCCCTGCCCACGGCTGCCACTGTGTGCTGCCGCTCCGCTCGGAGGTGGCTCTGGCACAGCAAGCCCCGGTGAGCGCAGCTTCCCCCGCGGCCCTGGGCTGCAGGAGGCAGCTTGATCCAGCGCCGGGGCCAGCACCTCACGTGTTTTGGAGCAGCAGCAGGCTGTTGTGCTGGGAGGTGCTGGTCCCTCTGCTGAGGCTCAAAGAGGTCTTGTGCAATGGCTGTTTGACACAAGGAAAAGGAGGTGTCTCCATGAGGCAAGTCAAGCTCGGAGCTGTTGGAGTCCATCCTTGGAGACCTTCAAGCCCCAAGAAGCCAGGGCTGACCTCGGTGTTGGCCTTGCTCTGAGGCTGTTGGCGCAGCGCGCTCCAGAGCCTCCTTCCAACCTATACGGTGCTGGTTCCACTTCGGTTTAGAAGCGCGAGCGGCGCTGTGCGGTGAGCTGGGCTGGGCGCAGCGTTGTGGCCGCTGCCCTGCGTGCAGCAGGCCGGGTAAGGCTCAAGGCACGCAGTTTTGTGGCAGATGACATGCGATGGGGTGGGGAGCTGCAGGCTGAGCTGGGGCTGGTGCTCGCAGCTTTGGCCAAGGTGCCTCTCTTGGGGTTTTAGCTGGGCCACGGGGTGGAAGAGGAGCTCTGCCACCCACCGCCGGGGCACTGAGCATGGTGGGCTCGCAGCCCACTGCCACCGAAGTGACCCTCTGCGGGGCTGCGCGCTCCTGCTGCGAGTGATGTGGTGGAGCCGCTTGCAGGAGAACGGGGCAGCTCTGTGCAGCCAACAGCTCGGCTGAGCTGCTTGTGGCACCGCGGCCTGGGAGCGCGTGGGGGCTCCCTGTGCATCCCCTCCCGTGCTGCGGAGCCGGCTGGGTCCTGCGGCCGGGCTCCCGCTGCCACCACCTCACCAGGGTGCTCGGCAGCCTGCAGCCCGGCTCAGCAGCTGCCTTGGCTGGGCTCCCCCGCTGAGCGGCTGTGCCTGCGGCGCTGCCTGTGGGGAGCGGGTGTTGCCCGGGCTTTGGCTGTCCCCGTTGTCCCCACTACTCCTCTCGCAGCCCGGCTGGCCCCCGCTGGCAGGGGAGGCAGCGGCAGGCGCTGCCGCCATCCCTCCTAGCCACAGCGCTTCCCAGGAGGGCCCTGAAGCACCCTTCCAGCCTCATTTGCTTTACCACTTTTTGGTTTTGTTGGGTTTTTTCCCCTTTTGCTTAGCCACTTTTTACTTAAACACAGCTATGGGTTTATTTGAGTTTCTTTAGCAACTCGAGCCCCTGGTTCTCCTCAGCGCTTGCTTCCTCTGGACCAGACTCTCCCTCCTGATTGCCTGGGACTGCTGTTCCCCCACGTTGTATCCTGCCCGTTACACACCCCAACCCCGCTGCTGCAGCACTTGAGTACATCCCGTGGGGCGCTGTGGCCGGTCTGCGTGTCCTCCTGCCACTCCGTCCTCAGAGGTGTCGGCCACGTCCCCGCCTCACAGCCCGTTATTTATTGAAGAGCATTCTGCTGCCACCATCAGCCTCTCTCTAAACAGCTTCAATTAAACCAAACCTCTTTTCTGAGTCGTTTGTCACTCCGCGCAGGAGCCTGCCTCTCATCGGCTGCTCGAGCACCTTCACCTGACCTTGTGCTCTGCCGCGATGCGGGGCGACCGCCGGCCCTTTTCACCAGGGCTGGGGTGGCTCTGGCTGGGAGCTGCTGCTGCCCCAGCCCCGGGATCAGCTCGGAGCAGGCAGAGGGGGGACAGGGCAGGGCCGGAGGGGGAGCAGCTCCTCCAGTGCAGAGCCTCCCACGTTGCAACGGGGCTGCCGGATGGGTGGAAGATTTTACTAAGGCTCAGCTGAAATGCCTCCCCCCCCGGAGATCGGGGCCTTGCACAGCTGCAGCTGCACAGCCTCTGCAGCCGGGCCCCAGCAGTGGCCGCGTTGGGGACAGGACACCCCCCCACCCCAGGCCCCTGCCTGAAGCCCTCAGGTGCGTGAGCCGTTCTGGAGCAACCCAGCAGCAAAAGCTTAACAAGTTTGCGGCAGTGCAGCACCCTGAGCCAGCCCTCAGCCCTGCACCTCCAGCTTCTCGCCCTGGCACAGCCCAGCAAGGAACCGGGCAGGGGGCAAAGCCCTGAGGCAGAGGGAGCCGACGGGCGCTGCGCTACCCCCGCCCCAGCACCCCCAAAGCTCTGCGTCGCCGCAGGCTCTGTGCTGGCAGCCAAGAACGATCCCGACTGCGAAGCGTTCAGCAAAGCCATTTATTCCACTTTTCCTGCTCCCACAGATCTCCAGGTAGAAACCCACACAAGCGCTCCCTCACGCCCCAGAGGGAATTCACGGCACGGCACCCCGAGCGGGAGCCCGGCCGCACCACCGCCGGCGGAGCGGAGCCCTTCCACCGACGCTGGCAGAGGTGCTTGACCAGCAGCCCTGTCCCTCAGCTGTGTCCGCTGCAAACACAGCCGCGTCCAAGTCAACACGGGGCATTTAAAAAATAAGACGTTTTGTTCCTTAAAAATGAAACGGGGACCTGACAGCAGCAGCGCGTCCCTGAAATCAAAGCATAATTCTAAGGCTTCGGCGCCCTCACGTAAGCACGTGAACTCTCTGCAGGGGGCTGTGCAGGTTGATCTGGGAAGCTCGCTAGAGTTTAATGGCCATAAAAATACATAGCTTTCCCCTGCTTCAGACAAACCCAAACCCTCCCGGCTGGGCAGCGGAATCGCGTGGGCAGCAACTGCAACCAGCGTCGGGTCGGAAAGTTAGAAGAAAGTCTCTGGTCTCACCCACATTTAATCAAGCGCAAACACGGCGGCGTCACTCCATCGGCTCAGCCACCGGCTGCTCCGCCACAGCGTTTGCCCCCAGCCCCGCCGGCTGCTCCGCCGCCTCGGCCGCCGGCACGGCCGCCAGCTGCTCCGCCACGGCCCCGCTCTCCAGCCCAGCCACCGGCTGCTCCGCTGCCTCGGCCGCTGCCTGCGCAGCCGCCTGGTTCTCTGCCCTATCCGCCAATTCGTTGCCTGTTTTAGCGGCCGCCGCCAGCTCGTTCGCCGGCTTGGCAGCGGGTGTGTTTCCTGTCGCCCCTGCTGCCTGGTCGATGGCCGGCTTCTTCGGCTTCTGCGTGGCAGCCACCGCCTCGGCCAGCTTCTCCTCCGGCACCATGTTCAAGATCTTCAGGGCAAAGAGCAGCTGGAATTTAGCGGTTCCAACGAAAGAGTTGCCCAGGAAGTTGGGCAGCCCGCCCATGCGGTCCTTCTGGGTGTAGAGGGGGACACGGACCATGCCCATCACCTGCAACGGGACGGAGCGCGGCTCAGCAGGGGCCGCGGCAGCACCAGCCCCCCCCGCACCACCCTCTGCCCCCACACCCTCACCCCAGCACCCCGCCAGCCCACGGCCCGGGCCCGCCCTGCCCGATCCTGCCCCTCCCTCCCGCACCGACCCCTGCCCTCGCCTGCCTGCCCTCGCCCCTGCCTGCCCTCGCCTGCCTGCACCCGGCTGAAGCCCCTGCGCTTGCCCCGCCAGGCCCCTGCTCTCCCTGCCCAGCCCAGCCCTGGCTCCGTTCCCCCTCCTGCCCCTTTGGGGGGATCCCGCTGCCCCAGGCCGCTACGGGGAGCCCCGCTTCCCCCTCCACACCCTGCCCCGCCTGGGGGGACACCACGGCTCACCCACGCGTCCCCCTCAACCACGCCACAACTCGGGGCCGACCGCCTCCGCTCACGCAGCTGCCGAAACCCGCCGAGCGCCTCGCGGGCGCGCGGGGAAGACCCTAGCTCTCGCGCTCTACCCCGGGGCATCGGCCGGACCCAGTCACCCGGGGGGGAAGGCTGCCTCCCGCACTGCCTCCGTGCAAGCCGGGGAGAACTCGGGTTAGAGCAAGACATCACCGCACCGAGGGTCGCGATTCCGGTCCAGGTTACTCAGCCCAGGGCGGGGGGAGATGCCCACCAGATGCGAGACGGACCTCACCCGCGTCCTGAGGCTGAGCGGGTAAATAGGGCTCTTCCCTACGCGGGCGGTCGCCGGGAACGGCCGGAGCTCGAGCTCGCTACGCTCCGGAGCCCGAGACACAACCCCAGCCAACAGCCAGACCTCCTAACGCCGGCGCTACGCGGCGGTGCGCGGCACTCGCCGGCGGCAGCTCTACATGCGGTGCATTCCCCCGCTGGGCTGCGAGAGACGGCAGCCCAGCAGACCTAGGAGGGAAGCTTCGTCTTCCCTGGGACTAACGCTCAGAGCTCTACACGCCCCCTCCCTGGATGTCCCACCTCCAGCCCGTGGTCTCGGGAATGCACCGCGCTGATCTCGATGGTATGCAGCTCCTCCAGGGTCAGCTGCCTGGCGTAGAAGTGTGCCACCACGCGATGTGGCCCCTCTGTCAGGTGCGAGCACAGATAGTCAGCTTCCGTCAGGCGCACACAGCCCAAACCCAAGCCCAGCACCCGATTCAGACCGTCCTCCAGGGACCAGTAACGGCGATCCACGAACCCCCCGGGAAAGCCCAGCAGTCCGTCAAATCGCATCTGCATCTGCAATAGAGGCGGATGGTGTTAATGGGGCCCGGCGGAGCCCCCGGCGGGGGGCGAGGGGAGGCGCGGGCGCCCCGGCCCGGCGCCACGGAGGCCTCCGGGGAGGCGGAGGAGCGCGGGGAGGCCTCCCGGCCGCCTCCGGCGCGGCCCTACCAGCTCCAGCGCATCCAGGACCGTTCACCGACGCCGTCTCCGAGAGCTCGCCGCGGCCCTGGGCGGGGGGGTCCCGGGGGCTTCCCCCCGGGGCTCGGACCCGCCGCCGCCGCCTCGGCCAAGCCTGATGCTACCGCCCTGCACGGCAACTACCGGACCGCCGGAGCCGCCCGGCCGGGCCCGCCCGCTGCCCTCAGCCCACCTCCCCCGCAGCCCGCCCCAGCCCGAGGGCCCGCCCGCCCCGCCTGGCCCCGGCCCCGGCCCCGGTGCCCCCGGCCCCCCGCCCGCCCCCTCACCAGCACGGCGTAGCGCAGCGGGATGCGGCCGAAGAGCATGCCCGGGTTGGGCGCGTACAGCATGGCGTGGCACGAGTGGCTCCAGCCCGGGCCCAGCCGCATCGCCTCGTACCGGGTCAGCGGCTTCAGCTCGGGCACGCCCGGCACCCCCAGCGTCGGCAGCGGCGGCAGCGCCCCCGCTCCCGCCGGCAGAGCCCCCATGGCCGCCATCGCCCCCATGGCCGCCATCGCCTCCTCACCGCCCGCCCCGGGAGCCCGCTCCGCGCAAGCGCGGCGGCGACAACGGCGACGGAGAAGGCGGGACCCGCCGCCCCAAGAGCCAATGGCGGCGCGCCGCGCGCCGCGGGACCAATGGACGCTCGGCGGCGCCCGCCAATCCCCTCCGCGCCCGCCCTCGGCGGGGCGACCGATGGCGGCGGGCAGCCAATGGGAGAGGGCGCCGCTGCGCGCGTCACTCGCCATATTAGGCAACGGCGGCACGGGGCGGCTGAGAACCAATGAGAGGCAAGCTGGGGAGGAGGCGGGGCGGGGCAGGAGGACACGCCCCTCCGCGCACTGGCCCCGCCCCTCAGGGAAATGACCCCGCCCCTCCATGCCCTGGCCCCGCCCCTCAAGGCTATGACCCCACCCCCGGGACCTTGGCCCCGCCCCTCAGGGAATCTGACCCAGCTCCATGACCTTGGCCACGCCCCTCCATGCCCTGGCCCCGCCCCTCAAGGCTATGACCCCGCCCCCGGAACCTTGGCCCCGCCCCTCAGGGCTCTGTCACCACCCTCATGACCTTGGCCCCGCCCACAGGACATTGACCCCGCCCCCCATGCCCTGGCCCCGCCCCTCAAGGCTATGACCCCACCCCCAGGACCTTGCCCCCACCCCTCAGGGCTATGGCCCCACCCCCAGAGCCTTGGCCCCACCCCTCAGGGCCCTGGCCCCGCCCCCAAAGCAGGGACACGGGTGGCTGCTCCACGGGTTTATTACTACAAACATAGAGGAGATGGGGGGGGGGGGGGGGGAAGGAAGGGGGGGGCTCGCCCCGGGACCCGCCCCAGAAGCAGAACAAGGCACAGGGCGCGGGCAGGGCCCCCTCCTCCCCGCTGCAGCGCCGGGCTCCGTGGGGAAGGAATATGGGGGGGAGGGCGTGGGGGTCAGCCCCGTCCCACCCCGTTCGGGGTGGGACGGGGCTGACCCCCACGTCCGTCCCCCCCCATGGAGCCCCGCACACCGAGAAGGCGCAGGCAGGGAGGGCCGCAGCTATGTACAGGGGCAGTGACAGCAAAGGGCTGTGCTGGGTGTGTACAAAATATACAAGGGTCCTTCATCTGCTGCTTTTAACCCCAAAACCTTCCCCCCCCCCGCCCCACGTAAAAACACGACGCCAACCCCTCTCCCCCCACCGCCAGGAAACATGCACGTCTCTTCGAAAAAAAAAAAAAAAACAAAAGAAAAGGCGAAACCGGTGCCACGCTGCGTCTCCCGGGGCGGTGAGCACGGGAACAGCCCCACTGGGGCTGGTGGGGGGAGAGGTTGTGCGTGGTGGGGTCTGGGGTCTGGCGGCAGGGAGGTCCAACCCCGCTCACGAGAGGTTCTGCTCGTCCTCCAGGTGAAGACGCGTCTGCTCGAAGAGAAGGGGCTGCGTGGGGCTGCCGGTGCCGCGGCCGGGGAGCGTCTTGGTGAAGTCGGATGAGCCTGAGTGAGGAGGAGAAGGGAGGGTTCAGCCCCAACAGCGCCAGCCCTGGGGTCAGACCAAGAGCCCGGGCAGGGCGCTCCAGCGTGGGCCAAGGAGACCAGCACCCCCGGCACCCCCTCCTACTGACTGCTGGAGCCCACGAGCTCCGTCCCCTCTGCCCCTGCTACGACGCGGGTTCAGCAGGTGGGACAGGGGAGACGAAGGGGACGCGCTATCTGCCACCAGCCAGCACGGCCCTGGATGTTCGCAGTTCCCACCAGGCGGCAGAGCCCTCACCCAGGAGCCCCGCAGAAGCTGGTGGGGAGGGCCAGCATTTCTGCTGCCCTGCCTGGGGTCCTGGCACTCGGGGACAGCGGGGACCCCTGCGGGGTACGGGGATGCCGGTGCCAGGAATGGGAACGGAGCCGGGCCAGAGCCAGCAGCGCGGGCTGGTTGGTTTGCTGCCCCCTCCTTCCCTGCCCCGATGGCCAGGATCAGTCCCGTCCCCGCTCTCGCCTGGCTGCCGGCCTTCCCAGGAGGGCTCCTTGCTGCCCCACACAACAGCGATGCAGAAGAAGAACGAGAAGACGTACCAGCTTACTCCTCTATACCAATAGAGCAGGAATCGGGACCCAGTGCTGCCCAAGACAGGAGGGAGGAAGGCAGACAGAGAGGGAAGGAGACATTAGAGAGGTACTCAGAACAGACTGCGACTCTACGGAAGAAAACAGGCTGCAACGACAACAGTCAGGGGTGAGGACAGCACAGCGTCCCACAGCCGCGCTCGCCAGCGAAGCACGGCACCCCGCGGCCCTCCCCGCCACGACACCGCCCCGCGGCAGAGGGGTGCCCGCTGCCCCCCGCGCCGGCTCGGCCTCACAGAAGGTTCCCCTCCCTCGACCGAAAGCAGGAGCGCGGTTTGGGAGGCCACTGTCACATAAACCGTGCCATCGAGCAGCCACAGCCCGGAGAGGAGAAAGGAGGGGAAGGACAGAGACAAAAGGGTGAGGGAGGAGGAGAGAGAAGGGGAGGGCAAGTTACCTCTGCATTAGCCCCCCTCGCCCACAGCTCGCAATGCCCACCGGGAGGAAGCGGGAGCCCGTGCTCCGGGCACACGCGTTCCCGTCCCATCCCAAGGCCGCAGCATGCCACCCCGGCTGGGGAGGCACAAAATCCACACCCCCCCGGGCACCTCGGTGCCTCGAACCGGAGCCGCGAGCGCAGCAGGTCGGCAGCGCGCTTCCGACCCCAACGGCGCGGCCATTACCTGGCAGGTAGACGTCTACCGGAGGGTCGCTGTCTGACTGCGTCAGGCTCCTGTGCTCGCTGCAGCTGCCGTCCTGCAGGACGTCTTCGACGGAGGGCGGGCGGCTACCTAGAACCAGCCGAGAGCGCAGCCCCTCAGTCCCCAGACCGGCTCTGCAGGGGCACGCAGCCAGGAGGACGGGTTGAGATCCCCCACGTGAGGAAGCTGCCCGGGTCCCCCAGCCCCGCGGAGGGCTCAGGAGAGCCGGTCAGGCTGGCCCCGGTCACAACGCCGATGGGCCACCCCTTCATATGCAGGCTCATGCCCCAAAACGCACCCAGCGCTCCTCTCTCACCCTGTCCTCACGCCCTTTGGGTGCTGACCGAGCACCAGAGACCCATCCCAAAGACGGGGCACATCCTGCATGCCCAGTGCCGCGGCCATGCCCTCACCAGGACCACAGTGGTGCACGCAGCCGTCTCCCCCTCAGCCGTGCGAGGAGACAGCCCATGGTGTGGAAAGCTGTACTTGTGTAGAGCTTACAGCAAGGAGAGATGCTTGGCAAATACAGCAGGGAGATTTGTCGATTTTGCTCCCCCACTTCCCAGAAGAGACCCTGGCACCTTCCTCTGGTGAAGCACAGCAGCTCAGAGATGGATTTCAGGGGCTGGATGTTTCTGAACTTGTATGTTCATTCCCCAACCGTCCCCGTCCCATCACAGAGGAGCTGGACGCCAAGACGAGGTCTGGCCGCCCGCACGGCCGAGTGCACACCTACCCTGCTGCAGGGACGAGGCCTCCTCGATCTCCTCCCCTGCCACACTCTGTAAGGAGGAACAGCAAAGTTACTTCTGCGGGCCGGAGGCCTTTGCTGCGCTTGTCTCCTGCTCTGGCTTTCTCCAGAGAGCTGCGCTCGGGGCCAGGCCGTGTTTCAGGGAGGGAGCAAGGGGCCACCCACCGGCGCTGTGGGACCACGGGCTGGGATGGAGGGGTTTTACAGGCAACGGCAGCGGGTGCTGGAAGCCCAGCAAAGCCCAGCTTCCACCCCTGCCCCAAACACTGCTGGGCTCGCCCAGGAAGCTGGGGGAAGGTCAGCTCTGATGTGGCTCCAGCCGAGTGGCTTTCCAACACCCCAGCTCCCAAAGAGGTGTCAGGGGCACAGGGAGCAGCTACGTCCTTCCCCGTGGAGGCCTACGGGTAAATAAAGGCAGCCGACTCTGCTGGCTCCGGGCTACTCCCGCTAACAAGCTCATCTTTACCCTGTCACTGAGGAAGCGATGGCCCTTCACGAGGCACCTCCCGTGTCCCAGAAGAAGCCCCCCCAGAAGAGCTCTGGCTCAGAGCAGCTCCCCAGCAGAGCACACTTACTTCTGGAGAGCTGGTCTCTCTCAGGACCAGCTCACCCCCGCTCAGTGCTGGCTGCGAGTCAGAGTCCTCGGAGAGCTTCTCTTCATCCTCCTCGTGGATTGGGGATGAGGGAGACCGTAGCGTGCTGCGGCAAGAGAAACTCCATTTGCAAGGAGCTGCGGTGCTGCCAGCACCGCGGGCCCTGGCGGATTTGGTGGCAGCAGCTCAAGTTGTCACCACCCCTGCCCTGTCCCTCCACCAGCAACATAAGCCAACACGCGTGAGCAGGAGGTCAAACTACAGAGGTAAATTCACCAGGGCCCTCCAGTATCAGCTACAGGGAGAACAGCAGCAGCAGAGCTTCCGAGACAGAGCCAAGCGGTGCAGAGCTTCGGCACAGTGACACAACTCGGACAAATCGGCCTTTGCATGGAAAGCAAGAGGCCCAGGTCCCAGGCTGCTCCTCACACCTTCAGGGGCTCCCTTCCCAGGGGGAAATTTGGAACGGAGCCCAGTGAGGAGCGCCAGGAACAAATCCAGCCTGACCCCATCCGTACGGCCCCGCCAGGGACATGCGAAGGGCACCTGCGGTGGGCTGCCCACTCCGCAGCATCCACACCTACATCCTCCATCACGAGGCCAATAGAGGAGGCTTCAGACAACAACTACAGGCTATCACTCAGCATTTTGTGCTCTGAAGTTCAGGTCACTTCTCTCCCCATTCTTTTGTTCCTGAGGAACTCCACGGAAAGCCGAAATCCAACAGGGTTTGGATGTCAAATGCAAATTGAGGGACTAACTGCATTGGAAAGGAGACATTTCCATCCCAAGTTTGGATGAAATCTCCGTGTTAAAAATCCTCTTTCTTTTGGTGACAAAGCCAGCCCTTACGAGATGTACGCTGGTCACCTCAGGCTGAACACAGGGGCGGTGTCCCAGTTCTCCCACTGCCATGAGTACCTGCTGGCCTCCTAAAATTCTGAGCTAGCAGCGCTACCAGCGATGGGACCAGCCAGAGCCCTCTCCTGGCTCCCAGTGCGTGTGGCCACAAGCCCATAGGGCTTGCAAGACCCCTCCGTCCCCATGCTGACCTATCTGGAGACTTGCTCCGCTTGCCCTTTTGGTGGCTGCTCTCCACGGCTCTGTCCATCCCGACAAGCGGTCGGCTCACAGGCGGCATCCCGTCCACCACGCCAGAGTAGTTGATTTCTTCATACAAAGGAGCTGACGGGATGGAGGGGGAAACAGAGCGAAGGCCATTCAGCGCTTCCAGCAAGGAAATGGGCTCGTAGCCCGGAGGGATGTTGTCAGAGCTCTGTGGGCAAGAAAGAGAGGGGCACGTTAAGAAACCCTCACCAGGCTGGAAGCCCCTCTAGAAAGGGGAGGCTCTGCTGCAGCCCAGCCCTGCACCTCCCACGCTGCGCTCCCAAGCAGCCCATCCCCACAGCCACCTCTCCGGAGAGCCTCCGCCTCCTTCCCCTGCACCAGCCACACGCTCCCCTTTGGGTGCTAACGCTGACGGTCCAGGCAAATTTCCAGAGCCATGCTTGAGAGACTGGGCACCTCGGCAAGCCGGAACACGGCTCGGCACCCCCCGCCATACTAGGGTGTTCTCTCAAGAGCCAGACAAGGAGGGTGAGAAAGCAGGTTCCTAACAAAGCTGCTATAAAATACTCTTTTTTTTTTCCTCCTAGGAGTTCCTCGATGGTTCAGAGACCCTTCCAGCTCAATAAGCACCCCGCTTGTGCTTCCAGCCCTGGTACACAGCTGGTTCACAGCACCACCAGTGTCACTAAGAGAGAGTCCAAGGAGGGGAATACGCATGCACGAGCCGAGAGCTGGTCCTGGGAGCTGACACCGCTTCCACTTCTCCCATGGTCTCGGTCTTCTCAGCTGCTAACGCTGGTAGGAAAGGGATCACGGAACCACTGACCCTGCAAAGGAGGCGGGCAGGACTCCACCGATTCCCATTCCCTCTGTAACTCACTAAGCTGCCAGTCAAAGGGACCCGTGGTTTGACTCCAAAAATCCTCCTGATCATAAAGATCCCGTGGACTTGGAGACAAATGGGGTTTATGCTGCAACCCAGTAGGCCTTAGGCAGCTCAGCCCAGCCTGCTGTAAACAAAGAGTCAAGACTGCAACAGTCCAGGCTGACATTAAATCGAGCTGTTTCAGCCCAGTATCCTCAGAGAGGTGGTTCTATGGTGTACCTAAGACAGTGCGTTGCTGCTAAGCCTGGCCATGAACTCCTGTAGCTTCTCTGTGCCTGATCTCCCAATCACACAGCTGCAGACGAGCCTACCCACAAACCTGCTCCAACCCAGCCATTAATTTGGTGTGAGCTGATTGCTGAACTGACTCACTTGTGGTCACAGAAGGAGCTAGATCTGACGGGGAGGAAAGAACGAGTAGCACCTGGGGTCAAGCATCAACCCACATCCCCTAAGTACTGGTCTTGTGATGGTTATTAGCTTGAGCTGAAGACCACAGCTGGTGACTGCAAGATAACCAAGTCAGCTGAACAAGGAAGGGATGGGTTCACAGTTGCTGCCACCTGTAGGCAGTGGGGCCAAAAGCCATCTCCACAAAACCATTTCATTTCCAGACAGCAGCTCAGATGTGCTGTTTTGTGGACAGAAAAGTCAGGGAGGCAAAACCCCTCTGGCTCGCGCTTGGGAGATTTTCTCCTGGCTGTGTAGACCAAGGCCTGAGGGTTCAAAGGCCGCTCATTTTGCTTCGCTGTGGTGAAAGCTCAGGTTCTGCAGCACAGCTCGGAGGCTGGAGGAAGATTTCTCAGCCATTGGCTACAACACCCTGGCTGCAAGTTACTGAGCTTTCAACCAACCCTACGAGACACTGCTGTCTCCTGGGACACTTACCACTACACCCAGGAGTACCGCTAGTCGCTGCAGGAGGCTTGCAGAGAGGCAGGGTCATGCCAAGCTTGCAATAGCCTCATCACCTGAACCCAGCCTCAGGTCTTCTCCAGACCCGACAAGCATAGCAAGCCACATTCCTCATAAGGCCTCATCGAGGCCGGCTTGAGCAAAAGAAAACTGCAGCCTCCTTGATACCAATGGAAGTACACAAAGAGGGCACAAACAGACCCTTCCTGCCCTGGGGGCCTCCCTCACCTTTCCCCTTCCCAGCTCCTGGTCCCCAATTGCCATTCGTGCTGTCCCCAGCACAGCGTTCCAGTCACACACTCTCACATCAACTCAGAGAGTCCCCAACAAAACAAGCTCCATCCTCCCTGTTTCTGCAAAAGCAAACCAGCCCATTGCAGCCAGTGTTCCTGAATGCCAGACCTGATCCAACTGTGCCTGTTTGTCAACCTCTACATCCCAGCACCGGGATGAAAACCACCACAAGATGTGCCCACGCCAAACTGCCAAGGGGATGAGACAAGTGCAAGGAAGCTTTTGGGTGAGCCAAGGGGACAGCAGCTTGCCCACAGTCCTGCAGAGCTACGAAAATCTCGGCCAGGAACTATAAAGCAGCCAGGCTCAGGACCTGGGGACAGTCCCTGAGAGTCAGCGTCAGACCCCTGTGGCAAGCTGCTTCCATCTTGCTTATTCCTCCGCACGCAAACCAGGGAGGTTAGTGATCGTCCGTGCAGGGTGTGAGCGTCTCACCGCTAACGTGGAGGCGGTACGTGGGGTGCTGCAGCCTGTGCAGGGGCACAAGTCAAACCCAGCGTGTTAGCAAGCCCTCGCGTGTGTAACGCGTCCACGTGCTAGTGACACTGCTGGCAAAGAACTGCCGTAGGAGCCCAATACAACCAAGTCCACTTACTGTTTCCCTTCTAGGTTTCCTGCTGGGCAGGGAGACAGTGCTCGCTTTAAGGGGTTTAAAGGGACACTGTCAAGAGAAAACCATGTTTTAAAGAAGCTGTTTCTTGAGGTTAGTGACATGAAGAGACACACAGCATCTCCTCACCTCGCTCCAGGTGACAGCACCTGCTTCTTCGACACACCACGCTCTGCTTCGCAACAACCCTCGGGGTTTCTCCCCTGCCCTATTTCTTAGCCCCAGCTGAAGGCAGCAGGGCTACAATGCTGCAGAGGACAGATGGATAAAACCAGGCTTTTTCTGTGACAATATCTTCCTGTTCCCATGAAAGTCTGTAAGATGACCTAAATGCAGATCTCTCTCCTCGCTCTGATCTCATGTGTCTCGCCAGAGCCAGCTGTGCAACAGCCCTGCTCAGGCAATGAGCTGCTGCCCTCACCGCACTGGGGATGTGTGACCAGGC
This sequence comes from Theristicus caerulescens, assembly GCA_020745775.1. Taxonomy (NCBI): domain Eukaryota; kingdom Metazoa; phylum Chordata; class Aves; order Pelecaniformes; family Threskiornithidae; genus Theristicus; species Theristicus caerulescens. The sequence continues at coordinate 98,486,953 of CM036562.1, forward strand.
CCTGAGGCCACCAGCACCACACTTTCTATCCCACGCTCCCTCAGCTGCCTGCTGAGACCCCGATCACTCAGGGAAGCTGGCACAAAGAGCCCTTTCTGCTACCATGCTGGGAACCCCGATGTCAAGGGCATTTCATCAGTGTGCTGCCACACAGATGTGCGTGCAAGTCAAACTGTAACCCTTCCCATTTTCCCAGCTCCCACCCGCTCGTGCCCAGAGTCTGCCACTTTTCTGCTGGGACAGGCCCTGAGAAGCCTTCTCAGACTGAGGTTTCTGTGGATTTGTTTCCTCCAAAAGACAGGAGGGCACTTGGCTAAAACCAGTTGTATTACTAATCCACGAGAGGAGAGATCCTGGCTGCCTAGCAGGGTTGACAAGAGAGGCTGTACTGCTCAGGAAGACCTCGCTCCAAGGCCTGAGCACACCTCCTGAGGTCCCAGGGATGCCAGCCATCAGGCTGAGCAACTCATGTGTGCACAAGCTGCCCGCTCAGGCTGCGACCAGCGCCCAGGCTTTGTACACGGGGTTGCGAGGTACTTACAGAGTGCTCGTCATGGTCGACACTCTGTGCCAAGACAGGGCTGAACGATACTGGCGACAGAGCCCCCGGCTTCTTCCTCACAGCCCGGATCTGCAGCAGGGCGCGGAAGGCTAGGAGAGAACAGCAGGCAGGTGACTGTGCGGCCAAACGGGACCAGGCCATGCCAGATGTGTGCCGGAGCAACTCAGCTCACTGCAGACACGCCGTGGGCATGGGGGAGCTCCCCGTGTGCATGGGGAGCAGGACCATGGAGCACACCAAAACCAAGCGCTATGGTCTGGCTTCTAGTTGATCGGTCTATACTGGGGAGAGATCTGCTGGCCAAAAAAGTCTGGGTACACGTAGCCCTTGTGGAGAACAGGCGCTGCCTGCCCCGGTACAGTCATGTACAGAGGTGCTTCAGGCCTGATACTGTACAACACAGTAAGAAAAACACGAGCTCAGCCTCAGGCAGCACACTGCAAGCTACAGAATGGTGGAGGACCTCATGCAAAACCACTTTGGGTTAATTCAGACCCCACAAGTCTCAGCCCTGGGGTCCAGCTGGCGCTGGAAGCATCGCTCCTGCCATCGGCTGCTCATCCACTGGCCAGCACTATGGTGGTGAGAGGCTCTGCAACAGCTGCAAGCCCAGCCGGAGGGTTAGTGGCTGAACTTCTGCCTCCAGCACAGCGATCCCTTGGTCCTCCCACCACAATAGCTTTGATCTCCATTCCCTGCCCACAGTCCCATTTTCTATCTGCAGATCTTTAATATTGTTAGTTCCTCTGTGCCAAGGGCGCATATAAACGAGCCAGACATCTGTTCTCATGCAGCTGTAAGAACTTGCTCGTACATAAGGAAAAGCCCAGGCATTTCTTGTTGCACCCAGCTGCCTGCAAGATCAGCCGAGAGCCAGAGGACAGAGGTGCAAATCCATCCACGCTGCCTCTGGACTCCCCAGAAGCAGATTCCCAGGGAGTCTGACATGGGGGCACTTTCCAAACAAATACAACCTACTCCGCTGCAGCACGCAGATGAGATAATGCTGTTCCTGTGTTTTGAGTTGTGCTACTTTTAGTCAAAGCTGTCTGGCACTTCCTCTGACAAGATCTTGCTTTTGGTTACTGCATCTTTGCTAAATTGGAACTGTTTAGACTTAATTTCTCAGGCCAAACATGTGCCTTAGGCTCTTTTTTCTTTTTCTGAGAAGTATCAATTAGAAACAAATACCTCAGAGACCAAGCACAGGGTAAAACAGGATCTGTCTACTCCAGCAAAATCATGGGTATTTTCTCAAGAGAATCCTCTGCCTCTGTGCTTTTGAGAAAAGACATGGAATTCAGCAAGTGCTGCCTGAGTGTCAGAACGGGTATTTCATTTTTTCCATCTTTTGGGAGCTGAGCAATGCAGGGGTTAAGCAGATCGTCCCAACTCTCCTGGCAAGGCAAAGGACTCCAAATTGACTGTTATCTCATCTCTGCCTCCCTGGCGAAGTCACAGTAAGGTTGTCAGAGGGGAAAAAAAAAATCATGCAAAGTACTTGGACAGCCCTCCAGTGGGGCTGGCTGCTGTCTCAGCCAGATACTCTCAGGATAAAGCTTCTATGTCTCCTCCTTTGGGGGATTTTCCATCTTCTTCACCAAAACACAAGAACTGACTACACAGCACGGCTCAGAGCACCTGCACCTTCAGATCCATCCCAGGGAGAGGGCGAGTTGCCAGGGAGGCACTGGAGAAAGGGCCATTCTCCCATGTGCTCTCCTCCTTCCCTGATTGAGGACAGTTATTTTAGGTGCCAGGAATCTCCAGATGCCAGTGAGAGCAGCAGCATGTTTGATGCTGAGCCTTGGGGTGGAGTATATAAAATACATGCTCGCTCTCACAGCCTATACTGACTTAACAGGAGCCCAGGAGGAAGAAAGATGCCCTTGTTTGCTGGGCACATACTCACGCAGCCTGCAGATGGGGCAGTTGTTGGCCTGGTAGCGGAGGGTGTCCGCGCAGGAATTGCACAGACAGAGGTGTCTGCAGGGCAGAATGAGGGTGTCGCGGAGGTCCGACAGGCAAACCACACATTCGTTGCTGTTGTCGCTGTTCTCGTCATCTGAAGGCTGCAATGAGAGGCAAGATGTTGGCATGTGAATGGAAAGGATCACATCGAACTGCCAGGGGACTCCGGAGCCTGGGGAAATTTCCCACCCAAAAGTCTGTGAGGGAGCTTGGCATCCTCTTTCCACAGCTCTCAGCAGAGGTTTCTGAAGGGGAGCAAGCTCCAGCCCACACAGCCCTGCTATGGACACTCCTTCCTCTCGGGGCTCTGCTCTGGGCTCACTGAAGGCCAGAGACCAGGGCACTGTGCTGTGAATTCACGGCACAGCCGTCCCTCCCCAGAGCCAGGCTGTGTGCAGAGGGGAGCCCCTTTGGGGTAGGGATCCCCTCAGCTGAGGGCGACCAAGAACAAGCTCCTGCCTGCCAGCCTGGTGGCTCACAGGCTCAGCAGGGAAGCGGGCTCTTTGGCAGTCCAGCCTTTCTGCCCCATATCCACAGAGAGAGAGAGCAGCCCCAAAAGGAGCTGCTTGATGACTGTGGCAGGCAGCAGATCAGGCTGCCCTCGGGCTGGACAGAAGGAGGCACTCCAGCCACATCTAAGCCTGGTTTCCAGAGGTCCTCTGAACAAGCGATGGAGCAAGCGGTTCTCCTGCCACAACATCTTCACCAGTCTCCTGTGCTGGCACAAGCTTTGATGCAGCTGCAGGAGAACCAGCCTGGGATGCTCACCTGCTCACAGCTACCCTGGTAAAAAGGTCAGCGTGAACCCTTTCAACGTGAACGTGCATCGCACTAGTCTTTCTGTCACTCAGAGCCCCACAAATTGGATTAGAGCCACCAAGCAAGCTGTTGCTGGGAGGAGAAACCCACTCTCCAACCACAAGAGCTCTCTTCACTGACACCCGAGAACCCCACAGTCTCCCCACCGATGCCACAAAAGTTATGCCAGAGCCCACCAAACTGATGACCCAGCATGGGCCACCCTCCACCTTCGCCTGTTCCCACTTCACAAGGCCCCTTTGGTCACCAGGGCTAACACATGCCAGACCACGGGCAACCTTGGTGTAATCTGCAATATACAGCATCTGCTGCTGCCACATCCACACCCAGCCTGCTGACTACGCCAGCAGAAGGCTGCAAGCCTGTCTGCCCCATCACATGCACTCCTCATCTATTTTGGGAGGTAGGGAGGGCAGGCTTTTTGCTTTCCCATTCACATGGTTTGCTAAGTATAGTAGGAAGAACAAAAATGGCCCTAGGCCACTTGTCTGATGGGCCACAAATATGTGATTGCTGGATCAAGAGAATCATCACAAGACCCTGGAGGACCCAAACAGAAGCCTTTAATCCTCTTAAAGAGATCCTGTGCAAGAAAAATCTTCAAAAAGACTTCTCCCTCATGCCTCTTCAGGCACTACCTGTTGGCACAGGCAGACAGAGATCACAGGATGCTTTGGGCAGGACACTGCATTGCTTGGAGAGGAAACCCTGCTTGTCTTGCTCTTTGGCTACTCCTGTTTGCTAATCACGCACTACACACACCAGAGCAGTCTGATCCCGAGGCCAGCACTTGGTACGCTCTGCAGCCCAGGTGGCAGCAAAGGGCAGCTCTACGTAAGGCTAAAGCAAGCATAAAGCAGTCCCGTAATCTGCGTGGGGCTGTGCAGCAAGCTGGGATTCAGCAGAAGCTCCTGCCTAAAGATGGGCAATGTTTCTGGTTAAAGCATTTGCATATACATCCCTTAGTGATGCTATGCTCCCTCTTGCTGGGGGATGCAGGCTGCTCTCTGGACACTGGCAAGCCCTAGAGAGCTCAGTTCCCTGCAATGCTGTGGGAACTTGCAGTCACCCCATTAAAAAAAAAAAAAACACCCCCCCCACCCCAACAAACAGGAGACAATGAAGGAGCCACAGGAGCAAAGCACAGACACACCAGGCACGACTGCCTTGACTGCAGAGAGGCAGTGAGATGGCGTGGGCACCGGAGGGAAGATTTCAGAGGAACCCGGGAGGCAATGCTCATTTACAATCAATGAGAAAAAAAAGATACTCTTGGCTGTGCAAACTGGGAAGGACCTAAACTGGCCAGCAGCCTCAGGGCACCAGGAGCAGCAGCTGACACTGGTCCACTATCTCTACGAGCCCTAAAGATCAGCGCTCTGCCCCATGGGGCACTGATATCCTTCTCTCCCAGCAATTCCAGCCCCAGGGAACATCCTCAAGAGCCTCATGCTGTCTAAAATTATCTCAGCACAACTCCACTGATTGTTTGGGCCTTACAACAGTGAGGACCTGCCATCCGTGGGCTTCTTCAGTGCCTGCACACAGACTTGACAGTCATTCTGGGAAGCATCTCCACATTGCCCTGCCAAGCCCCATAGTCAAGCTCAAAAGTAGAAGGTGCAGGTGGAAACCCACAGCTCAGGGAGCAGGAGCCTCCTGAGCACCTTTACCTTGGTCTCTTGGTTGTTCTTGTTCTCGATGCCGTAGATCTCCTGAAGCAGGTAGCTCACCCGGTCAACCTAGGGAAGAAAACAACAGTTGAAGTGCCAGCTGCTCTGTCATTGCTGCTTCATGATCACCTCCCCTCCCTCCCTGTGTCAAAATGTCCACAAAAAAAATTAACAGAAACAAATATTGCAAAGGATAGCTGGGAGAATGAGTCTCTCCTTGCTCAAAAAGTGGTGCTCATCCCATCTGGTCTGAGCAGGGAGCCCAACTGACCATTTTTGTCACTATCAAAATTATCTAAAAAACAAGTACTCTGCTTGTCTCAGAGATCAAGAGGGAACTTGCAACCATAGCTCAAATAAGTCAGATGCAATCAGCCTTCCACAGTCCTTTCCTTCTGTGAAGTACTGCTTAACTTGAACTTCCACCCATCTTTGAAACCTCAGGAGAGATGCTGTGACAGCAGCTTGTTCCTGGCACATCAATGGCTGCACATCACTTCCCCGTTCATCACCTGGGAGCGTAACGTCGAGACAGACAAACCATCTCCCTTAGCAGGAGAAGCACTCGAGGGCCAACATTAGTGCAGTGTCATTTATTGCCACCTCCAGGCCCTTGGTGGCATCTCTAAATTGGGGTGTGTGGTGGCAGAAAGTGCTCTAGGCACAGTGGAAGTTGCTCACAGCCCCAAACCTGGGACGTACTCCTCCAAGCCATGCCTTTACGTAAACGCTGTCAGCTGCCTGCAAACTCCCCGGAGCAGCTGAATTAAAGCACTGACACGAGAAAGGCTGACAATTCAAGTCCCAGCAAGGCAAGCCCCCTCTGCACTGTGGGGTGTTCTCCCCTGTTCCCCAGCTTAGCCAGCAAGTACAGCACGAGACTCTTACAGCTGTGAGGAGCAGCCTCTACAAGGATGCACAAAGATACTGGTCGCCTGAGATCACAGAATCATAGAATCGTTAAGGCTGGAAAAGACCCTTAAGATCATCGAGTCCAACCGCTAACCCAGCACTGCCAAGGCCACCACTAACCCATGTCCTCAAGCACCACATCTCCCCGGCTTTTAAATCTCCCCAGGGATGGGGACTCAGCCCCTGCCCTGGGCAGCCTGTGCCAGGCCCTGACAGCCCTTTGGGGAAGGAGTTTTTCCCAATCCCCAACCTAACCCTGCCCTGGCGCAGCTTGAGGCCGTTCCCTCTCGTCCCATCGCTTGTTCCTGGGGAGAAGAGACCGACCCCCCCCCCCGGCTCCAGCCTCCTTTCAGGCAGTTGCAGAGAGCGATGAGGGCTCCCCTCAGCCTCCTCTTCTCCAGGCTGAGCACCCCCAGCTCCCTCAGCCGCTCCTCGTAAGACTTCTTCTCTAGACCCTTCAACAACTTCGTTGCCCTTCTTTGGACAAGCTCCAGTACTTCAATGTTCTTCTCGTAGTGAGGGGCCACTACATTTGGTGCTACACAGCAGCTTCCCCAGAGCAGGGCATGTTCCTCCACACAAAACTCCACAACAGGTAAAATGGTGAAGGGGTTGCAAGGTATCAAACTGACACGTCTTGAAAACAGGGGAAGGAAACGCTTTCTTGCCATCTTCAGTAACTCTCCAGTTGACACCATGCAGTGAAGCCAAGCCACCGGGAACCCAGTGCTGCAACAGCTCGTCAGTCCCAGGGCTTTTGGCACTTCCATGTGTAATTGGCCTCCTCTCCTTTTGTCAAGCCAGGTGCTCAGAAGAGCAATGGCTTTGCCATGGGATTTCAGTGCTGCCGAAGACATCACACGCCAGGATGGGGGCAGGAGCTAGTTATATCCAGCCTGTTTGCCAGTTTAGAAATGCTCTGAGCTGGGACGCAGCAGCTTTAACAAACTAATTCCAGAGTCTCCCCATTTAACTCAGCGTGCAGCTTACAGACAATCTGTTCTAGGCCTGCATTTCAGGGCAATGAGGTCAGCTGTTGGACCGCTGAGCAAAATCCTCTGCAGCGGCTCACAACTCACCCAGGAAGTTTGGGAACAATGATGTGGGAGACGTCCTTTTGTAACTTGACATTTCAAAGAGAGTCTTGTTACGGCATCCTGACTCCTCGGAGGATCATGGTGAGCGACAGTCAGTGCAGAAGTGGTCAGCTCAAAGCAAAGAAGAGGTCAGGAAGGAAGAGACCAAAGCCTCTGCAAGGGTCTGTGTTCATTTTAACTGCTTGCCTCTAAAAATCCTGAGAAGGACTCCCAGTAGGAAAAGGATGAGCAGTGCAATATGGCTCTTACTAGAAAGATCTCTAGGTTTTAAAAGAGTAGGAGTAAATAAGGAGTAGGTGATCGTACACAATGCAGTCCTTCACCTTCACGCTTTTCCAACCCATCCTGCACCACGTCATCCTTCAAAAGGCTTCTGTTGCTATATCCAGCCTCAGCTGATGCACACAGGAGCCACGGGCCAAGTCCAGGTCATGTTTTTCTGCTGATCCATCTGTTTGCATTCATCTGTGTTGAATTTCTTTAAACAGGTTGGTACATACATTATAACTGATCTCAGCTGAGAGAACAAAGCAGTTCAGCTCATTAGCTGCTGCTTCCTGCTCCCAAAGAGTTTTAGAGAGAGACTGATGCACACAAAAGGTGCCTGGGAACCCTGGCAATGGCAAGGAGGGGAAGGCAAAAGAAAAGCAGTGACGAGGAAGACTGTACAATGTGATACTGCAGACATATACTCTATACCTCTGCTCTATGCTCTTATGGGTGCAGATGCTATCTCAGTTTCAGTGGTACTGTGTGTTCTTCTAATGAGAGCTTCCTTCTATTTTAAAAGCCATGAGAGAGAACATGTAAGCATTACATTTTACAAACTGCCAATAAAAAAAAAGTACCCACAACCAAACACCGAGTGGGAAGGTTACACGCTCTGCCAGTAAAGACAGACAAGCACGCACTGTTTCACTGCAGGAGTCAGCTAACCATACTGTGGTAGGGTGGGAACTTCCCTAGAGAGCACTTCCAGCAAGACAGCCCTCCATTTGGGGAGTCCGGAGTGCTAAATGGAGAATGGTACACACTGCGTTAGTGTGCACAGTAACCCAACACCGACTCGGAGAGCTCACAGCCATGTAAGCACTGTTTTAAAAAAAAAAAAAAAAAAGAATTAAATCCCTCCAAAAACCCACAAGCAAGATAAATGAGCAGCTTTTCATCAGCTCATGAATGCTCTTCTCTGATCAGAAGAATATGTGAGAAAGGCATCGCTGGCACCATGCTGCTCTGCTCCCTCAGCGCTCAGGCAGCCTCTTCCAGCACAGCACACAGGCTCTCCCTTCAGAGGCATGGCTCTTCTGGCTGTTCCCACTACAAACCTGCCTTCGCACGCTCTATAGACTCCTTTCCGGAACGGTCTCTCACTGTCTCTATTAAAAACGCTTGTGGGATCCAGATCGATCAACTAGCCAGGAGATCATGCTGCAAGACAGCCAAGTTAAGCACCAAGGAAGGGAGGGGAGCGCAGGTCAGTCTGGGACACACCGGGCTCAGAACGGACGTCAGGCTGGAGCGACACGTAACTCAGTGCTAGCACCGGGATAAAGCTCCGGCAGCGAGGGCTAATATTCCTGCCACTGGGCATGAGCAAGTCTGAAGGACAGGCCGTGAGTCTCTGCACAGCACTGGTGGGGCACATGGTGAATTACCAAACGCAATTTTGATGTATGACTAACTGGTACTGCTTAGTGGCTCTTTTCTGACTTGGGGGCTGGAAGGAACATCTTAGAGCAAAAAGTGTCTAATCAAGGCACTTAATGACCTTCTTGGTAGTAAAAGGCTTTTTAACTCAGATCAGAAAACCCTAGCCATCAATCACAAGTAGCTGAAGTCAAACACGGTTAAAGCAGAAACACAGCACACATCTAACGGTGAAGGGATCGACCACCAAAATCTCATCTCTTTCTCCAAGACATTTCAAGCTGCTCCTTGCAGCAGGATTACTACCAGATTTCCTTTCAGAAGCTGAAATTCTTGGCAATCTTAGCAGTTTGCAGTTGCTTATGTATTTCTCTCTATGCAAGACTGGATGCAATTTCAATCTTGATAAGATGCTTCTGCGCATCGCACCACACCAGGATGGGCTAAAAAAGAGCTACAGATCCCTAATGTTTCCCTGTTTCTTCCTTTCCCCTCATAACGCGTGCAGTCTGGTACATAAACAACACCTTCAAAGCAAGACCGTTTCTGTGACTGCTCAAGTCCCAGGATACTCGTAGGGGACAGGCAAGAGGAGCCAAAAGGTCTCAGTCCCTGGGACTGCTCCAAAGATACCATGGGCACGACAAGGAAGCTCGTGCAGGGAGAAGACGATCCCCTAATATCTTAACACACATGCACGTGGAAAGCTAGCAGTTTTCAGCCTCCAGGTAGGGCATGGGGAACCTGCGAAGATATCCATCCTTCCACACCACAAAACACAGAACCTAAGGAGATCAGGCAGCGTCAATGAACAGACGTGTTTCATGTTACTCAACGCATACAGCACTTAATCTCACTTATGCAAACCTAATTTACTTGCAGCTATACAGACATGGAAGCATAAGTACTGTGGTTTATCCAGGGGCTCTGCCAGGTTTGTATTCAAGCGCCAAATGCCAGCAAGGCAGGAATGTATAGGGAAGACTGGATCTATACATAGTGCCTGCCTCCCAGAGGAGCACAAAGAGACCTGCACCTTTGCTCTGCCAGTCCCGCGCTGCCATATTTGTTCCCCCAACGCACATCGGGCTGTGCAACAACCCACCCAACGTTAAGGGTTGCCAGCAGCTCACTGCCTTTGCTTGTGCTATCTGAGCTAACAAGGTGAGATCTCAGGCTCTCAGTGAACTAACATTGAAGCTTCCCACTGGGCACAGTCGGGCACCTGTGGGACACCAGCAAATGTCTTTAATCAAGCAGCAGACAAGAAACAGGTACTTACAATCTGCTTCTGTTTTAACGGCTTCACGGAAAAACTGCCATCAACGTGCTAGAAGGAAAAAAAGGAAATGTATTAAATAGCTGAAGTGTACAAATTAAGAGTAAAACAGACTCATGACCAGAGTCGGTGTCTGCTCCCTAAGGGGAGGGTGGCATATGTATAACCGTGACAGCCTGAATGGCAATCGTTCCCAGCAGAGTCAGTGGAACAGGGTATCGGAACGCTCCTTCTCTGCTCCAGTGCAGAGCTAGGCACACTCGGCTTAAATTAAACCTGGCTGAAGTGGTCAGAGCATACACAAAAATCCACTGGCACACTGGATGTTTTCAGGCTGCAAGCAGTCCAGCTGGGTGCAAACACTTCTTCAGCAAGTCCAGCAAGACTTGGCAGGGGATATTTGTTAACACCCTAAATAACATCCAGTTACAGAGCCATTCTTGAGGCCAGAGCCCCAGGAGAGCAGGGCATGAGGCTGAGAACAAGGCTTGTCCACTGGATGGAGTCAGAAACAAGTCACGCATGCTCCACAATGTCATTTTCAGAGCTGCAGTGACCACCTCGAGCCTTTAATTTGCTCAGTGGTGGCAGGCACAGCTGGAACAATGCTGTATATACCTGGCGTCAGAACTAGTGACAGGAACAGCGTGCTATTTCTATTTTCTCCATCATTTCCAAGGGCCAACTAAACTGAACCAAACCAACTCCTCTGCCAGAGCCTAAAGAGCAGGAAAGGAGATTTAGGGGAAACTCCAGCAGGCCCTGCTGCTGTGAACAGTTGCAGACATGCATCTGTTTGCCGAAGGAGTTTCGGAAGGAAGGGACAACAACATTGCACCAAAAGACAAAACAGTCCTGTTTTCCAGGCAAACACAAGATGCCAAGTTTCTGCCTTTGGAAGAGCTGCAAGGCCAGACTACGCATAGCATCAAGGTTACTATTCTGATCTTAAAGATACATATAAATAGCAAGTTACCAAGGCCTGCTGGTCTGTCTGTCCTCTGAGCATGCTCTGGCGATGAGCAGCAGTGCTTATTAGCAAGGACCTCTTCTGGATTTATGGATCTACACTTCAAAAGCTGCAATTATTCTAAGGATGGGGAAAATATTTTAATCAAACAGGGAGGAGAAAGAACTCAACAAGCACTTTGCCCTGTGACTTTTTATTAAAAGAAAGATTTTTATCTTGTTTTAAGCATTCAGTGGAAGATGAGAAGTAAGAAGTGGCCCCACCAGATAGCACCTCCCTCTCACAGCGCACACAGACTAGAAAAAGAAGGGAAGCGCTTTCAATCCTTGAGCTCAGACCTGGACACGGGACATAATCCAGCACTGATGGAAAGGCCTGACCAGCTTCAGTTGGTTCCCAGTCTTGCTGCATACCTCATTCAGCTCCCTGAATATGACGGGGGATTTTGCCATCACCTTTGCGCATCCAGAGAGCTCAGAGGTTCTGCACAGTACATGGAATCTACCTATAATCCTTGAAATCCTCCTTCCAAAGCTGGAGCAGTTCAAGTCACTTTCCAGTCTCATGAGACAGAAATTTCCAAAGCTTCACTCCTGCCCTCATACTAATACATTCCCAATACGTGTGTATTTTCCTGCTTTCTGTAAGGTGCTATTATCAAGTGTTGGCCATGGGATGCTAGAAGAGGAAGCTGGGACAAATCCAGGTCCAAGTGAGAGCTCTACTCCCTGACCACAGAGGCTGGGTTTACTGCAACAGCACTATGTTTGGATACTTGCAGAACAGCAACTAGACACGCTCCTTTGTAAGTAAAAATCATACTCGCATCATCAGATCCAAAGCCTCACCTGAACCTAGCTACAACCAAAAAGCTGTGAAGGCAATAGCCAGGGGACCACAGGCGAGTCTCGCAGATGAGGAAGGCAAATATGCGTGGAATACTTCAAAATCAGGCTGTAACACACACGAAGCTGGTGGTCTCATCTATTTTTCTCTCCTCAGAAATGGTTGATAATTCATTTTGCAAGGCTAGGGGGTCTCCATCTACAGCACGACTCCAAACACTACAGCCTTCCCCAAGGACCCACTGCCCACACTGTCCTCTCCCAGGTGCTGCTGAACAACAACCGAGGGATTCCAGCATGTTTTGGTTTTCCAGATCAGCTGGAGGAGGAAACTAGAAGAATAACATCCCTGCCCTAGTCCCAGGGGTGCTGCAGGTGCCCATCTCATTTCTGACAGATCTCTAATTGCCAGGAGTAGAACTACCTACAGGGCCAGTGCTCAGAGCAGCTTTTCTAACACAGGAAAACTCATTTTCTTCACATACGAAGTCCAACAAAAAAGCAACCTAGAACACTTAGAGCATCTTCCAGCCACAGGGCTTCCTTAGGACTGACTGTGCTTCCTATGCCCTCTGACTCAGCTTGTCACCATCCACATTATCCACCTAGGAGGAACAGAATAAGACCTGTCAGCTTGCTCAGGGATACGGCAGGAACTGAGCAGATTGAGAAACAGAAGTCAGTCCACATGCCAGCCTGGAAGCGTGGAATTTCTAACAGCACAGCATTGATGCTGTTCCCCTCTACATGCCCAGCTCTGCTCCAGCATCTCTTGCCTCATCTTAGCATGTCCCTACAAGTATCACTTGCCCAGGATATGTGTCTGCAGTATTACCGCAACCAGACACAACATGGTGCAGTTATGGATCTGGTAACTGTTTTCAGGGTCCAGTTATCATGGGAAGAGATTCTGTTACCAAGGCTTGGCCATACAGCTTGGCTTAGCCTTACCGTGTAGGCAGCGGTCAGCTACATCTAACATGCCACCGAAAAAGCAGTGGAGCTCAAAGTCTTTATGCAGGATGTATCCTAATTCTTTAAAAGGGCTTGGTGCTATGTGTAAACTAAGGCCAAACAATGGCGCAACAGGGTCTGGACACAGCAGATCCAGTTCTGCAAAGAGATCATGAGGCCCTGGAAAACTGCATGGTAACAGCCACAGTCAACACCTTCCACCCTCCAAGATCACAGCCACTGCGGCACACCCTCTCCCCACACACAGGAAACACCAGCTACAATTAGCTGAGTGACCCGCTCAGGTACAAATGATAATTACAGGCAGCACAGGCACTGCTGCAAGCAATTATTTGTACTACAATAGCACTCGGGAACCCCAGTCATGCGCCAGGACTCCACTGTGCTAAGTGTTATATAAATACAAACTAATGACCGATGGAAACGTTTACATATAAAAGGACAGGGACAGAGGGGAAAAAAGAACTCATTTACCTTTTCAAAGGCAGCCAGAAGAACATGGGCATGACCCGTCACCTCAACCACCACTGCAAAAAGAGAAAGAGCAGTCCCGGTTAAACCTTGAGAACAGCACAAGCATAAAACTACCACAAGCTGAATTTTAGTCCATTTACAATTTCTAAAGCACCACCTGTTCTATCGTCATTTCTTCTTGCAATTTAAAACTTTTCTCATCTTGTCATCAGGTTGGTTCATCTCACACTCCTGCAGAGCAAGAGGAAAACCCTGCTGGGCTCTGCGGTGGGCCCTACGCAGATATGCCTTCATTATCTTGGGTGCTCCAAACTATCCCACTTTGTTTTCAGAGGTTGGAAAGGGAAAGTAAAACGAAGAGCTCAGTGGGATTCTGCTCTCCCCTCAAATTCCTGGTTTTAATTACCTGAATTTATCACAGAGATTAATAAATCCATCTGGTTTAACAGCAGTTGGCAGCACTTCCAGCCCTGGTGCTTATCACTTTATTTCACTCTAATCTGACATGCTTATAAAACATTTATTTCTCATACCAATTTTGGACACTGAAACATCTTTGCAGTTCTCTGATTTTTTTCCCCAAACATCACATCTTCCCTCTTCCAGACTCGAGGCTTCCCTCTTAATCCAACAGCACTGAGAAAGGGCTGTCAGAGGTTTCTGTACCGCATTCACGGCTCCCTCAGCAAATACAGAATAGAGGAAGCCAAGGTACAATCCCAATCTCTCTGGCTCAAGACTCTCCGGTTCTGTTCAGCTCCAACTGGTTGGACCCTTTTGCTTAATTATGTTCAGACTCATCATATGGAAATGGGAGACAGAGGTTGGGGAGGAGTCACCGAGGGAAGGGAAGGCATGTAACCACCTCGCCCTGCCTGGACCGACGAGCACCCGGGCCGTGCTCGGCACGTGCAGAAGAGCTGGCAGACACTACTATCAGCTCTGCCAGAAAGTTGAAGGAAGGAAGGAAGGAAGGAAGCTGAAGGAAGCAACTCCTGTCTTGTCTAAAAGGGAGAGGAGCTCAACAGCTCCCTTTGGACCCCACAACAGCAGAAGCAGCAAGAGGAACCATTCACTGGACTATGGCACAAAGATCATGTTTGGAAACAGCAGTAAGTGGGAGGAGAGAGTCCATGCCTGCAGATTTGCTGGGTAACAGATCGGTCATGGCAACTGGGGTGCAATCAGGAACACAACGGCATGCAGAAAAGAGGGCTAAAACTGGGAATTCATCTGCTTGCTCCCCCACTGCCAGCCAAGAGCAAGGCTGTTCTAGCTCACGCCATAAATGAAGTTCAGGTCCCTCCCCACAGTTTGAATAGCCAAGTAAGAGGTAACAGGCATCGCTTCGTATCCTCCGTGGCATTCAAAGCAGCGTGTGTGGCTGGAGCTGTGCAACCCGTTCTGTGCGGCTCCTTCCCTCCCCGAAGGGTTTCTGTACCTTTCCCCGAGAGCCGTCCCGCTGGCAGGACTGGGAGAGGGCTACCACTGCAAGCTCACATTCTTCAAGGCACACAAACATCTCCTGGCAGAATTCAGTCCAAACCAACATCTCGCTGACTGCTGGTTTAATTTGCCATTCAATTTTATTTAACACAAGCAGTTACAGGCCAGCTGTAATTTTCCAGGTGCTCCAAACACGCAAGACCAGCTCCTTCCAGTACCAACAGTTAAAAAAGAACCAAAATACACAACAATTTCCTCAAATCTCACTCAAGTGTCACATATTTTTGTGCTGATATTCTTTCCAGGAGAGGATTTAAAACCAATTGCCTTTCCAGGTTATTAAAATAGATGACAGTACACTGTTGGCTAAGACTGGGCATGGTATGTGCATAAATGTACACTTGCCATGTTGCCTCCTGTTCTATTTTTGGGCCTTCTAGGCATGCCCAACATTAGAAAGTACAAACACCTTGCCAAAAGCTCCATAAACAGAGGAAGGTGTTTTATATTTATGGTCAAGAAATATATAGATATATGTCAGTTTTACTAACAGCGCCTGAAATCACCAAAAATAGATCCACTTTAGAAGTAATTTCCTTTATGTTGCACTGTGCTTTGTTAGCCACACTTTAAATTGGTTCATCCAGTTGTATTTCACTCTGCTTGGGGGACTGTAAAATAACGCAATGAGTTTCTGGGCATTTTCACCTCTACAACATAAGAAACTGAGCAAGTGACTGCACTAAACAACACAATCAACAATGATTTTTTTTCCCTTTCTAATTATTCTTAAATTTTGTACAAAACATTACAAAACGCAGAAGTGAAATGCTGGTCCTGCTGACCACAACAGCCCCCAATTTTACAGAAAACGTGACTTCCTTGTGCCCTTTTCATTGCTGACATTCAGAATGAGTGCGAACACGAGCCCAAAAGCACACACCCCCGAAGGAAAATACTGTGCAAGGTGAGTAATAATCTAAACACTTACTGGACTTCCCTCTCCAAAATGGCAACGTGCTTTAAAAATAATCAACAATATTATTTCTCATCAAAGGTTATGCTCTTTTATTGTAACCATTCAGCGCCCTTCAGAAAAAGCAGGAGAATTTTAAACTGCTGAACGAAGCTGTATTTGGTTGAGCACTGGTGTGAGCATTTTAAAGCCATTTCTTTTTCTCTGACCGTTCCTAGGAGAAGGCCCACCCTACAGTTAGCTACAGCTTTTATGAAGACAACTTACCCCTCAAAGAGGGGGAGAAGACCAACTCCCTCCTTGCCTTGCAAACTGCAAATGCAAAACCCAAAGAGAAAGGAAGTAATTTGCTCCAATTTGTGCCTAGCATTGGTGGCAGAGCCAGGAGCTCTCCTAAACACTATGCAAACACTAAATACCTGCCCATTTTTCCTGTAAAAAATGGAGGCTATTTTTAAAAGCTTGTTTTTATGTCAGAACCCGTAGTTAGCTGGGCCCTTTTAATACAGGGAAGTTAAGGTGAACTCCTGAAATATTTTTATTCTGGAAAGGCTCCCCATGCCTTTGCTACAAGTAAAATGTTTTCATCATTGCAGAAGGAGACCTGCCCTGAAGGAGTCACATAACCTCAAAGAGAGCTAGAAGAAGACCAAGGGAGCACACCACCATGCTTACCGTCCCCTTCATCCACCACCGCTCGGATGACCACAGGGAACACGCCACGATCCAAGTCAAAGTTCAGCTGAGGGAAAGAAATGAGATGAGGTTAGACAATTCACACCAGGCTTGCCTGAAGACAACACTCGAGACAGCGTTAATGTCAGAGGAACGAAGGCCCCTTCTGACGGGCCCCCAGTCCCTGGTCTCAAAAGGACACGGCAGAGCGGAAGGATTTAAAATTCAGACGCCAACTTTCAAAGGGAGTCAACCAGAATAACTACAACATATATACACTGACATGGCACTAAACACTAGCCGTGGCTAGCAAAGCAAAGGGTCTCCATTTGAATTTTATATGGTATTTAATTCTCACTAATTCCTATATCCTAAAAGTCTCCTGAGTGATTTGTAGTAGGACAAGTTTCTCAAAATATATCCAGTGCCATAGTTTTGCTTGCGTACGGTAGGATATACTGGTTATAGCACAGCAGTACACCTTATGCTCCCTACACCACAAAAGAAACCCTGACTCTTGTATGAAGGTCTTGAAGGCATAGAGAAAAGGCTATAAAACTTCCAGCTCACACAACACTTTAAGGAAACACCAGACTGGTCTCCATCTCTTGGCACGTTATGAAATTCAGGTCCTTGACCTTCTAATCGGTGAGAGTGAAAATTTAAGATCTCACTTGAGTGCAAGGAAAACAGACTCAATTTCTTCCTTTGCCCTGCACTTCATAAAAGCACTTCAAAAGCTCCATGTCATCTTACAAACACAAGAAAAATACAACCTTTCAAACACTGTCCTGTGCCAGGAACGGAAGTGGCTCAGAGACTGGATTTCTGGTGGGTTTTGTTAATTACTGACTTGGGTTTTTTTGTCTCATCTCTTGCCAAGAG
The DNA here is from genome assembly GCA_020745775.1 of Theristicus caerulescens. Taxonomy (NCBI): domain Eukaryota; kingdom Metazoa; phylum Chordata; class Aves; order Pelecaniformes; family Threskiornithidae; genus Theristicus; species Theristicus caerulescens. The sequence continues at coordinate 98,504,162 of CM036562.1, forward strand.
AGAAAAAAGATGCCATTTCACCATGGTGCTCCAAGATAGTCTGTTTTCGGTTTTCCAGTGAAAACTGAGACCCAATTCGAAGTGCCGCAGCATCGTTCAGGTAGTGCTTTGGGGTTTCCCTCACTTTCCTGCAGCTCCATCATCATTTGCAGCATGATCTTCTCCAGCCAGTCCCTCAAAAGATAAAACTATCAAGATAGCCATTGGCATTGGCACAAATGGCAACCCAAACCACCCACACTGGAGGGAAGGTGACCCTCACCGTGAGCCTTAACATAGTCGAAAATGGTTCCTCCTCAAATGAATTACAACCTAAGCGTTCATCTTGAAATGAATAACTGTAGACTGGGAGACGATACACCCTGGCAGCCCCCAGCGAGTGTGCCGTAGCCACACGGCTGTGCCTCTGCCAAGAGCTGCAGGCACGTGCTTCGGACTGCAACAGCTCACCAACCTTCCACGGGAGCTGCGGGGGGAAGAGGGAATCGCAACTCTGCTACTCTTCGGTCCATAGCTGCGTGCTCCTTGTGCGGGTTGCATGCCTTTGGGGCCACTCAGCTTCTGCAGAGCTTTCTAGAAGCGACTCTTAGCTGCGTAACAAAGCTTTGCACACACACACACATCCATTCAAATGTGCATGCTTGATTCCAAACAGAAAGCATCGCTGGAAGACCTTATGATTTGACCTAGCTAGTCTTCAAACCTGAGGGATATTGATTTTCATCCTCTGTATGATGGTTTTACATTTTATTCCTTCTTTAAACTACCAGAATCTATTCTTTTTCCAAAACAGCAGAGTAACAGAGCGAACACAAAAATCTCATTTAACCTCTCCGTATTTGTTATAGAAGGGACTCATTGAGCCACTATTTTCCAGCTTGCATTTTTGAACCATTATGGCATGCCACAGAGGGAAAATTCGTCGAGGACAATTGATTAAAATTGCTGAAAGAAGCTAATGGTTTTGCTTTGCTTCCTGCTCTGATTTATTACTGTACCACAACAGTTACTGTTTGTCCATTTGAAGGGAAAGTCACATCACAGAACTGTGGTTGCTCTACGATATAAACTTTTGCGTTCTCAAACAAAAGGCCTCTTTAAGGGTCCATTTCACATTCATTTTTAGGGACCTGAAAACAACTGTCTCAACACAAGCCATACGCTATAACTTGCAAGCAAACCAGTATATTACGAAGACAAAGTAAACTTTTATAAAGCTGTCCACATAACAACCCAACATAACATTATTTTCCCTTCTGTTGGCCAGCCAAGAACTACATCATATGCGAGTATTACACTGAGCAAAAATATGAAGTAAATCTGGGGGTTTTGGACAACACCAATAACAAAGCTGGAAAGCAATCTGAAGCATGCAATTGTACACAGCTGAGTGATAACACTCTGCCAGCTGTCTCAGATGAAAGGGCTGCATTTCAGGGGCCAGTTAAGAAGCTTTAGCCATACGCATTTCACTGGACTTGAGAGGACAAGGACCGATATGTACACAGAGACAAAACGGGAGAAGAAACTCTTCTGAATCACAGTGCTTGTTCCACATTTTCTGCACAACCAGAGCTCCCCGTAACACCAATGAAAAAAGCGGAGACAGGATGCAGCAGAATCAAGCAAAGGGAGCTAGAAGCCTACTTTTCTGCAGCATCTCTCCCTTTAAGCTGTCAAAGGGACATGACTTTAGTACTCGAGTTAAAACCTTGCTGGCAGGAACAAAAGTGAAAATTAAGCTTCTCAATTCTTTAAGAAAGGGGTCTGAGCTCCTATTTTCCAGCTCTCTCAGATGACAGAAGGGATTGAAAAGCAGCTCTTCCAGGCTTTTGTAGGCTGAACTTGTGAAATCATATATTGGCAGAGAAGCCAAGACATCAGGAGACCAGACTCTGCAGGCTCTTGGTAACCACCATGGCATTCGTTAAGGCACGGGACTGATTATAGTTATAACTGTAACTTCAAGACAATAGCTATTCAATCTTTTCAAAATACATGAAAGATAACTTTTTTCCTTTCTTTCTTTTTTTTGTTTCTTTTTTTTTAAATATGTAGAGTTATCTTTTTTCTTTTTTTTTTTTTTTTTAAATAGGTACAGTTATCTACCAAGGTTCACCTACACAATACTCTTATACAGGCTTGGGTCAGGAAATGAACGCTGTATCACTGTTGACCTGAGTCCACAGGAACAAATATATTAGCAGTAGCTACAGACCGACTCCTCTGCATCAGAAATTTCTTATGGCAATTCTGCACAGAGCAGGGAAAGACCAAGGCCTCCCTGCCCTGCGTCACGTGCAGGGGAAGCCCTTGGGCCAAAGCTCAGAGGCTCAAGAAGCAGAGAGTTACTGCCTGGGTTGGAATTTTGCAAAGATACCAGAATTAATTGGACTCCACAGACCTTGCTATGTAGTAAAAGCCACAGAGCTTAATTAAAACCAAGCCCTCGTCTGTTTGCAGTTACGGGTTAAACTAAAAGGAGGAAGGCATTCCCTTATTCAGCATTAATGCACCAGTGTGAATCTGCCCCAGAAGGGAGAGTATCCCCCCACAACACTGTACTGCTACAGTTAATAATGTAGGATGCGGCCCTTAAACAGAACAGGACTCTTCTAGAGCAGTGGTCTCCAAACTATTTTGACTATTCATCCCATCAGTAAAAAATTTTGAGCACGTACTCCCAATATATGTATATTTCTAAGATATATACATGTACTACTGAAGTTCTTCCCGCACCCCCAATGAATTGTCTTGCATGCACCCCGCTTTGGAGACCACTGTTCTAGAGGACCAGCCAAAAAAAAAAAAACAAAACCCAAAACCCAAAAAAACACCAAAACAGAGAGATCAAGACAGACATTTGTTCCCACAGGCTCTTTGGCTGGCAGGGAGAGGAAGGCTGAGGAGCGGCGAGTTCCTGCAGGAAGAGCTCCAGTGCCGATCTCTGCCGTCTCCCTCCCACACCAGATGTTGGGATGCCAGCTGATCAGCGATATCAAAAGTCGCTTCTTTGGGTTTCTTCCCTGTTTGCCTGATCTACCTGCCACGTTCCCATACAGTGTTCATACCTGCTCCTCCCAGGGCCCCATTCATCCTGTACCCACAAAACATGCCACGGCAGCTGGGAGAGGGTGTCTTCCAGCCGTAACTTCATGGCACTAAATGGAGTCCAGTGCTTCTGGGACAAGAGGGTTGTGGAAAGAAGGGGATGCTGAGAAGACACTTACCTCATCATCCTTCCAGTCTGAGAAATCAATCTTGAAGGAAGGCAGGGAAAATTGCTGGCTTACCCCTCTCTTGTAATGAACCGTCTCCGACTGCAGAGAGGGATTCTTTGTGCTGTATCTGAAGAAAGGGGGGGAAAAAGAAAAGTTGCTGTAACAAATGACTGCTCTCTGCTAGGCTCTCCGTCATTCACGCCTGTCCGCCTTTCAGGAATCACAAGTGGCAGCTCTAAGAGGCAGAGCTGGCAGGGGCTGGCAGCCATTCAGTGGGGATACAAAAAGGGAAGGGAAAGATCAAAGCAAGAAGGTGAGCACAGGGAAGGGAAAGCAGCGCAGACAGGCAAGGTCTGATTGGATCCATACTGACCTGCCTGGAAACACCGGGTGTCAGAGGAGTACAGTGGGGTGTGGCAGCCTGGCAAAGGCTAGCTCGCTAAATCCAGGGCCTAGGCAACGCTGGCTTTCAGCCCAGCACAGAGTCTTATTTTCTGCAGGAAACCCTGGAAGAACGAGCAATGATCTAAGTGGCAACACAGAACCCAACATGGCGCTGAAAGCTCTCCCGTGCCTCCGCGGGACAGCTCTGCAGTGAGAAACGCTGCTTGGCTCGCCATCATCCTGGTAAGCAAGAGCCATTCCGATTCACTCCTCTGTTCCTCATGTGCTTCCCCAAAGGTGTCACAGGGCTACCAACACCACCAGAGAGACACCAGCCAGTCCTCCACACCAGCCACCTAGAGAAGAGTCACAATTCTTCCGCTATCTCGAGGCCTGGCACTGAAATGCCAGCACTGCCAGGCTGGGATGAACATCTCTGGAATGGGACCACAGCTACCATCCACCATCTTCTGCATTCAGAGCCCACCCAGCGCTGTCTGCCCCAAGAGAGACGTTTCACTGCTCACTGGCCGTCACTACGGACGGTGTGATTCACAGTGGGCTTCAGCGGCAAAACAGGATCAAGAAGTTTTCACCCCTTTCTGGAGGGTGATTTCTGAGCTGGATGCGCACAGCCTCTCACTATGCCAATTCTGGCACAGGAGAGGAGGCAGCGAACTGCAAAGCAGGGTGGGAACATCTGAAGCTGCTTTTACCACCAAAGCTTTTGTTGTTGAGCTACCAACCATGTGTTCAGAGCATGTTGACAAACCAGAGAGAAAGTGAGAGATCCCTTGCCCAAGAGGCTTATGCTGCAGAAACAACGACCTCCCCCGGCACACTGCCGAGACAGGTCTCACTCCAGCTCTACAAGAAAGACTTTAACAGCCGGTCACAGTAATGGGATGTTCTCTCTCCTGCACACTAACCATCACTTCCTAAGCAAAGTTTCACATGGTGAGACTGCGAGAATGCTGGCCTCCAGCCACCGCACACTGAACGGCTACAAGCTCGAAGCCTTGTTGACTGTTCAGACTTGATTGCCACTGTTCTTCATCGACCAGACAGCCCGGGGACAGGTTCCAGGGACAGGCGTCACTTCAGCACCAGGAACTCTAGGCTGAGTTTTTCCTTAATTCAACTTGGGCTATCGCAGAGGATCCCCTGACAACCAGCTCCTCAGACTTCGCTGATTCCACTTCTCAAAGAATAACACGGGCAGTACTACTGCCAGCCCTGCGAAGGAGACAACACCGGAGGAGATCGAGGCATTTGATGTGGCCGATTCAGTACAGAGCCCTGCCAAGCAGAGCAGTTAACAGAGTGTGCACAGGGGCAAAGAAAAGAGAATTCTCGCTTGAAAAACTGTACTTTTGAGGACATTCAGCTGTTCTGAAGCACAGACACAGCTTGCAAATCACCAGGTACATAAGCAAAGGCTGGAAAGCTCCAAGTTCCTTTGGCCTAACTACACTTTGTGGAGGAGCACAGCACACCAGAAGGGGATGGCAATACAAAGCTTTTCCAAAGTAATGCCTTCTAGTTTCTGTAAGCAGGGAGCAAGACAGCTGGGCAGCTCACTTCCAGAGGGGGTGAAGCAAAAACCGTGGGAAAAGCCCAAGGTGCAGAGTCAACCAAGAACTGCAGAACTGAGCATCGCACCAGAGATACGAAGACTGTGCTGGAGGATGGCAGAGGTGATTAGAGAAGACATGCCTGAACCTTAAAACTCAGCTTTAAGCGATGCTGTGGAAACTTTACACTCAAGAGCTATAGCAAGAGCCCACAGAGACAGCGGGCTGCCCTCCAGGGCTCAGGCCAGCCAGCACTGGAACACAGAGCCTTAAAGCACAATGATTAGGATGCATTTTGCAGCTGAAGTTACAAGAACCTGGATACCAGAAGATAAGTATTTATTAATTTCTCTCAAACCCAAGGAGGAAAAACCAGGCTCCCCACTGGCATGAAGCTTTTCTCTGTAAAGCTATTGTAGTTCCTGCACCCTCTGAGGATCCAGAAGACTTATCAAGTGTCATAAGATCCACGTTAAGTTCTGGAAGGCTGTGACAAGGGCCAGGTTCATGACGTGCACTCCACTCTTCCTGCCAAGGCAGGTGCATTATGTTATTTATGACAACACCTTACCTTCAAAGACCATTCTGTACCGTGCTGAAATTGTGCTGCTTTACTAGAAGGTCTCACTCCATCCTTTGCATTTAAAGCATGGTGTGGGAGAGATCAGAATGACAGGTCTTTTATGTGTGAATTACAGAGCGAGCAATTGAGTGAAGTTTTATTTACTGAGTTGTCAAGCACAATGAATAGAGCAAGCCTGTATCTAGCTCCTTTGTGGCGCTCTCAAAGCTTCCCAGCTCTGCAGAGAGGCACAATTCTCCCTCTACAGCTGGGAAAGCAGGGAATGGAAGAGTGACTTACCTAAGGTGACAGCAAGTCAGGAACCTACTGGAAATAAAGTGCAGAGGAGAGAGTGGAGGTCAGAGACTGCCTGGATGACATGTACCACAGCAGCGCTGGGAAAGGGGTGTAAACATGCTGATGATGAGTGCCAGGAAGGCCGGAGGACCTGCACTTACAGCACCAGAAGCCCAAACCAGTCTACAACAGGAAAACAAGTAACGTTGTTCCAAGGAGGATAGGGTAGAACAATACTCGCATAGACTTGCTGCTCTCACCGCCCCTGAGAAAAGAAATAAACCGGGTAGATAGATTTTCTGAGCTGAAGAGTATGACAAACATACCAAGGAGGCTTCCCCAAGTGAACCAAGCGAGCTTTGTGCCTCGGACTGTGTGACTGCCTAGCCTCCATTGCCAAAACGCATGTCAGACTTGGATCTGAACACCCAGACAACGCTGGAGACCTCCAGTCAGCGGCCAGTGCCGAGGCTGCCAAGCACCAGCGGGCCAAGAGCCTGGTGAATTCCCTGGAAGCGCTGGTGACCCCAGATTGTCACAGAGATCAATCACCTTTCTAAGGTGATGCACAGGATCCACCGCACAAGTACACACTCCTCGTGCTGCACAGGAGGACAGCTTGGCAAGCTGTTACAAAGCAGGTATCCTGCATATTAGTGTCTAAGTGGTCTCTACCCATCCCCAGCCCTTTTGGTTGGCATCTGCTGCGTTCATAAGTCTTCTATTCCCTGCCTATGCTGCTGTGGGGTTGCAGCAAACAATAGTGGAGAAGCTCTGTAGAGCTGTGGAGATGTGTTACAGAAAAAGAGAGCGTGTATTAAGAATAAAGGATAGCAGAGAAGCAACATGCTGCCTCTTCCTGCATGAAGGCTGAAATCTGAATGTTTGGGCTGCTATTTCTCAGGCTGCACCAGGCCAGGTCTCCATCCAGACAGGAGGTCTAACAAAACCACCTTGCAATCACTGGCAGCTCAGGACGATGGAGAAGTGGGGTCTGTCCTATTAGGTCAGGATCAAACAGAAATCCCCAGTCACATTTTTTTTAAACCTGTTTGTTTGCTCAGGTACCCCTGACAGCATGAGAATCACCAGCAATGCGAGGTACCACGCTGCTGACTGCTGCAGCAGCCCCCAGCTCTGCCCTCGGGATTCACGCAGACCATCTCCTCCTGTAAGCTCTTTGATGCACCTTTACTCCCCCAAAGCGAAGCTTACACTCCGCACTGACTCCTTCCTCCTCCATGTCAAACCCTTCCACCCCCCAAAACCAGCTGCTTATCAGAGAACCGGCAGATGAGAAGCCCTGTGGCTACATCACACTGATTTTTGAGAGAACAGGAAACAAACTAAAATTATTCCCCAGTCTCACTCCTCCACCATCAGCTGAGAAGCACTCGCTGCTTGCACGGAGAAGCTCAGCCTGTGGTTCACACAGGCCTGTACGCAGTCCAGACTTGCTACTGGACACCTGTAGACCTGAAGTAGCTCCCAAGCCACCAGTGGCATGCTAGTTAGTGTTCGGGAACCTCTGGCTAAGCAGAGATAAACTTCTGTTGCTATAGACTCACTGGAGACGCAACACGAACGTGTGGGGGTGTTTCCCACTCTCACTCATCCCTGAATTTCTCAGCAGGGCGCCAGTCCCAACTCGTGCAGACTTCTTCACTGCTGCGTTCCTCACGCTCAGCTCCGCCTGGCACTGGGGCTGCCTCAGGCAGTCAAAAGATGGTTCCTGTTACCACGAGCACGCTGGGGCCCCTGACGGAGAAGCACCAAGCGAGGATCCTAGCCAGCTTGCCTCAGAGTTACACAGAGCACTGCCCAGACCCCATTCCTCAAAGAAAAGCAGGGTGCACGTAGCAACGTTGCCTCAAGGTACCATTTTTACTAGTAATGGCTGAGAGACAATGTGCTTTGAAGAGCCTGTGGACAAAATAAGACTCCTCTTTCTTTAGTAACAGCTACACACATTGCACGGCAATTTGCAGTGAACCGAGGTCAAGGCAGAGTTACTGAAGGCAGAGTTACACAAGAGCTTTAGAGGGTACTCAGGAACCAATTCTTCCACTGCTGCAGGCTGTGACTGCCTGGCAGGCTCCAAGTCCTCTTACAGGTGATGAGGAGGGAGCCTGTCACGTTCTGCTGGTGTTCAAAGGGGCCAGGAGTTGATGTGGAGCAAGCACGCCGGCCCCCCTCTCTCCCACCCGCACATTCCCCTTTCATTTTGGGCCAGGATCTCACAGGTCAGCTTTTGGGGAAGAGGGAAGTTGAACAAGTGTCTCAACTCAAAGTGATTTTTCTTGATAAAAGAAACACTACCAAAATATAAGAAGGCCATAGCCCTGGGTCTCAGTCAGAGTTCGGCAAGATCCAGCCCAGAGATGCTCCCACACGGAGTCTGGAGGTTAACCGGGTGCTAAGTTGGTGCATTGCAGTCCCTGCCAGTCTTCTCCTCCCCTCCTGCTTCCTCCCGGGACTCAGTTTCCACTCCAGGCCAGGAGGAACCAAACACCTTCCCACCCAGCTGAAACCCCGTCGCCCACGTCCCACTCCAGCGCCCACAGAGGTCTGCCTTCGGCTGCTGAGCTTACTGCCGAGAGCACCGCGCTCACTGCTCCAACCAGGCTTCAAAGCTGGCGGCTCACGCAACAGCTACACACAGAGGCACAAAGGCCAGAACTCTTATTAAAGACAGAGGGCTTGCCTGCTCGGCGAAATCTATAGAATTCAGCTCTCCAGCCTGTGAACTTTGCACACTACAGCGTTCCCTTGGGGACGGGTGTCTGCCTGGATCAAAGCAGGCTTCGGCTTTACGGCTTGCGCCTAGCGAAAAACCAGCACTCGCCTCTGATTTCTTCACACAGAAGAAACCTCTCTGCACAAAGAATTCATATTAATCATCACAGTCCACAGCCAAAAGCAGCAAGAGCACCTTTCAAAGGCCCTGAATAGACAGAGGCTATTAAATAACTAAAGGAGTATCTGAGTGTCTCTGTCTCTCCTACGCAAGCTTTAGTGAAAACAGCCATGCGCTGAGCTACCCGTTGCAGTTGGATTTCATTTTGCGAACCAACTATTCAAACTTCCACATGCAGACAGAATTTATAATCATTGCAGTGTCATGTCCACCGTCAGCTTAAAAGACTGCGGCAGGATGCTTGCGATGAGTGTAGCAGGCGTTGCAAAACAAACAAGGAAATGAGATTTTTAAGGAAAAAAAAAAATATCCAGTGCACCCATTTGTGCATCAGCAACACAAACAGCACAGTCCTGAAAAAGGGCAAGGATTGCAGAGCTAGACTGACCTATTTTCATTGCGTTTTCTCTTTATAATGAGAAAACAGAGCTTGGCAACATTACTAGGATACAGAAGAGAGCCTTTTCTGACCAAAGAGGAAGATCTTTTTCATAAGAATGGGCTGCAAAACTCAAACCTCTCACGTCATATTTATCGTCAGCTCCTGACCTGCCTGGATTGCTCATGTCTTTAGAGCTGGCTGTTTTAAGTGCTTCCAGCTACGGGGCTGGTTTGACTTCTTCCCCTGAGGAAACAACCGCTGCTGTCATGTTTTAACTACACAATCCTTCCTGCTAGTCAGCAGGATACCTACAGCTGGAGAAGTCCCAGGGGCCCTCCCAGGAACAGGCTAATAGCGTGCACATCAAGGCTTTTGCCAGGAAAGGAAAGGATGCATTCGTAGAGCACACACAAAAAGAGAATATGAACATCTCTGCAGCATGCTCCAAAAAACATACCTGTCTCTTAAACCAAAGATATCTAAAAGTATAAACACATGAACCAGTTACTGCAGAAGGCAGGCTACGAACTGGGAGTCCTTCAACTGCTGAGCTGCTGAGGAGTACTGCCAGCCCTGCAATGGAAATGCGACGCAGAGTACCCTCTCATTTTTCTGGGGGGAAATTACATGCTTACGGGCAATCACTAGTGAGTAGTCGACATACAGCTCGCACACTTGCATGTTTGTGCCTCCAATATGCTAAGGCAGAGATTCTCATGCCATTTAGACAGGGCCCATCCTGGTCACCCTTCGCCTTTCGTCCGAGATGCCTGAACCCTTCCTTGCTGCCGTGCCGATCGCCTCTACCGCAGGCACGGAGCTGCCTCTCCGGCTGGCTAGTCTTAAAACCCAGTTAACGTCACAGATTCTGACAGCACATTTCTCTCTGTTTGCAGGACAATTTTGAAGGTGACAGGTACTGCTGTGCCTCAGTGACACTGAGCAATACAAGGCTTGTCCTCACGGGTGAGCAGTCAAGCTGTTATGATGGTTTCCCCAACCAGGGCATCCCCTGCTTTCTACCCAGCTGCCGGGAAACTGAAGTCAAAGGAAAGGACAAACTGAGAAATATCACTCTCTCCAAGCCAGCCAGATCACAGACCAACTCCCCAAGAGCACATCCACCACTAACCAAAGATGAGAGCGGATCCTTGGGGAAGACGCTGTGCTAAGGCTCACTGGGGGGACTGCCAGAGGAAACAGAAGCACAGAGGAACAGTTTGCTGATTTCCCAAACCAAAGAAAATGGACACAACCAGAAAAATAAATAAAACTGAGGATATTGGGGGTCTTGAGCTGTTCAGAGGCAGATCACCGCTAATTCCATGCCATTAAAGAGACTCTGGACATAGGCAGATCTGGTGTCTGCTACCCTTGGGGTAAAGCACCAGCTGGTCCTCTGAGAGCTAATGTGTTTTAGTCTAAAGAGTCTTTAAGCTCACCACAAAGTAATCGGGCAAAAGGTGTTTAGAAGGTGAGAGCAGCAGTCCCCTCTAGATTTAAACTAATCCCCATTTCATCCAAGAGATACCTGCACTAGCACCAAACAGTGCTGAGTACCTTCCCCCGGGCACGGGGCTGCAGAGGTGAAGACACCTCTACGATCACCAACAGCCGCACATTCACCTTCTCCAGACTTCACTGGTCAACTGCGGTCCCACAGCGGTGACAATACAGCTCCCCGTGAAACTCAGAGTTCAGCAGTTCAGGACAAGAGACAGGCAGCAGTTGGGAGCTACGTGTTCCCAAGATCTTGGCTGGGAAATGGTATAGCTGAGCATATCTCGCAGCACGATTACCTGGGAAAGTCTGCTGAACGCTCCTTTCAGACAGGTTAGGACAGGCAGCTCATACTGATAAAGCCACCAGCTTTTAAACGCAGCCCAAAAAACTCCAGGAGGAAGCTCCCTGGCTTGCAGAGAAAGGCTTCCCTTTGGTCACGGAGACCAGCTAAGCCTGAAGGCAGGCCCACGACACGCAGAGCGTTGCGGCTCTCGGATGAACAGAGGCTTTACAACAAGCAATGCCTCTGTTCAGGGAGAGCCACCTTCCCTCCCCTCCCTCCTCTCACCCCAAATTGCATGAACATAACAGCGTTCCTAGCAGGAGTTTCACATGAGCAGGAGCGCCGATACTATCAGGATCAGTGGTTGTTTCAGCAGAGAAGCAAGAATAACTTGTTTAGCGCTTCTAAGGAGCCATGCTGCAGGCTGGGGACTAGGAGAAAATTTCTGCTTTTGACAAGGGTCCAGAAAGTTTCTCCCATTTTAGGATTTAGCATCAATTTAGGAGAGTGGAAAAAAAAAAAAAGTGTTTTGTTTTAAAGAGCATCTTCTTCCCAATCAAGCGCTGGACACAGCGATAGAAAAAGTTTCGCATTTATACACAGTGCAGCTTTTGCACATGCTTGTTCCTTGAATGTAGCTGTTAGCACCAAAAGAAATTGAGAAAAAGGAAAAACTCCCAGCCCAGGCAGGGGGAAGCTGCATTCCTATTAGCGCACTAAAAATGCACCCGCTCCACTTAGAGCTCTAAGAATGCAGCCTGGATTTTTTTTTTTTCCACTAGAATTTGAAAAGAGTAAATCAAAGTAATTATAGCACTGCCCTTTCAGAATTGCTTTGCAAAGCTGAAATCAGAGCTTCAAAAGGTTTTTACTACCAGCCAGCAAATCCAGAGAAGCAGAGATGCCTACTTCGGGCAGCTGCACTAGCCCCAAGACGTGCTTCATGAGCCACTTCCACATGGAAAAATAGCCTGGGTTGAATTAAAGCAGCTTGTAAAATCTATATTTGTATCTCACTTCCCCCAGCCCTTATTACCTACACATCTGCATGAAATCAGGATCATGCCTTCCAAAAGGTTCCCTGGCTTCTGGTGCAGCCCCCCACACTTACAGAAATTTTATTGTCCAAGAACTCCAGAGCAGAGAGAGACAGTTCATCACTCCTATACTATGGGGAAATTAAACTACGATTTATTAAATAAAAGGCCAGCAGTGGAAGCAAGAGCTGAATCCAAGCGCTTTGACTTTTGACGTAAAGGTTTAGCGCACTGAGGACTGCACAGCACAGTATCATCAGCTACATTTTGTTAGCGAGATAATGACTGCTGACTACTGATCCTGGTTTCGTGCAGAGGCAGGTAGGATTCATGAGCAAAGGCTTCTCCTCCTCCATCTGAACAGAGATCTGTCTCTCAGTGAACCATGGACAGGGTGGATTAAAAAATTCATATTTTTAAAAAAATGTATTTTTTTTTCTTTGAAGTTGACAGTTAACTTTCAGAAACTCTACCTCGGAATTGTTCAAATTAAATTTAAAAAGCAATTAGGTAGTTCACGTTTGCTGCATAAGCTTTAAAGAACAGACAACAGCACTGGTGACAGTCACTGGCTTAGTGCATGGCACTAAATTTCAGTAAAACGCCTTCTTAAGTGCACCAGAAACTGTGTTTTCCTCCTCCAATCAACCGACAGAGTTCTGAGAGGAGAGCTACTAGTTACAGAAGCCCGAAAACACACTCTGTCCAGAAATAGTTATATTCGGGAACTGCAATACTTCCATTAAGCAATTATTATTCAAGGCACAACTTGACAACACAGTCTCTTGAGTCCAACGTAGAGCAGTTTAACCAACGAGAATGCTACACTGCTGGTCTCAGGTGATTCAGCTGCACTTCCATCCCAACACAGCTTGGTTCAAGACACAGGTTAAAAAAAAATATATATGTATCTTTTCTTTTTAGAATAGCTTTCTTTTTTGCCATTTTGACATAACAAAATGCAAAACTAGGAGTCTGAAAAGATAGATTTTAAACTATATGCATATTCTTTACAGACTTAAGCTCTTTGTAAAATGTAGCACAAAGTTTGATATGAGGCTTACACTGAGTTGTAAATGCAGATGTTTCATTGTTACCGGCCAGTGACAAACAAATTCTCCTTCGAGGTGCGTGAATACGCAAAACAAGATTGAAATCAAGATTTAAAACAAGAATTGCTGATTTTAGCCATGACTGAAGTCTGGCAATGTAAATGCATCCACCCTGGCCATAGAGGCCCTCAGTTCTCCCCATCAGCCCACAGATGGTTTCCTTCTTAGGTCAAAAAACAAGGAGCACTGCAGGGCAGCACCAGGGACACTGGCCACCTCTCCACGTTGTACCTGTATTAGGAAAAGAGGACTTCAATCTCCAAGGCTGCCATTCCAACACCTTCACTAGCACTAAATTCACAGGAAACCTAAGGACCTAAGAGACAGAACACGGAAACTTTATCAGGATTTCTAAGGCATCCTGCTGCATTCAGCTCTGCTCAGGAAAAACTGGATCTAAATAGAAAGTGTTTTCAGAGTTTGTCAAGAGATTTTTTTCAAGCACTTAAAAGGAGCTAATTTATTACCTCCCCAAAATAAAGGCAGCCATGGGCTTCAACAGAAGAAAAGAAGGGGCCTACACAAAAACTCTGGATTAGGATATCCTCCAGTCTGGAGGAATGCACATCTGGATGGAAGCATTGAGCTTGTCTCATTTCTAAAAATACGCTATTCATTGATCATTAGGGGGATGTTTATACTTTGCATAAAACACATAAGCCATTTTATGGTTTGTCATGCATATTTCTCCCTGCTGAAACCTCTGCAGATCCCTTCAATAAAACGTAAATTTACCCCCAAATCCAGAGCACCGCTGCAGAAGCCGTCAGCACTACGTGCACAGAGCCGCTGATCAGCCAAAAGCCTCTACTAGAGGAAGCCAAGAGCTTCTGCAGCCTGAATCTTCCTTTACCCATAGAACAAAAAGAATTCTTTGTCCCATGGCCATCGGAAGCCTGCCATAACATACCAGCAGCTCATGTGTACCCAATCCACACCAGGGAGAGCACGTTTCAGCCGCCTCAGCTCTTAACAGAGAGGAAATTTTCTGTAGTCTTATGGGATACAGTGTTGATTGGAATGGTTTAAACGTGCCCATTTAGATAAAAAAAGGGTTTGAAATCTGTAGGGATGCTCTACCAGGACATGAGAAAGACTCCATAGATGGTGTTTTGACCATTCTTTCTACAGCTAGCCAAAGGCTAATATGTGTACCTGGCAGGAAACACACAGGTGGGGTTTCAGGCAGTAAATCCTCCTGATAGCCATCTCACAACAGCCTGTGTTGAGGTGGTCATTTATCCCAAAAGGGGCTTTGGGTGGGCCTCAATTCCACAGACTCGCTATATAAACGTCAGACTGAACTCTACTTTGGTGGCCCAGATGCTCCCGTCACAGGGAACATAGAAATCCAGTGAGTTAGGTGATCTGGAAAAAAACAGGTAGTATTTGAAGGGAAGGGTGGTTGTTTTTATTTTAACTTCATAGAACTTCTTGCTGACAAAGCTGTGAGTTCCTCTCCTTTGTTGAACACAGAATGGTTTCCCCACACCCAAAAAACAAACCAAAAAGGGAACAAGAGAGGATATTGGCTATGTGGGGGAGGGAAGTGAAAGTAATATTCGAAGCTATCAGAATATATAAAACAAAACAGAAAAAGAAGAGATTTCCCTCTCCACCATCTGTAGCAGCACTGCCCTTGGGGGTGATTAACGAGAGATGTTTGACAGGCTCATCACCTGCGAGCTGCTGAGCCCCTCCACGCGCCCGCAAGCCCAGGACTTACACTGCCATGCCACCAACAAACTCTTCCGTAGCCTGGCAATAGATTGTGATGGCAACACGGGCATCTGCATCAAACGTGAACTCCAGGCTGTACAGGACTTTCTGCTTCCCATTCTCCTCAGTAGGACTGTCCACATCATCTTTATACCTGAAAGACAATGCCGGAGGATTAGAACGTACATTTAGAAGATACTGTCAAGATCACTCTGGAAATCAGGACAAGAGTACTCCAGTCCAGGTGTTCTGGGCAGTCAAGGCACCATGGGCTTCCAGCTGGGGCTTCCCAGGAGATTTCCATTCTTTCCTCTGAGGAAGGTTCTTCAAAGATTTGACTGAAGTTATTAAAGCGAATTATGTAGACGGTGTTGAGGGATCTCACCCAGCCTTAGAGTGCCAGGACACAGAACGAGACAAGAAAGTGAACTCTTGAATGTCAAACCCTTAGGAGAAGAAACATGCTCCCTCCTTTTAAATCTTCACAATAGGCTCAGTATTTGGGCTAAAGAAATCCTGCATGGGCCTGAGAAGTCTAGAGCCTAATTCTTTCAACTCCGCAAATGACATGGTGCATGACCGGCAAAAAACAAGGTTTCTGTAACACAAAGAACTCTTGAAGCTCAACAAAAAGTACCTCCAGTATCACACAGAAGATGATACTCAGATCAGAAAGCATCCAAATATAGGAACTTCAAATACCTTTAAATGTACAAATCAAAAACTAAACCTTTGATGCTGCTAATGACTGAAGCTTGCAAACATTTATTGTATGAACAAAAATTAACACGTTCAACTGCATAACAGATGCATGATAACCAATACAAGAATGAGTTCAGAAGTTATTTCAATTAACATAAATTTGAGTTATAACTTGGCTACAGGCTACTATACAGCTGGATCCCACTGTGTGATCACCACTGCCCGGTACTACTCCTTCTCCCTAGTGCTGGAAAAGGCAGGTAACAAATGCGGGGAAGAAGGTGGTATGAAGCAAGCTCCAGGGCAGCGAGCTACGGCCATGGACGAGCAGTGAGTTATGGCGTGCCAGGAGTGGCCAGGGAGACCAGCAGATCCTGGAACAAGCAGCCAACACAACCCACCATGAGAAGATCTCCCCTGCCTTGAAGCACAAAGCGACAGACAGAATGGACGTGACTCGCTGGCAGGGCAGAAGCAGATTCTCATACATAAATTCAAATCCCACTGTAATCCTACGACTGTAGGTACCACCGTTAGTTCACGCACCGTGTAGGAACGGTGAATGCAGCAGGTTGCCTTTGAGAGGTGTACAACACTACTTGATTTGCCGCCCGGCTCCAGCCTCACTTGTCTATCGGTATTACCTTAATTGCCACGATGCCTGGGTCAAAGCCAAGCAGCTAAACTATTCAGGAAAAGCTTGGCACCATCTCTGACTTCACAGTATCAGTCACCCTCTCCCTTCATTGAACAGCCTTGATGAATGTGCTGCACTGCTGAAAATACTCAGAAATGGGCTAGGCATACCTCCATAATTCAATCTAAAAATTGTCAAAGGAATCCTTATTTACCGAGTTCACTGAGATGTAAAAACTGCTGCTTAATTAAGAGGGTTCCAGCATGAATTTTACTTAACACCACACTGAACAAGAATGAAATGTTCATCTTCAGCAATTTAATACAGAAGGTGCAAAACAGAATTTAAGAGCAGTATAATCAAATACCTAACACACATACTTGTACTAATGTAACCCTAGTGAATCACTATAGCATACACTTGCATTCCTGTCTGAAGGACTTGGAGAACTCCAAACAAGACTTTTGCAAGAAGTTCACCTAGGTCAGAAGAGCAAATCAAGCTAGAATACACCAAATATGCTAATATAAAAAAGACAAATCCTGAGAACTGAGAGTCTCAACATTTGCAGCAGCCTGGATACAATATAGAGCATAGAGCAAGATGGTATTTTCACACAAGCTAGCTGCATTCACAGAATAAAATCATGACATTTGAAAGTTGTAAGCAAGAAACACTCTAGCCAGTAGGGCAGGTTTGCCTAGAAAACACAGGGGTAGCATCAACATTTTGTGCTGGACTGACCCAAGAACACAGATGGCAACAACCCGCTCACAAATGTTGTGTGTGTCCAAGAAAGCAGCACCACAAGCTTCTGCAAATTATCTCTTGCTGCGCTGCCCTCCATTGATCCAAGGCTGGCAGGGAAGGATCCAGGCTACGATACACTCATCACTTCTTCCAGAAGAAGTAGGGTGGGGGAGAACCAGCACCCCTTCCGGGCAAGCACCAATGAAGGCTACTTCATAGACCTATACTCACTGCATATATGGGTAGGTATTAAAATAGAGATGCCCGGCACATGCATGAGTTACAGATCGACAGCACAGACCTAGATACCTCTAACAGCCCTAGGTAACAAGGTGGGAGACCTGGGAGCAAGGGCAGATCACACAAAAGCAACAAGTCATTAGTAAAACCGTTGCCTGTTTTGTCTTCTCAGTGAAGTCACAAAAAGCATACGGGTTCCCAGATCACCCTCCTGCTCCCAACTTCACCTCTGCACCTCCCTGCCAGCACTCAGAACGTGCTTCCATCCTTTCAAGAAGAAAAGGGGTTAAACCTAGACTAGAATAGATCTGTTGCCCTGGGAAACCACTGAGGGGCCACTACCAACTGCAGTGCCTGGAGAGAAGGTTTCTGGAGGATGCATCTGCTGGGAAGTAAGAGAGCCAGAGCCCTGTCTGCCCGGAACAGCATCACTCGAGCAGGGGGCAAGGTATATGTGCCTAAATGGTGACAGTCACAGCAAGGCTGTGTACACATCTCCCTGTTGCAACATGCCTGGTGTTGAAGGTGAGGAAAATCATCTGCTACATAGCAAGGAGTTCAGGTGAGAAAAGACTGCATAAGCAGCTATGCCAGCTGGTAGCTGGACCAAGGAATAAGCAAGGACTACTTTGGTGCATACTTTGAGAGGCAGAGACATCTCATGTTCCACCTTGAGGTGCAGGAATGGTGGGCTGTAACTTCAGGCGAGTAACAAGACAAAGTCACACATTTTGCATTCCTTCTTTCTTTGCAAGGGACACGGCAGAAAAGAAGGAGGTTCAGGAGTGGTTCAGGTGGTTCAAGAGCTCTTCTGTCTCCACCTGCACTTGAAGCTTACAGTGTACATTTAGTCAAGCCCTGCAGACAGTGTTGGTGTGAGGTGGCCACAGATGCATGCACAAATTTAGAAACCAGTGACTTTGCTAGGTGTGCCTTTCGGTCATGCACACAGGTTAATCACATAGCCTTCACAATCACGTGTATAGAGCAGAAGAGACTGACCACCTTTGAGAACAAATAGCTGGTCCAACGTTATGATGAAAAAGGCAAAGCAGGATGACCAAGGGAGCTGAGGCCACCTGGTCTGACATCGCTTCTGGATAAAACAATGGAAATGCTGGAACTTTTTGGTTGTCTGTTAAAGAATTAAAATATAAAAATATAATTAACAGCAGCCATGACAATTTTATAGAAATAGGTCGAGTTGAACCCGATTTCATCCTTTGCAGAGATTTGAGCAACAACTTAGTAGACATGCAGGATAAATGCTAAGTATTGCTTGACTTAGTATTGTGAGATATGCATTACAACAGTGTTAGAGCAGGCATTAAATGAAGTAAGAACGAGCTGACATCTCTATCAGCATTGACTTTCATGGGGGGAGATCCTCATCAGATGGAGGCTTTCCTATTTGGGGGTTCTGCAGAGATCTGTACACAGTTTAACGCTATCCAGGGCTGCAGAGCCAGCAGTCCCTGCTGCACCCTCACCATCACCACCTCCACCGCGGGATGAACAGCTCCAAGGATCAAGGTCAGCCCCGCTATGCTGGAGAGGGAAGAGAAGGAATTTCCCTTCTCTCACTCACAGCGACTCACCTGTCTCCCCTCGGTCCCTATCATCCGCCTCTCTCTCTCAGGCCCTTATCCAAAATGCTCGGTGGTCTCACTACTGTCCCTGATATTGCTGCTGCTTCAGACACATTCCAAAACCACTATAGTTGCTGATTCCTTCAGCACTTTTGTTCCATGATGCTATCCGAAGCTCACACTGAAGCAGAGAGGCTGTCCCAGGATGCAACTCTTCCATGAAACACATTGCCTCATGAGTTGATCTTTCTCCTGCAACTGGAAGTGCTTTCAAGGTAGGAGTAAACAGCCAGTACCAGCCTATCAGGTATTTCAGCTCTGAAATAAAGTTTCCAATCCAGGGCCAAAAGAGGGACACAAGACAGACACGAGGCAGTCTTTTTCTGTTAGTGGTTAACAGCAAAACTCATGCTGTCCTCCTCTGAGGTCCACAGAATCTCATCCTGCTAGAAATCAAGCACTCACACGAGGCATGGAAGACTCAAAACTTCAACACCGATATCCACAGGTTTATTGCTTCTCTCCAAAGCTGCTGTAATTATTCAGGATTTGGCAAAGCTGACAATTTTGTCTGGTCAGAGCCGGGCAGGAAGCCCAGAGTGGACATTTCCTCATATTCCTCCATAAAGCCCTACACTCCAAATTATGGATCAACACCCTTTTCACAGGTGAACAATGAATTTTCAATTAAACACAAGGAAAACCAAAAAGCTTGTGAGGACTTTACCATCGGAACCTGCTTTACACCTAGATACTTGGCTCAGCATCATTTTATTTGGAGGAGGAGGTAGCAAATTAAACTTAACTAGTTCTGGAAAGAATGTGCAAGCCTGAACCACTGGTTGCAAATAAGCCAAGCTGGAGAGGGCACAAAGCATCTTTACGTGCACAGAGGGAGAAAGGAAAAGCCTCTAGTCCAGAACGGTAGAAAAGCATGAGATAGAATGTGCCCTTGGGGACTGGCAATTAAAATCTCATTTTGGGTCTACATCGGTACAAAATTAAATAGAGTAATGTTGGCGGCGTTGTCATCAGCACTAACACAGCCGCAGCAGCACAAGAGCCTGTGAGAGCTCATGAGGCAGAGAAAGAACCGATAATACCAGGAACTGGATGGATGCAAACCTAGACACTGCCAAGGTGCATGGACACTGCATTTCATATAGTCCAGAGCTGCAACTCTGCTTGAGGGGACAGGACGTGCAACCACAGAAAGCAGAATGACAGAACTGTACGTACTAAACCCCACCAACTTCTCCATTCCCAGCAAGGCCTCTCCCAGTGAAAAAACTACTTCCCATTTGGCTTCCGAGAGATGTTACACTGTTGATGTGGATGCCTGCAAGGAGAACAAAATACGCTTTCCACAGCAAGTGTGGGAGGAAAGCAAGGCTTTTTCCTAGAGAAGTACTTCACCCTTTCGCTGAAAAAGCTAGACAGCATTCAGAGCAGTTTACCAGTGGTTACTTTTTCAGAAGTTCCTCCCTCTTTTCCTGTTCAATCAGTTTTGATAACACAGGTATTGCTCATTTAAAAAACAAACAAACAAAAAACACCAAAAAAACCCCCAACCTTCAGTTTTCACATAAAAACAAACAGAGGGTTTTGTGTGGTCGTGACTCAAATGACTCACGTTACGCCATGCTCTGAGAGCCACCTTGGCTGAGAGCTGAAGCTGGCCCCCTGCCAGTACTCCAGCCCTGCGCCTGAAACGCAGAATTCAGAGCGACTCAAGGATCTTTGAGAAATGCTCTGCCTGGACATCTGCCCAGTCGCTCAGACCAAAACAAAGCACTGTATGCTGGGCCCCCGTACTTCAGCCATCTCTTTGAAAGAGGGCAGCCGCAGGTCGAAGTGTTAGCCATTGCGTTCGATCCAGCTAGTGCTGGTTTAGATCTCAGTGTAGAGCAGTGAAAGGTAACAGATCTCCATGACTATCCAGACCTCCTTCCCCTACGCACGGGACACAAGCCGTCTAAACGAATGCATAACACTAGGACCAAAGTTTATCTTGGCAGCAGGAGAAACCTGAGGAAGTTTCACTCAAGACCAATCAGTCTTCCTGGCCTGTGACTTGCACCGGAATCAGCCACTTTCTGGCTTCTCCTTGCACAAGAAGCCAGAAAGGAATCTCTCTGTAGGGTTTATTGACCTGACTAATATCTTCCGTTCATGCTAATAATTTCATGGTTTTGTTTACCACCCTAGTCTGTCCTGTAGAGACAGATACATCGCTGGTCCTGTTTGGAAACAAAGATTGCTCAAGTCTAGGGATATGGAGCATATAAACCACCTGAAAGCTCTGATCACAAGGGAACACAGAAACCTCTGGGCATATCTAGCAACAAGGATCTGGAATTCAGCTGTTTCTCCAAAACCTTATCAAATACAGTTTGGCTCTGGATGACAGATGGCTGGGTTAAATAAAATGAAAGGTTCAGGCAATAACGGTACCTCACAAGTCGAAGAGAGTCTTTGCGGATATTCACCAAACTTCTCAGTGTCTTCACTGGCTCATGTGGAGCTGGAGTTACATAGGGAAACTGGAATAAAAAGGCAAAGAATTCTATTATTATACTAGGTATAATAACAGAAATAATAATAATAGAAAGGTAGCAGCATGTTACTGGGCATACAATTTACCCAAACCAAGAAACATCTACCTTTAAGGGTACTCAGTACAACAGCCACAAGGAACAGCAATAGAGAATTCTATTTACAGATAAATCAAGCATGTTTCAGGGTGAAAATCCTGCTCTGGCTCAGCAATAGCTCATATTGGGAGCACACACTTTAAAAAAGGGCATTTTCACAAGCGCTTTTTCTGCACCCTGAATTCTCAGTTTGGAAAGCCTTGCTCTCACAAGCTTTTATTCCCACTAAAGAAACCACCTCCAGCTTGAGCAGAAGGAATGCAGCTCTTTCATGTGTGTTACAGCATGCAAACAGTGACTTGACTGCAAATCAGCATGCCGAAGCCCTGGATTACTGGGGGAAACTCTTTTTATTCTGAAACAATGGGGCAAATGTTCTGGAAAAGAAAAGAGACAGGGAGAGGGGGCCTCATTCTATTCTACAGTCAAGAGACCTTCTCTCACCGATTGTCCTTTAAATAAAGGACGATAATGCTTCAGACTGTAATTCTCCTTACTGGTCACAGAATCTCCAGTGAGAAATGCAAAGGAAGCTGCTTACTGTGGCAACCACAACCTGTACAGCCGCAGACCTGCGTGCAGGATCTCCCATCTGCTCGGCGAAGTCTGAAGCTGAAACATCCACTCGCACAACTGCCAAGTTCGATAGGTGTCAGACTGGAGACACAGCCGTGCTCCAAGTTGGCGCAACGGCACGACACAAAGGTACAGAGCTACAGGACAGGCTTTCGGGCAGAAGGTTACTCTGAATGTATCCAGCAACAGTGTGACCACGCAGCCTCATTAGAGTTGGGGGTCCTTCAAAGACATCTACTAGGTGCTCTGCAGTGGTGCAGAGTGAGTGAGTGGCATGGAGCAGAAGTACCAGGGACCACCAATATACATGCTTCCTTAGAAATGAGGAGTCTGCTAAACAGGCAGCCAAATGCTGCTGCAGCTGAACTTCAGGCCAGCTCCAGGACACAACCCTTCAGTGTTGTCCTCTCAGGCCACAAAAATGTATTGGGGGGGCAATAGCCAGAGCCTGAGGGAAAACGTGCTGCTTCCTGACGGACATGAGGACACCACAGAAGACCCCGTGCCACAGCCACAGGCAGCAGAGGATTCACTAGGCAGTAGCAACTACTTTCCTTGCACCCTGACCGCTCGGTGCCACGGTTGGTAGCACTGCTCTACACAAAGCAGTCAAGATTTCAGTTACTCCAAAGCGAGAACTTGGCCCATGTCCAGAAAGCAGTTTTGCTGCTCTGTGTTCAAGTGTTTTTTTCCTTGAAGATTAATCAGAACTGCCAAAGGGCATTAACTTTACATAGGCAAACTATATACCACAGCAGCCTCCCTCTCTTAAACCTACTTGGCAAACGTCCTACTGTGTTAATAACATTCTCACCCACTCCCCTCTGAAGAAATGATGAAATTCAGTGCCGGGATGTCTGCAAGGAAACCCAGGCTGAGACTTGCAGGCAATTTAACTCTGCAAAGCTAGTCCCTACAGCCATAGGCACAGCTGCGTCGTCTGCTTTTCTTGGAGCCCTGTGCAGCTGCTAGTCACAGAGCAAAGGAGAAGCGGTCAGCTTTTAACCACTGTCCTGCACGGGCCCTGTATGCACACATGGCCTAGTGTATGTGGTGAGCATCCCCATGCCTGTATAGCACTGTTATGTCCAGAACAATTTCCATCTAAAGTCCCTCCTTCCTAATTCTGTTGCTCATCTGCACTTGCTGCTTGAACAAGGGCTTTCCAGATTCTCCCTTGTCCTACCCTGCAACGTCCTGTTAACTAACTGCGGTGCTGAGAAGACCGATGGCACAGCCTGAGGACAACTCGGAAAGCAGAATGTGCTTGTCACCGCTCCAATTCAAACATCGAGTCATCTTGCCTCAGTTTCCCCCATCTGTAAAACAGCGGTGATACTGAACTGCCTCCGAGCACTACAAGCATGAATTAACTAATAGTCACAGCTTTTCTGAAGATGAGAACCATGATATCGATTTTTCATTTTCATGTTTTGAAGCTGCAGAAGCAACTAGGAAAATAGCTGGGAAAGCAAGCAGCTCTTTTCTCTTTCCTCTCCAGCACTCTGAAAACATCTCCAAATGGCTCCTACTTTGTTGCTTTTTGGTTCTTTTTAAGCAGTTTCGAGATGCAAGAGAAATCCAAAACATAACACTTGCATAAAATTCCTATCTGTCCCTCACAACAGTGCTATTCCCTGTTCACAACAAGAGAACAAGCCAATGACTCCAACAGGTAGCTTTTCACAGCCTCATAAGACACCTGTGAGCCCAGAAATGCCTCCATGTTCCAACTGGGAAAACTAAAGAGACTTTCCGAGCAGCCCGTCTAGGTTGCAAAGCAAACAAAAATCACCAAATATCAAGATCTGGCTTAACACTGCCCTACGCCCAGTCAGGCCACTCATTTACACAGAGAACAGCACGTGCTGAACACTGCCTGGAATCCATCCAACGTGCCCAGGAGCCCTGTGAAGTTCAGACTCTGAGAGCTGATCTGCTTCCCAGCCTTCTCCTCTCTGCAACATGTTTTACACTTGCTCAGGCAGGCAATCAGAATTAGTCCCAAAATCTGTGCTCCTGAGTCCCTGTCCTTCTTCCCCTGTTACTTCTTCCTTCTGCCCTAAGTGAAAATAAGCCTAGAAGGTGAATACTGCTTCTTAGAAAAACTCTGCTTGCATCTGAACAGCTATGGCAGCCAGCGAGCTGGGACATGGTGTGGGGGAACGCTCTTGCACCTCAGACTGGAATGACGCTCCCCAAGTAGCGAGGGTCTCTTAGGTCTGTGCTATCCTCCTCTACACAAGATTTTCCAAAACAGGTAGAAAACAAAAGGGTAAAATAGACAGGAGATAGGAACTTGCCTGAACAGGTCTATTCCCAAGGAAGTTTAGATCCATGTTCTCGCCAAAAAGGTAGCCCTCAGGGTGAGGGGTGTCAAACTTCTCGCCTCCCATAAAGAAGTGACTTGCAAAGTAGTTTCCTAGGAAAAAAAAAAAAAGGGAATAAAAAAAAAACCTCTTAATGAGTGCTTCCCAGAGAACAGCTGGTCTGTGCAGTTTTTAATTCACAAGTATAAAAGAGCACAAGACATAGAAAATACTTGCTAGTTCACTCCTTCCCTGTACTACTGACGGCCACTGCCAAAAACAGGGGGGGGAGGGATAAAAAACAAAACACCAAAAACCTAGAATAAATCATTACAGTGCAGATAATTCCATTTTAACTTGTTTTCTGGAGAAGGGACAGAGAGCAGTAAGAGTCAGCTCTTTCCAATATTGCCCAATTCTGATGAATTCCTCCTCTTTTCTCCACCTTCCAGCGTGAAGTCCAGTCCCACAAACACCATCGACCTGCTCAGAGAAGGATGAGGCTTCCTCCCACTGCAAATCCCATCCCCCAAACCTTTACTGTGATTACTAGAGACTATACACCTTGACGCTGAATTTAATTAACAACATTGACAGTTCTAAATGCAGAAACACTGATGTCTGGAAGAGATAAACCCTGTGACTGACTAAACTGAACTTCAGCTCTGAAAGCTTCACCGCAGATTTGTTTCATTCATCTTTACGGTGATGCACTACAGTGCAAATTTCAGGAGACAAAGCGTGTGCGAGGTCACTGGGATTCTGGAGCACTGGATTAACTGCAAAGTCAACCGAATTGATTCAGATGCATGAGAGCACCACAAATGTAGCTTCCTCCTAGAAAGACTTCAGGAAAACACTCTCAAATATGAACTTCACGGAGTTAAAATTTCAAAGAAATAAGTATCAGGAGAGAGCTAAAATAAAAGGCTCCACCCAAGCCATTTCCCTTGAAGTTTCAGAGTGGGGGTTTTTCATGCGGGTGATGAAAGGACTGAGCCAAATGTACATTCGCTTCCCTAGGTGCAATGCATAGGCAGCATAAAATTTGTTTTAAAACGAGTCATTACAGAAGCAGTAACTAATCATCTGAATGGTTATGGAGGCATTATGGAAGGATTTGCAGTCCCTCTAGCTAGGAGCAAGTGTGATTTACTCTGAAATGGAAGGCTTTTCATGAATGGCTCTGTTTTTTCCATTAAGGCTTTTTTCCTTTATGCTTCAAGAAAGGCTCTTCTTACTCTGCACAGATGGTGGTGCTTTAATGACTCTGGTAGTGCTCAGCTATTGCTGAGCTCAGCTTACAACCATCCAGATGTTTATGTTATAGAAACACATCCTTCTTTCCAGATACAACAATCAGCTTCAGCACAGGTCCAGAATCTACCTAGAATCTGTCCTACAGAATCAGCATAACAAAATGTAGGTGCTCCAAATGACAGGCAACCTTTTCCCACCCCTCCCAGAAGCAACAAATTAAAAAGCTAATCTGCATATAATCTCCAAGCACAGCTAGCTTGATACAGCCTCTCCACCTGAGATACACTGCGGTGGTTTATGCTTATACTAAGGTTCAGAAAAGCATGATGAACAGTGGGGTTTAGGAATAGATTTCACATTTTACGTGGGTCAAGTAGGATTGTGTTTTGGAGCATTTTATCTGATTAACTGTGAAGACAACCGTTGTGCAGGATGTCTCGGTACCGCAGCAGGTCATGAGCTGGGATCAGAGTCAGACAGCTCCCTCGTATCCCATGAACGAGGCATCCTGGGGCTCGACTCACCTCAGTAAACATGTATTCCACAAACTCAGAGCAGAGCTTTTTTGTGGAAGAAGTTCTGCATCCCCCGCGCAGAGGACGCGGAGCCCCAGCAGGCGAGGACTGCTCGCCTCCACTGAAACCCCGCGCCAGGAGAGCATCGCCAGGCAGCCGCTCCAGCACCTTGGGACGAAAAGGTCTCTCTCGGACAACTGGAACGACACTGAGACACACAACTAGCATGTTCAAGGCACCTGCCGCACTGTCTTTGCTCCACTAAGAACTACTTTTGGGATCTCTAACAAATTGTTAGGATTTCTCACAAATACACGCTAGCCCCTGCAATGCGGCAGCGCTTATCCGACTGGAAACCACAGCTTCAATTCCACGTTCAGACTGAAGGCTCCCTTCATCTTCCTGCTAAGTCACCTCCTGCAACATGAAGGTTTGGTTTTTTTCCCCAGAGGCACTTCCTTCACGAGCAAACAAGAAACGTAGTCAGTGTCGGTCACAAAGAGCACAAGGAAAATCACTCTGAGGAGCTCAGAGGGGAATGCACTCGTGAGCAGAACACCCCTGGGCTCTGCCAGCGCTGCTACAGATACAAAAGCCACTGCGTACAAAAGGTCTCAACAGCAAAACTAGCAAACAAGGGTGGCAGCAAACTGTCTTCACAAGTTTATAACATGGTTTTTAGCAGCTAAAAGATATTCTATTGCAAGCTTTCAGAAACCAGTTGCTACAACAACACATTAAGTTCAGAGCTCTCAAGGTAAGACCAAAGTTATGCCTTATTCCTCTCAACCACTGTAATAAGCAACTCAGAGTTTGCCCAAGTTGGAGACAAAACACTTTAAGAAAGCACATCTGTAAATATCACACCAAGGACTAAAAGGACAAAGAAACTTCAAGAAGGAAAAAATGAGGTATCCTCTTTTCTGGTCACCCTGACATTCACATATACTGATAGGATTTTTAGTGTCTCTAAAAGGCTTATGTATATTTTCTATGCATTAAAATCCTGCTGCAGCTCCACCTCTAGGTTCTATTTCCAACTCCATTAAAAGACAGCTTTAGGATTTTAACCAGACTACCATGCCTCTCAAACCCTGTTCCCACACGTCCTCCCAGCCTATAAACCAACCTTGACCTACCTTACGCAGGGGTTGCAAGGCCAGCTTTACCCAGAGCTCTGCAGCTACGGACACAAGGGGGATGCTAAGCACCATCCTCTTTGGCAGGAGAAAAAGAAAAGCAAAAAAATCTTTGGATTAACCCTCCACAGAACTGCTACAAAGAGAAATCCTCCAGGAAAATGCAGCGACACACTTACAAGGAAAGAATCATACACAAATAAACAAGGATGGAATAGGAGAAGAATGCCAGAGCAAAGAAAAAACTGTGGCTTTACTTCCCCAGAGTAAATCAGCACAAAACATAGGAGAGCATTAAATAAAAGAGAACACGAAGGGGTGATACTGCTAAGGTAGATGAAGTACAAGCAGTGGTTGTCAGAGAAATTGTTGTGGTGGAAAACTTTACAGCAGCTGGAAAAACACCACTGGGACACCCAGAACGGCCAAGCCTGACTCATGAGTTTGTCCCACGCAAAACCAAACCGGAACCCAAGGCTTCTCCAAGGCATGAAATGACACCAAACTACTTAACGTTTAGTCCGCCATGGTGGTGGAGTGTTACTATCATAAATGCACCAGCATCAAGCACCAGACTGCTCCAGTCATAATTACTTCTCCCTAATCCAGAGTCCTAATCCCGCAGCCACGCGAACCCAAGACGTGGATGGGATGCACGAGTGACGCGCTGGCAGGGGACACGACACTCTTCAACGGCCAGGAGCACAGAGTCAACACCACCACTGCAGCCCCATCAAAACAAGGGCTCTATTGTACAATGTTCATTAACAGCAAGCAATTAGATGTCCATTTAGGTTTCTCACCATTATTAGAATTAGCAGTGAAGTGATAGAAATTGAGTCCTTTTTAATTACTCAGCCAGACGCCCACCACCACGGCGTCCCGAGGGACGGACTGACAGCATAGTCCTAGACACAGCCTGAGGCTGAACCAGCACCACGGCTGGATGAGGCCTTCTCGCCTTCCTCATTGCCCATCCCTGTTGGGCCACCGAAAGTGACCACGTAGCAAGCAGGAACATGGCTCTGAGCTGGGTTAAATACAATCCAGCAACAAACAAATAGCAAAAGCAACTGCTTTTGACCCATGAGCACCCACCAGTCTGGTGTTTGTGAGTAGCTGGGGAGAAGGCAGGAAGGGAAAGCTCCAGTCAACAGCAGGTGGTGGTAGCCATCACCAGCAGGGTTGGGCTGAAACCCCTACAGAACTACAGCAGGAGTAACGGAGACAACCGCTCCGCTGTGCTTTGCAGAGCGGGTGAGGAACGAAAGCTATGTGTGACATACAGGAACGTATTTCCATCTTGACACTGTCACAGCACACGTGGCTTATGAGCTGAGCACGAGGTGATGGACTGGGTACAACTCTGGGTACTCTTCTCCTATTTAAAATTGCCCTTTCTTTGATTAAAGCATCATTCCCAAACAACAAAGCAGTTCAGCTTCAGAGAGGAGTAATCTGCCTCCTTTTTTTTCCCTCCCAAAAACATCTAGGGAATTCTCTTTCAAGAGCCTACTCCAGAGGAGAAAAGCCATCTCAAGGGCACGTGCTCCCTGCCCCGCTCCACACTGCAGATGAGCTCACTGGAACAAGAGATGAGCTGACGAAGGAGCTGCGGAAAACACTGGTGCATTGCTCACCGGTTGCTAAAGCAATAGGGGCATCATGAGCCTGCATGCAAGAACACGGATCATTTTACTGCTTCAAGCACAGAAGCACAGCGAAGATCATGACTGTTCCTTGCGCTTACCCGTTTTTAGCCCATTTCATGGGACCACTAATTCTTCTGTACAAACTGGGCCCTTCTCCAACCCCCTTTCAACTGGGCAGGCATCTGCAGTGCCAGCACAGTCTCCATAAAGCAAGCAAGAAAGGTTAAAAGGTAGCAGTGAACAGGGATTAGAGAAGGCAACTGGATGTCACAGCATTTCAGCAGCCTCAGCCCCCCAGATGCAGGAGGGAAAATGCAGATGATTCACACCGAGAGGCTGCGAGGAATAAGCAGGGCGTTTTCAGAGGATTTCTAACTACAAAACTGCATACCAGTTGCAACAAAGCTGTTAGAAGATCTGTGGGTGCCTCATTAGGGACTCTGGCTCACAAGGACCAAGGTGGATTCCACAACAACCTGCTCAGTCCTCCACAGAGCACGTGACTGACCCAGCAATAACCACATCAAAAGTCAATAAACGAGAACTGAATATTCACCACTGCATTTGCAACCAGCTGTGACTCACCAAGGTGCCACCACTTGGTAGGACCTGGTAAAGTAACCGTGTTCCTTTTCACAGGCAGGCTGACATGCTGCTTAAATTACAGTCAGAATACCTGTATTTTGTGTTTATTTCCTGGCACAACGTGTCCTTCTTGTGAGGTGGTGTATTTGCTCCAGAACGCAAACCTGCATCCTTCAAACCGATGCTGACCATGGATGACAGCTGACCAGAGCCGCAGCGGAGACGCTCGCAGTAAGTCAAGATCTGCTTAAACCGGAGACTCAGAGGGAAAGAACCTAAAAGGTGATGGACAGCCCTCGGTGCTCCAGTGGATGGGTGACCTCAGGTAACGCTCTCTCACATCATCCAGCCTTTCAGGGGTAATCTCTGAGCAGCCAGGAGAGAGCCTGCGTGCCAGGCTAACACTCCAGTGCACGCATTCAAACATCTAATGCAGCCGATGGAAAACCGGCTTCTCCCAGTCAGTCAGTAGCAGTACAGGGCTCAGAGCGACAGTGTCGAGTTAGAAATAATTAGCAACCATTTAGCCTAAGAACCTTTTGTACTACTTCCAGTTTGCTTCCTGAAATCAGATAAAACCATATATGCTCACTTCCAGTCGTCTTCACTGTCAGGTTTTGTACCAGTCATAGCCAGTCTTCCCAGCCCCGAGACAAACACACTTAGGATTGTAGGACCAGAAGGGACAGTGTCCTTCTGAGCACACTCCACCTGAAGAAGAGGGGGTTCCCATCCCAACAGCCCTTACTGTTCCGGTGTTTAGTAACCTCCCTTGAATCTCCACCCTAGGAGTGTTCATGACCTCTTCTTCTGCCTAGAATGATCTTGAGCTCCAACAGCTCTTCTGCCTTCCTGAAGTCGAGAGGATCCTTGTTAGATAAACCTGAAGAAGGCGAAGAGAAAGGTCTAGCCTAAAGCCAGTATGCTTTCAGAAAGAGCACAAGCAAGTGCAACAGAAAATTAATTAACAAGCATCTAATTGTATCCAAAGCCTTTAAAGAAAATACCAATATTTTTCTTTAATCAGCTGCTTGAAATCATTAGCTGTTCAGTCTTACAAGGGAAGTACCATGTGTGGAATGCTCTTTGGCAGCATCTAGGTCAACAGACCCCTTCCAGGGTGTGTGTGAACATACAAACCCAACCTCACCTGTGGGACAGGGTTACCTTGGCAAGCACATTGGCTAAAACCCAACACACCGTTAAATCCCCGTCCAGGTAATTACAACAGTACAGAAACAACAGGAGGGTGATTTGAAAGAAGCAGTTTAATGTTCATTGCATATGGTGGTTATAATTAATCCAGTCCATATCTAAAAACCCGTCTAAGTGTCAACAGAAATCAGGTGCAACCTCTAGGCTGTAAGAAAATTGCCGGCAGGGCCCATGGTACCACAGCTACAGCTCAGCAGGCAGCTCATGTCCACCCGGTCTCCCACGCTGGGAAAGCCCCCCAGGGGACACGCTGAGTCCTGCTGTACCCTAGCAGTGACATTTGCCTTTCCTAGCAGCCCAAGAAACTAGTTCCCACCCTCCTAAAAAAGCAGGTTAGATTTTCTAAGAAAGCCAACATGGCTGAAGAATTTTTCTGGGCAGGATTCACCCTTCCACCTCCTCCACACCACCATTCTTGCTGAAGGCCAACCCACAACAAGACAAGGTGTAATGATGGCAGGGCTCTATTTGAGAAGATCTTGCACCCCCTCCAAACAAATCGGGGGGGACCTAGCTCCCTGCAGCACACAGCCCTGAGGCTGTCACAGCCAGCAAGTCATCAGACACGCACAGAACTCGAGCCGCTGAACGAAAAGGCTATGCTGCACCTGTACCCGAGAGTGAGGGAACACAAACTGCCGCTCTGCAAAGTCTTTAGCCGGCCTGGAAAAGCCCTAGCAGAACAGAAACTTAGAAAGACTTGTAAGCGAATGGATACTGTAGGAGAAGAGAGCATCTGAATTTCCCTGATGATTTATGAGAAGAATAAATAAAACTCTTTAAACAAGTGAAACCAGGCCAATCTCAAAGGCCAGTCTAAGACAGGGTGAGTCACGGGCTCATCCCAACTTCACAGAAGTGGCACTGCTGACAACTCTCTAAGTTTTCAGAACATCTCCCTTTGGAAAACAAACACCCATGTAGGCCATGTCGTCCAGTGGCTCCTAGGTGAGAACCACTGCCATTTTAAGGAGGTAAAGAAGGTTGCCATGTGGGGATTTTTCCATCCTATATTTCACCAGGTCCGATTTTCCCCACCGAACTCCGCCGTTGCTTCCTCTTAACCAGCGGGAGATGCCCCGCTTGCCGCAGACCGACGACTTGCTGCACTCGCGTTGCCAGAGCGGAGAAGCGAAGCCTCGCTCACCCACCGCGACCCGCCAGGACCGAAGGGCAGCGGCGGAGCCGGGTGGCCGCGGACACGGACAGAGGGACGGGCAGACGACTTCAGCGTTAAGGCTCAGGGCACGGGCCCTCCTGCATCCTGACGCTTCAGCCAAACAGGGCACCGAGACGGCCTAGCACCATCGGTTTGGCCCAAGGAGATGCCTCCGTGGGCTCTCCCCACCCGGGAGGCCCGGCCCCGAAGCGGGGCCGGCAGGGCCCCGGGCAGAGCCGGAGCCAGCCCCGGGCCCCGCTCGGCCCCGGCCGGTGACGGGCACCCCCGCAGCCCCTTCCCCTGCGGACCCCGCGGCCCGGCCGCCCCGGGACGGGCCCTCCCTACGCCTGTCCCCCCTCGGGGCGGCCTGGGGGGCACCGGGCCCGGGGCAGGCCCGTCCCCCTCCCCCGTCCCCGGCGCTGAGGGGAGCGGCGCCGCGGCCCTCACCGGACTTGGGCGGGTAGCGGTAGGCCGAGTTAGCCTGGATGTCGATGTCCTCCACGCCCGCGATGCGCCGGCTGAGCAGGGAGCCCATGGCGGCCGGGGGACGGGGAGCAGCGCGGCGGCGGCGAGCGGCCCGCACCCGCACCCACGGCGGCGGCGGCGGCGCGGGGCACGCCGGGAGAGCGGGTCCGCCCCGCCGAGACTACAACTCCCGTCAGGCACCGCGGCGGCGCCTACCAACTGCGGCGGGGGCGGGGGGGGGGGCGCAGGCCGGCAGAGGGCGCTGCCAGGCGGGGCCCGGGCCCGAGCTGCGGCGGCGGGGAGCGGGCGCGGCGGGGGGGGGGGCACGGAGAACAGCCGGGGATGCACCCTGGATGGGGAAACCCTTGGGAGCCCGCACAGGGGTGCCCGGGGAGGATGCCCGGGGACACCGGGATGCACGGGGAAGATGCCCAGGGACACAGGAATACCCAGGGGGGATGCACAGGGACACACAGATGCCCCTGGATGCCCGGGAATGCACAGGGGGGATACCCAGGGACACACGGATGCCCAGGGATGCCCAGAGAGGATGTCCAGGGACACAGGGATGCCCAGGGATGCACAGGGAGGATGCCCAGGGACATAGCCTGCACAGGGATGCCCAGAGAGGATGCCCAGGGACACAGGGATGCCCAGGGAGGATGCCCAGGGACACAGGGATGCCCAGGGAGGATGCCCAGGGACACAGGAATAACCCAGGGGGGATGCCCAGGGACACACAGATGCCCTGGGATGCCCAGGAATGCACAGGGAGGATGCCCAGGGAC
Organism: Theristicus caerulescens; assembly: GCA_020745775.1. NCBI lineage: Eukaryota > Metazoa > Chordata > Aves > Pelecaniformes > Threskiornithidae > Theristicus > Theristicus caerulescens. Next base: position 98,537,388 of record CM036562.1, read on the forward strand.
ATAGCCTGCACAGGGACACCCAGGGAGGATGCCCAGGGACACAGGGATGCCCAGGGAGGATGCCCAGGGACACAGGGATGCCCAGGGAGGATGCCCAGGGACATAGTCTGCACAGGGATGCCCAGGGAGGATGCCCAGGGACACAGGGATGCCCAGGGATGCCCAGGAAGGGTGCCCAGGGACACAGGGATGCCCAGGGAGGATGCACAGGGACACAGGGATGCCCAGGGATGCCCAGGAAGGGTGCCCAGGGACACAGGGATGCCCAGGGAGGATGCCCAGGGACACAGGGATGCCCAGGGATGCCCAGGAAGGGTGCCCAGGGACACAGGGATGCCCAGGGAGGATGCACAGGGACACAGGGATGCCCAGGGATGCCCAGGAAGGGTGCCCAGGGACACAGGAATACCCAGGGGGGATGCCCAGGGACACACAGATGCCCTGGGATATCCAGGAATGCACAGGAAGGATGCCCAGGGACATAGCCTGCACAGGGACGCCCAGGGAGGATGCCCAGGGACACAGGGATGCCCAGGGAGGATGCCCAGGGACACAGGGATGCACAGGAAGGATGCACAGGGACACAGGGATGCACCTTGCAAAAAGTGCAAAGGCAAAGCAGGAAGAAGGAATTACGCCGAGGGTGCCCAGCCGGGCAGCTCAGCCCCAGCAGGCTGGTTTTGCTCAGCCCAGGGCATGATTCACCTGCTGGTAGTTTTTTTGTAGAAGAGCTTCATGCAGCAGCACCGCAATCATCCCCGCCAGCCTCCCTCCCCGCTGGCTGGTGGGGACCAGGACGTGGCACCAGCACGGATGGGGATGTGCGAGGAGCCCGCAGACCGTGTGGGCCAGCCGGGGCAGCCGCGCACCTCCCGGGAAGTTTGGCACGGGGATTTGTTATCTGGGCCAGTTCTCAGAGGTGGTACCTGCTCCCAGCTGAGGCTCGCTGCCAGCAGGAGAGGAAGACGATGGGGAAACCTCTCCTGGCTTCCTCCTCTCACAGATAATCCACACAGGAAAGCAAATGGAGGTGCCTGAGGTTCAGACACAAGAGCGGGGAACGACTGAAGGCTGTCTTGCATGCATGATACAACAGTCAGGAGGGTGACGTGGAGGAAGAGGCATGAAAGAGCCCCCACCAACATCCCAGCACTGAGCCCTGTCCCCTCTGGCACTGAGGTCTTGCAAAGGAAGAGCCCCCCAGGCTCCCCTTGCTAAGAGCAGCACCTCCCTGCACACACACTACAGACAGGCCCGGGCTGCAAAGGAACCGGGGGCCCAAATTCCCAGCACTGGAGTTGGGGATCCCCGGGAGACACGAAGGAGCTGAGGTGGCACAGGCGATATCTCTTAAATTGGTCTCGGGAGCAGGAGAGCGGCACGGGAAGAGGGCTGGGGTGCAGGGAGACAGGACAGAGCAGAGAGCCAAGCCTGCCGGCACGGGAGGATTTTGTGATAGTGAGCGGGCGGTGGGTGGAATTTGCTGGCCGTAAACACAAACTAAAACATGCCCGGCAGGAATAAGCAAACAAACCCGTGGGGAAACGTGCTTCCGGCTAGTTATTACCCTTGCAGTTGTGACCACCGCGAGTGCAGCAGCTCTGTGCCGGTGGGGTCGTACGAGGCACGGGCTGCGGGGGGAACGGGTGCTGGGGGTGAGGACAGAGCAGGGCCAGACCTTGCTCTGCTGCTTCCCACAGTGCGATAGCGCTGGGAAGGACAGGGAAAAGCCAGGGAACCAGCAATGGCCATGTCCTACCAGCAAACCATGAGAGCCGGGTACCCTGCTCCTGGCACAGGGGAGACCTGGGCTCTGCCTTGGCAATAACCGTGCCTGGGCGCTGCCCGCTGCGTCCCCCAGGATCCTGCTGGCACCTGGAGCAACGGTGCCTCTTGCTCAACCAGCCTCTCCGTGCAAGTTTCTCGTGACGGAAATTGCACGGAGAGGGAGGAATGGAGTCTGCTGAGCGGCAAAGCAGTGCCCAGCCCGTGTGCGCTGCCCCGGAGCGTGTCCCGGCTGCTCCCTGCCTGCACAGAGAGCTCGGAGACGCTCCTCGGTGCTGGGAACAAGTGCTCAGGCAGTGCCCTGGCAGCAGCGGGCCAATGCAAGCAGCTCAAGGTGCCACCAGGACCCCAGACCAAGCAGGGTGAACCCGTAACCCCCCACGGTCTCACCCTGAACGCCAGCAGCCAACTTGGGGCTCGGTGCAGGAGCAGACCCGGCACAGCAAGGCTCAGTGGCTCCATCTCCCCGTGCCGTGCTGGGAACTGGTTGCCAACCAGCAGCCAGCTGGCCGCAAGCACGGGGGCAAAGCGGAGCTGTGCTCGCCACAGGGCGAGGAGGGGAATTTGCACAGGGACAGAAGACGAGAGTCCCTCTCCCTTCTCTCCTGCGTCCTGAGCACCAAGCGCATCCTGCCCTTCCCCAGGCCAAGCAGATGCCCGGGCTCCATCCCCTCTTGGCAGACAACTGCCCCAAAGCTGTCCTCTGAGCTTTTTTGGGGACAGAACCAGCCACCTTTCTTCTGCAGCTGCCCTTGCTGCTCACTGGGAGCCTGGCGCCGTACGGGTTAAGCGGGGAAGCCAAGGGGAGAGCCAGCGTCCCGGCAAGCAGCGGGGCGCTGGCACTGCCGAGCACCAGGGCCGCCTGGGGAAGCGGCCGCGGCGGGAGGGTTTTGTTCGTGCAAAACCTCCACCAGCGGGAAGGTCCCTCCCGGGCCGCGCAGCTCTCCGGAGCTCAGAGGAAGCGGTCGGGCCCCTGGGGCTGGTTATTGTCATCTGGGAGGGCAGGGGCCTTTGCTGGAGAATATTTCCCCCAAGGCCCTGCTCGGTGAGATGTATGTGACAGACAACTACAATAGCAGCGGCGTGCCAGGGACGGGCTCAGCCCTTCCGCTCCAAACCCCAGGGCCCCGAGCGAGTGGAGCTGAAGGGCAGCACCTCCAGCAGACGGCAGTGCCTTTACCCTGAGCCCGGGGGACGCAGGCGCTGGCACACACAAAGGCAGGATATTGCACCACTCGCCTCCAGGAGCGGGGCAGGGAGCTGGGCTGCCTTGCCAGCCTGCATGGGGGGACCCAGCAGCACCACAGCCATGTCCTGTGGGCCAGAGGAGCAGCAGCCCCCCAGCCTGCGGCACCGTGGTGGCTGCGAGAAGCGGCAATAGCCCCGCAAACCCTGGTGGTGCCACCAGGCGTGGGTTTTGCACCTTCACCTCCAGGGTCCTGAGCCCATATTTCCCCCCCAGTGTGGTGCTGCCAGCCCTGGGCCCTGCACCATGCTGAGGATGGAAAGGGAGGAAGGCCACGAAGGCGGGAGGCCCTCCCTGACATCCCCCAAAGGGATGAAAACACTCCCAGGAGGTACGAGGGAGCCTGAAACCCCAAGTGCCATCATTGTGCGGAGTGAGAGCAGCCAAGCTGGGGAGGACCAGGGTGAAAACGGGCCAGGGCTCCTGCCCCCAGGGCCCCTGCCCCCAGGGCTCTGCAGAGCCCCAGGGGGGTGATGAGGCCTTGGCTCCTGCACTGCCTTCCAGCTCAGCCGTCTTTCCTGCAAAATCCACCCAGGAAAAGGTGAGCCTGGAGCCATTCTCCAGCACGACCTGGAGAGGAGCAGCAGGATAGAGGAGGGATCCTTCGGCTGCGAGCCCACCTCCTCTGCCGGCTCTCAGGGCTCCCTACTGCTCATTTGCACGCTCACCACCACCGCAAGTCATGTCACTATGTCCCAGACCCAGCCAACATCCACTATATTGCTCCTTCCTGCAAAACATGGATGAACAAGGAGTTCTGATGCTGGACACGTTTCACACACGTCTCTCCGGCTACCGTGACCTGCCCCTTCAGGAGTCTCCTTAGACATCTCTGCCAGGGAGGCAGCTACAAGCACGCCCGTGTAAACAAGGAAGTATCTTTGCATGCAAACCTTCCGCTCACCGGAGCAGCTCATCCAAAGTCCAGCTGCTCAGGGGTTTATTACCCAGTGAAGCAAATTGCTTTGTCTCAGTTGTCCCCTCCCCGGTGCTGTCACTCTGTTTGTTGGGTACTTGGTAAAACAAGGTTCAGGAGCCCTGGAGACTACACGCAGAGTTATTCCTCACCAGAAGGAGTGGCGAGCCCATGAACTTTGCCTCCCTAAACACTGCCCTGCTCCAAAGGGCTTGCAACCCTCCCCGAAAGCCCTGCTGGGCCGGGACCAACCCTTCTCCCTTCAAAAATCAGACTGCAAAGTTGCTAAAAATGTCTGGTTCTCTCTGATTAAAATAATCCTGCAGGAGATTTGTTTTCCCAGCTGTATTTACACCTTGCTGGCTACGGATCTCCTCTTGCCGCTTCCCTCTTGGGGTTGTCTCAACCTTGTAAATAAGACCGGTCACCTCTTCATGCGTCCTGCTGCCACCGTTGTAGAGCTGCGCTCTCACTCCAGTTTGGGCAGCGACATACACACAAGGAGAAGGAATCCCCGTGGCCCCAGCATCCTCCGAGGCCTGGAGTACTTTGCATGGGTACTAAAGGAGACGTGGAAGCCGGTTACCAGGTGGTCAGATTTGGACAATACTGGGGCAATTTGCGTCTGAGCAGCGGAGGTTGCAAACCCCTCAGGTCAAATGCGTGACCTGCCTGAGCTTCAGCCATTAATCCTCACGGCTCAGAAATATCTGCAGCCATACGCGGAACGCCGGCCAGGGTCAGAGGTGCTGGTGAACAAATTGCTTGCGGCGAGTCTGAACCCCACCACAAATCGCAGGAAAGAGCCCAGAATCGCTCAGGAAAGGTGGAGGAGGCCGGGGGCCTTCCCAAGCCCTGCGGAGCCAGTGGTTCCCTTCGTCTCGCCCCGCTTTTCCCTTGCTTTATTACCTCCCAGCCACTCAACCGCGTGTCCGTGCCTGCTTATCGTTTCCTGGTACTTAGCAACACCATTGTGTCCCCCCCCCGGGCGCCGCGGCCCGGCAGCGCCTGCCTGGCTGCGTGCTTTCATCTGCTATGGCAATGCCTCGCTTTCAAAGGATCCTTTCATGCCTCCGGGAGCCCCCCAGCACCTTCCAGAACTTTCTCCCCGCTGCCGGCTCTCCATCTCGGCAGCCATGTCGGCGCGGCGCGGGGATGCGCTCAGACCCAGGGAGCGACGGGAGCAGGCCTGCGGGGGGGACTGGGCCATCCTTTATTAGCACTACCGGGGAGCCCTGGGCCAGGCCCGGGGCCACGGCGCCGCCGTTCCCCGCCTCACCTCAGCGGTTGTGAGGCAGCTGTGAGCCAAGCGGCCCCGGACAGGCCCCCGCAGGCCGGGGGGTCACCGCAGGGGCCTGCAGAGGACCCCTCCAGCCGCCGCCCGGTTAAACATTACCCGCAGGCCGGGCTCCAGCGCCCGCCGGGGCCGAAGGGCAGCGCCGGCCCCGCCGCGGCCGCTGCCGTTACCGCGCCCCCGCCCCGCACGTCAACAGGAAACCGCACGCGGCCGACTGTAAACACCGCCCGCGCCCCCCCCCTCCCGCCCACGTGACCCGCCCCGCCCCAGCCCCGTCCCGCCCCCGCCGCCCTCTGATTGGGGGCAGCGGCTTTGTTGACCATATACGGTCAGGTACTACCAAGCCGCGGGCGGCGATTGGCCGGCTTGTCTCGTCACTCAACTTGCGCCGGCGCCCAGCGGCCGCTCCGCAAACAAAGCGGGGGTTGCTGGGAGTTGTAGTCCGGGCGGAACGAAGGCGTCGCGGCGGCGGGGAGGGCGGGAACTACATCTCCCAGAGGCACCCCACCACCACCACCACCCCCGCCGCGTCCCGCCCCTCCCCGCCCCGCCCCTGGCGGCCGTCGGCGGGGCTCGCCGGGCGCCGTGAGTCAGTGCCCAGTAAACATTGGCGTGAGCCGCGCCGGCTCCGCCATGGTGGCGGCGCCGTGAGGGCGGGGGGGCGGCGGCGGAGGCGGCGGTGGCGGGCCGGGGCCATGGACGAGCTCAAGCACCAGGTGATGATCAACCAGTTCGTGCTGGCGGCCGGCTGCGCCGCCGACCAGGCCAAGCAGCTGCTGCAGGCGGCCCATTGGCAGTTTGAGGTGAGGCCGCCGCCCCGGTACCGGTAGGGGGGAGCTCGGGGCGGGTCCATGCGTGGAGAAGGGAGGGAGGCGGCAGCGCGGGGCCCTGCGGGGCACGACGCTGCCCCCCCCCCCCCCCCCGCCATGGCGTCGGGAGCGGGGCGGCCGGTGCGCGGCGTGGGCAGGGCCCCGGTGCGTTGGCGTGGGGCCCCACGCGGGATGCGGAGGGCGGGGAAACGGGGGAGACACGGCGCGCGGGTGGGTGCAGAGCGAGGGCCGCGGCCCTCCTCCCGCCCCACGGCCGGCTCCGGGCAGCGCTGCTCCCCCCCGCACCCCGGCCCCGCCATCCCGCGTGGCCGCGGGGTGGGAAACCCTGGCCGAGCCTTTCCCACCTCCCCGCCTCGGAGAGTTGGGAGTCCTCAGGCAGCCGTGGGAGAGGAGACTTTGTAGGTCAAAGCTTTTCTGGCTCCCGACGCCTTTTCCTCTTCGCTGGCGGGGGGGATACTCCGTGACATCGGCAGGGGTTAACGTCACGCGTGGGGCTGGATGGCGGGTGGGGAGCCCCGTGTCCGTCTCCCCCGGCAGCCTTTCTGGGTGCTCTGCTCCTCCAGAGATCCCCGGAGCTAAAGCGCAGGGAGCAAAGCGGGGAGTGCGGCAGCTGTAGCAAGCAAAGCTCTTTCTAAATAGGATTCCCCCCCCCCTTTTTCTTCTGCAGCCCCAGCAGCTCTCTAGTCTGGAGCTGATGGATTTGACGCTAATGGCACCTTTGTAATTGAAGTGTCTGTTTTGCGATGCAGGAGGAGGTCTGAGTCAGTCTGGAGAGCAGGAGGTTCAGTTTGTATTCATCCCTGTGGCTAGGGCACGTCTCCTTCAGCACGCAGCGCAGCCCGGATGGGTGCGAGCGCCGCTGGCGGGCCTCCGAGACGCGATTCGGGGCTTGTTCTGTAAAGTGACGGCCGTCGGATGGATCGGGCGCGGAGGCAGTTCGTCGCTGGGCAGTCGCAGGATTTCCAGATGCTAAATCAGAGGCCAGGAGGCGTTCAAAGCCAAGCCGTGCGTGGCCAAGGAGCGAGTGGGTGTGTGGGGATGGGTGGAAAGCCGAGCCGGCCTTCCCCTCCGCCGTGCCCGTTTAATGCCGCGGTCTGCTGCCGGGAGCGCCGTTGGCGGCGGATGTGTTGCATGCGTAACGTGCTCTGGGTTTTGTTTACTAATACAGTTTGACAGTGGCCCTCTGGGACGGGCGGGATCCACTTCCACCACCTCCGCGCGTGTCGCAAAAGAGCTGGGAACGGATGACAAAAAGTTTAACTTTCCTTTCAAAAGGCGTTTTGCAGAACTTTGCCACCGTTTGGTGAGTTGCACAAGTACAAACAGCCGTCTCCTGCCGGCTTGGCACTCACATGACTCAGAGGAAGCTCAGCTGTAAACAAACGTGCTGTGATGAGCAGTTACCATGTTCCCACTCACTTTTGGTGCAACGGTCAGATAATTCCCTTTGCAAAATGGCCGCTGGGCATGCCTTCTTCGGGGAGCCACGCTGGGGAGGTGTCGTCTCCTGACTCCAGCGTGCTCTCACCTCTTGATATTCTGAGGCTTTTGTTATTCTAGTGCGGTACCCGTTTACTGGCTGGCCCGCATCTGCAGCGAGTATAAATTGGGGAAGTTCAAGTTCAGTGCTAATTTACGCTGCCTTGGCTCATAGTCTCCTTGGATTCAAAGTGCTACTCCAGGGGCGCAGTGTGAGTCGGAGCAACCCTAAGGATGTTGCTCCTGCCTGTAAGACCACCGTGGAGAGAGGTGTTCCCAACAGCCGAGGCGAGCTAGACAGCCCGGAGACAAGACAGCAGGAGCTAGGTTCTCCCAGCTCTATGACTCTGTCGTGGCTGGGGAACTCCTGGCATCTGTGTCCCCAGGATCTTTCCTACGTGGGCACGCACCCCGCTCGCTGCTTGTCACAGCCAGACAGGGAGCAGGAGCCTGCGGTGTTGGGAGACCGGCAGGAGGGAGAGGGAGGCTGCTGTGAAGCACGGACAGCTTTGGGCTGGTGGGATGCTGGTGTTTCGGGACCGCTTTCCTGGGCTGGGGCTGCTTTGGGGCCGTTGTGGCTGGTGAGGGAGGATGCGGTGGGGGCTGCAGAGGGGGTTTGCCATGCACGGTGTCCTGCCGACCCTGGCAGACCTGGAGTTTGTCCAGGGGGAAGGAACGTGGTCCAGGACAGCGAGCAGGGCAGGAGGTCAGGAAACCGTTGGGGATACAGCTGCATTCGATGCAGCACGAGCTGATCAGAGCCTGTACCGTACTCAGGGCCTTGACAAGAAAGCCGTTTATTTTGCATCCCCTCCGTCCCTGGGGAACAGGGCAGTTTGTGGGTAGCGTGTGGATCACCCACTCGCTGTGACTCCACTCCTGTTTCACAGGGACCTGGGACAGGCTTTCTCATGGCACGCCCGGTGTAGTTTGCAGCTCCCGCAACAGCACCGTGAGCTCTGCCGTGCTTCCAGGGACAGCCGCGGTGGGTGCCAGCAGGGATGGCCGTGCCAGCCCAGCCCTCTAGCAGCTGGAGCAGTGCCATCACTGATCGGAGGGGGAGGTTTACAGCTGAAGAAGGCAATTTGGAGTGTCTCTGGGTGAGGGCTGGCACTCAGCCTCCAGGGCCACAGGTGCTGGCGCTTTGGGAGAAGCCAGGGAGGGCAGCAGGTACCTCCAGCATGGCTGGAACCCAGCAGGCTACCAAGGAGACGTTTCCGAGTTTGCAGAGCCTCGTGTCAGGCTGGCCTGAGCAGTGGATCAGGCTCCTTCCCAGGTAGAAGAGTATTAATTGGCTTTGTTATGCCCTGGTTGCCCCTGGGGCTGCTTGGGAAGGATAAGAAGACATCAGCTTTAATAAAACCACCCATTCCTTCCTTTTTCCTGGTGCTAAATGTCTCTGTTCAGTGTAGTGAGGTTGTGTGTGGGGAACAAGAGGAGGAGCAGGTGTCTGGCTCTGCCCGCTGTGTCCGTGGTTGGATTTCCATTTCCTCTCCTGATTTATTTATGTTTTATCAAGCCCCTTTCCCTTTCCTTTGTGGCTCAAGGGCAGGGTTCCCCCTAGGGCTGCTCTAGCACCATGGGCTCCCTGCTGCTGGATCTCCTGTGCCGGCATCCGATCCCCTGCGCTGGCAGCGGCTGCGGCTCACACATGCAGCTGGGAGCGGGTGCAAGTGCAGGATGGGCAGGGGATCAAACAGCACCCGGGGTCCCGTCTGAGCGGCTGCACAGGGCTGAGTGTCCCGCTCCTCCAGACTGAGCTTGTTCTGCTCAGCACCCAGGTCTCTTTGCATTCAGCTCTCCACCTGGCCCCTGCAGCCATCCTCCCTCTGACTTGGTCACCGTGGGCACCTCTTGGCACCCTGGTAGGGTCTCTCTGATCCGTCTCCTGTGAAGCTCCTGGTTTTGTGCCCTGGGGGGGGATGTGGTGGCCTGGTCGCCTGCCGAGCATGGCCAGGCAGTGGGTGCGGGGCTGCCCTGCTCCCACTCACGCCCAGGGCAACACGGGCGATGGGGCCTTTGGTCTGGGGTCAGGGCTGGCTGAGCTGTGGCTCAGGCTCCTTCTCAAGCAGAGGAGCCTTAATTGGCTTTGCTCTTGCACCAGTTACCCCGGCACTTGTGACGCTGGCTGGAGACCAGGCAGCATCAGCAGCTTTGGTTACAAGTGCGGCCCTGGCACCCCGTGCCACCGAGGGGATGGGTGCGTGGGCCTCTCGCCTGCCTGGGCTGGGGCTGCTGCAGGTCCTGGGTCCCTTGGGAGGTGGCAGCCGTTCCCCGCAGCTGGAGGGAGGTGGGTGGTGGGCAGAGGGGTTGCTTCTGCCACGCTTGGGAAGGGGCAGATGGCGGGGAGGAGACACAGCGTTTCAGGCAGAGGGGCCCGCGATGGTGGAGTGCTTCCTCCGCCCAGGTCACAGCTTTCATCCCAGCGCCGGCAAGGATCGGTGGGGACGGGGACAGCGGGGACCTTCTCTGCCCCTGTCTGCCAGTGGCACAGTCTCAGATACAAGGCCACTTGGAAAACAGGAGCACAGAGCATATTTAATCAGCTTATGGTATCTGGCTGTGCCCACACCTCTGCCTGTGCTTCCCGTTTGCTGTTTCCCCCTTTTCTTATCACGATCCTTTCTGTCTGAGCAATAGGGCCTGTGGGTGTTGACATGGGACCTCACCCAGGACGAAGGGTAGCACAGTGACGGGGGTGTCGCTGCCTCCGAAGTGTCCGTGTCCCCGCTGGCCGTTTTCTTAATTCATAGACAGAGAAATGCAGCTATCACGGGGAAGAGCCTCGCCAGCCTGCCTATTGCATGCTCCCCCCGAGGTCCGGGAGCTGCCAGACTCTACAGCAGCAATTGCTTCCCCCACCCAGATCTGGATTATTGTTTGCAGATATCGCTCCTGGCTGCCACCTGGTTTTGCTGATAGTCTACCCCCCTTTAGCCAGGAAACCATAAACCCTGCTGCAAGCAGCCAGCACCAGCTCTCCAGCTCCCCAGCGGCGCGAGTGCAGCCCCTTCAGCTTTCCAGGGCCTGCCAGCCTGGGTGTTTTGGGGCATAACAGTTTTCCATCAGACCAGTAAGCTGAGCTCTTGTTCATCCCGTCCCTGGGGATGACACAGGAGCATGTGGCTGTGGGCACCGGGACGAGGAGCGTGTGTGGTGGTAGGACTGTGGCTGCTGCAGTCGCGCAGGGTTTGGTACAACCTGCCTCTGCTTTTTCCCGGTTTTTCTGCTTTTTTTGGGTTTTTTTTTTTGAGCAGCTTGGGTAACCCCAATCACTGGCTTGCAGGAAGGGAGCAAAGTCTCGGGTGGTGTGGCCGCAGCCCCGTGCCTCGCACCCCGGTTTGTAGACCTGCAGGCCAGGCTGCCCCTGGGGAGGGGACTGAACGGGGGTTGACGGGGAGGGCTTTTCCTCCAACCAGAACTGAATCCCAACCAATTCTCTAACATTTCTATCAAGTCTGATCTGCAACTGAATCAAAACGTTGTTTTCTGGCCCAACTCAGCTAAAGCCTGGCACAGGACAGGAGTCAGCTTCACCTTCCCTGGTCCTGCATCAGCCCAGTCCTGCGTGCCCCCAGAGCTCCCACTGCCTCTGCTCCTCCAGGCCTGGGCTGGGTGTCTGCCCTCCTGGCCACCCTGTGCCCCCATCCTTCCCTTCCTGCAACCCCCCTTGTCCTCTCGCATGCCCGTGGCATGTGACATTTACCAGATTATTACTGGTCTGAACTGGAAGCTAACCAAAATTATGTCAGTCATAACTGTACCCCGCCTGTGACAGAATTGGAAATACTCTGGTATATGGGGTGGGCTACATGTTGCAGCCCCAGCCCTGGGGATCTCCCGGCGTGGGTATGGTGACCGTGATCTTGTCCTGTTAAGGACACGCATCTAACTGGTTCCTGCTGGGTTTCCCCTGCTGGGTTTGGTTTCCCTCCTCTCCCTGCACGCAGCGGTTGCGGAGCATCGCTGTGAGTTGTGAAATGCCTGCCGGGTGCCGCTCCAGCAGCGGCCGCTTCTCAGCAACAAGCACAGGGATCCCAAATACGCGCGATCCCTTCCTGCCTCGATGCAAGCAGACGGCAGGCGCCGGTCTGTGCTTGGGGACGCGGGAGCAGCTGTACGCAGCGCTTTCCCGTGCAGGCAAGGGGGCTGCAGGCACGGTCCAGCCCCCTGGGGCCTGTTTTGGATCATCTTTGAGGACTTTTAAAGCCCTGCCGTTGTGCGCAGGGATGAGGTGGGTTCCCAGTTTGCGTGCTGGTGGTAACATCATTAACATCATCTTTTTTTTTTTTTTTCAGACTGCTCTCAGTGCTTTTTTCCAAGAAACAAACATCCCCTACAGCCACCACCATCAGATGGTAAGTGCTTTCCCACCTCTCCAGCGCTCGCCTGGGGCACAGCACCAGCTGGCGGGCGCTTTGGGCTCTTGCTGATGCCCAGCTCGCTGCTTCACAGCTCCAGGAGTGCAGGCAGGGAGGTCTGGCCATGTGCTGCCAGAGCTGCCTGCCAAGGAAGGTTTTCCTGGAGAGCAGCCGGGGGTGGCATAGCCTGTCCAGTGGGACAGCGGGTCTGGGAGTGCCCTCAGAACCCAAAGGGGTTGGGGCTGCTTCTCAGAGAGGGATGGTCCGATGGAGGATGCTTTGGGCAAGGCAAACGGTCTTGACCAGCCCCAACATGGCAGAGGGAGCCTGGTGGGGCCTGGAGCAGCCCGTAATCTGCCTGGGCAGATGTGTCTTGGGGATTTGCTGGCTGCCATGGCCTCATCTGACTCTCCGGGACAATTGGGGATTTGGAGCGTGCAGTACAAGCGTGCAGAGCAAGTGCCTGGTGGGGCCTGAGCGTGCCCGGTCTCCCGTGGGGTGGGAGCTGAGCCTTAGCCTTGTGCCCGCCAAGCCGGCACCAGCAGGTCGTGGAGTAGAGGGGGGTCCCCGACTTGGCCGGGAGCAGTGGGGTCCCTTCTGGCTCCTCTGACAGGAGCTCTCGCCCCACAGCATTAGTCTTCAGAGCCTTAAATAACTGCTGCTTGCAGGCAGCATCGTCAGCAGAGCGTGGGTCCGGGAGCTCCATGTGCTGCAGCGGTGCGGGCAGAGGGGTCTTGTGCTGGGCCCTGGTGGGAGGCAGAAGGTGGAGACCCCCCCCCCCACGCCTGACCCCGTGTCTCCTTCCCACAGATGTGCACTCCCGCCAACACGCCGGCCACGCCGCCTAACTTCCCCGACGCCCTCACCATGTTCTCCCGCCTCAAGGCCTCCGAGAGCTTCAACAGCAGCAGCCCCGTGGCCTCCATGGCGACTTCCCCGCCGCCCCCGGCCCCACCGCTGCCCCAGCACGGGGCCTTCAACCCCGCCTGGCCCGCGGCTTCGCCCCCCGGCCAGCAGCAGAGCATGTGGACTCCGGCCCCCCCAGCGCAGCCCGCGGGCTGGCCAGCCGCCGTCTCCCAGCAGGCCACGGCAGAACAGAAGGCCAACGTGACCATGGAGGCAGAGAGATGAGGCCGCAGCGGAGAGCAAACACGGCGGGGACCCCTGCGTATAAATATATATATATTTTTTTTCCCCCCTCCCCAAAGAGGAGAGGAACTCTGCTGCCAGGGCATCTGGCAGCCACTGAGACACACAAGCAAATAGCTGCCTTGCATGGGTTTGGTTTGAAGTAGTTTTTACTTGTTCTTGAGCTGAACGGAGCTCCCCAGAGACAGCGGGAGGCTGCGTGGGACGCGGGACCGGTGCTGGCCTCTGCCTGGGACCCCACCGCTGCCGGGCTCTCAGGGAGGCAGCACCCCCTCCTCTCTTGGGACACCGGAGTTTGCATGCGAGTGACATTTACGGAGGAGGTCCCTTCTTCACGGTCCCCTGGGCCAACCCCACCAGGCAGAGTGGGTTGTGCCTGAGTGTTTCCCCCCCCTCCCTCGGCCCCACTCAACTGGGTGGGGGGCAGACACCCCACACGACTTGGTTTTTGTAAGGGTGGGGAGAGAGCAAAGACTGTTCCTGCTCGGCCGCAGCCTCCACCCCGCATGCGCCGTGCTCGCTGGTGAGCAGGGCTGGGGGACGCTGGCTCCCGGGGAGGCGCCTGGCCCCTCATCCAGCCCTGGGCTGGGCGATGGGGAGCAGGGGGGGCCAGCACACCCTCCCCTCGCCCTCCTGGGATATGGGGTTTGCCCCGGGGCTGTTTGCATGACACAGTGTAACCCTAGAGACTGGGATCGTTTTTAACCCCTTTGTTCTTTTCTCCCGGCGGCTGGAAGTCTCTCCGGACGCGCCGCAGCCGCTTGCAATACATGCTCTTCTGCTTTGAACCCAGTGTCTTTGCTTCGTTTGCAGCAGCGGTGGGACACAGGGAAGGCTGGCCTGGGCCCGAGGTGTTGCAGGATCCCCTCTCCGAGCGGCTCTGAGCATGCCGTGCCTCTGAGCTGGGGCCGGACGCCTCTCCGCCGTATGCGTGCTGCTCCAAACACCCCGTCCCAGCCGTGCGGTGGCTGCCAGCTGGCTTTGGCCAGGTGCGTGCCGGGGCTCGGCCTCAGCAGAAGCCAGCTCAGCTCTGCCTGCTGCCCCACCGCATCAGCTGTGGGTGCGAGACCCCACCAGGAGCAGGGGCAGGCTGATGGCAGGGCTGCAGGGAGCCCTGGGGGACACCCACAGGTCCTGGCTGTCTTGCCGTGACCTGGCTCCTATCCCCTCTTCACCGGATAACAGGAACCAGATCCCTTGGAGGTTGCCATTGCTGCCGAGCCCTCTCCCCACGAGGCCATGCCCCTGCATCCCTGCGCTCACCAGTCAATAATTAATTTCAATCTCTTATTTGTGTTGCTAAAATAAACATTGTAGGAGCGATGGTTTCACCCATGCTGCCTCTTGTACAGCCTCGGCAGAGGCTGGGAGCGAGGGCTGGAGCTGGTGCTGGCCCTTGTGAGCTTCCCTGTGCAGGGTTGTGCCAGAGCTGCGTGGCTCAGTCCTGCCCCACTGAGGTGGACTGGGCCGAGCTGGTGGCATCTGGAGCGAGCTGGGGCCGTGGGCCTCGTGTCCTGACTTCGGTGGCCTGAGCACATCAAGGCCAGCGTGGGGATTGTCTGCGAGGCAGGGGCTGCGTGGCGTGGAGCCCACCCAGGGGAGACACGGAGAAGGGATCTGGCCTCAGAAGGAGGCACCTGCCCATGGAACAGGTTGAAGCCGTGTGGAGACCTGGGTGAGGGGAGCCTGCTTGTGACTGGCCCAGGGCCACCAGGAGCCACGGGACTAGAAAATCCAGGGCCACACCACAGACCTGAACGTCTGGCTGGTCACTGAGAGAGCTCCCAGGGATGTGGCACAGCCCAAAAGTGTCAGGCTCCGGTTGCTGCGTCCCCAAGGACGCCCCATGTGCCCCCTCGAGCCCAGGGACCACACAGGAGAGGCAACAGAGGAGGGAGCAGCTTTATGGCCTGCGGTGTTACCCCACTGCAATGAGCGGCTGCCGTGGCAGCGTGGCCCCCACCCCACCGGTCCCCTGAGGCCAGGCAGCACAGCCCTGGTGTGCCTGCCCCCTCCCCAGACCCCCAGGCCACTTCACAGCCCTCGGGCCGGCTCAGACGCCTGCTGTCCTGTTGCCACCTGTGGCAGCATGGCACTGGCCCCCCGAGGAGCCCATCTTTGTCCGCATGGCAGCACCTGCAATGCAGAAGGACAAACAGGCTTGCGTGGAGCCCCCAGGAGCGCTCAGCAGCAGGTTGAGCCTGCATGGTTGGGCTGGTGGCCCTGGGGGGACAACCAGGGCAGGCACTCACATGAGTACGGGGACACATAATGTCTGCCGTACTTGGTGGCGCGGCGCATCTCTGCGGTGTGCCGGGAGCGGGGCTGGGGGGTCTTCGTTGCTTTGGGATGAGCCGGACATGCCAGTTCAGGTGGCTGCACAGCCTGGCCGGAGCTAACGCCGCGCCCTGGGGCTGCTCCCCTGCCTGGGAAGTCCTTGCCCACAGTGATGGTCTTGTCGGCAGCCAGTGGGCTCAGCCTGCCCTTGTAGACAACCCCGTTGATGCCCAAAATATCCACTTCTCTCTAGAGGGAAGAGCAGCCGGTGCCATCGGAGGTGCCGCAAGGCTGTGCCCAGCCCGCAGCACTCTCACCATCCCAGCCTGGGTGGGCTCGGTGGGTTTCCAGAGCACAGGGACACACGGGGATGGGGGCTCACATTCTCGCAGGCAAAGTCTGCAGGGTCTTCGCAGGGACAGACGGTGACGAGAGAACTGGAGGTGGACAGTGGCCTGGCAGGACTGGCGGGGCCCCCCCGGCTGACTCTGCCACTCCCTTTGCTCTCCCTGGGCAGGGAGCACCGATGTTACCCCTCCTGCCCAGGGAGAGGGGACCCCAAAGGGAGAGAGAGGGACATGGTGGCACCTGGCAAGCCTCACCGTGCCGGGCAGTTGGAGCTGCCGGCGCTGGCTGGCTGGGGCCGGAGGAGCTGGCTGGCCTTTCGCGTGGTCACCAAGTGCCTGCAGATGAGGATGTGAAGGCAAAATCGGGCAGCGGTCTCCAGTGGAAATGGGGGTCAGTCCTGGGGGGGCTGCACACTACTCACGGCGCCAGGGCCGCGGCCAGGGGTCTGTCGCAGGAGATGCACTTCACTGGATCAAAGAGCTGCCTGCAGCACAGGGGTGGCTGCTCAGCGCCTTGCCGGCACCCCAGGGACTGCGCGAGGTCCCACGGGTGGCTGGAGCCCCGTGGGCAGGGTGAGACAAACGGTCTGGATGGGACGGACAGGGCAGGATGGGACAGCATGGGAGGGGATGGGGCAGGACAGGAGGGGACAAGGTGGGATGGGATGGGACGCAGCAGCCCTCACCTCTTGAAGCCAGCGGCACGGTTGGCACCGCCGCAGGGTCCCTGGCAGAGGCACTGCTGGGTGAGCCTCCACACCTGCTCCAGCTGTGCCTGCAGGGGAGCCAGCGCCGCACAGTCCAGCTGCAGGGAGGGCAAGGGCTTTCACTGGGACACCAGCCCCATTTCAAGGGATGCTGTTGCCCCTGAGGGACATCATTGGGGACGCCTTGGGACACATGGCCAGCCATGGCGCAAGAACCATGCGCCAGTTCAGGCACTGGCACAGGCTGCCCAGGGCAGGGGCTGAGTCCCCATCCCTGGGGGGATTTAAAAGCTGGGGAGATGTGGTGCTTGAGGACGTGGGTTAGTGGTGGCCTTGGCAGTGCTGGGTTAACGGTTGGACCTGATGATCTTAAGGGTCTTTTCCAACCTAAACAATTCTATGATTCTATGAACTGTCATCTCTTGGCATTGGCAGATTCAGGGCTCACCCTCCCCACGCAGGGATGTGCTCCCTGGCCCAGTGCATCCCTCCATCCCCACCACCCTCCCCAGGTGACACTGCTACCTTGGAGTCCATCTCGCTGATGAGCTTCTCCAGGGCTTTCTGCCTGTCCTGGTCCCGCAGGAACATCCTCTGCAGCAGGTCCTGCATCATCTCACTCAGCTGGACCATGGCATGTTGCAGCTCCTCCTGGCTCGCTTTGGTCTCCACCGCAGCCTTGTCTGCTTTCTGAGGGGGTCATGATGTCAGTCATGGTGTCAGCCATGGTGTCAGTGCACCCCCAGCCGTGCCACCATCCCCGCATGCTTTTGCTTGCTCACAACACCCAAGCCCTGCTCCAGCAGCACCTTGCTCATGGCTGGGTGCTCCAGCATCCCACGCAGGCTCCACACCTGCCACGCGCTCCCAGCCACCCGCCCTCCCCTATGCCTCTCTTGGAGCCGCTCACCATTGTTCATCCCCAGCTCTGCCAGCGTGGCATGGCCACAAAATCCTGGCACGCTGAGCCGCTTCGGAATGGGGACGCGCCAAGTCCAGGCAAGCCTGTACCCAGCCTGGTTCAGACGCCAACCACGGCACAAGCGGCTCCCGAGCTGAGCCCAGGGCTGTGCTCACCTGGGTGTCCTTGGTGTCACCCCACAGCTGCTCCGCAGCTTCCTGCAGCCTCATGCACTGCTCCCGCAGCTGCCCCACCCGGCCCAGCACCTCCCTGCCGAAATCCAGCTCCTGGGGAGGACAAATGTGGCCCTGGGTGAGAAACAGGGTGGCTGCAGGACCCGGGCAAGGCAGGGAGGTATGTTTATGGGTGGCCCCAGTGAGTGGCTAGCGAGGACATCCCGAGAGATGCCCCAGTGCATCCCTGGCAAGCAGGGTGTAGGGCTGCAGCCCCCAGACCCTCGGACAGCACCCCCCGAGGCCCAGGCAGCTGAGCACCTTCTCTCCTCCGTCCTGCAGGTGCCTCATCTCGCCCAGCACCTTCTCCAGTTGGGCAGCCATGTCCTCCAAGGTCCCTGAGTCGGCTGAAAACAGACACCAAAGCTTCGCTCCAGGCAGCGCTGACTCCTGCAGGCCCCCAGCACTGTGCTGTCCCAAATCCACGTGGCTTTATGGCTGTGGAGACCCCCCCCGGCCCTGCTGCCAGTCCCTGGGCATGGCCAGCACTAGAGCACCCAGGGGTGCCACAGAGGGCAGTGACCACGTCCCCACCAGCCATGCCAGTGTGGCTGGGAGCGAGGCAGAGGGACAAAGGGGCTGCAGCAGCCTGGGGACCCAGACGGGATGGCTGAGTGTGGCCTCACCATCCACTGGTCCTGCCAAAGGTCTGCTGGCACAACCTGGCATGGTGGCCCGGCGTGGTGGGGAAGTTGGTGCTCACCGTGCTGCTGGAGCCGGCTCTCACGGCAGCTGACATGGGTCCCCACGGCTTCGTGCTGCTCCAGCAGCCAGCTCAGCCTGCATGGAGCCTCGTGGGCTGGCTCCTGCGAGGGCTCGGTGCCCAGCTCCTGGCCGGAGAGCTTCTGAAATGAAACAGCCCCCGAGATTTTGGGGAGAGAGGAGACCCCCATGGCTCCATCCTGGAGCGAGGGGCATTGCCAGCCCCCAGCAAGAGAGCCTGGCACCCGGGAGCCTGCACGCACCTCGCCAGCAGACACCCCACAGAGAGATCTGCAGCACAGCGTGGTGGCGTGCCAGGGGAAGGAGCTCAGCTCCCGATGCACCTCTGCCTGCGACCGGGAGAGAAATCAGCCCTTCCGCCCTGCTCCAGGAGCAGAGGGCCTGGGCAGCCCCCAGGATGGGGAGGGCAATGCCAAACCTTGTCACCACCCCCAGCACCATCCCCAACCCTGCAGGTCCCCTGGGGCCTCAAAATCTAGAGGGTATAATCCACCCCTGTGTCTGCGCTGCCATGTCCCAGGGTGATGATGCTCTGCTGGCATTGCAAGAGGGACAAGACCAGTGGAGGTGGCTGGTGGAAGCCACCAGGACACTGGGGTGCTCAGGGATGTATGTCCTTGCTCCGGTGGTTGGGAAGGTGACATGGACCCTGCCTTAAGAGCCTTGTGGGGACAGATGCTTGCCCAGGCAGGTCACTGCTGCCAGGGCAGCTCTTGGGAGGCTTGAGTGCATTTTCCATAAGGATTTGCCAAAGCCTGACCTTGGACAGCTTGGGGACAGTCCCAGGGGCTGGGTGCTGAGTGCATCTGTGCACGGTGCCGCAGAGGCCCGCTCCCAGCCCCTCTACCTGGGCTCTCCCCACTCACCATTTGGTCCAGGATGCTCTGCAGGAGGTGGCCATGCTCGTCCTGCTGCACCGACCGCTCTCGCAGGTCCTCCAGACCAGCCTGTGAAACAGAGGCATCGGGGGGGTTCAGCATCCGCAGGGGTTGGGAATGGTGGGGATCAGCATCAGCAGGGACAGGCAGGGACAGGCAGCGCCCAGCCTGGGCCAGGGCTCGGCTCCGTGGCTGCAGGCAGTGTCTACCCAAAACCCCTGGGCTCCAGGGCAGACCCCACATCTCCCAGCTTAGCCTTGGGGTGGGAAGGAGCCTGAGCTCGGGACCTCATCCCTGTCACCCTGTGCCACCTGGCCATCCATGCAGGTCCCTGGGGAGCCTGACCACTCTGCCAAGAGCTCTCCAGCAACCGGCCCAGCTTCATGCACGCACCTTCTGGAAACTGTCCTTCAGGAGCTGCAGCTCCTCCTGGAAGCCCTCAACGGTGTTTTTCAGGGAGCAGATGGTGGTGAGCATCTCCTGCAGCATGTCCATGATCTGAGGAACATGGGTTTGGCTCATGATGCTGGGTCCCCGTGGGCTCCGGGGGACGTGGGGAGAAGGGAGGCTAAGTGGTACACAGTGAAGACCTGGGTTTGGGGGTGTCTCTGGGACCCAATGGAGCTGCCACAGCATCGGCCACGTCTGGCTGGCCCATGGCCATGCCCAGGGAGCTCCCCCAAACTGAAATGGAAGACGCTCGAAGGGGACAAGCGTCCCAGCTCCAGCTTCCTCGCCCTGGCAAAGTGCTGTTGCCTTTTCCCTTTGCTCTGTGGTTGTGCTCAAAGCCAAGGTCATGACATGTGAGATGGGACCGGCTTGGGGCTGCCCGGTCTAATGTGGGATGAAGAAGCATTGGGTTTGCTGTGGGCCAGCCCCATGCTGCCTGTGGAGACAACAGCTGGGCACAAGGCCACCACAACTCATCCTTGCACTGCAATGTGTGGCTCGAGCGAGGAAGACAGCTCTGATGTTATGTGTTGGCGTTTCCCACTCAGAGTCTAAACTTGAACAGCCCAATAATTTGAACTTGTGCCATGGCAATGTCTCCCACGGGATCCTGCCTTGGTGTGGGGACAGTCTGTCTGCGAGGCGGCACCGCTGTCACCTGCGGCTCAGCCACTCGTTGTGCTGCGGGGAAGGGAGGAGAAGAGGAGCCCTGTGGGGATGCTGCTGTCCCTGCTGGGAGAGTGGGAGCTGTGTGCTCCAGCCCACAGCCACCCCAGCCCCAGGCACAGCCGGGGGACCCTTGTCAGGGCAGGATGGGACCCAACAGACCTAAATCTCAGAGCAAGTACTGATGGAGCCTCAGGGGCAGGTGAGAAGTGACCAAAACCACCTTTGGCCAGTGGCTGTGTTAAATGCTGCTCTTTAATTAGTCCTAAGTGGAGCTGGGGCCACCAGGGCCAGAAAGGTGTTTCTGTGCTTCACCAGGCTCCCTGGTCCCAGGGCAGCAGATGTCATGGCAAGGGCAAGACATGACACGGGCATGTCACTGTGTAGGGCAGGACAATACCTAGGGCTGGACGCTGTGTGTGGCAGGATGCTGTGTCAGATGGGGCACTGCGTAGGGTACAAGACAAGATGGGGCAGGACCCTGCGTAAGGCAGGACACTGTGCGGGGCAGGATGCTACCCGGAGCAGTACATTGTGTAGGGCGTAAGCCTGGACACCGTGTAGGGCAGGATGCTTGTGTAGGACAGGACACTGGGTAGAGCAGGACACTCTGTAGGGCTGGGTGCTGCACAGGGCAGGACGGCACATGGAACAGGACACTGTGTAGGGCAGCACATGGCGCAGGGCAGGACCCCGTGCAGGGCAGGACCTGGCACGGGGCTCACCCTGCCGTGACACTCTGTAGGGCAGGACCCGCGAGCCAGCGGCCCAGCAGCAGTGGGACTGCCGCCCTGCCGAGGACGGGCACCGTCCAGAGGATGCCTTCTCACCTTCATCATCCCTTCCTCAGTCACTTCCATCCTCTTCTTCAGCTGCACCATTTGCTTGCCCGGGGCCGGCAGCTCTGCAGCGCCGGGGGGCTTGCTGGGGCGGCTCGGCTGCCCCTCTGCCCTCCCCAGCCACGGCTGCCTCTGCTGATGGAGGGAGCAGGGCTTCTCCCCAGCTACAGCCTCCAGGAGACCCCTCTCATCCTCCCTGACCTGTGCTGTGGCCTCCTGCGGGCAGAGGTGCTCCAGGAGGCCGCGCAGGAGGACGCGGAGGGCGCCGACCTGGGGGCTGCCGCCCTCGGCCGTGCCGAAGGCCATGTCCGCCAGCTCCGCCAGCGTGACGGTAACACTCATGTTGCCTTCGGCCCCTGCCCAGGGCCGCCCCGGGCCGGGGATGGTGGGGCAGGGGGTCCCGGGGCTGAGGTCACAGGGGACGTTACCCGGAGATGGCCGCGGGGGTTCTGTCCCGGAGCAGCCCGGTGGCGGGGAGCAGGCCCCGGTGCGGCCTGGCGGGGGGGGAGCAGGCCCCGGCCCGGCGGGGGGGAGCAGGCCCTGGTGCGGCCTGGCGGGGGGGAGCAGGCCGCGGCCCGGCGGGGGGGAGCAGGCCCTGGTGCGGCCTGGCGGGGGGGAGCAGGCCGCGGCCCGGCGGGGGGGAGCAGGCCCTGGTGTGGCCTGGCGGGGGGGAGCAGGCCGCGGCCCCCGGCTGGGAGAGCAGGCCCCGGCCCGGAGGGGGGGAGCAGGCCGCGGCCTGGCGGGGGGAGCAGGCCTCGGCCCCCAGCTGGGAGAGCGCGGCCCAGGCCCGCCCCGCCGCGGCACCGCCCGCCCCGCCCCGCCCCGCCCCGGAGCCGGCAGGTGCCGGAGCCGCCGCCGGGAGCCAGGAGGCGGTAGGTGCCTCCCCGCGGGGCCGACGCGGGGGTCGGGCGCAGGGCCCGGCGGGGCCCCGGGGAGCGGTGGGGCCGGGCGAGGGAGAGGGGGGCGGCGGTGAGGGAGGCCCGGCGGGACCGGTGCCCCCCCCCCAGCCCCGGGCAGGCCGCGGCGGCCTCCTGGCAGCGGGGCCGGCTGGAGGCGTGGGGACACTGGGCACGGCGGTGGGGGGAAACGGGGGAGAAGTCCAGCACCATCCGCCGGGGATCAGAATAAGAGAGATGAAAATAAATCCCCGCTTAACTCTTTGAGGGAGGACCTCGCTTCTCCAGGCAGAGGGAAGGTCTCTGTGTGCTGCCGGGGCTGGAGCGTTTGCTGGGGAGCCACGCATCCCGGGGAGAAAAGGTATGGATGGAGGTATGGAGAGATGGGCTGGGGAGAGGGGGAGGCAGCCCTGGTCTCGGACTGGGCTTTAACGCTGTCTGCAGTGGCCACAAAATGCTGCAGGGTGCTACTAAAATCTTACAGAGCTTCATCTTCGTACCTTCAGCAGTGCAGGGGAGGGTTGGGATGGGAGGATCGGGGTGTGCTGGAGGGCTGGAGCAGCGGGCGCGGGATGAAATTTAATAGGATGGAAAGCGAGGTCGTGTACTTGGGAAAAGACTTTCCGCTGTAAGGCGAGCGCTCCAACCCGACTGAGGTCGTGCCAGCTTGTGGAGAGGACGGCTGGGAGAAGGGCAAATATGATCCGTTACCCAGACAGATCCGTGGGAGAGGAGGGAGCCAGGCCTCGGTACAAGTGTGTGTGTTTCCACTCATCCCTGCTCGGGAGAGATGAGCTTGGGCTGGAACTGCCCTTTCAGTGATCAGGAATGATGAGCCCATTTTAGAGGAGCTGAAAGAAGCTCAGATGTCTTGACAAGCAGGAAGAGAAATTATGATGATGGGGATGATATTGTCCATCAGCACACTGGCAGCGTGAACCCTGTGAAACGAGGAGAGCTCATTCAGCGCAACGACAAATACCAATGAATAAATGTTAGCAGGAGGCTGGGAGGTCTTTAACCATCAGAGCGGTGAGATCTTGGTTCTGACTCCCAAGGGGACTGGAGAGGAAAAAGAGTAGGAGCTGTTAAGGCAGCGTTCAGTTGCTTTATGAAAAGCACAGGGGGTTGTGATTGCTGCTAAACGAAGGGATGGGGCTTGGGACACCGGGAAGAGCTCCAGGGCTGTGCAGGAGAGCGGGAACAGGCAGGCTGGGATGGACACCGCCGTGCCAACGTCCTCTGGATCATCCGCAGGAGTCACGCTCAAGGTTAAACTTCTCCAAGTCACTGCAAGTGTAGGTGTTTGCCCCTTGGCCCAAGGCGCCACTGGAGAAGTTGGCCAGAGGTGGTCTCCTTGCACCAGTGAGAACCGGTGAGGGGACTGGCGGTTATAGAATCATAGAATTGTTAAGGTTGGAAAAGACCCTTAAGATCATCGAGTCCAACTGTTGTCACATTCCAGGCTGAGCCTAAAATATCAGGTGGTAGACTAGGTCAGGCACAATGATTTTAGGTAGAAATGTTTTAAATGATAATTATAGTGGTTTTGGGCTGTATGTAAGACTTGCTGAGAAACACTTTGTGAATATGCAAGATACCCTCTTCTTTCTTCCCTTTCAACCAGTGTGCTTGAAATGAGGCTTTCGTTTCAGCAGGGGCCCTTCTGCTTTCCAGAGTGTGTGACTGGAGTAGGCAGTAGGGGAAATTAGAGTGAGTATTATGTAGCGTAATATATAGCCGTAGTATGTCATTCATTCATTTTTAGGAACTAAACAAACTCGGGTCAGTGTGGAAAGCACAGGCTGAAAACTTCCCTTTCCCAAAGGCTTCTCTGTCTAAATGTTGTAGCGATGTCTATGCGCCCCAGGAAATCCCCGGAAGTGTTTAGCGATGTACCTGCTCTGTTCTCCTTAGGCGTTATGCGAGGAAGGAATTCCTGCTTGGAGGTAGGGAGGCAACGACTTTACGAACTGATACAAGGGTGTTTAGTGGTGTGGCTTGAGCAGAGATGGGGGATGAGGCTGTAACAAGGGCAGGGTGATGGAGCAACGTCCCCAGATGTCCCCTGAGTGATGCCAAGCAGAGCAAACATGCTCAGTCCTCCCCAGCTGCTGTTGTAGGGGTGGTGGGGCTGTGGTGGCTGTGTCCGCTCAGGGCTGCACTCAGGGAGGTGCTGGGAGAGGGGATATGCATATTCATGTGTCGAGTACCAAAAGATCTTGCTATAGGGGTGACTGGGACAGTTAACAGAGCTTCTCTTTCAGAACCCGAGCCCTTCCTAAGAAGATGAAGATGGTGCTGAGTTTCTGGTTCTGTTCCCTCAACAGGTCCTGCACCTGAAATTCAGTTCTGAAATTCAGTCCCTGGTGTTTCTGTTCTGACTGGAGCTCTGTCTCAGCTGCCATTATCAAAGGAGGGAGGGTGTCTCCGTCGGCGCCTTGTTTTGGTTTATGAGCATGTTTTTGAAGCTCGCTTCCTAATCAGCCATGCTTTCTGTGCGTGGGAAATCACGCAGCGGTGCAAAGTGCGGCGACTGCTTTCCTTCTGGATGAAGCACAACCAGCAGATGCACTCTGGGAGTGCAGCTAATGCACTCCTGTGGCTGAAGGGCATTCGGCCAGGGGCCAGACTAGAGCCTGTCCACAACACCCACACTGTGTATGTGTTTCAGGGGGTTTTGGGTCCTTGGCCCACCGTTGTCATCTGCAGCAGTGTTCCCATTGCCAGTGTTACTCACTAACATAGCGAGAGAAGGGATGAAAATAACTTTATTATGTAAAAGATTATCTTTTTTCCCCTTCAGATGTGAATTTAGCAGATAAATACTTGTATTTAAAGGATGTGGGCGATGCAGAGATCTTCCAGCATGAGGATGAGTGGTTTTGGAAGAAGATACACAGACTTCTAGTATCTGCTCTGATCCAAGACCAGTTTTTTTCCTTATGGATAAAGAGAAGTATGAAATCAGGTGTTCTACGTCTGTTCGTGGTACTGTTGTAAAACTCTACATTTGATTTCTTATAATTGCTTTAATCAGGAGAGAATATCCTAGATTGAAAGAAGCTAAGTTTTTTAAACTCTTTTTAATAGCGTTTTTTATAGGGTCTGCAATGGGGCTGTGTGTCACTTTTGCTGGTATCTGTACCTGTGCTGAACGTACCATCAGTACTGTGATAGTTTTTCTCTGTGCAGGCTCACATTTACTCAGCTTTGTACCAAGCTGAGGAAAAGATTGATGGCTGCCGGGTGAGACAAGGAGGAAGTAGTATTTGCATAATATAAAGATTAAAATAATAACGAGGCCAGCAGGAATGAATATACCTTTAAGCTTCTAGACAGGTATGCCAACTTCTCATCAAACTGCGATGAGAAGGTGTTCTCCCAGACTGATCTGTGCAAAGCTGCTGCAAATAGGGAGGACAGGAGAGCTGGAAAACAACAAATAGATGCTGATATGCCTCGTGGCTCTTAGCAGCAGTCAATGATGTTCTAAAAGGAAAGATTTTAATTGTACAGTACTCTTCCCTTCTCCCCGATACAGTAAAAGTGATGGTTTGTAGTGGGAACTTCAGTTGTTCTGCAAATTGTTGGAGGTTTTTGGTTGGTTTTGCTTCCAGGACCTGATTTTGCAACCGTTACACAGGCAAAGTAGGCTGAAACCCATTGACTCTCCTGCAGATTTCGGAGCAAGGCACCTGAGCACACAAGTTTGCAAACACAGATGTGTAGGTACCTTTTTTTTCCTTCAAAAAACACATGATGAGCAACTTCTGGCTTGGGATGTGATATTCACCTTGCTGCTTTCCTGTTGTTCCCGATTGGCACTCGGTATCCGTCTTGCAACTGGAGAGAAGCAGTGCGATTTTCATAAGCAAAGGACGTATCTCCTTCTCTGATCAAAGGGAACACAATTAGAACAGATGCCGCAGGGAACCACAATCCATTTTCTCAACAGTATGAAGTAGAGACTTCAGAGGCGGGGGGGAGCGCAGTTTTTACTTCTGGCATGAAACGCTCAGAGGAGATCTTGGCTGCTGTTACGGTTTTGCTTTGGGCTCGTTCATTCAGAGCTGCCTCATGGCTGCAGTCTAAAATTTGTTGTATTTGTGGTGATGCAAAAGGGCTGTTTGAGAGCTTGGAGAGTACAGCAGGCCCGTGCTGATCGTAGGTCTGGGTGGAGGATGGAGGTAGGAAGGAAGCTGCTTCATGCCGCACGGCTCCTGTGTGAGGCCCCACTTCAGTGCAGCTATCTTTAATCTGAACTCTCTTAGCAGGCCTGAATTTAGAGTTAGAAAATACAAGAAATAACCCCAAAAGATGGCAATGTAATTAGCATCTTAGGAATTGTGAAGAACAGCTGCCGGCCGTGTGTGTTCCACTTTGTACCTCTTGGCATGACGAAACCTGAGATGATCAGAGAATGAAGAACTGAGCTGGGGCTTTTCGTGCAAATTGAGTAATATATTTCTCTGTTACCTGTTGTGATTAGTAAGGTAACTCTGCATTAGTAATAATTATGTTTCCTTTACCTCCTTTATACATAAGAAAATGGAATAATACTCAGTTCTCTTATAGATTAAGAGAATTTAAGATAAAGCATGTGTGCTGTGATGGTGCTCCCTCTGCCCTGAACCAGTGTGCAGGTCGACATTCCCTGTTGTGTATGTCCCTGAACCTTCTTTGATACCCAGTCTCTGCATTTAGAGAGAAAGTCTTCTTTGCCTTGCCCTAACAGGCTGGATACCTATTAACGGTTTTGGAAGATGTGTTTTTGGAAGGAGCGTTCTAGCTTTTAAGTTTACACACTTACTGTTTCGTCTTGCATTCCATCTTACAGTCATAAATTCCACCCGTCACATCTTACCGTGGTACACGCTCATCCCACGCTCAAGCTATATTTCATCTTTATTTACTCGTTGCGTTGCGTGGTCGCAGAGAAAATGTGAACCATGAGAGCCTGTTTGCTTTGGGACGCTTTCCTTGAGCTCTTGTTCTGGGAGTTAGTGTCAAGGCTGGGTCTACGTGCGAAGGCCTTGTGTTGAACCATGAGAGCCTGTTTGCTTTGGGATGCCTTCCTTGAGCTCTTGTTCTGGGAGTTAGTGTCAAGGCTGGGTCTACGTGCGAAGGCCTTGTGTTGTAGTTATCCCAGCAAGTCCCAGTGCTGGGAAGAGGTTGGGTCTGTGGGAGCTGCCTTCTCAGCAGGGTGGATTCCCCTGCCCTGCCTGGGACGGGTGGTGGGAGGCCTGGGGACTTGTGCAGGCTGCGGGGAGAGGCTCTTCGACCACTGCAGAGGGGTAAGTTAGGCTCTCTGAGCTCCCCCCATGGTTTATTCTGGCTCCCTGAGAAACCCCCAAAAATACAGCCCGCTCTCAGACTAAAAGGACTTCGCAGAAAGGAAAGGCACAGAGGCTTGCTCTCTCTTGCTGTTGGGCTGCGTGTGTAGACACGGTACGCGTCCCGCCTCACTCCAGATCTCAGCCAGTATTGTTTTTGTGAGCATTGACGTCCCAAAATGGTATCTACTGCATGTATCTTTAGAAAGGAAGCCCTGACTTATGTCATTTGACAATTAAAGCTTTTACTGAGACAAGACGTGGTGGCTGAGGCATGGTTACATGTGAGTACATGTTATCTGCCAGACTCTGGGGGCAGCAGGCACGGTCAGCCCGTTCCCTGCAGGGATGGACTCGGAGGGTCTTCCCACTTATTATCGTTTTATCTTTAATCTGACAGGACCTCACAGTGCAAGATAAAATGAATTGGAGGGTTTTTTTCCCAAGCATATTTTGAAGCACGGTTATTTGATTGAAAAGATACAGCCCCCTCCCCAGTTTGTGAGGGGTAGCCGAGGAATTGTATTAAAAATAATTGTATTAAAAATAAGCCCTCATTGCTCAGAAATCCCTTGTGTTTCCTTCCAGAGCCCCACAGCTGGAGAACAGATATAATCTTTAAGAATATGGGTGAATGAATAAGATTAATGTCCCGGGGAGAATTACTGTAAAATCGATTTCATTTAGGTCACGGAATGAAGATTGTCATGTGGGAAGACTTGAGTAAAACTTAACTGTAGCCTGGCCTTCCTGGGGGCTAGATGGGCAGCGCTGAGGCTGGCTGCGAGATGGGAGCACTTGTCTTCTGCTCGGCTGTTTGCAGAGAGTCGTAGGAAACCCGTCCAAGTCGCGCTTTACCTCGTGCCCTTCCAGTGCGGGTAAGGGAAAAGGGCTCCTCACCCTCCGCTAATAGCATCCCTGAAATGGGCTGCACTTTCCTTTCTGGAAGGCATTTATCCAGCCTGTAAGTCTTTGTGATATTGGGATGCTAATGCTGTAGAGGAACAAATAAAGGCAAAGATCAGGGCATAAACGGGGAGCAGTTTGTGTCCTGGCAGGCAGCCGAGCGGGTGTTGCGTCGAGAGGCTGGTGCCGGGAAGCACCACCAACTTTGCCTGATTCAATGAGAGCTAAATTTGCCTCCCAGGAGCAGAGGCAGGGTTGCCTGCTTTTTATGGCAGTACCATGTGTTTGCAGAGCTTTTAAAAATAAAGATTGGCTAATATGTTCTGGATTGACTCGTTCCTATCTCCAAGACCCAGAACAGCTGCTGTCCATGTTTTCTCTCCTTCCCTTTTGGGTTGTTTTGTTGTGTTCTTTTTTTTTCAGATGGCCATGACTCAGCCCTTCCCTGCTGCTCTCCGAGTTTCCTGGTTTCTGAATAGGCTATTCTTGGGACAGCGGTTCCTGACAGACAGGAACAAGGGGAGTGTTGTGTTGTTTCATTTTGTTTTCTCCTCTGGCCTGTCTTAATGCTCTGCTTCCCTCTGATTTTTTGCCTTGTTCCCGAATTACTGAATCATCCTCAATTGTTGGATGCCATCTGGGGCATGGTCTTGCCCTTGTGAGGAGCCCTCTCAGGCATGATCCAGGCTGTGATCCTTGCACAGCGCCAGCTTTTCTTTTGCAGCAGGATGATGGTGACACTCCGAAGAGCATGGAGGGTTATCCTGGTACAGCTATGTCTATTGTAATGCTTTAAAAACCATGCTTTAAAAGGGGCTTTAAACAATGCTTTAAACAAAAGGGGCTTTAAACAATGCTTTAAAAGGGGCTTTGCTTTAGCCCCTCTAATTCCAAAGGACAGTGCTTGGCTCTCCAGTGATCTACCTTGCAAGGGGCAGATCCAGATGAGGACCACTTCTTCATGCCGTGTCCGTATGGCACAGGTCATACGGTGACTCTCATTGCAGAGCTAAGAGGCAGCGCACTCCGGTTCAAATGGCTAAGCATGACTTTGGATGCGTGCTGCCTCTGTGCATACTTTCACATGTAAAGGGAAACTATGAACTGGAATTTAAAAACAGTGGGAAAAAAGCTTTCTGATTGCTTAATTAGTTATTGCCCCCCCATTTCCAGAGGCTGGAAATCTGAAGGATGCTCTCTCTGAAGTGCGTCATGATGCGGTTATGCAGCTTCTTAACACGCAGGGCTTTTGAATTTCGTCTGAAGTTTATTCCTCTGTAGCGTGGGCTGGGGAAAGCCACCTTCCAGTGGCAGGTAGCGCACCCCGGGCCAGGCGTGCTGGCCGCCACTCTTGCTACGCAGATGGGTGGTTGGAAGTGAACGTGGTGTCTAATGCTAAACAATCTTTGCTGGGTTTTAGTTTTATTAAGAGCACAGCTCTTTCTGTCAAGACGCGCTTGTATGCGAGGGGGAAGTAGCCTGAGCTATTGTATATTTTGCCTTGAAAACACAGTTGGCTTTTTAAAAAAACCAGAGGCACTCTATGTTTTCTCAAAGTCTGTGGTTACCAAGAGAACTTTCTCAGACAAAAGTACTAGAGGACTCAAAACACAAGGGTAGTGTTCTTCTTTAGCATCCCTCCACGTTTTTGGATATGCTGTATTGTTGTTAAGCCAACCAAGATAAAAGCTTTTCTGTGCGAGAAGGCTTGGAGAACGTTCACTGCCAAATTAAATTAGCCTTTCTGAGAATAAATTAGTCGTCGTGATGTAGGCAGCCCTGCTCACTGCAGCTGTAAAATCCACGTGTGCTAGTACCCACAGCAGATAACTTAAATGATAGATGTGATAGCTGTGTTCGGGGTAGTGCTGTTAACTTGAGATTAGATTTCTGGCTGGTGATGAATGAAAATCAGCCCGTTGAATTTTATTGATTATTTCTCCAAATAAGAAGCAGGCCACGCTTTTAAGAGAGGGAAAGGAATGCCTGGGGTTCAGCGCAGCTTCATTTTGGGAGGAAACCGTGGACTAAAGCCAACGCTGTACCCCTGCTGCAGTGACCCTCCAACCTGGGACGCTTTTGAGGTCCTCGGGGGTCCCAGTCACCCAACACGGGACAGAAGGGAAGCGTTGGAGCCTTGTGTTGGAGGGGAGGACAAAGACAGGAACATAGAGTGGAGGAAGGCAGTCGCGATGGGATTTCCATGCTGCTGCCGACGCCTTTGGGCTTGCGTTTTTAACTGACCGCTGGATAAATAGCTGCTGCTAGTGTGTGCGTGCTGCCCTTTTCTTAAAGGCGTGTTCAGTTTGTCTTCTAATTAACTTAGTGCCTTTATTCTGCTTTATGGTACATAACAAAGTGCTCGCAGGAGGTGTGGGTATGTGCTGAAGGCTCAGCTTGCCTTTCCCACCTGCTCTGCTGTGACCATTCAACTCCTCCAAAATCTTAACGTAGTCTTTGAGCAGGAGAGTGAAGCTGGGACTAGAGACCGTTTCCATTGCCGTTAAATATCAACTCTTCCCTGGGCTTCTTGTAGGTCTTCCACAAAGACGTCATCTGGAGCATATTTGCATTTTGGGAACGGAGTTTCCTCCAAAGTTCGTGGCTTCGAGCTACAGGTGGTGTTATTTTGGCCTTTCAGACTCTCTCTTGGGTGCCACGATTCAGGATGCATTAGCGCGGTGGGAGCTCAGGTTTGAGCTGGCTGCTGGGCTATTCTGATGAGAGGGAAAACAGTTCCCAGCGTGTTTAGTGTTGTAGCTGCAGGAGCTGCTCTCTCTTCATCAGGCTCAGGGGAGGATTTCAGTCCCGAGCCCTCCAGAGCAGCTGAGCTATTTACCTGCCCTGAGAGCATCTTGGTATTATTATATATTATTATTGAATTTTCACCAGTCTTATCCCCTGCTGAGTGCAGTGACCCAGCCTTGGAACTGTTCAAA
This sequence comes from Theristicus caerulescens, assembly GCA_020745775.1. Lineage (NCBI taxonomy): Eukaryota > Metazoa > Chordata > Aves > Pelecaniformes > Threskiornithidae > Theristicus > Theristicus caerulescens. The sequence continues at coordinate 98,568,549 of CM036562.1, forward strand.
ACCCTCTGACCAGCGATGCTTTTAATTTAACAGTAAAGCAGTGAGGTGTTGCCTTGACAGAGAGGCAGAGAAAGGGTTTGGAAAAGCTTAGAACAGGGACCTGAGGAGGTGCGTTGCTGCATATTAGGGATGCTTTGAATCCAGCTTCTGTGTCTACATTTTCAGCAAGAGGTCTTCTGCTTACTTTGTCTGCAGTTCTGGAGTCGGTGCGGCTTGTATCCAGGTGATGTCCCACGTATGCCAAAACTAGGATGGTGCCTGGAGCTGTGGCCTGGAGAGGTATGAGGACATCATCTCTCTTCCTTCACCCTGAAAGCAGAGGGAATACAGCTCTGTGTGCCCGATTGCAGATCTTGCTGAACTTGGCTAGCTGATTTGTATCTTGGTCACTGTTCTTGTCAGATCTGCTTACATTTAAGTGAGCCAGGCTAACGATGTGGCTTCGCGTGTCTTCGTTGTCTCCCCTGGCAGGACCGCTGTGCGTTGCCTCCGAGCAAGCAGCAGTGGCAAATTGGGCTCCTGGGGAAGTAGGTTTTGGCGTGATCTGAGGGACAGATATGTAGCAGCTCGTGACATGGCTTTGTTAAGCAGATAGCAACAGTTTTGGGGAAGGGGTTACGACGGAGTTTGCGGGAACTTGGTGCTGCAGACTGAAACCAAAATCACAAAATGCTTTGGAGTAAAAATGACTTTCCTGGACTGGGAAGTCAGTGCAGACTAGCCAAGTCTGGCTGGAACTGGAGGGAAGAATGGGACCAGCAGGAGCTGTTTGTCACTCAGGGTTGTATCCCAGTGCTCCCTGTGAGCCACCACGGTGCTGCTGGAGATGACCCAGCGCTGGGCACACTCGCTGGCTGTTGATTAACCTGGGGGTTTCCCCCTCTGTGAGCTGGGACATTGTCATCGGTCTTTGAGCAGCCCAGATGAGCTGGGCTTGGGAGCAGGGGAGTGCAGGGTACCCTTCTCCTGTCAAACTGCCAGGGGACGAGCGAGCCCCACGCTAGCAGGGACCCGGGCCACCCCGAGAGAGGGCCTGGTCTGGAAACGGGAAGGTCTGGTCACGCCGTGGGAGCACGAAGGTGAGTGTGATAACATGAGTGGCCTCAGCATGGAGGAGTTCCTCTGGTGCACATCTCTGGACGTGCGTGGGTCCTCCTTGTTGGCAGTAAGACTTGGGAGAGATCTCAGACCTTACAAACACACTCCTGCTTAACCCCAAACCACGCTTCTTTGCAAAGAGCGAGCCATGGCCTTAAATAAAATTGAGTGACATAGAGCGCTTCTCACTAGTCCTCAGAAAAAAAAGCAAGGTGACACTGTACCTGTTAAATCTGAATGTCAGCAGCTTCTGTTAAATCTGAATGTCAGCACCTCGAATCCTGTGTCCAGTTTTGGGCGCCTCAATTCAAGAAAGACATCGAGGTGCTGGAGCGTGGCCAGAGAAGGGCAACGAGGTTGGTGAAGGGTCTAGAGAAGAAGTCTTACGAGGAGCAGCTGAGGGAGCTGGGGTTGTTTAGTTTGGAGAAGAGGAGGCTGAGGGGAGCCCTCATTGCTCTCTGCAACTGCCTGAAAGGAGGCTGGAGTGAGGTGGGGGTCGGTCTCTTCTCCCCAGGAACAAGTGATAGGATGAGAGGGAACGGCCTCAAGCTGCGCCAGGGTAAGTTTAGGTTGGATATTAGGAAAAACTCCTTCACTGAAAGAGTGGTCAGGGCCTGGCACAGGCTGCCCAGGGCAGGGGCTGAGTCCCCATCCCTGGAGGTATTTAAAAGCCGGGTAGATGCGGTGCTTGAGGACATGGTTTAGTGGCAGACTTGGCGGTGGTAGGTTAATGGTTGGACTTGATGATCTTAAGGGTCTTTTCCAACCTTAACAATTCTATGATTCTATGATTCTCTGGCGCCAAGGGAGGGGTATTTGTGAGGACAGAAAATGCTAATGTTGGAGACCGGAGTCGGTCCCATAGCAAGCTGGTGCTATGCCTCGGGTAAGAAAACATCAGCACCGTGACATAAATTTCATATGTCTCTTGGAACGAAAATGGATCTGGAATCACCAGCAATGTATTTGAAATTATTTCATTGTGTTGCAAAATCTGCAAGGGAATTCTGAATAGGCTCTTGGGCTCTGATTAATTCTGAAACTGAAAAGCGGCTACATCTCCACAAAAGTGCTGATCCTCTATGACTAATCTCCTCCTCCCTTGGAGCTTACTGTGTTATTTAATGGAAGTCACACATCTAATCAGTTTGATTCAGCAGTGATAGAGCTGTATTATTTGACTTTCTCTCAAAAAATTCTATAGAATGAGAGAGAAATGAAAAAATGGGGTGCATAAAGGAATAAAATATTTTTAGTATATTTCTGGGAAGGAAATCTATAAAATCCTGAGTTGTGCTGTGAGACTTAGTGGGTAATCATCCTGTATTCATCTTCTCTGTGCGAGAGCCGGGAGGTGCCATTGAAATGGGCAGGCAGCAGACTGTGACAGTAGGAGACACTTTTTTGTGTAGAAACCGTAACTGAAAATGTAACTGAAGAGCAGAACTTGCCACTGCCGTCTGTGGCAGAGCTGAGCGAGCCGGTGGGCTATAAAGGAATTACAGTGGGCCATGGAGAAACTCCAGGCTGCCTCATCTCTAAAATCCTGAGCGATGGGAGTGGGAGGGACGGACGGGGGGACATTCTGCCTTCGCTTGCTTCCTAACTGGTCCTTAAGCGTCTGTTACGGGCTGCCATCAGAGGTGAGCTACGGAGCTGTGACTCTTTCATGCAAGGAACGAGGAGCTTCTGCCCCATCTCCTCTGGGACTTCTGCTTGCTGTTAAGCTTCTTGAGCTGGGGGGTTTTATTTCTTTAAACCAACAATTAGTCTTAAGTTCGGTGTTAGGTTAAAACAGCGTAGTATTGGAGTAGATCTTGGTTTTATTTGCTCTAGATTATTGTGGGTTATGTTATTAACATTATTAACTAGATATCAACCGGATGATGTAATGCAGTGTTTATCCTCTCAGGGGAAAAATTAAATAGATGCACAGGACTCCAGGCAACAGCTGCTGATATCGCGGGGTGCTTTCCCATGGATGTTATCAAGCATTAGTTTGGGCTGTTTGTGATTTGAGTGAAAGTCTCACGGAAAAGCTCTCTGGTTCCCCAGAGATTTTGGCTTGTGGCACCCTCCTTTTCTCATCTGAGTCTCTCTGGAGCGGATTGCTAAGGTGCAGAGGAACTCAGGTTTGTCTTTAGTGTTTCTTTTAAATCGCATCTTTGCATCCATGAGAACACCTGGCGTATTGTAGTCTGTCTTCTCTCATGAGGCCAGGTCACCAGCTGGTAAGGTCTGAACAGAAAACACCTCCTGAGTGGGAGGCGGTGTATTTTCCAGGGCCAGCAGCAGCCTGCAGGACAGCCTGGCTGCAGCGTGCTCTGTGCTTGCTCCTTGTTCAGAAAACTCTTTTGGGGGCTGAGTTCGGCTGCCCTGGTGGTCCAGAGCGCTCTGTGCATGCCTGAGCCTTCCCCGGTGCCCCTAAATGTGTAAGGGCTGGGGTTCAGTTTTGAAGTGTGGGGTAATGCCCTCTGCTCGCTGGTAGCTCACAGGCTCCCTTGCAGCCCCTCTTGGCTCTCGTCGGATGTCACCGCCGGCACGGTGAGCTCTGCAGACGCGTGATGCTTCCCGCAGCTGTGTGCTGCGGCTTGGGAGCCCGCAGCAGAGAGCAAAGAGCTACCTCAGTTCATTCTTTTCATTTCGGCTGGTTTTTCTTTAAATGTTCAGGTTAACCAGGTCCTGGCAATGCCATTTCTGCAGCCCTGGTGTGGAGAGCCAACAAGCGCTTGGTCAGCCCATCTGGAGGGGAATAGCACTGGAGAGAATCCCAGAGGCGGCAGCAGGTCCTGACAAGCGCTCCTCCCGCACGTAACCCTTTGTGGGTGTTGCGGATAAACCATCCTTGTCTTAAACAGGGGGATTTTGTGTCCAGTTTTCCTGATGTTCAGGCGGAGGAGCCGCACGAAGCAGTAATTTGAATCCCTGGCTGAGGACAGCTGAGCCTGGGCTGCGTCCTGGAGATTATCTGATGGTGCTTTGGATTTAATGCCCTGAGAAATTTTGCTTTGGACACAGCACCTGGCTTCCAGCGAGGATCCTGCTCTTAGTTGATTTGCCTGCTGAGTTACGGTGGCGCACAGAAGGTCAAACGACATGTCCGAGGTCCCAAGGTAAACAACTGCAACGGATGTTCCTCCAGCGATTCGCATACTGTAGAGCAGAGCGGGGAGCTTTGGCCGTCTGACGTAGCTGGATTGAACGGTGAATAACCTTCTCCTCCGGCAGTCCTTTGTGTTAAAGGACTGCTTCCGTCCTGCTTTGCCAGCAGAGCTCTCCATCCCCGCACCGAAGGAAGAGCCTGACCCTCCTGGAAGCAGCAGTTTTCTGCAGCTGAAATCTGGCTGCAGAAGTCTGGGAGAAATCCGCTGTTCTGCGAGCAGCCTGGCTGTTTCTGCACGGTGGGTTTGCGCTCCCTGGCAGCGGAGCTGGAGGCGCAGGGCTTGTGCTTGGGGAAATGCAGCTGAGTTGCTCAGAAAAAGAACAGACTTTTCCGTTAGTCCTTAACTTGGTTTCCATCTGTGCCTTGCGCGAGTGTGTTGTAGGCATGCGCCCTCTTGCTGTCTTGCCCAGGACCAGGATGATGAGTTGAGGAGATGCTGCTAGGGTTAACAGCGGGATAAAGGAGGGGGTACAAGCCTCCTGGTCAAGGATTGCCAGGGCATCCTCTTTCTAAAGGAGGCTGCAACACTGTCTGCTTTTTATTCCTTCCCTCCTGGCTCTGGGGAGACGGCGTGCAGGCTGGAGGCAGCAAATGCGCATGGGAAGAGGCAAGGCTGAGGGGGAAGTTTGGCTCGCTCGCAGGGAAAACATCTCTTTTTTTTGTTCTGCGTGAAAACCAAGCAGAAGTAACCACTGATACTGCTTTTTCGGCAGGGATTTTTGCTCTCTTTCCTTTCAAGGTAAGAGCTGTCTGCTGTGGGTTGCGCGTGGTGCTTTCAGGAGCAGTGGGAGTTGAGCCACATCCCTGCAAGCTGTGTGCGAGTGCGCGAGCGGGCGTGCGCGTGGAGAGGGCAGCGTCCCTGACTTGCTCTGTGACACAGGTGTAACGCTGAGAACACGCTGCGGAGCAGGTCCAGGCTGGGCTTCGGAGATGCTGCTTGGAAATGCCGTAGTGGAGAAGGGCAATTGTGATTGCCGCGGTTGGGGTATGGCTCTGTCCAGCTCTCATCCGACCCTGCTCGGTTCGGTCTCTTCTTGCTACCCCTAAAGCCCCTTTTAAAGGGTAACAGGCTTTGGGTCAAATGACGTTTTGCCAGCATCTGATCTGCCTTTTGTGCTCATACCTAGCATGTTTGTCTGCCTTCCTGTCTCAGTATTTCCCTGTTTCTGGAGCAGGTGGAAGCCCGTGGCACACAGATAGCTTTCCTGGCGCCAGGAAAGCTGGGGTGGTGTTGGCCACGACGCTGTTCCTTTTTTAAAAGGAAAGAGGCTGGCCTCAGTGAGGGAGCCCAGCTTCTTCGGAGCTCTCGACTTTGCTTTTAAAGATGTATTTACAAAAGCCTGGAAGCTGAAATTTGTGTCTGTTTGATGTGCAACGAAGCTGGAAGTGGTCGTATCCTTTTATTTATTCGTTTAATTTTACTGTGTTTTTTCCTCTTCTAAACATCGGAAGTTATTTTTTGTGGAGGAAGAGCTCCAAAAATGTGCAGCAGCAGCTTTTGAAGTGCCAACATCACTGAACGTGGTTGAGTAAGAACAAATCCTGCTTCCTCTCTCAGTGGCCGGAGCCACTGCTCATGTAGGCAAAACAAAGCCGCATCACCGTGGGTCTCCAGTTATCAAATGCAGGAGGAGCAAGGACGACGCAGGCCGTGTTTCTGCTCGTGGGAGTGGATCTCAGCTGCGCTGTGAGGCTGACTCAGAGCTGCACGGGGCCAGCGCTGCACCATCAGGGTTTGCACGTGAGTTAGACTTGCCAGCAATCTGCTCCGTCCTTCTCAGATTTGTCTCACCCTTGGTGATTTCGTCTGGGAGGAAGCAGCCTGAAGCACACACGGCTGCTGCCTGGGCAGAACGGCGTTAACAGACCAAATCTTTGGGTCTCCAAGCAGTGCAGGAATTATCTGTGGCTGTCCTCCTCGTGGCATTGTCTGTTGAGCTGGTGGGTGAGCTTTTATGGCATGTTAACATATATTCAGCTAGGTCCTGTCGCAATGTTACCTGTTCCCTGGTCCCACTATGTGCCACACTTCAGCTGATTTTGGTGACATACCTGTTTGGAGAGTGGGTTGGATGGGCAGACCTTTCCTCTTGCCATGCTTGAATCCCAGAGTGTTTCTGCAGTGAGCCTGTGTGATGTAGCAGAGGGAAATGCAGCCAACGGGGAACTCTGGGCCCTAACACATCAGCTCCTCTCATCACCGCTGTAAGCAGCTGGGAGAGCTTTGTGGTCACCAGCTTTGGATGTGTCAGTAATGGGGACCGTGGGCTTTGGGGTATCGATCCCTAATTAACTAGAAATCTGGAGGCAGGGTTGCTGAGCACGGGAAGGAGGCGGATTAGAAAGCCTTGTGTTTCCACACACAGGATTGTGTGCTGCCCCACCGGCTCTTTGGCTGTGCTCACTGCTGTAGAGAAACCTCAGACAGACCTCTCGGGGCTGGCAGTTACGCCCTGGTCTGGGGGGATCCAGAGACCCGCTGTTTGTTCTTCTCCTCGCCCAAAAGCTGCCTGAAATGAGACCCTGGTTCGACCAGGGAGGACAGAGCGAGCCGTAGGGGAGGCCGCACGGATCGAAGCTGTAGCTGGGGTGGGCCAAGCCCTTTCTGGCCTTGGGGCTGCAATGGAGTCGTGCTCTCCTGGTTGGGTCTGTCACGCTGCAGCCCCAGCAGGGCTAACGGGAGCGGTGGGAATCTGGATCTTTTCTCTTTTGTTTTCTTTAGCAAAGCTCCATCCTCGCCTGCGCGTAGGCTGCCACGCAGCTGTGGTTTAGTCCCTCGTGTCCACACTGAATCCAAGCCACCCATAAAGGCCACAGGCTGTGAGACGGTAGGGGAGGACGAGAGGTGACCGGCTGTGCCTATGCAGTCCCGCGGCAGTGCCGCAGGGCAGTTGAAGCTTGCTGGAGCAGCGAGACCAGCCACAGTTTGCTGTCCTCTCCATACTGCAGCAGCATGCACCGGAGAGCGTGCCAGCATGGGCGATGCTTGCCGTTGCCACAGCCGAGCACGGCTTCAGGGCACCGGTCTAGACTTGAGGGAGATAATGGGCTTGCACTGAAAACACAGCGCAGAAATACCCCGCCAGAGCTCGGTGTGTTCAGCCTAGCAAAACAAAGTCCGAGTCGGGGCACGATGGCTGTTTGCAGCAAGCAGGGAGCGAAGGAAAGCTGTTCAGGCTCAAGAAGAGATGAGTGGAATCTGGCTACAAATAAACTAGAAACTGTAAGGCCATCAGAGCAGTGGGGGCCTGGGACAGGCTTCCCATGGGAGCAGCAGGAGCAGGACGGCCAGCACGCTGCTGGCATGTGAAGGGAAGTTTTGGGGTGCTGTCCCCAGAGAGGGAAAGAGGGACGGGCTGATCCAGCAGGTCCCCTCTGTCCTCTGATCCTTCTTCTGCTTGGTTTGTCACGCTGCCAGCCCGTCTCCTGCGTTTAACAGGAGCAGTGTTTGCAATGATTGCGTGGTGGGTTCATCTTCTGTTCTTAGTTTAAAGTAGAGGAGCCAGTAAAAGCCAGTTAAGAAGAACTAAGGCGCATTTTTAGGTGGAAATAGCATCTCCTCTGTCCGTCCTTTTACTGGTAACCAACTACTTTTGAGTCTTATGATCCTGCGATGGGTCCTTGCTCCCAAAGGACCTACACTAGACATGGGTGATTCCATCAGATCTTGAATTTAAGCCTGGTAAACTTAGCCTAAAATTTTTGTAAAGCTCTTATTTTAGCCCTAGGTGTTCAGCTGGTCTATGAGCGTGGTTATTCCAGTAAGCCCTAGTGTGGATGCAATTTCCGCAGTCTTTGGTAACGTTTCTTCCCATGTGAGAACAGCCAGTTTGATCTAAGCTGTTCTCATGACACAGAAATGCACTGGTGGTTCAGCTTTGGTTGATGTGGGACAGCTTTGTAGTACGCTGGCAGAATGGCTCGTCTGCCACCGGACTCCAAGTCCGTCTCGCTGTGGCGGTGCCGTGGGCAGGAGAAGTCTTGCTTCTCTTTTGCAAGACAGAGGGAGCAAAGTAAGTTGGCTTTGCCTTAAGCTAGTGGGTAAAACCAGAAATGACCAGCAGCCAGAGCCCTTGTTACGTGCTTCTGGGGATCATGTTTTGATGCAAAATACTGCTGTGTTTTTCTTTAGCAGCTGGAGGTACCATCAACCATCAGCCCAGAAGGGCCCTGCCGGTGGGGCACGCTCCCGGCTCCCCTCTCTCTGGCGCTGGGTGGGTGCTGCTCAGGGAAACTCTGCCTCTTTGCAGGGGTGCTGCAAGGTTGCCTCTCCGCGCTGCTGTACTACGGGGAGGATCTGGGTTGCTTCGCTTTGGCCACGTTGCTTTTGAGAGAAAAATACTGCAGGGTCATCTGTGCCAGGGCGGTGAGCGATGTTCTGGGGTAGCTCCCGACCCAGCGTGCGGGGGAAACCTTGTGCCCTCCAGCTCCCCATGGAGCTCTCTGGTGGAAACAGGCTGGGGCAGGTTTTGCGCTTCTCACGTTAAGATAAAAGAAAGCACAGGAGAAACAGCTTCTAAGAGGCTTAAAAGCAACAGGCTTTCTTTTCCCCCTGGGAAGGGCACACAGCCAACATCTTGCTCTTTACAGATCGCTCTTAATAAGCAGAATATTGCATTAAGAGTGACTGGGCCTGCCAAGTACGAGCAGAACAGCCCTGCAGCCCTGCAGCTTCCTTCATCCCGGTGCACGCGTGGCTCTGAGATCTGCTGGCCGTCACCCTCGTGGCTGCCTTTTCCTGCTGGTCAAGGTGGCAGGATTAATTAATTGCTGGCTCAATCTGGGGCTGTTGCTTCATCTGACGGGTGTTTCTACAGTGGCTGGTGGAGCACGTGGGTGGGATTGCCTCTTGGTCTCCTTGTCTCCTGAGTTTTCTCGCCAGCTGCTTTGATGATGGGAGGAGTAAGGCTGGGGAGTGTTGAAAGATGTTATGGGAAGGCAGCATCTGAGCAGTAATGGGAGGAGATCTGTTACGTTAGAGAAGCCATGGGCTCAGCTGGCCTGCAAGGGCAAGGACAGCTCCCCAGCAGGCCGGTCTCCCTAGGTAAGGACTCCTCCGGTTGGGCCGGGCTCATCCAGGAGCCCTGCAAGCATGGGGACAGGAAGGTCCGAGGCTCCTGGGTGCGCAGGGTGGGTTGGTTGTCTGCTTTCAGAAGAGTAAGTCCTCCTTTTCTTTACATCCCCAGTGAAGCTAAAAAGAGCGCGGCCCAATTTGTAGCTTTGTAGGTCACTGAAGGAGAAGGAGGGCTCTGCAGTGCGCTGCACGTCGGGTGCTTTCCTCCACCTGGAAGCGCTCTGTGCCGCGGCAGCTCTGCTGTACCCGCTGCACAGGCTGGCTCTCCTTCCCCTGGCTCTTAAGGAAGAAATTGGAGAGAAAAGCAGGAGGAAGATGACCCCCAGCCACCCTTGTATTACACTTTGAAGCTGTGTGGCTGCAACATACCGCTTAAGACCTCCGGGGAGAAATATTAGTCAGTAAATACGGACATCCTGGGAAGACCCTGTGCCGGTCCAGGCTTTGCTCATCTCCTGGGGGGATCAGCATGCTGCTCCTCGGTCAGCAACGGGTAATGGTGCTCCTCCGCAGACTTGTGACCTGATTAGATTTCCTGCCACCTTGCAGGAGGCTGCATGAGCTAGAAAAACAGGAGGGGAATAAAGCGAAGCCAGGCAGGTCAGGGAGGGATGGGTCTTCCTTCCCGTGTTTGCCGAGGCCTTGGCTTCCCTTGGCCCAGCAGCCACAGATGGAGGTGGCTGTGCCCCGCAGGCACCGCTTCGGGCTCACCTGCAATGCAGGCAGGGCTGGGGCAGCGCTCGCTGCCTGGCCCGGTGCCCGTGGAGGCTTGTGCCGTGCCGTGGAGGTTGGCGTGCCCCAGGAGGGTTGCCCAGCGCGTGGCATTGGCGCCGGGGCCGGAGGGAGCCTCGCTGCCTCTCCTCCCTAAGCAGTGACCCAGCGGGGCGCTGCCCAGCTCAGCCCCGCTCCAGCACCCTTCTGGGGCTGAGCAGGCGGTCTGTGCCTCGCTGGGGCTGCGGGGCAGCCTTGCCAGTCATGCCTGGGGGTGGTGTGGCAGCAGCGCCTGCTGCGGCCATCTCTTGGGGTCCAGAGCTGCCCTGGTTGTGCCCATGGGATTTTTGCGGGCTGGTTGTAGCCTGGGTGCATTTTTCCTGCTCACTCCGGAGCTGCTGGATTGGGACCTGTGGGACTGGCTGAGAAAGCACTGTCCTCGCAGCACACTGACCTGCCTCGAGGAGAGCAGGAGACCAAGGGGAATGGGACAAGCAGGGTCACATTTGCTCCTGGCCCGTTGGGGACAAAAGATGGGGGGGGTTCAGGTGCTCAGACCCCAAGGAGAGCTCCTAGCGCTGCTCCCCGGGCACTGACAGCAATGTCACCGTGTCCCATGCCTGATGGCAGCCTTCCCAAGCACCGAGTGAACAGTCTCTCGTTTGTATTTCCCAATTTAGTCACGTCCTACCAGATAGAACTGAGCCAGAGTAAACAGGGAAATCAGGTTTCTTGATGTCGTTGCGCTTCCTTGGAGTTCAGAGCGTGTCGGTGGGGCTTTTCGATGTGCCAAGGCCACGTAGCCTCGTGCCTGCCATGGAGGGGACACGTGGGGAGGTTCCTGCCCAGACCCGCTCTCCCCACGCCTGCACCGGGGAGAGGAGGGGGCTCGGTGTGGCCTCTCCATCGCTGTAACTCTCTCGCTGTCTCCTGTCACGCAGATCCGGTGGGGTAAGACAGTTTCCAAACTACGCTGCTCAGAAGAATTGTTTTTCTCAGCTCTGTCGAGGCCTCTGAGCTCCTTGCTGCAAGGACGAGGACAGGTAAATTTTACCCCAGGTAAATTAATGTCTCCGGCTGTTAAAGATGGTCTCGCCTTAACTCACGTGGTGAGAATATTTAGAGATGCTCTCCGTGGGTTTGCGCCCTCCACCTCAGAGTTTGTGCTTCAGGCTCGGGGTCTTGCCACCCCCCTGGGGCACAGCATTGCATTATCACTCTGCTGGGTGCAGTTGGGGGGCTGTGGGCGACGCAGGCAGCTTTTCCCCAGCTTTGGTCCCGTAACGCTGCAGCCGAGGTGCTTGGCAGAGCAGCTTCCAGCCCAGCACTGCCCCAGCACGCTGGCCGTGCAGCCGAGAGCCGCACCGATGAGCTGCTGAGCACCGCGCGTGGGCGTTACAGGGAAAACCCTGCGGAGCAGGGTTACACCTTGGATTTGCTGCCTGGGTTGAAGCCTGTCCAGCTTCAGGGCCTTGTTTCTGCCCTGGGGGGCTGAGGGCAGTGCAGCGGTGGCACCGGCCCCAGACCCTGCCACCTCCTTCCCCAAGCACCGCGCAGCTCCAGGTGGGTGTGCAGCCAAAGGCTGGCGTCTCTTCTAAAGGCTTCTGTCCTTGCAGGGCCACCCTGAGCCATGTCCAACGACCCTCCGCCACCCTACCCGGGAGGCCCCTCGGCACCGCTGATAGAAGAGAAGCATGGCCCACCCCCCGCGGCAGGTACTGGTGGGGACCCCAGCTGCTCTGGGGCGTCAGGGTGGCATTGCCGAGCGGGCAGGAGCCAAGCGAGCATGGTTTCCCTGGCAGCACCCTGTCCGTGGCCTCTCCTCGCAGCTCTGCCCTGCAGTGCGCTGGGGAGGGTGGTGCGATGCCCGGCTCTGTCACGGTATCACCCTCCGGGGAGGCAGGAGGTCCCTGGGGAAGGGAGGAGAGCAGAAAGGACTCCCTGCTCAAAGCCTGGCTCTACTCACTGCCGTGGGGTAAATCTGGGCTTCCTGTGGCCCAGAGGATGTGGCTTGGGGGGTGCCCCCCACCCCACGTCGTGTCTCCCTTCCCTGCGGGGGCCAACCCCCGAACCAATCGGCCAAGCCACCATCTCCCCGTCAGCCTGGCCGCCTCCTGCCCTGGCTGCTGACTCTCTCTCTCCTTTCAGATGGCGTCGCCCCTGTCGTGGGCCAGCCCCAGGGGGTTCCCATCCCCCCTCCTGAATTTGGGCCGCCCCCATACGAGCCGCCCTCACAGCCGGGGTTCGTGCCCCCCCACATGCCCACAGACGGCTCCGGGCCCTACGTGCCGCCTGGTGAGTACCGCGAGGGGCTGTGCGGAGCGGGGGTCTTGGTGCCCTGGGGAGTGGGGACACAACAGGGTTGGGGGGCCGTTTGGGGCCTGCGGCGAGGCTCCTCGGGCAGGGGGCACAGTGCCTGCAGCAGGGCTGGCCCCCAGGGCCGTACCCAAGGTGGTGGTGTGGCAGCAGGCTGCGAGGCCCCCCCCAGCGAGGATTCGGCCTCTCCTGCCGCGTACAGCGCTGCTCACCCGTGCACGTTTCTCATTCCCAGCAGGTTATTACCCGCCCCCAGGCCCTCACCCCCCCATGGGCTACTACCCTGCCCCGGGCCACTACCCCTCGCCTGGTGGCCACACGGCGACGGTCCTGGTCCCATCAGGGGCTGCCACCACAGTGACGGTGCTGCAGGGAGAGATCTTCCAGGGCGCCCCGGTGCAGACGGTGTGTCCCCACTGCCAGCAAGCCATCACCACCAAGATCACCTACGAGATCGGGCTCATGAGCTTCCTTCTTGGCTTCTTCTGCTGCTTCGTGGGGTAGGTGCTGCAAGCAGGGCTGGGGCCTCCCTGCCGCCAGCAGCCCCACGGTGACGGTGATCCCCAGGCCCAGAACCCATGGTGCTGCCGAGAGCCACGGTCTCTCCTCGCGGCCAAGGGCTGGCAGAAATGGGGGCAGCGGATGCGTGCCGGGGGGACGCCTGCGTGCATCTCGCCAGGCTGTCCCTTCCCTCCGCGAGGTGCGCAACTGCTCACTAACGAAGCGCTGACCCTTGTAGCGGCGGCGGCAGCAGCGCACCCCAAGGGGCAGGGGGCTTTGTGCTGCCCTTTGCCGCGGCAGGGGGTCATGGCTGGCTCCCAGGGGCAAGCGCTCGCCTCTCTTGACCCCTCCTGCGCACGCAGGCTGTGCCCACGGGCTGCCGCGGGTGCCCAGCTCATGGTGCTCTGCCTCTTCCTCTGCTCCAGGTGCGATCTCTGCTGCTGCCTGATCCCCTGCCTGTTCGATGACTTCAAGGATGTGACACACACGTGTCCCAACTGCAAGGCCTATATCTACACGTACAAGCGCATGTGCTAACAGCACCCCGGGAGCCCGAGCCACTGGAATGACACCGGCCCCTCTCCCGCTGCCGTCCTAGTCTACGCGTGTGCAACACTCCTTCGCTTAACCCTCCGGTGGCGTGTATGTGTGTATTCCCGGCTCCCTCCCGCTCAGAGCCGCGACCACCTTCCCCGAGCTCCGGTCCTCACCGTGAACGGTTGGATTGGCGACGCTGGCGCGGGTGCGCAGGGGAGGTGGGCCCAGGCCCCAGATGCAGCACGCAGGAGCGGGGGGCATCCCTCCACAACCCCCTTACGCTCCGAGGCCCCTCTCGCCTGGAGCAACCCAGGGAAGAGCAGCAGCTGCTGGAGGCGCAGGGCACCCGCAGGCAGGGACGTGCTGCCCGCAGGGCGCTGCTGCAGGCAGGGGGGCAGCTGCCGCCCAGGAGGGGAAGGGGGGAGCCCAGCAGCCTGCAGCACACACAGGGGAGGCAGCACGGCCCTTGGGGCACCTTTAGGAAAGGTGGTGGCGGCGTTGAGACAGCGAGGGTAGTGCCACGCGTGCCAGGTTTCAGCGTGGGTCACGGCCCTCTCCAGCCAGGTCAGCGTGCAGCCCGTAGGCAAAGCCCCTTCCCGAGGAGAGGCCGGCAGAGCCGCCTTCGAGGCGCGTGGGGGGAAAGAGGAGCACTGCACCCTTAATCAGCACCTCCGTCCTGCCCCAGCCGCCGCCAGCGCCTGGTGGCCACGGCTGCTCCAGCTGCATGCGCCTCCTCCCAGCCCCTGCTGTGGCTCTTTCGGGGAAGGAAAGCCCCTGGCGGTTCCTCGCCCACCTGGCAAAACTGTTAGCGAAAAATGCATCCGGCATGTCGCTGCCTGCCCCGGCGCTGTAGATTAGAGGTGTTTGTTACCAGGCCGCAGCTGGCTCGCAGCTCTGGAGCAGACCCGTGCCCACCCGCTGCAGAGCCACGTCCCGAGCCCGGCAGGGTCTGCGGGCGCGCACCCTGCAGCACCCGTCCCGCCGCCACCGCAGCTGCACCCTCTGGGGTTCCTCGTTGCATGCGGGTGTAGGGTTTACTTTTAGCTCACTTGATACGGAGCAGAAGGAAGGGGGCAAGCGGGCAGTGACAGGAGCTGCCAGCAGCACCGTGACAGATGAGCGCAAGACGACCTGGGAGCCATTTTCAGCCTCTTGGTGGCCCTCCCGGCCCCCTGCAGCCAGGGCAGCCGGAGGGTGCAGCCCCCCGAGCGAAGCAGGGGGTCTCTCAGTACGCAGGTCTGCAAACACGGCCTGGCCTGCACAGGCAGCTGCTGTTTGCTCAGAGGTGGAACGGTGGCACTGGTCAGTGTTTTTATGTAAATAAATAACAGACCCTGAACTCCGTGTACATGTTTTCTTCTCCCCCTGCTCCAACCCCACAGCAGATCCACCCCCAGCGAAGCTGAGGATGAGGAGGGATGGCACAGCAGTGCCAAGCACTGGAGGAAGAGCAGCAGCTTCCCTACCCCGGCCCAGCGCAGGGCAGCAGAGGCCCTGGGGGTAACAGGAGCTTGCCCTGCCCAGCCCTCAGCTGCAGCTGGGGCTTCCCCAGCTCTGCCCCTCAGGCAGCCCCTCTCCGTGTGCCCAAGCACTCGGCTGAAGAGGAGAAAAGCCCCCAGGACTGGGCTGGAGGGAGGCAGAGGGGTACCCGTGTCACCACGGCACCAGAGAGCCAGGGGTGGCTGTGTGACCTCTGGGGAAGCGCCACCCCCGGCAGAGCAGGAGCCCCCGCACCAGGGGAAGCCCCAGGCCCTCACCGCGCCTGGCTGAGCCCTTCGGCAGGGGCAGTGGGTCCCTGCCCCACGGGAGCTGGGGGAAACCCAAGGGACAGAGCGGGGTGTAAGGGCAGGAGCCTCTCGGGGAGCGCATGAGTCACAGATGAGTACGGCAGTGTGGGAGTCCGTACCTGCTCCGCTTCTCCCCATTAACCTCCTCCGCAGCCCTCCGCATCCCCCACGCATCCCCACGCCTCACGGCGCAACCCGCTCATTCTCCCAGTGATGTCTTTTTGGCTCTCCCAGGCTACAGCATCGCAACTTTTTATTCCAGTCGAGGCTTCAGAAAAAAAGAAAACAAAACAAAAACCAACCCACAACCCCGCTGTTGCACAATAGGCATCTGTCACCTCCGTACCCCCCCCACCCACACGGTCCTGTCCCCGGCCCAGGGAGCTTCGTCACGCACCAGTTCGGCTTGGTCCCCGGGACAGCGCAACGCACAGGACGCTCCTTCGAGCTAACGGCCCCACGGCACGACTCAAACATCCTCAAACATCGTTTTTTCGGGGTAGGAAACCAAATGCTCTTCACTGAAAAGGCTGATGACGCATTCTCGAGTTGCAGCCCAGGGCAGGAAACTCCCTCCAGCGACTGCTCCCAGGAAGGAGATGAAAACCCAAGCACGTGAAGCCTTTGCCAGCACAGGACAAGCCACCTCTAGCCTTAAAAGCTGCCCCAGCCTGGGCAGGGCAGCGCTGAAGTGGAATCCTCGCACCGGATCAGTCCTGTACACTAATCAGCTAAAGACATTATATGACAGTGCTTGCATTATTGGTGTGCAAAGAGTCTTTGACAGGATTCCTGTTTATTTTCTTACTCCCACCCTGCAGCCAACTCACCACCAACAGCAAGGGAAGAGTCTGAAGGACAGGGTGCGCCTCTCCCCTTGCCGCCGTTCAGAGCCAGGCGCCGCTCTCCCCGTCACATGATGTACCAGGCTGCGGCTCCCGCTGCCACAGCCACGCAGGCCGCCAGGAGCAGCTGCACTAGGGGCTGCTTTGCCAGGGCCACGGCGGCGTGGCAGGGGCAGCCGGGCCCGGCCTTGCCTGCTGGGACACAGAAAGCACCGTTAGCGCTCCGAGTCTCATGCCCTACGCACGTGGCAGCTCTGTGGCTGCCCGCGACTTACCTAGTTTGTCTGCATAGTAAGGGCATTTGCGTAGGTCTCCTTTTCCATCGTGGACTGGAAGGCCTCCATCTTGGGCTTCTTCGGTCAGCGATCTGCCAATCTTGTCCAGTTCATCAAATACCTGCAAGTGGTCACAGCGAGTACATGAAGCGGGCAGAGCTCTCATCCGGACCCCGGGAACGATGTGGAGAACAGGCAAGAGCGGCTCCTGCCTCCCTCCCCGCGAAGCCAGCCTGTGCTGCTTGTTTCGGAGCGCCTCGCGGACAGACCTGCGGTGACATCTGCCACCTGCTACGGCTCTGAGAAGGCACGGCCCGTTCCAAGAGCATCAAGTCAGGCGCAGGAGCGAGGCAGACGCAGCATCGCCCTGCTGTTCGCCTCCCAGCCTGCTGCAGGCGGGAATACGAGGCAACATGCGCTCCCCTCCCTGCTGCAGACCCTCTCCGGGGATCGCTGCTCCTGTTCGTGCAGCGATCAGGCAGCCCCCCTCCAGCTCTGCTGCCAGGGATTTCCGTAAGGATCCTGACAAAGGAGCCAACCGCATCCCGTCACATTTCTGGCCAGCTTAAACCACACCAACCTGCTACAGGCACAGATTAAAGCTTGCATCCAGTAGCTAAGACTTTGTTCATCCCCCTGGGGCGAGCGGCAGCTCAGTCAGGTTTTATGAAAGGCAAAGACTATGGGAAGGAACAAGAGGCTACAGGCATTTTTGGCCATCGGGCAACACGTCAGCCGTGAGACAGGAGACGAATTGTAACCAGTGTGGTGGTGCAATACGCTCAGACTGTTTGAGGCTGTCTGGGAGCGAGAGCTCTGCTCCCCCCCGCTGCTTCAGAGCCACTCAGCCCATGGGAATCTTGTAGTGAAGTCATCTTAATTTTGCCCTAATCAAAGGCTCGGCTGCGGTGTTGGAGTACGGGAGGAATTCCTACCCGACAGCAGCCATGTCTCCAGAAGCTAGCGGAAGAATCCCACAAACTAGAATCCCACCCCCTCCCCAAGAAGGAGGGGCTCTGGTGGTCTCAGACCCAAACCACTGCCTGGATGAGGAGTCTGACTGAATTAAACTGGGCCTAAGAGCTGGTCCAGACCCAAAAGCAGCAGCACACATACAGGGGCTCAAGGGATTTAGTACCTGCATGTTAAATCTGAAGGCTCGGTTGGCCTCTTCCACGATCCTTTCCTTGCTGTTCTTGTCCAAGTCCAGAGCGTTCATCCTCGCTCTGTAGAGCTGCTTGAACTGCTGTGCATTGGAAATGTTGTCAAACATGTAGAATTGGATCCCTTCCTCAGTACTGGGCAACTTCAGGGCCCTCTGGGCTACCTTCTTCAGCACTTGGCCACCTGAGAGGTCCCCCATGTAGCGTGTGTAAGCGTGAGCCACTAGCAGCTCTGGCTCGTGCTGTCCCACATGATGGATTCTGTCCACATAGTGCTGGGTCGCCTCCGAACACTGGATCTTCTCTTTCCAGTCTTCTCCGTAGAAATATTTCAGGTCTTTGACCAACGCTTCTCTCCGGTGAAGCTCTAGGGGGAAATACAGAGGAGCAAAGACCGGGTTGTCCTTGTTGCGATCCATTTCCTCTTCCAGAGCAGAGTAGGTGAAGTAAAGTGCCACGGTGGCCAGCTACGGGGACAAAGCACAGCTCACGTGAGAAGCCATTCACTAGGTCGGCACATGGCACCTTGCGACTACTCCCCCCCGCATGGAGCTGGGGTAAACAAGGAGGAAACCCCCCAGGCTTGACACCAAACCGGCCCGGAGAGCCCGTACCAGGCACGTTATCGCTTGAAGGATCAGAGGCTCTTCTCTGTCCACGTTCATACCAACAATGCCTACAGAGCACGAGCTAAGAATGAAGTCTAATGTTGCCAGCTGCGTGCTCTGGGCCGCCTGTCACCTGGAGAGCAAGGCACAGGGCCAAACTTCACCCAAAAAGTACAATTAGCACCAACGGCCTTGTGCTATAGGAGACTACTGTATACGCCAAGACCTCCAGGATCAGACGGTGCTGCTCAGACCCAGAATACCATCTCTTCTGTACAGAAGAGCAAGCAATCCAACCTGAAGTCTATGGAAGACAGGCTATTCTTCGGAGGATGGACTAAGTGCTGTCATCTCACCAGGATTTCACTCCTGAACAGCTTATGCCCCCAGTATCTGTGCTGCAGCCACACCTGCCTTGTGCGGCCAGCAGATGCGTGGCCAGAAGCCCGGCACTTCCACCTAATCAAACTCATGCTGGGCCAGCACGCTCCTCGCCCCGCCGTAGGACACGCCAGGCAGAAGTCCTGGACAAAGGCCCTGCTGTAGTTTTGACTCTGCCACCTAGAAACTGGATTCCTCCCTGTCCCCTACACACAGGGCTGCGGGGCTCTGCCTCAGAGCCTGCCTCAGTCACGGGGTGCCTCAAAGAGCTGCTCTGCCGCGGGAGCAGAGCGGCACCCACCTTGAAGAGCTCCTTCTTGATCCGTCCTTTCAGGAAGTCTTTGACAAACTGGGTGTTCTCCGCACGGTCGTGGGATTCCTTAGTGCCCTCCTTCAGCAGCTCGGAAAGGTCGGTGGGACTGCAGGCAAACAGGGAGAGCTCCTTTCACCCCACTTCCACACGCAGTAATGAGTTTGTCCCTGCTGCGTTTGGAGGGATCCCCCCACTCCCCACCATCTCAGGCCCAGTTTGGAGAAGGTACAAGCTGGGATCCCTCAGGCCAGCCCCGCAGGCTGGAACTGGCACCACCAGGAGGAAGCAGCAGGGTGCTCCTTCCGCAGACGCGGGCACCCATCTGCCAGTCTGGGCGGGTTGGGGCTTACACAGGCTCAGACCCAGGATGCTGAAGCAATCGCCAAGGATCCTCTGATCCCTGCAGCGTTACTTTTGCTTCTCATCCATGTCAGCCCCAACAATACCACAAAAGGAGGCCTTGAGCGTATGAAGAGCAACTACCGGGGCAGGCCAAAGGGCACAGGAGCCTCCTCGGTCACTCCGGAGAAGGACAAAGGCTCAGGTAAGAGCAGATGCATACGCAGGCAGGACCCTAGCTTTTCCGACTTGGGTATCAACTGCAGGAGAGGAGATGAGAGCCAAATGGCAAAACAGGGCAAGAACACCCTTAAAAAGTTTATTTATCCTGAACGACACTGGCTTTGCAGGTGATTGTTGTTGTCTTTCTTAAAAAAAAAAAATATCTATGACTTTAGGTTACAGCCACTGCACCTACCTGGAGTTTGGCACAGTGTTATCAACATCTACGCTCACTCAAAATCACGCCAAAGTGCACTGTACAGTTTTTATGACTGGCTCGCTACAGATAGCGTGCTCGTGTTCGCTGTAAGAGAGAGACTTTGAACACTTCAGACCCACTGAGTGGCCGAACACCGCAGCCAACAGGCTAGACAAGGCCTGGATGTGCCGGGAGAGCCAGCTTTAACTTCTCATCAAACTGAGCCTGTTGAGTCAAGGAGAAGTCAACCAGCCTAACTACGTGTTCTGGGAAGCACCCTGCTCGCCCTTCCCTTTTTCCAAGTCTGAAGCCTTGGCTTTTAGAGCACGTGTGCGAATTTGTTTTTTAAACTAACCTCCAAGAAAATATTCTTGCCTAGACCAGCGGGAATCCTGCAAAGGCAAGAGAGGCAGCTCACTGGAGCAGAGTTCACCTCTAGAGTCATCTTTCAAAACAAGAAGCTGCTATCACATGAGACTGCCCAGCAAGCCATGGAAAACTGGCTCACCTTGGCCAGGAAGGCACAAACACAACTGCCAAACGGTCAAAGCATTTCTGAAATGCCAGTTTGATAGTAGAGACTAAAAAAAAAAAACCAGAACAACTGCTTGTTGTCAGCCTTAGCCAGATCGCTCCTTCCCATCCCTTCCACCCTTCCAGTATGGTTTGATTAAACAGCTTTTACTGCACATATATTTGATTAATCACCTATTGGAGTCCCTCACTCCTTCTCAGATGAGGAGAAAGACCACTCCTTTACCTGGAAGGTCTCCTGCCTTGCCCAAGACTGTGTCAGTGCCGTGTTGTGAGACAGGACTCACCTGACATTGTCGTCTTCTGTTTCCTCATAGCGCAAGATTTCCCCTTCTTCTCCCCCCTCTGAGCCCTCCATCGCTGATGGCATTGCCGCTCAGTGCTGGCGATTAGAATCTGAAAGGCAAAATTCGAGAGGGGCTTTAGAGGGAAGCTGCCTCAGCGAAGGGGAGGGTATGAAATGCTGAGCAGCCTAGCAAGGAGCCCCTGAGCTGCTCCACCACGCGGGGCGGTGAGGAGCAGCCACCGGCCATTTCCGCGGCACACCGGGCACCTCAGGTGAGCCTCAACACTAACACCCCGGTCACAAAATATTAACCTCAGAGGAGACCTACAGCACAGCAAGCAGCCTGCATTAGGTTTCCCACTTCAGGACGGCTCCTGGCTGAAGACGATCAGAGCCCTCCACGTTAGCCATCTGCATTGAAATTGTGAGCAAGCTGTTTTCCACTGGGGCTACCAAATATCGCACCCAATGTTAGACTCTGAGCAGAGGGACTGGAAAGGGAAGCACCTCTCCTTCAGGCAGGAGGAAGAACAAGCTACTTCGCTTCCACAGCGGTACGGAGCCTCCCCTGGAAGAAAGCAGTGGTGAATTAGGCCAGCTAAGCTCTGAAGTCAGGCAGCGCGCAGGGGAAACAAAAGCCTTCTCTGCGATGGAGTATATGAAGAGGAACTCCTTCCAAAGCAGGGGCGGATTTCACTGCTCTGCCTTCCTTGGGCTGTACTCCATGAAGAGTCAAAGTGCCCTCTGAACAGGGTGAGCCGCAGACGGCTCCTGCTACCGCTCACACGCTCCTCTCCTGCCTAGCAGGGTTCACCTCAAACCCCAGAAGTAACTGGGATCTCCCTCCCCTTTTGCAAATGGAAAAAACCTCTCCTCGGATGTAGCAGGATGCGCAGGACTTACCCAGAAGCAAGCCACCTGGCTTACATTAGTTGAGCACCCCTGTTAAGCCAGAAATCCAGCCACCTCGTTTATAAAATGGACCTGTAATCAGCTTTGTGCGGAGCCGCACCACCACCTTACAGGCAGCCTTGCCAGGTGAGCAAGGAACTAAGCTGCTTGCTGGCTCTTGGGAAAGCACTCGCTGCGAGAGAGCCATCCCTCGTGCTCTCCCGCTTCAGTTCAGTCCCCCTCCATGGGCTGCGTCCGCAGGCTCGCTGCTCGGCCCACGTCCCGGGGCTGGGAGAACAGCAGAGGAGCAGCTGCGAGCTCGCCAGGTTCATTAGCAAAGGGCCATTAGCAGCTCACACCAAGCACACCAGTTATAAATTAACTGTCCTCCGGTTCCTCACCCCTGAGTTTCTAAACCCTGTTTTACAGCCACTCTCGCTGCCCTCCATGCCCTGGCACAGGACTCGGCCAGGAGCGCTGGGAGCTGGGTCTGAGCACCCATCCCCGGGCGCAGCACAGCAGGGCCCCCCGGCTCGGGCACAGCACGCAGTTTGGAGGACACATCACCAGGGTGCAGGTTTCCCCTGTGATCACGCAGCCTCTGGGCTCACCAGGACAGAGCCTTCCCCGGGGGGAGGCCTGACCAAAATGCATTAATTCGTGATGCCAGCCAGCCCAGTGCAGCAGCACAAATCATCAGGGGCGGCAGCCCGACGTCCCCATCGCCCTGCCCTGCAGGACAGGGCACGGCACAGCCTCCCCATCCCTTGGGTAGAGAAGTTTAGGGCAGGATGATGCGGCCGGGACAGCAAGGTGCACCAGCACAAGGGCTCAGAGATATTTGAGGAAACCAGGTTCGGGTGCTGAATGGTCTATTTGATCACTCACTAGACACCAAGCATGCTCACACAGGTCAGTGAACGGGACGTACGCTCACTCATCGCACGGCTTCAGCTTCAAACATCGGGAAATGCCCACCATGGGGAAGGGAAACTAAAGCAAAGAGGCAAATAACCTGCCCGGGCTCAGCCAGGAGCCTCTCATGGGCACGGGGGAACAGCCTGCTTGCCTCACAGCCCAGCCCAGCCCAGCCAGCCTCCTGCAGATACAGATGCGCAATTCTGATGACGCCCTGGCTTCCTGCTCAGCTTACTTCAGGCCAGGCACCGCTCAAGAAATGCGGATTCCAAAATCTAGACAAACTGGTTCCAATTTATGTTATAATTCCAGAGAGCCGGAGTCCTGGAGGTAGGGTGTGCTGCCTCTGCTCGCTGCCAGGCCTGCAACAGCCACCAGCACAAAGCAGCGGGTGAGAGCAGAGCTACGAAGAGCACTTCAGCTCCGCTCATCCCCTGGAAGAGGCCTGAAGGTCGACGTTAAATCCATCCCAAAGGGACGCACCAGATCAAGCCTCAGAAACTAGCAGTTAACAGCAGCAACGGTTCAAGGCTCCCAATGGCCGTACGCGGCACGGCTCCCGAGATCATCGATGTACAAGACACGTCTGCTAACTTACTGGTTAGAGCCTCCGCACCCGCGCCTCACAGCGCACTCGCGTTTAGCAGCACTCACCAACGCTGGAACTTTGCTCTCCATGCTACACAGGGGTCTCAGAAGCCTTTACCCAAGCCTGTTACCAGTGGGGTAGAAGCACAACTGATCAGAACAGTGAATTATTGTTCCAGTAGCTCTGTCTGCTGTTGGAAGAAGGGGTTAGCACGCAAAAAGTCATTCAAGGACTTTGGTGGGCTCTCAGACTTGTATCTCCCACGGCTTTTTTTGTAAAGGCTCAGTCTGACATGCTCATCTCTACAGCAATACACAGGGCGGTGACGACACCAGTCCCTTTCGCCCACGGTGAGGACAGTACAATTACGGGAAAATATGGAAGCTTAGACTTTTTTCCGATACCATCTCTAGTATAGACACCTCCCCGATGAGCCGTGAATTCAAGAGACAAGTCAGCACAAATCAAACCCCTGTCCTTTTCAGTATTAGGATACTGCAGGAGAACTGGGAGGAAGGGAAGTCAAAATCATTGTATCTCTCTCTCTCACCACCACACACCATTGCTTTTATCCAAAAACTGGCAAATGAAAGCCCACAACGTGGTCACTGGTCAAAGCCCTGGTTTCTCGGGGCATTCTGCTCCTCTGAAAGAGGCAGTGTCCTACACGCCGCGAGGGAGGTTCAAGCAGCTGCCTGCCTCCGCTGCAGAGGCTGGAACGTCATTTCATTTGCTACGAGGAGCTCTGCTCATCAAGACCCTGGCTGATGTTCAGGGTAAACACATACCTTCCCGGTGCCCTGACAGCAGCCTGCTTGGGAGAAATCCAACAGCTACAAGAGTCAGGATAGCAGGGCTGGAGAGGGGAGAGAAGGTTCGGTACAGAACACCTCAGCACTCCAAACGTTTCTTTCCCAATAACAGTGCTCAACCCCCCTGAGAAAACATCCCTATCGCATCTAGCCAGCAATTAGTCTGCCCCTATGCACATTTCCACAGCAAGCTTCACACTCAAGACGCACAGCCGATCTTCTCAGGGTAGGAAGAGACTGAATCCCAGTAATCCCATGCCTTTTGAAGGCAGTAGGCACTGCTGCTGCAGGGAAGCAGGACTGGAAGTCCTGGTTTTGCTTGGGCACCCTCAGGAGAAGTTTATAATTCACAAACGCCCAGGCAGTACAGAGTTCATGTTTGCTGTTCAACTAGCACACAACTTCAAGGTATTTTCCCACAAGCGGAGCTTGCATCCTTGCTTTAGCCAGCGGCAGAGCGTGGCTGGACCTACCCAAGCGTCGCTGCAGCGGAGACAAACCCCAGAACCCCAGGCCTAGCGGCTTGAAGAATCATCACAGAGGTAACCTGGCAATCGCATCAGGAGCGCTTCACGTCTCCACCTCCCTCTGGGGAGGGATTTCGCACTGGCTGCTGCTGGAAATGGAGCCTCACAGAATAAGCTACTACATTGCCTGATCCCAGGTAGGTTTAAGACTTCACCTGGACACAGCCTAAATTTAGGCAATAATTGAAGTCTAAGACGCTTCTAGCAGTGCCCACGCAAACGCTACTTCTGTCCCCCACCTCAGCGGGTCCAGCACCTCAACAAATTCACCAAGAAGGGAAACTCCTGGCGAGTTCACAGACCTTGTCCAGCTCTGCACTTCGGCCATCAGCCCTTGTGTCAGGCAGCGCATCGGGAATCTATTTGCCCACATCGGCTAGGAGAAGAGCGCAAGGGGCAGGTCAGTCAGGGTTAGATGCGGGGAGGAGGAAGAGCGCGGTGTGACAGACACACGTGAACAGATCAAACAGCCTTTGCTCTGGGGAGAGCCAGCGCTTGCCCTGCCTCTCCCAGCACGCAGCCAGCTGTGCCTGGGACACCCCACGCAGGGCCAGTGACAGGCACTCAGGGCTGATGTATGCAATGCAGCGCTGCGAACAAGCGCTGGGCACTGCGAGGCTTGAATAAGACGTTTGTTTCACCCAACAATGGAAAAGTACGGACAGCAAGGCCTTCAAGATCTTCACTGAGCTCAGCCGGGTCAAGAAGAGCCCAGCGTCCCCCACGCCACCGGGAGAACCCATCCCGAAAGACTCAGGCATCCTTCGCAAGAAGCTGCGGGCAGGAATCACTGCAGGGATATGAGGCAACCGTTCTGGCACGCTTCCTCAGCCGCTGTGCAGACGCTCGCCCGTGGGAACAGAAGGAAGAGATTAGGGAGGCCTGACAATCGCTGGCCCGGCACGCCGCCAGAGCCGAGCTAGTCACGAGCGTGCAGCTCGCAGACGGGCGCTGCGGGCCCCAAAGAGCTTGAGGCCTCTTGAGGAGCGTTCTTCCGCGGCCTGCGATGCACCGCACCGGCGGCCCGGCCAGCAGCGCGGCCCGGCCAGCAGCCCGGCCCAGGGCGAGGCAGCCGGGCCGGCCGGGAGGGCAAGAGGCCGAGCAGGGCCAGGAGCTGCTCCCAGGCCCCGGAGGCGGAGGGCAGAGGCGCACGGACACGGCCCTCAGACGGCCTGGATGGGTTTCCCGGCCGAGCGTCTCCCCGCCGCAGCGTACCGGGCCCACCTGCCCCCGGAAGCGGGAAGGCCGGGGCCGCTGCCTCCCGCGGCAGCTCCTTCCCCCGGCGGGGAAGCGGCGAGGGCCCGGGGCAGGCGGAGCAGAGCCCCGGGCGGGGAGGGGGGAGTCCGGAGGGCCGCAGCCCGGTACCGGTAGGCCCAGGCCCCGCACCGCCGCCCCCGGCCCGGCCGCGTTGCCATAGAGACGCGCCGCGCGCACTCACCCGCCGCCGCCCGCCCTCTGCCCCGCGGCGCGAAACAAAGGCCCGGCCCGGCCGCCCCGCATTTATTGACGGGGAGGGGGTGACGGCGCGGCCAATCAGGAGCCACCGACGGCCCTCGCCGGCGCCGCCCATTGGTGGAGGCGGCCGGGACGTTACGCAAGGGATCTAACCCCACCCCCTCCTCGCCGTCAGCCAACGGCGACCTCCAGGGGCGCCGCGAAGCCCCGCCCCCTGGGGGGCGGCGCCGGGCGTGAGGGAAGGCGGCGAAGCCCGAGGCGGGGGAAGAAAAAACGGCGGAAAGGGCGATTTTAGCGATGGTTTTATTCGGCGGTTTTAGACACAATCGAGCCTCGCTAAGGCGCGGTGCGGCTCCCCCGGGGAGCCACCGGCACGGCCGGCTCCGCGCCCCGGCTGGGCACACGCCCCGCCAGGCTTCTCTGTGCTACAGGCCCAGCCCACGGACTGAGGGGCTCAGGTAATGCAGTGCAGCGGCGGGGAGGGAAGGCGAGAGCTTTTCTTTATCTGGTCAGAGCGTTGCAGGCTCTAAGATGGTCCGCTGTATAAATTGTCCGAAACGCGTGTGCACAGAGAAAAGGCAAGGTATTGACCTTCCTCTAAAACACACCACCAAGGGCGCTCCAGCCTTTTCAAACTACTTCCTTCCTCTCCCAAGATCCCTCCAACCACCACCTCCTTCCCCTGCTGTGTCACACGCTCTTCCCCAAACCTCAATTCAGCTCCTTGCACCAGCTCTCCCCTTCTCCCACCTCTCTCTTCTAGGACGACTTCTCCTAAAAAGAAATTGCCTGCACCCTCCGCAAGCAGGGCGGTCAATAGAGCGAAAGGAGAGAGACACCGGGCTTTGCTCCCCAGGGACGCTCACAGGGTACCAAACCTAACTGCTCCCCACACCCACCCCTCCTAGGGCTCCCCACCCCTGTGGATCTGCTGGTGCCGGAGGAGCGCAGAGCTCACGGTGAAGCCCTTCCCGCAGTCGGCACAGGCGTAGGGACGCTCCCCGGTGTGGATGCGCCGGTGCTGGATGAGGTGGGCGCTCTGCCGAAAGCTGTCCCCGCAGTCGGCGCAGGCGTAGGGCCTCTCCCCTGTGTGGACCCGGTGGTGCCGGAGCAGGGCTGATCTCCACAGGAAGCTCTTCCCGCACTCGGTGCACTCAAAGGGGCGCTCCCCGGTGTGGAAGCGGCGGTGCTGGATGAGGTGGGAGCTCACGGTGAAGCTCTTTCCACACTCGGTGCACCCGTAGGGGCGCTCACCCATGTGGAACCGCCGGTGTTGGATGAGAGCTGAACTCACAGTGAAGCTCTTTCCGCACTCGGAGCACTCGTACGGCTTCTCCCCGGTGTGGACCCGCTGGTGCTTCATGAGCTCGGAGCTCTGGCTGAAGCTCTTCCCACACTCCACGCACTCGTAGGGTTTCTCCCCGGTGTGGACCCGCTGGTGTCGTGTCAGGGCTGAGCTCACACTGAAGCTCTTCCCGCAGTCGCTGCACTCGTAGGGTTTCTCCCCGGTGTGCACTCGCTGGTGCTGGACGAGCTGCGAGTTCCCGGAGAAGCTCTTCCCGCACTCGGCACACTTGTAGGGCTTCTCCCCGGTGTGGGTTACCTGGTGCCGGATCAGCTTCGAGCTCATGCTGAAGCTCTTTCCGCACTCGGAGCACTCGTAGGGCCTCTCCCCTGTGTGGATTCGCTGGTGCTGGATGAGATGCGACCGCTGTCGGAAACTCTCCCCGCACTCGGCGCAGGCGAAGGGTTTCTCTCCAGTGTGGATTCTCCGATGCTGGACGAGGTTGGAGCTCACCCGGAAGCTCTTCCCGCAGTCCCCACATATCATCAGTCTCCCCACAGAAGGATTTCTCTGCTGGATAAGATCTGGCAGCCTCCTGAAACTTTTTCCACGCAGCATCACTCGGCTTTGCCTCTTCCCCAGAGGTCTCTGAACTCTTTCTGACCTGTGTGGGAGGACTGGGTCCTGTGCAGGATTCTGGGAACTGTTCTCCTTGGAGAGTCCCGAGAGTAAACCCTCGGGCTCCACTGGCCCGGGGATGCCTTGGTGGGCATTTTCCTCTTTCTTGCTCACAATCCCATCTTCAGCTGCAATAAAATGAGAATCCAGAGAGAAGTCACAGGCAGGACAGGAAACTTTGGACAGGGGAAGTCAAAAGGGGACAAATTCTAAAATTTCAGCAGATGGACTTTAAGTATAAAAAGTTCTGATATTTCCCTCCAAACCACACAGTGGATTTTTCAGAGTGTTCACAGGAACAAACCCTGGAAATAGCCCTGCATGCTTTGCCAGAACCCAAATCTACTGAAATTATTGGCATATTAGGGCTAAAAGTTCAGTGCTCGAATAGGAAAGATGGCTGCTCTTCCAGGATATTATATCTGAAAATATTATTGAAAGTTGAACTGGGAGTCAGAGGGGGGGCCACGAAGAACTGCTTTGTTCAGCAGAACATTACTCAGGTAATTACTCGGAGGCAACCTCCCTGCTCTTGCGCTGCTAGTACTGCAGAGAGAGCGAAGATGCACAAAGGAGACGCTGGCCTTACGGCATGAGACACAGAGACCGCCTGGAGCCTGGCTTATGCCAGTCTTAGAGCAGAAGAAAGGTGACTTTCTGCTTCCGTTAGCGCAGAACAAATCCATTGTGAAAGGTGGTTGGCGAACTGAAGATCCTCCATGGCTGATTCCAGATTATGCGCTGAGGAAATCGGATAAACGTAGAAGATGAAGGTAGTGCAAGTCCGTGGAAGTAACGCTAGCTGAACGGTTATGAATGGCTCCTGGAACACAGGCAATGAACAAATCCCTGCCCTCTTATTCACATAAAGTCTTGCAGAAGCATAACCGGTAGGAATCTATGCTGCGCAGACTCAAGGTCGGCTGAAAGCCTTTCCAAGACAAGGGGCTTGCACAGATTTCTAGGGTGTTTTACACAGAGCAGCGGCTCCTCGCAGCCCACTGCTCTAATGTAGTTTGATGAGCATCCTAGCAGGTTCAAAAGCACGTACCCCCAGCGATGCCGCGGCTTTTGCTGTCAGCGGGGAAATGTAGCTCTTTGCAGGCTTACTGAGGGCGTATACGCTAAATTGGCAAGACAGGACCTGTGTGACACGCACCCTTCTGCTGTCAGGGAAGGGTAAATGGACGTCAGAGGGAGGTACATAGGATGTAGAAATGGCAACACGCATCTCTGAAGAGAGGCATCGCATCCAGATTTAAGACAGGTCAATCAGAGAGAGAGAGATTTCCAGATGACCTCTTCATACAGACTCCCGGGGTGAAGGATGACTTGCGGTTGACTATACATAGACCCAAAATATGGAACAGGCTGAGGACTAAAGCTGCAAACACGCAGACCTCCAGATTTGCAAAGATTCGATGGCTACCTCCTGGTTCTCTGAAAACGCTTGTGAAATAAACTGGTAATAGATCAGTCGCGTGGGATTGATGTACAAACCACGGGCACTTCCTGTGGTCTGGCAGAGTTGCGATACGGAAGTGCACGCCTTGGAAGAGGAGAGTCACTACGAACCATAAGTATGCAATAGAGGAAGGAGAGTCTAGAATTTCAACCCAGGCTGATATGTGTAAATATTTAATCTTCCTCTTTCTAGTCAGTATAAGAAAACATCACAATACGATTTCACAGCGAACTCCTGAGATACCTTTTGGTGTGGTGTGGTAGTGATGCCACTTCTTCCCTCACATAGTTTTCATTAAAATCATCCTTTGAGAGGAACAGAAACTGGAACTTTGCTATTCACCATTTCCATTTGTCTGCAGCTACTCCATCCAGGCCTGGAGGAAAAGAGAAAGGTGATATCCAAAGACAGGATAAGAGGACATTTCTGGCAGGCCAGCATGAAGCTCTCGACCTGTATGTCACATTACTGAGTAGCCACGGAGCTAGTGAAGTCGTTCTGTTGCTGTTGTGCCCAAAGAGATATCCTTCACCTACGCTAGCTTTGGTACTTACACAGAATTTTGGTTCGTTACACAGAACTCAAAAAGGCCTTCAATGTACATGAGAATCAAGTCTTCTATGGCGTTCTGTACTTTTTGTGGAAGGTCAGGAGTTTCAAGCTTCTTACTACATTGATTACAGCCATGGCTCCAGCTCTCAACTTCTACAACCATTTTTGTTACCTCTAAGCTACTCGGTATCTTCATTGGCATCTGGGACAAGCTGTCTGTAAAGGGTTTGATCAAAATCATGATGACAGGAACTCATGGGAGGTATTTTAAGTGGAAGGAGAGTAAGTTCACAATGCTGAGGAATTAAAACTGGAAGCATAAGGCTGAACTGGCAAAAATGAACAAGCAAGAGAGATAGGAAGAATGTGGTTCTTCCTCAGCCCATGCCAATTTGGGTAGATGGTAAGACCTCTGATATACCCATGACTGCCAGTGCTATAGAATCACGGAATCATTAAGGTTGGAAAAGACCCTTAAGATCATCGAGTCCAACCGTTAACCCAGCACTGCCAAGGCCACCACTAACCCATGTCCCTAAGCACCACATCTCCCCGGCTTTTAAATCCCCCCAGGGATGGGGACTCAGCCCCTGCCCTGGGCAGCCTGTGCCAGGCCCTGACAGCCCTTTGGGGAAGGAGTTTTTCCCAATCCCCAACCTAACCCTGCCCTGGCGCAGCTTGAGGCCGTTCCCTCTCGTCCCATCGCTTGTTCCTGGGGAGAAGAGACCGACCCCCCCCGGCTCCAGCCTCCTTTCAGGCAGTTGCAGAGAGCGATGAGGGCTCCCCTCAGCCTCCTCTTCTCCAGGCTGAGCACCCCCAGCTCCCCCAGCCGCCCCTCCCCACCCTTGTGCTCCAGCCCCTTCCCCAGCCTCGCTGCCCTGCTCTGCCCACGCTCCAGCCCCTCCAGCTCCTTCTGGGGGTGAGGGGCCCAGCGCTGAGCACAGGATTTGAGGTGCATCCTCACCAGTGCTGAGTACAGGAGGGCGATCACTTCCATAGCTACAAGGCAAGCTCCGGGTAAGCAGAATAAGTGTACATATTAGGAGAGAACCTAAGTATCACCTTAAATGTAAATGTACCCTTGGATCTCTCTTTCTCAAGAGAATCCAGCAGCAGGAGTTTTGGCTGATGCTGAGGCCTGTCTCACAGCAGCAGGAGGACACAGCAGTCATCTCCAGCACTGAATTCAAGAGTTCACAGAAGAGAAACCTGTGAGAACTATTAAAAATAACACATCACCATTGTGAGTAAGCCTTAGGCTGCTGGACGACAGCAGACTGTGCTGGGGCAGTGTCATTGTTTGCTTATCTTACCCCCTTCCCTGGCATCCCCTTCTAGCCAGTCCCCAGATCCCTGAGACAGGGCTCGGAGCTACGCAGACCTTTGGTCTAACCCAGCAGGGCTGTTCACACGACCTCACAACGCCGCTGGACTCCTGACTGTGGTACCTCACTGTCGGGGGACTGGAAGGTGGCTGATGTGATGCCAGAGAAAGGGCTCGAGGGTTGATCTGGGGCCCAGCATTCCAAACAAACAGACAGAAATCAGAGTAAGAGAATTAACGGACAGATGGCCAAAGAGGGCAGACTGGGGAACAGCTGGCATGGCCTCTGGAAAGAGATGCTTCACTTCACAAACCACTCGGAGTTCTTCAGAGATGTCACTGATTTCAGCAAAAGGGAGATCTGGAGTCCAAAGGCATTCCCAAAAGACATTCGTCCTTTACCAAAACAGATAAAGAAACGAAGCTGCTGTGGGATGAATGACCCTCAGTAAGGTGGTAAGGGGAGGTGGAAACATCTGCTGCTGATTCCGTGTTATTCAGGGTTAAAGACACAAAGCTGGCTATAAACTGTGGCAGAGCACGATGATGCTGACCAACCAGGTGACAGGGGAACGACAGGGAACATTCACTGCAGGTAAACATAAAGAACTGCAGAGGGGAACAGCCTCTGTACCTTGCACTTATACCAGGACGGGGCTAGGATGTTCTTGGTATCATTCAGGAATAGCACCTTGGGGTTAGAGCAGACAGATGAAAACTGCAGCTCCTAGGCAGACAAAACAGCTAGTCAAATGTTAGTGATCGTTGGGGAAAAAACAGAGAATAAAAGAGAATAATTCTGCCTTGCTGCTCAAACCCCACATCCAGACTGTGTGCAAGGGGAAGGATGGATCCCCCATTTCAGAGAAACTCTAACAGAGCTGAGGAAGATCCAGAGGCATGAGAAGAACAATCAAAGGCACAGAACAGCTTCTGTAGAGGAGGTGACTCAGCTGCCCATTCTGCTGGGAAAAGGTACAGCTGATCGGGGATGTCACAGAGGACTATAAAAACACAAGTGGCCTGTGGGGTGGGTAGGGATCCATCCTGCGCTGTCTGTTCTAAATTAAGAACTACTGACATCAGGCGAACGACTAGAAGGCAGCTTCAAAGCAAACCAAAGGAGGCAGCGACTCATAAAACAGCCAAATAAGCTGTGGAACTCCTTGCTGCAAGCTGTCACGGATGCTAAAGCGTACACAACTTCGGAAGGCAAGAAAATACATGGAGAGCTGCAAGATACCGAGACATCGCACGTCTGGTTCAGGAGTTTCTGAAGCCACAGATTGCTTGGGGCTGGGAAAGCACACAGGGACACGCCACCGCCCTCTGCTCTCCTCCGCATCTCCAATGCTGGCCCTTGTCAGAAACAGCAGGCAAAGCTGGAAGGACCCTGGTCCGACCCAGTCCCGCCACTCTCGCGCGTTCTGGTGGGATTTGGGGATCATAGAATCACAGAATTGTTAAGGTTGGAAAAGACCCTTAAGATCATCAGGTCCAACCGTTAACCTACCACTGCCAAGGCCACCACTAACCCATGTCCCTAAGCACCACATCTCCCCGGCTTTTAAATCCCCCCAGGGATGGGGACTCAGCCCCTGCCCTGGGCAGCCTGGGCCAGGCCCTGACAGCCCTTTGGGGAAGGAGTTTTTCCCAATCCCCAGCCTAACCCTGCCCTGGCGCAGCTTGAGGCCGTTCCCTCTCGTCCCATCGCTTGTTCCTGGGGAGAAGAGACCGACCCCCCCCGGCTCCAGCCTCCTTTCAGGCAGTTGTAGAGAACAATAAGGTCTCCCCTCAGCCTCCTCTTCTCCAAACTAAACAACCCCAGCTCCCTCAGCCGCTCCTCGTAAGACTTGTTCTCTAGACCCTTCACCAACCTCGCTGCCCTGCTCTGGCCACGCTCCAGCACCTCCATGTCCTTCTTGAAGTGAGGGGCCCAAAACTGGACACAGGATTCGAGGGGCGGCCTCACCAGTGCCGAATACAGGGGCACCATCACCTCCCTGCTCCTGCTGGCCACACCACTCCTGATACAAGCCAGGATGCCGTTGGCCCTCTTGGCCACCTGGGCACACTGCTGGCTCATGTTTAGGCGGCTGTCAACCATCACCCCAGGTCCTTTTCAGCCAGGCAGCTCCCAGCCGCTCCTCCCCACGCCTGGTGCCCTTTTTCTCACCGAGGGGTTCCCAGGCGATTGCAGCGGCTCCTCACCTGGACAGGTGCCGCTCAGGACGCTCTTCCCTCCGTAGGCGTGGAGGTGAGAGAACCACAGTTCCTCCTTCCGATCCATGTGGGAAATCATCTCCAGCTCCGCTCCTGGGGGTCCTGCTCCGGGAAAAGAAACGGGACGGGGTCAGAGGAGCCAGGCTTTAACGGCTCCGAGCGGAGGGGCCGCTGCGCTTGGGAACCAGCAACTCCCCGCCGGGCAGGGACGCGCGGCCGGGAGCACCCCCACCGCCCCGGGGGAACGAGTGCAGCCGCAGGGCTCGGGGGGGGGGCGGCGGGGAGCGGCCGGGCTGAACCCGGGCCGGGGCCCCGTACCGGTAGCGGGCCCCGTCCCCGGGCCGGCCCGGCCCCGCCGGATCCCGGGGCGCCGTGGGCGCCGTCACGTGACGGCGGCGACCAATGGCGGGCGGCGCCTTCGCCTCTGGAGGGCGATCGAAAATGGCGGCGGCGGGGGATGGCGATGGGGCCGGTTCCGCCCCGCCGCCCGAGCCGGGCCCTGCTCCTGCTCTCTCGGGCTCCCGTAGGGCCTCTCCCCCGCGGGTGGGTTACCTGCCGCCGGATCCCCTTCTCGCTCTCTCCGCGCTCGTAGGGCCTCTCCCGTGGGGTGGACAGACACCATGGTGGAGGAGACGCCATCGCTGCCTCAGGCTCTCCCCGCAGGCGAGGGGCTTTCTCCCGGGGTACCTGTGGAGGGCAAGGCTTCAGCTCTGCGTGTCCGGGAAGGCTCATCTGTGTCAGGCAAACAGCAGATGCCCACCTCGGGGGGCAACGCGGACCCTTGGGTGCAGAAGCTCAATGAACAAAATGTGACAGCAACCAGGGCTCTCTGAAGAGAAGAAAGTATCTAGAGGACACCAAAGCAGAGCTCTGGAAACGCGTACGTGGGCTCAGTGCCCTTCCGAGAGATGAGGACCCTACCAGGGGCACCGTCAGGCTGCTGGAGCCTCCTAGGTCCCAAGAGCGGGGATGTGTCCTTCGGTGTTGGGAGAGGAGGAGCAGGCTTGCGCTGAGCTTAGGCACGAGCTTAAATCCTTAGCAATCACTTACATCCTTAGTAGGAACTCATTCCGTAGTAATCTAAGCTTACAAGGTGACTGCCTGGGCAGCAGGGCAGCTGGAGAGGCGAGGAACCTGGGCAGAGAAATGCTGCAGGTACCTGTGAAACCCTGTTCTGGGGCACAGCGACTGAATCACAGAGACGTTGTTGCTGAAGGCTGCGTCACCTCTCCCCGGCACTTTGCATTTCATTAAACAACAAGCAGCTTATATGCAATGCCTCCGAAAGGAATTTTGTGCTGGAATGATATGAAAAGCAAACAAGCGCATTTGAAATGCACTTCCAGAACAGCTCCAGTCCCCTTGAAGAACTGCCCTCGGATTTATCCCTTCGATATCTAAACGCTGGCACTGTGCGCGTAATACGCGGGCTCTGCTGGCCCAGCGGAAGGGGAAGGCACAGCAGTCACCGCTCTGCTCTTTCCAGCATTCTCACGTTTTGTAGTTAAACTGGCCCCTCTGTGGGTCTTGGCCACGGCAGAGACCCCGGTGATGGATCACACCCCCTCAAGAAACGCCATTAAGACAGGGTGACTCCTGGAGTAAGCGGACACACAGAACTGCGCCCGTATACGCAAACAGCTCTCTTCTCACATGCAAGATGATGACGTAAATATCTGCAGCACAGCTTTTCAGAATAAACCTACTGAGGCTATTTTCTCCGGCAGAAAATGTGACAATACACAAACCAACACGGTGGTAGCTGCAAAGGAGTATCCATAATCAATCCCGCAGATCATTTGATTGTCACAGCGCATTCAGAAGCAGTGTTTTCCAAAGCTCACTCAGAGCTCGCATGGTGCATCTTGGTAAGACAGCAGCTTTGTGCAATGCCAGTAACAGATCTGCTCTTTCTTTAACTTAAAAAACAACTAATACCTTAGTTGAAAAGGTATTTTTTTTCTGCAGCCTTCAAAGTGTTAAAACAAACAGAAGTATCAAAATATTTTTGATAGCTGTTACTACACAATAAATAAATGGAAATAAAAAATGATGACAATGTATTTTCCAAGACAAATGAGCCTGCATTAGGAAGGTAAGAAAACAGAATTATATACAAATTGAACTGTTTGGCAACACATTACCACTGGCAGATGGCAACACCAGTGTCAGCTTGGGGAGGCACGCTTTGCTTACAGATTAACGAAGCAGGCGAATGAGTAATTGCTTTCAGATAATTTGCAGTGTATGTCAGATATGTCCTTGTGCTCTCGAGGCTGTAAAAGATTTTAAATCCTTTTCTCATCATCTGAGAAAAGTTTTAGAATTACAAGAGACGTTTCATTTTGTCAACTTCAGCAACAAGGAAGCATCGAGGCAAGCCTCTGCAAAGCGGTCACCTCCAAACCTGACAGCACAGATGCGATATTTAAAATCATCTTTCTGCATTAGGCAAAGACTGCCCAGTTGCAAGGTTTAAGGAGGACAAAGACAGGAGGATGGAGACACTTCCAGTGACTAAAATTCAGATTTTTTTTGTAACATGCTGAACAGTTTTTTATGACAATGCTATTTGAATGACTAATTTATATCCACTGAACTGCGACACTGCATTCATTGAAGGTTAAGATGTAATAAAGAATTGATTACAAAATCTTTGATCATAAATATAAGTCTTACCTAAAACCAGGAAAAAAGCTGGGAAGGGATCTTATTTATTTTCCCATATTAAGACTGGTAAATAGGACTGGAGCTTTTCCCATGTATGAAATGTGTACTCGAGAGAGAAATACACGGTACACTGAGGGAAACAACATTTCCTAGAATGCCACTTAAGGCAAGCCTTGTCCTTTTCACGTAATGAAGTCATCCTGTGGCAGCTCTTGCACAAGAAGGTGGGGGAGGAAAAGTGATGTGACTGCCAGGGGAGAAAACTATCCCAAATTCCTGAAAATTCATGAGACATGGCAGAAGGCTTTGCTAGGAGGTCCCCCCACCGTTATACATGCCACGGGCACCTGACAGAGCTCCTAAGTGGTCACCCATTTCCCCTTCGGCAGCAGCCCTCCCCTCCAAGGCCAGAGCGGACCCTTCCCCTCAGCCCATCCTCCCGGCAGACCCAAAAACCTTCCCCCAAAGTCTCCCTTACCTTAGGGCTGCGCAGCCCAGATGAACCGGGCAGCTCGTCTCTCGCCGGGCAGCCAATCCACCGCTCATCAGCCGCTGCCGGTGACCTCTCCCACCTCTCCTTGCGCCTGTGTCAACTCCTCTTCCTCCAGTTCTCTGCTCGGGGTTTCAGCCAGAACGGGCGCAGACTGCTCTCGACGAGACCCAGCGTTGCCACTTAGAAACCCCCCCAAGACTGTCATAAGACATTACTTGTAGTTCATCATTAGCACCTTACAAATTGTTTATTGCATGTAATATAAATCAAATAAAAGCGAAGATATACTGTATCAAAAATAGAAAAATTATTTATATGTTCCAAATATATAAATACGTTTAGAAATCCGGCTTCTTTTTTTGAAGTGCCGTGTCCATTTTGTTCAGCGAGACTCTCTGCAGACTCAGAACTGCCAGAACAGACAAAAGCCAGAAGATGTTGTGAAAGCAAATACATAAAAGATGGCAATTTAGGGTCCAGGACGTCCCCAAGAGTCCCAGACAGTTTGCAACCTAAGGTCAGTCCAGTTTGCAAATGAGACTGATCAGAGAAGTGGGTTTAGATCAGGTTATAAGAAGTGCTGAAGAGATCCAGTGGTCACTATACTGTCTTAAAAACATCTCTGTCGAGGATGTACTCAGGCTACGCTGGCAAGGTAAAGCGGTGCTCAGAAAAGGAGCGGATGGTATCTTTGCCACAGATCCAGCATGCAAGTGAAGCTACAGAACCGAACGTTCGAATCTGAAGGGCTTTCACATGACACCTGGTGTCAGAGGGCGCTTTTGGGAGCCATCACAAAGAGACTAGAAAAACACCTCCACTTTTTTTCAGCCATTTACGAAACACGGATTAAGGATTTTTACCAGAGATTTCAAATTGAACCAGGGACAGAAGAAAGGCATTGTATTTCCACGATGCTCCCTGCCTTAACAATCAGCAGGGCAATCGTATGCTGAGGAAATGAAGACAGAAGTCACTGGGGTCTGAAAACATTCAGTGCTTTACACAGGGAAAAGGAGACCGGTTTCTTGCAGGCAGGTTATTCTACGGAACACTGGAACTTGAAGGGTGAAGCGTTTCACAGCCCAAGGCCAGGGAAAAGGTCTTGGCAAGTGTCACTGGGGGAAGCACCTGGCTCTAGAAGCACCGACGCGAGGAAAAGTTGGGGACCTAAAAACCTATTAGAAAAATGGAAAGAAAAGGCACAGAAGGAAAATCGGGGGGGGGGGGGAAAGAGGCTGCGGATGACCTGTGTGTGTGCTGAAGGAGGACAGCGGCTGGAGGAGTTTGTGCAATTCGGAGCAGAGGGCTGGGAACGGGAGCTCGGTTCAGACCCACTCTCCAGCCTGTCATCTGACCGCGGGCCACAGGGAGGAGCAGCGCACCCACCGATCACAGCACCACCGCTAGCACCAGCCTGGAACAGGGTTTCCAGCTTATCAGGAAGGCCTCCATGTACAAAATTTTCAGGATGGAGGAGAGGGCTCCATTCAGTATCGTCTCCTCTGTTTTTTGTTCCCCTTTCTTTTCTGTTCCTTCTCTTTCCGGGCTCTGGCCGTGGTAAACGTGATACATTGAGCATCTAAAAAGTCCAGCAGCTTTGCCTTGGAAATTTTAATGCCGTTTTGTTTCAGCTCTGTGTGCAGGTCAGCCAGCTCAATTGGCTCATAAAAGAGAATCTTGTTGTACAGGGCTGCGTTTGAACGGATGTAGCACCTTACTGCCTCCAGCTTTTCTTCTTCCCGAGCTGCTGCCTGAGATGCTGGAAGCTCCTCTTCCTCCTCCTCGGATGTAAAAGCACAGGCTTCAAATCCATTCACAAAAGAACTAAAAGCAAGATCAAGTAGACCAGAGATCAAGGAAAGAACAGGCCATCAAGGACAGGACCAGAGCTCCCCAACTCCCTGGTGGCCAACCCCTGTGACTACCCTCTGTAGGATCACAGATACCAGCACCCACCAAATGAGCGAAGCAAAACATGGCACGTGTTCTGCAAACCTCCCCGTCCCAGCTGCTACTCTGCGGCAGCCTCTGTGCCGTCTGGAGTGCTGTGCTGTCCTCTCCCTGCTCTAGCTGCAGGTTCTCAGTCAGCGCTGCGTGCTCCTTGTCGCTCTAACTTGCAGAGACCAGGCGTGCCAGATTTGGGCCTTGCCCACATGCAGCCACAAGCGCTTTTGTGTTCTGAGAACAGCTCACTGGGAATTAGACTAAAAAACCAAAGCCTGTTTCTTTTGTAGGAGTGTGCTGACCTTCAAATGACACGCCCACAGAGGTGGCAAGGCCACCGTAGGCCACACGGACACTTGCCTCTGTTTGCCACATTCCTAGTTCATCTCTGTCCTGCACCATTGACTGTTTTGTTTAGTATTTTCTTCCCTTACCTCTGTGAACCAAAAGAGATGTCGCTTCCATCCAGTGAAGAAACTGCAGACTCCTGAGATGCTGGGAGCATTGGTTCCTCACCATCAGCTGCCAGAGACCATCTCTCTGGAGATACAGATGACTTTTTCTGCTCTTTGGCTCCTTCTGGGTGATGTGTCATTTTACTTCCCTTCTTGGGTGCTGCACAACCTGTTTCACGGCATCCAACGAGGTCATCATCAGCCCTCCCCGCAGGGAGCACTGAAGAAGCCTTGGCAACCTGCTTCCTTTTGCCCCCAGCCCTCGAGGTGCTGGCACGCTTTCCACCTGCAGTCCGGTCTGCCTTTGACCGCCTAGAGCGTTTGGCCGGGGACTTCTGCAAGGGAGGCTGGGAAGATGGGATTTCATCCTCAAAGTCAGAGTCCACGTCCTGGTGAGTATACTGGAATATCTCCTTCAGCTTCAACACCATCTGGCGTTTTGGGAGAGCACGAACTCCAAATCTGAAAGAGAAAGGTGGGAGCTTAGGTTAAGATAATGCTGCACCTTCCCCTGTCACAGCTCGGGAAGAGGCTCAGGCCAGGAGGTCCAGTGGTCAGCTGGAAAAGTGTGACATGACCTCAAAAAACACTGGCTGGAGCTTCACCGTTGTTTCACTTTCAGCCCAGGAGCTGTCTTTCACGCTACCTGCCAGCAAGTTGCTGCTCATACAGAGATGTAATCGTGGAAGTAATGCTAACCTGCGCAACTCCTTCTTCAGCTCGGGGGTCTCCATGATGGAGTAAGCTGGCATTGGTGTCACTGGAGTGCTGGGAGGCTTGTCGTTCTCCTGACAGGAAGGTTCTGCAGCAGAATGAAATTACCATGATCAGAATTAGTACAGAAAGGACTTAAAATAGATGATATCTTCCCATTTTAGTGGCAGATATTCTAACATTATATAGTAATTGTTTAAGTAGCACTACTTTCCTACAAGCTCTTTTAATTTTTACTCAGCTTCATATTGGACAGAACAGTCAACACTTTTTTCCTAAACTGGGATACTTGGTTTTTATTGACTTTAAATCAGAAAACAGCTTAAATTAAGACATATGTCACATCTGAATATGAAGCCCATTCAGGGCTTTGTTAGAACAGGCAACGTTTACAAGGCAGTTAAAAAACATGTTTACTGAATTCTGTGAAGCAGTTCTTCTCCCAGGAAGGAAATTTCATAATAGAGACTTGATGTGGAAGAAACCGAGCAAGTCAAGCGGAGTTAGATACTGATTTAATGATACCGATTTACTGATACTGTGAAGCACAGTCAGTCTCATGTCATGTTCTAAACACCCGTTAAACTAATCACTTAGTATGGCATAATTAATAATATATTTAATTAGATACTATGAGGTCAATTACTGGTCTTAGATGGAAGGAACCACGCAAGACTATGTGCTGGGCATGCAGAGGTCTGTTGCGAGGGCCCGGAATTAGCAAACAGAAGGCAGCACAAGACAGCAGAGCTTTGCAGGAAAGCATGCACGAAGCCTGCCCTCGGGCAGGGACAGGCACCCACCCCCAGTCAGCCTCAACACAAGGAAACCCTCTGCGCCTGCACCACTGTGTTGCCTACCTGATGTTCTCCTGTATGTTAACACAAGCATCGCTTCACGGACGCGTGAAAAGCAAGACTGTACAGAGCACCCACTACTACAGGGAACAAAGATCCGCTGGCATGCAAGCTGAAGGCTGGTTTTTTGTTCTCTTTTGGTTAGGTTTTTCTCCTTCAGGTACCCATAGCTTCTGCAAGGAGTACCCTCACTATCAAAGAACCAGTGTGAACAAAATACAAGCAGCTGTGCTCCAGGAATCCCACATTTAGATATGCTCTCTCCCACATCAGAAGATGACTGTACTTTCTTTGTGCCTGGCCCTGACAACTACTTCAGATCAGAAGGCCAGAAGACCCTTTCAATGTATCAAGTGAACCACAGGTGAGATGACCACTTAAAATGAAAATAATTTAACCTAGTCCAATAAATCTAGTATCAATACAAGCTCTCACCAGGAGTCTTTACAGGATCCGTCCGACAGGCACCTGCTGCAGCTGACAACCTCTGAGACAGAGGAAGCATCTCTGGAAATTCATCTTCCTCCTCTTCTCCATTCCAGTCATCCCAGATTTTGGAGTTCAGGTAACTCGGTCTACTGCCCGCTGATGAACATGCCTCAATAGGACTCTTTTCAAGACAGAGCAAAGCTGTTCTT
Source organism: Theristicus caerulescens (assembly GCA_020745775.1). NCBI lineage: Eukaryota > Metazoa > Chordata > Aves > Pelecaniformes > Threskiornithidae > Theristicus > Theristicus caerulescens. Next base: position 98,609,394 of record CM036562.1, read on the forward strand.
CTGCCAACAGGACTTCCTCGAAGAGGGGTACTGCCCTTAATCTCCTGCACGTGGACTGGGCTCGCCCACTGGTCATGCCACGAGCCAGGTCCGGGGCTGGTGGCAGTGCTGGTCTTTGCACGGCTGACCTGGTTGGAGTCCTGGCTGTTACCTCTGACTGGTGACAGGTATTCAACATGCCAGCAGTCATCAACGGGGATCGGGGGCTCGTCACAAAGCAAGACGCTACTACTCAAAGAAGGCAGACTTATCTCCTTTTCACTGTCCTCTACCTCAACCACACTGATATTTGTTTTATCTTCCAATGACTGCTCATGGCAGGAAGGCACAGGTTTGGATAAAAATGAGATCTTGGCACATTTGCTTTTTATGTTGGTGTGGCCAGGGGAGAGGAGAACTGGATCCACTGGAGAAACTGGTGGGGAGTTCTTGGAAAATGATCCTGCTGCTGGGCTGCTTGAAGGGCTCCTTTCACTGACTGAGTTCTCCAGAGGCAAATGTTTGTCTGACAATGTTGTTTCATGAACTTCTATTGACTTTCCAGTCATTTCATGGTTACTATTAACTGCTGGTAAGTTCTTTGTGCTGAGTTTAGATCCTGGACTCTTTAAAGAATTAATACTTGTGACCTGGGTCTGTGTTGAGGAACTTCTGCTTTTGCTCAGAACTGGTGTGCCTGGCACTAGCCAGGAGCTGTCTGTACCTGAAGACATTTCATGACCGAGCCTTTTTTCAGGGCTCAGCTTTGGACTCTGTTTGCTCTCCATACAAGCATCTATTTGTCTGCTGAGAGGCAATTCGGTGCACATCTTTACATCATTACTTCTGTGCGCTGTATCTGTAACGCCACATGAGACCTGGGTTGACCTCTGCTCTGTTTCAGTGACTGATGAGTTCTGTTCAGCTTCTGGTATCTCAGGACCTTGTTCTACGGTTGTATGTTTCAGTTGCCCAGGGATTTCCATTTTCTTCAGAGCAGAGCCTGACTCTGGCGACTTCTTGTCTTGTAACTCCATTTCATCATCAGAAGATAAAACAATAACATCACCCTCCTCGTTCCCCTGAGCTGCAGCGTCCTGAGTTCTCATGACCTGTGATGACAACACTGGGACATACGTATGCTTGTTTAAATCAACGTGGGGAAGCTCTGCTGGAGAATGTGTGTTCTCGTTTCTTGATGCAGTATCCAGTTCGCTGGCTTTCTGAAAGTGTGTTTCATCAGATGGGAACGATTTTTCCGTTCTGTTTTGCTTTGGTGTTGACACGTGTTCTCTGGCAAACTTTCTCTCTGATTTTGGAGATGCGGGTGAAGAGCCAACAGCAGGAAAAAGGGGCACAGAAGGTTTGGGAGGAGGACTCCCATAAAAACCATTCCTACGTGGAGAGAGGGCTTTTTGTGACTTGCTGTACAGAAGTGAGTCATTAACATCAATATGTTTTTCACTAGGAGCCTTTCCTGATTCTTTGATCACTTCTTTCATTGGGGAAGGCTCACAGTAATCTCCCTGAGTTGCAGAAAACAAGCGTTCATAACTTTCGTTTATATTAGTATCACCATGGAAGCTAGGAAACTGTTTTTCACGGTGATCTGCCTCGTCATGTGAGACCTGAGGTGACTTGGAATCCTTCACACCTTCACATCTCCTAACAGTCTCTCCTTCATTAGCGGTGGCACCATGGGAAGCTACGTCCCATTTTTGAGGTTCACTGTGGTGAGGCACAAAAGTGGTCTGTGGATCATTCATGCTCTTGCACCTATTTATATTCTGCATTTTCTCTTCTTGTGCAGACGAGTCACATTTAGATCTTTCCACATCATTGTCATCCCTCAGATCTTTGAAGCTGTTGCTTATTGAAGTGGATTCAGAACTCTTTACCTCTTCCTCCTCAGTTTGCTGGTTTGTACCTTGGGCTGCCTCAGTATCGCTGCAGATGCTGCAGTCTGTTCCCTCGCTCACCTCTCTTTCACCTTGAACCATCTTTCTCTGAGTTGCAGCAAACTCATAGATTTCCTCCAGCTCCTGTTCACCCACCCCATTGTCATCTTCCTTCTGGCATTCAGGGTTCAGCATATCTACTTCTTCCTCATCTTCACCCACCCACACTGACTTCAAGAGGTCTTGGAAGTTCTCAGCTCTGTCCTCACAATCTTTGTCATCCCTCACAGAGAGAAGATCATCTTCTGAATCCACTCCAGAAGACACCTGACTCTCTCCAGTGTTGTTTTCGCACCTTGCCATCAGTTCCCTCACACCAAACCTGCAAGGATATAATAGTAATGTTAGTATTTTCCTCCTCCAGTACTTCTTCACCATTTGGCTGCCTGATTGCTCTTGTGAGCCTTGTAAAGAATTTGCATGAGGATGCTGGTTTCCTGAGATGTACAAGATCCAGTATACTCCTAAAATTCAGCATTCCCTTTTCCGGGTGTCACTCACATGAAAGCATCAGGCTCACTCTTCCTTTTTCATGTTTGAGACTAAACCGCTGTATGACTACACTAAAACCCCTTTGCCATTTGCACTGGTGAGAGCCCCACGGAATGGCTGGGGCTGGATAATGTCCGTCATGTGCAAGCTTCGTGGCTTTTTGAAGTGACAGGGCACCTCTGCACATGTATTTTGGCAAGACCCAACCATTTCCCCCCTGTATCTCAGCAACTGCTCCTATTTCAAGCACTTTACTTTGCACACGCCTAGGCTCACGATGGAGAGCATGGCTGACGCAACACATTAGAGTTCTAAGCATCCAATACATTCTGTGAGTGTTGTTCAGATTAAGTGCATCGCTAGTGTAATGCTTTGACAATCACATATAGAAGATATGGGCCCCTCAATTCAAGAAGGACATGGAGGTGCTGGAGCGTGGCCAGAGAAGGGCAACGAGGTTGGTGAAGGGTCTAGAGAACAAGTCTTATGGGGAGCGGCTGAGGGAGCTGGGGGTGTTTAGTTTGGAGAAGAGGAGGCTGAGGGGAGCCCTTATTGCCCTCTACAACTGCCTGAAAGGAGGTTGTAGAGAGGTGGGGGTTGGTCTCTTCTCCCCAGGAACAAGCGATGGGACGAGAGGAAATGGCCTCAAGCTGCGCCAGGGTAAGTTTAGGTTGGATATTAGGAAAAACTTCTTTACTGAAAGAGTGGTCAGGCCCTGGCACAGGCTGCCCAGGGAAGTGGTTGAGTCCCCATCCCTGGAGGGATTTAAAAGCCGGGTAGATGCAGTACTTGAGGACATGGGTTAGTGGTGGACTTGGCGGTGGTAGGTTAACGGTTGGACCTGATGATCTTAAGGGTCTTTTCCAACCTTAACAATTCTATGATTCTATGATTCTATATGCTCATCATCGTCGACGTCAGCTGTCAATAAACATCCTGAGACAAAACTCTTGGCAAAAGTTTTCTAAGCATATACCAAACACAGAAAATCTCACACAGACACAACCTGAAGAGAGACTCATGGAAAAGATGAGGGTAGGATGTTCTTATGTGCAAGTTTCATTTAAGATGTAAGCAGAGGACTATGGAATTTGTAAGCCGCTAAAACCGCAATGGAAGATATCAGCTTGGGGTCTGCGTGGCTGAAAGCATGAGGGGATCCAAAACAGGCTCAGGACACAAACCTGGCAGCCAGAGCCCCCACCTGGGGCAGCAGCCCAGCAGGGATGTCAGCGTCAGCAGCATAAAGGTATCGCAGGAACGCGCACACCGCCTCTCCTGTCACGTCGCTCAGCAGCACGCGGCGTGTCTGCGCGTTCCCATCCTCCTCCACTAAGAACCCTTGGCTGTGAACCTGGGGTAAGAAGAAAGCAAAGTCCGTTTGCTAGTAAAGGAACAGCAGCACCAGCGTTCTTGGTCCTATCAGCTTACTCCTTTTGTTTGCCCAAGTCTTACCCTGGGACCAGCACCTGATGCCTCAGAGGGAAGCTAAGATGACCCGTTGTGCAGAGCTTCATATGGAACAGGCCATTTCCTTCCTGACCCTACGGCCATTAGCTTCGATAAAGTTTAACCACTCATTTTAGTCACGCATATAAAAGACGGTCTTAGAGTTCTCCAGTTAGTTTTGGAATCAAGTTACTTCCCAGAGCACAGTTTCCAGAGTTATCTACACCTCTCTACAAGCGAGCTTCCTCTGATCTGTTTTGAATTTACCTACCCTTGATGCACTGCCAAAACTCTAGTTCTGGTGTCTCACAGGAAAAGAGACACCATACAAAATACTACTCCACTGAACTGGACCATTATCTGTGTGGGTCCAACTTGATCTCAGCTTTTGGCAAAAATGCGTCTCCGGTTCAGTAAGGTCTTGCTTCCTTTGCAGCCAAATCATGTATTGTGCTATCTGAAACTCCCTCCAAAGTGAGGCGTCACCATGCAAGAGAAAACACGAGCTCCAAAGTCATCTCTGATTAATTACTGTCTCCTTGTTACCCAAAATCTTCAATAAAGAAGAGCACTCCTTCACCTACACAGAAAATAAACATGAAATGCTGCTCTGCAGGTGGGGACTTAGAGGAAAACAACCCTCTGCAGGCATCAAAAATACAGCATAGGGCCAATCCCACAACTCTACCCACACAAATGATTCCTCCTCATGAAAACAGTGGAATGCTGAAGCCGAACAGAGTTGCAGGGAAATAATAAGAGAACATGGCTAACCCAATAGTTTTTAAAGTCCTTTGATTTGTGGGCACATGCACATTTGTGAAGATCCCTTAAAGAATTCATATTAAGACTGCTGTAAGGCGTATATGAACTTGCTTCCCCTCCCCGAACTTTCGTGGACCCCTTAGAAATGGCCCGAATCACCTTGGGTGGAAAGTACTGCCAACATGCATGAGGATAAAACTAAACTTCCCAAAAGGGCAGCTTTAAAGAAAGCTCCCTTTGTTAGGGAGCTGGCTGTACGGACTGGTGGCAGCTCCATGAAAGGACAGAGTTCAAATGTCAGGCTCGGTGCCTTTTACTGTCCCGACAGGAGGCTGCATAGGAGCAGGCTGGAATTATTCAACCCAAAATGCTCCTGGGAACATAAGAATTACTTCACTAGCCTTGCAAAAAGCACGGTTCAGTGCAGCTACCTCCAAAGCAACTGTGAGAGTGACAAAACCTCTGTGTAGGTTATTTTAAAGTACTTCCCAGCATCCTTCTATCCATACTCAAAGCTTCCCAGCCTGGGTGACAGGCAGGACACACCAAGATGGACAAGGCAGTCTGTACTCACACAGGTACAAAAATTCAAGGGCAAAAAGCACTTAGGAAGCTTCCTCCATTGCTCACGGGCAGAATGCGAAGAAGGATCCTTGCCTCCCCATAGTCTCCCCAGATGAAGTACCACATTTCCCACCACTTTCTCTGGAATCTAAGCTGAAAAACCACGGCAGGTCCAGAGGCACTTGCCATTAGGCCCAGCAGCACTCTGTGCTGATTCTGTAGCATTAACTGATTGTAGGTGTGGGCAGCCTGGGCCTTCCTGAAGCAGAGGAGGAAAATATGTCAGCAGTACTTACAACTTGAACGGCCTGCGGACACCGTGCGTACAACACAAACATGTGGGCGTAAAGGACTTCCCCGCAGTCCACCTGGAACTGGACATCACTTAAGTGGGGGTTGTTGACCATTGCACTGAAATCTTCAGCCAGCAACCTGAGAGAGGACTAGAACACAAAGACAGAAGTGACGTTACAGCTGTCAAAACACTTCCCTGAAAAATAAGAAGGGAATAACGCAGTTTATCAGCGTTGCTGTACTGTGGGCCCCAGCCTGGATACACTGCCTTTGCCTCCTGAAGATAATCATCAGCATTATCGACTTCAGGTCTTCCACACGACAAATAAGCAGACAAGTCTAACAGATATTTCTGGCTTTGTTTTCCTCCACTTTTCCACAGCCTGGCAACTGTGAAGAAAGGGCAGTCGTGTTGTATTCTACTGTACTTGTTCTGCCTTGTATTACAGCACATTATCACCCTCAGATCTTCACCACACCATTTCCTGATGTGGTCTAGCCACTGCCTACAGTTGGCCTCTTGATCTACTGCCTCCCACCACATTTTTAGGAAACTGTAATTTCCACTTTGACGGACTTGAACTCAATTCACTGTAATTAGAGTAAGAGGAAAGTGGATGACTCAGGGATGGGGTAATGAACCTTCTCTCATTCACTCGCTGGCAATGACAGCTGAGAAAAGCGGCTCTGCAACAAGGGGCTCACACAGAATAAAACTAATGTAGGTGTCTAGTTCAAAGGAACTTATGTGCTTGTTACTTTTGAAAATTCTACTCAATTATAAAAAAGGAACATAATTTCTATTATCGTTCTGGAATCCCTTGCTGGAATTTTTGGGGAGGCCTTGTTGACTGAGCTACCTGTGACGGGTTACTGGTGATGGTAAGGTCAGGCCTGGGGCACGCTGCCAAAGACAGCAATGATGAACGCTCTGTTTCTGCTCTGGAGCTGCTCCCAGTACGAACGCACCCCAGGCAATCTTCTAAAGACTCAGATCCCTCTCGGCAAGCGTTGTGGCTCTGGCGGTGGCCAGTGCTTCAGAGAAGTGTGAAATACCCTCAGCTCGCGGTTGAGAGGCTGTCTGACTGTAAGTGGAAACCGGTTCATAGTTAATACACTAATCACTGACCTTGTGTTTTCCAAACCTACTGCAGAGTTGAGGAACGGCAAGTTTTATTCCAGTGAACATCTGCACGAGATGCAGTTCCACCTGGAACAACACAGCTCTTTATTTTATTAGCAGGTTTCTACATTAGCACTGGACTGTGGAAACCCAACCTTTCTACTCGCTCCAGCATGTGTTTGCAGGCAGCCAACACTAATTAGCACCCAAACAGCAGCACACACCGGAACACTTCTTCCAGGCCTTCATAGGTGGGCTAGAGAAGACTCTGCATGTCGTGGCAGTAGCGTGGACTGATCTCCAAGGGGAAGACAGGAAGCTCAGTCTGGAAACTAATCTGATGTTTCTCGCTTTCTTATTCTTGGCAGGTAGGATACCTGCAAGACAGTACCTCAGGAAGCCAGCAAACACAGACTCCTGATGCTACGTTCCAGGCAGCCAGCCCAGAACAGCTTTCCTGCTGATGCTAAAATTATCAATCAGGAACGGGGAAATTAAACAAGGCTAGAAACCTCCTGGCTGCACCATTCTCTGTGCAAAGCAGACTGGTCTGAAGACAGCTCCGAGTGGGCACATGCTCCTGTCGGAGAACACACCAGAACACTCTCTCCTACCGAGGAGGCCAGCTAGTCGGGACTCCGCAGATGTGACAAGGGTCCTAAGCATGGGGCAGGGGGATGTGTTACCAATGCAATGGATGTATTTGCTCTACACGGTTACACTCTGGGCTCATATAAAGCACGAATCTCTCCCACTGGCAATCCAACTCTTCGGCAACACTTCATTTGCTCAGGAAAACTATCATGGAATCAAACTAAATCTGAAAAAATGATCATACTGGTTTTGCTGGTAGCAACCGAGTTTCAATGACAGTATCAGAACAGTTTCTGTATTGCTAAAGGCCTCTGGTTTAATAGACTCAGAAGCTTAAAAACCAAGACTTTTTTCCTGCTAAGGATTTTTTTTTAATACCCCCAAAGAATATCTAGAGTTTCTGTAACAAGTAGCTGGGATGCTCAAGTTCAGTAGATTCCCACCTCACAGAACTGGCTCTTTTTAGAAGTCTCTTAATTCTATTAGCACAATATGAAAGTGCTTTCTCAAGGCATCAAAAATTTTCTGGCATCAAAAGCTACTAGCTTTCATGGCATGATTATTTATTATCAAACCAAGGATAATAAGTTTCACCAGATAAAGTGGATGACCCTGGTAAGAAGATGAATTCGGGGTTTTTTATATGCACTTCAACTGAAGAAAACTGATTATACTTCCATGGGGGATTACATATCCACTGGTGCATCTGGGGTAAGATGTGATCTACAGAACACTACTGGCTTGATAAAAAAAAATAATCTGTGACTTACTAGCCTGTATTCTTCACCTGGTCACCATAGAGAGGCACACTGATTTTCAAGCTAGATCCTCTGGTATGCGTCCCCACAATTGAGGATTTTCTATACTAAACCTTTTAAAACCTCACATTAGCAGCAAGAAAGTGCTCATCTTCCATGGACCTCACAGCATTCCACATCATCTACCAGGCTTTTATGCCAGATGAGAGAATTTACTGCAAGCCAGCCAGCCCTTGCAAGAATTCTCTCTTCCACTGCAAGGCACGGCGTGGCGAGGAAGGTGACAGAGGAGGAATAGCTCCATTCATTCCACCCGAAGTAGCTGGGTGTGCGAGCCTGCAGGAAGCACCAGGCAGCTCTGTCTCTCCTGGGCTGCAACCAGTTTTCTCTTGGATAGCCTGGGAGTTAAAGCAGAGTGCTGCCTAACGTGGTGCAGCTGCATCCCTAGTTCCTACCCCCAAATACTCTTAGTGCTATAACTTAACTCTTTAACCTGGTTCTCTTTATATAAACTATGCACAGATTGGCCTTATGTTACCGGTCACTTTAAATCAGCTCTCTCACCAGGCAGGACAAGTACTGAAAAATCCACAGGCCTGCTTGCGGGCATCAGTGGAATACCACCACGTGTGCTGATCGCACCTGCGCCCACGGCGATTCCTGAGTTACTGTGAACCTTAAGCGCCTCTTTGTTTCTATGGAAAGGAATGGGAAATATTCCACACTTCTATGAATTGCACAAATGCAATAGCTTCTTTTTTCCCAGTGATGAACAAATTTTTTAAAAAGTGGAAAAAAAGGGTTGTCCTTACTCTTTTACAGCTGCTCGTCAGGAGGCTCTTCTCTTTGGAAGGGGGCACAAAGCCACTATGTGGAGTCTCGCTGGAAGTCAGTTCTTTTCCTCAAAGAAGAAAATGCATATCACAAATCACATACAACTTCTTTGTGAGACAGGGCGATGTAAGAACTCCTAGCAAGATCCTTGCCATGACAGCTCCCCGAGACAGCTGCTATAACCAGCCTGACGGAGTTGAGGGCTCAGCCTCTCCCTCACACCTTTATGGGAGGGTTTGGCTCTGGGCTGTGAGTACCCAAACACCATTCAGCCAGGAGCAGCACCAATCTACTGCAGATCCGCGTGTGCCATAATCATCCAGATGGAGGAACTGCGGAGTGCAGCATGCTTCTCTGCTTTCACGTCTCTGTTTTCCTCCGGTGGGAAAAAAACTACGACACAGAGCAGGATGGGACATGCCACGGTGTCATTCTAGCAGACAGGGAGAATGTATCGTGGATCCGCATTTCAAGCTAGACAAAATGCTGTGGGCCCTAGTGCTCAGAGGCAGCCAGAGAAATCAGTTTTGCACAGGCTACAGAGTGCACAGAACAGGATGCAGAGCAACAGAAAAAATTCATGTCTTCAGAAATGGGTTTTGGTGCATTAGTGTCTGCACAGTGGGTTTTTTCACCTGGTTTCATTTACGCACGCAATACACATTTATGCGCGGAACTGATTTCCCTCACCCAGGAAGCTCTATCTCCCCCCTGAAATCCCAGGCGTAGTTTTATAGGACCAGGAATTATTTGCTGCACTTTAGTCAGGGAAGTGAGGAATATTATACCCAAGTGAAAAAGCAGACAGGTGAACTTAGCAACCATGTTCTCTTTCACAGGTGAACAGGAGACACACAGCACATTCTGCTGAACAGCCAGGCCATTTTAAGGGATATCATTGACCTTGAAATGTGCAGTTGTGCACCACATGCAACTGTGACTGGGGACTTTAGAGAGGTGCCCATAGAGGAATTCTAGGTGTTGTATTTTTTCAACCCTGTATAGGTACAGATAAACTTCAGGTTTGTGTAATCGATGTACCAACATAAAATCATTCCTCTTGCACATCTCTCTCATCCAATTGTCTCAAGACCTGAAAAGACAGTGCATATAACAGAAAGACTGTCCAAATAGCAGGGATGAGGATTTTGTCCCAGCTGTTGGACATGTCCAGGCTCCCTCCTGGCAGAAAATACTTTGATATCTTTAAGGGAATTTTAATATAAAATTTAGTATCTGCTAGGATGTCCAGGAGTTCTCTTAAATGTTGGGATTTATGAATCATTTCAGAAACGTCAGCTTGATTGTAGCTAAAGCTTACTGCAGAAAAATGTCCCCTCGCAATATCACCTCTTGGATCAACACCAACATCCTGTGGGTGCTCTCACGGCTCTCCTAAGCCAGCACAAGTCTGGGTAGCTGAAGGGACTAGGGACAGGGCTCACAAAGCTGCCAGAACTTACCTGGCTGCTCCGCTGCCTCAACATGGCCAACATCAAGGCTCCACTGAGTAAGGGTAAGTCCTTCCCTGGCCAACTCAACTAGGTCCTGCAGGGTCTGAGCGTCCTTCTGGCTGTGAGATAAAAGCTGCCCATCTCCTTCAGGGCCTGACTTGGATTCATCAGAAGTTTGGCCTCCAGCCTCTGTGCAAGTGGGTTCATGAGAACTGAGCTCAGGCTGAATTTTCTGGGATACTTTTGGCTGATCAGATCCCACCGATGGCGGAAGGTTCTCTGGCTTATGATTCTGACCAAGAGAAAAGGGAAAAAAAGACACCAATAAATTAGGTCTCGTTTTATGTATTTGCAGAGCTCAGAGTACAGTCGCTACTTCATACTTTTGAAACATCTAGTAAAGGATTACAGAGCATTCCCCAGGTACAGGGGCTTCTGAGGAAAAAGCTCTCTGCAGTTTTAGGAAGGACTCTCCCGAGATAAGACAGCGCTGAACAGAAGAAAGGAAATAACAACAGAAAATGCAGAAAAGGTGGTTTCTCCGGGAGCATGTCTGTGCAGGCAATTGCCAAGCAGGGAGAAAGGATGGTGGAAATGCTCCCACTCCAACATCTAAATATTTCATTATAGCTGGAGCGCCTGGCAACAGTCACAGCTGAAGCTCTCCAGGTGCTCCTGTTCTGAGTTCTGAAATGCTTTTGCAGTTACATGTAGCTAAATCAAACTTTCACCTTGGAGCTGATATTTTCCAGGTTTGGCCTCTGTTTCCCAATAAAAATAGCTTTGTTTGTTTATTTCTAAGTAAAAATGGTTTAGCCATTTCTGTGAATGGAAAGAATCAGATGGGAAAACACGCTCTTGCCATGATTTTAAAGGCTTTTCTGCTTTTTATTTTTAAACTTCTCTGGCAGTTCATTTGGCTTGAACGAAAGGTCAAAAATCTTCACAGAATGGAGCCCCTCCAGTACAGCCCTAGCCTGCAATAAGCCAGTGAAAAACTCTGGGCTTTGACTAGGGAAGAAGTATTAAACAAAGCACCTCCATACACACAGTCGTTTTTGAACAGAAGCACCAAATTCTTCAAGAAAAGAATGAGGGAAGGAAGAGAAGTGAAATCCTTCTTCTCAGTGAGTGTGTGATGAGGCTAAAAGAGCTTTGTCTACTTCTGTAGGCACTTTTTATAAAAATACAGAGCACTGAAAGAGGCAGGAGATCTAGATGAAAACCAGAATGAAACAGTGGAACTGAAAACTGGATCAAAGCTCATACGCAACAAGAGGCAGTGGGATGCGCAGGGGAAGCCTGAAGTGCAAATGCTTCACTTTACAACCCTGGGTGCTCCCACCTTCTCCTCTGTGCAAGACAAATAATCAGTCTTCAGTTCAAACTTTTCACCCAGATCCTTGCTGAGTGCAACACACCGGCAAAGCTCATACTAGAATCCATCAGAGAAAAGTGCCAAGAAGGAAAACGAGAGTCAGGCTGCTGTAAACACGGACTAACTAGTGGCAAAATGACCTGAATGGGGTCCCTTTACTCAGTACTCTCTGTTCCCCTCAGTTATATTTTCCGAAAGCTCAAGGAGTAACATGGTAACATGAGCCTTCGCCTCCTCTCTCAAAGGGAGAAATGAAAGTTCAAGATCATACAGCCTAACTGTGTGAGACCAGGGGACAACAGGGCACAAACAGTGAGTATCAGTATGCAGAGCCAGGGGATCCCTCGTTTAAATACCAAATGAGGAAACAGCAGGGTTACAGGGCAAGTGAACTAGGGCACGCAAGTACCAGAGCAAGGACAAAAGAGCATCGCACCTGCACAGGCTTCCAAGGTACAATTGGAGGGGTTAATTCAGCAGTGTAGAATGATTCAGGGTCATAGGGTCCTGTCAGAGCGCTGATGTTCCACAAAAAGCACTCCCTGGCTTTGGACAATGGCAAGAGCCAGGTTGCTTTCCCAGATTCATCCTCCAAAATCCTACTAGTGGGAAGGCGAGGGGTGGGAGGGAATTCCACCTCTTCTGCAAGCAGCATAGCTACTCGCTCTTGGATCCTTTTGCGGGCCTTCTCCGGGTCCTGAAGCAGTAATGGTGGAGGTGCAGTTGGGCCTCTTCTACGCCGTTTTTTCTCTTTAAAAAGAAAAGGAAGAGGAACCCAAATAAATAAACAGCTGAACACACAGGGCAGAGGAGCTCAACATGCCCGCTCCTTCAGGTGTTGTAGTCAGTGAGGACCAAAAGGCAGCTACAAGCTGAACACAACTCTGAAGATTTCCGCGGGTAGTCGGAAGCCTCACATCGCCCTTATGGGAGAAATGAACTCCAGAAGAGACTGACTCCTGCTCACACACTGCTCTGCTGCCTGTTGGGAGTAGTCACATCTCTACAGAAGCCGAGCATTACAGATGCAACTGATATCCATGCAGTCTGCCTCCCAGACCCATGGCATGGTGCCTGTACGTCACTTGACTAAATCCCAGCGCTTCGCAAAAAAAGGGAGAAAAAAGTGCCAACAAATCCATGAAGGACTCTTTTTTTTTGTGTACCAGTCACTGATGATATCAAACCACGGCTCACAGGAACACTGAGCAGCTTTCATTTGGAAATCCTGTGTCTTACTACCTTTGCCTTAATCATAGAATACCAGGTTGGAAGGGACCTCAGGGATCATCTGGTCCAACCTTTTTAGGCAAGAGCAACCAAACCCCAACCCCAAATCCAACTGGCAGTACCTACTGGCAGGAGGAGACCTGAGCAGGGTCATAAAGAGTGAAGTCTCCCCTCTATACAGCACTCGACACTCCCCGGCAGCTCCCTGTCTAAACACTCTTCCCTGTCTTCCTTTCTAAACCTTTCTGCACACTAAAATAGCAAAGCACATGCTCAACAGCATGTAGTATACACATATGTCTGTTAAAGAAAACAGATAAGAGATAAGGCTGAAAAAGCTGCATTAATCCAGGTTGCAGCACGATGAATAGGAAAAAAATCTACTGCAGGAGAAATAACAATAATCATTTCATGTTATTTCTTTTCACTTCCACAGTTTACAAGAAACAACAGCTTATCTTAAGAATATTTTACAGATTCAAAACAATCAATCAGTGAAAAAAAGCATGAGATTCCTAAGGGATTTCACTAAAACCCATGGACATCCTGCAGGCTTTCTTGACTGTGTGTGGATACTGCATATTGCTGAAGCTCTGACAGCTTAAATAAAACAGAAACAGGGCTGTCATCCCTCCTATACCAATAGGAAAGTTTTAGTGAAGAGCAGGCTGTGTTGTTACTCCTCCAATAGCACAGCCTGTGACACTAACTCACTTTAACACGTACCTGATCCTGGCTTCCATTTGATTGGCAAAGCAGCCACTGGTTTCACATTTGTAACTGATTTTGCCTGTTCCTGCTTTTCTTGCTCCAACAGAGAGCGTGACATTGCCATAGCAACCAGCAAATCTTCATCCTTAGTCTCCAATTTGGCCCTCTTCTGCATTTGCTTTGAGTCCTCTTTGGAGGAGCCTTTTCGCTTTGACCTGCTCGGTTGATTGCTGAAATACAAGAATGCAGCAGGAAGCCTAAGTTAACGTGACTGGATCAGAGACAAGAAACACTGAGCACTGCAGACCAGCTGCTCTACTTGCTCAGAGAGATTCCCATATCCAGGATAATGAGAAACTATTCACGACTTTCTCCCCTAGCAGAGAGCAAAGGATTTCTTATCATCCACGGAATTTAGAGCAATTTAGAGAAAATCTTATTTTGGAAAGGTAAGCAGAAGACCACAGCACTGACGTAAGCGTCTGCTATCTCCACCTTGAATGCTTTTTTGTACCAAAGCGGAAAAAACAAATTGAAGCAGGGCAAAACCAAGATCACCGGAAAATACTCTCCCACTCTTCTGCTTCCACAGGGAACAGGCAACGGTCCTTCCTCAGCACAAAGGGACTTACGAGCCCTTCTACAAATTCAGTCAGGCACCGCCTGCTGTACTCCGAAGATTCTGCTCAAACCCAAGAGAGCAGATGCAGCTCTGTACCGAGCACATTTCAAACCATCACGTCTGTTTCCTCCTTGGCTCGGCGTGTAAAGCACATACATCCAGTACAGCCACAAGCCGAATAGCTGAGGCACTGGCACGACAGACGCTCAGGAGAGACTGCATACTCGTACTATGCGGTTTGCTTAATAAGCTCAAACACACCATTCAGCTTCACTGCGTAATTGCCTCACAGAGCACAAATATTTCTGACAAACCAGCGTAAGATTATTTACTCCCCATTTTGCTCCCGCCTGCTGACTTTTTAAGTCATCCACCACCTGACCGCTTCTGAAGGAAAGCAAGATGATTTCTCCAACTAACTACCACATTCTACTCACGTGGTACTGGGTCATGGCTCTACTTGACCTTCTTTGGACTTGGGGCCCACCCGGCCTGCGAGTCTGCCTTGCTTCTACATTCATCCCCAGGAGCACAGGGTCAACTCAGGCCAAAGAAAGTAACCAGCATCTTTTATTTTCACCAGCTTACCTGGGGGACTGAAGAGGTGCATCACCAAGCGAGGACACCTGCAACTGCACTGCCTGAAGAAGCAGCTTAGGAGGAACATCCATCTCGACAGCACAGCGTTTCAAGTGACTGACTCGGCTCTGCGGGGTTTGGAACTGCTTCCCGCAGATGGGACATTCGGGGACCAGTGGTTTGCTGCAGGATGACATCTGCGCTTCTTCCATCTCATCCAGACACCTGTGAGATGATGGCAAAGCTTACCTCTGAAGCCTTTAAAACTGTCCACGCTAAGATTTAAACCATAGTAAAGAAAAGGGAGCACAATCATCCCTAATATCTGCAACAGCCAAAGAAACATCCCCTAAAGACACAAGAGTTATGTACCCACCGCTGTGATGAATATGACGTATAACAGCTACATGGAAATTATGGCCTCAGAGGCATATTAAAAACATATTGCTCAGAAGGAAGCGCGGGTAATAACCTCCTTAACTTCACTGCGTGTCCATCACCTAATCCCTTTTTCTGCGTTCATTCTAACATTCCAGCTAACTTACAAACCGCCGTGAAAAAAAGAATCACCCTACCAGAGAAACGGTTAAGTCTTCCTCACCTGAACGAGGACTGCTTCTTGTCCTTCTTACTACTTTTGTAGGCATGACCGCACACAGTGTCAAGAATGCAAGCGTTTTCAAGTCAGATATCTCACTTGACAAGGACAGTGTTTTATGTGACAGAAAAGGGACCAGTCAAAACGAACACTGCGCTTAAGAGTGAAGGATAATGAACTCCTAATAATTTCTGGTAGGCCAAAACTATGTAAAAAATTTTAATGGTTCTTTTTCTGTCCTCTCCAAAGAGATTCAGAGTGTGAAATCCTGGATCTGCAGTACCTGTTATAAAAATCACTCCCTGATTAGGTGATGACACACACTACCTAGGCAAACAGGGTTGTGTAAGAGACCATTCATCTGACGTACCAGGACTGGTGATTACTAGTTTGCCAGCCCATCTATCCATCTACAGCTTTACCTCTCATGATGAAGACTGCTATCAAAAAATCCATTCCTAATATAACCTCGTAATCTCATCATATGATTACACCCTTAATAGTTCAGAAAGCAGACTTAATTTCCAAAAAACATTTCTGACACACTGCCACTGTTTCACAGCCTCTGTCCTCTCAAGCAGCTGTAAATATCTGAAGACAGAAACAGCAATAACACCTCTAAAGCTGCAGCTGCAGATAACCCTAATGAATGTGAGCCACTCAATAACGTGAGGTAGGACTGGACAAATCAAATCACTCTTGCCCCCTGAAAGTGCTGGAATTAAGAAATTAAAACGATTCAAACGCGCTGTTTCTGATACTTTCTCAACAGAGAAGCAGAGACTTTTAATTTACAAAGAGCTATCTGTACATAATATATTAGCGGTACTTGATATTTACCACTAGGGAAACTGTTAAATTAAGGGCACTAATTTCAATTTAATTGCATACATTCTGACAAAAGAGAAGGCAGGGATGCCTTCCCTTTGCCTCTCCACTCTCATTGTCAAAGCTCTACAGTATGAGTTAGTCCGATACTGAACAGCATCACCCTTCCCTCAGCTAAGAGCTCAGATACGCAGGACATACTAGATGTCCTTAGACAAACGATTTTTAGCAAAACAGATCAAACATTACGTTGTTGGCTGAAATCGGTAGATCTCAGAATCTGCAGCAGTGGGTCCTCATTAATTTTGCCAGCCACTTTACAGGCGCAGCCCCTCTGCCACACTACTGACAAAAGCAGCGTTGGCCTTACCACACACATGCAGAAGCCCTGCAGGGCCAGACATCAGCCTCTGCTTTGAGATCAAAACGATTTGTTAATTTAAGCCACAAACGTCAATACAATACAATCTATGCAGATTCCCCTGCTACCATGTTCTGTAATGGCTAAGCTGACCGAGCAGTCTATGAGGTTAAGGGGGAGAGGATGTGGAAAGGACGCATCGTGCTGGTCTTTCACCTGTTAACATGCTGCTCTCGTCGTGTTGTGTTCATGGCTGAGAGATCTTTCTGGCAGATCTGACAAAAAAACAAGCCGGCATCCTCTAGGCTTGCCAGGGCTTCCTCTTTGGTTTGCTGCTGAAGAGCCAAAGCCAGAGCACCGTCGTGCTCCATGGATGGAAGGTGGTCGGTATCTGGCAAAGAAGGGAGAGATGGTCTAAGACAGAAAACTAAGAATCCTGTATGAAAGGCATAGAACTGCTATACTTTTCATCATTAGCTTATTAAACTAGACACGTAAAAATTAATGGCAATCTTTCCCTTGCATCTTCACATTTGATTTCTCACAAGGGAATGGACAAACCGCACTTTCAACCCTACAGGCCTGCACCACCCTGGGAGCAGGAGGTGGCAATTCCTTCACAGTACATCACGTGTCAGAGCCAAATGAAAGGTAAGTTTTGGCTATAGTTTCTGGGGAGAACATGGCGTCTTATACACCACATATTAAAACACAGCAGATTTGCGTCTCCATACAGAACCAACAGGGCCTTGACTTATGAAGAACCAAACCAGAGTAAAATTGCTGTGAATTGAATTCATCTGCACAGAACATATCACCTTATAGAGTGCTTGGAGATCTACCAAAGATGGGGGCTACCTCAGAGTCATATTCACCTAGCAGCTACCTAACACTGTCCCAAGGGAAGGATGACGAAGTTCACTGATCCTGTGGGAATTTCAACCTGTTTCCAAGAAGACAATTATCCCTCCAGAATCGAGCATAAAGTTAATTCAGCCTCAGAGAAGAGCTGGGAGAAAAGCACGGCTACTCCTTTAACAATAGAGAAAGCAAGTTTTACTCAGCGATCTGGAGTGATTTATTCAGTGCTGCACACTGAGCCACTAGGCTAGCTGGGAACAAAGCCCAGGAATCCGGACTGCTTCTCGTGCAACCGTTCTCACCAGCCCACAGCACTCTTTCTGCACGTACAAGAGCTAATAAGAGAAACGTACCATTTTCTGGTGGGTTCTGCTCCTGGCTTTCGTCAGGGAAATCCCCGCTGGCTACAGACTTTGGCAAGCTATCATCTGTGCCGTGTTTTAGCTGCTCAGGTGCCACTCTCTTGAACTGCTGCATTCTCTCCACCACCAGCTCTGCTACCCGCATCTTCGACCCTGCGAGCGACGGTATCTTTGAGGTGGGTGAAGAGCACGTCCCTGGCTGCGTAGCAGGATGGAAGGATAATGTAGTCTGGGAACAGCTTCGCAGAGTATTTACTAGAGAGGAAGAAAACACCAGAGCTTTACCAGTCGGTTTTAAACACATAGCTGAGCTGCCCAGAGAGCTGCTGGGAAGCCTTCCCCAACAGCAGCCTAACCCAGGCTCAGTTTTCCAACAGCCATTCTTGGAGGAAGGACTGAACAATGTATTTAGCTATTACATATAGAAAGTTTATATATATAGTTATATAAAATATATATATGTTTATATATATAGTTTAGGTATCTCTATATTCCTTTTAGAGGAAGGAATATGAAGGAAGGCCTTGCCTGAAGGTCACTAGCGAGAGCAAGGCAGCCCTACAGCCTCGCTCCCCCCAGCATCCCAACTTCAGGATGTCCTGTGCTTCCTGCTGTTCTTTGCTCTGATCTCCAAACCCTCTCTGTGACTTGAACTTTCAGGCTTTGAGCTGAAGGAACCCAGAGTTGCCGAAGAGAGACGGTAACAAGCAGCAGGCAGAGGCAACGCCAGACTAACACCTCAGCACACCACTGCTCTGCCTGAGGTACCCTGTGGTTACGGGCAGCAGGCAAGGTGGGACAAACGATCTCGCCATCCCAGCGTCTTGTCTGAGTGCAGTCAGCAACACGTACTTAAGAAAGGTTGATCAGGACAGGACAAGTACAAAATAATCCTTCTCTTGGCTGACCTTATTTATCAGTTTAAGGACTTCCTGCACTGGTGACTGCACTCTGCATCATGTTTAATAACCATTGAAGGATGAATCCTTTATGAATTAATCCAACACCTTTCTTAATTTGTTTATATTTCTGGCCTTGACAACACCCAGTGGCAATATATTTCACAATACAATGATGCACCGGGTGAAAAAGCATCTCAATATATTCTAAGCTTGCTTCTAGATGATCTGAGGGTGTTTTTCTCAGTCCTGATTTTGTAAAAAACAGTGAATAATGACTCCCTAACACATCACTTTGTACCAAGGCTTCACCTTACTGAAGGAATCTTCTGCCTGCCTGTAGCACAGAACACGCTCCTAGGTTAAACCCCTGGAGAAGCCTAAGTAAGCTAAGTGTAGACAGAAACACAAGAGGCAAGCCTGCTTTGACCAGTGCTGCTATATGTCCCCTCCAGGAGGACTCTGGAAGAGCTGCATGGAGCTACAGAGAGTTTTTAGTCCTAGCCTATTTTCTGTTTGAAAGATTTCAGTTCACTCACCTGTCAGGGTCCTCTGGCTACACTCGCTGGCCACTGTACTCTGCTGGCTGGCAGGGAAAGGGTTTCTCCTTCCATCCCCTTGTGCAGTCTCACCACTACTACAGGCCACAGCGTCACCAGCTGCTTTGTGCACCAAAGTTTGTTCCTTTGGACCCAAATCTTGAGGCAAGTTTGTTTCCTTCGCTGCTGGTAAGTGATGATGGTTTTGGCTCTTAGCAGCAGCTTTGCCTCTTCTTAATTTGCTTCTGGCTGCAGTGCTCTTTGACCTGTTCTGAGCCCTCCTCGCTGCCTCAGCATCCCCAGCTTTTTTCTTTGCTCTACCCAAAAGATTTGCCCACAACTCTTTAAAATCATTGTCCTGTTCATCCATTGGCCTGCAGGTTCCAGTAACACTGTGGCCTAACGACACTGTGAGGACGGCAGGGCAGGGGAAGATACCGGAGTCAGTTCAGGTTTGCATCCTCCGTGACCTGCAATTTTCACCAAGTCCCTTCCACCACCTCAAAGATCTCCATTCTCCAGACTTCAATGAGGTCAACACAGAGGGCACTTCTCCGCTGTTCTGACAGTTCATTCTTCCACACTTAATTCACAGCCATTTAGTAGAGCACATTCTCTCTCCAAGGACCCCGCTTGCTTTCACACATAATGCATCGACAAGTTGGTTCTTCAGAGGTCTCTAGACCCTAAGTTAAGCACCTCAGTTCATACAGAGCATGCACGGGATCTTCGTGATATGCTACAGGGCTTCAGAAACACACTTAATAAAGCCCTTAAATAAAGAAATAAAAAAAGGTGATTATGTAGGATGGTATATGCAGATGCACTGTGGGACAGGGCTGGGGTAGAACTCTGAAGGAGGAGAGAATTTGTGTAAAATAGTAAGATTAGAAAAACCATGAATTGACCCAAAACACTATCACTGTAATTGTACTACAGACATGCACAAGCCACATTAGGAAAGAAGAGGAAAGCTTTCAAAACAGATCTCTGATCCTGGGTAGGCTTTTGTCCTGGAGCTCAGGATTTGAGACTGCCCTTTTTTTATACACGTTCATACTTACATTTATATAACACAAGATCAGGCAATGCAACAGGGGAGAAAAAAACCCCGTCCTTCAGATCATGCAGCTATTCTAGAGTGTAAAATTCTGCTTTGCGACACAGCAGCTTTAAAAAGGAGAGCCCGACCTCATTTTGAGAAGTAAATAAAGGCAGTTTCTGGCATTTCAGGAGGGTTTCTGGGACAAGTCTGAGAACAACTCTATCGAACGTGTTCATCCTTTCTCTCCTCTTACCTCCGTGGCTGCTCACATTCAGGATTAGCTCTCCTGCTAACTAATACTGAACTCTTCCTCTGAGTACTCAGTAAGTCATGGCACTGCCCATGTTTCACAAACTGCTGTCAAACACACAAGGTAAAGAGACTAAACAAAATGGTATTTTTAAATGAGTTTCTTAATCTTTTCAGCTACAGTAAGACCAGCAGTACTAGCTAGGGATTACTCAGAACAGCACCAGGTACAATGCCCAGATGGAAATGCCATCAACCCCCAGGCAACATTAAAACTAGATCTCTATTCTTAGACATTTTGATTGTCCTCTTCTTCCTAGCCCTAAGTTCACTATGGTTCTGGCTGTTTTACCAGAGGTTTTATATTGCTCCCAAAACCTATTTCTTGCAAGCCTAAACTGGAGTGTTTCACTTGGAATGGCAGCAGCTGTGGTTCAGTTTCTCCAGTAAAGCTCTGGGCACAGAAAGACTCAAAGGAGCAGGAAAAACACATGCGAGATTGTTTTCTCAAATGGCTTGGCTGCAGACATGCGAGGCTAAGGAATGCTGGTTACACACTTTCATGGGTCAGCCTTTCCTATAAGCAATTACAGATGTTAATGGATTTATTTATTTTAAACTCAGGCTCCCAAACCAGCAGAGGATTTTGCTGTGAATCTTGGAGTCATTTCCTGTTAGAGAGAAACTGAAGTTTTATGTAGCCAGTTCATAAATTTAATTTTCCTGGACAGAATCTTGGTGTAGTTATCACTGTAAATTGACCATTTTCTTCTAAGTAGGAGACAGCATGTGGAGAAAAACAGAACCTCACATCCTCTGTGGCTTTAAATACATCTCACAGACACATTCGTGCTGTCGTATTATTTATGGTGAGTTCCTGATATTAAACTTTGAAACAGATCAGCGCTTTTGTGTTTGCAATCAATGTTCAGTGCCCCAGGTAGACCCAGTCAGACATACAAACGATGCAAAGCTCACTAAGAATTTATCTGTCTTACTCCCCCCTTTCCAGACTTGTATTTACAGGCTCCTGCTCTGTTCAACATCTCAGTATTTCTGCTGCTGCTATTGGTGTACCTAAGAGCCAGCTTTGGCACCAGTTTGTAAAGCTCGAAAAGTAATGGCTTTGAAAATAATTTATTTCAGTACAGTATTCAATTCATTTTGGAAGATTTTAGGACTCAACAAATCACAAAGCTGGTCAAATAAAATAAACAGCAGCACTTACCTATCCACTTAGATGCCAAATCTATAGCCCAGCTGTGCCCTTCACGTAAACGTGGATCAGCAAAATGGTATAAAGCAGGACCAATAAGAATGAAAGATGGAACCTGGAAAACGGAAGGAAAAGGTTAGATTTAGTGTATTTGGTACTGACTGCTCTTTTTGCTCAAGTTCCAAGTTGCAGGGGGAGGGAGACAGCAATAGCACATGCTCTGATGGTGCTAAGTTCTGCCCCTTCCGTTGACCTGTGTACCTGACCTGGGTAGGTGAGTTAGGTGCACTGCCCAGGGCCCGCTCAGCTCAGCGCCGCGTCCCCAGCAGCGAGCAGCACCACACGCCGCTGCAGGAAAAGCCCAGAACCCTTCAGAAGGCAGAGCAGGTCAGACAGACTGGACGAAGCCCTGAGGAACCTGGTCTGACCCCGCCTGGAGCAGGACGTTGGACTAGAGACCTCCTGAGGTCACTTCCAGCCTGAGTTATCCTGTGATCCTTGCCTTTTCCATTTGGGACTAATTTTGTTTCCTGGTAACTTTCTTGAAACCAGAACCACAACAGTTAATTCTTACAGAAATCCATCAATGTTACTAGCATAACCCTCCAGCCATGTAACACCCTCACCTTTTTCATCCTGCCATTTTTAAGCTCACAGGCATCTACGGAATTGAGTTCCCTGGTTTCACTGAAAAACTCCAAGAGAAAATATCCCTTTTCATCCATTCTCAGTTTGCTTCTTTTGTACTTCACTGACTGCCTGCTCTTGAGACAAGGAGGACAGAAGCTCCAAATCCACTCTCCTTAGACCACTCAGTATTTTATTAAATTACATGTATCACATCCTCCAGTGTCTGTGCTCTAAAATAAGAGTCCCAGTCTTTTCCCTTTTCCTAGGAGAATCTTTCCTGACCCTTAATCACCTCCATCAGTATTCCCTGAACCTCCTTCACTCTCCATTGCTTTTTCTGAGACACACTGGCCAGTACTGCAGACAGCAGACAGCTAATACTGCTGATGAAGAAGTTTTATATTGTTCACATTCCTTCCCCATCCAGGCCTCGCAGATCCTAACATCCTCTTTGCTTTGTTTTGAAAGCATCTGCTTGTTGAGCAAAGGTTTTACCTGAACAGAGATGCCCAGGGCTCTTTCAGTATCCGGTATCATTAAGGTGTTCCACATGATTTATCTCTTTTTCCACCTCCGTGCTCTACTTTACACTCCTCCACACTGAAGTTCATGACCTACTGTGTTACCCGCAGCTCGGAGCCTGCTGGAACCACCTCTGATCTCGACTGAAAAAAAAGCCGCGTCACTGCCCAGTGGGACCACCAGGCACACGCCGAGGCGGATTCAGAACGAACCCTTGGATGCTCTTTGCCACCTTTCAGCCAGTTTCCTCTCTCAGATCGTTTACCATTCATGACAATTCTTTATCTCTTTCCTCTTTTCAAAGGATTTCTGAGCAAGCTGCATTAATCTGTTCTTTATTTCCTGATTTGTTGACAAATTCAAACCACTCCATTAGACTACCGAGAGACAGTCTACTGGAGAAATGAGGCTATCATGTTGATAAGATGCTATCAGGTCAAAAATATATGACAGACATCTACAAATAACTTGATGATCATTTCAACCAGTTTAATAGCTACATATAAAAGACTTACTGCCTTGTAATTAGTTCAACCATAGAATCCTTAAAAACAAAACCAAAAAACCCAACAGGTAAAACATCTGCTACCCTCCCACCTTTCAGAGCAGCTTCTCTTTTAACAACTGAAAGCATCTTTCTACCAGCAGCCCAACCACGTGACACCATCTCTTCTGAGCTCTCAAATATACAACATCTGGGCCTCCTCACTTGCTGCTTTAAACCGTCGGTTTGTTCCAGGAACGCTTCTCCTGCCATTTCAGTCTCCAAGAATATGTCATCATTGCGGCTAGAAAGCGCAGATCAATGCTAGGTAGGCCTCAACAACTTGTACCCAGTAGATACCTTCTCCCCTCTCGACCCCCGCCGTGGTGCCTCAGTACATATCCTCCTCGATTACTCATCTTTAAAGAAAGCCTGACTCTATACCTTCCCAAAAAGGAAAGTGCCACGCTATGTTGGGAGCAATTTCCTCGGTTTCACAAGAAATACTAGGGAAGTGGGATTATTTAACACTAGAAAGCAAGGCAAAAGGTAACCTCAATTTTTTTTCATACGTGCATTTTTTCACACATTTTTTTCCCTTGTGGTGAAAGTACAAATCACCCCATTCCGCAGACGGGTCCTCTCCCCCCGTCTCCATCAGCGAAACAGCCCGACAGGCGGCTGCATTCCTACCCGGGTGTAGGAAGACACAGTGCTGAGCGCGCAGCACCCGTCTCCACCAGACGAAGGCCGTGGAGTGAGGCTGTGCTCTGCGTGCCAGGCAGAGCGGGTTGCTGCAGGGAGGGTGGCACCTTTCTCCGCAGGAGCACCTTCTCCCACCTCTTCCACCAGCAAAATCAACCTCGGAGTGGTCCTGACAGTCCTGTAAGGCTGGCCAGAACTTCAGGGAAAGTCAAAGAATGGGATCAAAGTGACTGATATCGCCTCAGTCTTCAGAAATGAGTTAATTGCCACGGCCTGTATGAACCTAGGCTGCTAATTACAGCGTGTTGACATTGGACAGGATGATGGGATGCACGCTGTTGCGTTGGCACTGAAAGCTTTATCGCCCCGCTCCCCTTCTCCTTTTTTGAAAGCTGCAGCCTGAAGATCTGAAGGTTGGTAGCAAAACCTTCAATCAAGCCAGTTCAAATACCGCAAAGGGAAAGAATTTCTGTAGTGTTTGTTCTGGAAACCACACCAGAAGGCGGTCCCTAGGGATTCTTCCAGACCAAATCCTGTAACAAAAAAAACCTTCCTACAGGTTCCTGACAGAGAAGAACCTACATGTCAACAGCATAACTTCTGAAAAAGCGTATTATCCTCCATACTTTTAGAGACTCTCTTCACTAGAGCCTGTTCTCTCCAGGTTCCTGCGCTAACCAATACCTTTATCACCGACGCTACGAAGACACAACACTAGATCTGTACAGTGCAGGGTCTCTGTGTTTGTAGAAGTGCAAATAAATTAACACTGAGGACAGCAGCGCTTGTTCTATGAGGAGAGAACAAATGCAAGCGCAGAACAGGAATTCAAAGTCAGGTACCAACCCTCTCGTCCCAGTCTCTGCCAGCTTTCCTGTGCCAGAAGAGGATAACAAAACCAGACGTGGAAATATAGGAAATGACAAATTAACTCAAATCTATATAAGCAAGGAAATAATAGCTATGAAAATCATAATCAGATTCTAACGAGCAATCTTAGCAGTGACCAGCATCAATGTCTACCTGACACCACCCACTTCCATTACCTGATATCCCGTCAGAGTACCACGCTCACATTTGTTTTGAAGACTACACCTCCCCCTGCTAGTACCTTCTACATATGGTAAAGCATTTCACAGCCAGTAAAAAACCTATCACATGCCAGACGTGAATTTTAAATCACTACTTACATGACAAAATGCCCTTCTATCTTTCAAACGCTGTAGAAACTCACCTTACCTTACAAAGCACTTCACCAAAATAGAAATTTTTACTTTATGCCTCCTCTGGAAGGATAAAGGGGAAGTGAACATAAAAATAAAAACTAACGGTTGCTCAGGTGCAAATGCTCATGGCTTGTATGCAAACACAGTAGCATACAAATTAGGGATATATGCAGCTGGTGTTTTAAAAATGCTTATTTGATTTGACTGAAAACAACAAAAAATTATTAATTTAAACAGAAAAAGACAATTGAGAACTAAGGACTGAATAAAAACATTTCACTAGATGCCCCAAAAATCAATAAAGAGAACAATACTTATTAAAACCTAATTTGGCTTTCAGAGAAAGAAAAGTAGTCAGAGTAATAATAAAAACAAATATGTAAAATAACATCATGATAAGGGAATTGCATAGCACTGAATATAAACAAGGAATTGTATTAAAACGAGGAGGAGGTAAAATTACCTAAGATTAGTTTTCTGGTCAGAAAAGTTAAGGACTTTGAAAAAGATCTTTTGGTGTACATCAAAACCAAAAAAAGAAAAAACTACCAAGGCCACTAGATCATCATAAAACAAATTGTAGAGCTGTTAATACTGGGAATATGCAGAACTAAATATTCTTATAAATATTCTTATATTCATCCCATGGTGTTGACGAAAGTAGCCTATTCTAACAGTAATCCACAGCGTACTGAACAGCAGCTATTGAAGGTATTTCTGTCAACAGAATCAGATCATTTGCAAGCAGAATTCACTGTGATTTTTCAAAAAGGACAATTAGGGAAGTAAACACCCATCTTTCAGACTGAGATCAACGCCAGGCGGTTAAAGAAATGGCTTATATGGGAACTGATGAATCAAGATGGATAATAAAATTAATAACAATCAACGCAGTTTTATGAAAACCAAGATCTCCTATGTTAAGCTAATACCTTTTTAATGAGACCTCTGTGAGTTAACAGAGGTGCAATTCTTTTGTAAACCATTAAAGAAGTATCGAGGGACAAAATGATTAATTAAAATCATACAAAATCAATACAACTCATTTAAAATTATTAAAATGTAGCTAGATAGGTTTCAAAATGCAACTGCAAACAGCAGTCACTGAGCACGTGTGTTTCTAGTACCATCCCACAGCAATTAACTCTCTGCCTATCTTGTTTTCTATTACTTAGGCTTAGGAAATGAGTTAGGAGAGACATAAACCACCACTGACCAAGCTGTCTGATGATGCAGAGAAAGGAACCGTTAGGTAGTGTTGATGACAGACAGAGGCAGAAGGATGCAGACCGCTTGGTAAACTAGCACAAAGTCATTGTTTTGGGACAAGGCCATACTTACAGGATAGGTAAATCTATCCCGGGAAGCAATGACTACGAAGGAGTTAGGAGTCTGGACAGATAATTAGAACAATGGCAGGTCGCTATAGGAGTCTGTGGCCGTATCGATATGTATACTGTAAGAGTAAAAAGCTTAATTTCCTTTATAGTGGTGAATTTGTTACGGTGAACCTACAGCACGATTCATTCAAAAGAGGCCACGTTGCCCACGGGTCCCACAGCACCGGTGGCGCACAGCTTAGGAACGGTGCTGTTCCAACCTGCCCTTCCCGTTCCCAGCACAAAGCCTTACCCAGCCCATCCTTCTTCCAAACTGACCACAACATGACCCTGTCCCAGCTGTCTGACTCCACTCCGATATGGATAATTTTGACCACGTCAAACAATGCCATCATTTTGTAGATCAAGAACGGAGCAATCAGCGTTACGGATGTTTGTGGCAAGAAAATCAACTGAGTAATTAATGAAAAAGTGAATATAAGGAGAAATAAGAACACTTTAATGTTAAATACTCAAGCCATTTCTCTCCAGGAAGACACTGTTACTCTAAAGGGCATGTTCACTTCAAACGATGTAAGTTCTACCGATACTACTTTTTCCCAAAAAGTGTAGCTTCTGATTTGTCATTATGTCAAAGTTTATCATCACAAAAGCCAAATATAAAGTGAAATTTAACACAGGATGTTGGTTTCCCTACATTCTCTAAAATAGAAAGATGCTTGCTTTGAAAAGGTGACCAAACTCATCATGGATTTCTACAGGTGATCTGATAATATATCTTTTACACTAACATTTCATTAATTTATAACAATGAATTACTTGTTGTCTTCTCAGCTAAAATCACATAGAAGACCTAGGGTAAAATACACAACGTACTACTTTGCGTACACTTTGCTTTACAATGTTTCCACGCTATGGTACCTGTTCTCCATACTCCAGTGTCCATAAACAGGCTTGGTTTACTGTTCTGAAAACAGATTTTTAAATTTCTTCCTATTAAAATATCTTCTCCTTCTATTAACTTAGTTCTTTCACCTGCTCAATATCCAAACATATTTTTACCTATAGACTTGCTGTGAGCGCTCTGGGAAACTTTGGTATCACAGCAATGATCTCAGGGACGCATAAACGTGGATGGCTACAATAACAGCAAGAGGTCAGCTCTCAGACAATGACGTCAATTACTCTGTGTTTAGCTTTCAGGAAAATTCTTTCTAGAAACTCTGGCCAAGGGCCTTGAATTCAGCTGAGGACCCTGAAGCATAGTTTGAGTTTCACTAGCGTACAATAATGTGTCAAACATCCTGTTTGAATTGCTATTTTCTACCATTTGACGGTTTCTTTGGAAAAAACCTGTAATGAAAATTGACCCAGTGGGAAAAGCAAATGCTCTAAAAAACTTGAGGTTCGTCTTCTTCCAAATGTAAAGCTTATGATAAAAATTCTGTTCCTGTTTCCAGCCTGCCTCTGACACGTCCGTACAGTGTAAAGCAATAAAATGGCTTCTGGCTATCCAGAACACTGTGTTAATCCAAACAGCAAAATCAAAGGAGAGATGAGAGGCCAGGAGGGAGATGAGGAATAGGAACTGAAGTAGATATGAAAGCCAGCCACACAAGGGTCTTTTTCTGTGGTTAAAACAGTGACTGTACCCAGTCTGTGATTTTTTTAGAGTTTATACAGGAGTCGAAACACTGAGCATCAGTCAGCGTTACTGCCTTTGGGCTTTACTAGAGTCAAATGATTTAGCGCAAATAATCTATGTTTTTCCCCAGCAAATGCATAATTTCTGCTTTATTTAAAAACTGCATGGTTACGAGAGGCACCTGTGTATCTGTAGGATCGGGGACAAAGCGTTGACAGTAAAACAGCCGACACCTGCTGTTTCCCCTCAAGGCGGGCCCATACGCTGCCCCCAAGCCTGGAAGAGAAAGATAAAATTCCACGTTGCTTCATGAAGCAGCCAGCGGACACCTCAGAATTGCCTTCCCCAATAACATCGCTTGAAAGAAGCTTGCTTTGAGACTGGAGGCATTAAGCGGTTTTTAATGAATCTTCCTAGCAGTCAGTGCACGCTTAAACTCCGACACCCTTGTAGCCAGGCCTTCCACTGAACAACTTTGCCTTTATCACTGAATTTTCGCTTTTGCTGCCACGTTAACGCCACGGATGGGGGCTTCGCCCCACCGCACCGCTGCAGCGCAGCAAGGCGCCAACCCGGGCTCCCCTAACGCGCCAGCGCTTCCAGGCCAGGCTCGGGGCTTCTGCTCCCCGCCGTGACGGGTCCCTGAGGGCGAAGGCCCGGGCTCGCCTCAGGCCCCGGCGGGGCCAGGGAGGCCTGTGGCGACCAGGCCCCGAAGCCGCGCCCTGCCCCACACGAGGCACCCTCCTCCCGCTCCTCAGCGCGATGACGTCCCACCACTGACGTCGCACCCTCACGCAGATGACGTCGCACCCCAGGGGTGACGCCACCCGCAGGGTCCGACGCCGCCACCTCCCCGCCAGCAGGTGGCGCGGCGCCGCGCCGCGCCCGTAGCGCCGGCGTCATGACGTCACGCCGCCCGCCCGCCCGCCAACGCCGCCGCGACCGGCAGGGCCGCCGCTGCGAGAGGGCCGCCCCGCCGCCCCGGCCCGCCGCTGACCTCTCCGCCGCGGAGGCGGCCTCCCGCCGCTCCTCACAGCCGGCCGCCGGCCCGGCGGGGAGCCCCGGTGCCCGGGCGGAGCGCATGCGCGGGCCGCCAACCGCCTCCCGCCGCCGCGCATGCGCGGGCCCTGCCGGCGGGAGGCTGGGGGGGGGGCTCGCGCCTGCGCGCAGGGCGAGGGCCGCGCCCTCCCGGCGCAGGCGCGCGAGCTTCCCGCCACTGGTTGCCATGGCGATGCCCCCCCCCCCATCCCCGGTCCCCGTCCCCTCAGCGGGGCCCGGCGGCCGCTCCTCGCCCCGTCGGCGGGGGACGGAGGCGACCCGAGCCGCTCCCCGCTCCTCGCCGCGGGGGAACGGCCGGGAGCCACCCCCCCCCGGGCAGGCAGCGGCGCCTCCTGAGGCCAAGCCGCGCTGAGGCGGGCAGCCCGGCGGCCAGCGGGGGCGGCCGTGCTCCAGGGGAAGCGGCGGCGGGCCCGGCCCAGCCCCGGCCCGCGGGAAGGTGAAATCGTAGGGAGTTTGGGTTGGAAGGGACCTTTCAAGGTCACCGAGGCCAGCCCCCAAATGCTGGAGCGTTTGATTAGGGCCTCGGCTCCGATTGTAATTAGGTGAATAACTGGTCTGGAAGAAATACCACCAAGAGAGGAAAGCATACAGCGTAGCATTGCTTATTAATATTTTTAAAGAATTCGAATCTACCTACTCATCTGTAGAAAAATATACATTGTAAATAAGGAGAGAAATACATACCACCCGTTCATGAGCACAAAGCTATCATTTAAAGTCGCTCGTCTTCACGTTTAAAACCGACGGCGCGTGTTTGCAGGCTGCAGAGCCGCAGCGAAAGCCCGCTGTAACGCTGCGGGGTTACGACGAGCGCTGTGCTGCTCATACGGAAATTAACGGAGGCATTGAAATGTCAAGGCGAGCCGTTACATAGCTCAAGCTTTTCTGTCGAAAGAGCGTTCCCTTTTTATTTCATACTTACTACCTGGGGTTGAACAGGAAAATGGATGCTGTTTTTCCACTGCATTCAGTTCAGGCTCAGAGACCTCACGCTGAAGATGAACTTGGAGGCGAGATCAACAATCATTTCCCCCAAATGAGTAGTTAATTGCGGCCAAAGGTCTGCAGGTATAAAATCACCAGAGATGTGGCGAGTGTGGGGGGGTTCGTACGCTGGATTTGCGTTCGGAGGCCATGCTTTGTGTTGAAATCGGGATTTCTTCCTCAACGCTTGGTATGGATGCGGCGAGAACCAAAGTCACTCCGGGTTAACACTTCTTAACAGGCCACGTGGCAGAGGGGAGAGGTTTAGCAGCTGGGGCTGACGTTTCTGTTAGTTTGCTTCAAAAACATCAAGTTAAGCATTTTATTAACAAATACAAAGCACTGCTGCTAACTGTGAGCGATATGATGGCTCCTTTCCACATTTATTTTTCCATAATTGTATCTCGATCCGTATAATCTGACATCACCAAAAGAAACCGATGCTGTCATAGCATTACCTGTTTAGAGAGCTTATAGAAAAAAAAAATTAACTACAACTTTGAAAATGGAACAAGCTCCTGAGGCACCGTGCCTTTTCACCTCCAGCAAAGCAATTTAACTTTTAACCCATGCTAAATTCAAAACAATTTTAGCTGGAAACCCTTGAATTTTAAGCAAAGAATTGGCGCCCTTGGTTATTTTGGCAGGACCGACGGGTGTATTTTCTGCAGTGAATCTCCCCAGGAGATGCAATGTGCCCGTGTCAGCATGAGAACCCAAAACTGATATGAAGAAATCCTTTGGTTTGTGTCTTTCAACACTTCTGCTAGTTTATTCAAGTTCTTTCTCAAGTTGCTACACTTAGAGGAATCAGAAGCACTCTGAAGAAAATCCTGCAAGAACTTGCAAGTGCACATTGCACAAACATACTGAAAAATACTCTGGTTATGAGGTAGTGAGACACCGCGTTGGTTCTACAAGCTCGACTACGCCAAGTCACAGTAATATTTTGTTTTACCCTAAATGCAAACTGAACTCAAAAGCACCAAATAGTACCTCAATGTCCTTCTTGTAGTGAGGGGCCCAAAACTGAACACAGTACTGGGCACTGGTGAGGCCGCATCTCGAATCCTGTGCTCAGCGTTGGGCCCCTCACCCCCAGAAGGAGATGGAGGGGCTGGAGCGTGGGCAGAGCAGGGCAGCGAGGCTGGGGAAGGGGCTGGAGCACAAGGGTGGGGAGGGGCGGCTGGGGGAGCTGGGGGTGCTCAGCCTGGAGAAGAGGAGGCTGAGGGGAGCCCTCATCGCTCTCTGCAACTGCCTGAAAGGAGGCTGGAGCCAGGGGGGGTTGGGCTCTTCTCCCCAGGAACAAGCGATGGGACGAGAGGGAACGGCCTCAAGCTGCGCCAGGGCAGGGTTAGGTTGGGGATTGGGAAAAACTCCTTCCCCAAAGGGCTGTCAGGGCCTGGCCCAGGCTGCCCAGGGCAGGGGCTGAGTCCCCATCCCTGGGGGGATTTAAAAGCCGGGGAGATGTGGTGCTTAGGGACATGGGTTAGTGGTGGCCTTGGCAGTGCTGGGTTAACGGTTGGGCTCGATGATCTTAAGGGTCTTTTCCAACCTTAACAATTCTATGAATATTTAAAAGAATAACCGGGAGGGCTTGGGGGGGCATCTCCACAAGGCGCCGGACAGCCTGCAAACCCTGTCACACACCTGCCGTTGGGGAAAGCGCCCGTCGGCGTTGGAAGCGATGCTGAACGCAGCAGCAAACGCACGCGCCTTCATCCAGACCAGCCTCCACATTGCGGCTGCCAGGCAACGCTGCAGCCTCCAGCTCTTCTACTGCATTTCATGTAGGCAAACGCAATTTTCTGTTCCAAAAGTGCTGAGGCACCAAAGACGAGAGCCCCTGAGAAATGTGAAACACAACATGTGCAAGCATCTGCTTTTTCACCACTTGAATCCTTTAAAGCTTACTGCACTCGCCGCGAGGAGCGCAAACGCCCCGAGCCTTGCTGATGTGTGTAAACGCAGCCTTTTAAAAGCCTGCATTGAAAAGAGCCAAAGGAATTGTGGTGTTCCCAATACAGACGGGTTCAAAAGCACCGACATTTAACAGTATGTTCTGGCTACCAAACCAGTATCTATTCCACAGGGCGTTTCAAGGCCCGGAGCTGTTCCTAAAGGCAACAAGGACGTGGTTGCTGCAACAGGCTCTATTCGTGATTTGTACCCAACATCAGCTAGAAGACACAGCCGCAGTTACAGGTATAGAGAGGAGAAGCAGCTCTCCCAAAATCAGGCAGCTGATCAGAGGCAGACTGGCTGATTCTCCAAGTAGACCTACTGGACTTTTGCTGGCAATTTTTTAATAATTTGCTTTTTCTCCCACCAGGGAACCGCTCTATATCAGAGCTGGCACAGGGCCCCTGTGCTTTAGACTCCAGTATGAAAACCTTGCCTTAATTTAATGCGTGCTCGTGGTCCTCTCCCATGAATTACAGCTGTAGAGATGCAGGCAGGTCCCTGAAATAGCGACACTGCCGATACACGGTGTGAAAGACAGGATATTTACTGTCACACTTTGGTTTTGAGCTGTCTCGGCAAAAAATGACAATTATGGAACTTGTGGACACTATTGCCAATACTAAAATGTTTTTGAAATAACTGTGCTTGAATTCGCCGTGCAATGGTATTTACAGTAAATATGTAAATATGTTTATCTACATATCTGTGAATACACACACGATATATATACGTATACATATTTATCCCCAGGATGCTATAGTCAGCATTTCTCAAAATTTGTGTTTCACTTTGTTATCTCTGCTCAGTCTGACGGGCAGATCTGCTGATCTGTGTTAGGACTTGTAACGCTGGTGGCTCTTTGGCAGCTCCAGATGAACTTTTTAAAGCTTTCGATACAAATCGGTTCAATCCAGGTCAGCAGTGATCAGAGAAGCAGCCACGGAGGCCGATTGCAATGAGTAAAGCTTAGAGTTTGCGTTAATTTATTGTGTTAATCTGCCCTTATCATGGTCTTTGGCCATGCTGGATGACAGAGCTCGGCACAATACTCGGCGCGCTGGGTCTCTGGAAAGGGCAAAACAAGCAACAATGCAGCATTTTCCTCAAAAGCAGATTTGTTTTGTTTTTCCTCTAAAGCGTGGATTTGGGGATGGTGCATGCCATTACATCCATCTCCTCTTGTAAGGCTGCCAGAAAAATATGTTTCCATTCACTAAGTCACATACCACGAGTTAGAGCGCGCGCGTCAAATTAACTTGTTATAAACTGAAATTTGTCTTGTTCGCCTGGGAGGTGAAGTGAATTCCAGTTTCCAAGAAGAATCACCATCATTCAGGAAGGAAACTGGGCATTAAACATGCTAAGAATCTCTAAACACATTAAAAATACAGTGCTCAACTAAAGAAAAAAATCCTTATCCTTTGATTCCTTGAAGCATATCGCAAGATCATTTTGAACCCTTGCTTTTTTAAAATATCTGCTAAACCACTTGAGACAGAACAAGTGCAGCGATTGAGATCCATTAGCGAAACAAACCTCCAGTTGAATCTCCCTCCGCCTCCCGTTGCGGCTCTGACTTCCTGAGTTTCTAAGGGTTTAATTTGGGACAGTTCCACGAAGGATTTACTCACTGATTTACTTCTGGATCAGGTTTTAACCCCAATTACCCCTCATTTACTTGGGCTGCAAAAGGAGAACCAAGCCCTGCTTGGCTTCGCAGACTGCTTCTTTGTTAACCTCTATTACCTGACCCCAAATCCCTTGCAGATCACGTCTTGACGTTTGGAATGAAATTGGACAGATATGTTGAAGGGACAATTCATTACAATACCTTTTGCCATGTAGATTTAAAAAGAGGAGGAAACTCTGCTTCTTTCACCAATTTTTCATCCTTCCTGTAAATAGATCAACAGCAACGAGACGATCAGGAGTCCTTACAAATTTAAATACTTACAGAAGCCTTTGGTCCTTGCGCTCCTGCCAACTATTCCGTTTCGACCAGGCCCGATGGCAGACGTTTTACCCATTCCTGCTTGTTCACACTCCAGACTGTTTCCAGGAGGAGTGCGACGGGAAGGGGCTTGTGAGTTGAGATAAAATTCTTGCTAGATAAAAGAGAGAAAATTCTCTTGCTCCAGGTCTGACAGTGGGAGGCAGCACCAAGGAGCACCCTTCCGTCATGGCTGAGGACGGGAAAACGACTGTGCGGGCAGATAAACTCCCCTCTTGGCCTGGACTGTGTCGTAACCACAGCATCAGCCGCTAAGTGGTCTAGAGAAGACGGAGGTTAAGTGTAAAGGAGGAGGTAAAGGAGAAACAACAGACGATTCTGATTGCAGAGGGAGAACAAATGACTTTTTTTTTCCCCCCCCTGGAAGGAAAGCTTCCTGCTGATGAAAGAAAAGGAAAACCCGTGCTCGACCCACTCCAGAAGCGTCAGGAGGCGAGCTGTTCTGGGCCAGGAAAGATAGCAAGATAGATTTTAGCAGGCCATCCTCTTCTTCCCAAGCAATAGGGGAGACAACCAGCTGAAAAGGACTTTGTACAGGATAATTCCAGTAAGCAGCCAAGCTTCCAAGTCTCCTCTGAAATCCCAGGAATTGTTGAACCTGGGGATTACTGGGACAGCACATGATGTCACCGGATAAGGTTTGGGCAGACCCAGCGCTGCCCTGGGAAGAATTTCCGAACGCACAGGGTATTGGGCAGAGATGCTCTCCAAGTTGCTGTTACATCAGCGTTGATTGCCTCATCCAAACCCAGCAGGTACTTCTCTTTCTGCCTCTGGATCTCGGAGGTTTGTTTCGCTTTGTGCTGGGATCCTTGAGTCCTGGGCTGTGTCCCTAGCTCAGATTCACTGTGTTTCTCAGGGAAATGCATTTAAGCTCCACGCAGACCTTATTTGTACAATAAGGATAATTCTGACTTGCTTCACAAGGAGGATGGGAGGATTCATTAACAATCATGAGGCACTACAGAAGTGCTAAACATTATTAATGGCTCCCAAGTTTTCTTCTTTTGGGAACAGTGGCCATTTCTTCCCATAATGTTTTAAACAGTTGCTGCTCAAGGAGCTTAGATTGCAGATTCCTGGCCTGTGGTTTGTCCATAAATCATAGACCTGGAGCCTACCCAAGACACTCTCGATAGTCTCAGCAGGAAGTCTGGACGAGAGAAAGCTCTGTTCTCAGTCTGGCCCAGTGAACTACTTTATGGGCCGGTCCAGTTTCAAGGTCCTGAGCCAGACGTGAGAGGGATTCTGTCCAAGTTTAAAAGCACGAGGTCTCAGGAATGTCCTTTCAAACTGCATTTCACTGCCTATAAATATTTTCCATCTTCTGCCCTGGAGGATATAGGTTTGACTCCACAGCTGATGAACCCAGGCAGAGCAGGAGAGGCCACACTGTTTATCACCCACAGTTTGTCAGCACACAAAAGTTTAACTTGTAGAAAAAAGAACCCAACCCATGCTCAAAGCCACTTCTGAACAAAAAAATCCCGCAAAAAAACAACAAAAAAAAAGAGACAGGCAGCAGTTAATAAGGTCCCGGTAAAAAAATCAAACCTGCAGATCAATTTCCTGCACAAAGCGGGGTTCAGCATTGCTTACAGCCAGGAAAAACAAATAAGCTCCGTGAGATCCTTCCAGGTTGGAGATCCCCAGTTCCAATGCACGGGGAGATGCGGTAGAGGAAATGCAGAAGGACACAACTGGCCCATGCTGGGCGCTTCGCAGCACCATTCCCACGCGTTGCACATGCTTGGAACGCCTGGTTCCCCTCAGTATGCTAGAAAAATCAGGGGGCACTACTCTGGCTGCAGGAAGAAGCTGGGTGGGAACTGGTTAGTGATACAACGCTTTTGAGGATGAGTAATTTAGTATCCGAGTGGAAAGGACGGGAGCTGGAAGTGCACAACCGCAGCCTCGCCGCTACAAACAGCACTGAAGGTCTGATGCAAGATCCATACAAGCCGTCTCTGCTCGCACAGCATGCTTTGAGGTTGGACAGAAAGTGAAAAACCAGGCTCTAACTAACTTCCCGTGCCTCCCTTTTACCATCACGTTTGAAACAACTCATCCTTTACACTGCTCGTGCACCGAAGAGCCTCTGTTGCATTCCACGGGAGGCCCTTTCAGAGCCGAAGTCACCTACGGACTAGCTTCCCAGCTGGTGTTCATCAACACGATGCCACGCATCCCCCTTTTCCACTAGGATCTGTTCCGTTAGCCGTGCAGAACATCTCCATGCGCCAGCGCTCTCTGCGGGTCTTTGCAAAATAAAAGGGAAAGCCGAGTCCGAGAGGTGAGAACCCGGAGAGGCTGCTGGTGCGTGCAACGACGAAGCTTAGACAAAGCAGCATGATAAAGTGGGTGAGATTTGGGTCAAAGCACCCTCCTGATCCTGCTGCTACTGCTCCTGGCTGCATACGGGCTCCCGGGACTGGCTACAGTGACAAAGGGTAGGTTTGCACTCCAGCAACAGAAATCTTACTTGATCTTTTAGTGACGCAAATCTCTCACGGCACATTAGCACCTCGAGGGCTGCTGGGATTCCCGGAGGATTCCCAGGACTGGGGAGGTTAAAGACGTGTCAGACAGTTCATGACCATGTCACAGTAAGCACGCTCTGCTTCTCACTGCATCAAATTTTATAAACTAGCATCCAGCCTCAGGCACGATATCAACAGATGCTATTTTTAGGCGCTTTATCGGTGAGCACCAGGTGAGCAGCCTGCAGGCTAACGCGCTCACCTGCTGTACCGTTAGCAGCAGAAAATCACCAAAGGTTTTCATTTCTTCAGTCTGTGTTCATGAAAACACCCTGCATTGTGAAGCGGCCAGGTTCTGTTGCTCCTTTCAAGCGTCCTACAAGGCTCTGTACATCCGTGTATAGCATCTAGTAATTTTTCCTGCGCATTTACGTCAATTTTGATGGCAAAGGATCTTACATCTACTTGGAAAACAGGAATGCTGCCCACTCTCCAAACCGGGTAGCTGAACTCCACGTATGTTGTCTACTTCCAGGAGCAAAACCTTATGCCTGTTTACCTGTGCCAGCTTAGCTGCCGGCTTACTCTTCTCTAATCTTTGAGTATGGACAATTTAAGGGCATTTTGTTATTGCACAATCAAGGAATCCCAGCATAATCAAAAGACGCCATCTGTACCTTACCGGGAGCTGGATGAAGGCCTGTGGCCTCTAGCTGAGCTACACAGCTACCCTAGGGATGTAGAAGGTGGCTCCTTGTTCTTCTCCACATCCCCTAAACTGTCACATGTTTGTTCCTCTTCTGCATCTGAATAAAAATGAAATTTAGGTGACATTAATAAAGCTTCTAAAATGGCACCCCAGGCAGCAGACCCTTTTCATTCCTCTTTGCACAGTCAGGCTTTCCTTAGCTTACTGGAGCTCACGGTGTTCAGGGAAAGAGCTGGAGGTTGTCCTGGCCAGCAGAGCATTCAAACACTTAACCAAATCCAGTTCCAGAATCTTGATCTGGCAATTTAAAGATAAGCTAAACAAATATCACAGCTGCCTCAGAGCCCCCACTGAGCAGGAGAAGGAATTCTTGTAAACCAGTTTGCGTGGTGTAAACCAGGCGCACAGAGGGAAATCTAGCGTGGCATTTTCTGCTACGAAGGCCTCTTCTGTTGAGCAGCCTTTGCTCCTTAGAAAGGATTCAAAGGGCCAAACTCCATTTTCAAAGGCTCACAGGGTTCACGGCTGCAGATTCTCCTGTTTTCCCTCCACACTCTCTGCTGCTACCGACTGTTTTCACAGCCCTCTCTTCCCACCACTGTCCAGTGCCTGATGCCCTGAAGAACCAAGCAGCATCTGAAGAGAAAAGAACCAACAAATCACCAGCTGGAAGACACAAAGACCAACAAAGTAAGGGGAAGAGAGAAGAGTGGAGGGGTCTGGAAAAGAAGAGGCATTTATTTATCATAAATACAGATCAGCTAGACATGCAGTTAATCCCACAGAAGAGGCAAAAAACCCTGGAGACTCTCCAGAAAGCCGCACGCTGGAAAGCTGTTTCCCAGTTACTTCCCTCTCTCTGCAGCAAGACGAGGATGAACTCAATTATCCAGCAGCTCGGTGATCTTTTCTGCCACGGGATTGTACCGACATGTTCCACCAACGGTATCTGTGTCTGCTAATGGCAGCAATCTATCTCCATGCCGGCACACTCCTCCTGCCGGGTCAGAGGTGGGGGTTTCTTAACAAATTAATTAATTCTGTCCGTGCTTATTCAGAGCACAGTGGTGCACAGGGATTCAGTGGATGGGGGATGTATTCACAGACCTAACTGGGAATCGCTGCCGACATCTGTTTCGGGAAAGGCCATTTCTAGCAACAGTATGAAACGAGGCTCTTCAGGCTTGCGTCAGAAATTGGGGCATATTGTTTTAGCAGCAACCTCTGGATTTTGTTCCCACTAAGAACACCGCGCTTTGAACAGGTTGATGACATATGATCTAATAATTACAACCGGCTCCTCCCTGTGCAGCGAGGGTTGGAAGTCTTCTGCATTCTCCCTGGCCTGCTGCCACGTGAGCCCCTCGCCGCACAGGCCCTGCGAGCAGATGCTGCAACAGCTGACAGAGCGACTGCACTTGAGGAAAGAGAGATCGGCACAGAGTTCATCCTTCAGTCTTCTGGGGCTCAGTTTTTCTCCAGGATTTTGGTGAGGAGTTCGTTCAGCCGGTTCACCATTGGTCTGGGATCCTCATTCAGTCCTGCTGCTATCATGGCATTCTCATAAATCTGAAAAAAGAGAAGCAAGCATTAAATAAGCAGCAAGAGCGAGGTGGATGAGAGCTGGGGAGGAAGTGACTGTCACTCTCCAGGATTTGCATGTTGAGACCAAGCATGTCTTCTAGGCCATCTGGTAGGAAAACACACGGGCCACAACTACCAGAAATCCCCAAAGTGGGACCAGAGAAGGATGCGATTCCTGCCCGCTACAAGGGCTTCACCCTGCTCCCTGCCACGCGTGGTCTGCGAGCTGGTTCTGGGGAGGATGGTGCTGCTTCTGGAGAAGGCCTGGCTCTCACCTGATCAAGCAACAGCTGGGCCAGATCAGGCTGACTGTCCTTCAGCTCGTTAAGCTTCTTAATCAGAGCGTGCCTGTAAGAGGGAGAGAGATCAGCACTGAGACTTGGTATTTTTGTACACCATGAGAAATTTAAGTCCAGAATGAGCAGCTAAGCCAAGGTGGGATAGAAGAGGTTCTACCTAAAGGCCAAAATAGTTCCAGCTTCCTTGCTCCCATTCTGGGGGCTTCTCTCTCCTCTCCCTATAACCCCCATTGTCCTGGGGCTGGACACCGTGTGTGCGGGTGGCTCACGTCAACTGTGCCACGTGGCCTCACGGACCAAGGCACTGCGGCACACGCTGCGCTTAACGGGGAGGGCTCTGCTAATTGGGAGCATTACATTGTCTCCTCTCTGCCTCCATCCCAGAAAGACTGGCGCTGGTATTGCTCCCCCTTACCCCGTGTTGATCTCCAGGGTGGGCTGCAGGAGCTGGGCACGCTCTTCTTGGGTCTTGGCCAGCTGCTGCATGCGAAGAAAGTGGCGGGCAGCCCCCATCTCGAGCACAGTGATCATGGCGGGGTGGGTGTCCAGCCGCGTAGTCACCTGTGGCAAAAACAGCAATCGGTACCGAGATGGAAAATGCACACGGGTTAGGGATGGGGGATGCTCAAGAACTCGGGGTCTCCTCAGCACAGATCCCCACCAAGCCTCCGCACGATTTGTCCCAACCCCTAAACCGGCAGGAAACCTGGGGGCCCAAATGGCCCCACTGGTCCACAGGCGAGACGGTCACCAGCCTGTTTTTCTGGTGACCTGAGCATGAACCAAGAAAATGGGCTTCGCTCATCACACATCAAGACGTGGTTCTTCCGCTGCCACGCTGACCATCCAAATGACAGATGCCAGCGTTCATACCATTTACAGAAAGGAGGCACGGAGAAGAATGATTTCTCTCAGGGTCCAAAGAAAAATCTGTGGCAGCAGATCCCCAGTCAACCACCATCTTTTTTCCCTGAATTATTACCTCCGCGGATCTCCAGTACCCAGTTACCCAGTCACAGAATACCCACCTTCACACCAGTGACTCGAGAGCCTAAGGCATTTCTCATCCAGGCCATCAGGTCCTCAGCCTCTTTCTCTGTCAGACGCTCTGCAGCTGGCAGGGGGAAAAGGGCACATCTGAGCGTGCATCTATAGTTTAAATTAGCAAATTGCTTAAGCTTCGGTCACGTGGGATGAAAGGGATCTGCAAGAACTGCAAGTTGGAAAGGAGCGCTCTTGCTCACGCGCTCAGGAGCCGCGAGAGCGCTGGAGGAGGCGTACCCGCGCTGGCTGGCACAGGGCGGCAGCACTGCGTGCAGCAGGAAGGGCCAGGGGAGCCTCACGATACCTGGGCGGCTTTCCTCAAACTTCTCTTCCTTATAGTGATCAACAACGATATCTGTCTCCACCGAGATCAGCTTCTTCTTGTCAAACTCCCGAAGGTGCAAGAGTGTCAGCTCATCGAATTGCTCGTAGCAGAACAGGACCTGTGCCAAAAAAGGGACAATAACACATTGTTTGGGATGTAACAGCATTTCCTCCTTCCCACGGCAACTCCGCACCAAACAGCAAGAAGGGAAACTAGCAGGTTCAGCCCCACGGTGGCTATCGCTTAGGGCCCCAAACGACAGCAAACCCCTGGAGGGCTTTGTACCAGGGGTGGCAGGTCTGCAGCTGAACAGGTCCTGCTGCCCCATGGAAAGCGAGATCCCGGTGAGCCCTGACCGCTGATGTCATAGCTCCGGGAGTTCCCCTGGCCACAGCACGCTGCTCACCCACCTCCATGTCCTTTTTCTTCATGGCCTCGAAGTATGGGGAGTGCTCAGCCAGGTGCCGGTTGGGTGCACACAGGTAGTAGATGTTTCTGCTCCCTGCCTTCATGCGGGAGGCGTAGTCGGTCAGGCTGGTCAGCTGGCCTGCGGGCAGGGCGGACGATTCATAACGAAGCAACTTCGCTATGTCCTCCTGGAAGAAATACGCTCCTGTGAGCTGAGGGCAGGCAACTATAGCTCTACCTGACCACTGCCAGCCCCAAGAATTCCCTTTGCAGCATGCAGGCCTGTTTGCAGCCCCGCAAAAAGGCTCAGGGGATTCCGAGTCCCTCCTTTCCTGCTCCAGATATTAAGGAGGCAGAGCAGTGACCTAGACAGGATGTAGGTCAAGCTCTCCTGGAAATGGGAATCCAGGCAGAGGACAACAGTAGGGGGAAAGCCCTATTTTATCGCCTGCTGTGGTTCATATTGCATCAGGGAGGGCTGGCAACATAGCGTGGGGACAGAGACTTTGCCGTGTCTCGAATTAAGTGGGAAGCAGCACCCAGTCAGAAAGAGTGAGAGTTTGGGCACTAGAGAATCTGTCGGTCTTGTTAGACCCAGGAACACAAGTTAGGGGCGTGTAAGGTTCACAGAGAAGCAGCAGCCCCCCTCATCCTGGGTCACGGTAGGAGCCAGGAATCTTTCCCACCAGCTGCAGTGCTTCAGGACTCCGGGTACCTTGACATCCTGCTCTGCTATCGTGACAATCCCCTCTCTCATGAATACTCCATAGTCCTCAAAGAATTTGGCATATTTCTCAGGGTCCTTCTTGCTCTGGTCAATGAAGAATTTGATCAACCTCTTCTGCAAAACATCTCGGAGCTTCCTGCAGCAGGAACAAGCCTTTTTAAAGACAGCTGCTAGACCAAGACAAGGCCACCCGTCTCCTGGGCTGCATCCCCCGCAGCGTGGCCACGGGGCGAGGGAGGGGATTCTGCCCCTCTGCTCCGCTCGGGGGAGACCCCCCTGGAGCCCTGCGTCCAGCTCGGGGGTCCTCAGCACGGGAAGGACAGGGAGCTGTTGGAGCGGGGCCAGAGGAGGCCCCAGCAATGGTCCGAGGGTGGAACAGCTCTGCTGGGAGGACAGGCTGAGAGAGCTGGGGGTGCTCAGCCTGGGGGAGAGGAGGCTGCGGGGAGACCTCAGAGCGGCCTTGCAGGGCTTAAAGGGGGCTACAAGAGAGATGGGGACAGGCTTTTTAGCAGGGCCTGCAGCGACAGGACAAGGGGTGATGGTTTGAAAGTAAAGGAGGGGAGATTCAGCCTGGATCGAAGGAAGAAATTTGTCGCGCTGAGGGTGGTGAGGCACTGGCAGGGGTTGCCCAGAGAGGTGGGAGCTGCCCCATCCCTGGAAACATCCAAGGCCAGGCTGGACGGGGTTCTAAGCAACCTGATCTGGTTGTAGATGTCCCTGCCCATTGCAGAGGGAATGGACTGGGTGGCCTGGAAAGGTCCCTGCCAGCCCAAAGCGTGCTGTGATTCTATGATTTTAGTGTTTTAGTGATGCATTTGCAAACATGAGGACAAAGAAGAAACTCTGGGTCCACTGTCTCCTTTCCCTCATGGCTCTAAATCTGTTCCTTGTATCTCAGTCAAGAGCAGCTCTTGAGCTGGAGAGGTAGCTAGAGCTGTGGTACAAATGTACTGCCGAAGCTCAAATCTTCAGTTAACTCATGACTCAGTGACGCTGCAGGACATAACCAACTGTGCACAGGGCATCTGCCTCACTCCCACAGCTGCCCTTAAACACGGGGAGGAAGCGGCTATAAAAGGGTTACACTTGGAGGAACCCTTTCTGAAGGCCTGAAAATCCACTGTGAAGCGACAGGGCTAATTCGGTGACTATAGCGAAGGTAAAGGCATTTCACCAGCCGTAGAATACAAAGTTGGCCATCAAACCTAACAAGATAACAGCACGAACGCTAAGGAGTAAGAGCCTACTCATACTTCCTTCAAGTTCTGCCAACGGCAGATGTTTGAGAGGGGACTCGAAGGACAAAAAGTCAGGAAAAACCGAAGCCAGATCTAAGGGGCTCTTAGAGGAGACTGGCCTGCTGGCAGTCAGCTTCGCTGGGCCTCACACCAAGTGGAAACCCTGCTGGCTGGCACTCAGGTTTTGACAAACGTGTGCGTGAGCACAGCAGAGCTTTGAAGGAAGTCTGGAGACAAGAGGCACAAGTGCTGTTTGAAGATCTACACGTAAATAATGGTGACGCTAAAGTACGGCCCAGCTCCCTAGTATTGACAGCTGACTTACTGTTTGCTTTTGTTTTCCAAACCACTTGGTGGTGCAGACCAGACACTTTAAATAGCAAATCCACTGTTACTGCTCTAGACCAGCAATACCGAAAGGCAGCCTAGGACACGAGGGGCACGTGGCCCAAGCAGGCGGCAGCAGATTGTACGACGCAGGACACTGCTCCCACATCTCGAGATGTGACCAGCGTGGCTGAGAAACAACTCGCTTTACAGACGACAGACATTCTCGAGGATGGAAATGCTGCAGCTTACATGCCAGGTTCCTCCAAGCCTAAGTATCCCACAATGTCCCCTCCTCAACCAGCAAGAAGCTGGAAGAGCCTCAGCAGTCCGCAGGATCTACCTCTTGCTTACCTGATAAGGGCACTCTCCTGCAGCAGCTCCCTGCTGAGGTTCAGGGGTATGTCCTCGCTGTCCACAACACCTGGAACACAGAGCAGCCCTTGAACAGCGAGGCAAAAACGAGCGCCAGGCTCAGGAAG
Source organism: Theristicus caerulescens (assembly GCA_020745775.1). NCBI lineage: Eukaryota > Metazoa > Chordata > Aves > Pelecaniformes > Threskiornithidae > Theristicus > Theristicus caerulescens. The sequence goes on from CM036562.1 coordinate 98,653,330, forward strand.
GCAGCCCCTCGCCTCACCCCCCGTGGAAACCATGATCCGCAGCCCCGCTATTCCTGGTCCCAGCACACACCTCTAAGAAAACGCAGCCATTTCGGCAGGATGTCCGCAGCTTTGGTTTGGATGAGAATTTTGCGGCTGTAGAGGGCAACGCTGGAGCCCAGTTCCCTGCTGATATCGAACATGGATGGTTTCTGCAGGAACAAGAGACAGAAGGGTAACACCATGTCCTAGTTTCAGCTGGGATAGAGTTAATTTTCTTCTTGTCAGCCGGTATTGTGCTTTGGGTTTAGGATGAGAACAATGTCGATGCTAAGTATCGCTAAATAGTCGCTAAGTAGCGCTTACACTGGTCAAGGACTTTTCAGCTTCCCGTGCTCTGCCCGGTGCACGGGGGGCTGGGAGGGAGCACAGCCAGGGGCGCTGACCCAGACTGGCCAAGGAGTTATCCCATACCACATGACGTCATGCTCAGTATAGAAGCTGGGGGAAGAAGAAGGAAGGGGGGGACATCTGGCGTGATGGCGTTTGTCTCCCCACGTAACCGTTATGCGTGATGGAGCCCTGCTCTCCTGGGGATGGCCGAACACCCGCCTGCCAATGGGAAGTAGCGAATTAATTCCTTGTTTTGCCTTGTTTGCGTGCGCAGCTTTTGCTTTACCTATTTAACTGTTCTATTTTATTTTACTTCAATTATTAAACTGTTCTTATCTCAACCCACGAGTTTTCCGCTTTTGCCCTTCTGATTCTCTCCCCCATCCCACCGGTGGGGGGGTGAGCGAGCGGCTGCGTGGTGCTTAGTTGCTGGCTGGGGTTAAACCACGACACACCAGCACCACACTGAAAGCAGGGCGGCGTTACCATGCTCTCCTCTGCAGTATCTCTGTGGCTGCACCAGCTGACCAGGTCACGCTGCGGTCTTCACTACCAGTGCTGAACCCAACGGGAGCTGAAACCTTGGCTGTCTTCCCTAGGGACCTACCTGAGCCATCTCCCTGCTCCTGTCATGGCTCCATACCCCCACCGTTATCCTGTGGCACCCAGCCCCCTGCAGACATGCCACACTGGATATTCCTCCTTCCCATTCTGCAGCCTTAGCCGCCTCCTTTCCCTAAGGAGCTCTCCTCTTCAGAGCAACTGGGCAGATGTCCCACTGTTCCCAGGACAGAAGGGCACGTACTTGCTCAGGCACGTAGAAGATGCTGCGGATGTTGAGGGGAGCATCGGTCTTGTAGTGCAGGATGTAGCGGGGCTTGTCGTAAGCCTGCGCTATGAAGCGGTAGAACTCCTCGTGCTGCCACTCGCCGATGTCCTTGGGGTCCAGCATCCAGAGTGCCTGTGGAGGAGCAGGGAGATGAGTTCCCCCCAGCTCTCAATACCTGCGGCCTCGCAGCGCAGGGCTCTTCTTTCAGAGTTACGCTTTCCCCCCAGGGCGCCGGAGCAAGGACATAAAATCTTTCAAACAGACAGGCTCCTCTGCACAGCCCGAGGGCAGCGGGATGTATTAGGGTTCAGGCACGTTATCACAGACTAACAAATTACCGCCCCTCACCTGATCTCGGGTCACCTCCCATAGAGGTGCTCTTGCCCTGCGACATATATAAGGCAGCTTCGTTTAGCCCAAAACACAAGGGATTTGGCTAACCTCCATTGCCTCACCCTTGCTACCAGCCAAGAGCATCCTGGCCAGTTACCAGAGCTCAACTGACTGGCCTGACCGACAAACAAAAGAAAAGCAAAAGTTTAAGTGGGTCGGTTGCAACCGGCCTGCCTCCCCGACGGAGGTCACCATCCCACCACACGGTCAGCTGAGCGCTCGTGAAGCAACTCCTGGATTGTCTGTTTTCTGCTGGTTTGGTTCGGAGCAGTTTGGGAGATGCTTTGTGAACCACTCGGCCATCCCTGCTGCCAGGGGATCAGAAAGTGCTTCAGCAGTACCGTTTCACATCAACACGCGAGTTAAAGTCACGAGCTCCAGACCAGGTCCTTCCCCGTGGCCGTGCTTTCCACCTGCTGCTGCTCTAAACACCCCAAACGCTTTCTGGAGCATTTGGTCCATGCTCACACCACATTTAAGTTTTCAGAACCTCAGTAGAAGGTTGCATTTAGCAAAGACGTGGGAGGTTCTGCCCATTTAACAAGCATGGGGACTCAACTAAGAATCTCATGAACAGGCTGCCCAGGGCAGGGGTGCAATCGCAGTCCCTGGAAATATTCAAAAACCGCGTGGATGTGGTGCTTGGGGACAGGGTTTAGAGGTGGCCCTGGCAGTCAGGTTAACGGTTGGACTTGATGATCTCAGAGGTCCTTTCCAACCTTAACGATTCTATGTTTCCAGCCGGGTGAAGCCCACTACGCTCACTGCCACTCTCTTCTACTCGAGCCCTAATGAGCGACAGGAGCGATCGCTGGGGGCAAGACAAACATCCAGCCCCCCCTCCACCTACCAGTCCAAAGGATTCAAGGCTCTGGCAGCCCTGCCATGCTGCCATACTCCTTAAAGCCCCAAAGCCTTGTTCCACAAGTGGCTTCATAACATCTCCAGCAGAGGCAAGTGTCCTGGAGGGTTTGCGGGATCACAGGTAGGATTACGGACTCAACTGGGTACTAAGGTGCTTTACAGCAGCTGCTGTTAGGTAAAGTGCTGCTTTCCCAGCGGCTTACTTGTAGCTACAGTTATCACAGTTAGACCAGAAAAGCCTCTAACTCCACGTTGGCAGCGACATGGCAAGCATTCAAGAGCTTATCTAGGAAAATCCACACCAGGGATCTAACTACGTCTCTGTTTACAGTGAACTGATGTTGATGTGTGGAGAAACGCAAAACCAAGATCCCGGATAAAGAAAAGGCCTGAAATGGGAGCATAATGAGAATAAAGCTGTTGCTGTACCCCAAGGGAAACCAGACTTTCTGATAAGAAGATAGAAGTGCATGACTCTATTAAGGGCATTTCACCCCTTGCTCCAGTACTGCTCTTCTCTAGGGAGTCCGTTCTATTGATTGTCAGGTAGAAAGAGCAAACAGCTGTCTAAATCTATTTCTGGTTTTGTAATTTAAAGGAAGCAGCTAGAAAGGCTTTGGAACAGAACCACTATTATGCAGGAATCCAAATAAATATCAGTGACTAATAACACCAATTACAGAACCTTAGATAAATTAACATGAGAAAATATTTAAGTACAGCCTTGAAAGTTTGTGCATTCACTGCCACGTTGCAGAAAACAAAAAACACCCCCCCCCCCACGGTCTCTACCTGCTCTCTTAGGTGAGGAAGCTTTAACCAACCAGAAAAGGAGATGGTGGAGGAAAATGATTCATAGATTTTTGTTTTAAAAATAATTAATTTCACCTAGGTGATTCCTGCAATTGGGCCAAGAACTTCTGACTAAAATGGATCTGGCTGCTATATAATTTTTAGTGGTCAGAAAACAGCAGCGTCAAGCAGCGCTCAGCTAAGAGCTTTGAAGAAAATCAGGCTGTGAGCTGAGCCACTACGAAACCCAACCATTCACTGGCACTGGCTACCTCACGCTGAAGGACAGAGAGAACACCAGCGGCGTGAGTGATCCCTGCATCGCTAACGCGTTACCTGGCTTAAAGAGTTGAAATAAGTATTATAAAGCATTGAGAGAATCATTCTGATTAAGGGAAAATCCAGAAGATATCCATAAATAAAAACTGCTTTGCTAATCTGCAAGAATTCTCTCCAACAAATGCAAACAAGCAGTCGAGGCGTGACTTCTGCTGGATTGCCTCCTTTTGTTCTAATTAACTGATCGCTGCAGGGTCCGTGATATCCTGGACAATCCTCCCCTGATTTCTAGGGACAGCAGCGGCTTTATTCTGTTTCCTGTCTCCAGTGGAGGATTACAATGGTTCATCTCCACGAGTGACCGGCCTGCGGCCCTCCTGCTCACCTGTAACGTGTTGATTCTTCTCCCATTGAGATAGAGTGGGAAGCTGATGAAGTTGCTGTATTTTGTCACCACCTCTGGAATGGAAAGCAGACACAGAGGAGTCACGTTTGTGAAAACACCACAGAAAGAATTGCTTCAGTAGCAGCAGGTGAAAGGTGTCGCAGGAGAGGAAAACCGCTGTAGATTCACCTCCCACTCAAGGGGCAGCGACGGACTCGACGCAGCCCCTCAGCAGGTAACAGCATTTCCCTCCTCCACTCACCCTTGACTCGGTCTTCATTTGCAAACTCCTTGCAGTCTTCTTTGAGATGAATAATAATCTTAGTCCCCGTTCTGACACCAGATGCTTCTGCAATCTCAAACATCCCTGAACTAGGATTAGAAACAGACCCTGTGTCAGCTTGTGCCTCGGATACATCCATGATGGGCCATAGAAATGTTTTATTAAACTAAGAGCACACACAACACTTCGGCGCCAAGAGGAAGGGGCAAAAAATCTCGAATGCCTGAATGCTCTCTGTGCCTCTGAGCCGCCCCCCAAACATGTGGCTGCCTTCCCTACAGAGACTCCAGACCCAGGACACCAAAGGCACCAGCAGCCTCTACTGAAAAGGAAACAGACTTCAAACAAACTTCAGGTTGTGCGGGCCCAGCCTTCAGCTCCTCTCCTACATTTCCTGCGGGGACTGTAACGCCCAGGCTCCTGCCTTCTCCCCCGACAACTCCGACTTGTTTGTGGGCCCTCGTTCGTATCTCCCCTGGAGTATGCAGTAACTGGTTACGATGAAAAGCAGCCGTGCTCGTTCTGGATGACCATTCCTACCCTGTCGCTAAGTGTATTTTATTTAAGTGAATGCCATATGGGGATCAACCACTGGTGAGAGCACTGACCCAGGGGACAGACGGCAGCAGCGATGACAGACAAGCGTTCAGTGTGAATGGCAATACAGACTGCAGTGCGCAGCAGCTTGCCTGCAGCGCAAACAGTCTGATGTCTCAGTTACAAGATGTTTTTTCAAGAATTTAAATAACTTAGTAAATTCTTTATTCCTAGGAGATTTTAAGGGGATGCAGAGCTTTTCGCTCCCAGAAGCTCCAATTTCAACACGGTCCAGCAGTCCACAGCTTTGCCATCGCAGATGTTTGCAACTTCAAGCAAAAAGCAAAGGATGAGGACGCAGATCTGACCCACAGAAGACACGTGCCTACAGAGCCACAGCACTGCACGAGCCCTGCCTCCTGCGGGTGCCCTCAAGCAAATAGCCAGGGGACGACTAAACCAAAGAGATTCAATTTGTCCCTCCAGTCTGGGGCACTGCTAAGATGCTTGCCTGCCAGCAGGGAAGGAACAGGAGAGGCAGGTACTCTCTTTGTCCACAACACGCCTGCTCTGGCAAAGCAAGTTTGTCCCTGGGCTTTGCATCCTGGCACGTTTGGCCACGCTTTGTTACCGTGTATAATCTGAGCGGGATCTAAACCAGTAAGCCTGGTCACGAAAGACCACATGAGCCCTGCCGTGCTTTGCAAAGCTTTCAGTCCATGCCTGGTCTGGACACAGACCCCCCGTTTCCATCCCATTCTGCAGCCTTACCCATCTGAAGACCAGTGGTAGCCTGGGCTCCCCGGCTCTGCCGACTGTGAGAACACCTCCACCTTATCCGCCACCATGAAAGCCGAGTAGAAACCCACTCCAAACTGGCCAATGATTTTACTACTGGCTTCAGCTTGGCTCTGCAGAGCATCTAGAAAAGCCTGGAGGAAGAAAGGAGATATAAACCAGTGCACAGTGACTTCAGGTACCACTGGGAGGCTGCAACCCATCCTCCAGCTGGGCTCCTCCGAGCACCTATGCAGCCCTGCGCCAGGTACTGCAGCCTGGCAGTCCGGTACCCTCATCCCACACCTCTGCGTTGGCGCTCCGAGGAGGGAAAAGGGTTTCTCTGGAAAAGGGGAGCGTTGCTTAAGGCAACAGTCACTGCCACTGGCAGTAAAGGAAAACAAGCGAGGGCTCATTCAATCAGGAGCACGAAACCTTAAAATGGTGACTCCAGACATGAAAAAAGTATCAGGTACATATATATAACAACTTGCCAGCGTGAGGACGCAGCTGCTGCCCTCCCGGCCACTGGGTGAATGCCGAGTGAGCGTGTGCCCCTCCGTAATGATGGCCTGGGGAGGAAGGCATTTGCTTTTGGGAGTGAGGGCAGCCAGGTGCAGCAGCATTCCACACAGGGCCCATTAGCGCTGCTTGGGCACCACGGCCTCCCACGGCACACAGCAGAGACCATTAAGAGCCAGAAGACTCCAGAGGTAGGTTTCACCTTCCAGGAGGGGTGTAATTTCACAGCTGGGCTGGGGGCCAAGGGATGAGAGAGAAATTACTGGGAGAATAAAAGTGACTGTAATTGGAGAAGACTTTTCTAAGGGGGCAGAAGGAGCGCCTCATGCCAAGTTACCTTTGAGCCTGATCGAGCAATGGTACCGAGGTTAGAAACCAGCTCCTCCTGGGTCATCCCAATACCTGTGTCCTGAAAAGAAACAGCAATTGTAGCTGAAACATCAGGAGAGAAGCATTGCTTTAGCAACCAGCACCCGAGCAACTCCCACCTCGGACTCCCCCTGTCTCCCAGCCAGCTGAGCAGTAAATGCAACAGCAGACTTCCAGCTGTGGCTCCACCGGCGCACGGTCAGGACAGTGGACTCAAAAGGCCCACAGCTCCAAGGGGCAGCCACAGCTGCCTTGTGGCTATCAACTACCAGAAAGCTCAGAGACTCAAGCTTTTCATCGAGGGAAACAAAGCCATGCCAAGACAGGCTGGTTTCTACACCCCTCTAAAAACGCACAGGATGACAGCGCTGGAAAGAGATCTCAACCCAGTCGCAGCCTCGCTGTGCCAGGCGCCGTGCACGTACAGACAGCTTCCATTCCTGAACAGGTCCGAAGGGGAGCTGAGGAGCAGCGAGAAGCAGATTATTTCCAATCCGCAGATGGGGAACCGATGCCTTCACGCCAGGAACCAGTGGCAGAGCAGTGAATCCCTTACCTCTCAGGTAATGCAGACCCTTGTCGACAAGCACCACATTCGCTGATCTCCATCTACCCTGCCTTTTCCCTCCTCCTCTCCCCCTCGCATTATCGTAGAATCATAGAATCATAGAATTGTTAAGGTTGGGAAAGACCCTTAAGATCATCAGGTCCAACCGTTAACCTACCACCGCCAAGTCCGCCACTAAACCATGTCCCTAAGCACCGCATCTCCCTGGCTTTTAAATACCTCCAGGGATGGGGACTCAACCACCTCCCTGGGCAGCCTGTGCCAGGCCCTGACCACTCTTTCAGTAAAGAAGTTTTTCCTAATATCCAACCTAAACTTACCCTGGCGCAGCTTGAGGCCGTTCCCTCTCGTTCTATCACTTGTTACTGGGGTGAAGAGACCGACCCCCACCTCACTACAACCTCCTTTCAGGCAGTTGTAGAGAGCAATAAGGTCTCCCCTCAGCCTCCTCTTCTCCAAACTAAACAACCCCAGCTCCCCCAGCCGCTCCTCGTAAGACTTCTTCTCTAGACCCTTCACCAACCTCGTTGCCCTGCTCTGGCCACGCTCCAGCCCCTCCATGTCCTTCTTGAAGTGAGGGGCCCAAAACTGGACACAGGATTCGAGGTGCGGCCTCACCAGTGCCGAATACAGGGGCACCATCACCTCCCTGCTCCTGCTGGCCACACCATTCCTGATACAAGCCAGGATGCCATTGGCCCTCTTGGCCACCTGGGCACACTGCTGGCTCATGTTTAGGCGGCTGTCAACCATCACCCCCAGGTCCTTTTCAGCCAGGCAGCTCCCAGCCGCTCCTCCCCACGCCTGCAGCGTTGCCTGGGGTTGTTGTGCCCCAAGTGCAGGACCCGGCACTTGGCCTTGTTGCCCCTCGTACAGTTGGCCCTGGCCCAACAATCCAGCCTGGCCAGGTCCCTCTGCAGACCCTTCCTACCCTCCAGCAGATCGACACTCCCACCCAACTTGGTGTCATCTGCAAACTGGCTGAGGGTGCACTCAATCCCCTCATCCAGATCGACGATAAAGATATTAAACAGGACCGGCCCCAACACTGAGCCCTGGGGAACACCACTGGTGACCGGCCGCCAACTGGATTTGGCTCCATTATGCTCCACGAGACTTGAGTATGAAGCTTTCAGTGCCCAGGTCCCCGAGAGCTGGGTATTGCAGTGCCCGTGGGAGCAGTCTAACCCCAGCGGGAAGTACGGCACGCCGGCCGCACCTCACGGTGCTCTGTCCAGGCTTCGAAGGCACGCTGCTTGCTGTCTTCCCCAGTTTAACCCAGATTTGCACCCCTGCATGCAGATAAAACCTCCCTGCTGCTAGCGCACGCCTCTCAGGCAGCAGACCTTGCAGCAGCACCGTCCAGAAAAGGCTGCAGCAAGCCTCGGACTAGGCTGCAACTTCATTTGTTGCCACAACATATTTGCACGACCCCAAGGCAACACGGATAACAGCAAACCCCAGCTAGAAACGGCCGCCCTCTCACACAGGACCCCAACAAAAACCTTTCCCATTTTGTAGGCCAATGTGTTTTCAGACTTGCTACACACACATCTTCCACAGAAGCAAAGCGCAAGCTGATGCCCTCCAGGATGCCACTTCTGAAAACCAAGCGCCATTCCCCCTCCCAAACCCCAGCAGCTTCTCTACCCGACAGAAACATCCGGAGAAGCCAATCTTACAGGTTCTCTGAGCCACTCCGTAAGGCGGCAGCAGCGTGAAAATTAACCAAGAGAGAGGTGATTCTCGTTCACGTGAGGAGTTCAGCTCTACTCGAGTACCTGTAAGCACAGTTATTACAGCTGACAGCAGCCTGCGCATCCAGAAGCGGGCTGACACCGTTAATGCAGGGGTGGGATTCGGCGTGCAGGCGTCAGCAAAACGAGCTAGAGCAGAACTGGCTGCTGCTAGATGGCTCGGAGGGGGATGCTGGAGTGAACTCTAGCACAGCACGCCTCTACCACCCATATGGGGCATTTACTGGGCTTCTTTGCTAGCAAAGTAAGTTAATGCCAGTACATATTTTTTAATCTAGTGTTTAATTCCACTGAAGAATCAAACTGTGGTCAACTTGTGAGGTTACTGAGTGAGGTGCCATGTGGGTAAGATATTTTTCTGCATACCCACAAGTCATGGCACAGCAACACCTTCCACTTGATTAAACAGGGTAAGGCCAGTCAGGCGTCTTGGCTGAGAAGAGGGACGATGGCCGGTAAGAAGGCATCATCTTAAAGGTCTTTTCCAACCTAAAGGATTCTGTGAAGATCTCAACAGTGGGAGATGAAAAGCCAGGAAAAACAAACAGGGTATGGCAAAATCTCAGGAATGGTCCCTTCCCCCAGAGAAGAAAAAGCCAGAAAGAAAAGTTTTCAGCATCTGGTTCAGGTTTTGTTCATGCCAGACCCTGAACAGAACTCTTAATTCCTCTGATCCACTCCTATTTATAGCACAGCATGTCATTCCCAAATTCCAGTATGTTAAAAAAAAAAAAATATCCCTACCCCATGAATTTATTTGGCTATTGAATTCCGAATGCCCTGCCAAACTTATTGCAAAATGCTTAATGACAATTCCTGGAGACAGTTTGATGAGGGTGAACAAAGAGAGCATGGCTCAAAACGGTCTGCTCCCTGAAAAGCACCGAGCCGCTAGCAGGGAAAGTGGAAAGCGTCCTTTTAGGTGGCCCGCCGAAGATCCTGGCAAAGCGGACATTTCCCACTGCAGGAAAACACCTTGGCGGATTACGATGAAAACGCCATCGAGATTCAAACCGCTCTTGCAGCGTACGCGTTTCCTGCGGCTGGCCTTCGCACTGCGCTTCTCGGCTCCCTTCACCAGATGGTGCTGCTCCAGGGAACGGGGAATAAAGTGGCGGCGGCGAGACAGGGGCTCGGCTTCTGCAGAGCAGGCCCTCTTCAGTGATGGGAAGCAGATGAACCTGCCCACGAACAGCCCACGAACAGCCCCACGGAAGCACTGGCAGCATGAGCTCCGTGAAATGCAAGGAAATCCGATTCTCAAAGCGCTCCACGCTGCGCAGGCCGCTGCTCAGCCACTGGGTGACTTTGCCGGGAGCCACCGTGTCATCACACAACCCTCTGCAAGCACTTTCTACCTGTAACCCGCCAGCCTAAATGCAAGGACTGCCATTGCTCCACCATCAACGTTACAACTTTTCTTCCCTTGCAGACAGTTTCAAGCCCTCCCTTCAGTCGCAAGAAAAGTTTTAACAGGCTGAAAACAGCCGCAGCAGAGTTATTCGTAAAAGCACGAAGCAAATTGTACATGGAGCTTCACAAATTACAAGACGTGAGGGATATGTTCAGAGTTCAAAGTGACAAATGCTTCTCCGCAGCTTGGAGAAACCAACTACTCTATACCATGAAAGAGAGTTCAGTGCGCCGACACTTCATTAGCTGAAGGTTAATTACAGAAGCCCTTCTGTTACTCAGAAGAACAACAACCTGCTCACCTGGTTGCATTTCCCTTCTGGGACTTCTTAGGGTGCAGAGTAAACAGCCTCCCCCTGAACCAGCCCCTCTACAGCCCCATCCCTCTGCAAGGCAACACAACAGGCTACAGACCTTCGCCCCAGCTTCTGCGGGACTGCGAAGAGCTCCATGGCCACGCTTGTTGAACTACGCTTCTGAACTAAGTAACATTTCCCCTGAAGAGAGAGCAGCTGAACATTGCTTTTAGCACCTTTTTGTGTGTGGAGATCTCCCGGCTACAAAGCCCGCTGTTGAAGCGCACGGGACCTTTGTGCTTTCTCTGCACTTTGTTCTAACCCTTGTGGCGTGGGTGCTGGACGTTTGCAAACGGAGACCGTTCGACGACGGCTGGAAAACTGCCAGGCACGCGGTACCTCAGGGCTCCCACCGCGAAATCCTTGTGTTCGCTCCGCAGCCCTGAGGACCTCCATCTTCCTTGACGGAGTGGTAAATGAACACCTTCGGCCCCGCTATCTGCCTCATCAAATCAGGCAGTCCACAGCTCTTGTATTCATATCATACTTTTTGGTAAAGCAGAAACAAACTGCACGTAATTACAGCAACAAATCTAGTTTAAAGCAACAAATTGCTGAGTTTAGCTGGTAAACAAGCAGCTAAGTAATGTAACACCTTTGCTCGTTACCTGAGTCCAATTTAAGGTATTGCAGAGCCTCATTACACCAAACAACCCATTAACTAACCATTAACTGCTGCCTTTGCCGCGGCTGCATCTGGAAGAACGCTTGCAGTTAGAGGTCTGTGTCTGAGCTACCGTGCCTTTCACTTCGCTTTGTTGCAAAACGAACACTTGAAACACTTATTTCAGCGCAAAATCTCAACGGGGCATCAGAAGAACACCGACTGCATTACAAAACAAGGACATGCTGCTTTAGCCAACTGATACGGTAATAAAATCCCAAAAGGTCCGATTAGCAAGTGTCCCCCCTCTTATTTAAATACCTTGTTTAAAGAGACTTAAAATTCACAAGACCAGGAGAGCAGCTGCACTGGAGCAGCGTCCTGGTTTAGAACCGATACGGCATCTGCAGCAGCCATGAACGGAAGAAAACGCACAAAAAACCCCCGATGCATATAAATATAAGGTAATCTTGGCCTAGTACGTGGAAGCTGTCCAAAGCAGAGCGCCTGAGGTTTCCTTTCCTTTCCAATACCCTGTGTTAACATTATTTTCAACAATGCCGAGCATTGCTACAGGCTCAGCCTCCACCCATCCAGGTCTAAACACCCGCTGTTCAGAAAAGTACTTCCTTTTATCCACATCAAATTTCCCATTTTTAAACGTGACGTGCTCTTATTCTGGCATAAAGACGAAGAAAAGAAAAGATTCTGCATTTCCTTCCCTAGGCCGCCGGTTGTTTGAGATGCGTTTATATTTCTGGTTCCCTAGCTTATGTGTTAAAGATGATGCAACACCTGGAAGCTCTATCCCACCCCTGCAATCAGCGGCACGTTTCTGTAAGCTTAGTTCCACCTAGGGCTCGCCCAAGTAGAGCCAGCTTTACCCCTCCACCTCTAGAATCATAGAATCATAGAATTGTTAAGGTTGGAAAAGACCCTTAAGATCATCAGGTCCAACCGTTAACCCAGCACTGCCAAGCCCACCATTAAACCATGTCCCTGAGCACCACATCTCCCCGGCTTTTAAATCCCCCCAGGGATGGGGACTCAGCCCCTGCCCTGGGCAGCCTGTGCCAGGCCCTGACAGCCCTTTGGGGAAGGAGTTTTTCCCAATCCCCAACCTAACCCTGCCCTGGCGCAGCTTGAGGCCGTTCCCTCTCGTCCCATCGCTTGTTCCTGGGGAGAAGAGACCGACCCCCCCGGCTCCAGCCTCCTTTCAGGCAGTTGCAGAGAGCGATGAGGGCTCCCCTCAGCCTCCTCTTCTCCAAACTAAACACCCCCAGCTCCCCCAGCCGCTCCTCATAAGACTTGTTCTCTAGACCCTTCCCCAGCCTCGTTGCCCTTCTCTGGCCACGCTCCAGCACCTCGATGTCCTCTACCTGCGTTATTGTCCATCTCCTGCTCTCCTGCATCCTCAAGCCCAAGCGGCAGACGGATGCTGCAGTGCTGCACACAGCTAAGGACGTAACCCTCCCTCTGCTGCAGCCTGGTAGCAGAGGGGGGCTGCCAGGACATGACCCAGTGTGGAGGGGGACCGGCTCCCCACCTGCGCCAAGCTTTGCTGGGCGTGCGCGTGCACCTGCACTGAACTTATTCCTTGTGAGAGCCTCAGGACAGCCCAGTCCTTCTTGCAGACTGTTTATAACTCTTAAGTCAGGAGAGATCTGCTCAGTGATACAGGGAGCTGTTGCAGGGAGGAGTGGTGTTTGCAGTCATTTTAACTCCTCCCAAACACAGCAAACTTGTTATTTTGTGGCTTCGCAGGCACTGATTTTGGATGACTGCAACAGTGAGGAGAAAGCCCAGCAAAGAGAACTGAGCAGCCCAAGCTCTGACAGCAATTATGCTGCTCACCCGTGTTAGAACAGCAGTCCCACTCCCTCACCCAGCAGCGGCAGCTATTACCTCTGTAAACATTTCAAACAATTTCCTCTAAACTGTCCTAGCCCTAAATTAAGCATCAGCAACGAGAATGGCTCCAGCCCCCGAGCTCACACAAAGACAGGGTTACCGCCAGCCGCGGCAGAGCTGCGTAGCAGCAACACCAACTGCACCGCAGCCAAGCGCCGGCCGCCAGCCGGCCCCGGGGAGCCTCGTGCAGGTGTCGAAGGAGAGCTCTGTGGTCAGAGGGCCTTGGGGTCTGTAAGGGGTTCTCTGTTCCCACCTCAAAGGATCCAAAAATGTGTCTGTAAAGGCTTAGCACGCAGAACTGCAGAGCTCTGCAGATCTGTCCTCGTTGAAAACACCCCCCTAACATTTTCAAGTGGATTTTCTTCAGAGATCTGACCTTGCAGGCTGTGGCTGCTACCAGATGGAGCTATCCTAGAAACAGAACGAGGCGGTTTTCAGAGGGGTGGAGGAAACAGTGGAATTTGCAAAAACAGCAGGACTTTGGTGAAGGAACTGCGGTGGTGCAATCCGGTGAACTAGACAGTGAACACTCCCCTCTCAGCAGATACAACACTTGGCAATGCTTAGGTAGGACATCCCTGAGTGAGAACATCCTATTAAAATTCTGGGTCCTGCTATGCTTATGACTGAAATTCAATCCTGGCAGAGAAGTAAGCAGAACGGCAGTCACTTAACAGAGACGAAGGTAGTCCTTTACTGGAGCTAGATAATCTCCCCCAGGAACGTGCCTGTAACGGAGGCCATCGCACATGACAGACCTGCCTTTTCTCAACTAGCGAGACACAGAGATGCTACAGGGCTTGGAAGGGGAGGGGAGAGATCCAGCAGATCCAGGGGCCAAGAGCAGCATGAAGATCTGAGGAGAAGGACCTAGGGGTCAGCATGGGACAATGGAAAAAACCAGGGTGGCCGTTTTCTTTTCTAGAAAAAACTGGGGTGACCATTGCTACAGATCACACACAAGGGACCTGCTGCTCCTGTTTTGGTCCTAGTGAGTACAGAAAACAAAACAGCGACTAAGGGACAGGTCCCTCTCTGCCCCAATCCTCGCAGGCAAGTTTTTTTGCACCTTTGCGTTGCTGAAAGATAGGAAAATGTTCTGAATGAGGCTTGTTCAAAGCAATTGTTAGATGCAGTGTGTTTCTTCAAGAGGTTATAAATAAATCCTTCACTGGAGGTAAGGAGCTTTAGGCACTACTGAGAAGGCAAACCTATTAAAACAGATTGGAGTAGCGCTGCTCTCTCTGCCTTCTCAGAGCGCAGCATCGCTGCAGTTAAAAGCCTCCTAGTTAAGACTCATTTAGTCGCATTAGAGATGCGCAGGCAGCCAGGTAGGGGGTTATAAAAAGACAAATCCCTAACACATCTAATTGGGTAGGACGTCAAATGCACCCTATCTGCAAGGTGGGCAAACAGGTCTCTTAACCAAACTGCCAAAGGAGGGGACAGCTTCCACAGTTACAGGACATGAGTTGTAAGAACGTCATGATGGAGTCGGAGGCTACGCATCCGCTGCGGTCTCGAAAGGAAAAGACAAGAGCAAGACAGGAATGACACCCTACCTGGGGCTAAACGAGAGCTCATTAAAGAATCAGTGTTAGACAGCAGTCAGAAAAATGCAATAGTCAGGTGTGATAGCAATAGCGAAGCCTCTGCATTACAGTTTGAGAATCTTGGGGTTGATGATTGCGTTGCCCACTGACAATCACTAACTTCCCCATGGCAACCGCAGCTGCTTGTTCTGCAGAGAAACAGAAGTATAAAATAACCGAGCAGCCTCTAACAGCCAGTGCTTTTGTCCCACATGGAAAATATCAGATCACGTGCTTCGTCTGTGCCACATCTCCCCTGGACCCGCTGTGGGCAGCCTTCACTTACACATTGCTCTCCGCCTCATTCTCCGCTCTCCTGAGAACAGTCCGCAGCTACGCTCTCGCAGCTGACACCGGTCCACGAGGAATGTCACCAGTTTGCCGCCTTTGCGTTAAGAACTTTGCCAAGAAAACACCAAACCTGAGCCTCAGCCTTCCACCCTGGACAACAGTCACAAACAAGAGCAAGCAAAGTACAGCGAGAAGGACCAGCTCCACCATCCCTCACCACACCGAGTCCACAGGTGAGCGGGCTTACGCTGATCGCTCCCCTCCTGCTAAGCATTTTGTTATCGGTAGGGAACAATTAAAACCAGGGCTGCAGAAAGGAGGACAGACAAGTTCTGCCACAATGTGTACGTTAGGGTAGAGCCTCAGCATCAGCTGGGCTTGGCCTGTCCTGGAGCAGGAGGAGACAGAGACAATCAGCAATGGGAGGTTCTACTCACCACCCCAGCATCCCCCAGTGACTGAGGTGAGAGGGAAGGTCTGCGAGCTACCATGTAACACCTCTGACTTAAGGAAGTGACAGAATTCCTTCCCAAAGGTCAGGATAAAACCAGACTCCAAACTTTTCTACTGGGGAGAAACACACACACAACCTGAGAAGAGCACCAGAGAAGGTAGCGGGAGAAAAGCTACTGGTAGTTCCTAATAGGGAAAGAAGGAGCAGCGAATTTTCCTATGGGGGCAAGTGGGGAGCAGATAGATTGGTGGTTTCTCATCAAATCCTGAGGTTACAGCCTCATGAACCAGAGTTCAGCTGAAGACTGAGGTCCCATCCAGAGGGACCTGGACAGGCTGGAGAAATGGGCCTGTGTGAACCTCATGAGGTTCAACAAGGCCAAGTGCAAGGTCCTGCACCTGGGTGGGGGCAACCCCCGGGATCAGCACAGGCTGGGGGATGGAGGGATGGAGAGCAGCCCTGAGGAGAAGGACTTGGGGGTGCTGATAGACGAAAAGCTGGCCACGAGCCGGCAATGTGCTCTGGCAGCCCAGAAAGCCACCCGTCTCCTGGGCCGCATCCCCCGCAGCGTGGCCAGCGGGGCGAGGGAGGGGATTCTGCCCCTCTGCTCCGCTCGGGGGAGACCCCCCTGGAGCCCTGCGTCCAGCTCGGGGGTCCTCAGCACGGGAAGGACAGGGAGCTGTTGGAGCGGGGCCAGAGGAGGCCCCAGCAATGGTCCGAGGGTGGAACGGCTCTGCTGGGAGGACAGGCTGAGAGAGCTGGGGGTGCTCAGCCTGGGGGAGAGGAGGCTGCGGGGAGCCCTCAGTGCGGCCTTGCAGGGCTTAAAGGGGGCTACAAGAGAGATGGGGAGAGGCTTTTTAGCAGGGCCTGCAGCGACAGGACAAGGGGCGATGGTTTGAAAGTAAAGGAGGGGAGATTCAGCCTGGATCGAAGGAAGAAATTTGTCGCGCTGAGGGTGGTGAGGCACTGGCAGGGGTTGCCCAGAGAGGTGGGAGCTGCCCCATCCCTGGAAACATCCAAGGCCAGGCTGGACGGGGCTCTGAGCACCCTGATGTGGGTGAAGCTGTCCCTGCCCATGGCAGGGGGATGGACTGGATGGGCTTGAAAGGTCCCCTCCATCCCAAACCATTCTGGGATTCTAAGACAAGACACTTTTCAGGCAGGCTTGGGAATCCACAGGACCGTGCTGCCACTCAGCTTCCACTGATCCTTCACGGGACAAAGGCTAGTGATGAGAGCAGCAGGGAATAACGCTCTCCTGTTACCAAAGGGAGGTACCTGGATCGTGATGGTTCCCTTTCCACTGTCCGTCTGCAGATGGATCTCCATCTCCGGCAAGGCCTTCCCTTCTGCCATCAGCCGATGACGCAGTTTCTCCAGCGCATCGCTGCCGTTGGAGATCAGCTCCCGGATAAATACCTGGGGAGGAGACACAACCTGACACTGCAGCCTGGCCTCATCCACTGCACGGGACTCCCAGAGACCTGGGAACTCATTGCCTACTCACAAACTAATTCCCCACTCGCTAGAAAAAACTGCGGTTCCCCATTATCTGCCAGAAGAACAGTTTGTCTGAACTCAGTAGTAAAGCGCAGAGGCTCTGAGGCTCACAGAGTCACCTGGCCATACTTAAAAACTGTTTTGTGAACACATTTTCAAAGTGTCTTAAGAAAATGTCATTCAAGAAAGCACGCCATGTGAACAGCACAGGAATTGCTGGGAAACTGAGCGGGAATTCTCCCACCACAACTGTTTTGGAGGTACCCCTGACAGAGACAGGGCTCTGCCAAGAGAAAATCCACCGGCGAGGAGCGGGTTCCTTACCTCCTTCTCTGAGTACAAGGAACGGGCAACAATGTCCAGCAGTTTCTTCGTTTCAGCCTGAAACTCGTGTTTAGAGGCTGCACCTAGAATAAAATCACAAACACACCTAAAGGCACTTCACCAGGGTCCTCTTGGGAAGGAAGGCAAAACTGCAGTCTCACCACGTGCTTCAGCTTCCCAGGAGCGAAAGCCTGAAGCAGGACAGGACACAGGCAGCTGCGGCCTCCAACAAGATGACAACAAAGGTGGTGTTTACACACCCCTAAGAGGCAGCACGCTTTGTCAAGCAGAAACGTGGCCTCTGCACCTCAACTCCTTGCACACAAACCTCAAGGCACTCAAAGCCTGCAGTACTGGCACATTGGTCACGGTGTCTGGGCTGCAGAGCAATCAGTAAATGAGAAGTGAAAGGTGGTTCCCCTTCTTCCTAATGCGTGGCTCCGTGCAATCCCCAACCGCTCTCTCAAGTGCCTCCAATCATAGAATCATTAAGGTTGGAAAAGACCCCTAGGATCACCAGGTCCAACCGTTAACCTACCACTGCCAAGGCCACCACTAAACCATGTCCCCAAGCACCACATCTCCCCGGCTTTTAAATCCCCCCAGGGATGGGGACTCAGCCCCTGCCCTGGGCAGCCTGTGCCAGGGCCTGACCACTCTTTCAGTGAAGAAGTTTTTCCTAATATCCAACCTAACCCTGCCCTGGCGCAGCTTGAGGCCATTTCCTCTCGTCCCATCGCTTGTTCCTGGGGAGAAGAGACCAACCCCCACCTCTCTACAACCTCCTTTCAGGCAGTTGCAGAGGGCAATAAGGTCTCCCCTCAGCCTCCTCTTCTCCAAACTAAACACCCCCAGCTCCCTCAGCCGCTCCTCATAAGACTTGTGCTCTAGACCCTTCACCAACCTCGTTGCCCTTCTCTGCCCACGCTCCAGCACCTCCATGTCCTTCTTGAAGTGAGGGGCCCAAAACTGGACACAGGATTCGAGGTGTGGCCTCACCAGTGCCGAATACAGGGGCACCATCACCTCCCTGCTCCTGCTGGCCACACCATTCCTGATACAAGCCAGGATGCCATTGGCCCTCTTGGCCACCTGGGCACACTGCTGGCTCATGTTTAGGTGGCTGTCAACCATCACCCCAGGTCCTTTTCAGCCAGGCTGCTTTCCAGCCACTCCTCCCCAAGCCGGTAGCGTTGCCTGGGGTTGCCTCCTGTGGTTTATAGCCTGCCTTCCATAGTCTTCCTTCACTCCATTTTCAAGGGAACCATCTGCACGTGCCCTGCTCCAAGAGCTTCTACAGCCAGGCAGCATTTCTCATGCCCAAACAATACTTGGGGCGTTAAGCAGAAAAAGGCAGATTCTCAAACGTCTCTGTGGAGCAGGCGAGGGAATGCGTACGTACAGCCAAGGATGCAGGTAGGTAGCTGTGCCCACAAAGAGAATTTTCCTCAGAAAGAATAACACTACAAAACATCTCAGCTGAAAGACCATCCTCAGCCTTTTAAAAATAGCATTTCTCCTGCGAGAGGCATTAGAGAACCCTGAAGTGACGTGGGGGAAGCCGTGGGTCACACATCACCTCTGCCATGCCTTGCTGGAGAGGACCTACGTTCGCCAGTGACAGGGGCGAAGCCGGGGTGTGGACAGCAGCAGGAGCAGTGCATCGACCCCACTGGGGGCTTCGCAGCCTGGCGGTCTCAAAGGTACCTGCCAGAAAAGCCACAGGAGCACAGAGCGAAGATGCTATTTCTGTGCTTGAATAACTCACGTGACTTTGCTTTAAAGCACCTCTCCCTGGAGATGTGCAAAGCAATTCGTTCTAACTAAAAGGCTGACACCACTCATTAGACCTCCATGATCCACAGCAATGACCTGGGCAGGCACAGCTTGCTTCTGGAACAAAAAGTCTCTTTTTAGGCAAATTCTAGTGCCTGCAGATTGTCTACACTTATGCATGACCATCAATTGCCTGGCTAAGCCCACAGATGCAACTTCTTCCCGCAGTCCTGATGGCCTCATTTCTCAGTGAAGGCCACTCTGATTTACACATTCCAGTTTTGGGGAGGTGATGGTGCAACACAGATTCAGACCGTAGTCTGCCAGCTAGGACGCGATGGCCAATACCTGCTCCTCCTCCAGAGGCAGAAACACTGCTGCAGAGGGCTCACGCTCAGAGTCAGGGCACAGCCGCACCCGGACATGGCCCTGGGCCTGCCTGCACCCCAAGAGTGCTCCCACAAGACACCTGTGTTCCTGCCCACCTTTCACATTCTCTGTGTCGCTGATGATGGTGTGCAGGGGCTCTTCTTCCTTGTTCTCCGCTGTCTGCGTGCTGTACGTCCGCACAGCAGAAATGCCGGTGGCAGGAACGTTGTACTGGAGGCTCCAACGACGGAGTATTTGTCTTTGGAGACATGCCGCTCCTTTTGCTACAAGACACAATTCAAGATATTTCAGTATAAATCACAAGTATCAGCACAACAGGAGCACTCTTTAAAGGTCCCATTTAAGCAATTCTGTGGGGACTTAGGCTGTCCAAGCAAGACTGAAGTTCCCTTGCAATCGAACACCCACCATTTCCCTCCGGCACTGCCTTCACTGCATAAGAAGGGCAAGTTGCTACTTCAGACTGTCTCTGCTGAATTAAAATTCTAGCCAGAAGATGACAGTTAGCTTTCACAACAAATTAACTGGTGAGGAAGAGGCAGTCTGCAGCTTTCATTGCTGCTACCTGGCCAAGCTGACGACGACTCCTGCGTTACTGCCAGTGAAAACGTAAAACCCCGGCGCAAGCAAGGCAGCCTGCGCCTCCAGGAGACGCCTCTGCCGCACACGCAGCTTCTCTGGGTGCTGCGCTAATGCTGACCACCAGGCACGCTTCTAGGCACCAAAATCTATTTCCTCCTGCTCACCTCCATCCCACCGACAGTAACCAGCTCCTTTACAACAAGCTCACTCCCATACCTTAAGAACAACTCCAGCCAGCCCTGTTTGGCCCCTATCAGCCAGCTGAGCAGTTACTTTATGGCAATAAATATTTGGCCCTGGACTGTCCGAGCACAGTTAAGAGAGCACAGGGACTACATCCTCCAACAAAGCCAGCTCTGGGATAAGAAGCACATGCAGCAAGTCACTAATCAACAAAGCAATCAGCGGGGAAAATGAGAGACGAGTCAGGAAACGGCACGAGCTCCATTAAGGACTGGGATTCCCAGTTCTCCTCCTTCCGTTGTGCCCAGGTGAACCAAACAGTCTTCTCTCTGTTGGGGGATGAAACAAAGCCAAACCTGGCCACAAAAAGACCATGCACAGCACTGCAGAGCTCTGTCCAAAGCCAGTTCCTTGGTGCGATTTCTGAATTGTAGCGAGAATGGCCTGGGCCAGAGTAAGAGCCCGCAGGGTGTGGATACGGTTGGACTCGATGATCTTTAAGGCCTTTTCCAACCTGAACGATTCTACGATCTGAACACACAGCTGCGCTGGGGGCAGGGGGTGACTTGGCCTTCCCCAACCCTACAACGAACATAAACGGACAGGGCTGTTTTGGGAGGCAGAGGAGCGACCAGGATGGCCCGGGCAGAGCGGGGAGAGTCTGGATAACCAACAGAAGTGGCTGGAAGCAGTGACAAGCCCAGGCTTTCCTTACGACTCGCTCCGTGCTCACAAGCTGTTTCATCAAGCAAGGAAAGGAGGCAAACCCTCCATCCCAGGCCTGCAAGAGGCACATTTTCGAGGTGTCCTTTCTTTAGACGAATGGGTACAAAACCACCCAAAGGCTGAACTGAGAACCACTGGCATGGTGGTTGCACCTGCAACCTCCCTGGAAACAGCTTCTTTGGCCATCTACAGCCCTCCAGTCCCGCTGGGAGAGCTCAGCTCCCTCCTGAACCTTCCTCCACCTTGTCACAGCCCTTGGGTGAACTCGGCATCCCAGCCCTTTCACCAACACCCCTCATCGTCCTCCAGCTCATCTGGGGAGGTCTCAGGCTCCCTTCACCAGTGCTCTGCAAACCTCCTGCCCACCTTAGCGGGTACTACAGCCAGTATGGTCCCCGAGAACAGGTTTTGCTGCTCCACGCCATCAGGCTGGGCTCTCGCTCACTCCAGATCCTGTGAACGCAAACCCCTGAGCCTTAACAGTGCTCCTGGGTCCTGCACCTCATCCCCAAGAGCTGCTCGAGGAGGCTGTCAGTCCTCATTCTTCCTCCTCCTCCTCCTCCTCCTCCCAGAAAGCTTTGAATCAAGATGCACTTCTCCAGCCAGAAGCTTGAATTACTCCGCAGTCATTCTGCCCTTAAAGAAAAGAGCCCACAAATAGTTCTTAATGCATCTGAACACCTCCCACACACATAACTGTTCGCTCTCTGCGTCACAAACAGTTCTGCCGCATTATCACAGGACACGTTCTTTATCTTTCTGCCTTTGTTGGGCTCATCTGAGAAAGCACCAAGGAAAAGAGCCCGGGTGACTGAAGCAGAAAGCAGCGGAGAACTCACCGTGGGGCTGTCCGGCCTGTTGAGCTTCACAGAGGAAGGGCCTGAATCTGCCCAGGGCTTACATATTTTATTTACGTATTTACGCAGTATTTTATGCTCATTTTATGCTAGATGGTGTAGAATACTCTGAAAAATCTGCGCTTGTACGTATGCACACACACGCATTTCCCAACCAGCAGAAATAAAAGAGGGAATGTTGCTCCCTCCCCGACTCCAGGATCCAAAAGAGAAGCAGATCAGCAGCAGCTCCGTGCTAACGTTAAGGCCGCTTCTATCATCAGATCTCCAGGCGGCGAGGCCCCGGAGCCAACAGGTCCCCCCCCAGCCCATAAACATTAGCTGCCTCTAGAAACTACAGCTATTTATAATTGTTGATGTATTCACGCGTTTTGTCTCCCTACCTCTAAAGCACAATACTAAATCACCACCCATCGATTCAGAAGTTATTTTTGGATTTGTGTAATGTTTGGTCTTATCATCCTTAATTAACAGCCCATCCTGTGCCAGGTAGAGACAAGGCTCATTAAATGCAAGCTGCAGCATCTTCAGGCCGTTTGTCTCTTGCAGAGCCCTTGCCTGGCCGGCAGGGAAAAGGCTCCAGGCAATTCTGGATATAAACCCACAATTATCGGCACACAAAATCTATTGAGAACATATCCGCTGAGTTAACAGCGTAAGAGCTCGAGAAACAAATTCCTAAGACCAAGAGATAAGGAAGGAATGGCTCTTGCCCCGGTTGAGCGCTGCGATGTGCTGGGGCAAATCAGGTCTTTTTATATCGAGTTAATCAAATGTTGAGCTTTATCACAGTCCGCATACCTTCCTATTTGCATCACTGCCCCACCTGCACCGTAAAAGACGGCAGACACCCACATTCCTCTCCAGCTTCCACTTCTCTGTGAATCCTAATCCCGTGCGTATGACCACGGACCGGCCTCGCGCGCGGGGAACGCGCCACAGAAAAGAGAAGGACCCTCGGTCTCAGGGGCTCCTCTCAATCCAGGCACCACCTCAGTGATTCCCAAACCCAACCAACCCCCCAGGAAACACAGCCTCTTCTTGGGAAAAGGACTGCAGTGAGCGTTTAGCCAAGCCAAACGTCAGTTAGAAACTTAGGATGGGAAATCGAGCACAAAGCAGTACATGGCTCAAAACAAAGCGGAGAATTTAGGTCAGCAGAAATTACCATAACAGCTTGATTGCTGTGCGGTCGCGAGCCTGAGGATGCTCTTGCAAAGAAGAGCGCTAGCAATAAATCCTCAGATCTCATTAGAAGAAAGCGCTCTCGAGCTGGGCACAAATCTAGGGAGAAGGGGGTCCCCGACTGATCCGCTCATGCCACCGCATCTCCCGGAATCAAACTCTGCACCAGCTTTAGCCTTCAGCATTGTGAGAGCCAAGAGAAAACGCCGCCCACTTCGCACGGCCGAAGGGAAGAGAGGGCTGTCCCCACAGCCAGGGATCCCCGCCTGCACCCAAGTGAAAGGACACCACCTCCTGCTCCTCCCTCATCATTCCCACCCCACACAGCTTCTGCTCGCTATTTTTTTCCCCTGAAGGAACTGAGTGACAGGTTAAGGAATAAAACTTTGGCTCTGCTGGAGTACATCTAACCCAACGGAGGCACACGGCTTCTTTCTCAGACACGGATGCTAACAAGCCACTGGGGATTTCCGTGGTGGAAGAACTGAATTGCCCAGAAACACCGAAGTGGCACTCGATGGCACGATAAATCTAACAGTCTGACCCCGATAGCGACCCTATTTGTCACACGATTTCCTCCGTCACGTTTTCTATTCGTAACCCACAGGGAAACCACAGACCGCACTGACAACTTACAAACCTGTCGATTAGGAGCCAGACGACCGATAAGCAAATCCTGAGCGCAGCACGGGCTGCTCGCAGCCGGGAGAAAGACGACGCGCAGGAAGCTTCTCACCGTGCCTCGGCTGATGACAACTCACAAGCACGTTTCCAGACCCACGCACTACGGCCCCGATAAGACAATACGTCCCGTAACCGAGAGCTCAGAGTTCGGATTTTCCTACCCCTCAGCCCTCGCCAGGTCTCTTCGGTGAAATCTGGAGCGCGCCCCTGGGAAACACAAAGGGTTCAGGCTCCTCTGCCAGGCTGCCCCGTACTGAAACGGCCAGAGAACAGAAACGCTGACGTCTTCGGCTCCTTTCCCTGCACCCAGCTGACCTGGACATGCTATACACCCTATATGAGCCAGCAGATGACCCTGGACACACTATATACCCTATATGAGCCAACCAATGACCCTGAGCATGCTATATGCCCTATATGAGCCAGCAGATGACCCTGGACACACTATACGCCCTATATGAGCCAGCAGATGACCCTGGACACACTATATGCCCTATATGAGCCAACCAATGACCCTGAGCATGCTATAAACCCTATATGAGCCAGCAGATGAACGGGGACCTGCTATATGATCTGGACATGCTATATGCCCTATATGAGCCAGCAGATGACCCTGGACATGCCACATACCCTATATGAGCCAGCAGATGACCCTGGACACACTATATACCCTATATGAGCCAACCAATGACCCTGAGCATGCTATACACCCTATATGAGCCAGCAGATGAACCTGCACGTGCTATAAACCCTATATGAGCCAGCAGATGAACGGGGACCTGCTATATGACCTCGACATGCTATATGCCCTATATGGGCCAGCAGATGACTCTGGTCACACTATATACCCTATATGAGCCAGCAGATGAACCTGGACATGCTATATACCCTGTATGAGCCAGGAAGCGAACTTGAACATGCTGCATGACCTGAACATGCTATATATCCTATATGAGCCAGCAGATGAACTTGGACATGCTATATACCTATACGAGCCAGCGGATGAACCTGGACCTGCTACATGACTTGGATATGTTATATGCCCTATATGGGCCAGCAGATGAACCTGGATATGCTATATGCCCTATATGAGCCAGGAGATGAACCTGGATATGCTATATGCCCTATATGGGCCAGCAGATGAACCTGGATATGCTATATGCCCTATATGAGCCAGGAGATGAACCTGGATATGCTATATGCCCTATATGAGCCAGGAAGTGAACTTGAACATGCTGCATCACCTGAACATGCTATATATCCTATATGAGCCAGCAGATGAACCTGGACCTGCTATATGCTCTATATGGGCCAGCACATGAACCTGGAGATGTCTTATACCCTATATGAGCCGGGAAGTAAACTTGAACATGCTGCATGACCTGAACATGCCATATGCCCTATACAAGCGAGCAGATGACCCCGGACATGCTATACGACACCCTGCACGGGCCAGCAGATGAAGCTGGACCTGCTATATGCCCTGGACATGCTATGTGCCCTATATGAGCCAGAAGATGAACCTGGACCTGAGATATATAGATATATATATATATATATATGAGCCGGGAAGTGAACTTGAACATGCTGCATGACCTGAACATACCATATACCCTATATGAGCCAGCAGATGACCCCAGACATGCTACACACCCTGTACGAGCCAGTAGATAAAGCTGGACCTGCCGTATGCCCTGTACGGGCCAGCAGACGACCCCGGACCTGCCGTATGCCCAGGACACACTATGTGCCCTATAGGGGCCAGCAGACGACCCCGGACCTGCCGTATGCCCAGGACACACTATGTGCCCTATAGGGGCCAGCAGATGAAGCTGGACCTGCCGTATGGCCTGGACACGCTATGTGCCCTATAGGGGCCAGCAGACGACCCTGGACCTGCCGTATGCCCAGGACACGCTATGTGCCCTGTACGGACCAGCAGATGACCCTGGACCTGCCGTATGCCCAGGACACGCTATGTGCCCTATAGGGGCCAGCAGATGACCCCGGACCTGCCGTATGCCCTGGACACGCTATGTGCCCTATAGGGGCCAGCAGACGACCCCGGACCTGCCGTATGCCCAGGACACGCTATGTGCCCTATAGGGGCCAGCAGATGACCCCGGACCTGCCGTATGCCCAGGACACGCTATGTGCCCTATAGGGGCCAGCAGACGACCCCGGACCTGCCGTATGCCCAGGACACGCTATGTGCCCTATAGGGGCCAGCAGATGACCCCGGACCTGCCGTATGCCCAGGACACGCTATGTGCCCTATAGGGGCCAGCAGATGACCCTGGACCTGCCGTATGCCCTGGACACGCTATGTGCCCTATAGGGGCCAGCAGACGACCCCGGACCTGCCGTATGCCCAGGACACGCTATGTGCCCTGTACGGACCAGCAGACGACCCTGGACCTGCCGTATGCCCAGGACACGCTATGTGCCCTATAGGGGCCAGCAGATGACCCCGGACCTGCCGTATGCCCTGGACACGCTATGTGCCCTATAGGGGCCAGCAGACGACCCCGGACCTGCCGTATGCCCAGGACACGCTATGTGCCCTATAGGGGCCAGCAGATGACCCTGGACCTGCCGTATGCCCTGGACACGCTATGTGCCCTATAGGTGCCAGCAGATGACCCCGGACCTGCCGTATGCCCTGGACACGCTATGTGCCCTATAGGGGCCAGCAGACGACCCCGGACCTGCCGTATGCCCTGGACACGCTATGTGCCCTATAGGGGCCAGCAGACGACCCCGGACCTGCCGTATGCCCTGGACACGCTATGTGCCCTATAGGGGCCAGCAGACGACCCCGGACCTGCCGTATGCCCAGGACACGCTATGTGCCCTATAGGGGCCAGCAGACGACCCCGGACCTGCCGTATGCCCTGGACATGCTATGTGCCCTATAGGGGCCAGCAGACGACCCCGGACCTGCCGTATGCCCTGGACACGCTATGTGCCCTATAGGGGCCAGCAGACGACCCCGGACCTGCCGTATGCCCTGGACACGCTATGTGCCCTATAGGGGCCAGCAGATGACCCCGGACCTGCCGTATGCCCAGGACACGCTATGTGCCCTATAGGGGCCAGCAGATGACCCTGGACCTGCCGTATGCCCTGGACACGCTATGTGCCCTATAGGGGCCAGCAGATGACCCCGGACCTGCCGTATGCCCTGGACACGCTATGTGCCCTATAGGGGCCAGCAGACGACCCCGGACCTGCCGTATGCCCAGGACACGCTATGTGCCCTGTACGGACCAGCAGACGACCCCGGACCTGCCGTATGCCCTGGACACGCTATGTGCCCTATAGGGGCCAGCAGACGACCCCGGACACGCCGCGGCCCCTACCCAGGCCTGCACGCTCTCCCCTCCCAGCAGGAGGGCGGGCGCTCACCGCAGCCAGGGCCGAGCCGCCGCCCCCTCAGCCCGGCGGGGCCCGCGCTCCCCTCACGCCGCCCGCCCCAGGCCCGGGCCCGGGCCCACCCCCGCCACGGCTCCCGCTACCGGCGGGGCGACGGCGCGGCGGGGCCGCCCCGCCTCACCTCACCTGCGGGCACCCGCGGCCCGGCCCCGGCCCGCAGCAGAGCCGCCAGGCACCGCCCCCGCCGCGCCGCCGCCGCCATGCCGCGCGCACCCGCCTCACGCCGCGCTACCGGCGGCGCCTGGCGATGGCGTCACGGGGCGGGCCGCCACGTACCGCGCACGCACGGGCGTCACACCCTCCCACGTCACGCTCTCTTACCTCAGCCCGTCGCAAGCCGCAGCGGGGCCTGCTCCCGCCCGGGCCGCCTCACGGCGTGGGCCGCAGCCCCCCCCCCCTTCCCCACCCGTGAGGTCACTTTCCGCCCTTTCCACGCTTGACGTCACCGGTCACAGCGGCCCTCCGGTGCCAGCCCATCGGCTGCGCCGGCAGGGCCCCCCGCACGGCTCCCACCCGCAGGGCGGGACGCTCAGCCCGGGCTCCGGCGGGAAAAGCACCGCCCTCGGCTCCCTGTCCTGGTTTCGGCTGGGATAGAGTTAATTTTCTTCCCAGTAGCTGGTACAGTGCTGCAGTTTGGATTTAGCATGGGAATAACGTTGGTCACACGCTGATGTTTTGGCTGTTGCTGAGCAGTGCTTACACCAGTCGAGGACTTTCCAGCTCCCCATGCTCTGCCCGTGCACAAGGAGCTGGGGGGGGCACAGCCAGGACAGTGGCCCAGACTGGCCCAAGGGCTATCCCACACCGTACGGCGTCGTGCCCAGTATAGAAACTGGGGGAGTTGGCCAGGGGGCAGCGATCGCTGCTCGGGGACGGGCTGGGCATCGGTCAGTGGGTGGTGAGCAACTGTACAGTGTAGCACTTGCTTTGTGTATTATTATTGTATTATTATATTACTACTATTTATTATATTTTACTTCAATTATTAAACCGTTCTTATCTTAACCCATGAGTTTTCTCCCTTTCACCCTTCCGATTCTCTCCCCCATCCCACCGGGGGGGAGCGAGCGAGCGGCGGGGCGGTGCTGAGCTGCCAGCTGGCGTTAAACCACGACACTCAGGTTGCCCCGCTCCGGCATCGGCGAAGCAGATCCCAGCCCGTGCCGGGGGCTCCTTCCGCATCCTGCCACAGAGGTGGTAACTGCGGACGCCAAGCCCGGGACGCCACTTCCAAACCTTTCCTATTCTGATGGTTAAAATCCCTTCCATGTTTCTTCTACCCTGAGGGCTCGTTAGCAACGGGAAGCCAGCACAGGTTACAAAACCACCCGCCTCTCCCCGTACTGACACGCGGGACGGTTGCCGACCCCGGATTCGCTGCGGGGAGCCCGTTTCACACAACAGGTTGCGGCAGGAGCTCGGCGTGCCATGTCTCTCCCAGCTTCCCCACGGAGCGGGGCCGAGGGCCGAGGAAAGGCTGCGCCGGGCCAGGAGCAGCCCTTAGGAAGCCCTTGGTCAGGCTCCCCTGCTTGACTTTGGGCAAATTGCTTAATATCCAATTTTCCTGAAATTTTCTCTGAAATTCCTCCTCTGCTGGGGCCGCCGTGAGCGTAGATCAGAGAGACATAAAGGGCCCGAGGTACTGGAGAAAGGCTTTGGACGGGGTGGGGGTGAGAGAGGCAATAAACCACGCCGCCGAGAGCCAAATTTGGAACGTGCGTGAGAGCAGAGCCTGGCCTCAACGAACGCCACAGCTAAAAATAAAAGATCGAGCAGGTCTCGTTTCAGTGAGCGCTAACCACTTCCAGACAGAGGAGACGAGGGCCTTCAGGAGGGAACCGTGACCACCTAACAGAGACAGCTTTGTAACTCCCGGGCTCAGGGGAGCGCGCTGGAAAAGCTACGCGTGCAGTTCGCTCGTGCTTGCAACTTAGCTTTGGGACTGCGCCGATCCGCACGTTGTTTTGGAGGTTTGTGTCTGAGAAACGCGGGCAGTGGGGTTTGTGCGGTGCTGGATGTTGTGGATTAGGTGCAACAAACCCGGCGTGAGCCTTTGCATCACCCCGGCACCCTTCTGGGCTGCATTCCCACCTGGAACCAACCCCAGCCCCTCCTCGAGATTCCCTGTGCTGCGGCCAAAACCAAAATGACTTCTGAGCCCGTTTCAAACGCTTCCCTCCTCCTGCTGCGTTCATCGCTGCCTCCAGCTGACCCCACGGTGCTCCTGAGCGCCGCTCTGCCACGACACCGTACCCGAGCTCTCGTACCTGCTGCCAAACACCCGAGTCCCCCTCCTACCTCACCTTGCGCTGCGTCGCTCTCCTGCCTTGGGTCCGCTGTGACCGGTCAGCCACGAAGCGTGTTCCTGCAGGGAAGGCTTGGGGGCTGCAGGGGACCTGGTACCGACCCCTCTGTTCGGGCTCATTTCGCTTATCCAGCGGTTGGCACCTACGGTCTTCGGTCACTGCGCTGGCAGCACGCTGCGGGTGGCAGGGATCGCCCCGTTCCCCGTTTTAAGTTCCCGGCCGTGGCGAGGAATCGCAAGGAAGGACAGATTGCCCCCGCGCAGCGACCTGCGTGCTCTGCCGTGCTCCCCCAGCTACCAGCTCCATACAGCGGCTGCCAGATCTTCACCGCAGCGGGAAAACTGTGGGCTGTCATTTGCTTGGGAAGAAGCACCCGGTGCGCGCCCAGATCACCTCGTAAGCCATTAACCGCCTTCACTCGCTGCCGTACGCTGCCACCGACCCCGAGGAACGGTACCGCTTCTGGCTTCCTACAGAGCGACTGACGGGGCTGCCGTCCCCAGCGGGGTCGCTTTTTATTAAGTGCCGTCCCCACGGCAGGAGGGCTCCTCTTCCTCAGCCCACTGCTGCCGTCGGACCCTCACCCCTTCGCTCTAAAGCATCCAGGTGGAAGACCGGAGCAGGGAGCGCTTACACACGTGCTGCGGGCAGATCTCTGGCGGGACAGCGATGAGCAGCCGAGGCGAACCTCAGCTGGTGCGTCTGCAGCAAGAAGAAACGCGCTCGCAGCCTGCTGCGGGAGCGGCGTCGGTCGAAGTCGGGATAGCCAGCAGCAGAGCGCGGAGGACAGCCAAAGAAAAGGAGCAGAGAACCAAGTCGTTGCAGCTCAGCGTTCAGATTTAAGCACCTTCTTCCCCGCCAGAACTCGGTACCGGGGAAGGTCTTAGCCACCCCCTCCGGTGATAAAGATCCTGCACCGATCTTCAGTGCGTTCTTGCCTTATAAATTCTCGTGTTTCTAGGACGCTGTTCCTGATCGCCAGTACCTCCCCATCAAAGCACAGGCAAGGACCTGAAAAATCAGACGCCCGTCCAGTCTTCAGATACGCTGAATCGCCTACCGAGAAAGGAGACTGGAGCGAAGCCCCCCTGCATCTGGGGCTGTGCACCAAGCCCAGCCCCTCCTCGCGTTTGCCTTCAGCTTTGCACTTCCATCCTCTCCCTGGTAAAACACCTGCTCTTATCTACAATTCCTCCATCAAGCTGGGATTATCAGGTCTAAATCTATCCCTGGCTCTGTGCTCTCAACATACTTCAGGTTCTACTTAAAAATATTCCGGTATTTGCTTCCCATTGGGTTGGTTTTTTTTTTTCCACTCTTCCCCAGGAGTGGGAACCCACGCGAGGTGCAGCCCCGGAGCCACACCGCCTCTCCGTGCTCCGAACGGGACTCGGCTTATCCAAATCCAGAAGCGGTGCCGACGGTTTTTAAAAACGGAGGCTACTTAAAGGTATTAGCGAGATTGAGCGCAGTTATCTTAACCTTGGGTGTCAGGCTTCGCTGATCCTGGCGGGCACCAGCCAAGTGGAACCATCCTTCAATCCAAGCAGTTTTACCAGCTTTTATTAGAAACACCAGCACATTTCAAGTTTCCTCTTTTTTGATCACAAATATAGTATTTTTCCTCTTTTTTAAGTACACAGCATGAGACACAGCATCAGGGCTTTCCATCTTTTTTTTTTTTTTACAGCAATTTCTTTTGGACAAGCTTTGGGTTTAGTGTTCACTGACCTCACCCCAGCCCCAAATTTTGACATCTTGAATTGCTGAAGACAGTTGCGCGGGCAGATGAATCCAATGGTGGTGAAAAAAAGATACAATAGTTAAAAGTTGGCAAGAAAAGTTTAAGCAGAGACCCTCTACGGTTAAAAAGAATGAAGTAGCGCCGCAGCGTGCTACTGTTTGCCCAGTACGGGGATAAAAGTTGAGATAAATCGTTTGCTCTTCTCCCCCCCGTCCTCCCCCACCATCGTTCCGATAAAACCCGTTAAGGCTGGAGGAAGCGCTGACTTAAGGTGAAAAGCCAAGCGTGCCCGGTGCTCCCCGCCGGAGCGGCTGCCGGGCGGGATACCTTGCTGGGTTTGCTGCAAATCCCATGCCGGTCGCACGTGATGGAGAAGGCCGAAGGTCTGAGGGAGGGCAGTTTAGGCTAGTCGTGGTTTTAGCTCACACCTACGCTGGGAAAGTTTCCCTGGGCTTTTTAACTCCGAGAAAGTAATTCATCGGGGGGGAGGAGGGGCAAGTATCCCAGGAACATGAGGGGATGGTGACAGGATATTAAAGGGAACATGTACATGATTTGTTATTTTTTATTCCACAGAAAACCCTCAAATCTAGACTCAGAGTTAACAGCAGAAAAATAGTGTTAAAGTCAATAGGTTCATATTTTACTGTAGACTAAATAAATTAGCCTAGAATTAACTCAATACTCTCTATTTGCCTTTCATTGGTGATCCTTCTCTAAATTAATGCAGTTTTTAAAAAGCAACGGCTATTAATAATTTATTCCAGTTAACCCTTATGGATGAACACCTGCAAATATTCAATGTATGGGAACCATTCCCCTCTCCTCTCCCTCCCCGAAAAGGAAACAATCACTAAAGGGTGTTGTAAAAACAGACATGCTACCTACAATACTCCATGGATCGTGCCACTCCTATCGCCGCCTCTGGCTGCTCTGTGTAATGAGTGAATATTCATAGCCATGTCTTACAAAGAACATGATCAAAAAATATATAAATAAATAAAAACCTTAAACATTCTTACATGGATTTTTAAAGAACAGAATACATGTTAAAAACTTCAGTAATTTATATCAATTTTAAGCAATACTTTATATACAATGGAAAAAAGACATGCATAGTCCAAATACAATGTTGAAAACAGCATTTTCATAACAAAAAACCCAAACACTAAGTGTTAATACCATGTACATGAATTCAAGAAGGACCACCCTTTTTGTCTGTTGCACACAGTTTATTTAACAATATGATATTATAAGTAAGAAATGAGTTTGTCTTTTTTTTTTTTTACCATTCTATACAGTGATTGAATCTTCTTGGATTTTCTTATTTATAGTAATTATAGCGCTTGCATGATTTACACTAGAATTGCTTTTCCTCATTTCAAGTTTCACACAGAAGAAAGAAAGAAAAGAATGCTTCTTCTCTATTCAAATCAGCACGGTCTAAGAGTGATCATCCCTATTTTCATCTAAAACCAGTTTTATCAGAGAAACAAAGCAACAATTTCTACATCTGCAAGACAAGGATTTTGGCATTGGCCAATGTGTGTTTTTGTGTGCAAGAGTCAATTCCTATCTTTCCAGGGGTAATACTTCAAATGCCTGCAGAGTTCACTATAGAAAAAAAAAAAAATTTCCCGCAACGTGTCAAAGTTACCGGGATACATTATAATGTTGCATTATTTCAGGAAACAGTTTCTGAATATTATTTTTTCTTCTTTTAAACGCAAATGTTTAAAGTCTCAGAAATACAAATAAAAAATATGAATATAATGAACTTGTTTTCCCCGTTAAAAAAAAGGTATGAGTCAACAGCAACAAAAAAATAAAAACCAAAAAAACCCACAAAAGAGACCAGATATTTTAACCGCCTGGCTTTAACAAAAAAATATATTCTTTGTATTGTTTTTTTTTTGTTTGTTTGTTTTTTTAAACAGCAATTCATTCTTCCATGTGTAGGAAGCAGCAGTTCCATCTAGGATTCAAAACAACCCAGATGTCTGAATTTTCAGTACAAAACGTCCAAGAACACGAAAGGAAAAAAAAAAAAAGTGATGCTCCCATAATGCTACAAACCCTCCACAAATTTTTCTAATGTGTCCCCGGTGGTGTCACCGACCAGAGACAATTCGTTAGACAACGCACTCCTGTTCGGGGTGTTTAGTTGTGGAAGCATTGCACTCTGTTCTGGGTTGCCCAAGTGTCCCTGATCCATGGAGCTAGCCATAGTAACTGCGAGTCCTGGGTGGGGGGAACCAGTCTGGGGAGAGACGTGGTGAGGTGACGGTTGGGGCTGTATCCGGGGTGACGGGCTGGAATGTGGTGGCTGGGACTGGGGACGGGGAGACTGAACGGGTGCTGGGGACCGCACCTGGTTGCTGAGGGAGGTGGCGATCTGCTGGCCAGGGAGATGAGACGCCTGCGGTTGTCCTGAGAGCATGTGCTGCTGTGGGCTCATGGGGTTAGGCTGGCCGGGGGACCCTATCTGCTGTTTCATCTGCTGCTGTTGCAGGATCCGCTGCTGCAGTGCTTGCTGGATGTTGGGAGTGCCGTCCGCCCCCATGCCGGGCTGGCCCATCTGGTTCAGCTGTCCCATCTGAGCCATCTGTCCCATGGAACCCCCCTGTATCGATATATGCTGCTGCATCCGCTGCTGCTGCATGGCTTGAGGGTAACCTCCTGGTCCTTGAGGCTGCTGGAACTGGTTATGTCCTGCCATCCCTCCTGCCATGCCAGCCCCGCCTTGCTGCTGCTGCTGTTGCTGCTGCTGCTGCAGTAATTGCCGCCTCAGTATTTCTCTGTACTGCGGACTCATGTTTGCCATGCTGGGGCTGTGGCCGGGGTTCATGATGTTTATCGCTTGTCCCTGGGGATTCATAGCGCCTATCCCTTGCTGCTGGGGAGGAACGCTCGGTCTCTGCACTCCTGCTTGCATCGCGTTCATGTTCTGCAATCCTGCTTGAGCGTGCATGCCTGGCTGTTGCATGCCGGTCTGCGGCTGCTGCATCCCAGGCTGGGGCTGTATGCCTGCTTGCGGCTGCATCCCAGGCTGGTTAGCCACATATTTGGCTGTTCTTTGCTTTATAAAAGCTGCCATAAGCTGAGGGTTGGATTTAAGGATATTAAGAACCTGCTGTTGCTGCTGCGGAGAACTCGGTGATTTCAAGGTCCTCAGTAAGTCCTGAAGTGCATTCGGGGGGATGCTCCGGGGCGGCTGCTGCACGCCCGGCATCCTTGGCCCAGCCACCGCTTGTGGCGTCGCCATCGGCATAACCGGTCTTGCCATTCCTGGCTGCATTGGTTGCTGCTGCGGCATCGGAGGTGACTGCCATTGTCCGGGCTGCATGTTGGACATCACGGGACCGCTCACAGGGTTGGGCCGGGGTACATTCATGCTGACTTGCGGCATCTGGTTCACTGAACCCACCGTCGGGTTTACTAGTCCTGGGCGACCAGGAGGCAAACCATTGTTAATGTTGTTGACCCTGTAGAGCTGCTGCTGCTGCTGGGCAGCTTCTCTCTCAATCTGCCGAGCCGCTTCCACCGCGGCCGGCGGAGGCTGAGCCGGAGGTGGAGGTGCGGAAACCGGGTTTGCAGGTTTTCCTGTTGAAACAGTAGTAGGGGGCTGAGTTCTCGACACACTGGGAAAGCCAGCCGGTGACATACTTACAGGGGAAGGCTGGGGCTGGGGAGGAGGCTGCGGTGTTTGCGGTGTACTTGGCTGCTGTGTAGGGGTACCAGGCGTTGCTGAGGTAGGAGAAGGCAAACTTTGCTGAGGCACGTTTCGGGTGTTCATGGTAGCCATCCTTCTGCGCATGAGCTGAGCCTGCTGCAGGCGGTGCTGGATCTGCTGCTGTCGAAGTTTGTGTTTGATATTGAGACAGAATGGCACAGGGCATTTGTTCTCTTGGCAGTGTTTGGCATGGTAGCAGCAAAGAGCTATGAGCTGTTTGCACACCGGACAGCCACCGTTGGTCTTGCGCTTGCAACCCTTGGTGTGCTGGACAACCCGTTTCATCTTCTGGCAGGATGGCAATGAGCAGTTTGCATTGCGGCACTGACAGGCATGGACAAGGGACTGAATGCAGCGCTGGATGCTCAGCCGTCGCGACTCCTGGGGGCTCTTTGACTGCTGCTCTCCTTGGCTGTTGCTCTCGTCATCCAGACCCAGGCCCCACTTAACCATCTTGTGGTCATGGCTCTTAGTGTTGTAGCAGTTAATGCAGAGGTCGTAGTCCTGAAAGCAAAGAAAACCCAGAGTTCAGTTGTCTACAGAGCACTAACTATACCAGCAAAAGAGGAGAACAGTAGGAGCGGTGCTGGGTGAGCAACAGGATCCTGGTGTGGAAGCACACTTTGGGTTTCAGCGGGTACGAACACAGCAGAACAACAGCCACACGTGTGAACAACTGCCCCTTTCAATTTACACCTTGTACACTGAGGTAGAGAAGCGGCCACGTAGCCTACGGAGCCACCACGACAGTGGGAGCGGACCGGTGGGGCCGGGAGCGCTGGGCAGCTGATGGCAGAAGCCACCATCAGCTGCCTCAGCAAAGCGAGCCCGCAGCCACGAGTCTTGGCTACGGTGGGTAACACCACCAACAGGGGCTGTAATTGCGTCTTCGTTTTACTACATGAAAATTCTTGCAGGATTTGGGTTTTTTTTGTTTTTCCCTTTTGATGACCAGAACTGTTTACTCTTCTGTGATGTCTACTGGGGTACCTACATAAGGAGGACCAAAACCTCCAACTAGTAAGACAAACCTACTGTCACTGCCTAAAAAATAGGCTTTGGCTCTCCATTTAGCTATTCTTAGCGTAATTACTGACTAATAACCCTGAAAGATGTATTTTTTTAATCTCTAAAACGACCCTCAAATCAAGTGCAAGTTTCATGCTAAGACAGACACTGATCTGAAAACCTGCTCAAGCACCCACATTTTCACTGCCCCGTCCTTTTTCTGCTGGAAGAAGGGCACTCCCTTATACAGAAGTACCCAGAAGAAACCTAAAGGCCGTACCTCCTTCCACCACTTAATTCCCCTAGTGTGTACGATCCATTTCCTGCAGTCTTGCCTCAAGAAGCCCTGTTCAATGCTTTCCTCAGAGGGATTAATTAAGACTCTTCCACCACAAACCTGGCAGTAACTTGCAGTGTAAAAACCAGGCTGCACTTATTCAGAATTTTTTTATTGTTCAGCTACAGCCAGAGGTCATCGCAAGCCCTGTAGAGGCTTCCTTCTCCTCAAGTCCACCGGTATAACTCCATGCATAATTGCTCTCTAACATAGTTCAGTGGAAGTAAAAGGACTCGTCATTCAAAGCATTGAGCCAGGTTAGGAAGCAATTAGCGCCCTGCAGATTCGGACTAGTCTGACGCAATCAAACCCTCCTACCCAGTCTTAAAGTTCTTTTAAATGAAGTTAAAAACTTGTCTATGCAGAGGAGCCACAGTGGAATAAATGACGCAGCAGTAGCCATTCCCAAGTAATGGCGTTTTCCATGTCAAGAAACTAAAGGCACTTATTCTAGAAGGGGTACCCCACTGTGGCAGTCACCTTCCCTTAAGGCTCAGCAGCCCTTTTATCAGGGTAGGCTTAATTTGGAGAAACTTTGGGCAATATCCAAAGAAAAAAAACCATCAAGCTTGGCTGTAGGGCAAAAGAGAGCGGAAGTCTCTGGTGATATACACCTACCTCACAGACAGTGCAATGCCACCTTGTTTCCACATGATGTTTGCACTCATTGCACGTATAGACAAAGCGATCCTGCCCTTGAGTATGTAGTTCTACCAGCATGCAGAGCGTGGACCACTTGGATCGGCGTAGTGAGGAGAACTCCCAGTGCTTATCTCTGGCTAAGGTGAGGAAGGCATCTCGCCCATCCATTAAATCACAGCTAAGTAATGGATCAGGGTCCACAATGGGAGGCAGAGTGTTAATTACAGGCCCAGCATGTAAATGAATCACAAAAAAGACCTGTAGATAAATGGAGGGAAGAGGGAAAAAAAAAGAAATCAATGAGGTTAGATAATCTTGCAGGAAAAAGCTCATGTCCTGTTGCAGTAATGGTGTGCTACAAATGTTATCTAATTAACTTAGTTTAGGCTAATCTCTTCCAATATGTTACACAACAGAAAAGTTCTAGCGCAATCACAAGCTTTACTCCTCCTGATTTTTCAGTTCTGACTATCATCACGCCTGGATTTACAGGAATAAAAGCTTCTCTTTCTGCAGTGTATTTTGACAGTACCTCTTTATGCTTCTCCATAGTGGCATACAGCTTCTGAGACAGATCATTGGACACGTTTGGCATGCTGGGTTTCTTCTTGTTAGCTCTGCTGATGCTACTCTTATTCTTGTTGGTTTTTTTGTTGTTCTTTTTCTTGGCGTTTTTGCTGTCACCCTGGCTTCCCTGCAATAAATGCATCAGAAAGGTGTTAAAACTTTATAGACCCTCTCTTCCATTCACTGTAGCTGAAAGTGAAACACTTCTGCTGTCAATAATAGAACTTTGTTCCAATGCCTGCAAATCAGCCATACTGTGTTAAATATATCCTATCTTCCAGGAAAAATCAAAAGCCAAACTGGCAGGCAAACAAATTCAAATGCTGTTTAAAAATAGATTTTTGAAGTATGCATATACATTAAATAATTCGTATCTGACACATTATTTTCCTTTCTCAAACACTGTACTTCAGCTTCCACTGCTTGCTTTACCAGATCTTATAGATTTGCGATGATAAAATGAGTTACAAATAAGATGGACTTGAAAAAAAATTCCAGAAGTGCAGTGTTTTGCTTTGTTGTGCATTTGGGGTTTCACATACTTGCTTGAGCTTGGATGTAACTTTGTTTGTTTTTACTGAACAAATTTAGGGCTACAACACAAATAAGAACACGCAGGATTTGAAACTAACAAAATACATTATTCTCCATCCTGAAGACTTACTGCTGCATATGCAACTCCACAAAAATCCCCAAAACCTTCACTCGTGTCTAGGTTACAACAACATAGACCACAGTGACCATATACTGAATACTAGATGTAAGTGAAGAGAGTAAAAAATAGCAGATGATGCTATTTAGATGACCTGTGAAAACAGAAATAACTTAGACTTCTCATGTCCTTGAAAAATAAAAACGCAGGCCCTCAGCAGGGAGCTCGCCACTCAGTAAAAATCCCCTCTAACTGCTAGAATGTTGGTTATCATAATATTAAAAATAAGCTACTGAAATACTCTGATATATATACACACACACGCGAGAAAGTTTCATGAACACTATGTACAAGCAAATACAGGGTTTATCCGCAAGCATATTTATTCAAAGAAAACAAAAATATTCCAACTGAAGAAAGCAATTCTATATATAGAGATATATCCTTCCATCCATTAATTAGGCGTAGATAGAAATTCCCTGTCCAATCTTGGTTTTTCTGTAACTAATTTTATTGACTTTTAATTTCCAAACAGGTTTGGTCAAAAAGTATTTTATTTTATGGGAAACCAGACAGAGCTCTAAGGGATTTGAAGGTATTCAGAAATGAGCTATTCTATGTTCCCATCTTGACTTCTTTTCCCCAAAATCTCCTACCCCCCTGATGGAATTAGGGCATGTCCTCCTTTGCCTATGCATTCTAGAGCATCAACACAGATTTTAAAATTTAAACACCAAAAGGAAGATGAGATTGAAACTTAGCTGACAGTACAATTCTAAGTTTTCTTTCTACTCCACCTTTAATAAGTTTAGATTTGGTCAACTGTACAAAGCTATTCCAAAATGTTTTGAGAAGTTGTAAGACTGTTTTTGTACTACTTCCTTCTGGTAGCATTTAACATATTCAGCCAGGTTTGCCAGAGATGATGGCAGCACGGTTACTCAGGGAGCCTTGTCCCTTCAGAACCTTTTTCAAGAACTTCTGAATATTTAGCAGAGAGCGCCTTTAGAGTCTCTTTAACTGACACTGCCAGCACATGTTGACTTTTAAGAAGCTCTCTCTCCACATATACCAAGTTTAGGACTAAGAATTTACAAAAAGATAGACACATTCTGTACCATCTCATTGCAAAGATTCATCAAGTGCTTCTACACGTGGAGATCCCCATTGCTGGGCACAGCTTCCTCCATAAAGTGACACAAGTTTAGGTGACAGCACTGGAGAAGTTCTCATGCTTTTAATTTCACTCCTTTGTCTGAGCCAAGTGGTTTTTTGTTGCGTTCTTGGATGACATCTTCAGCAACTTGGATGCAGATTTTGTTCCCCCGCTACCCCAAGCAACATCAATGGCATTAAGTGGGAACGTAAGAGGACTGCAACTTAAATTCCAAGCCCTGTCTTTCAGCTACTTTTATACTGCTATGTTTGTTGAAATATTTCAATATTAAAAGCTACATTCAGAAGGAACAAGGCGAAAACCTCATGGTTCCATAAAAAAACATAGCAACAAACTATATTAGCTTTGAAGGAGCTGCTAAGGTTTAAGGAATTATTAAGGTTTAATTAATAAGGTTTAAGGAATTTTCTGACATAATTAAATTGATCTATCACTCCAGATCAATCACACGTAATACAAACTGTATGCAAACCGTGGTGGCATCTAAGCTGAATGCAGTCCCTCCCCAGTTAGAAGTTTTTGGTTCCACCTCAATCTGCTCGACTTCAGATTTTCCTACTCTATCTATTTTCAAAACACCTTGCTGCAAATCACAAGTAAAAGGGGCAGTATAAAAGTGCTAAGACCATTTGGATACAATCTAGACAGAAATAAAAATGAATTGTGAAATTCTGGCCAGGACCCTGAGAAAGTAAGTTGGTTTTGGTTTGTTGGTTTGGTTTTTTTTTGTTTTGTTTTGTTTGTTTGCTTTAATATACAAAGAGAATGTTGGTGAAGGAACACCACCATCAAGATCAATGTTTCACACCAATGCAAAGCTTGCAATAAATACTTTTAAATTTCAGCCCCCTACTGTTGCAAACAATTACAAGTGCCATTGCTTAAATAACATTGAAATTTAATTCAGCTTTGAAAAACACAGCATCTTTCAAAATACAAATACTGAAGGTGATTTGCAAAGGTGTGAAGCAGAAGCTCAGCCAAATGACTGCAAGCAAATGTAGCAGTCATGATGCAATCCAAAAGTAGCTTAACACATTTCTCTGAGAACAGAGATGCTGACCTGACATAACTTGACTTCTGATTCTGTTAAAAAATAAAAAATAACAAGCCATCAGTGTATTTGTTATCCAAAAAGAAAACCAGAAATGCAGTAAAAGGGAACCCAGATTTAATGTCTGATGTGAATGATCATCTTTCCTAGTTTACTGGATGTGAACTCTCTAATTTACTAAAG
This sequence comes from Theristicus caerulescens, assembly GCA_020745775.1. Classification (NCBI taxonomy): domain Eukaryota; kingdom Metazoa; phylum Chordata; class Aves; order Pelecaniformes; family Threskiornithidae; genus Theristicus; species Theristicus caerulescens. Next base: position 98,693,723 of record CM036562.1, read on the forward strand.
CGTTGTCAGCTTTGTGAGCCAGAAGCAAATATAGCATATAAAGTTAACTCACCTCTGTTGTTTCACTAGCTGCAGTGCTTTCTTCCTTTTTCCTTTCCTCCTCCTCCTGCTCCAACTCCTTAATGCTTTCTTCCAGCACATTGGGCCAGAAATCACCTTCAAAGTAAGGCAGCTCCTTGGCACTTGTCAGCCTGTCCTCAGTTGCTTGTTTGAAGATGTCCTGTTAAGCGTATGACGCAATACCAAGAATAAATAAATGACGACCGCTTAGGATAGAGAGGAGAACCAGAGACATGATCCAGTGCTACACTGAAGAGCTGTGCCTCACCTACAGCCCAGGGCCCACTCCTGGCAGCCTCCTTTTCTGGGTGCAGCTCAAAGAACTGGCCTGGCAATACTGATAACAGCCCACTCCCTGTTTCATCTTCGAAAGACAGCTGCTGAGGCTCTCCTGAACCTCCATCATGCTCCTGACATGATGGGGGAGAGACTAAGATACCCCCGGAGAACATAACAAACCCCTCCTGAGTAACTACGCCAATTAAAAATGAAGCCTACGCCACTTAGCTTTTCCTACACTGCTCCTGGACAAGAGCAGGAACTGTTCTAGTGCCAGCAAATGCGTCTCGTCCAGCCCTTTCCCGTACAAATTTGAAAGCGCGTAAGCACTTCAATGCGCGTGTCTGGGCTGTGCATCAGACGTGCAATAAGCCTGCTAACTCCAGGAAGAATGGCTGAACGCACCAGCCAACTCGTACACACAGGAATATTGAAGTCTGGTTGTGGCAGGGGGCTGTGTCCTTCGCTGACCACGGGCTGAAGTTCTGCGGACACCCGGCCAGAAAGACCGGGGAGCACTGAGAGGAACGGGTATGCTGAAAAGGAACGGGTACTTTATACAGTTGTTCTGGAGGTGGTTTTTAAAGTGCGTTGCGTTTAACAAGCACATAGAAGAGTAGCTAATTTCCTTCTTCGGATTCATTTCAAGACCACCTTATTAGGAGAGAGACAGATTTTCTAGCTCTTTGCTACACCGGATCAGATGACAAGGCTTACTATACGCTGCTCTATTCCACACATTTAGTAACTGTCACTTGCAATCAAAACACCAATTTTTTCCAGCACTGTCACTACCATTAAGAAAATCTTGTAAATTTTAGCATGTAAGGAGTGGCAAATGCTACCTTTGCCATCTTTAACTTATTTCCTCGGCTACATGTGTGATATTCTCCAATTATGAAAATCATCCTTTTCCTCCTCAAGTGAAGAAGCCGTTTTACAAGCAGTTTTTTTGAAGTCACACTAGTGGGGTCTGGTATTCCACCTGATCCTCTAGAATCCCCAGAAGCAAACAACTTCTATAAACCTTAACAAGCTACCTACTTCCTTGCCTAGAAGATTGCAGTGAGAGACAATTAGGCGAAGGCAGGCTCTTGCACACTTCTCTTAATGCAGAAACCAAACCTACGGAATTTTCAGTCTGAAAGGCAGAACCTCTAGAAAATCTAAGTAAATGAAGACACTACCCAAGAATAAAAACCCTTGTACAACGCTACCACGGTTTCATGCGTTATGAAACAGTATTAGCTATCTTCAAATGAAAAGCCCATAAAAATTAATTCAGGAAGTAAACAGTAGCAAACCTTGTAGTCATGAATGATTCTCTCAGCAAATGCCTTATCCAGCATCTTCTTATACCATTCTTGCAAACGTTTGGGTTTGGGTATTTTCTGATCAGGCGGATGGCAATGAAAAATATAGTCATCTCCTTCACTTGGGGGACAGGCCCAGATGTGTCCTGTCACATACCTGCGTTTCACACACAAGGAAAAAAAAAATCTTAACGATTTTGACTACCTTAAAATTAACTCAGACAAACTGAGATATAAATTTAGATCTCTGGCTTCCCCCTTCCCCCCTTTTCTTTTTTCTTTGTAACAATAATGCTGGAACAAACACTGGCACAGGCTGCCCAGGGAAGTGGTTGAGTCCCCATCCCTGGGGGGATTTAAAAGCCAGGGAGATGTGGTGCTTGAGGACATGGTTTAGTGGTGGCCTTGGCAGTGCTGGGTTAGCGGTTGGACTCGATGATCTTAAGGGTCTTTTCCAACCTTAACGATTCTATGGTTCTATGATTCTGAGGCAATAACCTCTGTTTATACAAGATATGAGAAAAGGTCTGGCATATAATAATGAAGCTTAAACATCAAGTGAACCTCCAATAAAAAGAATGATATGCTGTCAGTTTAAGAATCTGAACAACACAAAACCAACAAAAACAACACAACACAAAAACCATCTTAGTGATAAAAACCAAATTTCTCTCTCCACTGCAGAAGAGGCATGTGTTCCACATAGCTCAGAGAGGGCAGAAGGAAAGAGAGACTATTGCAAGTGAAAAGCTACTTGGCATCCTGGATAAATAAAATGCTGAGAAAAAAGATTTCTTTCTTTACAAGGATCTCACTTACCCAAGTTTCTTCACGTATTCCAAATATCCAATGAGGATTTCATGATAAACTGCAGTTCGGAGACAACGAGGGCGGAAGAAATGAATACTATCTAGATACGATATGTACACACGCCTATAGCAATGAGAGAAGAACGACAGAAAATCATGTATGGCTGAATGTCTGTTTTATCTGCTCAGAACTGACACTTATACCAGATACATATACAGCCATATTGAACAAAGAAAAATTAATGATGACATTATTTTAATGCATATTTAAGCATCTTAACATGGTATAAACAGTTCTCAAAAGCAAAATATGGGTACCTTTTTTTTTTTTAGACAGCAAGAATATACATTGAGAGGCAAAATTAAATACAGAATATAAAAAAGTTCTAACACTTGTGATATTTGTTTTCCCCTTCAAAGTCATCTGCGGTCATACAGTAGGACTTATTTGTGCCACAGAATTGAAACATATCTCTCAATCTTCTGTATTTGAGAGTAATTGTCCAGTGAACGTAGCAAGATGTTCTCACCAGAACAGAAATGAAAGAGTACCTTGTATTTGGAGGGGGGGCAATCCGAGCCATACTCCTGTACATGCATGCCGAAGAAGCACACATCTACTCCGTCTATCTCCTCAAATGCAAACAGAGCTTTGGTACGGTAAGGGAAAGATTCTGACATCTCACCAGAATCCACAAATCTGAAGGAAAGGGTGGTAGGAAGGAACAGGGGAAAAAAAAAAAACAAACCAACATAACACCAATTATTAAACTAGTGTCCTACTAGAATGAGGAAATTCGTTTTAACCTTATTTTTAACTCATTAGAAACATTTATGCAGAAGTTAAATAGGGTCAGATCAGAGCTGTATTAAAACAGGGAGTCCCGTCAATGCAAGGTCTGTTACTGTAAAACTCAGGGAAAGACAGTTTCCATATAGTTAACATATGACTGAACAGGCAAGCATTGAGTACAAGAGCATCCTCAGAAACCGCAAGCCTTTAAATATGTTGCAGACTAGAAAACCTGATGCATTACGATGAAGTGCTGTCACGTAAACACTGTCTTTATGAATTAAAACCGAAATACTTCATGGAATAAACATTTTAAGCTTTTCATTTACGACGAAGCAAATCAAAAATAACTTCTGAAAGCTAAAGTATATATAAAGACACAAGGAAATGAAGGAACAGTAAGGAACAGAATCTCAGCAACTGTTCCAAACTAAACTATGAATTCTGTAACGCTAACCAAAATGTGGTCAGACTCTCAAGATTCACTAATACCAAGTCATAGTATTATAACCAAAACCAGAATGTCCCCACTACCTCCCACCACCCCCCACAGTCAAAATCATAGAATCACAGCATGCTTTGGGCTGGCAGGGACCTTTCCAGGCCACCCAGTCCATCCCCCTGCCATGGGCAGGGACAGCTTCACCCACATCAGGGTGCTCAGAGCCCCGTCCAGCCTGGCCTTGGATGTTTCCAGGGATGGGGCAGCTCCCACCTCTCTGGGCAACCCCTGCCAGTGCCTCACCACCCTCAGCGCGACAAATTTCTTCCTTCGATCCAGGCTGAATCTCCCCTCCTTTACTTTCAAACCATCACCCCTTGTCCTGTCGCTACAGGCCCTGCTAAAAAGCCTCTCCCCATCTCTCTTGTAGCCCCCTTTAAGTATTGAGGCACAAATACAATTGTCATCTCCTCTGAGTTCATTTACTGCATACTGCTTTTTTTTACCGTTCATAATCTTACTCAGGCCTAAATTTCAAAAATGTGCAAAGGGATTAAGGTACAAATTGACACAGTTTTGCAATATTTATGCAGGGAGACTTCAAAATTAAAAAAAAAAAAAAATCAAGATCGCATTTATTGTCATTAATAGAACTAACCTGGATTTCATTCCTGGTTTAACTTCTACTGTCTTATCTGAACTTGCTACTACTCTGACAAAGACCTCTCCAGCTTCAGGATGATTCTGTCGCCGCAAAAATTTGTTTACTCTATCTTCCAAATGGTTTCCTAAACGCGTAGTCTGTAGCCCTAGAAATGAAGGGGGAGAACATAACAACGGAAACGTTAATACTGGAGAAATCGCTGTTAAGTTCAGGGTGTTACCATGCTTGTAAGGTCTTTCAGCTTGCTTCTCTGTACAGAAGTCGGTGTTCTTCCCTTTGTTCTACCTCCATATGAAAATTCGGTGGTTTTATTTACGCAGCCAAAATTTAAAAAGCAAAAATCATCCATGTTTTTACCCAAGCCTTAAGTGTTCATACCCTAACGTGGAAGCTAAAACCACTATAGCGGGAAAATTACTTAGTAAGTGAACTAACAAAGGCGGCTTTACATAGCATTTTTAAATTTGCAGGCTTATTTTATGAACACTGCAAATGTTTTCTCCTAACAAAAACACTATCTGGCTGCTTGACAGAGATTACATCACTTTATAGATCTGGCTCAATGCCACACCTTTTCAAGCAAAGCAAAGCAAATCAACAGAAATGAAAAGCCTTTTGACTTCAATGGAGATTTCATTGCTTTTTCTTTTCTTTTCAAGAGAGCTTTTAGATTGAACAGTTACAGTAATCTGCACATAAAGCCTAAATAGTTCTTGCGCAGCGATAGAGGTCTGTAAAAGTTCAAGTCCACATATTGTCCAGATCCCCTCTCCCCGTCTTTACATTTACAATTAGCTTTTGTGGGGATAGCTCTTTTAGTAGTATGACAGGATGTGACAGTTTTCAAATAAATCCACAACAAATTACAGAAATTAAGATGAAGATTTTGGTTTCAATTAAGAAAACAGAAGCAGCGCACTGTTTTGAGTTGAAGATTTAAGACTTTCCCTCTTATCCTACCGTACTTATTTTACCAACTTGTGTTTCTACTTCATTTTTATGGTCAATCTGCTCTCTCTTCCAAAGTGATGGTGCAATCTACAGATGTTCGTTTTACTAAAATGCATTTAATTTTCAGCTCTCCATTGCTTCATTTTTCAGTTGTTATTTGGCTGTTGACACAAGGCTGTTGGTTCTTCTTCCTGACTACTGAGCTTGCATACAGAATGCGGCAGTGAAATATCTATGCTAAAAATTATTTTCGGCTCCAATACTGGGGAAAAAAGCCACATATACTCAAAGGAAGATCTCACTTTCTAAGGAGTTTATATACTTAAAATTTTATTTTACAATCGGTTTATAGAAACTGCCAAATGCGGCAATCTTGATTTACATCTTTTAGTCTGTCCCCTTGTCCAGTGAGATTCTGTGGCTATAACCAGCACAACACAGTCTAAAGATCATTTACCTGGGAGCCAATAATTAAATTTAAAGGCAGGCTAAAGTAAAAAAAAAACCACTATGCGCTTTACCAGTTCCAATACACTGGCGTTTTCTGGTGTTTCCGAGCCCAAAACAATATATTGGGCTCTCCATGTATAATAGAAGGGGTATGATTTTAAAGGAAATTCAAAGAATTTTAAAGATAATTCTCAACTCTCTTCTGAAGAAATTATTTATTTTGTTGATTCCTCCAAAGACAAACAGAAAAAAAAGAAATGGCTCCATTTCAGCTAATCATTTGCTACATTTTTAGAAAGCCATTTTAGTTAACTCTACTGTCTTGTTGTGTTTTCATTTTATCATCTTTCCAACGCTAAGCAACCCAAGGATATCTGCTTCCTTTCTTATGCTGCAATGCATTAGGACTTGAAAAACAAAACAAAAAAAAGACCAGATAAGAAGATAAAAGATATAGGCAGCATTAAGATTACATGCACCATAAGGAAAGGATCTAAAAGCCGCATATTTTGATATATTAGGACATGCAAATTGTTTTAGAAAGCAACCGGATTTTGGTTCTTGGACACCTCCAACATATGTACTTCCAATAAAAGCACTGGTCTCAATGCAAACTGCAGTGCAAACTTGAAAAAAGGCATCCAAACCGGTAACAACATAGAAGGCTTTCAGGCCGCTCGAGTACAGCAGCTTTGCTGCAGCAGCAACGGCCAGACGTTTGTTACTGGATGAGTAATCGGACAGATAGGAAGAAAGTCAGACTTCTGGCTTACTGGGACTTTTTGTCAGGAAACTACTTTGGGTGACTTATTTGTCAGGATGTCTTTTGTCTTTGAACATCTCTGCATTAGCTACTGGTTAAGTAATATTTGTAGATTTTCTTAGTAAGAAAAATACTTCAAAAGTTAGGAATTTCACAGCATAATCCAGCTGTACACTGGTTTATAGGTTATATTTAGCGTGCTATCAGTCAGCTTTATGCAACTTACTTGTGATGTGGTTAAGATAACCAATTTTACTTAATATACATCAGGAATATGAATGTTACCGTAACAGCTGAGGGACATGCTGTCTTGATTATTAGCAGTTGTGCCAGCATGCTTGAGAGAGCATAGAAATATTGGTGGCAATTCAGTAAGTAAAGGTTTTTATGGGGAAGGAGGAGGAGAGGAGAGGAAACACGCTAATGTTTCAAACCTTCATTGCTTATGTTTGGTTTTAGGTCAGTAGTTAGACCAAGGTTTTGACAAGAGCAAGCTTTCCTTCCCTCCTCTTGTGTTTCCACTAGAGCACTGTTAAAGAAAACTGATCTCAAGAGCTGAGCCCACCAGCGGATTACAGCTGGCAGCAGGACTCAAATCAGCATGGGGAAAAGAAAACAAGATAGCCAAAAAGCGGGGAAAGGAGAAGGAAAAGGAGATCGATAAAAAGGAAAAAAGCACCATTATTTCCCTGTCCAGATCCCCAAAGAACAGAATGGTTACCTTAAACTAAACGCTGGTTACTCAAACTTTAAAGCAACGCCAGAGAACAACTGCAGACATCCAAGGAATCGCATACTTATTTAAGACAATTTACGTCAATATATGCTGTAAAGGCAGCATATAATAGAAGAGACACCTATCTAAAATGGTTATCTAAAGCTACATTTTTATTTCATCATTTTATTAATGTTCTCTTACAATTTTAATCTGCCTTTAATGAGACTAATTTTAATCTTTTTAACAATACTATCTTGCATGCGTCAGGTTACTCCAGAGACCATTTTGACTACTGTAACCTAATATGTGTCATACAGCATCATCATCTCCAAATTATCCCCCTTCAGATCTCTTACTATGCCATCAACCACACACGAAGTTATCAAGAAGTTACATTTAGTGCAAAACCTTTATTACAGTTTGGAAGATTCAGGCTTGCAAAGTCAGAGTGTGACAAGGTAATGCCCAGAACTTCCAAGGACCAAACAAGAACAAGGGAGGAATCAAGTGTACCTGCAAGTTCTACTTGTTCCAGGTGTCTGAATCACCCTCTTGGTTGCTACACTCACGTTATTTTTCTACTCTACGCCACTGATGCTGCATTTCCAACATTAGCCCCTACTCTTCCCCTCCAACATGTATGAGTAGAAGTTATCAAATCGTGTTCTCTGATATTAAATGCATGCAAAAAACGCCTGGGTAAGGATTACTAAGGAGACTGAGACAACTTGACCTGGCAGCTCTGGGCACTCTCTTCCGTGCACATTTCAACAAGATTATGACAATGGTTACTTCCAAGAAAATCTAGACACGTTGTACAATTGCTTACTTATTCCAGCGGACAGTTCTTACACCACAGTCCGCTCTAGAAGCAAGAAAAGCTCTTAAGATACATTAGTACTTGGCACTACCACAGTACACCTGAAATGCAGTACAACTTGTTACTACATGTTATTTGAAGGGCACAGAGGTGACAGTAATTTACTACAGTTTCAACGCTACATGGAAACATGTCTAAATATAGCCAGTAAAGTGCACGCAGCCTTATGGTTCTCCTGTTATGTTTCCCCCTCTTCTTTTTTTCTTCCTCTGAATCTTAGAAAAATAAGGACACAGATGTCAAATACCTCAAGCAGCATTAAGACTGACCACAAGCACATAAAGAGCAGGTCTTTAAAACGCTGATTGAAATTCTGACAGCTACTAAAGCCTTGGGCTACACTACTCCCCCTTTTGCAAATGTTCCTATACTGTCTATCATAACAACAGAAAGTCTCAATCAAAAAGCTATTAGGGGTGGCAAGGAGAAGACGAAAGTTGAAGATAAAAATAGAAATATCAAACTCACTTTTAGCACTGAATTTGTTTTCTTTGCGTGTTCTACCAGTTTTCTTCAGACAATTATCACAGACAAACCTATTGAGAAAAAAAAATTGCCAAAATCTTAGCATAAACCCATTATTGGTTAGCTTAAACCCAACGTTTGAACCCATAATTTAAATGTCGGAGTACAATGTATTTTTCTCTGGATTTGAACAGCTTATATCTCTCCATTTTCAAGGGACTTAAAGCCTTCATAAGCTGGTTTAATTCTGCCAAGCAGTTACACCTACATTTGCGTTCTGTAGTATACAAGCTCGCCTCCAACCAGCTTCCACTGTTTAGTAGTTAGAAAGAAACCACAGAAATATGCATATATGAACAAGCTGGTTTTGTGCACATTTTCATCTGAATATACTGAAATGAGACCCCAAACACCAAAAAAATGTGTTTTATTTAGAAATGCTTTGTCCTTTTGTACTCAGTTCTTAAAAGGCAGTGACTGCATATTAAAGAGCAAAGGCAGAAAGTCTTAATTATATAAACTACATTGGTCTGATTGCACAAGGGGTAAAAAACTAACAAACATCTTACCCTGAAGGCCAAATAATATCATAATGTAATACACAAATCTGGTGCATCTTCCGACCACACTCTTTGCAGTCAACAAACCTGAGAAGAAAAAACAGCAGCCAATCACTTTTGTTGTTAGGCAGGTAATTTTCCAGAATTCAGCAAGAAAGAAGGACTTTCCAACCCTCTGCTAAGAGCCGAATCAACTTCGGCAGGCCCAATTTATGTGTCAGTTTAAAAAAATATTCATTAGAGTAGCTTCAGATATACATCTGTCAATCTCATGTGCAAATAAGACAGAGATATATATATGAGCTATATATATATAGTAAAATGTACTAGTTTAAAAATGTGAAATGGGCTTTCATGCACAACTTTTTCTGGATCCTTTTCTAAGCAGAGTTCTGAGTTTTCCCAGCTTCAAAGAATTCTGCTCAACAATACCTCCGCAGATTTAATTTTCAATTGTTGCAATAACCACAAGCTGACTAAATGGTTGCTCAACTTACTGTAAATGTAAAAACTAGTAATTCGTGAATCACTGTGCCAAGAAAACATGCATTAGCTTGTCTTTGCCTGCATGGGTCTGCTGTAGTCTTTTTTTTTTTGTCAAAATAATATAATCAAAATTCTTTTTTTGGATGGGAAAACTATTAGAAGTTTTCCCAGTCAAGACTGCAACATTGGTTATGAAGCCAAATGAACTGGGGTGCATCTCAGTCGTCAACCTTTAAAGGTCTGGGAGAGGAGCTCTATTTAGTACTTGCAAATATGAGAAAAGGAATCAGAACGTATTACGTTATCAAACTGCCAGAGAACAAAGTAGCAGTAAGATAAAAATCTTGTTTCAGCTAGTTAAGGACAGTAGGAAAAGTAGCACAGTGCTACTAAAGAAGTGTTCAAGTTGGCTTTTACTGAACTTCCTGAGGGTAATAAATGCAAGGAAGGAGGATGGCTCTTTCAGTGGGCTAAGCACTCCGGTGAAGAGAAAAACCACGTTTTAGAAGCCTAGCTAAACCAGAAGAGGAAAACGCTGAGGTCCCCCAGAGGTACGGGGGCTTGATGTGAAAGGCTGTGTGACAGAGGGCTGTTTTCAGCCAGCTGCGCAGCGCCTTGCAGAACACACCTGAGGAACTACCCAAATAAACAGAACTAGACACTGCCATTAAAACAGGCTCACATTTTCCTCTCGGATATCAACGGTATGCATCAAGTTCGTATGTTGTGCTACCAAAATTCCTCAGCCTGTTTGAGCAGAGATGGGGGAAAAAGGAAGACTTCATTATTCACTGCCTAATTTCTGAAGTGCTGGCTAAAGGACAACTGAAAGTGATGGGATTATCTTAATTAAAACAACGGCCTGGTACTTACGGCTCTGGATCTAGTGTATCATTTTTCTTCTTTTCAAACTGATCCTTAGAGATGGTTCTAGAGACAAAGAGTTAATATAAAAACTCAGTAGTACCTTTATATAAGAGGCTGAGACAATATCATGCTTTTCTGAATTGCAGCAAATGAGCAAACCTCAAGTCAGAAGAAAGCATATGAGTATTTATTTTCTATTCAGAGAAAGCAATTCAGTTCATTTCATTTTAAGCTACAGAATTTTCCCCATTTCACTTTCTGTGTAAATTAAAAGCAAAAATAAGAGATACCCATGTATACACATAAATTTAAAAATCATAAAGAACAAGGGAAGCTATTGTCAGTAAAGCAGCCACCTTCCAAAACAGCTTGTATTCCTCAAACCTTAGAGCATCTTATTTTCTGGTCAGGTTAAAGACAAGCCATTGGTTCCATAAACAAAAGCTGTACTTGGTGAGACATCAGGATTAGCTGAAGTCTTTCACTTGAAAAAGGTAATGGATTAGTGACATTTATTGACACAGCTTCCATCCCCCCCTCCACCCACGTTATCTCGTGTCTGCCACCCCCTGCAACCACTCCACGGGCAGCTCTTGAGCAGCGCAACCGGACACGAGCGACGTTGTTGGACAGACTGATAGACCCGACAGTAACAACTGTTCATCGGCTGTTACTGTAAAAATCTGCTATTAGTAAGAAAGTAGGCATTTCCCCACGAACGCCACCGCCGGCCACGGGGGTTTACTATCGCATCAGGACCAGGCATCACCCCTCCTATTTAAAAAGGCGGCATGCAGAAGAAAGGAAGCGACTTACGTTTGAGGCTGGGAAGGGTCATCACCCAGGGTGACATTCTCCCCCTGGATTTCAGTGAAACACTTCTCACAGAAGTGATACCTGTCAGCAAGAAGGCCATATTTGGGTGAACTGGTCCAGCACAACATACAGCCACCCAAGCACGGAGCCACCAACCAGAGCAGGGCAGATCACCACGACGAAAGGGGGGGCGTTGTTGGTTGATTGATGGGTCAGTGTGGACAATGAGGAGGAACAGAGGGGAGGGAGGGCAGGATTAGAGAACAGGGGAGGGAACAAACAGCACAGACGTAAGAGGTAAGACGCAAACACCAAGACAACACAGAGCAGAAAGCCAAGGCAAAGCACAGATTAGCATTCGGTCTCATTTGATACATTACTAACAAGTCGTCGGGCATCAAATTCAAAATTTGGGGAGAATTAATGGAGTAGCTACCAAGCGCTACGTTTGTGTAGACTTCAAATTTAAGAATTTGGATTTGATTTGCATTACTTAGGAAAAAATTCTCTTTGATTCCAGGCTTGCGACTGATCGCGTTTCCTTTGGTTAAAAAAATAGCCTGTCAAAAAGCTTTAAGAACACATTTATTACAGATTTAAGTAATGAGAAAATATGCTGAAAGCATTTACTGGTTGTCAGTAAAAACTGTAAAAGCAGAAACACTTGGTATTGAAAAAATCTATAAAAATATTAAATTCAAAAGTTATTTCGCTATAAGATTAAATGCGACCAATTGCTCAGCTAATATTATTTAATATAAATGAAACCAAATCCATACTCTAGACAAACATTTAACAGAAATGCAATTATGGGTCAGAGTTTCCAGCCATTTATCTATAAGTACAATATATGTATATATGTGAACAACATTAAATATTGTACATACATACAATATATTTATCAGGTACGTTAAAGATGGGGAATTAAGCTTTACAAATTGAATATGAGGCTAAATACAATTTTTGGTCACCAGACCAAGAGCCAATCCAAGTTATACTCAGCAAAACCAATACTGCAGTTTAACAAACCAAGCCGAGTAAATTGGAATACAACTCTATGAAAATACAATCTGCATTTGAAAAAAAAAAAAAAAAAAGGAAAATCTAAGTTACACAGATTTTGGGTTTGGTTTTTTTTTTTTTTGGTGGTTTTCGTTTGTTTGTTTCAGATGAACTGGAACCAAAGTTGTCAGGGTCATTAAAAAAAAAAAAAAAAGGAGGCTAAATGTTTGGAAAGGATATGAATTCACACATGAACAAAGGTAACAGAGAGGCCACAGCTGTAAAATGCAGGAAGGCCACAAAGGATCATCAAAATAAAAGAGCTTTATGGAGGATCAAGAGTGAGAGAGTATAAGCAGCAATGGCAGCACAGTAAAACGCAGTTTTAGTACTCAAACACTAGAACCGTAAGAATGTAAGTATAAAGGCATCAAACGAGACTCAATGTCACAATGAACCAACAACTTAAGGGATGGAGATTAATAAATATGGCAGCTTGCCCCTTCGAATCCATACTGATACACTTGAAACTACTGTAATCCAGGTGACAGATCTCCAAGGCTGTGCTTTCCTGGAGACAACAAAAGCCATTTATAGGCACTTATCGAAATGTATGGATCAGAATTTCCTCCTAGCAAGCGGGAGCGGGTCCTTCAGCAGCGCCCGATGAAGCGGGGAAAGACGTTCTGCAGAGCAACCTGCGTCCTCCCCAGGCTGGAGCCAGGTCCATGTTACCATAGCATAATTTACAAGAGCCTGAAAACTTCTGCAAACTCTGCCAGCTGGCTCGGGCTTTGAGAGCTACTCTGCTAGCCAAGAACCACTTAAATGCAGCAGCACACTGAATACTCCCCTCTACTGTGGGACTGACACAAAGAGGAAAAAGGTGTATTTTATTCTAGCTAATATAGCCCATACTGACATATCCACATAACCATCTTACTAGCAAGGCAGCTGCAACTTTGATAGCAACCACGTGAGCTAAAATGCCGTGCTGCCTGCCCAGAGGGCTGCTTGCCAGCCTACCACAAGTTAAACTGCAAGCGACTTCTCTTCTCCTGGGTCAGCTCAGCTACGATTAAACACATCACGCTCCCAAGGAAAACCGAGGCTTTTGGAGCTGATAATGCAACAGAACAAGGCCAGGAGAAAAAAAAATTAATCCATTAATTTGTAATCATTGGGAATTATAAATATATTATGGTTATTACAGAGCAATATTACAAGAGAATTTCAGGAGTGGATACTGGCACTGCACAGCTCATTTACACTGACTTCACCTGCCCCTCGCCCCATACTCCTAAACTGATACAGTATCATGTAATGATTTTTTTAAAAAACCCAAACCTAAAAGGTTCAAAATTTTATATCCTTTTACACATTGTCCATGTCCTTTTTTTCTATAATGTGCTCCTTTAAATTTTTCTTCAATTAAAAAAACCCCACTAATCATTTTCCTTACTAACAAGGTTGCTCATTTTAAGAGTCAGACTGGGAAGGACAAACACAGGAGGACCCAAGCACAGGAGTGCGTAGCCAGAAAAATCCATGGTCAAGGCTCCTATTAATACTTTGCTACACTTAAACAATCCCAGAGAAGGTTAATTCTGATCCACTTGCAGAATAATTTATGGGCTTTCAAAAGCAGTCATGAAACTGAGCAACAAGGCTGCCTTCGATACTGGATTTAAGTTACACCGCAGAAATCTAACTAGCTCCACCAGCACAGATATTTCACCCTCTGTTCACAAGCTCAGTCCGCAGGGATGAGCCCTTGGGGTCGGCAGCGTGTTAAGCACGTGCTCCAGCGATCCGCGGATCCGAAGGGGAGCACAGGATTTCACAAGCTGCAGAACCGAAGCCTAACGCTAGCAAGAGTCAAGCCTTAATCCATGACATTAAAATGAGGAAATAAAAATTGAAATACAGTGAAAATGAATCACCTAAAGATCATGAACTTTTGTCCATAAAATAACCAAAGTGAAACAATAGCTATAACTTATTATGAATATGGACCCTCAGGAACGGAGACTTGCTTGTGATCCCCTGACTTTTGCAATTTGCTACGAATATTCAACAAAACCCACAGAAAGCATACAATATTCTAGTTATAACAGTCATAGAAAATCCAAAGAATGTACTTATTGCAAGACATCAAAAATGAAAAGCTTTTCAAATGCAGACTGTTCAGGTGACTGATTCCCGTTTATCAGAGAGTAACGTGATGGTTCAATACCAAAGTCCAGAAAATGCTCAATCTCTGCACTAACAGGTGAATTGCCAACTGTAATTAAGTGCATTCAAAGGAAATTCTAAATTAGTAATTGGGTGCTAGTACTGCTATGAAATCCCAATCTGTTTTCTCAACTGGATAGTCACACATGAAGTATATTCTCTGAACACTTACTTTAACCTGAACTTCTGCCTTATTACAGAAGCCAAACAGTGCTATACCAAATAATTAACTTTCAATCATTGAACTGTAGTGCCAAAGTTCATTTATTCAATGGTGCCTACATATTCTTAGTTGTGATTTAGTTATGTGATACGCTGGACTAAGTACATCCAATTTTGTCTGTTCTGTAAATGGAAAAAGTCAAGAACATTTGACCAATTAAAGATCTGCTGGAAGCACAGAATTTGTTTCTCACTAATTTGCTACTCGGTTAAGAAAAATCAAAGATTTGAAGTTCACTGTCACAGGAAACAGTTAATTTGACTGTTTTAGAGCAGTAGAGCTGATTAATAAGGGCTTTCTATGCTCTGCTAGCCCAAATGCATGCTTAAAAATATGGTGATTGATCTTTAGAAGGATTTTGTTAAAAAAAACAACCCAAAACCCCATTCATCGCTTGATTTAGTTTGCCTGAAATAGAAAACCTCATACCTCCCCCCAAACTCAAAACTACCCCAAATCCCTAACCCCTTCTCAAGACATTCGGGTGAACAGAAATCTACACCTACTTCTGTTCTGCTACTGGCCTCCTGACACTTAGACAAACGACCTCCCTTTTATCACTACCCTTTTAGGCTAAACTCAATGTAAATGGGCTATCACATCTGTAACAGGTAGGAAACTGAAATATTGCATCGCCGAGTCCAGAGGAACCCACTGCCCCATCAACCCCGTACTTCTTGCTAGCGACTAACATTGCCTTCCACCGAGTAACCCAAATGATTTAATACTAATAGGAAAGGTATAACTGAAAGAAAAATGACCCCTTCTTCAATTATTTTTGTAGTTTCTATTCTTTTCAAATACAGTACTACCTGGATGCATAATATGAAAAGCATTCAAAATCCTACCACACAGAGTTGGTATTTAAGGGTTATTTTTTTCCCCACTTCCAGTACTGAAGTACTATCTCTTTAAATGCATTTTAATTGCTTTATTTCTCTTCAGACTGACTTTTTTTGGCTGTATAAAACCTTTTATGAGAGCACGTGAATTTACATTCCTCCGCATCAATACTATCTGCCTCACAGAGGCCACCTAAGACCCAACATGCAACGTAAGATGACACGTTTTCATCTCCCACGCTGCGCTGCTTCAGCCAGGTGGTACACAACCGTCTTGCACCATCTTACAGCATGTTTGGTGATGCAGGGATCGCCCTACGGGAGGCTAAATGCAAGCACCGACTGTCTGGATTAGTTCTGTAACTTCAGTTAGTCAACAGCGCGCTGTGCTCTTCAAAGCTGGCAAGACTTACAGGCTGCCAAACCTCTGGAAGGCAATTCAAAACTTTGTTTTAAACGGGGAAAAGGAAGTTTGTGTCTTAGCCCATTTATGTTTTGCATTTTTGGGGGAGGGAACAACATCTAACAAACCAAAGCCAAGTTCTAAGTTGGCTTTGTTATTGTAACACTGTTGATTTAAGCATTAAGTGGAAAATTAATATTGTAACAATTGTTTAATAATCATACAAACACCATATCCTAATATTAATTAAAAAATAATAGAAACTATTGTCTTCATAGCTTCTCATGGAGTCTCTGGGTAGTTTTCAATGCTAATTGACAGCTAATTTAAATAGAATTAAGTACTAACTAGGAAGAGAGAACCTAAGTCTTGCAAAATCAATCACTGTACCCTTTGCTTCGCAAATTCTGACACTAATTTGAAAACAAACCAGCATATTTTCACAGTTCTCCCGGAACAAGGTAACGGGATTTCTCAGTGCCTTTTTGCAGTTCTGCCCTTCTCCCTCCAGCAAGCCCTGCTACTCGTTTTGTGGAGAAGATGGACAACTTCACTTCCACTTAACTGGTCTGTGGTGCAGCCTAGCTAATAGCAAGCACTTAAGTACAGTGTGTATCAGGAAACTAAAGGGTCACCTGCAGAAGGACAGCATGCAAAGATATAAAATAACTTTTTCCTGACTTAGCTGACACAGGAAAGAAGTTGTTAATAATCCTCCTCCTCCATATGTGCAGAGAACTCAAAGGATCTCACTTCCTGAATAAGGAAAAATAACCTAAAGTCAAGGACTCACCTATTCTGGTAACTGTAGTAGGCAGCATCACGAGGAATAGTACACAACTGCTTGCCGTAGCAGCACAAGGTCTGTGGAGAAAACTCATACTGCAAAACAACGGTGAGAAAAGAAGCTTTAAAATGTCATCTCCTGGTACTTATGTCAATCAAGTATCTATTAGGCAAACCTGCCGCTTACGGATGTCATAGTACATTGTTATGTTTATCCCACTTTTCTAAGCTATTGTAAATATATTAGCACAGCTCTCTTAATTTAATTACAATTATTAACTATGTAAGTCTAAATAGCTGACCCTCTAACCACCTACTTCATTGCAACAGACAGGGGAAACAAGCAAAGCATTTTAATATTACTTATGACTCAAAAAGGTGTTCTGAGGGAGAAAAATACAACAATAACGGAATAGCAGCAAGAAGGATGCTATCTACCTTTTTTAGTTCTTAGCATGCTTGTAATAAAGCCAAACTTTTACCAACCCTTTCATTCAGTATTCCAATTTTTAAAAAAAAGAGTATACAAAGCCTATGTTTTATCTGATTAATCAAGCTAAGCGCTTTGGAAGAACACACATACCTTGCGCCCACAACAGTAGCCAAGTGATTGCATAACGGGATCAATTTCTTGTTCAAACACCTCCGCCAGTTTAGTGCAAAACTTATAGACCCTGGAAGTCTTGCGATTGTAAAGCCAGGCATTGTTAAACATTAGCCAAACATCGTCCACATATTGCCAGGGTTCTTGGTACTGTCCAGTATCCAATTTACGTTTAATGGTTGAAAGATCCATAGGATTCTTCACAATGTCGAAGTAATCCTTCAAACACACACACAAAACCCTTTATTTATACGATGTCAACTGTTCGCACTATGTTGTACAGAAAAGGTGAGATGTTTATATGAGCAAAGACAAAACACATAAACATTTTGTATTTTTTGAATGCCAACTCACCGGAATCCCTAAAAGCTGGGGATCCACAGGCTGTCTAAAAGGTAGAGACTCTGGGTCCTGCCGGTACAAAGCTTCAAGGGTAGGCATGAGAGCCTGGCGCAGCTCCTCCGGTTTGAAAACTGTTAATGAAAGTCAGAAAGGTTATTTCCTTCCAGGTTTCCTAACCTCAACTCCCCTAAAAACAAACAAACAAAAAAACCCCAAACCACCAAACAAAAACCCAAACCTACATTAACATAAAAATCTTAATAAGGGTTTCCTGATCTGCATAGCTGATCAGAGGCAAAACTTACAATCAAGAGGCTACTGCACAGCCTTTATGTTGACTCAAATCACAGTAGGCGATATTCCCAGAGGAAGGAGATAGGAACAACTGTAGCCCATAACGATACATATTCTAGAGCATTAAAAAGAACAAACTTATCCAGAACCAAATTAATTCAATTGCTTCAACATGGATGAACCTTAGCTCTTCAGAGAAGAGACTAAGTGTATTTTCCACTCCCTCCCTTCTAACCTTGTTTGCTATTTCCAAGCCAAGATTCTTCGAGCAAAAAACACCATAGTGGACAGGGCCGAAGAGCCAGCTCTACAGAGAGTAACCAGATGTCTTGATAGCTGGCACAGGAATTTTCTGGCCATAGTATACAAACAGCCCTGGTCTGATGGACTGTTAATTGATTTTGAAAGTGTTAATACTTCCAGATTTATATGCATCATTACAACCACTTGGCAACAGTGGCATGGCAACAGCCATGTTTCTTTCAATAGTGGATGACAAGGACAAGAAAGGCAATGCATTTTCTGAAAAATAATGATAACTTGGAGAGCTCTTTGAACATCTCAGCAGTGTAATTACATTTATTTCCTTAGGAACAGAGTCTTTAAATAGGGAAGAATGCCTATGATTCAGAAAAAAAGACAACTAAGGAAAGCTGGATGGTATCTAATATTTATCTACCTGGCTGAAATGAGAACGATACCAATAAAAGGGAGCAATTAGGAGTTCTGTTGAAAGCACTTAAATCAACAGGGCTACAGTGACCCCTTTGACGCTGATCATTGCTTTTGTCACTCAAATGGTATTTTGGCAAGATATAAATTGCTTTTTTGGACTTCTAGTTAAAAATCCATGATTTTTTAAAAAGTTCTTTATTTTCCTTTTTCATTTGAGTGGTATTTCTGAGAGGAAGTCTTTTCGTCTCAACTACACTCACCAAAATTACACACAAAAATAAAGCAAGACAAGAAATTAAGTTGACACTACTCAAAAAATTTCTGAAGCATGAAGTTCTCTCCTTTTTTTTTTTTTTTTTAGCCATTTGTAGATGCTGCAGCTCCTGGAAATTGTTAGTCAGGATGAAAATTGTAAGACCATTTGAGTGCACTGCCTCTAACTGGACAGAGGATTGCTGCTCATGTACACAACAGGCAAGATACCACCCGAGTCACCTAAATCACGGCAAAGGACTAAGCAAGCTGCCAGAAGGGCTTCTGCAAGGGCTTGCCTTACAGATACATCAAGATCTCAGGCTACTACTGCAGAACTCAGACTCGCCAGATTAAAAATGAGATGAGCCAAGGAGGTCTACGTTTGTTGTTACAACAACAAATGCAACTTGATGATCATTTCAGCTGTTGCCACAATCTCAGTCCCAATAAAATGGCAATTCTCTTCCGTATTTATTGATACCATATATGCAGGCACTTTCCTATGAAAGGAACCCTACCATACACTCTCAAATATTTATGAACAACTACTAAATTATATTATGGAATTCTCGAGAACAGAAGGAAATACTAAATTCCATTCATGAGAAAAAGTATTCTCTGTTGCTTCTGGAACCATCTTGCTCTGGCTCAGGTAGTTCATAACCTGATAATCTAAATTATTTCATTTAATGAAATTTAAAGGTCAAAAAGCACCTTTTAATAATCTATTCTGGCCACCTGCTTGACACTACTTTTAGAATTTTCCCTGTACCAACTCCTATAACAACATACCACTAAGCTAGAGTATCTTTCAAAATAAATCCAATCTTAATTTAAACCCAAACTACAGAGATTCAGCACAACTTTTGCCAAGTTCCTCAAAGCCTAATTATCTTTGCTGATAAAATTTACAACCTACTTTCATTTTGAAGCTTGAAAAAATAAAAATCAAACCCCAGTTATTATTTCAATTTATGACTTCACCTAAAAATGTAAAGAAAGTTGCCTTCATCTTTAGCAGTAAAAAAGCTGCCCTGCCACTAAGGAACATGACTAATAACAGAACATTTGATCATAGGATCTCCCTATACACAGATTTCACAAGAAAGTTTCTGTTCTCCCCTCTCCCCCTTTTCCACAATTAAATGCTCTCAGTTCTCCTCCGGTAACTAGAAGATCTTTGTAAGGAGCTGGCATCCAGTTATCCCATTTTGTCTTGGATGTGTGGGTGGTAAAAAGAAAATGGGATCTTTGCCTGAATCATGATGACGTATTATTATCTGCCAGAGAAGAGTACAATGCTACCTTTTTTATCTTTTTAAATTTTTATTTCTTTCAAACAGAGGAAATCCTGCTTATGATTACTAAGGAGAAAATTTGTAAAGGAAGATGAAGACACCTTCAAAACAATAAGGACAATACACCTGAATACCCCTCCCCAAAACCAAGCCCTTGAAGGTTTTGCATAATGTCTTATAAAGAAAGGAAGAAAGCAGTAAAACTAATCTTGAAGGTCAAACTAAGGCAGCCATCTACAACAAGAGGAGGAGATGGGAGCTACCCAAATGAGTATTATACTGCTTCTTTTGAGAAGGCCTTCCCCTTAGCAGCGGCAGCGCGATCTGCTACGTCCCAGGTTACTGTGGGGTGCACCTCGGGCATCTGGCCGCATGGGAAGGAAGACGTTTCCAATACTTCCGCACCCCATGAGAAACTCCAGATGAGTCTCGTAAGTAGTTTTAAAATATCCTATAACCCTTAAGCACACTGCACAGCATTTGCTCTCAAATACCTCTTGGTTTATTTAGCATTTTAATACAAACGCTCTATTAGAGTTGGACAAACTACTTGGGGAGAAAATGTCACCATTTAAAATTGTATATGCTGTCGTACCTGCCCATGCTGCACATGCATTATACTATACGGCTACTCAGTGACAATATTTCTAAGATAAAATTGTGTTACTAAATGAGGTATTGGAAATAGGTAGTAACCCAGATTGAATCAGCACAACAACAGCGCAGCTCTTCCACGGACTAATCCTGCAAGAACCTTCCTCTTTCAACCACTCGCCTCGATTTACTCGCAAGCGCACTCCTTCTAACAAGCAGCAATGATTCTTTCCACTGGGAATATAACTGGTTTACAAATGCTAATAAGCTTTCCACTCCCTGTGTTACATTTTGTTCGAAATAGGCTCTGCCAGTTAGTTCTGCGGCGCGCACTCATTTGGCTGGCCCACTGTGCTACAAACCGAAAACACTGTCTACAGGAAAACGTGTTTCATAGCGTTTTATTATAAAAAGATTATGTTTACGAATTAAATGCAACCCAAGGCATATACAAGAGATCAAGATTCAAGCTGCACAAACTTTAAAACTTTATGATTTCCTGATCACATTCTGGAAAGCATGCACCATCATGTTCTCCTAATGTAGTTATATGCAGTTTCCTTTGCAAGGGAAGAAGAAAAAAAAGTAATGAAATGGATCATCACTTTCCCTTTTGTGATATTTGCAGCACGTTGAAAGCTTCTCTTTGGTCAAAACCTAAAAACTAACCACAGAAAACGTCATCTCAAAAAACAGAATGCTAAGAGACAGAGGTCTCTAACAGCTAAGGTTTCTGAGTCCAAAAACTTATCTTGCAGGCTCCCACAAAGCCTGCACTACAAATGGAGGCATTTCTTCTTGCCTGTTTTCTTTAAGAATCTTATTCATTTGTTTCTTACTAACCCAAGGCATGCAATCATTTCTGTAAGTCCACTCAAGATCTGTAATGCCATCAAGTCTCCTTTTGGAAAAATATCCAGTATACAGATACAGTCACACCTAAATCTATGCTAACACTGTGGACTAATTTAAGAGACTACTGACCTAACTACTTCTGAGGAGAAAGCTTTCAAATGAACACTACACTGAAAACTACACAGGACTTCAAAGTTTAAGGCTATGGCAGCAGACCAGCCCTGAAGGAACACAGGTTCACCAGAAGAAGAGGTCAAGCACCCGATTCTCAGAGAAGTGAAGGCTAAAACTCAGCACGAAGGTGGTTTGCGCAGCCTCTAACGGAAAAGCAAAGCAATGGATGTTCTCGGTTACTGAGAGCACTCTCTCTACACTAAGCTCCCCTGAAAGAGCACTGGCCAAGACGTGAGAGACTTATGTATGTAATTTCTCCAGCAATCACTGCCTTACTGCCTTGGTCCTTCTGTCAGAAACTGGAAGCTGCGAGAAGACTGCCGGGATCAAGACCACAGCGACATGCTTTTCTCACCTGTGATTCATATAACGTTAAAGGAACGCTACTTTCAAAAATAAATTACACAAAGTATGGATCTCCTAGAGCTCCATGTGCTGGCGTCCGTGTGCAAGACAGACCTCCCAGCAGGAACTGAGACCGTGGAAAACAAATGCTAGCAAAATAAAGTACACAAGAAAAACTCAGCTTTCATACACATACTTTTTTTTGCGGGGCTGAGATGGCGATGTGGATTGTGAAGTGGTTCCATTAGTGCCGCTCTCCTCTTCCTCTTTAGCATCTACTTTTATTTCAGGCTTCTTTTCTTCTACTTCCATTGGCTCCTGTTTCAGTTCTGTCCCATCTGTTTCTTCTTTTGTTTGTGAAGATCCTTGCAAATCCTCCTCCACCTTAAGAAAGGATGCAACGAGATGTACTATTACATCTACGACCCAAACTCGAGTCATCACAATATTAGTTTGAGATTGTCAAAGCACTCTCCATCCATGGCTTGCCTCAGGACAGTTACTTTCCAGTAACTACCCTCCTCTCGCCCCTTAGCTCACCAATTCAGACACATCATTAAGTGCTTTTATATCTATCACTGCTTTCAGTTAAGCTGTATAGAATCTCATTTACCTCAGTCTTAGCTTCCACTTGTGTCTCACTAGTCTCTGGCTCAGTTTCTTCAGTTTTAACTTCTGATTTGCTTTCTAGCATTGGTGCATCTGGTCCTAGTTGCTGGGAATTCGTATCAGCACTAGCAACTGAGGCAGGGGTGGGGACCCTGTTATCAATACTAGCTGCTGCCTGGGATAGCTGTTGTAAAAACAGTACAAAAGAAAGACACTGCATATATAGAAATATTTTCCTTTACTAAAAATGAACAGCACAAAAAAGACATGAGATGATATTCTAAAACAGTGCAGAACATGGATACAGGAGGTCACTGTAGCCAAGTTTCCATATAACACATTTAATAACTCTGCTTAACAGAGGAGAAGCCAAGGAAGAATTCTGCCCCAAAGAGGCTTCTTTTACAGAGAAAACACCTGCCCAGTGAAACACTGTACATTCCTTGACATGTGCATTCATCCTGACTAAAGCTTAAAAGAAAAAATTTATGCAAATTTCACGATCAAAAAAGACCGATTCTGATTCAGGCCAAATATAGCCTTAGGCCTGTTACGCCTCATCTTTCTGCACACTGCTGCCATTTTTACTTTGAGCAGTTCGAAGTCATTCAATACGCCCCCCTCCTTCAAACAATGCTGAGAACATCTGAACACACAGGGTTTTACACATCTCTATAATGAACCCTTTGGTCTAAAGTAGAAGCTACTATTGACAACTATGGGCTCTATACATTCACGACATGGCGCTATACACAGCGAGAACTCTTGTGGAATGCCACTACACAAGAAAAACGCAACTAGCTGGTACTTACTGGAGTGCCAGGTGGCTGTGCCTGCACAGATGTTGGCTGTTGCTGAGATGGCTGTGGGGTTGGCACAGACTGGGGTTGAACTGGGGTCTGAGGTTGCGGTGTGACTTGAGCCTGTGCCGCAGTCTGCCCCGTAGGCGTGCTTTGTGTCTGTGTCGCGTTTGGAACGGAACCCGGTGTCGGTGTTGGTGTTTGTCCTGAAGATGAGACCGGTGTCGAAGGCTGAGTGGGTGCTGCTGGCTGAGGAGGAGTCATTCCAGTTGGCGTTGGGTGCTGAATAGGTGGCATCCCAGCAGCGGTAGACACAGGAGGTGTAGTCTGATGTAGAGGTGGCTGGGTCACCGGTGGACAGGGTAACTGCCCACTCTGTGGTCCTAGCATGTTCATGGAGTTGGGAAGAGCAGCACTGGGAACCTGCCCCTGCTAGAGAGAGAGAGCGTCTTACAGACGTGTGACTCCCAAACTCTGGGAATCACACTTATCCTTTAAATCACAGCACTGAAGTCGTCTTTAACAGACTACTGTAAGTCTAAACATGAGATCAGCTATACACAAATGCTGCTATTGCAGATGACTATGCTCCGACTTCTCTAATCGTTTTCTTCAGCTCTTAGTCAAAGACCTTGCTCCTAGACCTAGATGTGCCATGCACGTCTTTTTACATTAATTCTGCTGGCACAGAGAGGGAACCCTCACGATCTCTGAGTAACACAGAAACCCACAGGCAGACAATCTCTAAATCGTGCCATTAGCTGGGCAAAGGTCAGGCTTTGCGTACAAAATGGTTTCGAGCAAATACATGTAAGGCCCGACTCTAGAGCAGCCCTGCTTTAGAAAACAGTTCAACGCATTTAATGCCTGCCCCATTGTGCAGTGCAAGACTTAAGACGGGTTTTGTTTTGTTAATTTTTTTTTTTAAATTCTAATTAGACTACTCCAGATGCTTAAGAAAATTGTGGATTTGTTTTTCAGAGCAGCAACAATGAAGTATTCTGGATGTGCACAGACTTTTAAACAATACGTTTTACTAAAGATTGCATCAGATAACTAGTGATAAAAAAGAATACTCTATCCTCAGATGTATCTCTTACTCTTAGAAATCTAAATCAATTAATGGCTTCCTGCAGATGAGGTTTCAAATTTAAAACATGCTTCTCTATTGCCTGTACCCAGTCAGTTTTATTGAACTAAGTGCATCAGGAAAAAAAATGTTCACCACCAAGGTGGTCAAACAACTGAGCCAGGGCCCAAGAAATTGAAGATGCTCTGTCCTGGACATATTCCAAAGTTGGCTCGACAGAGCCCTTCATAACCTGATCTAAGTTATCTCTCATTTGAGGATGGGGCTGGACTAGACAACTCCGGAGGTCTCAACTAACCTAAATTACCTGGACTCTGACTTAAAACCCAAGCCTCTCCCTGTGGAAAAACATATATTTCGGCATCATAACCATAGCTGCTACTTCACTGACCACTACTGTAACAGACAAACATTACAGAAAAAAGCCAATTTTCTCTTCAGAAGTAGAGAGGTTCAAACAAACTTTAGAAGATCTTCCCTGACCACTTTATTGTAATTCTTGATTTAAGGTTAGCTACTAAGGTCCACACAAAGACAAAAGCATATGCTCATAACTGTCCCGTGAACTAACTTCTGATATCCCCCCTAAAAATCTCATCAGCATGCATTTTTTTAGAATTCAAATCAGGAATTACAGGCCATTGCCCCCCAGTTAGCATATGCAGATAGGTTATCTAAGAGCTTATGAAGAAGGCAGATGTAACCCAGGGTCCCCCAAAGTCAGGGGTGACTACAACAAACAATGGATATATAAATAAACATACACGCAGAAATTAAAAGAAAATAATTAAGAGTAAATAACCCAAGTATTAGAAAAGCCACCTTACCTGTGCCACCCCGGCCTGGGCTGTTGTTTGACCCATGCCCACATTGTTCACATTCATAGCCCCACTGGATGCTGGAAACTGATTCTGGGGCAGGAACTGGTTCTGGGTAGGAGCCTGACCCATCATGTTGTTGGAATGAGCTCCCATCATGTTCTGCGGCTGAGGCATTCGGGAAGGAGACATTGCCATCTAAAAATTAACACCCAAATTAGAGATATTACCATTTAGTATTACATAGCAAGACAAAGGAAAATACCCTCAATGTAATCAACCAAAAGATAGGACAAAAAAAAAAAAAAAAAAAAAGGAAAACTGGCTTCAGTAAACCAAATGGAAGTGGGCACATGCATGTAACTTTAGTATTTGTTCCACAGTATTCATGAGGAAGTTATTTTTAAACGGGTAATATTCAAAACTCTACTAAGAGTGTTAAAACTCCATTTTGTTCTCTAAGCTAAGGCAGATAATCCAGTGAAACTGAAAATATTTTTGTTTTTCTAAAGAATAAAAACATGTTTTCATGCAGGAACAAAGAAGGTATATATATAGCAGAGACACACTTTCCAGAAGAATATGCTCTTCCACAGACTGTTGGAGATTACTGCATCTCTGACATCTACCTCTCTAAAGTTTTTTTTTTTTTCCTAAATACTGAAAACAAACACTTCAATAAAAGCCTGACAGACTCAGTATGTTCCATGAAATTATCCTACAATTTACAGTACTGCTCTATGACATGGCCTTTTCAGAACAGCGTTAACACTGCTAAATGTAATCAACCCATTTTGAGAAGAACTTGGTAACAAGAAGTACGAACCGCAGGAACAGCGCCCATGTTGTTCATTTGTACAGGGTGGTTCATTGGAGAAGCTGCACGGGGTCCCATGGGTGCTTGTGGCATCTGTACATTCCCTATGGACATGGGGTTAAACTGATTCATTCCTGCAAATGCACCCCCAAAACAACTCATTAGGAACAAGTCATCAGAATTGATCTATGTATACTCTACTATAACATTTATTATGACTAAAGTTTGACTGCCCTACGCTTTTATCTTTTTCTTTTAACTTTGTTCAAATTATTTGGCTTAAGAGACAAATCAGGATGCAAGAAGTATTTAGAAGAATACCAGTTAGGGTGAAACGTAACTTGGTGTCTAACAAAAATATGCAAAAGATGAAGAGTGTGGATGATCTGCAAAGACAGGATGCTATCTCTAAATAATACCTTGGGATGGTTTCTTAAAAATCAGGCATTTGCTTTGAAACAGCAATGTCTTATTCAGGCCTCACTGAAATGGTTGAAGTAAATATGATAAAAATACATGTTGTATATATGAAGGCAACTCCTAGCCTCAAATCAGGACAAAAGCTAGCAATATGCTTAAACGGGTGGTGTGCTTTTTATACAAAACATTTAACCCCTCCAAAAAACCCAAACTTGTCTAACAGGAGTAAAGGTGTAAATAAATAATTATGAAGCTATACTTGCTATCAACTTTTTCTCCTATTGAAATGAATTCTAAAAGAATATAACTTCTCAAGGACATTTCAACACAAGTTTCAACTTACTACTAACTCTGAACCAAGAAATAAAATAATTGAGGACCCTTTTTTGGAGGAAGCCAAAGCACCTAAAAGTCATGGGGTTTTATTTTTCAGAAAAAACCCACCCATGAGCCCACAGCAGCCTAAGCCAGTGATGGCAAGCCATCAGTGCCACGAACAAGCTACAAGGCTTTTTTAGATGGACTTTGCATCAGAAACCAAGAAAGGACATCATTAGTTACACAGATTCTAGGATTAATCTGCTAAGTTTCCAGCTACAGGTGTATTTTTGGCTAATTAACTGATGAAACCATGCCAACATCCTCCTGCCCCCGCCCCCCCATTACAGTGTTTTAAATGAGATTATCCACAGTATTCTTGCTTGTGCTCTCCTGTTTTTGAAAGGACCGAATTACTTCCCAGTATCCAAGCACTGGGTACACATTGCCAGTTCTTAAGACAAGACTGCGCTGAGACAGTCCCTGCCACAGAGCAACGACAAAGAAGATGCTGAAAAAAGGGAGACCCAGTAGTTCTCTCCACTCCAACTCCAAAAGAAAAAACAAAGAGCAGAGCAACTTTTCCCGCTAACAATTATTTTAAACCCACAAATTGCAATTAGAGAGGAAAACATAGATACCTTGAGAAACCTGCATTCGACTTATAGGCACAGTTGGCATGGACATAGGCCCATCTGCAACACAACAGAAGAATGGTCAGCAAAAAACAATTCAAAATATGAACTCGAGATTAGCATGAGGACACAAAGCGTGCAGAGCTACAGCTGAAATGCAGAAGTCCCTCCTACAGAAGTACTTATGAGGAGTGGCTGAGGGAGCTGGGGGTGCTCAGCCTGGAGAAGAGGAGGCTGAGGGGAGACCTTATTGCTCTCTACAACTACCTGAAAAGAGGTTGTAGCGAGGTGGGGGTCGGTCTCTTCTCCCCAGGAACAAGCGATGGGACGAGAGGGAACGGCCTCAAGCTGCGCCAGGGCAGGGTTAGGTTGGGGATTGGGAAAAACTCCTTCCCCAAAGGGCTGTCAGGGCCTGGCACAGGCTGCCCAGGGCAGGGGCTGAGTCCCCATCCCTGGGGGGATTTAAAAGCCGGGGAGATGTGGTGCTTAGGGACATGGTTTAGTGGCGGACTTGGTGGTGGTAGGTTAACGGTTGGACTCGATGATCTTAAGGGTCTTTTCCAACCTTAACAATTCTATGATTCTACTTACTGGGCGGCCTCACGGGCTGTGCCTGGCCCATGGCAGCAGCCACCTGCGGGATACCAGGGGGCTGAGGTCCTGGGGTCTGTAAGGCTGGCTGATTCCCCAACATCCCTTGTTTATGTAGACGAGACCTCCGTTTCTCTTCTAGCTCCTTTTGTATCTTATAGATTTTCTCTGCTAATAAATGATAGTATTCATCCTAAAAGAGAAAAAAAGATAGTACTCAGCATCAAATATAATAGAGCAACAGCAGAATTCATGTAGTCTACCAGAACACCGTCGCCTGGTTTGGGTTTTGCTTTGTTTTTGGTTTTTTTTTTTTAATGTCTATACCTGCCTATTTGAAAAAGAAATATTTCTTTTCAGAATTCTGTTAAAATTGAGAAAGTCTCATCACTGCTTTAATGCAGGAAAGGAAAAACAAAGTTTCCAGAAAACACACGCGAGGCTTGGCTTCATGGCTATCCTTCATATGTACTCCGAGTAGATTAGCAGAGAAGACTGTAGGTTCCCTGTTGCTTCGACAAAAACCAGGAAGCTGTGATTTAGTTTCTAAGTGTTAATGACTTTTAAATGTTATTTTCATAATAAACATTTCCACTAATCCACAGACAAAAGAAAAAACTCTTCCCAGCAACACAGTTACACTGAGTAAACTTCAGGAGACAGATGTTAAGGACAGATCAATTTTTACATAAAGAAAGGAACCGCTCTTTTCCTAAGGAGTCTGACTACCGACAGTCATTGCAAGGAATAAACAAAACCAGACAAAACCCCAAAGGAATGGAGGAAATCAGTGAAAAATAGTCCACAGGCACAGACAACTAAACACTACATCTGTACAAGATGAAAAATCCATTTTACTCAATCTACATGGACAACAGATCAAATAAGAGTGCACAGTTCACAGCAAGGTAGACAATTTTGCTTGTCAGCAATTGCTGGACACACATCTGCCAAGTGCATGAGATTATGCACCTGTTAAAGGCAAAAAAAACCCCCACAAACCCTCAGGACTACATTTCTTTTGAGGGGTCACCTATGCTCTTAAAACCCAGTGTTATATGGAGCAAAGGTTGAGTGATGCTTGTCCCACAATCATTTTGCCTTCACCCAACTTTCATCAAAACCAGAATTTGTTACTACAGTAGGATTGAGTTCATTTCAGAAAACCAATATGAGATAGATATTCCTCCCCAGCCTCATTAAGAAAGTCCAGTGCCGCAATATAAAGCTTTGTTTTTAGGTCACTTCTCCAAACGTCTCAAAAATCCATCAGCGCAGACATTTTCTGCTGTCCAATTTAGAAGCACTACAGCCCCTTCCCTCCTCCTGCTCAAGACACTTCACCTCTAACTTCCTACCTGTAAATTTAATATTGTGCTACTTTCACACTGCAAAGCTTCCTGAAAAAGGATGTGTTCACAAGGAGCACGTACTACTAAAACAATGTCAAACTGCTTACAATGATGCCTCATACTAATCCACTTTTCAATGTCAAAGCGGAACGGATGCTCCTTAAAAGGAAGGATGCAATTCCACACGGCATTGTTAATATATTCTAAACTACTCTCTTCTTCCAAGTTTGCTGCTTGGAGCCAAATATGTTAGATGAATTCCCATAATATAGACTTCTGGCAATGAGGCTCTGACAGCTGTTTTAAGGGGTGAAGAGAAGACATTTCGGGGTATTTGTCTGGAGTAGAGGTCAGAAGACATTTAATTTTATAACCAGAAGCCTACTACGCTCATCCTTACTGAGAAGGTATTTAGATGCCTATGTATGTCTACGAAATCCTCGGTCTCTCTAAAGTTGTTCTCTAAAGCTGCCAGGGTGATCACACACAAGCCTTCCTTGCTAAACAACCTCTTGGTAGCCCCAAGGAGACTAGGATATTGTCACTGACTAACGCTGTCACAGCAGCAGCATGACAAGTATGGCCACTGCCTGTCTACCTCTAGGAAATAAAACTTGCATTCCACCTGCAGCTTTTCGGGGAGATGGTCTGAAAGGGCCAGACGAAGTGTTACTGTCTTGCTGGATGATTATCACCTGAAATGTCACTAACTACTCTCTTTAGATATTCCTATTTAAGGAAGGACCTCAAGATTCTGATCAGGTAAGATCTCACTAGCTGTTATTACTGGCGCTACTAACATTGTCTTCACCTGATGAAAACTTTTCAGGGAGTGGTTCCTTTAGGGTAGAATTACCACAGTGTCATAACGAAACAGTATCCTCAGCATGTCAATCAACAGGGGTTTGCTCCCTCTGAGCAATGGAGATTTGAACCGACACCTCTTTGCAGACAGAGCAAAAGCCATGAACAAGAACAGGAATTCTGTCTTGTTTCCCATGCACAAGGACAAACGCAGGCAAGCTGACTTCTTATTACATTGAGATGTGAAACAGCTATGTGTCTTAGCCTAATCGCTCTCAGCGCTGCTGAGGAGAAATAATTCCAACAGTGCGGGTAAGAAGTATAACAGGACTGAGTCCTAGAGAAAACCTCCAACGGTAAAGAGGCTTTAAGAAAGTTTTAACACTACTATTTACACAGACTTCCAGAAAGGAGAAAGTCAGCAAGGGAAACATCAAGAACTGCAAGTTGTGCTCCAGCCTTCATGCACATCAACCACACTTTCAGGAGGAATGCAGACAGGGCTGGGACAACGTTGTCTAGTTTTCATGGAGCTGAGGGAGGTGAATTAGCTTGGAGTGGCATTAATCAGATGGCTTGGGACTATACAAACACTGTCACAGACAGAAAGCATGACTTTCCTCATCAAGAGAACAGTGAAATGATTCTCTGCGGTTTTCATTACGCTTGTAAGATTTGTGATACTACTGTTCTTGAACTGAATACTTGGACTGAAGCAACATACCCTACTGTTAGCAGATTCATACATATCTCCTTCCACTTTCCTGGCATAAGCCACCAGGTTCTCCATGCGGCGATCCTTCAGTGCTGCCGGATCAGGAGTGGGGAAGATGGCTTGGACACTACAAGAAAGGAGAAAGAATAAAAGAAAAATTCTTCAGAGAAAAAAAAAAGATATAATTCAATACAGCTTTACAATATTCAACCTGGACATTCCTTCATACATCAGAGATGTAAAATCATATCAAAATTGTAAAAAAAAAAAAATCTACATTGCACTACTCCCCACAAGATTAAAGCAAATTCAATGATGAAAAAATGCGAGGTTTGACAGTCTAGAGTCTAAATACTTGGTTTTTACAGCAGAGCGAACTTACTCGCAATATAAACTAATTTCATGCCTGTTCCTTAATGAGCACAAAGTATGAACCAAAGAGGAGGGTTAAAGGCAACAGCTCATCCTCAGTGGCCCTGTGTCAGAGAACCACTACTGGTAACTTCCCCAACAACTTTTCAGCTTAACAGTAGAACTACAGCATTGAAATTCTTTAAAACCGTTCAGGAAAAATATGTGGTCTTGGTGAATACTTACAGTTTATGCACTAAATGATTGCGCAGGTCCTGAGTGACATGTTCATGCCATGCTTTCCTTACCCCGGTACTAGAAGGAGGTGCAGCCGTTGGCATTGAGCTGAGGTTTCCAACATTGCCAGAATTTGTGCCATCATTCATTAGTGGGCTAAAATAAAAAGAAAAGGGACTGTTACAGTACAGCATGCAGAGTTTTGTTGTATGTTTGATGCCTGAAGTTATTTTTAAGTAATTCCTTTCATCACTTCTAGCTACTGCATCAAATATTCTCTAAGTGAAATTTTGATATCAGCAAACTGCAACACCTACAGCAGGAAAGCTCAGGAATTTGTACGACACAGTATAAATGATAAAGAATCACAACTCAAAAATACAAAATAGTCTTCCTTTGGGAATTCATTTAAAACTACTAAATATTCTGGGGCTCCCTGGGGGAAAAAAGTGGTAGATACAAAACTGAAATAGAAAAGAAGAGCGTAGCTATAGATGTGACTGATCACTTCCATGCCAATACAATTAGTTTTTAAAGCATGCTCTTTATTTACATTCATAAGCATGTAAATAAATGTTTAATTGACCAAGAACGAAAATGCGTGCATTACTTATTTGTCCCAAGGGATGTTGGAAGAGCTGTTTCAGAAATTAGACTAGCTTGCTGGTCTGTTGTGATTCCTCCTGCGGGAAGGTTCATCTGGTTGGCTCCTTTGGGACAAAATTAAACATCATTGGCATCCAGTTCACAAGTCTGACAATAACACAGCAAAACTACGCTTTACCGACTAACTGGTTAACGAAAGAAACAGTATATCAGAGAAGTACTTTTACAATAATATCTGCTGTGGTGGATATACGTAGCTACTTATGGAACCAAAAATTACTTTTCAGTCTGAAGATTTTTTCCTACAAAACCTAGTCTGTTAAAATTTAAAATTTATAAACTCTCAAGAATAGTTCAATAAGCTAAAAAGAAGATAATACTACAATTAAGTTCCAGA
The DNA here is from genome assembly GCA_020745775.1 of Theristicus caerulescens. NCBI lineage: Eukaryota > Metazoa > Chordata > Aves > Pelecaniformes > Threskiornithidae > Theristicus > Theristicus caerulescens. The sequence continues at coordinate 98,726,526 of CM036562.1, forward strand.
AAGAAATTAGCATTTGAGACAGAATTGTCTGCTAGAACAGGTGACAGACTTGTTAAACAAACCAAAATCCTTCAGCAATTCTGTCTAATCACCTTAGACAACAATAAGCTATGGACTATATTTTAAAAGAAACTAAAACTACTGCTATTTGGCAGAAGCAATATATTCAAAGCTTTCTAACATTCAAATGTAAATGAATGGTAGTGTTTATAAATAGTATAATTGTAGGTTATTAATCAACATGAGCAGAAAGTCACTACTCTGATCAAGTGAAATACGAGACTATCCTAAAAATTCAACAGTTCAGTTTATTTTAACACCTGAGCCTCTTGGTATTTTTTCCACCTACCCAATGCATTAATGGTCCTCATTTGCTGGTGAGCCTGAGGCTGTGCCGGCTGTTGGCCTTGTACCTGGGGCTGCAACTGTGTTTGAGGCTGGTTGCCATATGGCAGTCCAAGAGCAGCGTAGGCTCGTTGCATGGAGCTGGGGTCAATCGGATTAGGATTACTTAGCGATGGAGTATTCTGCTGGCCTGTGCCAACAGAACCGATGGAATTTTGGATTCCACCAGCTGGAGACCCTAGAAGGGCTATAAAGAAAGAAAGGATAAGAGAAAATTGAAAATCAGTGAGGACAAACAATACAACAAATCATGCCAAGAATCAACAGAACATGCATATAGTTATATGGTATATATTTTTTCTGCCAAAGGACAGAACGACACCCGAGATGTCAAGTAGGGAAACTCAGCCTTTGATTCTACAGGACAGAAACCACCCTAGCAATTAATACATGCAGTCTAAAGAGAAGTGCTGTAAATTTCGGGCAGATAAGCCCATAATTACTGTAATACACATAAAGTATAAGCTCCAATATAAGGCTAAATAGGATTTTCATGCTTGGGACAGTAGACTAAGGGGTGAAAAAAAATAATTAATTCCTCTACTTCCCTCTTTCCCATCAATCCCATTTTAGGTCAAAATATTTGGCTCCAGAACAGAGATCCTGAGTTCAGCAGAAATAGTGTGTCCTTGGACACAAAGGTAATACTGAAGATCTGTTGGTAGAAATTTTCATTCCGAGCAGTCACTAGATGAATCCTCTGAAGGCCAAATTACCCTAAAACCCAAGTTATTCAGAGATATGAAAAGCCCTGATGGGTTTCAGATTGCACTGACAAAATCTAAAATAATTTGAAGTGTCAGAAAGGGGATGAGCCTGCCGCGGGTTTTGGTAAATGATTTAGATGATAATATTTAGGTATTCATTAACCTATACGACCACCACAACCAACCAACCTCTCTCACCGCAGACGTATGGAAGAGTCATTTCCATTGCAGACAGGAAATGGAAACAACAGGACAAGTAGTTTTTACTAAACCCAGAAGTGAATAAAAATCTGCTTTCCAGTCCTCATTTTAACTGCCATTCTAAGTAATAACGTGTTCCACTGTGAATGACACATGGAGTATATCCTTCACTACAGAGACACTGCATTTTGATAACCGAGACTCTGGTAGAAGTAAGACATACTTCGCATTTTCCCCCTCAAGTAATTAAATATGTAACGTGCATTACAAATTTGTGAGCTAAACACAGCAACAATAATAGCTTTTAATAGGCAACAATAGCTGTTTTATTGAAATATTAGGAGAGGCACATGGTTAGAAAAAAAATAAAATCAGGGAAACAAGCCTTCTGAGACATTAACAGCATTATCTAGGCTTTCTTAAATCCTTACCCACTATGGAAACTGAGAGAATCACTGAAAGATACACACACTTTCAGTTTCCATCCAAGAGAAAACACACACATTACAGAGTCCAGACTTTTCCCTCTCCAGATGAGAATTCAATTTGATCTCATCTGCCAAAGAACTACAAATAAATACAGACAGAGATCCCCCTCTCCAGAATAAGCAGCCCCACAGAAAAATAGCCTTTTTTTCCCCAAGGACAATCCACAGTATTTTCAACACTGGGATTACCATGGAAATTAGGCTTACATATGCTTACACTCTGTGGACACATTCATAATAACTTTTGAACTCACTGAGCATTTCCAAGCAAGTTTAAAAACAAAGACAGAAGCTGATTGAGATCCTATCAGTTTCATTAAAAAAAAAAAAAAGACATACTAAAGAGCAACTGTATGAATTTCTTGTTGGACTTGCACATAGCACTCTGGAATCACATAATCTAAGAGAAAGATGCCTCTACACTAGCGCAAGCCAAGAAATAGGAAGCCTCTGGAAAGGTTAAATAGCACAAAACTTGTGGCACCCTGGAATTCAGAGGCTGTTATGACAGCAAAGGATCGATTCAGGAGCTAATAAAAATTCGAGCTTGTTAGAAAAAGAGGACGATATATCTCCGGAAATGTTACAACAAAAAACCCCCATGCACTTGCAGCGTTGGCTGTAAATCAGAGGCGCATCTCTGGAGATGGTAGGATGACCACAGGAGATGCTGAAGGCTGGGAAAAGGAAAAAGGCTCCCAGCCATCCCACTGAGGACAGCCAAGTGTTTCACCATTCCACATGCTTTTCTGGGGAAAAAAAGCTGGCACTGATCTTCTGAGGACTGCAAGCTTGGCTTGACGCTTACATTGAAGCTAAGGCAGAGCTTGAAGAAGTTAATCACCTCCTGCCCATGGTTCTGGGCTGAGCTTTGGCAGTGGTATTGGTTACTATGAAGCACAAGTTCAGCCCTTGTGTTAGAGCAGCCTTAAGAACCACGATCCAGCCAATTCTAAAGAAGTCTACTTAAGCAAGATCAGATTTCCAGATCTCTATTTCTGCCCCAGACCATAAAAACCTCAGTTTGGGTATTTGTCAGAGTTGACGGTCTGAACGTCACGTTAAAAGTGATAACATGGAGAGTAAGTCTCTTCTAAACAGAAAAAAAAAAACCCCACTGCTTCTTCATAAAACTACTAACATTATCATAACGTCTGAAGACCACTAGTTTGACTTGCAGGTTGAAAAGACTAATGATCTCCAAGAAGTTCCACATGTGTGCACATTCCTATTCAAGAAGGCAAAACTCACTACAGCTGGTAAACAGCCAAATGTTGCTTCAACACTCCAAACTGAAGTATTCCTGTTAGGGGACAGGCTACATTCTTATAGCCAGTCGTACACTTACAACGTGGAAATGAGGGGCTCTCACTATTCGGTCTCAGCTTTTCTATATTTTATCACTCAAGCAACAGCATACTGCATTGAGTATTTTCACAACATCAGGAATATGATTTTGAAGGTTTGGGTTTTTTTTTTTATCTGTTTGTTCATTGGTTTTGTATGAATGCATGACGTTATCTCAGTCTGTCAAAGGTGATGATGGAGGAAGAGAGTATTAAATTTCCATACTGGACAGATCAAGCACAAATGCAGTCCTTTCTGGGGCAGATACCATAGGAAATCAAGTCAACTTAAATAAACACAGCACTGAAACAAACAGGAGTTATCACATTAGGCCACTGCTACACAAAGCGATGTCTACTGTGATTTTTCTTTTTATTAACTGATGCTTTAGATATTGATGAGCTCATGACGGAAGCTACAAGTGTAAAGACAACTCTGTATGCGACTGTTTGCATTCTAAATGCTTTAAAGACAATTGCACTCCCTATGTCCCACTGTTACAAAGTCCCACGTGTTTATAGATCTTAAGAGTGGAAGTTCAAACAAGCCAAAGTTAAGCAGCCCCAGGATCTCCTGAACAGTCCTGATCAGGCCATTAGGATGTCATCTGAACGATCAAACACTACCTCGTCTACAGGATTCCTCTTTCAGTGTGTAAAGTAGATAGAATCATAGAATTGTTAAGGTTGGAAAAGACCCTTAAGATCATCAGGTCCAACCGTTAACCTACCACCGCCAAGTCCGCCACTAACCCATGTCCACAATAATGCTGCCTTAACGAAACGGCATTCACGTCTTCTAGAGGGGAACCCCTCCGCCCCTCCAGTTGATTAGAATTTATTTTAAACACAGCCTCCTAATGCTATTTTAAGTATGAATGCCCAGCACTTCTCTAACCCGACCACCCCAGTGGAAGCAACATGTTAATCCATTTTTTGAGAAGTCGTATTTCAATTTTTCATTTTGCTTCCAAATTCTGGAACTGAGACTCGTTCAGTGTTCAAATGCTCTGTCCTGCAGCTCCTCGCTCTGCTCGTTACATCCACTCTAGCTCAAAGTGACTGGAGCAAAAATGCTGCTGGTGACCTTGACTCACCTCAGCACAAGCGGTACTGCACCCAGAATTAGGCAGGTATACAAAAGGTAAGTGTACACGATCGTTTAATTAAGTATCATGAATCAAATCGTGGGGTAAGTAAAGATTTTATGATCAACTCAAAGGTAGGGAGTGTCAGTATTAAACTTCACCAGCAATGCCATTTTAATTTTTATTTAAGTTAAGCATTAAACTAAAAGCCTTCACAGTATAGCATCGCATTAGGCAATGAATGGAACTTCTTAATCTGTAGGCTAACCATCTATCATGTGGCTCAGCAGAATAACTGATAGCTGGTAGGTCACCATTATGCATGATTCCCAGCACTTGAGAAAACAAGAGACACATTTTGTTCGTAGATTTTACAGACGCTTACTGACAGTAAGACTTGAGCAAACTGGATTTCATTTCCCGTTTTCACAGGAAACAGGCTCTAGTTGCTGCCTACTCTTTCTGGACACATTTCCCTGTGTACCAATGCACTCCTTCCTTCTCTACAAAGGGTTGGTTCCCAAACATTCTACATCTAGGTCTTCTTTACATTTTCTGCCCATGCTCAACAACCTACTCCCTCAGCCAGCTTGCTCCTAGGCCCTGTTTCCATTTCCTTCATGAGATTTCCACCCTTCATCCCCAAGTCCACATACTCCAGAATTTCTGGCCCAGTCTCCTTTAAAATCACATTTTTAGATAAAGATTAGTTGTCTCAAGTTTACTCTGTCTCAATCCAGATTTTTCTTCACTGCATTTTATTTAAAATTTTCCTACAAGGAAAAATACAGGGGAGACTAGCTCCATGTCCGTAACTCCACCTTCCAGTCTCACTCAACTGAACAGGGATCCCAAAGATTTTCTAGTGTCCCCTAATCCTGAAATGAAGCACATCAAGCATTGCATGAGGATGGCCCAGGTCACAATAAATGGGGAGCACGGCACGCTTATCACCACCTGTAGGGCTGCAAGGGGAAGCCTACCCAGTAGGCTCTCTACAACTGCCTGAAAGGAGGCTGGAGCCAGGGGGGGTCGGTCTCTTCTCCCCAGGAACAAGCGATGGGACAAGAGGAAATGGGCTCAAGCTGCGCCAGGGCAGGGTTAGGTTTGATATTAGGAAAAACTCCTTCCCCAAAGGGCTGTCAGGGCCTGGCACAGGCTGCCCAGGGCAGGGGCTGAGTCCCCATCCCTGGGGGGATTTAAAAGCCGGGGAGATGTGGTGCTGAGGGACATGGGTTAGTGGTGGCCTTGGCAGTGCTGGGTTAGCGGTTGGGCTCAATGATCTTAAGGGTCTTCTCCAACCTTAACGAATCTATGATTCTATGAATCTTCAGAAAAATAATTGTTACAATAGAGCTATAAAGCTAGGAAATATATCAACGGCTGTTTGCAAGAGTTCATAACTCAAATTGTGGTGGGCTCAGCAGGGAGCAAGAAGTACTTCCTAACAAAAACAACCCTCCAACCCCAAAACATTTCTACCAAATTTCAAGTCATTACTTCAAAACACAGGAGTCACTGGCCTATTCAAAAGAAAAGCTTAATATTTTAGCATATACAAAACAACTCCCCCCCCCAGTTTTCCCCTACCCTCCCAGTGGTATACACAATAAGAGCCATGTGGAACAGAAAGAATTTCAAATTTGTCCCAACACGTCCTATTAACAAGTCATGTTATTATCAACAATTACAATAAAAGACAGTTCAAGATTACTTAAAAAAAAGAGACAGCTATACAAATGAAACCTGGCACAGACAGATGTTCCTTGCACAGAATCTAAACACTAAAACATGGAGTAAGACACCTGTAAAGAAACAGCTCCACGGTAATAACCTAAAACCCAGGGCTTTTTGCAGGATGCAGAGGGAATCCCCCAAGGAGTAGGAATAGACAGCTCAAAGAGCACAGGAACCATTGCACATGGGAAGGGTGGAAGCAAGCCACCATACTGCAATGTTTCAGAATTGCTGAACTGCAGAACTTTCTCAAAGTTCAGCACGCTTTGAAGGAGCCGCTTGAAAGCCCAGCACAGGGCTCGAAATAACCATGGTACAACAGGCATGAGCACAGAAAGGAAGATTCCAGGACTCAAAGTCTTTAAAGTGACCATCGTGTGGTCATTCATGCTGTAAGGACGACAGCCTGACAAAAGTAACGAGGGTCACTACACTTCCCACTTCTTTTTCCCTTTCTAAATGTTCTCATCATATTCTGCCATATGCAGATCCCCTCCTCCCCCCAATTTAGTAGATGCTATAATTATTTATTCCTAAGAGAGCCGATGTTTTCTTCAAGTCTTAAACTAACCTAGCTTAGGTTAGTTTTCACCTGATCAGACAGTGTTTTCAAACGCACATATCCATGTAAATCATTTCACAAACATTTCTGAATGCCTAAAAAGGGGTATCCTTTATAATATATCTAAACAAGTATTTTTAGTGTTCATCTTTTACCTTCAAACAAACCACGAGGTGTCACACGTATGACTCAGAGACATAATTCAGAACAAAGAACCTTGCACCTCATCACACTAAGCTGCAAATTTTCACGGTTATTACCACTGGATTATTGATTAATTGAACAGAAGGAGATTTCATATTTATTTCCCCCCACATGCAACAAGAGAGCCAAACTCTACACTTATCCATTGTAATTCTGTTGCATTCAAACAACATCCTGTTTGATCCCATAACAAAGTTATTTTTAAGGACTGTTTCTGTTCAAATGCCTTCCCTTTTGATAAGTTGTATGAATGACGTAAAAACAAATACTGCACAAAGTACTTTTCTACAGCAGCTTGTATTGAAAAAAACAATTCTGTTGTGCTAGATGTCATTAGCACTTTGGTAACAACTGTGTAATAAGGATGTTATGCACAAATGGACCATGTCATATTAAAAAGCAAAGCTTTCAACACATTTTTTTTTGAAGGCCAAACATAACTAATCACTTGCAACAAATCACTACTTTGAACACCCAAGACATATCTTCTTTACCAAGGAGAAGTTTGGTAAAAAAAAAAAAACCAAAATCCTTACCTCCAAGCAGCTCTATATTTATAATTTTTTCAGTTTTGGAGAGGAAAAACACCCTCCTGAAACTGTAATGAGACATGCTCAACGGATAATTTGGACAGTCTTACCAGCTGCTCCCCCTCTGCCTTAATCTCACCTAACCTAGGAGCTCTTCTCTATCCTCCAAGGTTTATTAGTGTTCCTCACTGCAGTCTCAGCCTAAATGGAAATTAGCAGAACGCTTCCAACACAAATCAAATGTACAAGCTTCACAAGTCCTCCAGCTATTTTCCAATTCTTAACCCTTATTTAAATATACTTAGGCATAACATTACTTAGACTTCTAGAACTGCTGCATCTATGCTGTACAATGTTCTACCTTGGCATCTTTTCAAAGGGTTTGATGAGAAGCAAACCTACCAACATAAATTCAGTATTTTCTGTTTCCAAGCAAGAGGGAAGAAATGCACTATGAATTGGGTGCCCCCAAGCATCGGTAACAGCTAAGCTATTATAAAAAACAGGCATGGGCAAAACCACTATGATTTGCAGAACTTCAGTTAGTCTACATAAGCATTAAATACACTTAATGATTAAGACACTCAGACGAGATCTTTTTGTGCACAAGTTTTTTTAAACAAACATTTTTGAATGTTCTTAATTACTAGCATGTTGATATAAGTTGTTTCTAGCAGCAAGAAAAACAATGAAATAGCTTATATCTTCCCCAAAATCCTACCTACATCCAAAACCATATTATAACTGGAATCTGTTGACCTGCCTCACAATAAAACACCAGCTAGAAGTTGCCACACCCTTTAAAAACAGATGTGCGCTTGATCCGAGATTTTCCCTTTTCAATTATTGTGTATTTAAGTAATAAATTGCATTCAATGATAGAAAGGAGAATTCACTAGTATATTCATCCTTAGACAAGATTATTATATGGCCATTCAGTTTGTTGGGACACTGTCAAAGTTTATTCCTACGGTGCACATTTGATCAACTTTATTTGAAAGGCATCATTCCACTGTGACAGCAGTAAAACAACTACTTACGTTGTTGATTTCTTTTGTCACTGGCATTTTTCAAAGGAAGGCACACAGGACAGTCGTGCCGAGTACAATTCTTCCAGTGGGAGATGATTTGTCTCGAAGATGCACAATGAGCAACTGTAACAAGGAAAAGCAATAGAATTAAGGTCACTTCTTGGTTAACTTGTTTTGAATTAACTCATCTCATTTTTTAGAGCACCTCTATTCTTTCTCCTTTACAAGCAATACTGTATATGTAACTAAACACAGCTAAATGCAACTAAAATTTTTTGGGTCCCACCAATAATGCCATAACAAATGAAGGAAACTAGTACTAAAATCTAAGAAACTCTACATGGCTGAGCTGCAGGCAAACGCACGGTGGGTATTACACCCTCTTTTTAGAATGGAGGAGATGAAACAGAGGCTTTCAAGGCTACCGTTGGTACTATCCTGCTTCTAAAAGGCAAATATTGCCTTCTGTTCTCTAAACTGACAACTACGAAGAGATCACAAGTGGAAACCGAGCAAAGGTAATGAAAAAGGGAGCAGCTGTTTAATTAAAGAACCAGTTCTGGCACTCATTTGTGCCAGGTACAGGGATCTTCTTGACAAGAAGAGAAACACTGCTGACAAATATGCAAGAAACCTTACACAGCTCATTTGCAAGTAGCTTCAGCAATGTGCTCTCACCTTGACAGGCCTTCCCGGCTTGACAGTGTGTCATGTGGTTGAGGACGTTTTTCATGGTTCGGCAGTGCGGGAGAGCACAGGCCCGCACCTCTCCATTTGCTTGCTCACGCCTCTGACATTTGTGAGCGTGAAGCAGCAAAACCAACTGCTGCTGGATCAGTTTGCGCTTTTCCGGATCCGCTGTTGGTCCAGTTGCCATTGCCTGCGTCGGTACGATCCCCACTTGCTGTACCTGGGTTTGCATCTGGGACTGAGAGAACAGATAGTTTAGCATCGCGTTTGCAAGTCTCAATTCTGATCTTAATCTTGTATAACAATTTGAGTGTCACAAGACTGTTTGCCAAACATTCTGCTATGACTGGCTACGAGAATTATTATGCCAGTCTCTGTAGTGTTCTCAAACATTCCTATTCTAATCTTGGAAAAGCGAAAATGTATTGAGAGGTTCCTCTCTCAAGATATTTACAAACAATTGTTCAAGTAACAAGCCATCCAAAATCTTCTGTTTATTAGACAGATCATAATTCCAACAGGAAAGAGCTCTTACTACACTTGGAGGTGGAATTCAAGTCTGTTTGGTATTATATTTTCGTATTATAGGTTTTATACAGCTCAAATCTAGTTTCTTGTCCCCAACAGAAAGAGGAGTCCAATAGGAGAAGGCAGTCAAAATTATATGACTGTCTCTTTTCTACTACAGTAAAAGGTAGAACTGATTTTACAAGCCTTTCTTCTCACAAATGAGGGCTGATGTTCCTTTCATAGAGAAAATTTCCAAGGTAAGATGTATACAGTTTTCTTCCAGAAAGGGCCACCTAAATCTGGATTGCATTTTGTCTACTGAAGTCAACTAGAGTTAAGTACAGGGTGATGCTAAGTTGTATCAGCTTGTAAAAATCTGTTATTTTATTTTATTTCCAGCATCCATTCTTTACGGACACACTTCTGTACCAATGCCTGAGCCCCGCCTGGCAGAGCTTGCATACCCACAGAGATCTTCAGTCTAGGACATGGCTCATAACAGTGCGGAAGAGATAAATAACTTCCTAACATGTCATTTCTTCAGCACAGATTTAGCAGCTTTTCAACTACCTTCTCGGACCTTTGAAGGACAGCAAATGTAGAAACCTGATTTTCAAAATTAAACACATCCACAGCCTGCAATGACTCCACTAGCAGGAGCAGATATGGGACTGCAAAAGTGCTTAAATCCCCGTGATTCGCAGCCTGAATTAATCTCAGGGACAAATATGAAACTGTCCCAAGAATCACTTTGATTACGCACTGTAAATATAGGTTACCACAGAAAAGCTCACCAACTTCCAAGCTACCCAAGGAAAACCAGCCATTAAAAACACTTATAAATAGAATATAGGAGGAACAGGATTATACTGGGGAGGGAACAGAGGAAACAGTTCAGTGCTGTCTACAGAACTACAGACCAAAGTCTGCTTACTGCATTGAAGGAAAATCACCCTTAGTTGACAGAATACACCATTTGTAGCCCACTCTACCTTTGACCTTTGAGAAGGACTCTCCAGAAAATTCTACAGCCTACAAAACAGAGCACGTAACAGCAACAAAACTCATTTTCTTAGGTTAACGAAAGGTTCCCTGGCACAAGTTCTCACTACTCCATCAGCAAGCTTTGTCCTCAGCTTTGCCACCTGCACATCAGGTTTTAAAGAGCTTGCTTTTCTTGTGGGGAACGACGCACACAAGATAAAGTAAAAAACACAACGTCTGGTATTTGATGGAGGAGGTGGGGACTCTGCCACTGATAATAATTAGATAGTAAATCTTAAACAAAGAGGAATTGCCGCATCCGTTTCTCTTGAGCTTGCAAGAAAAAGAGCAATAAAAGGAAAGAGGGTGAGGGAAACTCATCCATTTACGCTCCCAGTGCACGCAGCTGAAATTAAGTCCTCCATTTCTTCTGTGAACAAATCCACAAGAGCAAACAGGTTTTGCTGAAACAATTTTGGGGTCACAAATAGGAAACAATTAGTTCAGCCAATCTGCAGAAAAATACAGAGACCATGCCAAAGAAAATCTTGTTGGAAGCGAGGTTTTCATCCCAGTCAAAGAATTGTTTCCCAAACCAAAGTTCTCCTTTTGTTACTACCCTACCAGTTAACAGACACGACTACAGCTGTATCAGCACAGATAAAATGCCCTGACCCAAAGGGACTTTTGAAGATTGAGTAACAAAAAAAGCAGAACTGTGGAGTATCAGTCATTAGAAGAACAAGCAGTCTCGGTCCGGATGAGTGTCAGCAGGTAGGCACAAAAAAAGAACTCAGAACATCGCCTAAGCTCTATACAGTTATGTGGTCACTATTTCAACCCTGTAAAATCCTAAACCTGCAAATATAATGAATCATTTCTCTACCATCTCACTTTCAAGACTGTTAACTGTTTGAGGAAGTTGATATCCTCCCTGTTAGTTTGTCTTTTAAGAACAGTGGTCTGCAGGACCAGTTCAAAACCGGAGATACACCAGTGCGCTGCAGTCACCCCAAAGGTCTGTAAATCCTCCATCAACCACAGAAATCCTTCCGCTCCAGAACAAGCAGGAGGCTTCACGTTGCTTCACCTGAATGACTAAATTTTCTTGATGAAGCAGGAAATTCAGACACTTCTGCTCCCACAATTAAAATAAATGTTTCAATGGTCAGATACAGGAGGAAAAGAAGAAATTTTTTTTTTTTTTTTTTAGTTTTGCTTCTCTTGCTCCCTTGCTGAGCTCCACCATAAACAGAACAAACAGATCGGGGTTGAAAGTCTGTTACAGCCTCCGGCAGAGATGGTAGCTTCATTAACCAGTTTCCTAGAAACAGAGTAATACAACACTTCTGTAGCCTAAAGCACCTATTAATACCATTTAAAATTATGGAAACTGTATATTCATACAGGAAGATAGTTCTGCCCTGGCCCTGTTCTGAAGAGCAAAAACTTCCCGAGCTTCTGGGCAGCACAGATGCACAAGTACCTCACCTTCGTGGACTTGCACGGACACAAAGTTCCCTGGCAGTTTTACTTTACTGAGATGACCAGTAATCCTCTATGTTTTGACGTGTTTATGTTCAAAGGCGCTCAACATGGCCTGTAAAGATCAAACACTACGTACCCTTTCTTATAAAAGTAGGCACCAATTTCAGTAACACTGGTAATCTTCCAAGAGGTAAACAACCTGATACAGAACTCAAGCGTCAGCCTAGCTTCCATATAGCATTATGTTGTTAAAATACATTTCCTCTTCCATAATTTCATTTTATTTCCACGTTCTTTCCTTCTCCCTGATAACAGAATGCCACTTTCTGGAATCACTGCATCAGGACAAAGCCTGCATTTAAAAAATGCCTTTTAGTTCTTTAAGACATATTTGTAATCAACAGTGGACCTTAGTGAGATAATTAAGAATCCACTGCCAGAAAGGATTACTATTTTGATACAGTTGTTTGTTTTATAGACCTTCCCTCACCCTAACCAGAAGGCAGGGAGCACTTTATACTTGGAGTTTCTCAGTCTGTTGACATCTTGGACTAGAAATGGGATGTTATTTACTAACGACAAGAGATCTTTAACATATCATCCACATGTGCATTTACATTATGGGCACATCCAGTCTATCAATTAAGACTTTAAAAAAACCCCAACCCTTGCAGTATCTGCGGAGAGCAAGGTTGCATCCCACCTTCACTCATGCAGGAGGGCATAAGGTGAAACACACCCAAACCTCTTCAGTTCCCTTTCAACCACAGGCTTCAAGTGTGGTCTTGGGGGTCCCTTTCACAGAAGGGATAGCGGGCATACAGTGGATATACAGAATCATAGAATCGTTGAGGTTGGAAAAGACCCTTAAGATCATCGAGTCCAACTGTTAACCTACCACCGCCAAGTCCGCCACTAAACCATGTCCTCAAGCACCGCATCTACCCGGCTTTTAAATCCCCCCAGGGATGGGGACTCAGCCCCTGCCCTGGGCAGCCTGTGCCAGGCCCTGACAGCCCTTTGGGGAAGGAGTTTTTCCCAATCCCCAACCTAACCCTGCCCTGGCGCAGCTTGAGGCCATTTCCTCTCGTTCTATCACTTGTTACTGGGTGAAGAGAACTGTAAATCTTGACGAACACTTCCAATTAGCAACACTTCTATATTAATTGAGTATTCACAGTATGATTAACTCCAATCACGTACCCTGCACATTTACATTAAGACTGAAAGTCGTCCCTCCTGCAAACAGGACTCTAATAAGCATCGAACCAGCTCTGCACAACCCAGGGAGCACCGTTCTGTCACAACGCTGCAACGAGAGCCCAAGCAGCAGCTATCTGCTGGCATCAAGGAAGGCAGCATTTCTCTGCGTAGTCAATTAATGAACCCAGGCTTTCACCACTGACTACCAGAGCTTCACTGCGAAAGCGACACAGAACCAGTTTACGCTTCTTGCGATTCACGCTGATATTCTCCACGGGGATGGTGGTTTCTCTGGTTCCACCAGTTACTGTGAACAGGCATGGTCCGAACAGCCTGGTCCTATCCCCATGGGAAGAATCCTTCTCACACCAGGAATGTGAAGGTCTGCTTTGGCTCCAGAGGTCCGTGAACGCACAGAACAGGCTGACACGAGTGAAGTCCTACAAGCACAAGCGCTTGCATTTGTGCCCAATAACGCTACAGCGCTGCATTTTCTCTTCCAAGTAGCAGGAGGAACCAGAATCTGGGTCTGTATGGTGGGCAGAAGACTTAAGAGATGGGGAAGAAAGGCTTCGTGAACTGGACACAGCCACAGAAAGGGGTCATGCCCTCTGGAAGGAGACTGACTCAGGTGGCAAGAAATTACGTTAGCCTGTTACTAGCACCACTCTGAGAGCTTGCAATGCAGCTAGCAAATGAGAAGAGAGGTAAGGTGATACTCTCAGCTCCTGCATACAAAGCCAACACGATGCACGGTCTTAACATGAAGAATATGTTCAGAGCCCAAGTTTTATTTCAAAGCTTTGGCATTGGCATGGCTACAGGCAGAGTTTTCAAGAGTGAAGAGGAAGATTCTCATCCTCCAACTTTCACTGAGCGCTCTGGAGGATAACTTCCACCTCCGCAGCTGGTACTGGGGAGGGAGCCTCGCAAGCCCACGGCAACCACAAAAGGCGAGAAGGCTCCTATGGTCACGCCACAGAAGGAACTTGAATAGATGGTGCTAGGGACTGCCCTCAGTGCACTTGGCTTTTAATTGCTAGAAGAGTTTTCTTCTAAAACCAACAAATGCTTCAGTATTATGCAGTTGACTCTGCTGGGAATCAAGGCTGGATGAGCTCTTAAAGATACACTTTTGGAGTTTTATCTCCTTGTCTTTCTGATTTGAAAGACCAGCAAATGCCAAGAAACACACACCAAGAAGTGTTTCAAAGCAACAAGAAGGGACAAAACTTGATACAGGAATCTGCAGAGTCCAGCTCTCACGTACAGAAAACTATCTGAACAAAATTTTAAGAGAGGTTTATACAGGATTTACTGAGTGATAAAACAGACTGAGGAATGATCAACATTAAAAACCCTAAATAGCAAATGCATGGATAAGAGACAAATGAGAAGTTTGTAAGTGAAGGAAAGCCCTGCTGTCGGAGTGCTGGCTATGGAGTACTTCACCTCAACTGCTGGAAGAGAATAGAAATGGCAATGGATATTCTCCACCACATATATTTGTATTTGGGAGATGGAAGAATGGAACATGAGCCAGAGTGCTGGGAAGGAGCAGATCCTCTTTTCAGCTGGCTTTTGCCAGCCTGACATCATTATTTATGGATGGCGCAAAAACTGAAATGTTCCACCGTTCAAAGCAATACATGTTCCCAGGATGAACTCCTGCACCAAGAGAACAGAGATGTCTACTCTGCTCCCGACACAATAACATAGTTTCTCTGGCACCGAACACTATCTGTTAGATTTGTTTCCAGGTTATTAAGATCTTTTCCATTAGAAGATCATGGCTAAGCAATATGGACAAGAGCTTTTCCCAGCTGTTCGCTAGGCTGCTGCTCAAATCAGGCGGGATTTTCTTGAGGAAGAGAAGGAGTGAGCATGCCTGGGAAAGAGCAACCTTCAGCGTGCAGGTCCGGGCAGGCACAGGGAAGGCGAGCACAGCAAACAGCAAGCCCACCGGAGACTGGGAGACTGCTGATGAGAGCAGCAAGCAGACACACAGCATGCCTCTGGGGCGACAGCCACACACCTTTCCTGCAGTGAAAGGGAAGACTGAGTTTGCTGCAAGAGAGGAAAAAAATCACCGAAAGGATAAGAAAGCAAGCTTTCCTCACTGTAAGGGCACAATAGATAGGGTTTTTCTCAAAGCCTTTTATTTCTAGTCTCTAGAATAAAATATGAGTTGTTTATCTGAAGTAGCTACAGTCCTACTGGTTCTAATTAAATTTGGCCTCTGAGTTTAAAATCTTTCTTCCTCTCTCTAGGAGGCCCACAGCAAGGCAAGACATCCTTATCCCCCAGTCTTAAAGATCGTTGTTTTCCTCTCTTCTGACCAAAATCTGTTAACAAAGAAATCCAAAGGACATAAAAAAGAAACAGAGAAGCAAGGAAGAACACAACAGAACACTTGAGATGTAGCTTAATAAGAGATCGGGGGGGGGGAAAAAAAATGCAAGAGAAGATGTGCCACTCCAATTCTAAGTCAAGAGAACCAAGGAGAAACGATTTCCTTAGCTTCCAAAAAGTAATATTCTCTCAACTCCATCTGCTGGTCATGAGGATAACTGTGAAACCAGGCTGGTGTCCGGAAGCCAAACGTCACACGTTGTACTCCTAACCCATGTAGAAATACTAGATTTACTGGTATGTCCACGAAGAAATCATCCGTCACCACCCTTGGAACACGCAGCACTGCAGACACCTCAAAGCCTCAGCAAGTTTGATGGAAAAGTCTAACAGGGTTCCCCCCGCTGAGAGCACATCCCGGAGTCTGGATGCTCTGCAAACAAGAGGCTCCTGGCTCCCGTACAGGCTGGACACTGCGCTGAGTGCCAAAGTGCAGAGCATGGCTCACTTCCACAGTCCAGAGATTTTGCATGATCTCACCGCAGCAGAGCACTGCCAATCCTGCAGTGAACGATTTAAGTGACACTGCATCTCAATAGCGTGTTACCAAAACATCCAACAACGTCAGAAACAACATCCTTCTTTTGGAAACAAGTCATTCACTCAAGATTTCAAGCTGCCCATTCTGTAAGGAAAACCGATTGACTTCTCTAACAGCCACACAAAGCAAAAGCTAATATGTTGTTTGGATCCATAGTTAGGAAAGCAAAACAAACAAAAAAATCAATCCATCCGGCTGGCACTGAAAATTAATACCTTAATGCTGACCTTTTAATCATTTTAATACCATAAGGTTTGTTACTTCTTTCCTAATTAAAGAGATTAAACCAAATGTACTTCTCAGGGTCTAGTGTAAGCTCGTGCTTGGAGCAGGGGCTGGAAGATGCAATGAACTAATGCTTCTCAGAACCACTTAATTTAGGAGGCGAGAGGAGAGAGAGTGCGTTGTTCTTAGGACAGTGATAGCCTGAATTTGGATTAAAAAAACCCACTGCTGCAGCAGAGGTTTATCCTGGCTGCCAGCACAAGGGTTATGCCTGGTGGTGTGAAAACTCCTGGTTAGTGTTTGGGACAGGGGTGCCACACGTAACGATGCTTAGAATAACATGGATTAAGAAACATACTCATCTTCTGCTTTACTTTTGCAGCATACACTAAGGTTACAGAGAAAGGCAAAAGACTGAAAGGAGTATTTAAAAAACGTCTTGCTTTTCAGGACCAAGGGGTCTTAAGACAATGGCTGCACCTTTCTATTTCATCTTATTTAGATATTCTTAGCGGTAACCAAGGCATTTAATGTCATGCTGCAATCTGGTTTCCTGCCTCAGACATGCCACATATAAGCAATGCTTTTGTTCACATGGGTTTGTCTCTCACATGGAACAGTACTTTCAGGGCCCTTTAAGATAAGGGTAGTATAGAGGGCTGGTTTAGCAAGATATGTGGTTCCAATCATCTCACGAAAAAACCCTGGAGGTCTTTTTAAAAAGATGTGGTTGGTCTTTTGCTTGCTGTAGTAGATGGAGTCTGAACTGATCCACCACAGATTCATTTTTGATAGACGGTACCATAACGCTATACCCTTTTCCACTTCTCTCCTGCCTCCTTCAGGAAACAGGACAGACCATGCCTCCAGCAGACCACGCACAAGAACAAATACATCAAATCAAACCGCCACCTCTAGGGTCCTAAAGCATCCTGGGACACAGCGAGGGGATTGCAGCGAGAAAGCATGGCGTAATAGCTCAAACGCTGCAACTCTGCTCTGGGGAGCTGCCTCTGTCACAAGCAACTTTTCACAAGTGCCATTTGGGTCATATTTTAGTTGCCCAATGTGAGACACAAACATCACTTCCATGAGTTGTGGGAGCACACATCTAACTGACGTGAATGTTGTTTTACCCTTAGATAATGTCTCAACATATGAAATGAGGAAGGCTTTAGCAAGCCAGAGCCTACAAACCTCAAGTTCAGAGTCAGCAGATTCTTCCAGTCTTACTCTCTTTGTAGCCTCACGTTTAAAACTGGGGCAAGGCATCTTTATCTCAGAGAGGCACTGTGAAAATTAACTAATCCAAAGTATATGCCTGCTCCAGTGGTGACTGCCACAGAAAAGATCGTTTGGAAAAGACTGGCTGAGTGAAATATATTACTACGTACAGTCAACAAGGCCCACAGCTACACGCTCAGCAGCAAAAATAGAACAAAATGTTGACTACATGCTCTTTCGGAGGGCACCGTTCATACTGTACGCTGAATAAAGCAAAGTCCCTGTGGAAGGAATAGCATATGGCCATGTATGTACTATTACCAAATAATTACACTGCCTTACCCACTGCTGCCAAGTAAAGGTTAAAATTTAACAAGTCTGACAATTCCTTTGAAATTCTTGGCTTTTGCAATAAAAATGTTTAGATGGAAACTTCAGGTTTTAAAGATGAAAGTTCCACCCCCATCAGGACCGCAAACAAACTCCAACCACCATGAGCCATAAGCAGGGTTGAGACCTTTTGGCTCGACAGTACAGGTGCCTATCGGCTGAAATGGCTATTACTCTCCATACTGGCTTAAGGAAGAAAAAGATATATTGGACATACGAAGCTTTTGACACCTGAGAAACAAAGAAAGATGGTTTTGATTGTCCTCTCAGAAGACAAGTGATATTTTTGACATTTTAAAGAAACTGCAATTGATAGTACAGGGGAAGTAAGTTTCCCTTACTTTCCTCTGTCTCTTGGACAAGATGGGAGAAAGGAAACTGAAAGTTTTTTTCTTTTACTTCCTCCTCCGCCACTAGACAAGCCTGGATGGCAAATGCCTTTTTTATTCCACCTGAATATCTGCCATTACATCCTATACTAGTAAGCGAGTCCATTAAGATTTAGGCTTCCCAAAACCTAACATTAAATGAGCACAAAATTAGGCTTCAGAATCATCCAGTCCCTGAGATGAATAAAGCACTTTGGGCAGATTTGCAGGTTCTCTGCAGAATCAGGGCAATAATTCATTTGCTTTACACCTGATCCAAACTTAAAGTATTTTAAGAACAAAATTAAAATAGTGTCATGCAGCAAATTGTCTTTTACAAATATTCTCGTGAGTGCAAGCGGTATTCTGAACATGGTCTTAATCCTCATCAGCAGCTCCTTTCCATAATCATAAACAGTAAATGACAGATGGTATTAAACAAAGATTGCACAGTGTAACTGAAGGAAAATTAGGAAGTGGTCCTCTAAAATCAGGAGAAAGGAGGAAGTTTATGACATCCTGTTCCCTCTCACGTATAGCCTTATTAGTGATAGGCAGGTAACAAACTCACTGATGGAAGGACAAGCGTTGCTTGTGCCAAAAAATAGCTGGTTTTCTAGTTAAATTAAAAAATAAGCAATTTGCATCTTATGGAAGGTTTTACAAGTTTCTATAGTAACTGCTATCATGTATAAGAATATAAAATGCAACAAGCTGGAGTTTCCATAGAAACGACACAAGCAGTTTGATTAATACGCAGACACACTGAGACAAATGGGAATATTTAATTTCACTTTAAAAAGAAAACTCTAGTAAACAGAATACTACAAACTTGGGCAAGGTATCCTAATAAGAACTATTTTCCTAAGTTTGTGAGCTGCACGTCATGCACAATATAAACTGAGAAGCATGTGGTGTGTCTACCACATTAGATTCAAAGGATATGAAAGGTACTACTTAGTTTCAGGAAGCTGATGATGTTTACAACACATTCTAATTGATTTAGGAATTTAAACCTACAAACAGCACTTACAGAGAAGACATTTTCATCTGGTTTGGAATTTCATCTGGTTTGGAACTAAATGTACCAGACAAAAATGAAAGGATGTAATGCAATTCTTAAAACACTGTGATTGCTTAGAAAGTTAAATTACTGCATAAAAATGTACACAAACTTTCTACACGCACTGCACAGTGGTAGTGAGGAACCACGGGGCGACTCTGATGCTTAAACGACCACGGAGAAGTAGTCCAGTAATGTTGCAGAAGCCGTATCACCCAAGAATTCAGAATGCACTATCAAGACATAATAAATAAGGGAAACAGGCAGGTAAAACTCACCATATTTGGCACACTGGTGACGGGAGTACTCTTGATGTCGGCAGGAAAGGGAGACAAACTATTCGCCATGCCTGGCTTGTTTGGTAACTGAGGATTCACTCCTGTAGCTCCCATCTGCTGCCCTCCAGTTTGACTGAAAGGCTGCCCAAAGGGACTAGTGTTACCTGTCATTCCCATCTGGAAAAGAATGAATGAAATTATTATAATTTCCTCAATTCCAAAGGGACATAAAAAAAAAAAAAAAAAAACAAAAACATATGTCAAATCTCCATCTTTGCATTCACAGAGACCAAATTCCAGTTTAAGTTGCTCAATATTAAAGTTGTGAAATTGAGAATTTAATCAAATTTAAATTAATTTAAAAAAAATTACTTTACAAATTTACACAGCTTTGTGTGTCTGAAATCTTGCAATTCAACTTACAAAATCATTCTGCAAATGCAAAGGAGAAAACAAGATTATCCTTCGCAGTCTGCATTGACAGAAATTACTTTTTCCAACACTGCAAAAACTTTTGAAAACCAAACAAATCTCGAATCCTGTAACACCTTGTGCATTCTGTGCACAAAGCATGACTTTGTACATAGACTAGATGGGAAGGGAGGGGAATACATAGAGGCATCTAGCAAATGCTTATCTACGTATGTTTTGGTACTTGAGGAAAAATGTCTGAACAAAAGCACACCTATCTAAGGCTGACATCCTTGACAAATTACACCCCCAAAACTCCTTAAGAATAGCAAGCAGACATACAACTCCCCCTGAATGAGTAAAGACAACACTGTCCATCCAAAGAGCCATTTCGCCTGGAGAACAGTCTCAAGAGAAGTGGTGAAATCTCTATTGCTTGAGCCAGTTAATATTACGCTGGACAAAAGGTCCTGAAAAGACATTTTAGCAGGAATTTACTTCTTTCAAAGAGGATGACTAAGACTAGGACCTTCCTTCCCCCCTCCAAACAAAGAGGAAATAAAAGTCAACAGATCATGTTTGTGCCCCCCCACCCCAGGAGGATTTCTAGATGACTTTATAAGACCTGTTAAAACGTCTTAAATATAAATCCAGTCACTGAGCGAGTCTTTATTTGAAATATTAAATCCTATTTTCCCCTTCCTTTGACCTTTCCAGCCCTTCCTTACACAAGGCGCTGGTTTTCCATGGTCCTGGTCTTTTCCCTTACCAGCAGGGATTCAGGAGGACTATTCCCGTGTCTGGAAGAGGGATCGCATGCGTCAGCTTATCAGCATTAACAGCCTCATAATAAGGAATTGCTCAGTGGTTGCTTTTTCATGCTTACAACGAATGACCAGTTGATGAAGCACTGGTTAAGAGCAGTAAATTATATCAGGGCAGAGTCCAATAAACACGATTTGACTGTGCCTTGTCCCCTTTGTCAGCGTACTTTGGACACTGGGTTTCAGACAGCTGGCCCAGCCACACTCAAAGTAGCTTTATGTTAAGAAATACTCCATTAACCTGCATCCTGCAGAGTGACTGTTGCCAGATTCAGGCCTTTTTCCACTGTACAAAATGTTATATCTTTACAGAAGAATCGGACCCACTATATACACATTAAAAAAAACAAACAAAAAAACCCAAAAAAACAAACAAAAAAACCCAAAAAACAAACAAAAAACCAAAAAAAACCAAAAAAGCTGTTACTTGGCAATGTGAGAGCTTATCATGTACGTGCTGTGTTCCAGAGTAAAACTGAATAATTCAAATAGCTTGTAAGATCAAAAAACACCAATTGCTTAACAGCATTAAAAGCTCAGTAATAAAGACTGCTTTTAAAGAAAAGTGGTGCTGGCTACTATCACATTGCATAAATATCAAGAATTTTATTTTCTGTACTTCTGTGTTTGTTTTGTAGGACTGTATGTTCAAAGAAATTAGGGTTTTAAATTATTATTTATTACAACACAGATTTTGGCAGCTTTTCTCTGAAGAATTTATAACGAAGTATTTAATAAACATCACCACTCAACGCGCTATTTCAGACAAGGTATGAGAAAGGATCATCTGATATCTACTCATTAATACTACGATAGTCTATCAGATTAACAGTGAAGAAAATTTCTGAAATCAAAAGTGAGATTCTGAGAAAGTAGCTTATGACTATTTAAACCCTTCAGAGGCCAGAAATAGGAACATTAGCTGTTTGGCTGATGTTGCTAACTGACTCAGTTTCCCCTTGTGTCTAAATCCCCAACTACAAACTTCATTTGTCTGCAGAAGGACTCGACCCTTCTAGTCTTCTTTGAACTTGCTTGCAGGTTTGGTGGAGTTTTTTTTTTAAAATTGAATAATATATTGCCTAATCTGGCAACCACCACTATGCTACAACGTCCTACAAGCTCTACAGCCTCCACCACCACTGTGAAAGCACAGTGGTGACTCCGAATTAGGAGAGAGAAATGCTGCATACACATGAACGTATTTCTACTACTTCCATGGCCCTGCTTGGGCCGCAGCAGCCGGCAGGAGACAGCGCAAGCGAAGTCCTGCCTCGACCCTGCAGCCTGAGGCTGGAGCACACGCAGCCACCGGGGAGGAGATGGAAAAGATTCAGCGCAGGCAACGAAGCCGCCTAACGCCGTGCCGAGCTCGCGCAGCGTAATGTTAAAAGCCTCTGGCAGAATCTTAAACACGGCTGAATTTTCAAAAAGCGTAAAAGAGATTTTCTTTAGGCAGTGAGAATGATAAGCAAATTTTACACCAAAATTAAGTTCTTGCTGCATAAGAAACAGAGAGGTGTTCATCTCATTTCATTATCAGGAAAGATTAATTTTTTTTTTTAAAGGAAAAATGTTTAAATATAGATTTTAAGGAGAAATATTACAAACATTTCAGTCTCAAAAGACAAAACACAGAAAATTTCATTTTAAGTTTGTTAAAACTCTTAAACCATTAGAACATCCCCAAAACACCAAGGAACTGCAATCCTAACAGGTACCACACGGCTGGTTTATCACATTTTAACATTTCCTTTTCAATAGATCTTGTTATTAAACATATCACAACTCAGTACAACAACAAAGCAACCTTTCAAGCCTTCCAAACTGGGTGCTTTAATACGATGAGGATAATTTTTCCTTTTCTAGGTGGTCATTAAGTGATAGATATTTGATTGAAATTTTAAGAAATGCCTTGCTGTTCTTCGAAATCAAGCTGGAAGCAGAGCAGCTTCCACTTGAATTTTTTTCAAACCTGCCCTCTGCCACACGGTATTTCAACGGCTAAAGCTGTGCTTCAATAAGTGAAAGGAACCTAAGGCTGAAGTTACACCAGTCTACAACTTTAAAAAAAAAAAAGGGCAGATAGTTTGATAACATCGTAAAACATTAGACATGGCCTTGAACCTACACTTCATTTTTGTAAATTACTGCCACTGAAACAAACTGCCAAAGACTTTTTTGTTTGTTTGAAGTCCATCTTTAAAAAACCATCATCTGAAAAGGTGGAAAGACCTCTCTTTCTTATGTGGCAACCCCTGAAGTAAACATGGAGGCAAAAATCAGGAGGGACCCTACACAAGACGAGTTTATTAAAGCTCAAAGATGTTCATAGTTTCAGGTTTTTTTAAGCTCAGTTTTGCCTCAGAGGAGTTAATCTTACTGTGATTTCCAGAGACTAGGAGACACGCACAACAAAATGCAAGAACTGCTCTAATGAGCTCTTCTCTATTTACAACAGTTTTCAACCAAGGCTGGGATCGACGAGGAGTTTCAGAGGCAGAACAACCTGCTGCCAAACAGCGTTACGATCGACAGCATTTCAGAGCTGTTATTGGTAACCTGAGGAGCAGCTCGGCATTTATTCCAGCAGCAACCACCTCCAGCAAACGCAGTCAGGTAGGGACTCCAGCAAAGCAGACCACTCTCAGCTCCTCGCTGGCGGAAAGGCAACAAATAGGAGGTGGAAGAAAAGGAAGAATCAGGCAGATCCCTTGCATACCAAACACTGAAAGACGTCCGAGTGCGTAAGGCATTAACTGGTATTTCCTCGTTCATTATCTGAACATTCAGATCAGGTGACCTTCCGTAAAACTTTATCTAAACCCCTGCTAATTGAAATTTCAAACAACAACTGGCAAATACGACCAGATGATTGAGCCTACATGTAGTGAACATTTTACACTGCTTATTCATTCTGCAAACTGAAAACAGCAGCTCCAAAGCAAACAAGTCAGAAGACTCAAGCGCTGCCGCTCCTGCCTCTGCCCCCAGGTTTTTTCCTATGTGAAATGAGGGGGCAGGTGGGGGAAGGCAGATACTCAGAAGACCTTTGTTTTTATATTTCTGAAACAGAACTCTGATCCCAAATTAGGTAGTTCAGGGGAAGATTACTAGGCAATTACAAGTCATGAAAGAAGATAAACCAGCAAGAACATGGGACTTAGCAGCCTGGTAAGAATGGTCGTTTTCATGTGGGAGACTGAGCCAGAGACTTGTATTTTGCTTAAAGTTTGTTAAATTTAGTTTCCTGAAAACAACAAAAGAAAAAGGCAATCCAGTGTGAGTTGTTTCTTTTTCCACCTGCAACGAATGGGCATGGACGTGTACGACAGGGCTACTCAAGCTTCAACATGTCAGCGTGGTAGCCGGTGCATTTCCATTACGACAAAAGCACAAAGCTTCTCTCCAAAAACCTGGGCTATGCTGCAGTTCGCTCCCATTTTGTCTAAGCTTAAGGATGTTCCCTCCCTGTTGCCTTCTCTATCAGTTTATTCAACTCTCAGTTCATCTCCTTCCTTCTCTACCTGATGCAAACACCATTTTCTGCAGGCCGCGTTCTCTGCGCTCCTTCATCCCACCTCATCCTCTGGCTACTCACGTTTTATACTCCTGTTTCTGTCTTACAGTTTTGGGCGACTCCTGCTTCTTGCCTGGTTCTTTCTGGTCACAACTGCAATGACTTCTGATGGAGTACAGCGGACTTTTTCACAAGCAAGGTGTTTTCTATGCATCTGTTCCATCAATTGCAACGGGGGAGATGCAGGGGTGCTATAAACCACCCCAGCACAGAACCGCAAGTCAAGGCTAGAAGTGCCTGAAGAAGTAACGTGATTAATGCAGGACACCAGCTTAAACACATTATTTCTACTCTAAAACCGTTCTTCTCAGAAATATGATAATGCTACTCTCCTTTAATGGAAAAGATGCATTTAATTTAATAATTCTGCTATCCCAGAAAGACAAGCAGATTCTGTTCCCTTTTTTATCACTATGGCAACTCTCTAAGATACTGGAATCTATTACTGCATGTGGATAGGAAATAGGGTATTTCACTCTACCCTCGCAAGCCAAGGAATGTACAAACTTCCAAGCTGAAAAAACAAAAACTTAAAACCTTTGTTTAGCTGGTTTGGACTACACAAGACATCTCACACTGCAAGGTTTTGAGCAGCAGGTGTGGGAGGTACTTCTCTTTGTTTTGCTTTTTAGTTCTTTTCAGAGCAGAAGAGCAATTCAATTTCCTCTAGTTCCTGGAGTCTCATAGATATTATACATCAAGTCTGCGACCAAATCTATATATGGTGCAACTCAGAGTTGATATGGCAGAAATGAGAAGTTCACCAATCTAATTTAAAAGATACCTTAGGACCAGACCGGATTTGCATACGCCGCCATTTCTTCTATTTTTAAAGCTTACTCTTTTCCTCCCTTCTTTATCGCAGCTGACGTACCACAGTACTCCTTCCTCAAGCCCAGCATCAAGGAGCTACTCCCTCTTTGTACATGAAGCGTCCAGGCCACAAATAAATCCCGGCCTTTCCTCCTACTCTAAGTTTTTATTAACTGTCCCTTCACCTCTATCACTACAGCCAGCGCTCTCACTCAAGCAGTCGGAGTTACTTCATTACCACATATCCCTCTGAGGCTCCCAGGACATGCAACCGATACAACATGCTGCAAAAACCATTCACTGCTACAAGCACATAATTTCCTATTCACAATCCCTTTTTTAGCTTCCCCTCCAATATGCTGTCATAAACCACAGAACTGTATACAGTTCTGCTCCTCGTTACCCATTTTCCTTTGGGAAACTCTGCTCTCCTCTCTTGCCCCAACCCACCTTTCACTCCAGGGATTCCAAGCTTAATAAAAGGTCTGGCAGGGCAGACCGAGTTCACTATCAGTTTTCCTGCAAAAGAGAAAGCATCCTCATTTGCAGGCACACGCCAAGGAGCAGCACCTACCTCTGACAACACTCCTGGTTTTGTATCTTGCACCACCACTGCCTACATAGAGCTAATGCTATAATTTTTTTTTTTTAAATTAGTTGGTCCAGAAAGATTAGTCCAGAAAAAAGAACTTATGTCTAAGTTAAATGTTGATTTTCATTAAGTTTTGAAGCACTGGTTCGTCTGTACAAAAATGGAAGGCGGCTATTCTGGCCAACTATTTAAAAACAAAACAATACCACCAGATGTGGACTAGCCTGACAGCAGAAAAAACACTGAAAGGTTGATATGAGAATCACAGAACTCAAGGCAGCACGGGTTCAGTGGAAAATGAGCCTGGCTGAAGTAATCTGATTATGATCCAATCCTGTAAACTAAAAATAGTTATCGTTAATATTCAGTTCAGTACCTACTAGATTTTTAACTAGAAAACAGTCCTAGAAAGAAAGGAAGCAAGCTAGACGAGCTTGGCTGGAATCTGAAAGCTGTGAATCTGCAAAGTGCTTGAACAACAAATCTGAGCTCCTCAATATGACAACAGGAGGTACGAAAAGAAGCCTGGGTAAGTGTAAAGCAATATCTTTACACGTTTGGCTTGATGTGAATGCTATTGTAATGATGATGATCATGCTGTATTGGTTCTTCAGAAATGATACGTAAAAATGGCAGGATTCAGAGCAGCCTCAAGAACTATTCGAAGGGCTAAAAGGCACGGCTACAACAGACAGTCTAATTGCAGACTAATAGCCTAATTTATTTAGCTTACTATTTAAGCTTATTAATTTGCTTATCTTATTAAGGCAAGGACTGAAGCGATCCTAAAGTACTGATTTTGGGAACAGAAAGGCGATAATACAAGTATTTTCTATTTAGCAAAGACGTATCAACAGGTAAGAGCTGAAGCTCTAGAGCTTCAAAGCAAAAAATAGAAAAAAGTGACCAAATACCATTGAAATTAAGATTATTTTAATCTTTTATTTAAATAATGTGTGCTTCTACTCATCAACAGGAATTAATTCACAAAAGCCATCGGGCCTGTAATCAGGGGTATCATGTCTGACTTTGTATCACTGTCATTTTTATATGCTTAATTCTTTATAAAATGGAACCTAATAATAGAAAGGGAATTACCAGTTCCCTTCTGCTTGTCTTGAGACAATACAGAAAGGCGAGAAGAAAAAGTTATCTCAGGAAGCAAAAATGATCTAAGACCTTGACCAAGCTGCTGAGTCCATTAACCAAACCCAGAGACAAGTATCAAAGTCCAGGAAAGCAGAGGTGCAGAAGAGAAGCCCAAAACTGCATCGAACTATTGCATCCTCCTCCACACCTCAGAACCGTGTTAGACCGAGCATGGCTAAGTGCAGCTTCAGGTGATTGCTCTTCTAAGGACACCAGATCAGAGACAGAGCAATTTCATTCATTCACTCAATCCAGCAGCAACTAAGTTGCCTCTTCAGACTGACGTTGATTGCAGGATCACAAAACCAGTTACGGTGTTAGCTAGGTATCCTAAGGAAACTGGGCTTAAGCAATACTGCTGTGACAATAAGCGTCCCATCTCCTCCCCCTTCCGCAAATCAAGTTTTCTCTAATCACTTTGGAAATCCCTGGTCAATTTGACCCATTTTGGGTCTCACAGATAATTAAGTTCCTAAGATTGCTGATAGAGAGATGGACAGGTAGATTACGACACTCAGATTAACATCTCCAGGGAGAAAAGGCACCAAGACCTCTGCCATCACCCGCTGCGTTCAGCAGCAGGCAGCGTATCCAGGGCTCTGAACCAGCCACCATCACTGCTGGTTTTGCCCTGTCAGCACCTCAGAAAGATTATCTGAGGACAGGGGAGGGAGCTGAAAGCGCAATTGGAAATGGTTTAGAAGACTCTCGGGGAGGGGTGCTGTGAAGAACCACAGCCTCTATAGCGGCAGCGTGAGGATACACAGCCCATCTACTGGTTATGCTACTCTCAGATCTGTTTTGGCAACAGAAAAATAGGAAGGTCAGAGCCTTTTTTTCCCCACCAAACTGTTCCCATACCTCTGAACCTGACAAAATAGTTGGGAGGAGGAAGACACAAAGACAGCCTTTTAGTGAGCCACCACTATCCTTACATTATTCTGGACTTAGTCTATGGTACAAAGCTAAAAATCAATTGAACTGTAAGCCCCAGATTAATAATTTATTTCAGAGAACAGAACACGCATGTCACAATTAAGGAAAGAACAGAGAGAAAAGAGGCATCCTAGATATGATCTGTTTTGATAAAAGGCCAGATCTTCAGAAACTAGCGGTAGTGTTGAAGAGTTGCATACACGAGAGCTTGCCTGTTCAACAGCATAAATTGCTCTAGTAAGACACTTTTGTCACTCACTACTGCTTTCTCCTAAACCCCTTGTATTCGCAAGGAAGGACGTTCCCCCTGCTTCCTCCTGTTTTATCACTGAAACAACCCAGTGTGAAATAACATGCTAAATGCAATAACTAGTTCTACCTTTCAAAAGCTACCTATAAACTATGATTCAGTTTTCTGAATGCCTGAGCTGTAACTTTCAGGTTATACCATAAATCGATAGCCTTAGGTTGACAGAGCAACTGTGCATAAATAATCCAACCCTTCTGGAGCCATCGCTACTCAGCATCTCACATGCTTCATCCAAAATCCCCTATTACATCACTGATTTGTTAAAGACACTTCCACACCCCCCCCCCTTTTTTTTTTTAAAAAAAAAAAAGAGCAAGCTGGCAGGAAACGGAAATTCTGCACTTCCCACTATGACTCACAGATCCAAGAAGAATCCTTTGGGTTCGGCATGAACAGGATGATCGGGTACACAGCAAGGGAATACTGCTCCTGCCTCCAAGCCGTCACTGTCGTAAGGCACTACCGGACAGGGACGATTCAGAGCTTCTTCTGAATTTGCTGCCACCAAGCCATGCAATCCCATGCACCCTTTACTTCCCTCTTTTATGGGCCTCACCAAAACCAGTCAATACGCCATTATTGGACTAAGCCTTCAAATCCCTACTCATCAAATCACTACACCTATTTCAAATCTGAGCTTTCAGCACGCAACTTGGTTAAAACACTCAGCATTTTGTCTCCCTTCTCTGCTCCCATCCACTGAAATGTTTTTGCTACCGAGAAGTGTGTCACCTTGCTTGGCTTAAATAATTTTAACTTTCTTCCTGTTGATCCTTCTCATCTTTCCCTCAAGACAAGGAAATCAAGCAGTCAGGTGTCTCCAGTGATCAGAAGTTATCAATTAAAGTATACAAAGTACTGTGAATGCAAGAGTAGATTTGCTCTGAGTAATGGAGGAACATCAGAAATTCAGACTCATAGACAATTCAGCTGCTTTTAATACTGTTAGTAAGCAACAGCGAAAGAGGACAGAACTGCTTTCAAAAGGCTTATTTCTGCTTTGCAGAGTGGTAAATCAGCGAGCGACAGAGACCTATGCTTTGCCACCTGCACTGCTTCACCACGGGTTCCCAGAGAAGTTTAACACACACCAGTTCCAGAGCTACTATGATCTGGCATCAACCACAGGAGTTAATCCCTCCTCGGTCCCCGCGTGCCATTGCCACGGCTCCGATCAGCCGCTTTGCTTGCACGCCTAGTACAAAAGAGCAGCTTTCCAGCCAGGCACACGCCGAGGACTTCGCACTTTGGACTCTTATCTCTCTCTGGTATGAAACACAAATCTCTAACACGAAGCAAGGTCCACCTCACCGATTAAGGCTCTCCGAGAAGTGTAAAAGATAAGTCCATTAGGTATTTATGTTCATTTGTGAAGTGGGAAAGACAGCCTTTCTTTACTATGCTGGCATCATCTTGTATCTGTTTACTGACAAAAAAAAAGTAAGTCTCTACTAATTACTATTTCATCCTATAGTAACGTGTTCCAAAAGAAAGTCACCATGGTGCTTGGAATGTATATGCCAGAGGGACAGATGGAGAAGCAAGGAAAAGATTAATCATTTTATGGCAGAAAGCCAGTGGCGTTACCAAAAAAAAAAAAAAGTGAATTCAGTTTCAGTGCAAGAACGGTGGCGATCCCATTATCTCAGCTGAGGTGAGAGCTCCTCACCTAAACCAATCTGCAGATTTGGCAGTTTGACAAAAATACTAATTTAAAAATACGCACTTTTAAAGTCAGTGAGTAACAAGAATGCCTTGAAAAAAGTAACATTTCCAGAGTCAGTTTTGAGAATTAAATCATGCTCTGGCTTGCAGCGTTCAGAGGAAGCCTACCTTGTGCTGAAAGTCTCCACTCTCCTACCTCTTTAAGCTAACTGCTGTAACAAAAGCCTTCCGCAACAGAGTCGTGAAGCATTTGGAGCATCTTGCTCTTCAGTAGTAAACTAACTCAAAGAAGAATACGCAAATGCCCAGGAATAATTGTAATTTACCTCACCCTTTATTACAGGATGAAAGATTTGGTAAAGCTAGAAATAAAATTTTTAAAATCCCATTAAGAGGAAGCCAGGTGTTTTATTACCACTCGTAATAAGATCTGAAATTCTCTTCCAAGCATTCACAGAGGTCAAAGACAAATTTAAGTATTCCAAGGCAACAAGACCACTTAAAAAATGTACAAACACTTCTGCATAATTACTGAAATACAAAAGGCAGAATTTCATGGGAAAACGCTCTTTACAAAGGACTGCATATATAGAGAACAAACTCTCTTAATACATTTAACTAGAAATTAACCTTTTCCAGGAAAAAAAAAAGAAAATAAAATAATCATATGCTGGCACTGAGCACATGCCTTAAGAAAGAAAATGTCTCCAAAATTCTGCACAAGCCTGAGTGATAACAGAATATACTACAGGAAGAATCAAAGTAATTTCTGCACCGAGCATCACTGTTGTACTTACAAATCAAAAATAAAGCTCAGAAGGCTGGCTTTGTAATGAGCATAACCTCTGCAAATAAAAACTTCAAAGCTCTAATGGCTAATTAGCCACAATTGATCAATGTATTCCAATTGCTTGAAGAGCTTTTATGAGTGCCAGGCAGAAAAAGTGGCTTTCTTCAGATAAACAAGA
This sequence comes from Theristicus caerulescens, assembly GCA_020745775.1. NCBI lineage: Eukaryota > Metazoa > Chordata > Aves > Pelecaniformes > Threskiornithidae > Theristicus > Theristicus caerulescens. The sequence goes on from CM036562.1 coordinate 98,757,449, forward strand.
ACTACTCTTACTACATAAGAACAGAAAGTTAAACAGAACGACAAAATTAACTAAAGATGTTTCAAAGGTTTGTTTCATTAAGAAAATCTAGTTTGGACACAAAGAGTAATTCAACAATACTTAAAAAGAAGATTTTGAAAGACTGAAATTCAGTTAAGATATACCTCTACGGATACTTGATTGTATATTCACAGGCCAAAATCTTTATGAGTGACTTCCAGAAGCAGCATCAGCATGTACTAAAACACATTTATAGTCACATCACAACAGAATTTTATAATACAGGATCTCAACTCAAATATCCCTGTCCTCCCCCCATCCCTATACTTCATCATCATTAAGCTAAATGCAGGTTTCTAAACCAACAGCAAATCTCAACACAACATCTGTGCTTCTTCCTTTATTTTCTGTATCGTACATATTAGCCTTTTGAAATGTACCCAACAGGCCACAAAAGAATTTACAGATGAGTCTGCCGGCACCGCAGCAGTTCTAAAGTTCCTATAGTTGGCTGGAGACGGCCAAGTAAAAGGAGAGCACGTCATGCTCCAAAAATTTAGTATTATAAGGAATAAACTGTTTTGGTAAGAAAACAGTAGCACTACTTAAGACATTCTTTCCCATTTATCTCCCAGAAGCTGGCCAAAGATACATTATCAGGCAGTCTGTGTGATATGCTATTCTACAGAGGCGGGGAAATGGCAATAGTAGCTCTACAGAGTAACAGCAACAGGAAAGTGTCTCAAAAATATAATGAAGAGGTATTCTGTTTCCTTTCTTTATGGTATGTACTCTCCCTGGCAGACAGGAATCCGAAAGGAAAAGCAGACACACTGAAGGGAGAGACTGTGTTTCTAAAAGAAGTAATTATTCTATTTCAATCCAGAAGGGGGGTGGGGGTCAAATAGACATGAAACAAATTTACATTACAGGTTACATTAAATACATTAAAAGGAAAAAAAAAAATCAATATAGTTTACTCAAAACAACCACTTAGCAAAAATACCATAGCCTGCCATTAACAGTAACTAAGGAGAAACATAACCATAAATAATTTACACTGTTGAAATAATTTTTAAATAACTAAGAGCCAAATATGTTTATTTTGAAACACCACACTGACTTGAAGAGCTACCTTGAAATCTCCAGTCTTTCTGTAGAAACATGCTCTCCTCAAAGATTTAACAATTCATGTGAAACTACCAAGAGACTCCTCAATAGGTTTTTACACAAGGTAAGACCTGATTTATGTCTTTAGACACATGCTTAGAGTTGAGCGCTGGGAACAAACTAGGCCTGTACACACATGCTTCTCGCTGAAAGCTGCCTGCGCACACTACTATCCAGAAATGTATTTTAACCCAAGGTGCCCAATATCAGACTACGGAAGCAAACACAGCTCATTCCAAGAGTGAAATCCCACCTTCGACTCAAGGTGTTCGAATACTTTTCCATTTCCAGGGTACAAAGATCCTCCCATCGTAAAGGTAGTTATTTAATTTAGTCAATTTGCCAAAAACGTTTCAAGGGGCACTTGGGTTTTGTTTGTTTTTAAAAATCCCTGTAAAAAAAGAATACCCTACAGATAGGGCAGCATTATACTGCAGTCACTCTGAAAACACAAAACCCTTCCGCCCCAAAACAGCAGCATCTCTCAGAGACTGCTAAATAATCTATTTACTACTCACTTCTAAAAGTCCATTTCATAGACTGGTCCTTTTGCAAGGATGTTCCTATATTTAACGTGCTGTATTTTCGTTATGATTCATTCTAAAACAAAGGCACTACTGAATCCTTTTTATGGCACAGTGTGCTTTTTGTTTGCCAAACCTAAAGCAGGTTCGCACGTGTGCTTACCAAAGGATCCCACTATCACTTGGGGGCTTGAGCATCTTCAGAACATCTAAGTACTAACATTTCCAGGTGCTACTCACAGGTAGTTCTTGTAGCATCAAGAGTTCAAAAATCATCTGAAGTCCTCATTCACCCAAATCTCAATTCTACAAAGTATTTCTGGCCTTCAAATGAAAGCCATTGCTTGGATTACATACAAAGAGTTAAAACACAAACAATAAGCTTAGTATGCCACTTCCTCCCCGTCACAGCAATTTCTGGAGTAAATCCTCTTTACTGAGGCGGCAAGGAAGAGGAGGGTGAGGAGGAGAAATAAGCACGTGCCGTTCATGGCCAACAGACAAAGGTGCAGCAAACTGTCTATCAATGCCATACACAGACAGACTTAGGCTTCCAAACAAAAAACAACAGGTATTTGAACATTCACAAGAAGAAAGGAAAAAGCTATTATATTTTGCCATTACATATACTCAGCCCCGCAAAGTAAACTAGCAATTGTGTCACTAAATTAATTTTTTTTTTTTTTTTGAGATGGGAGGAAGTGTGTGTTGAAACAGCTCGTCTAGTTTAAAAGTTAATCTTTTTAAAAAAGGTTAAAAATAGCCTGCCTGCTATAAAGTAGACTTGGGCATGCCCTGTGTAGCCTCTTGTATTGAAATTTCAACCCTCTTGCTAAGCGAGAGGATTTCAAAATTCCAAAGTGCAACTTTCAAACGTAACGTTATTTTTTTGTCTGACAGTAGAACCTGTCCCTTCTGTACCTTCACTTGTGGCAGCCACAGACGGAGAATCGCCTCCCCTCACTGCTTCTCCGCTCCCGATCCGTTTCTTAGGTAGGCTGACAGAGTATATCATGCTATACATAATCTTCCAAGTTTCCTGCATTGCCTTTTTTTCTAAGGAAACAGACCACCAGCATTTATTTTTCAGACCATAATACCAGGTGTTCCGACACATTTCTCTATGTACTTCCAATTACAGGATTCCCAATATAATCACAGCTCATTGTCAAGTACAAATATTAAGTTTATCTTTTAAGTGAGGAGAAATTTTGAGATCTGCTAAAAGGTCTTGTCATCAGAAATGCTCCTGTGCAATAGTATCTATACGCACGATCGGACTCTATTAGGAAAATCACTACGAAAGACATTTCCTTCTGACTGAAGTAACCAGGCATTTCGTAACTTCTACACACCAACATCTAAGCTGGCAGGTTTTCCTCCCTCTCAACATCTGAGTAATTTTTTTACCTGTGTATTAAAAAAAACCCAAACTGCAAACAGCAGCAGGAAGGTATGTGAAAACAGTCTAAAAGCTAGAAAGAAGTAATTTTAGTCACATCTGTTAATAAGGACTTGGAAGTTTATTTTGTCATTTTAATAAATCTTCTGAAACAACACTGGAAATCTTGCTTTTCATCTGTTGTTTCCAAAAGAACTGGTGGATCCGTTAGGTTCACTTCCAAAACCTTATTTTAAATATACTGCTTAGAAATAAACCCCATTCCAACAACAAAAATTGAAGAATTACAAGACGGTAACCAATATGATTTAGAGCTAGTGACAAAATCCTTAACGTTTGTGTTGTGTTACCACAGGAGAAGATAATGGCACAATTCTACTCTGAAAAGATCCCATAAACATTTCATTTTTGTCAGCTGGATGATAAGCCAATGCAAGTTAACAGAGACAGGCTTTTTAACTGCCCCGAGGTGGAAGCAGAAGGAGGGGAAACCAAGTTGTGGTTTGCCCCCATGGAGGCTGGCTGTTTCTTGCAGCACTAGAGCCTAACTGAACCTGGGTACCTGCTTAAGCATAAGCAAAGGAGCCAAGCGACTATCGCTTCAGAGATCTTCAATGACATTGCACAACTGCAAATGAAATTTAACTCACGTACCAGAAATAGAAAACAACTCAATTTCAGGTGCCAGGAGTAATAGTTGTGGTAAGCAAGCTTTTTAAGTCACCAAATCTCTCCGGTATATCAGAGTAAACTCATCTGTGGAGTACCACTTTGCGTGGTCATGTTTCAAAACAAAACTGTGTTACAGATATTTTAATTTTACTACGAGTCAGTGAGTTGTGCTGTTATGTGTTTCTATATATTTATATCCTTCTTCTGTTTGTATTATTATAAAAGCACATATGTCTCTGCTCAGTAAAAATGCTCTTTTGGTGATAGTTATTCAACAGAGAACCAAGCAACTATGGTCAAGTCTGTAACATTTTATTAAGAGTCTCCTGAAACGGGGAAGCAGCATTATTTGGACTGGCTACTTGTGTTTGCCAGAGGCATGGTCTGCTAGGAGACAGTCAGCTTGGCAGCCTACTACGGACAACTTAAAGGATGAGAAGCAAATTAACTGCAAGTCATGTTAAAACCATTCAGGCAGATGCAGACAGATTGAGAGTCACCAGAGAAACAAACAGCACCAGCAGTTTGCTAAAACACACAGAACTGCAAAGGCATGAGAACATCTTCAGCTGACTTAATTCACAATCAGCGAGCGTATCTAAATCTGGTACTTAGCAATATCAACTGGGTAATCTGTTTAAATAAATAGTTTGCTTTGTTTTTTTCTCATCGCAAATTTTCCTTACTACAGTTGCCTCAAAACACCGAGTCAAGTAACGTAACTACACACACAATTTAAGACTTGTATCAGAATTCTTGCTCTTTAACGTAGTTCATTATCTTATTAAATTTACTCAAGATTAATATCCAACACCAAAACGCCCCTCAGTGAACAACAACAGGGAGCAAAACTCTGAATGTGCTTGTCAAAGGCACATATATTATATATACACCCAGCCTACAAACAACAGATAGCAGAATCCAGTTCTTCTATAGCTCAACAATAAAAAAAAAAAAAAAAAAAAAAAAAGAGACAACTGGTTATTCTCTTGGTAGACATAAAAAATGGTTTTACTGTTTTCTGAAGTTTACTTCTGGTAAACGTTCCTCCTCCTCTTTAATCTGAAACTTCTCCTACGGCAACATGCACTGCCATGTGGCTATTTTGACTAGAACAAAGTTGAAAACATGCACTATTCAAACAAATCAGGCCAGTACAGTTAAGAGAAAAAAAACGTTCTGAACTCACACGCAAAAATCCAGCATAACAGATCTGACTTTGCACAGTTAGTGATTAGTTTGAACCTGTCAAGATTTTGATGTCAATCCTACTACTGGTACCAGCTTCCAGTGGGGCTTAAATACATACACACACAGGTAAGGAAAACTCATCAATTGTACACAGCACTCGCAAGTCTGTATCTAAACTCATTGCTACCAGATCATCTCCTGAAATACTACATTGGAAGATCTGCCAGCCAGATCAGCTTTTCTATCAGTTCCTCCCTGCCAGGCAGGTTCTAGCTTATATCAATACAAATATTTTCCTTTAGAGTTTTCAAAATACATAGAATGAGGTTACTTAAAATCTACAATCTTGAAAAGGCATTTTACAAAAACAACAGTGATGTAATCCTCATAACTAGGTCTGAAAATAAACAACCATTTTCTCCCCATCTCTTTACAGATTCAGACTAAGATCTGACCAAACAATTACATCCTTTTCTGGGGCATACAGAGCCCAATAATACGTTTGATTAAACTCCACATTTCAGAAAGAAAACCAACCTTGAGGTAGGTTTACTAGTTCTGTAGAGAAAAACACTTTGAAAGGAACCCCCCCAGCAAGCTGTAGTTTCACCGCAGCTTAAAAGCAATGGCTTCTGCAGATCATCAGCCGCACACAACTCCAGGATTTTTTCCTAAGTTTCTGCTGCTGGGTACCAGTATATCCTTATTTGAGTGATACAGCTCTGAAGTTACCAAAGAAAAGGTGATTCCTTTTACAGAATTGTGTAAGGAGGCATTACACCTTGGCAACACATGAAAAAGAAAACACTCAAGAGTCCTACTCATCTCAATGGGACTTCACTACTTCTTAAGGGAAAGAGCGAAAGTACCCATTAGGTGAATCACTGGCTGAAAAGAGTGCAAAAAGGAAGTTTGAGAACTGTACGAAATAAATGGGAACTTCCCAAAATTTTCTTCTGATTTTCCGCAAGCTTTGACAGCAGTATTAGGACGAGGGGAATGCATCTCAGCAAGAGACTATATCATCTAATCTACAGAAACACAACTTCAAGCTCTTGCCAGCCACAATGAACTATATGAAGGCTTCATCTCCCTCATTTGAAAAAGATGAACTCTCACAGCAACAGGAGAGCATTAGGCACAGAGCATGCTCGCAATGAAGTGCTCATTTCTGCTTAGCTTTGCTACTGTTTAACGTATTCGACAACCAACAATCTTAAAAAAAACAACTCTAACTTAAAAAGATTTTCTAGATGGTTTGAACACATTTGCTGGACTTAATGGACTTTATGAAAAAACATGGTACAACACAAAAGGATGATTCTGCTACTACTGGAAATTACTGTGACAAGATGGTCTGTCCCTCTACCCCCGCCAAGTGATAATTGTTCCAAGAAGAATCCCTCTTTCAAGCAGATTTCTTAAAGAACCTCAACCCAATCAAATGAAAACTACCCTTGTAGTGTCATCCAAGAAAACAGGGCCATGATGCCACAGTCACAAGCAAAACTGTTAGAGGGAAGGAGTTTGGTAGTGAACGGAGCAGAGATATATACAGTAGCATAGAAGAGAGGTTTCCAGATGATCTCAGACAAGTCAACATCACAAAGCAGGCACTCTAAATAAATTTGAATATGCAAATTGCACAGTCATGGCCAATGAAGAATTCAAATCCTTACTATAGTAAGTTGTTGTATCTTTAATTCACAAAACCTTCTCGGGGACTACTCTGCTCCCTATTTCCAAAAATATTCTAGGCTATCAAGAACATGCTATATACTCCCGAGAAAACACAACTATGACTTTAATAGCTATTGTTTAACTTGTACGGGCAGGTTGCTTCTTCTGGAGGATCACGTGAAATCTATGAAATCCTTTGCTCACACCTCTATAGGCTGAGGAAGTATTTTGCTTTAATCTCTCCCTGCCAATGGAAAAACATTTGTCTTGATGTCAGCACCTTACGGCCCTCTGACATTGAGAATCGGTTTTGTTTCGTTCCCTTTTTCAGTTGGTCAGGGGTGAGGTTTATCCTTCGGTGTACGCAAGCACGTGCATCATGAGCTTGAGTTACCATGCTCATTTCTGGCGTACTTTTCATTCTTTCAAGAGCTGCCTTAAAATGGCAATTCCAGCTCAAAATTAACAATATTGGCTTAGGATGCTCCAGATGAAATGAATCCATTATTTCTGAGAGCAGGTGAAGGGATCAGATTCTAGATTTTTTTTTTTTCTTCTTTTTCTCTTACTAGAAAGAATGCTTATAAAAACATACCACAAGAAAGAAAAACAGAAAAAGCAATGGACTTCACTTGATTAGTCATTTACTAAAAAAGGATTAGAACAAACGCTCAAGGAAGCAAGGTCTTGCCCAACAAAACTGGTCCCAAACCATAAAGGGTCATGAGTGCTACGCACCGCATATAAACAGACCAAATCGAGAAAAATGAGCTGCTGAGCCGTACTTGAATGAGGTTAATCAGCGCTGCACATCACTTACTTTAAACATAACAGGAAAATCTTGATTTTAAAAGTTCTTTTAGATTTTTTTTTCTGCATTTGTATTTCACACCTCTTTCTTTCCCTCAGGATATATTGCTACAGTCACCATCTAGAGAATTTGCTTCCAGCCTTGGTACAGTTCTTCAAGCGCGATGGCAGCTACATTTTAAGCCATTTAGTCAAGTTAGGCACATTGACTATTAGGTAGATCAACTGCCTCACCACTTTTATTGCTGCTCTTCAAATCTTTTAAGCTGTATACATTAAGTGGTAAACATCAGGGAACAGGAGGTGAAAAAAAACTAACCCACGTTCTCCATCAGCAGAAATTTCACTTTCAGAAGAACAGACAACCTCACTGAAATGTTTCTTTACTTTTCTTAAAAGTTATCATCACAACTGGAGCATCAACAAGAGAAAAAGCTAACACGCAGTCACAGCTGATAATCCTTTTAGGACAATAAACTGGGGGTGGGAAGAGACTGGAAGGGGATGCCAATCCTCAAATGCCTATTAAAGAGAATGGCGAAAATGGAGAATGCTTCTGCTTGTCAGGAGAAAAATCAGGGAGCAAGCAATTTGTTCCAAAATGGAAACACAAAATATTGAGCTCACTTGCTCTCTTACTAACAGAAAATTAAGACATAAAAGAAAGAAAAACTTAAAAAAACCAACTCCCCCCCAAAAAACCCAAAAAACCATGCAATGCTTTTAAGCTTCATCTTGTTCAACATGAGATGAAGCCCTGGAAAACAGCAAATTTTCTATTTTCTCAAGTTGGCCAAGTTTTTAAAATTGTCTTCTCTTAAGTGCTAGCACCTTCACAGAAACACCATTTTATCACTTAATGGTCTGTCACTAAATAGTCCTACCTTTTCAGTTTCTCCAAACAACTTTGTGTCTAAGGACTTCCGAAAGCACTAATTTTGCTCTCATCTTTTGGAAGTGCATCACCGGTGCTGAGCCCAGCCCTGCGTACAAGGACTACCTAATGATTTGTGTAACAGGAACACTTCCACTATTCTTTTGCAACATGTTCCTTGTCCAAATTAATTTTTGCTTTACTTCTTGACCATATGCTAACTGGGAAACTCCAGGTCGCCTTCCCAAGCTGGTGAATCCCATTTGCAGCTGGCATCAGGCTAAGACTGAAGTCCTTAAAAATGGAATTTGTCTGAGTGCTGCCCTATTCCTTACCAGGGGTGGTTTTTTTAAAAGAAACCAAGACATCACAGAACCTCCTCCACCAGGTTCATACCTACTCTGTCAGATGAAGACCTTAGGTAAGTCCCCTTTGCTTTGGGGTAATTCTACTTGAGTTAGGTCACACTAAAAAAAAAAATCAGCAGTTCCATCACATAACTGCTTAGTGGCTAGGAAAAATCTGCTCATAAGAACTTAGATAACCATAAGTTTATAGAAATAAGCCAGATAACTAGAATTTGTCACTCTTCCCACAAATTTCAAAGAAAACCAAATGAAAGACAAGTTCAATTTCTTTCTGTGCAGACCAATCCCCTCCACACGACAAATTTAGCAAATTCGCAGGTTGAAGACAGCTATATCCACTTTCACGTGACCTTCACTCAGACCACAAGCACCTCTTCCTTAAGCACAGGGATCTCCTTCGGTGCCGAGAGAATGCTTTTTGTATTTTTATTTTCAAAAATTAAAATGAACTATACAGTACTCCACAATGATGTCAGCATTTCTTCAGAGACTATGATTTCTTCTGTGTCAGGCAATTTTTTCCATGATTGCTAACACATTAATGAATTAACACTTGCATGTTAATAAACTACAATGATAATGACTAGCAATGTATGAGTAGATAAAATATCAGAGATTAAATTATATTTTTCTACATATCAGAACAGGATGGGTTTGCCATCAAAGGAAGGAACTGGACCAAAGCAACGCAGACAAGAGATGAGGCACACTGCTGTCCAACTGAAAGACAGGAGGAGCAGCAATCGTAACACTTCTCTAAGCAGGGACCGTATCAAGCAGGGACCAGAGCAGTGCCCCATGACTGCGGATACTTCCAGGCGTATATATTCCCTGACCCGGTCTGCAACAGCCACTGAATTAAGACTTCTCTCCCAGACTCTGCCCTTCTCTTTCACATAGTTTGCCTTAGCTTGGCAATCTACGTGAAATTTAATGTTTTCACATCAGTTCCTCTATATTTGAAAAACATTCACTGCACAGCTGTTGCCAGTGGTCCTTGACAAGAGGCCCAATTGCTACACCTCTCCCTTCAATCTGCAAATATTTCTCTGACAGTTTTCACATTGCTTTAGAAGATACTGTTGTCTGGCAGCTAAATTGAGATCCTGCACAGAAGTAATCATCTGCTTCCTTTTTGCAGGATTACGCTGCTCTTTCCTAATTCACCCTGCTAAGATACTATCCAACTTTTAACTTCAAGGATGTGTTTTTCAACTAGTGCTTTCACTTCTGATTACACAAGAAATACTGTTTCAATTATCTTGCTTTCACGATATCGCTCGTGACTGAAACGTGTAACTACAGACTCAAGAAAGTGCATTCTTTAGTTCTGTCCCAGAACAGAATCTACTACATTTTCTAAACACCTGTACGGAGAAAAAACAAGTGCAATAAATAGAATATATTAATTATATGTACATACTTTAGTCATTGCTCCTGTCTGTGCTGTGTTCAGTCCGGTGTGACCAGCCATCTGTGGAGATACTTGGGTTAAAGTCTCTGCCAGCACACTGCCTGCATTCCCCTGCATGGCAGGGGCAGAATATTGCATTCCTGCTCCCCTTCCTCTTCCAGCTGCCCCAAGAGATCCATTCATTACCTGCCCTTGTCCTTGCTGAGGCTGATTCATTAAACTGTGACCAGAATTACTGTTGAGAAGGCTCTGGTGTGTCTGACTGAAATTAGTATTCATACATATCCCAGGTCCAGTCTGTGATGTTGCAGGGCTGCTCGTCACCATCCCCACTTGTTTTTGTGCTTGAGAGTTCAGAGTTTGTGATGCAGGTGTGGTAGGTCCGGAGGTGCTGGCTGCTTGCTTTGCCAGGCCTGAAGCAGAAGAGTCTCCCTGGTTTAAAGGGCTCTTACCCATAGCACCCAGATTACCGATATTAGCACTGTTCGGCTGCCCTTGAGCTTGACTACCAACTCCCTGCTGGACAGGGCTATTTGAGTTCACATTTCCAATTCCTGGGTTTAAGGAAGAGCCGCTGCCTCCCCTTAGAAGTTCGGAAAGTTGTTTGTGTTTGGAAGCTGCATCTGGAACAAGGTTCCCACTGCTGTTTAAAAGGCCCAACTCGCCATTGGGGATCAGCTCATCGGGAAGATCATTTTCCAAGTCAAACAAAGATCCAAAATCTAGAAGTTAAAACAGAAACACGGGTGAGAAAAACATGACAAACAAGTAGCTAAAGTAGTCATCTACGCTGCTTTGTACTGGTCGTAAACAATGACATGCATTAAGGTACATCTTTACCCCAGACTCAATATTGCCAGAAAGCGAGGGTCCCCGTGAGGTGAACGCCAGAGCCTTTCAGAAAGCACAGCCATTGACGTGCACTGTGCACATACAACCATTCAGGGTGGAGCACTCGCCAGTAAGTAGGTTTTTCACAAAACTTTTGACAAAATGTTGTACTAAGCTTAAGAAACGAAGGTGGCACAAATACAATGATCTAACCTAACTCCTAAATTTCTCTTGTTTCGGCTAAAAGGCAGTGGCAGAAATATCAAGAGATTTTTTTTTCCTACTGATTTACTCTTCCAAAAGAGCGATTACGTCACCTTCTCCACCCTCCTATGTAATCCCAGGCCACCGCGTTTCACCCAGCAATCCTACCTCAACTTTGTAATTTATGTTTGTGTATGGCCAAAGAACATCTTCCAGCTAGGCTTCAAAGTTCGATCAAAAGACAACTACTTCTTTAGCATTTTGATCCCAGTCTCACATATAAATATGTTCAGTATCAGTTTGTAGTCATTGATTTGTATCATGATCCGCTACCTCAGAAGATCCCGAAAGGCACTCAGCATTTTCTCCTCATAATGCCTCTTGAATCAAGTCACTTCTCGATCCCTGAACAGCTCAAGTAATACAAATTGCTCTCTAAGTGCCCAGCCCTCATTTATCATGCCCAATATTGACAGATGTAATCCACACACTCTCCAGATAAGCAAAATAAAACAATCAAATCTTCATTAAGCCACTTGAAGGAACTCCTCTGCCTGGCTGTGACACCCAAACTGATAAAAAGTGGTGGGGGTTTTTGTTTTTTTTAAAGAGGAGCAGCTAGGTTCACTAAAACATTTTATTGCACATCATAAGCAATGTCTGTGTAACAATGTTATTTTGGTAACTAAAAACAGAAAGTTACGTGACTGTATATAGGTACTTCCATGTGAAAACAAAAGTTATATTTGAAGACATAAGGACAAGTGCATACAACAATATTAATAAACATGTAAGCAGACTAGCCTCAATTCATCAGAGCAGCTGTTCAAACATGCAGCACATCTCAGAAAAGCTTTCCAGTCCAAGGATGTGATCTAAACCAACCATTTTTTACTGTAACGTAACAGAAATGTGTGAAAACTTTATTTTGCCCCCACCAAAGCCAGCCCTGAAAAGCCCTAGTCTCTCACAGCGAGCAACAGACAAACCAAATTTTTTCCAGCTTTGAGCAAACAAAAGTTCTTTTCTAAACAAGGGCATCCCAAAAGCTTCATTATTTTAAAGTTTAGTTCACTCTCCAACCACAAAAAGTCGGTGCAAGGCTCAGGTTGCAAAAGTGGCATAACATCGTCCGGCACGGACAGCGTGGACCACGCTGACTGCATTGAAAAGAAACCACAAAAGCCAAACAACGCTTAACCTGTATCACAGAGCTATTACCAACACATTTCAGGTCATTTAAATACAATGCATTTCATCAGCATTTGAATTTTCAATTCAACCTAACAGAAGAAAAAGGAATAGAAGTTTTTAGATGTGTTGCAATGACCAGTGAGTTATTAAACAGTCACAGTAAACATGCACAAAAATGTTAAATTCTGCCTGTTTTGAGGCACTCACAGCAGCACGTCCTTTCGGGGCCTACATTTTGCCATCATTACCTACTGAAGTCAGTGAGCTCTGAAGAATTCTTCCAGGCATGCAAGACGTTGGCCATGACAAAATACGCCACAGCTCAGGGACAGACTATTCCCTTCCAAGCAGGAAAGTAACAAACTAACATTGGCATTAGCTAGGCTCATTAAAGTATTTTTTAATTTCTCTCTTGCTCGCTGCCTTTCCCTTCAGTTGTCTAGTTCACCTTTTCAGCTTGCCTTTTACAGAAATTCCTGGTGTACCTTCAACTACATTCCTTTCGGCGATGGCTTCATCTCTCCTCCTCCTTCCCACACAACCACTTGACACTCACTGTGCCACAACTTGTGTCCCTTCCTATATATTTTGGTTCTACTTTCCTTCTCCCAAGACAACACTATTTTTACCCTTCCATCCACCTCTAACCTCCCTCTGATGAAAACCCCAATGCCTGTTTTCGGCACCAAGCCCCGTTTGGCCAGAAGCGAGTCCCCGGTGCCCGGGTCCCCGCAGCGCAGCCCCGCTCCCTGCATGCCGGCAGGCTCTGCCACAGACCGCGGCGGCGACGGCGGCTGCAGCCTGGAGCACAACCAAAGCCATCTGCCTGCGCGTCACGAAGCGTGGCGACGCGGGGTCCACGGCTGAAGCTTCGCCTTTGTTAAACCGCTCTCATCACCCCGGCTCACTGGGAAGTTCAAGGTTTACAGCGCTTGTTCAGACAACTTTTGTAAATCCCACAAATGGTGTTCTTCCAAGCTTCTGCACTCAAATTGTTAATATTTCATGAAGAAAAAAATATATATTTGTGTATGTGTGTTCGTGCACATGCGGGGCCGGGGCAGAGAAGTGACAAAATGTGGAGGGGGGAGATGTTGCTGTGGCTTAAAAAAAGAATATTTTTTTCCAGTTGTATTTCAAAATGGGATGTTGGGAGTATAAGTGCTCTAATTCTTTTTTTTCGTTTGGCCGGCTGGACTCTTACCAGAGCCAAGGACTGGAAATGTTTTTGAAGCTTATGAAAAGAGTGAAGAAAGCGTTTGGGAATACTGCCTCTTAAAACCTAAAATAATCTACCACTCTTAAGCTCCTGTAAGAAGGCTATAAGTTAAGGTTAGGCATGGAAAGTTTACAGCTCTGCCAGCAGGAAAATAAAAATCAGGTAAACAACTTAGCACAGCAGCCACGTAAAAATTCACTTGAGTATTCACATGTTCAGGCAATGATTAATCTTCCTGCTTTTATATTTTAATCAGTCCTGTACGTTAAAAACATCAAACAAGGAACATTTTACAACAGTTATAAAATACAACAGAAAACAAAAGTCTACTTGAGCATGTCCGCAACAAATCCATAAAGACAAGATTGTGTTGGCAGTTACAAAAATAATAAATATATTTATACACATATTAAAATCTGCTGTAAGAATGTGGCCCATTTCTACTGGTAGCAAAATGAAAAGTAACCTCAGTCCCCTCATCCTCATGAGAACGTAACTGATCCCATTCTCAATGCTTCAACTATTTCTCAAAGTCAATGGCAGCTACCAAGAGTCTAAAAAAAAAAAAAAAATCAACAAGATGCCTTTGCCTTTACATACAGTTATTGGAAGCAATGCTCAAAAAATACCTACACTGAGGAGTCCCACCCCAATTACCAAGCTTTGTACCTGCTCCATCTCTCAAACCTGCTGCCTACCCAGCATGCTGACCTACCTTGGATGGGCGTACTCTTTGCTGACTAAAAAACTGGCTGGGTTTGCAGATGACACCAAGTTGGGTGGAAGTGTTGATCTGCTGCAGGGTAGGAAGGTCCTGCAGAGGGACCTGGCCAGGCTGGGTCGATGGGCACAGGCCACGGTGTGAGGGGCAACAAGGCTCAGGGCTGGGTCCTGCACTTGGGGCACAACAACCCCAGGCACCGCTGCAGGCTTGGGGAGAAGCGGCTGGGAGCTGCCTGGCGGGAAAGGACCTGGGGTGGTGGTCAACAGCAGCTGAACATGAGCCAGCAGTGTGCCCAGGTGGCCAAGAGGGCCAATGGCATCCTGGCTTGTATCAGGAACGGTGTGGCCAGCAGGAGCAGGGCAGGGATCGTCCCCCTGTGCTGGGCACTGGGGAGGCCGCCCCTCGAATCCTGTGCTCAGCGCTGGGCCCCTCACCCCCAGAAGGAGATGGAGGGGCTGGAGCGTGGGCAGAGCAGGGCAGCGAGGCTGGGGAAGGGGCTGGAGCACAAGGGTGGGGAGGGGCGGCTGGGGGAGCTCAGCCTGGAGAGGAGGAGGCTGAGGGGAGCCCTCATCGCTCTCTGCAACTGCCTGAAAGGAGGCTGGAGCCGGGGGGGGTCGGTCTCTTCTCCCCAGGAACAAGCGATGGGACGAGAGGGAACGGCCTCAAGCTGCGCCAGGGCAGGGTTAGGTTGGGGATTGGGAAAAACTCCTTCCCCAAAGGGCTGTCAGGGCCTGGCACAGGCTGCCCAGGGCAGGGGCTGAGTCCCCATCCCTGGGGGGATTTAAAAGCCGGGGAGATGTGGTGCTTGGGGCCATGGGTTAGTGGTGGCCTTGGCAGTGCTGGGTTAGCGGTTGGACTTGATGATCTTAAGGGTCTTTTCCAACCTTAACGATTCTATGATTCTATGCAACAGAACAGAAAGAGGGGTCTTTATTTTAAAAGAGGATTCCCTTAACTAATAAGGCACATACGTCCAATTTCAGTGTTCAAGAAGCAGTAGAGCTGACTAAGGCTGCAGAGACCCACCTCCTAGCGTCTCATCTCTCACACAGCATTTCCAATCCGAAACCTCACACCTTTCATTATCTCTATTATATAAAGCCAAACGGCCTCTTAACAGGAGAGAGCCAAAAGCCAGAGATAACATGTCTTTCAGAAGGTTGGGAGAAGCACTAGGCAACCACAACACCCCCACTCTTTCCAAAGGGCTCCTTTTCCAATTTGAGAATTCTGCGTTCTTTGAGCAGCTATTTTCACACATAGAAGATAACCACACTTAAGACACACTCTCTCCTAATTTCAGTTTTATGAGCTTAAATGTCACAGTTTGCCTTCCTGGACGACACTTTCAGCAACCAGAATAAAAAAAGATGTTCTGTTTCCTTCCAAGCCTTCTCAGAAGAAAAAAAAACAACTGTGCTGCATTCTCAGGCAGAACATTTTCATCTGTACGACTACGTGCAACTGTTACCAGGAGATTCATTCTTAATATACATATTCAATCAATTAACTTGTTTCAATGTCACCATTTTTTTCCCTTTAGCTCAGCCTGGAGAGGTGACAAACATTCCAAGGTATTTCTTTATGTGACTTATTATCTCAAACACATCACACAGCAAGCAGGTGAAGAACTACCAAATTCATTTTCATTTTTTTAACAGCATAATCTCCACTTGAAACGTCATTAGGAGCTTTCCTGTCCCAAACCTTGGCTGCCCATCCACGGAGCAGACACTGGAGTCGCACTGCAGTGCCAGCACACAAGCAGTATTTTCACCGTGCCTCTCTTTCATGCCAACATAGCTGTTACATTTCAGTGAGCCCAATTTTGTTTTGTAAGGCTTCTTTCAATCATGCCAGACCCCAGCAGACAAAGCCTCAACAGTTCAGAGCTCCAGCCATTCCCTAAAATTCAATGTCAGGTAACTCAACTCAATAGCCATACTGTTTGGTGCAGTCAGCAATTACCACATCCACTCCAACCTCCTCTTGAGGTTTGAGGATTCTATAATTTATTGTTTCATAAAAGACAATTAGCACATTTAATGTTTTAGAGCAATTAAACAACGTATTCATAGAAAAAATAAAATTTCCAGTAAGGAAACTTTACATTAGCAGCTTAACCTAACGAGACACACAGAAAGATTGCAAACTGGCGTGCGTCTGACCTTGACTTTCAGAAGAGCATCACTTTTTCAGAACATGATGTTTAACAACCAGGTTGAGAAAGACAGCGCTGAGGGACCTGGCTGGGCCAAGGAGACCCTAAAGGCTGGGTGGAGGAGGGTGAGGGGGAAATGAGAGATCCAGTAGCAGGCATCTGGATGAGTCCCAACAAGTTATGGCTTGCATAATAAGAGATCTGGATATTTAACGGAATTTCTGTCTGTTTGATCTTTTGAACTACTTGCATTTAGGATGAGAAAGAAATACAGTCCGGTTTGCTCATTCCTAAGTCAGTGGACTGGTCAAAATTCAAATATATCGATACACAGGAACAAGCCTTGCCTTTAGGCATTCTAGGTACTTGCCTCTAGGAAACTCATTAGAATAATTATCACAGTGCTCTCTTGCTTACAGACTCACAGTCACTCAGGTCGGAAGGGACATCAGGAGCTCTGCAGCCCAGCCCCTCAGCCTCTTCTCCAAGGGCAAGTGCTCCAACCCCCTGACCTCCTTGGCAGCCCTTCACTAAATTCGCTCCAGCTCCTCCACGATCTTCCCAGTGATGGAAGGGAGCCTGACCCGTCCCATAGTTGCCTGCATTGTCCTTTTAGCCTTTCTTGACAATGGATGTAACGCTTCCCTTCTCTTGCTTTCCTGTGGCTGGGATTTTAGGGATAGGGAGATTGAGAAGGAGGCATTCGTTCTACCACACCTCCTTTGCAACTTGTCTTCTGGCAAAGCATGATTCTCCACAAGATGAATACCATTCAGGGTACAGACATGCAACTAAGCAGCGACAGAGTTCCTAAAATCAATTAAATTGGATGCATTTTGTGCATCCCAATAACCAAAAGGGACACGGTCAGCTTAGAATCTAGTTAATCTTAAGTTAAAGTAGCTTCAAGCTCCTCAAATCTCCCCCAATCCATTTTTGTAAGACTTCAGCAACTAAATGACTTTTCAAAACTGAAGCTCGTTACACAGAGCAAACAAATCAAGAAGCTAATGAAAAAGAATCAGTTCTCTTCTAACCTCTGCTGCAATACTACCAGTATTATTGATTCAGTTTTAAAAACGCTCCTGACACCAGCCTGAACACCAGACATACAAGTCAGGATGGGGAAAATACACGTATCTATATCCCCTATACTACAACTAACGTGTGCGATAACAACAGCTACCTGATACAGGGAAGACCAACTGTTCTGCCCCCAGCTTCCTTCTCACCTCCCTGAAAAGAGAACAGTATAAACTGAGATCCCTCCTTCATTACACCGAGCGTAGTTCCTAGCCTCTCCTTCCACTTGCACGTTGTGTATCACCATGTCATAACCTCAGGTTTCTCTCTACTGTACTTATCCAAATTGTCTCCGCCATCTCTCTTTTGCTGTGCTCATAATGAAAATACAATCTGTGTTGAAGGTCCAGAAAAACCTAAGATACTCACTTCTTTCAGGAGTAATCCCTGTTTTCAGATCTACTTCTACTACCCTTCCACTAAAAAAAAAAAACCAAAACAAACAAAAAAACCTCAACAGATTACTTGAATGTTCCACTATTAAAACCAAAGTAGTATATAAGGGCACATTAAATGCACCTGGTACCAAAGTTAATAGACAGAAACAAATATGAAAAATGCATTCAGATAAGAAGCTAGTCTCTTATCTCTTCCCAGATGCCAGAGGGGAACAAAACCAAAATAACCCCCAAAACGTGTGGCAGAAGCAGCCCAACAAGAGCGCTCGCTCTGGTCTGTTCTTGGAAGCATCGGACAGCAAATGATGGATTGACTTTGCTTTCCTCTGGTCCTACAGAGCCTCTCCATAACCATTCTTCCTCTTAATTGTTTCCCAAGGTGTTGTCGCTATTTTGACACTTGCTGTGTCTGCTCTTGCAAGTGACTTGAAATCCTACCCAGTAGCATCAACACCACGGACACGGCTCTTGTCACACTGCATGTGGCAATCGGGGCTACACATGCTTACTGACCAAAAGGCTTCGGTAATTTCCTTTGCCGTAAGAGCAGAAATCCAGACAGAAGGAAGAGGAGGCAGGCAATCTGCCTACAGACTGGGAGACCACCGCACTGGTAACATCGGCTTCTCATTCACAAGATCATCCTGATGAAGGTTAAATATTTTAGAGCACGTTAACGGAAGCGAGAGCTCCTTCTCATCCTATCACAAACACACACATCTTTTCTGTTGCCCTATTTTAACAGCTGACAAAACATTAAGTTTGGGATGACCCTTTAAAGAGGAATCATCTGAAAATCCGGTAATTAATAGAGGGCACTTGGTTAAGGCAGCATGAAACACACGATCTGTACCAAAACGGAGTGTTTGCATACGAACGCCTTCGGCTAGCTCACACAACTGACAGATTCACTGCTTCACGTTAAGGCTGTGCCACCCTCACTGCACATCTGGAAAAAAAAATCAGCAGATAACATACAAAAACGTGAATTATCTTGACAAACAAACTTGAACCGTGACCTTCTCTGGCCATAGGCTTCTTATTAAATACATAGGTCAACACAAGGTGTTTCAGATTTTAATTTGTTCAGTCCTCCATCCTCCCCACAATGACTGACAGCATCGGTGGCGAGAACTCCATGCTCGGCATTGCCTTCTGGCTCAGGCTGCTTCAAACACTCCCTTCAGCTACACAAGTCCTCTGAACGTTCCCACCTTTACGCACCTTCTGTAACAGAAGCACAGAACAGGCCTGTTCTGCGAAGACTAAAATAGCAATGATTAATATGTACTTGAAATAATATTAGGAAACAAACAAAAAAAAGTGTTACACAAGACTACTAGGAAACAGGCGAGTTTTGTGTCTCCTTTATGATGTATAATAGCTGTGAAAAGTGTGTTTCCGTTCTCTTTAACGCCACTTTTTCCTCCCTATTTCTGATACCAAATTATAAGCAAAGAGTCGTTTGCTTGGCAACTCAAGTTCAGCTGTGCAAGAACATACAACACAAAATAAACCAAACGCGCATAAGGAAGCAACAGCAGATGTGCTTAAAACTAATGATTTTTATATATTTCGCTCTAAAAAAGCTTCCAACCGTAACTGACTGAATACAGAAAAACCAATGCCCTCACAAATCTATTTTACTTTAAAGCATTAATTTCAGTGAGATGAGGCTGTTCTGAATCATTCTCATTAATACTTTCCTTAAAGGAGTTTATGAACCTTAGGAAAAAACTTCACAGCTACTACAAAACAGATTTACATTCAGTACTTAGTGACTTCAAGTCTCTTGGTAATTTCCACGTTTCTTTGCTCCCTTAGATGAAACTACACAGGAGATGACACAGAGGCTATGTCATCAACAACACCCACTAAAACAGCTAGCAAAGTACCGGCAGCGGTGAAGTTGGGCAGAGCGAGAGAGAAGCTCGTGCTCTTCAGGTGACACACACACGGACAGGGGTTGCAATCTAATATTCCATTTTCCCTCTCACTGTGCGACAGAAAGTAGCTAGCTCCGACGTCTGCCTCAGAGACGTCCAACAGCAGCAGTGAAATAGTGTCTACCTGCGAGATTGGGAGGCACGTCACCTAGAAAGAGCAACTCATTTTGACAACGCTGTCTTCCTGAGGAAGCTCCCACAGCATTAAAGACGACCCTCAGAGAAGCAGGAGATTATTTTACAGACTTAGGTATGTATAAATAAAAATATATACACACACACACACACAAGTTATTGCAAATCAAAGAGACTTTATCTATCCGATGTTCCAAATACGATCCTTATTTCTCAATGGTGGTGAATAAAAGAGGAAAGGCAAGATGAAGTGAAGCTTTTGAAGAGCGTATGTTAAGAGATTTAGATTCTGAGTTATGATTGCGAATTACCAGTGATAATAGAAGTTTCAGTTTTCTTTTGATTCACGCTATGGTTCTGCACAATACTTGATAGTATTTGTTGAGACATCTCTATTAAAGAGAGTTTTCCAAAGAAAAGATTTAGGTTCTCTCTGCATCTTAGACATCTGAGAAGACAGATGGAAAACATAACATATGTTAAAAGGAAGATTTACAAAGCAAAAATTCTTGAAAGTGTAAACCAAATTAGGATGGAAGTGTCAGGTTTCTAAGCTATCCCACATGCTTTTTCGTTGTATAAGAACAAACCCCACAATTTTTCAAATCCTGTTTTTCAACTACCCCCTCCAGCCCGATTTCACCTTAACCTGCAGTATTTTGCTAACAGAGTGAGATTTTTGTTCACATTCTTCTCTATTAGCAGGTAACAAGAGAGAGCAAAATCTCCAATAAAAATAGACACCCAAGAATAGGTGGGTTTTTTTAATATGAAGTTGCAGATATAGTAGCGAAACACGGCATGTTGCTGTAGAAATAATTAATGGCACTGGACTATGACTCCAAGGAATGTTCAGCCAGAATAGAAAGTGAATAATCTGCAACAGAAAACTGGGAATCATTTCACAAGCTATCAAGAGATCTCTGGGGTACAACAAAGACTGACCCCCCCGAGCACAGCCTTTATTCCTGCCTGCTGTCGGCAGGGCTTCTCCAGGAGCTCTATGCCACAGCACAAGACAGCATTTACCGCATTAATTTGAAGTCGGGGGCGGGGAGGAATCAATTCAATAAATTCCCAAGTACATATGCAATTATCACTCAAAGTATGAATTTAAAAAAAAAAAACGAAGGGGCCCGACTGTAGGACTGCGGACTGTCACGTAAAATCAGGCCGGTAGATCATCTGCTCAACTTTTCATCTCACACAGATGTTAGCGTCAAACTCCTTGGAAAAATCTATAAAAAACCCTCAACAGTGAGAAAGTATAGAATAACCTGCTATCAGCAATGCTTCCTGAATCGGTAAGAACGAGCTGCGCTAGACTCTCAATAAAGGAGCCAATTTCTAATCTTGCAGATCTGCCCCAGATTACAACTGTGGGCAGAAAGTTATGCAGGTCAGTCACTTAAGGTGCAAAGAAAGATTCAGCTTGGATCAAACTTAACACAGATCAACGTAAACATTTTTGCGTGGCATCGTCATCTCCCATCCACCACCCCCATCACTGCACGTATATGGGAAGTCTTAAGGAACAATACAGCCATGAAATATCGCACTGCATTTTTTCCCATCCCAGCTAGTTATGGTGCAAGTACGACAAAACAAGGACATTTCCGTGAAATAATTACAACTACACACACTTCTTCACCTACATCTTTTCAGAAGAAGCATTTCTTCCCCCGATTTTCTGCTTATAAATGCAAGTCTGTTCACTTAATGGAATTATCCTTTTTTCTTATTCCAGGGAGAGATGGAGAAAGCATCCGTATAAAAGCAATTCTTACTGTCACAGCGCACAAATGACACCCAAGTTCTGCACATATGATATAAAACAAGAGCAGACCGATTGAACAGGCTCCCACAAAACTTTTCAACTATGCAGGAACGAACCCTTCGAAAACATACACACTAATGCTTTCATGCGCACAAAATCTGGGTTTAGATCACCAAAACATCAGTCCATTTGAAGTCCCAGCTGAGTATGTGAATGGAAGCTTAGAAAGCCCGCTGTCTCTCCTTAAGCGACTTTGTTTTAAAGGTAGTCCACCTCTTTTAAAACTAAAGTACTGAAATCCACTGAAATACACCTATCCGGTTTTTGGCAGGAGAGTAAGATCGAGTCAGGCTGCATAACACCACAAACTCCCTTCTGCGAAGTTCCGTACTCGCTGGGAGTTAGCCAGAGGTCTCCTTATCTCGGCACGTACAAAGGAACGTGTGAAAAGGCCAGTCTCTCCCCAATTTTAAAATACTGCAATGCTAACACACTGGGCTGTAAAGCGAACGTGAATTACCGGAGATCTCAGCGTGCAGCTTTTGCAGCAGCAGCCGTACTGCTTAATCTGTTTATGATCTGAAGTTGTGGAGGGTGGAAAAAAAAGCAAACCAAACCACACACATGAGAAAGTATGAGGTGAAAATCCAGCTCTGATGGACTTTTGAAGCTGCTCATGTCACCTTCTTTCCAACTTTACCTACTTTAGGAATTCATTAACTCATAACGCAGTTAAGGACACCCTCTGCTTTGGCCCAAATTACAATTTGTCATTTCTGGAGCTAGCATAGCACAGCAGAAGGCTGCACGGTACGTACCAAATGCAGAGAGAGGCCTCACTCGCAACGCAACGCAGACCACCCCCCAGCTACCTGCAGAACCACGGTGCAGGGGCAGCCGAAGAACGCCAGCTTTGCCGCTGCTCCATTCAAGCACAGTTTTCACAATCTGCGCGCAGAGTTCAGACCAAGACCAACGCAGGAACGCTGCCAGGTCGCTGTATATCCTGCTGAAGGACCGATGCCAGCAACGTACAAAGTAATCACGACGCTCAACCTTAAAATAACACGCTGCCATGACCAAAGCTACTGTAATTCTACTTTTTGTACAAATGCCTTGTTTATTCTGCGGCAGGCTAGATGAGAATGCCTCGTAACAGCTACAGAGGAGACAAATGCTTAGGTATGAAAAACACCGTGTACCTAATAAAGTGGTAATTAGACAAAAGCACTACTCCTACCTGGCTAGACAAGGAAAAATCTTTCCCATGGATATTTTACCATCGGAGTCAGCTTGTTCAATACTGCGCGGCAATGGCAAGCTAAGTTAACAGCCGCAAGTCTTAACCTTCCTTATTAATATAAAGAGCAACGGGGCGACTGCGAAACAGGACTACCATGAAACTTAACAATGGTGACAGTACACATTTCTGTTATCCCTTCATCTCTACTCCCTTCTCTGAGACCACACATTTGATTTAGCTCCTTGAGTTTAACAGGAAAGGTCATATTTTCAGAACGTACGAAGACCAATTTCAATTGCACAAACTTCGCTCCGGTAAGCCGAGGAGCTATTTTTATCAGAAAGATTAAAGGCAGCTAAAATTTACCCTGACAAAAGGAGTTGCTTAACGTCACCGCATCAAAGCATAAAGTGAAATATAAACAAGAACAAGCAGTTGCTTTCTGCCGAACGTTCAGGCCTGCCATCAGACCCTTTGCCATCGCACCGCGATGCTCGGTTACAAGCATTTGCAGGCTCGGAGCCTGACTGTTCAGCAACAGAACGGCACAACCGGGCCTAACGCAACGTCTTGTAAAGCACGTCCCACTCAGGCAAGCTGCAGCATCAAACAGCGCGGGTTTAAGGCTGCAATTACAATTCAGTTATCCAATACACAACTTACTGCTCGTTCAGGGCGCAAGCCTCAAACCCATCTACCCAAGCACCTCTGGTCACAAAGGCAACTTTCCAGGTTGCAACATAACTTTTTCATTTCAGCCTCAGTGCAAGACAGCAGCCTGGTTTAGGTTCAGAGGCAGGTATTTGATAGCAGTCGCTACTCAAACTATTTGTATTACCTGCTACAATGCATAGAAACGTTCAGCAATCTTTCAACAAGCAGCACTAGCTGCTGGCAACAAAGCTAAAGAGATTTTTTTTTTTAAAAAGCACTTCTAAGTGGACAAACATCACCTGCATCTCAAGCGGAGAGGTTATTTTTGCCTGAAGAACACCGGGATGCCGACAAAACGCTACGGACGCAGTCCTGCTTGTTCAAAATAAACCTGGGTTTTGCCGTCCCTGGTGACCAAAGGCCCCCTCAGCCGTGCAAAACTTTATGCAGATGCCGGAGTTTACATATCTAGCACTGCACAGAGCTCACCGAGACGCATTAGAACTTGCTGAACAGGACGTAATTATGACTGAAGCATTCCAGAACAGACCAAGTGAACTTCAAAAAAGAAAGGAAAAAAAAAAACCACCGCTTCAAACATCTTTCACTGGCTACCAGTAGAGTCTAAAACGTCTAGCTGAAGAATTAAAGAAAAACTGTGCTTTCCCTGAGTTACTGTGGCGCATTTCGTAGCAACTTGCCTATCAGCCTTCTGTATGATATTCCGTCGCTTTCACGGAAGGGATTAACGTAGTTCAATCACAAGACCTCACCTAGATAGTCTCTGCCAATTCTTAGTCTCAATACGGTTTCTTTTTGGCATGTTTCGTTTATTTGTAGGCTGAGAAGAAAAAGATTCCATAAAAAAACCCAGAAGGACTGAAGTATCTATAAGCTATTGCCAAATGCAGATTAAGCAAACCGAAAAACCCCACAGAATTTATCAGCTCAATTATAGCAATCATTTTTTCAGCCTATAAAAACACAGCAGGCATAGCATGATTAACTTATCACCGTCCCTTCAACAAGATTCATTAATCTCTGAAAACAGAAAGGCAAGTCCAACACACTTCTCCCTATAAAACCACTGTTTCAGTGATTAAAACAGTTGGAACACTGAAAGACCTCAGTACACTCACACATGCTCTTATGCACACACGTGCGTATTTACAACGGGCACGGGCTTGCTGGAAATGAAAAATTTGGATGCGTTTTATTACCTACGAACCCACTGCAATTGAAAAAAAAGCACGCCAAAGACACCAGGCGACATACAGGCAAGTGGCAGCGACTGCCAGGCTGCTGGGCATTTCATCACGCAAGCAAGCCCGCAACTTCAATTATTATCTGCAAATTATTCGTTTTTTAAGGACAAAAATGCTCGGAACGGGTCGAGCCCAGCGCCTTGAAGCAGGGTGACAGGTGGGAGGATAAAAAAAGCAAAATATTAATACGCTCTTGGGGAGTTTTTATTCCGTAGTGTGTCACACGCAGGGGCACAGAGGCTGCCTGCGTGGGGCTTTTAGTTGTGGGGGATAGACGGGTTTTAAGGAGGAGATATAGAAACCCTGACCGCCCATTGCAGAAGCAGGGCAATCGGTGTTTCTGCTGCCTGGGTTTTCCTCCTTCCCTCCCCGCTCACCTGGACACCCCCAGCATCCCAGCCGAGGCGGATCCCTCCATCCCTTCACCGTTAAAACGAAGCGGTGGTCGACGATGAAAGAAAGGGAATGGGAAATTCAACTCGAAGGCCTTTACTCGTCTTTTCTAACCGCTATTTATAGCCGGGACGGTACTTGGGTCTATGGGTCCCGCCCGGTAACTTCGACTGGAGGAGGCCCAACCGCTCCGGGAGGGATCCTTCCCCCCCCCTCTCCCCGCTTTTCCCGGCACCTCGCCAGGCCGGTTCCCACCCCCGCCGGGAACCGAGGCAGGGCGGGCGGTTCCCCCCCCCTCCTTCCCCTTCCCTCCGGCGGGCGGCAGCCCGCCGGAGGGAAGGGGAAGGAGGGGGGGGAACCGCCGGTGAGGCCCGCCCGCCCCCGCAGGCCTTACCTGTGCTATCGCTGGCGGAGAAGCCCGGCGAGTTGAGCTTGGCTCGCTTAGGGTTGGGCGGCCCGTCGAGTAAGTTCTCCGCCATGGTCCGAGGAGAGGCCGCCGAGCCGGTAATCGTTGAAGAGTCTTGAAGCGAAGGGGTGAAGCTCTCTCTCCTCTCCGTTCCTCCAAAGGGGGGGAACCCACCGTCGAACAACAGCGCCGCTCAGTGCCCGACCGGCGGCGGCCCCCGTTCCCCCATACCCGGGCCGGGCCGCCGCCGCAGCAGGCCGCAGGGGAGGAGGGTTCGGGGCGGGGTGGGGAAGAGCCCAGCGCCCCCTCCCTGCCGGCCTCGCTCCTCCCGGCCCCTCTTTCCCCCCCGCCCGGCCGCCGCCGCCGCCGCCGAGGAGGTGCCCGGATGGCGGCTCAGTCAGTCACTGGGGGAGCATAGCGGCCCCCCCCCCCGCGCTCCCCTCCACCTCGCCCCGTCCCCTCCCCTCCGCGCCCGGGCTGCTTCGCCCCGGCCCCGCGGCGGCCCCCGCCCGCCGCCCCCGGCCGAGGTGGGGGGGGGGGGGGGGGGCGGGGAAAGGAAGGGGGGGCGGAGGGCAAAAAAAAAAAAAAAAAAAAAAAAGAGGAGGGAAGGGGGTAAAAAGAAAAAAAAAAATTCAAAAAACCACAAAAAACCGGCAAAAACCCGAAAACACCCAAAAAACGCCCCAAAACAATGAGCGCGGCGCGGCGGCGGCGGCGGTTCCCGGTCCCGGCGGCGGCGCTGGGTTGGTTCCGGCCGGTTCTGCCCCGCTGCCCCGAGCCCCTCTGGCCGTCGGCGGCGCTCCCCGCGGTTGCCCGTGTCCCCGGCGGGCGGCCCCGCTGCCCCGGCCCGGCCCGGCCCGGCCCCGCTCCGATCGCGCCGCGCTCCGGCTCCGCGACAAGATGGCGGCTGTTGATTCCTCAATTAAAAAAAAAAGTTTTTTTTTCTCTTCTCTTTTCCAGAGACCATGGGGGCGGGGCCGGGGCGGGGCCTGCGCCTGGCGTCACCGCGCACGGGCCACGCCCCTCCCCGCTCCCCTCCCCGCCGACGCCGGAAAGGCGCGAGCGGCGCCGGAAAAAGACGAGCTCGTCCTCAGTTGATCCGCCGAGGGGCTGGGGGGCGGGCGGTCCCCGCCCCGCTGTCGCCCTCCGCTCGTTCCCCCCCCGCCTCAGTGACCACCTCGGCGACCCCCTCGGTTGCCCCTAGTCGCTCACCTCGGTCTCGCCCCCTGTCAGGGTTGCCCCCCCCGCAGCCGCCCCTTCGCGGTGTCCTCCCTCGGTCCCCTCGCACTCGCCGCCCGCAGTGCCTCCCCTCAGCCACCCGCAATCTCTCAGTCCCCCCTGGATGTCCCCCTCGCAGTGTCCCTTCAGTCCCCCCCCCTCCATTATTCTCCTCTCAGCCCCCCGTAGCCTCTCAGTCCCACCGTGAATCTCCCCTCTCCACGTCCCCCTCACAGCGTCCCCTCTCAGTCTCCCCTCAGTCCCCTAGTCACCCCCCATGTTATCCTCCCCTCAGCCCCCCACAGTCTCCCCTCCATTATCCTCCCCTCAGCCCCTCACAGTCTCCCCTCCATTATCCTCCCCTCAGCCCCCCACAGTCTCCCCTCCATTATCCTCCCCTCAGCCCCTCACAGTCTCCCCTCCATTATCCTCCCCTCAGTCCCCCACAGTCCCCCCTCCATTATCCTCCCCTCAGACCCCCACAGTCTCCCCTCCATTATCCTCCCCTCAGCCCCTCACAGTCTCCCCTCCATTATCCTCCCCTCAGCCCCTCACAGTCTCCCCTCCATTATCCTCCCCTCAGTCCCTCACAGTCTCCCCTCCATTATCCTCCCCTCAGCCCCTCACAGTCTCCCCTCCATTTGCCTCCCCTCAGTCCCTCACAGTCACCCCTCCATTATCCTCCCCTCCACCCCTCACAGTCTCCTCTCTCAGTCCCACTGCAAATCTCCCCTCTCGACGTCCCCCTCACAGCGTCCCCACCCAAGGTCCCCCCTCAGAGCCCCCAGTTCCCCCAGGGCCGAGGCGCAGCAGGACCCTGACACAGCCCGGAGAGGCCATGCCAGCCCCCTGCGAGCACTGAGCTCAGCGGCTGACACCCAGCCAGGGCCTCGGGGCGACGCTCGGCCATGGGGTGCTTGCGTCCCCCTCTCTGCCTCCTCCTGCCTTCCTACCGAAACCCCTGCAGCCTCCTCACGCCTGCCTCTGCCTGCACCCGCGCGCACCCTGCGAGGGGTTGCTGTGGCCTGGCTGATGGGCTTCTCCCCCTGCTTTCTGCTCCCCCATGGGCTCACTGTCCCATGAGGGGACATCCATGGGCTCAGCTTTCCCCTGCTCCTCGACCCTTCACGTGCGGCTGCGCCGGCCGCACGTGAAGGCAGACCTCCAACCTGCGCTGATCAGAGCCAGCCTTGCTTTACAAATGCCTTGTGCTCTGTCTAGACAGACTTCCCCAGCCCGAAACAGGTTTATAGAACTGGAGCTCGTAGACTTCCATGGATTTCCATACTGGTTCCCAACCTGAGAAGCAGGTCGTATAAGCCGCGGTGACACGCCAATGTGGCAGCGGAGCTCCTCGTACCCAAACTGGTTGCTCGGGGCTGTTTTCATCGCCTACGTGTCACTACGTCCCCGAGGAACAGCCACAAACAGAGGACAGGCCGGAGAAGGGCACTGAGACAATCCTGAGGATGTGTTGATGAAGTCCATAAGCCGCCATGGATTAATCGGCAACGTTTTATTGGTTTAAAGGAGATCTATAACGACACCTTCTTTTGCAAAGAGCAAGTCTGGCTTTTGTTTACTGCAAAACTCGACTTCATTACATTTACTTCTACATTTACATGCATTTCATTACATTTACTTGCAAATTCTGTATTTATTTACATGGTGCCTGTCCTTGCTGAGGTCTGGCTGCAATCACGCTAGAGGTCTCTTACAGGCCTCTGCTTCTATCACCATATTACTCATTAGCTACACAAGTTAAGTGTGCTCTGGTTATGCCCGCCTTAATTTCCTTCAAAAGCAGCGAGTTCCCGTCTGTTTTAGGATGGCTCAGCGTGGGACAGGGTTCAGTATCTCACAGCAGCTCCAGACATGAGAGCAACAGCTTTTGTCCAGCAATGTTTTACTGTGATATAAGGCATTTGCCCCACTTTAGGTTGAGGGAAACAAAAATGGTTGAGGGCCATAAAAATGATCCGAGGGTGGAACAGCTCTGCTGGGAGGACAGGCTGAGAGAGCTGGGGGTGCTCAGCCTGGGGAAGAGGAGGCTGCGGGGAGCCCTCAGTGCGGCCTTGCAGGGCTTAAAGGGGGCTACAAGAGAGATGGGGAGAGGCTTTTTAGCAGGGCCTGTAGCGACAGGACAAGGGGTGATGGTTTGAAAGTAAAGGAGGGGAGATTCAGCCTGGATCTAAGGAAGAAATTTGTCGCGCTGAGGGTGGTGAGGCACTGGCAGGGGTTGCCCAGAGAGGTGGGAGCTGCCCCATCCCTGGAAACCTCCAAGGCCAGGCTGGACGGGGCTCTGAGCACCCTGATGTGGGTGAAGCTGTCCCTGCCCATGGCAGGGGGATGGACTGGGTGGCCTGGAAAGGTCCCTGCCAGCCCAAACCATCCTGTGATTCTATGAAAATGTTTTGCTGTTGGAGGTGGTGGGGTGGAAATCAGGTCAGATTGTCTGTCAGGCACAACCGAGGACAGCAGTGCCCTTTGCTATACGCTGCTTCGACTTTTTAACAAGTTTGCTCAGTGCATTTTGAACTGCAGCTTGGACAACTTTTTGCGCTTGCCTTGCCCATTACATCACTTGTCATGGAAACGAAGGATTTGCTGGAGCAGCTGATGCCAGGAGACCCCCATAGCATTTTCCTTCCCCTTATGAGCCTCTTCTCTGCTGCTGTAATGACTCTGCAGCCCTGGCATGAAGTCAGGATGGAGATCGACCACCGGGGGACAGAACCTGAGCGGTCCCACGGCTGTGTACCTCCGGCAGCAGAGGAGGAGGAGGATCCTATTGCTGCCGTGTCCTGCAGCTTCTCCGTGGCACGATGTCCCCTTAGGACGGCCCCAGTTGCCCCCTGCCACGGGATTAGAACAGCATTGGGTTAATGGCAGGAGGGAGAGGAAGACCTTGACTGTCATCCACCGCCCCTGGAAACAGGGCTATGATTAAATACCCAAAAGGCTTAATAGTACTGCAGTGCTCGGGGTGCCACGGCCCTTTGGTATCGGTATTGCAAGAGTCGGATGGCCTCACCCACTGGTAATGCCAAACACAGAACAAGCTCAAACGGAGTAGGAGGATTTTGTGAGAAGAGAGGAGACTGAAAGACACTGTATAGCGAGCAGATGAGCCCTACTGCTGCAAACTTGCACCCAGGATTCCCAGTCTGGACCCCAGTGCACGGCTCCCCGCTCCCCCAGCTGATGGTTCAGCCCTTCCATGGATTCCTGAGGACTTCATCTGCGGTGCTTGGGAGGCACGGTGAAGCAGGTGCTTAATGGATAACTCCTTTATTCGGGGACTAGTTCCAAGAGAAATTGCATAATAAAATCTGCACTGCTGCAGCCCGTTTCCAGACTTCCTGTCTCCAAAACTAAGCTGCTTAAAGATACAGTTCCTGAGATCCTACCTTCCTTCCCCGGCCAAAACATGGAAGTATCATTTCTATAGCTTGTGACCTCAAAACCTTACAGCCAAACAATTAACAATGTTTGAATAACTTCTGAGGAGCTCTGTAGTCACCGTGGCATCATCAGAGCAGTTCTCGCTGGGAATAAGAGAGTCTGTTTTTCCTGGTAACGTTATGTCCCAGCACCTGGTTGCCTTACCATCCCTGTGTGCTGCCAAATGAAGCCGTCCCAGGCAAAAAGACAAGCCCAGCGCCCCTCACCTCCTCTCTTCCTGGCTGCTGCAGAAGGTGCTGCCTCCTCTCCCTCCAAGCGCATCTCTCTGGTTACACACACCCGGCACTCCTGAGATTGTGAAGCAACTTTATGCGAAATAACTGTTGTTTCTGGCTTCTGATTCTCATTGTATGTGTGAATTCTTGTTGTGTTCAGGAAGTGGCGGTAACCCCTGGGACCGCAATCACAGTGCTGTTTCTTGTGTTTAGCTGTATGTCTGTGCACTTCTGCAAACCCTTAGCTCCTCGGGCTACGCAGCCTAACGAACATCTCGAGTGGTCTCCTTACTTCATTTTATGCAAAACAAAGGATCTGCAGGTGGCTAGCCATGTTTTGTAGGTGCCATCCTGTCATTTAATGCTGTTAGGCCCTGGTCAGACCTCATTCTCCTTTCCTTTTCAGTACTTATTCATTATTTTTAAACCATTTCCTACCTACTTGTTGAACAGAGTCTAGAAGGGACTGGATGCAAACATGGGATGACTGTGAACTGCTCAAAATCCTGCCCGTCGTCTGTCGAGACCATCCTTTCTACTAGCATAACTCTGATGTAGGGGAATCATCCGTTTAACAAGTCAGGCTATCTCACAGAAGTGAGAATAACAGTTCAGGAAAAACACGTAGTCTTCTGTCATCGACATAATCCAATCTGTCATCCGAGTGGTCCTTTTTTTCTTACGTCCCAAATGTGAAGCCCTTTTGCTGGAGTTGGCCTGTAATTTTGCCATGCCTGACAAACTACTATGAAAAAATCTGTATAAATTTGTCTTTACACTCTCATCCTGGCTTGTTGCTCTAGAAATCATCGTTTGCACTTTGCCTGAGAGACGACAGTCCATTTGCTTTACTTTTGAAGAGTCAAACTGCTATGAAAAATGTCTGTCTGGGCTCTGCTACGCTGCAGTTTTTGTCCATCTGACACCAGCTCTCACCCAGCCTCACAGTCAGTTTGAAAATCGTATTTCCATCCATAAAATAGTAATCTGGGTAATCCGGGCAAGTTTCATGTCTGCCAGCTCCCTTTTAGCAGTTGCAGTTAGTGGTTTATGGGTGGTTTCAGCCAACGCGGGCCAAAATGAAGACATGAAACTTCTTTTTCCCCTGCAGATTACGGTGAAAGATCCCTTCCCCGAGGACACGGAAATGCAGGGTGCCCATAGCTACGCTCTGGCCATTCGAGATGGGAAGATTTCAGCATTTTCCACCTCCCTGCCTTGTTCCCCTGTCAAAGGCTTGGCCTTCCCCTTTGCACAGTCAGTAGGAGGGAGCATTTGCAAGCTCTCCAGGTGCTGCAGGTCACAGCTCGGCATTAGCTTAATCCCAAATGAGTGGCAGTCCAAGTTAACGTGCTGAGCTGTGAGCTCCGGCGGTGAGCACCGCTCGCACTCCCGTCTCCGTTCATCACAGAATCCACCTCTTGCCTGAACCTCTATCTCAGAGAAAGACCTCGCCCTTCCCACCAGAGCTGGTGCCTCTATCTCTTCTTTCTTCTGTTCGCTCCATGCATCTCAGAGCAGTGACGTTAGCATCTTTGAACTTCTGCCCCAAGGTGGGGGACTGGGAGATTCCCTGTCCCTCAAAAGATGTCTTCAGATCCCTCCTCACCCACCTCTGTCCTCTGCTCTTTCCATGAGGGCATCGCAGAGACGAGATCAAGGGCTCAGCACATTTTACCACACCAAGCATTGCTCCTTTCGATCAAATGTGATCCAAGCATTTATTAACCTACTTGGATAGACTGCATATTTCTTTTGAGGAAGTAAATTCCTTACTATAAATCTCATAGTTCAGCTGTTTTTCTCTCTCTGCATATAGCTTTCTTTTTTTTAGTGGTAGCAGTGCTCACAGCCATGCAGTGACTTCCACGTAAGCATCTATGACATTTGGAAATGCCCTCCTTGCATTCTGGCTGACAGTCCTTATTTTTTGCTGCAGCAAAATCTGATGTTCTCATGAAAACTCTGCCTGAGCTCGTAGTCTCACCATCATCCTGTTAGTCACCCACCTGCAAAATTCTGCTCAGCCTTTGCAAAGCCATGGGGACACTGGTTGCATTTTTGCCCTGCTCTGCCGCTGTCCTGGCTGGTGGAGGTAGCCATGAGAGTACGGCTCTGCTGGTGCTCCTGCTCCATTGGGCCTTGCCTGTCCCTCTGCCTCAGCCTTCTTCTTTAAAGGAACTCTTGGTGTCATCACAGCTTTAGTGCAAGACCTTCGGTTATCTCTAGGAGCTTCATTCCTGGAAAATTCTCCCTACCTTGTCAAGGGTTAATCCTGGCTTGTCCACCACCCCATAACCCTTTTGCTTTGGCCTCAACTCCTCACAGCTGTTAAAAAACTGTATTTCTTATGAGAACTCTGTTGAACACCCAGAGTCACCGACAGAGCAACCCCAAGCTCCTCTGTAGCGTCAGCCTCTTTCTGTCGCCTGGGTTAAAAGCCATCTCTGTGAAATGTTTTGGTTGTAGGTGGCAGACAGGTCCATCATCTTCTGCATTAGGCTCCAAGAGTTAACTCCGCCCAAGCTCTCAGAGCCCGGTAAAGCCTCAGAGGTGGCTCCACCATCACGTGCCATCATGCATCCGACAGGCCCGCTCGGGGCAGAGACCAGCTCCAAAGGCGAACGCACCACAGCACTGTGCCTCTGCAGACCCTGACCGCTGTCCCAGAGCTGAGCTCTTTGGAGGGACGCGGTTGGCTCCTCCACAGGACTTCCCTGCCCTACTGCTGTCCTGAGCACCTCGTCACCACCCCATCTGCAGACTCTGCTCAGCGCTCTACTTTCCCCTCAGGCACCTAAATTTTGCATTTGCTGGTGCTTCCAGCGATGGAAATGCCTGGTGGCTGCCGTTCTGTGGCTGGACACATGCAAACCCCTCCAGCTTAGGGCACGCGAGACCTTTGCAGCACTCAAGGCCCAGCAGCTTTGCAGGTGGCCATCACTCCACCGCACCGGCCTGGGGATCCCCCCACAATCACCCTTCTTGGGGAGCCCCCCAGCCTGCATCTCCCACAGCTCACCCTGAAGAGGAACAGGGGTGCTCATCCCCCTCAAGCCTTCGAGCAAGGCTGCGGACCATGCTCTCCTCCCGTGGAGGGAAGGGCCCCCAGCAGCGACCAGGAAGCCTTTCTGGGCTGGGTCTCTGGAAAACTGTCCTGCTGAACCAGTTCCAATTTGTATAAAATTCTTCAATATTCATCAACCATTGAGCTGGGTTGACAAGGTGAATACATTAACCGCCTCTTTGTTTCTCCAGCCTCGCTCTTCCTCCTCCACAAAGGTTCTTTCCTTGTTTTGGACAAAAAAAGAGCAACTTGGAACAGGCTGCCCAGGGAAGCGGTTGGGTCTCCATCCCTGGAGGTATTTAAAAGCCGGGGAGATGCGGTGCTTGAGGACATGGTTTAGTGGCGGACTTGGCGGTGGTAGGTTAACGGTTGGACCTGATGATCTTAAGGGTCTTTTCCAACCTTAACAATTCTATGATTCTATGAACTTCCACAGGAGCTCGGAGCTCAGTGCTGTCTGGTTCAAAGTGGGACCTGTTGTGGCCCAGCCCCACGTCGCTTGAAGAGCACCCCACCAAGCCATGCCATCGGTGTCTTGTCTCCATCACCACATTGGTCAAACAGCTATCAGGAAAGATCTAGCTCCAGGCTCAGCCTGGCGGTGGGTGGGTGGACATGGTGGTCTCTTGCGGACCCTCCTGCTCAGAAGCTGAGGTTCGGGAGACCTGGGGCCAAACCAGGCAGGCTGTGGTGTAGGGCTGGACATCAGGAGAGCGTTACAGTGGCAGATGTCAAGCAGAGGAGACACCTCCCTCCGGTCTGGAGTTGGGAACTGCATTTTCCAGGAGAAAGGAGACTGAATGCTGGTCATCGTCTCAGCATTTCTAGGGGACTGGTAGAGTTGGACGACGATGGCTTTTTTCCCTCTCTTTCTAGCAAATAACACCTTTGTGGAAAACTGCCCTTTTCTGCAGGTGGAGAGCTCTTGCATGTTCAGGTATTCAGTGAGTATTCAGAACCCCCCCGAGGTTTCAGCTTTTGGAATTTGGAAAGCACTGATCAATTAATTGATAAAGAAAACATGTAATTTCCGTGCTGCATAAGCAAAGCTTTAAAAACAGCTTTTAGCTCCAAAACTGGGTAAATAAAAGCAGTAAGAAAGGACAAAGTGACCAAAATATATCATTTCACCAACCTTCTCCTCACTGAGTTTTTCACATCAGTTTGATTCCAACCAGATTCCTTATTTTTTCTTGTTACGGCAACAACCAGCTCAAAGGCACCACTATTTCGCTAGCCCTGTGGTTCTCTCAGAGAGCTCCGTGGGTAAGGTCTGGCTCTCGTGCATCCCGCTTGGATGCGTCTCGCTTCCCTCAGCGCGGAGCGTGGTAAAGCCAAACCCAACCCCTTTTTGTCGATATAGTCCAGAATTTCTCCCAAACACAGCACGAGGGTTTCAGCTGCAAAACCTTTTTCAGCAGAAAAAGCGTTCGCCATGTGTTTGCACAGTGCCTAAATAATGGGTTCAGGCGAAAATAGAATTAATTGTTGTCATTACGGCTTCCAGCTCAGGTTAAGGGGAGCAGAGCAGGGCAGCAAAGCGGACTGTTGTGGTGGTGATAATTGGCACAGGAAAAACTGGGATAATTTCCCCTGGAAAACCTGTGTGAGAGCAATTCCGACGAGGTGCTTTCTGTTGCTTTCAAGGTTATCAAAAAAATGATCACCCTCTCAGCTGCGATGTCCCCTTCTGTGACATTAATGGCAGGAAAATTTAAAGCCGAAGGAATCTCCTGGCACAGTATGTAATTTGCCTGGGGAAATTAGTTTCAAGAAGGATCAGAAAGTTAAATACTATTGCTGGGCTTAAAATGAAGGCGAATAATTTTATAGCCAAAATAATATTTTTCTATGATATATTATGTAGAAGGCAAGAGCAATAAAATGTCATGCTCCAGGGTATAAAACAATCCCTGCAAAGGTCAGGAAGCACTTTTAACGTACACGCACATCGCTGCACATTAGTCCAGATGCATTTTAATTTGTTTGGATTTTGTGTCCTTGATTGGACATGACATTCTTCTCGCCTGAAGTTCCTCAAGGCCAAACACCTTGTTGGCTGGACCGGGAGGGAAACCTTCCCCGGCTCTCTCAGATTATTGCTCCATTCCTTGAAGCATGAGGCTGGATTATTTTTGTTATGCACATTACTCCTGTCCCATTCTTGCAAGACTTGACACACTCCACGTCTTGGTGTCATCCCGCCCTCTGATTTGTGACTCTGCGATTTTGCTGTTACAACACCGTCTCTAATTATAACAGGATTAACTTTTCAAACCAACCTGTCCACCTTACACACGCTGCTTACTTCCTACAACGCCGAATTCAACAGGCTGGCTGTCGATGTGCACAGCCACGCGCATGCACGCTGCGCTTAGGTCTTAGATCATCCTAGGTTGCTTGTTTTTCTGTTTTCTTAAGCCAACAGCAGATTAGATGTTAAGAAGAGAAACTCCCTTTTTTCCTGCTTTTCTTCCTACCCCACATCAGCTCTTAAAGCTTATCCCCACCTTGTGCTTAGCAGGGGAGTGGAGCCAGATCAGCTCTGAATTGCCCAGCCTGGAGGTCCCATCATCGTGATCCTGGAGCGATGCTTGACAAACTACCACACCTTGGATCTGTCCCCCAACTCCACCATATCCAGTTTATGGTCACATCCATTAAATCAGCCTGTAAGTAACCGGTTTGGCCCCTCTGCCAGGTCAGCTCCACTCCCTGTGCTCCAAGCTCACATCTCCCTGCTCACCTGAAGGCTCCTCAGCTGCCTTCCAGGTTCTCCTACACACGAAGGCACTTGGTGCTCATTTAGGGCAACTTACCCGGCTGGTTTGAATTTGAAAGCTCTGAAATACACTTGTGAAATAAAAACAGACCCAACCTTTTTACAAAGGATGCTCGCAGCATCCTGAAACGCTCAGGTGGAATTTGCTCACAAGCTTTGTAAAATTACCCTCTGGGAGAGAGCAAATAGGGGAGAATTCAAGCTGGGAAAGCCAATTTACATTACTGAAGTGTTAAAACAGGACAGAGCTGTTATCTCAAACTCATACTACAAAAGCAGCCAAAGACCTTGTAAAATACAGCATTTTGCATGGATGGAGACTCTGCCAGGAAGAGTTTATAACTTAAAACATCACAAAACGTACCAGAGCCAGCACGAGCCTAGTTGTTGGAGCAAATGCAGTCCCGTCACCCCAGCCCACGCAGGGGGAGAGTGAAGCAGTTGGGAAGAAGAGTGACGTGAGACTTCCAGCTACAGAGGTGACCAGCCTGGACTGACTCCCTGACACAGGCAACGACGGCACTTGGGTCGAGCCGTGGTTGACAGCACTGACGGCAGTTGCACACTGTGCTCTTGAGCCCCTTTTTGCCCCGCCAGTCCTGCCTCCTCCTGCAGGAAGGGGCCAGGGCAGCCAAGGCTGGGTGGCTGGCACCACTAAGGGTGCAAACCCACCATGGGGTTGCTTAAAAGCTTCTAGGAGGCACCCAACAAAGAGGGAGACCTGGAGAGGGGATGTGGCTTTCACTCACTCACATCACGATGCTTCATTTACCCTCTTGTGGCTCCAGCAGCTGGTGCAAACTTCTGCGTGGTGGAGCCCAGACACCCATTTCTGGGCTTCTTTGAGGGATCTCCCTTGGTGGCTTCTCATTCTGCCAAAGCCAGGAAACATCCTGGCACAGCGGACGGGCGCTCTGCACCTCTGGACATGGAGTTCAAATCCCTCCTGCCAGACATCTCGGGCTTTTTGGAGAGTTGCTGGAAAGAAGTCTCATTCTTACCCTTCTCCTCCTTGGTCTATAAGTGGTTGCTGTCGTGACGTGGCCCTGGTCTCCCCCAGCCTTCAGAGATGCTCAGAATTATCTCTACCTCTTTCAGAGCAAAGGCAGCCCCGTCTCCATCTTCCCCACCTCTCCTTGAGCGAGCAGTGACCCTCTGCACTCCCACGCCCACGTGAGTTCCCACCGCAACGCTGGGATAGCTTTCTGGCGTTGGTTATGAATTTGGATCATTGGCTGGATGTGCCCAAACCATCAAAAAAACATCCCCAAACTGTCTGGCTTTATATTTTCCTGAAGTTTAAGTCCAACTGAAACCATTAGATCACATTTTCTGTATTTTCAGATGTCACAGGTCATCGTATTTCACTCAAACGCTGAGCCCTGTAATTTGGGTCAGATTAAAACCCCACAGCCCCCGGCAGAGCGGAGCTGCTGTGGGCCGAGATGGGAAGCGACGAGGTGCCAGCGCGGCCCCGGCACTGCCAGGGAGGGTTTAAACGTTCGCAGCACGAGCTTGGCGCTCCAGCCCAGAGGAAGGGGGACGATCCAGGCACCCCGGAGCCCTCTCCCTCTCCGGCTGGCACAGGGCACTGAGCTCTTGGACCGGGTGATCGTGCAGCACTGAGGCAAGGCAAGAAATCCTTGCGGCTTCACCTACCAACGCCCTGCTCACCGGCTGAGCCATTCCTCCCAGAAACTGAATTAAAACCGGTGCGGTTGAAAATGAGCTAATTTTACTTTAAAGGCTGCAAGCCCTGGTGAGTGCACCGCTCCCCTTGCAAATTGTCGCAGTATGCAGTTACTGTCACTGCGAGAGAGCTGCAGCTTATTTCAAGGTTGAATTTGTCCAGCTTCTCATCCCCGGGACATTTACATCTCTGGAAATAATCTGGGGACATCGCAGTCTGTTACAGCGGAGCTGCCACTTTCCTTGGCCAGATCTCTAGGCAGGAGATTGGTTTTTAACAGTCCGATGTCGCTATATACCCCCTTCCTTATATTCTCTGTTTTATTTAACATTAGGGAAAACATATATTTTATTTCCCAGCTTTTCTTTGCAACTGCGAGGACCAGGTACTTTTTCCTAATGCCGAGAGCTGAGAATCTCATGCATTTGCGTGAGATTTAAAAAAATGACGACTTTAAAAACTACTTTAACTAAATCACTGCCCAGAAGTGCGAGGCTGATGTACATGAGGGCTGCTGACACCCAGCACAGAACATATGAGCCCTAAAGTACCTAAAATTATCTCGTGTTAGCTTTTGAAAATATGTCTCCACCCTCCATTCAGAATGACAACTTTTGGCAACAACAAGAAAACAGAAACGACAGATGGTAACAAAATCTGGTACACAAACATGACAGTAGGCAATATAATGAACATTTCACCCACTCGTTCATTTATGCTAATCATCGCTTTTGAGCAACCTGAATTGTTATGCCAGACAGCAGCGGATCTGAAGCATGGCATAGCAAATCTCCAAGGGCCACCAACCTGAAACCAGAATAAAACCCCCACCGGGCTACTCGTTGTGAATGAAATTAAAGTATCGCTAAACTACAGCCTGCTCTGACGGCCGCCGAAAAATCCCTCCCTTCCTAAAAAGCACATCGAACTCTCCTCCTGCCCCGAAATCCCTGCCCTGAAAAACACCACAGCCGCAAACCAGAGGTAGTCAAGTTTTCCTGCTACCCAAAGCTTCACCGAAACTCAGATGAACCAGCAAAAATTCGCAGGCAAAGGTAAGAATTAGCATCCTTGCAGTAAATGCGTATTGCGCTACTGAAATGTAGTTTTTATAGCAACGAAAAATTTCTTTTAAAAATGCTTCTCCTCCCCAGCTAAGCTCTCTGGTATGAATTCAGTCCCCGCGGGAAAATGTTGACTCTTTTATTTGAAGCCCACTTATCTCACGCTGACTTTCTCAGTGCAAGGTGCTATGTCACCCACAAAACTCCTTTGATTTCCTATAAAAATGTAAATCAGCCTATTTTTTTTCCCCGACAACCTTATGTAATGAACAGTACCCCTGGTCTACTATTCTGAAGACGTGCTTTTAGCCTCTATTTTATGCAGAAATCTGTAAGACTGAAAGCATTTCTCCCCTTCCTTCCCCGACATTTCAGTGCTTGCTCCTATGCCTGCTGATGCAAAGATCTATCGATGTTCCTGGGGCGGGAAGGACCTAAAAAACATCTCAGAGGGCAACACCAACACCATTTTATTCTCCTGAGGGTATAAAATAAGTTTTCCCACAAATAAATTGCCAGTGCTTTCAGGAAAAAAGAGGCAATCTTGAGCAATTGCCCTCAGAGCTGGCCAAGATGTGTGATTGTCCAAAACTGTATAGATTTGTAATCACAAATGAGGCCAGTCCTCCATGGTGAGGGTTTCCAGACACCGCTCTTTGTAAGACCCGATTTTCATTTGCTTACAGCGCTGTCAAACATTACCTACGGGCGATGAAATGCTCTCTTCTGGGGCCAGAATCGCAATTGAAAACTCACAAGAAAAAAGTAAATTTCAGCCAAAACATTTCAGTCACTTTTGAGGGGAAACAAAATACTATATGGTCTTGGTAGGTTTCCAGTAACCACGTCTGCAAGTCCTACGCTCAGCCCCAGGAGAAGGGGTTGGAGATGATCTTTGTGTCAGCGATGCATCTCCCATCATCCTCATGAAGATCCACCCAGATTTGTCTGACCTGGGGAAAACTTAGCTTCTCCTGCCTTCTGTCTTCTTTTCCTTGTCTTCTGCCCCGGATGAGGCATCCCAGCCTGTCTCGTTGTTCCTTGGGTGGAAGCCGCTCCATTTCTTTGATCATCTTTGTTGCCCATCTCCACTTCTTCTAGCCCTTCTGCGCAAAGAAATATATCTATTTTGAATCAAGGGGATCTCAACAGCACGGAGCGGTCAAAGCACAAGCCTGCCGTGGGTGGAGGCATGCCGGACCAGGGCTTTCTGGTTTCCTCTCTGCTTCAGTCTCAGTCATTCCTAAAAATGATGCCCCAACCAACTCCCAGCCTCGGCAATGCTGCTGCTGGAGAAACACTGATCAGCAGGGCTGGGGTCTTCCAGAGCCCCCTGTGCTGCAGTGCCGGCAGGGTGGGTGTCCCGCACAGCGACCAGCGGCTCAGCCCACCCTCAGGAACAACGCTGCTCGCTTTCAGCAGTCCTGCCCTTGAAAGGAGGCTGTTTCGGACTCATAACGCTCCTCCTCAGCTGGTTTGTGGCTGGCTCCCAGCCCACGCGCCGTCTCCATCGATGGCATTGCTAGATCTGACTTTCCCAGATCCGATCCCTGCTCAGATCAATGCCCTTTTGGAAGCATCTCTCCAAGCATGCTCCAGACAACATCCCTTTGAGACACTTCTCTTCTTCCCCTTGCTCTTAACAAGACCAGCCTCCTGCGTAGACCGCTGATGTCCATGTAGACTAGGACACCGACAGACCATCTGATGGCTGCAGACAGTGCTGCAGATTTGGGGTGACCCCAGCTGCAGGACAACCTCAGGCTGAAGATGGGTGCTTTGGTGGCGAGCAGGGCTCAGCAACGCATGGTGTGAGGCTCCCCGTGGCCACCTGTGAGCCCAGCATCTCCTCCAGCCTCTCACCCGTCTGCTGCAAACCATATCGACACGGACAAACTGACTGCTGTGCCGGACGTGGGGCCTGTCGCTCCATAGGTACAGTTGCCACCTGTTAAAAAATAAGCAAATCCTCAGGTTTTGTTTGTTTTTAGTTTTTTTTCCATGGCTTTGCACGCACACAAAGGTTTCCCATCCCCTGCCACCCACACTCTCCCCCCTCCTCTGCCCTGTTTCAGAGTTAGGAAGCCAGAAGCGACGTTGCTCTGCTTCGCTCCAGGACGTGGCGAACCGGCTGGCAGGTCGTCTGGTGGGAAGGGATCTGGCCCAGGACAGCGTGAGGAGGTGAGGCTTCTGCCTGTTGTTTGTTACGGAAAAGGGAAGATGTCTGCGTCCTGCTGCTCCCGAAACTGGGAACACCAGCTCGAGAGGACGCTGCTCCGATGTCATGGCTGAAGGAGGCTTAACCCCGTGTCCTCAGCCACCCAAGTGTGTTCACGGCAGGGGGGTCCCACAGCCTGGGGTCCCTGGGTGCCCCGCTGCTGCCTGGCCGTGGGGTGCCCAGCTCTGGAGCAGGGTGCGCGGGGGCCGGGACGTGACGGCAGACGGTCTCGGTTGCTTTGCTGCAGCCCCGGGGCCGGGATCCCCGACAGCCTCCAGCTCTGCCGGGGCCTCCCCGCGTCTCCAGCTGGGGTTTTGCCCGGTCGCTGGACACGCTCAAAGTTCACCCTGCTATAAATACCCGGGTGCAGGGCTGCCAGGTCCTTCTGGCCGGGGGGGCTGCTAAAACCAAACGGGGTTTCGTTGCAATTAACCCTTTGGGTGACTCCCCTCTACACGGTTCAAAAAACAGGAATCCTCTGCTTCAAACTGTTTCTAAAGCCAGAAGAGTGCAGCAAACTCCTTCTGTGGGCTGATTCCCGCTGGGAACGGCTCAGGGATCAGTACTGGGAGCGGAGGAGCAGCCTCACGCTGTGCAGCCCCACACCCTGCCCCATATGGCCCCACCGAGCATGACCCCACACCCTGCGCCGTATGGCCCTATAGCCCAAGGCCCCACGCCCTGCGCCGTATGGCCCTATACACTACGGCCCCGCACGGCACGGCCCCGTGCTGCCCAGCCCACCCCGCGTCCCCGGCCCCACGTGCAGGTCTCGCTCTTAGCCACAGCCGAGCAGAAGGGCTAAAACACGTCTAACACCCCAAAGGGCAACAGAAATGCCCTAAATCAGGACAAGCTCTGTCCCCGGCTCAGGGACAACCCCAAAACGCGGAGTCCCCGGTGGTGCCAGGTCACCCGAGGCAGAGCACAGCGCGTCGCCCACAGCGGGGTGTGAAAGGGCACGTGGGCAAGAGGCTCCCTGGGGAGCCAAGCAGGAGGTAGCCCCCTGCAACCTGATGCTGTACAAAGCCCCTTCATGGTGCCAAATGCATCTTTTTAACCATTTCCCTGCCGTGCACCTTACCGCGCTGGGCTGACGGTCCGGCCGGTCTCCAAGGAGGAGCCTCTTCCTCCTTTGGCCCTGTTCAGCCCACAGGAGATGGACAGCTCGGAGCTAACGGCAGAGGACAAACCCACACGCCGGCCGCAGCGGAGCAGAGACGCCCAGGGAGCCCCAACGGGGCTGTGTGCGACCCCGCGGCTCCCGCTGAGGCTGGACATAGTTCGGTGCACGCATGGCCCAGGGACAAGATGGGCTCAGGACCGAGCGAGGTCCTTGTCCCCAAAGGTCCCGCAGTGCCCAGGGCTGGTCCCCAGCTCCAGTGGGGCCAGGGCTGCCCCGAGCGCAGTGCAGAGCCCCGGCGGGGCTTGGCCTCCCAGCCCCCCACGGCCTGGTGGGTCGGGGACAACCCTCTCCTTTCGCCCCGCAGATCCCCGCAGCTGTGATGAACCCTTAACCTCGAGCCTGCACAGGTCACAGCGTCCAGCTGACCGTGACACTGAGACAACCTCATTTCAGCCACGGAAACATCACCTTTTGGGTCCCTTCAGGCCAAGTGAAGGCGCCTTCATCGCCTCACTCGCCATCATCTCCCTCTCCTCCCCATCGCCACTGCAGTGGTAACGCTTCCAGGATGCCGAACGCCTCCTTATCACTGTCAGATGCCGCGGCCCTACCTGGCGTTTGCTCGACCGGGTTTTTGGGTTACTCAGGTTATCGCTCCTGATGCCTACGCGGGTCCTGCCCCACCACGACGCTGCGCCCCATGGCCCCGGCCGTGCCGAGTCCCCCGCGCTCCCGGCAGCGGCTGCGTTCCCTGCGCCCGTCCGGGACATCGCTGCCTCAGAGCTGGGTTTCCCCAAGCCCCACGGCCGCCGTGCGCGGCACCGCCGGACTCTGTACACTGTGCAGCGCCGGAGCAAACGAGCCGAGCAGGTGGCACTAGGGGGAGATAAAGGCCGGGACATGCCGGGCCCTGCGCCTTCGCCAGCCCACTCCTGTCCCCGTGTCCCCAGGGCCACCCTGGCCCCAGCTGCCCAGGGGTGAAGGGGAGAGCTGCAGGTTTCCGCACGTTGCCGTCCCTTTGCTTTGCAGGGTCTTTCCTGGCATCTTCGGTCTTTGGGAAGAGTCCTTTAGGCGTTTACACCTTCTCGCAGCAGGTATAAAAGCAAGAAGCCGCCTTCTGCCACGTGCAGATAGCACAGGGGCACCCAAAAAATGCACCCAGGAGGAAGGAAAACAGCACACGATGCACAGAACAGGGTCCAGCAGTGAAAGAGGCGGCTGGGGACCCGGCCTGGAAGCGGAGAGTGACCGCGCTGGAAACTCAGCCCATCGCTGCCCCGGCTCCCCCTTCCCGATGCTGCCGTGGGTGCGTTCGGCATCAGCACAGCGGTGCCAGCCCCCGCGGGGTCCCTACGCCAGCAAACTGGGCTCCTCCAGGGCTAAAAACCATTTCAGGGGGATTTCTGGCACCAGCTCCTTTCCTCCCCTGGATGCTCCCCTCTCTGCAGGCTCCCTGTGACCCCTCTCACAGGAGACGGGAGGATTTCACCTGGCAGAGTTTGGGAGAACTCCTGGGAGCCGAGGAGCCGAACCAGCAGGACCTGCCCCTGTCAGAGCCGTTCGGGCACAGCCGGATCCCACAGGCACCCATGGGTGCAGCCGTGGGTCCCGCAGCACGAATCAGCACCGCACACTGGGGTAAGCACGGGGCAGGAGCAATGCGAGGGGGGCACTTTTCACTTGTATTTTCTATGGATTAAAAAAGAAAAGGGAAAATTTATCCCCTTGTTTTTCCAGGAGGAGGGAATCAGAGCCCGGCTGGAACAGCAGTTCCAGGGTTATAACCACAAGTGGTATCGATAAAGGTTTGATGCCACCAAACCGTGGTGCCCTCGGGGGCTGTGCTCACCGCGCACATCCCTGAGCTCCCCCCAAACACCCGCAGAGCACCCGCCTCCAAACCCACCAGCTGGTCCCAAACCCACGTTTTCTCTCCCCATTGCCCACAGCCTGGATTTGCAGAGGGTTTGGGCTCGCGGCCTCCCCAGATCCCAGTGCCAGAGGGGAGCTGGACGCAGCGGCGGCGGGGCTTCAGGCTTTGCTGGCAGCTCCTCGTGCGGAGCAAAGCCCAGCCTCGGGTCTGTGCTGGCTTTCCACCCCCTCCGCACGGCTCGGCGAGGGCCCTTTGCCTGCGAACGGGTCCCCGTGCCCACGGTCCACAGCGGCACAGAGCGGCATTGCTCACCCTGCAGCCGCGTCTCCGTTTGTGCCGGATGACCGGAGGTTTCGGCGCTTCCCCGGGTGCTGAGCACCTTTCCGCCCCCAGCATCCCAGTGCATAGCCCCTA
This sequence comes from Theristicus caerulescens, assembly GCA_020745775.1. Taxonomy (NCBI): domain Eukaryota; kingdom Metazoa; phylum Chordata; class Aves; order Pelecaniformes; family Threskiornithidae; genus Theristicus; species Theristicus caerulescens. The sequence continues at coordinate 98,802,319 of CM036562.1, forward strand.
AACGCGCAGTGTCACCATTGCTTACTAATATTTAAAATTTTGTAGAGCTCCAGCTCTAAATTTTTCAATATCCTCACGCTTAAACTTCGTATCCGTCTGCGGCGGAGGAAAACGGGGAGGCTGGGGTGGCTGGTAACTCGATAGCGACATTGGCCTTGGCCCAGGGAGGCTGGATGCAGAGGGGTGCCCGGGCCGGGTGTTATCTGAGCCCGCGCAGGAACAAGGTGTCTTTGCCACGATGTGCGCTGGCGAGAGCAAGAGAAGGGAAGGAGATCCTCCGTCAGCGCTTTGCTATGCGTTGCGCTCCCCGGACAGACGGACTCACCGCTGCGGTGGCAGGACGCCCGTCCCTGGGGCTGCATGGCTCCGGGGTTGCTGCATGCCGGGTCCTCGCTCCCACCCAGGCCTGGAAAAATTCATGTTCTGCTTCGGTTTCGTTACAAACATAACCCTGACGAGCGGCGATTCGGTGCAAAGCAACATCCCTGCTGTTCCCGGGACGAGAGGGCGGCGAGGTGCACGCAGCAGCGTCCCGGCGGGTTACACCGGTGCGCGGAGTCCACTGAGGGAGGCGGCTCCGGCATGGCGCTGTCGTATAAAAGAGCTAAAGATTTGTACCAAGCCCTGCTCTCGGCTTGTTTTTCCCTGCCAAGGCGTTCCCAGCACCCAGCGCCTGACCGCAGCATCTCCAGCTCCGCATCCCAACCCCTGCGGCCGCCGCGTCCCCTCCTCTGGAGCCGCTCCCTGCGCTCAGCCCCCATCACGGCCCAAAACCCCTTTGGGGGCTCTGGTGCACGTCTGGGATTTGCACAGCCTCTTACCCAGCAGATCCATGGATTTGCAAGGCAACCTGGCAGTGAAGGCTCATTTTTTAATGATATTTTTGAATAAAATTAAATAAGCACAAATGCATTCCCTGCGATTCTGCTCGCGGCACCCAGTGCTGCGACTGCAGCGCGGCTTCCCCACTGCGAAATGCACCGCGTGCCACCGAGGGATACAAGTTCAGGATCCTGGGCTGCAGACGGGCAGGGTTTGGGGGTTATTTTAACCATTCCCCATGCAGGAGAGGAGCCGTCCGTCGGGAAATGCTCTGGTGCTCCACATTCCCAACACCAGGCTGAGCACTGACCGCTGAAACAGGCAGCTGGACCCGGAGATGCAGCTCGGAGGTGATCCCGTCGGGCTCTCGAATGCTCTCCGGCCTCTGCCTGCAGCTTTGCTCCGTGCACCGGCGGAAACCCCGGGCCTGGCTCGGCAGCGGGGCGCAGCCCCTCGCTGCAGTGAGCTCGCTGCCCTCGCGCTGCCTCTCGCTGCGGTTACGGATGCGGCCGCTGAAGCCCAGCCACCCCAGCGTCTTTGAAACCATGCAAAACGTGCCCAGCTTTCTGCCAGAAACCACGGAAATCCTCCAGGCTTTCGAGCTTCAGGCGTCCCCTGCGCAGCCCGGTCCGGCGGCTGGCGATCGCTGCGAGCAATTGGTGTTAGCACCCGGCACCCCGACGCGGCCACGTGCGCCGGGCTGGCGTCCGAGCGGGGCACCCATGGGTGCTCTGCTGGATCCCGCAGCTCTCCTGCGACGCCAGCAGCCCCTGGGTGGGAGAGGGAGGGAGCCTGACCTGAGCACGAAGCTCTGCAGCGACCCTGACAGCAAACCCATCCCCTGCACATCACGAGGCTTAAATAACCCCTCAGCCAGAGGCGCCCGAGCGCGCAACGGGTCCTTCAGCGCGGCACCACGAGGCCAGGTCTCCTCTGGGGCCTTCCCCAAAGCTTTTTTATACCGAAGCTCCTGGCTCCGGCTCTGCCTTCCCAGCCCTGACCTCTCGCCCACCACGGAGCTGCTGGCCCGGAGCCTCTGGCCAGCGTTTCTCTCCTTTTGACGCATCAGAAAAGCTTCCGCGCTGGTTTTTTGCTTTTAGCAAATCATCCCTGAGATCGCGTCGTCCTGCCGCGTCTTTTACCGGTTCGTTTCCAGGCTCCCAGCTTGGACTTGGCTTTTGAAAAATGACGTTTGACCTCCGACGCGCGCCCCCGGCGTTAAAGCCCGGTCCCTCTGCCCGCAGAGCCGGGCTCTCCCCAGAGGCTCCCGCTCGCAGCCGCCTCGTGCCAAGCCTAACATGGTGGCTTGTCTTAAAGCGTCGAGTGCAAAGCATATGCAGGACAGATGGATATGAGGTTTATAAGATAATTAAGCATGTTAATGAAGTTCATTTGCATCTAGCTCTTAAATTCCCATAAACTCCGCAAAGCTGTGAAATGAGAATTGCCGCTCGACACCACAAAGCAACAAAAATCTAGTTTCCAAAAGCAAAACACTGATTAACAAGCGAGAGCGAAAGCCGGCTGCGGCCCGGCCGAGCGAAGCCCCGGCAGGTCCCCGCTCCCCCAGGCGCTGTGGCAGCTCCGCGCCGCACGATGCCACCGACGGGCGCCTTGGCGGCAATGGTACCTGCACGCAAATTGCTTACGGGCTGTGGCTGGACTGAAACGTCATGAAAGCGGGGAGAGCTGGGGAAAAAAGTTATTGCTTCAAAGAAAGATTTGGCCCCAGAGATGGAGAAAAAGCTTTTTAAATGGTGTGGAAATGCAAGTCAGTCGCTGGTGCGGGGAGCCAGGCTGGTGTTGCCGCACCCGAAGCGGGTCCAGGGCTGGCAACGTCGGCGGGGCCCTTGGGTGAAGCCTCGGCGATGGCGCAGAACGAGGCGGGCAGGCGTCCCCTCGAGCAGAGGTGCCGAGCCCCAGAGGGAGCTGGAGCAGCCCCAGGAAACCACGGGAGCAGCCGGAGCTTGGGGCTCCCCAAGGATACCCCAGGGAAGCCGGGAGGGGAGCGGGCAGATCTGCTCCTCGAGCACCTTCCGCGGCACTGGAGGCGGGGGGCGGCCGGCTCTCCTGCGCCCTGCCGAGCCCGGGCCAGCACTCACCCTCCGGTTCCGTGGAAAAATCACGGAGCGCAGCTTCCAGCCGCCCACCCACGGCTCACAGACGGCGAGAGGGCTCCGGGTGCTCTGGATGCCACGGCAGCACGCCCTGGGGCCAGGCGGACGTTTGCTTCTCTTTATTACCCCGGAGCTGACGGTGGCTCCTCGGGAGCGGGTGACCCCGGGCGCAGCAGGGCCGGGTGGCGCACACCAGCCTGGCACCTCCGCACCGCGCTACCGCGCCCGAGGGGTAAGTCAATCCTTCGCTTTCGGGCATCCAGAACCACCTTGAAACACAAAGAAGGAAGAAACCAGCGGCTCCTGTGGAGCTCCCCGCTGCTGCAGTGCGACCGAGGTGCGGGATCCCCGGCAGCGCCGGGTCCGGCCTCCAGGTCGGCCTCGGCGTCCCCCGCCGCCCCGCGGCTGCCTACGGCAGCGGCCTGGCCTTTGGGAGCCGCTGCCAAACGCGTCCCTGGAAGATCTCTGGGCTTTTCTTGTACCCACAGCGCCCAGGTAACCCAAACGCAGGGTGAATCTTTCGATATACCCACCGCCGGTGCCCGACGCGTTCTGGACCACGAACCAAAGCACAGAAAGAGAAGCAACTTTAACGCGGGGTTACCTGGGGAGAAGACAACACAGAACTGAACAGGAAAACAGGAAGACTGGATTTATTTGAAATGCCTTGATAAGATTTATTAAAAAATATCCCTTGGCAGTTGACAGTCACCACGATCTACAACAGAAACCCGGCGGGGTGACACCGGAACAGTTTTCCCCTACAACAGAAGGCGAACGCCCAGGAGCATGGCTTACACACGCTATTGGCATTAAAAACCTGGGGTGGCATCGAGGAAGGCAGTGCAACCGCTGGCTGCGGAGCCAACCGCACCGTGACGCGTGGGCTCTGGTACTTACCTCGTCTTTGGGGAAAAAAACCTATTTAAAATATGGGGGAAAGCAATAAATTGGCACCTTTGGAGAATCCGGACTCCACCTCTCCGTGATTCCAGGAGGACAAAGCTCTGGGTGCGCTGCAGCCCGCAGGGAGAGCGGGGGAAAGGGAAACGTCTGGCTGGAGCGGGACGAAAGCTGACGGGCGCGGGGCCCCGGCGTCGGCACGCGCGGAGAGGAGGAGGTTTGGTGCTGCGGGTCCCCGGCCAGCAGCGGGCAGGAGGAGCGGAGCGCCTGGGCACGGATCCAGAGGAGACCTTCAGATCTTCCAGGTCAAAACCTCACTTTGCAAGGGCTCAGGGCTTCGCTAGGGATTTGTTTTCCCCCCAGTGGAACCCAGCGAACGTACGATGGGGCGCTTAAAGGGGGGGATGCGTGAGAGAGCGAGGCAGAGCCCAGGGCTTTGCCGCTGAGCCGCCTGCAGCAGTCCAACGCCTTCGGCTCCGTCGGCCGGGCAGGTTCAGCTTTTGAAAGCATTAAGGCTCCTCTTCTCCGGCTCTTACTGCAGAATAACAATGCCTCACTCCGCTTTCCAAGCGGATTAAGAGAATCTGAATAAGGCACTGGTATTCCAGAATAAACCATCCGTGCTCTCTGCTGAAGAAAAAAAATAACTATTTAAAATTCATCCCCGATTTTGGCCAAAGCAAGCTCCCCGCGGGGAAGAGCTCTCTGCCGAGCCCTCCCGCCGGCGCGGACACCGCAACGGCTGCAGAGGTGCTGCCGGCCGGGCTGCGGCGCGGCCCCTTCCCAACGCTTTGGAGCAGCATTAAAATGAGGAAAAATTAGGAAGAAATCGTCTTCTCAATTTGGCGTCGGGCAGATGAAGGTCATTTACCGCCGACCAACACATCAAAGCGCAGCGGGTCTACGTGACAAAGTCCCTGCGCATTTAAAATGCCTTCTGAACACGCACCTCACCGAAAATTGACTCGGTGGTTTCATGATTTACCAAAGAAACACTGGGAAAAGCCCGATCCAAAACAAAGGGCTGAAAAAACGGCTGTTCCAAACTATTCTTCTTCGAAACAACGCGCCAACGGCACGGGCCTGTGCGTGAAGTCGTGCTGGAGCAAAAATAAAAAAGCAAACCAATTTTAAGTTGACATAGTGTATTGTGAATTACTTTCTCAGCTTTTCTACATCTAAGATAGCGTGAAATGATCTGCCGTACAGTAAAACAGTTTAATATACAATTGATTACAGAGCCGTAGTAACGAGTCAGAGATAATACACGTTTTATCTATATACATATATAGCTTAATATTTCACAGATACAACTTTTTTTCCATTTCGGTTTTCTCCACGAAGCGTAGGCAGAATATTTACAGTGAAGCCGCTGCGAGGAAGCCCCGTCCCCAGCAAAGCCCCGGCAGAAGCCGCCAGCTTCCCCAGCGGTGCGTGTAAACAGGCCGGTTCTCTCTCTTTTGGCAAGAAGGGAGGGGAGAAGGTAGCGGGAACGCGGGCTCGGCTGGGGCGGGAAGAGAAAGAAAACAGAGACGTCATGAAGAAACAATTTCCAGCTAACCTGGAGACTATAAAATGTTTTAATTTGCCCTTTTTTTCTTCTTCTCCTCCTTCTTTTTAACTGGAAACTGTTCTCAATTAATGTTTCGATTCATAACTCAATAATGTTCTCAATGAACGCTTTCTGTGCGATCTCCACGTGTGCTTCTGCAAGGCCCCGCAGCGCCGAGCTCCCCGGTAAAACTGCGGAGGCAGCTTTTAAAGAAAGCAGGGGACGGGCGGGAGCCCGCAGCGGCCCTGGGCCGCGCCGCCGCCCGGCCGACGGCGACTCGGTAAAGCCAAGCCAACCCTGATTCGAGTTTCGCACTTCAAAATTAATTTCTCGCAGGCTGTTTGTAATCAGGTACCGCAGCTCTTTACGCACAGCGATTGCTTAGACGGGGTCGTGCGTAGGTGCAATGCTGTAGGAACTGAGGCGGGACAGACCAGACCCAACCCAACGCAACGCGACCCAACCCAACGCAACCCAACCCAACGCAGCCCGGCCGTGGTCAGACAGCAGCACCTCCGTTTCTAGCGCATAGTTTTAATAACCGGCTGAAATTCGCTCACACAAAAACGTGAAATGAAACCACCAGGCCAGGAGGGAAGACGGATTTCCAAAGGCATCCGACAGCCGTTGGGCTGGCCACGGACCGGCTCAAACCTCCGCCGCCTCGCCAGCTGGGGGGGGACCGGCCGGCCGGTGGCTGCCGAAGCCCGCTGCTGCCCGGGCACTGCTGCGGGACCGGCACGGCGGCTCCTCCGCCCCGGCTCTCTGCCGGGTCCGGCTCCAGGGGCACGTCCAGCTCCTTCCCAGCTCACCCAGCTTTCCCATCATCTACATCTCTGCCTTCTCCTCCATCCCAATGCCGCAGAACAGAAAGAGCCCGGGGGGTGGGAAAGGAGGAATCCAGCCCCTGCCACCAGCAAAGACAGCTTTGTACACTAAGTTAAAAATACTGTTTCACGGGAAGATTTTCCGAGCAATGCAATGTATAAAGCCATCACACCAGCCCTGGGGAGCGAGGTGACTTTCCTGAGAGCCTGCCTGTTCCGGGGTCATTCGCTGAGGGTGGCCAAGGTCCTTAGCATCTTTGGATGCTGCCGCTGCCTCCTCGCAAAGAGGAGACACCCGCCATTGAGCAGAAAAATTCCCAAGCATTCAGCGCCAACTTGAAACGGTGTTTTGTCTCTCAGCAGATGTTTGGAATTGTTAAGGCTCTTGGCTTTAAAGAGTTTATTACTTTGGAAGTTTAAAGCTGTACTCGCAGTAGGGTATAACAAATCTCTGCCTCAGCATACATCTCTCTCTCTCTCAACATGGTCTCTGAAAACTAGAAGAAATTAAATCAGGAGAAGGTTACTCTGGCAACTGTGGACTCCTGAACACGTGAAGAGAAACGTCTGCCGGTGCCGGTGGGACCGTGCCGGTACCTGCACGGTGGCCAAATCCTGGTTCAGGCAGCGATGTAGAGCAGGGCACTGCAATGCCGCAAAGCCCCTCTTTGGACAACATCTAGGGGCAACAGCGAGATGGAGTCACACAGCTGATATCAGAAATACATCACAAATGAAGCTCTGGTCTCACTCGAGTAAAGGCGAAGTTTCGAAGACGCTAAAGAGGCATTTTCCCTCTGGGCATACCCGCCGATGTACCACACGCTGCATTTTCCCTGCCCTGAGCTTAAATCTTTCAACCACGAATCGATACAAACCGTCTTTCAATTGCAAACTAATATTTAGCCAATGCGTGAAGTTAGAAAGAAGTGAAAACGTGAGCGACCAGGGGCGAAAAGAAGGAAAAACTCAAGAAAGTCGCCTTGTTTTGCCTCATCTGAAGGAGGATTTGAGAATGGACGCTCACGTCGGGGACGTGCGAGCAGCGGCGCTGGCAGCGGTTGCCTGCTGGGACGCTCGGCTCCGACTTTCACCACGCGTCGCTGGATGACAAATTGGTTAGAGCAGCGTCGGTTAGAGCTGAAACTTAAAATTTTAGCAACTCTTCCCAGCCATGACCTTTCTATGCCGTTCTTCAGATTCAGCGAACGCTGCAGCTTCCAGAGATTAAAATACGCGTTGTTGCCGTGAGCCAGAGAACAGGGAGAGAACAGAACAACCCACGTAAAGGCTAAGACGCGAGAAGCCGACACAGCGGCCCCGGGGCCTTTCCAGAAGCGTAAAACGTGAGCGACCGCTTCCTCGCCACCGATTCCCGACTTGGAGACGTGCGCGTGGAACAGCTGCTAAAACGATGTTAAACGCAGTGCGTCTGCAATAACGCCGGGCGCCTGCCTCCTGCTCCTCGGGCTGGGCGAGCAAATGTTTAGCAGCTACGATAAAGTACCAGGGGGGAAAAAAAAGCTTTAAATATCTTCTACCCATCTATTTTTTTCCAAAATAATCTTCTTTCTCAAAAGCTACCGTTGACTCTCGAAGGTAAGGAGCAAACACTTCTACGCGCATCGTACAGCCCAGCCACTTATCTGGGCTGAAAACAGACGTTTAGCTCGCCTGATAAAGACTTGAAAAAGGTTTTATACAGAAAACTTGCATTATTTTTTTCCTACCAGAGCTTTATCCAGTGTCTGTACAGCCCCTCGAAGCTCTTCCCCACAGCACCGCTCCAACTGAGCCGCTGTTAGGACCCAATATATTTCACCCCTATTTTATTTTCTACTCAAACCTCTTCAGATCCCGACGTTTGATTTTAAATGAACTCTAATAAGACGAAGACAATAAACTCCTGGCGTCCGATTTTCACCGACAAAACTCCTCCTAATCACTCTGGACAGAGTTCAGCGGGTGGTGGTACAGCAGATTAAAAAAAATACGCCCATTTTAAGGCTCCCTGATCCCACCGCACGCGAGAAACCTTCCCCTACGGCAGCCAGCAAAGGCATCGCACCTGGAAACGGAAGATCAGCCTTAAAACCAACCCAACGCCGCGTTTCACTTTCACCTTCTCCTTTTCTCACCCGTTTCAGAGCTGGAAGCAGCCGTTATCGTACAGAGCATCCCCCACGCCCCGTACGTTCGCCCGGCGAGCCCAAACCCCAGCGTTGCGCTGTATCCTACGCGGCTCACGCTGCATTTCTGCAGACCGTGGTCTTCTGCCTCACCAGTTTCCTTTACGTTTTTTTGGTGTATTTTAGCAGAAAACGGTCCACGGTTTCACAGCTCGTGACTGAAAAATCTTCAGATCGTTGTACCACCGGAGGAGTACAGCGTCTGCAGGAATTAGTGTGGAATGGTTACAATTTCCAGCTTTTTTACAGGACTTTGCAGAATCCTACCGCCGCTGCCTCGGAGGATAGTCTCAGCGACAGCGAATTCAGGTTTATTCCCTTTAAATGTTGCTCCTCTAGAAATCAAAGCAAGGACTGCTACAGCCTGTATAGAGAACTTGAAAGGAAAAAAAAGCTGGAAGGACTTTCCTGCCCAAACTGTTCCACATCCACAACTGCTCCGAGGTCCCAGCTGGGCTGGCGCAGCTGCCGGGCATCGAGACGGAAGCACCGGGGGATCCCTGCGCCTCTGCCTCGACTCCTTCTCTTCCCACGTAAAAATCATTCTGTATTTACAGGCAAACCACCCCTGCGACACCTTCAGCAATCGGGAAAGTCACAGCAATAAATAATTACTGCAGTTTTAGAAGGTTTGTAATATTTAACTAAAAGAGGGCTTAAAGGAACGCCGCTTCAGCGAATCCCAACACTGACAGCAAACACTGGGATTTTATTTCTTACCCTCTTCTGCTTTTGCATGCTTGCTAAAGGATGATAAAACTTTTTTCCCACTTTTGGTGTGATGAAAAAATGTATTTTTTTAACAGAATTCTTAAATTTAATTACTGGGATGTGCCTGCTGCTCTTGTACATCTTCCGTCAAGCAGCTCAACACCACCGCAAGGAGAAAGCTCCAGCTGCGACCGCACAAACGGACCGAGGTATCGAATCACACGAGCTCTTCCCCTTTACACCGGGAAATAACAGTGGTGAAAGCAGCACCTGAAGCCACGACCTGGCAGCAGCAGGGTTCAAACGCTGCCGTGCAATGCAGAAGACGCAGTTTAGCAAAGGTGAGGAGCAGGGAGGCAAGAAGCACTCGCGCGTCCCGTCCAGACCGGGCAGACAAGACCACAGCAGGGAAGAAGGGAGAAAATAGACAGAGTCTTTAAATTTGGCAAAAAACCCCACCCCAAGCTGCACGTTTAAATAGCTGATCGCATTATAACCAACCTCAGGCGCTCTCAGCCTCTTCTGATGGTGCAAAATAAAGACATGGAGTTAATAACTACTCCCTTGCAACATTTTCTTTTTGTTGTATTCAGAATTAAAGTTTTAGAAACAGGTTAGAGTTAGCAATTTTAAAATGCTAGATACCCTAAAAGCTTGGCTCTTTAATCAAGAATAAGCTCCTCTTTATCTAAAAGCTGGTACGGGTACAGTGTTTTGGTTTACAGCTCCTTTCATTTTTGCTCTGGGCGCCTCCTTTCTGTGTTTTAGCCCTGAATTAAGAGTATCCAAATACTGATTTTCTTATAAAGCCCCTGGGGAGTCCATCCTCTCCCCCCCCCTCATTTTGTCACATCAAAAATCCTCCTGCGCTTTGTATCAGGACACAGCAGGAGCCGCAGCCGGGCAGCGGCACCGTCCCGCCCGGCTCGCGTTACCTCCAGCAAAGGGGAACGGCCCCAGATCCTGGGAAATAACAGGCAAATCTGTTCTTCTCAAAATCATAAATGCCAGAAGGAAATCGATGGGAATGTCATTTACTTGTGTTTGAAGGAGAAATCTGTCTCACAGAAGTAGCTGGGAGAAAAATAAGCATTTTTGTGTCTTAGCAGCAGATTAAGACGACACTGCAGAAAATATTCAGCGTATTCCTCATTACGCTCTAAAGCAGCTCCCGCAAGTGAACTGTGGCAGAAGGCAACATGGGGCTAGCAAATATTCAGCAATCTTCCCCCCCTCCCCTGGCTAATTTTAAAATTATCGCCATTAAAACACCCTAAAAATAGGAAGCGCAGCAACGCACCGCCTATTCTTGCAGGATACGCTTCCAGCTACCTGCCCAACTCCTCAACTTTTCCACCGTGGACTAACAGAACAAGGACAAAAGATACTTTAATGAAATGAACTTTGATCAAGGCCTCCTGCAAGCGCACACGTGTCACGACTGCAGAACCGCACGCCGCCATTAAAAACGCCATTAAAAACGCCTCCAAGGAATTTTGGCATCTTTTCGAAGGCGTAAAGGGAAGGCGTAAAGCTTCAGCTCCCACTGTACTACAACAAACAATAAGTACCTCCTCGCTCCTTGCGCCTGGGAAAAATCTCCCTACCCAAACCGTGCGGTGAGAGCTCGGCTTCTTGATTTCGTTACTACGCTGCATGAAAGAGAAGATTTAAAACCTCCGACAGAAGACCCGCCGTCTCTGTTGCGGAACGCTTGCTGCCGTCCCGGTGGCAATAAGCACACAGGGGTACCACTAGTTACTCAACTTTTCACGACTGTTTTCCCAGCTTCAGAGTTAAGGCAGAGTAACGTCGCCGGCAGCTCCCAGAGCAGACAACAGCCCTTGATTTCAGAGTCCACTAATACTTCTGTCCTCAGTCATTTTATTTGCTTAATGCCAATAAAAAAAAGAGGCCCTGGTATTTTTTTTTGGTATTCTAATATTACCAGAAAACCAACAGTACACCCGCAGCACCACACCACGACGGCATGGGAGCGTTATTTACTTTATAGGCTGGAGGATGAGGCTTTTGTATTCTGCAGTGCATCGCTCGAACAAGGAGAAGGAAGGCGCTCTGGGGCCGGGGCCTTACTCCAGCACCTTCTCCTTTCGGGTTTAATCCCAGGGTGCAAACCTCTCACTGGATGCAGGGCTGTTGCTGGTGGAGGTTTAGTTATTGTGCAGTGTCTCACACGAGAGAGAAGCCGGCGCGTCTCGACCGAACTCTGCCATTGCAAACAGCTGATTAATGAGAGAGAAAGGCTGGGTAGAGTCATCTCTAAAACTGGGAGAAAGAAGTGGAAGGGAGAAAGGTTTGAACGACTTTGAGACACTGATATAACACTAGAAGGCATGTAAACAATTCTGGACACGTTAACTCCTCTTTACTCTAAGAAAAGAAATACTGACGCACGCTTAACTGAAACGAGAACCCTAAAAATGGTTTCAAGAATACATTCTTCGGATACAAGAGGTATTTGCAGAGTTATACTACCTGAAAGTTGGAAGTGCAACCCACTACGGGGAGGGGGGCAGAAGGGGACGAGTTTTAATCTACGGAGAAGGAAGGCTGCTGTAAAACTGTGCATTAATAACAACTTTGTGTTGTTGCTTGTCAGGAATAGCCCCCGAACAGGCTACAGCATCTGTGGCAGAAGGGTACAGGGATGAGTACCCCCTATTTTTTTGTGTGTGCTGGCAGACTGAGCAAGTAAGATGAATTTTAAATAGCTTTCCTAACAAATGCAATTCAGACGCGGATAAACAGCAGCTTTTGCGAGAAGAGTGTGCAGAGTCTTGTTTAACTAACCGAGATCCAGAAATCTCACAGATCTGCGTTTGACAAAGGCTTCAAGGGCTCCATGCTGGCCGTGGAGTGTAGATGGATCTCAAAGAGCTGAATGGGAACTTCACAACACAGATATTTATTACTCAAACTCCAAAAATCACATAGGGAATAAAAAGAAGTATCAATATATTCTGACTTTAGTTCTGATGGAAAGAAAGAATTAAAACCCACACCAATACGCAGACGACACGGCATCGCGTTTCACCAGCTCTTCCCTGGCTAACGAACTTATTTCGGGCATAAAAATTCTTTCATTTGATCTGGTGTCACAAGGAGTCAGCTGAACTGCAATAGTTGAATACTTAGTATTATCCAAAGCGGGGCATCAAATGTAAGCGAAGGAGGTGATGGAAGCATGCAGAGGGCAAACTGGCGTAGCCTAAGGCCCCCGTCCTGCAGCTCCCTCTGCGCAAGCAGGTTCCCGCGCTCCCGCAGGTCTCCGGTCCCAGGGACCTGCACAGAGTCATCAGCAGGACTGGGAAATTATTGTGCTTCTCGGCTCCCTAGAAAGGACGTTTTTCCCTATTCCTGCTTTCAGTGGCACGCAGGGAGCATGCTGTTCTATTCCCTGCTGCAAAAGCACAGTGTAGGGGCGGGGAAATCCTGAAAAATATTGTGCAGCACCATTGATTCAGTACAGAGGGAAGCTGGGATACTCAATTGCATTTGGTGGCTTCGGAAGTTTCACCAGCTTTGAAACAAATATTGCCTAGGTAACGTCCTCACAGTGGTTGGTAGTTCAAAGAGGCTGAAACACCATCGTATTACTCTTATCAAACCAATTAACATTTCGTCTCTCCTGATCCCTTCCGCACACGCACACGAAAACCCCCAAACAAAATAAAAACAGGAATAAAATAAATAAATAAATAAAGGCATTCCCAAAACATTTATTTTGCCTCTCTCTCTCTCTCTCTCTCTCTCTCTCTCTCTCTCAAATCAGACCAGCTTAGAGATCCCAACTTCACCTACCTTCGCAAATTCAGCTAGGGTATGGAGTCACATGAAACTGCTTTAGACTGGTAAGACCTGAATTGTCACGCTCTCGCGGTCACTCGTCTGCTTCTGGAAACCTGTCCCGAGAGCTGGTGAAGTCCGAACCCTTATTCCATTCCCACATATCAGTAACTCATTGGCTATATGGAAAAGAAGTGTATCCAAAGCACACAATGGCACATTAAGGTTGAAGAAAGCATTGGTAAAGGAGAATAAAACTACAGCAGTTGTTCAGCCTACTCTAACTAAATGTTGAGCCACTGCAGAACTCCTCCTCCAGCCCAACACAAAGTCAAATTGTGTCACCCCCTCGCCAAGACATTCTCTTGTGGTACGTTACTGGCACTTTATGTCAGTCTCATATGGTAGATACATGCACGTTTGTCTGTGTGTTTACATACAAAAGGTCTGATAACAGTAAAACATTGTTCAGAGAGATATAAAAAACCCAAGGAGTTGCATTAGCCAAAAAAAGTGTTTTGTGAGAAACAACAATAAAAATGATATAACCACAGCTTTTCTTTTCTTTAAAATTAGATAAATACCCAAAGCTATGATTTCACTTGGGGCCTCTGTACCTTGACAGGGAGTCCAATGGAGTATATCTGAAGGCACTTAATATCCTCTACTCAGCTGTAAGATGGTTGCACAGGGAGCTGGGGAGCTTGGGATGTGATTTGGGGCATGGAGGAGAGAGATGGATGAAAACAAGCCCTGAAGAGCTGTGATCCACACAGCGTCAGGCGCTGAAATGAAAACAAACGTACAACCCAAGTGTTGAGAAGGTCTCTCTTGAAAAAGAAAACTGCCAAATGCAAATGTCTTTGTGTTTCTATTGACAGAGCACTTCATGCAACTCTGACAGTGCATCATACACTCTTAGAGATATTTAGCTTTGTCAGTTCATTGACCTCCTCAGGTCCCGCTTCCTCACAGCCAGTCTTCTCTGCGGCTTTGCCAAACCTGCACCTCTCCTCTGCTCTCACCGCATCTTTCTGGAGCTTCTTGGTGGAAGGAAGGATGTCCTTGGTTTCTGAGTTATCTGTGCCATGGGCTATCTTATCAGAATTCTGTACAGAAGGCACCAGGCTGGCAATCTCATCCGTCGGAGATCGCCCAATGCTGCCATCCACTTGAACCCGAATGTCTGGAGATATAGACAACTGGTGATGTGGCACGATCCCATTGTCCATGCATTTTGGGTAAAGGTAGGTCTTCATCTGACCTTTCCCCTTCACATTGACTGTCCCCCTATAGTCAAAGTCATACCCCATCTTGTTTAGGATGCGGTAGCTCTCCTCACTCACCTGTATACGACACTCGACGCCAGTGGTGTCCATTCTGCTAGCAATGTTCACAGTGTCACCCCAAATGTCGTACAACAACTTGGTGGTGCCAATGACCCCAGCAGTCAGGGGGCCGTGGTTAAAGCCAATCCTAAGTTTAAAATTAAACCACAGCATGTTGTTGTTGAAGTCATCCACCACTCGCATCATTTCTTTGGCAAATTCGAAAAGGGTCTGCAAATGCCCATGGGGATGGTTGTTGTCCTGACACTGCGAGGTGTTCAGTCCTGAAGCGGCCATGTAGGTTGCCCCAATTGTTTTGATTTTCTCAATGCTGCTGTAGTGTGGTTTGCTGAGCAGCTCATCAAAATCCCCAATCAATTCGTTCAGGACTCTGTAGCACTCTTTGCCGCCTTCGTAGTTCTCTTCATAGAACTCGCTGAAGTTCACAATGCTTGCAAAGATTACTCCGCCGCTGTCGTGGTTTTTGGAATAGCTCTGGGAAACCTTCAACTGCTCAGCCACGTGGTACGGAATAATATTCCTCAGCAACCAGTCAGCTTGATCCCTCATGCTCTGAATTTTGGTGCGATGAAGATCAGCCTCCACATCTCCATGGTAGTGGAGGCGGTAACTGACCTCAAACTCTCGATTCAGAAACCAGACCAGGAGGAGCAGAAGGAAGGAAACCAAAATCACTTCCTGACCGATCAGGTCTGCTGGCCTCTTCGTGCTGTTTGGCACTGAACTGTTGCACGGACTTCTTCTGGAGCTGGAAGCAGAAGAAAGGGAAGAACATGAAAGGTGCATTTGAAAACACAGAGTTAGGGCACTGCCATTTCTGCTCCGTAGTAGAAATCCTTTTCTAGAAAAAAGTGTAGGGAGGGCACGTTATGTACTAAATTATAAAATAGGCTTCGATAACTTTATCTGCTGTTAAGCATGCTAAAGAATTAATTTCATTCTTAAACTCACTGTGTACTTCCTTAAAGGGACATCATCAGGTTCAGCAACACAGAAATTGCCCAGCCTTTACAGCAGTCCTATTTTAAGGACTTCACCAAGGAAACAGTCATCGTTATATCTAAATATATAACTAAAAGCACCACATGTAAATATGTACATAAAAATGCCTAATAACGCCTGTGTGTTTAGATGTATACGCGCACGAGTGTATCTGCATAGGAGGGGTGTGTGTAAGTTTTGTGGAATTTATCCTTTTTTTATATCGCCTCCAATATTCAGAAACATCTCCTTGACATACTCCTAGTGCTCTTCCCTTGTCTCCTCCTCAAAGACCAGTAACCTTTGCAGTGTGCCTTTAATGTTAAGACGTGAAGGTTTTGGAAGAAGATAACCCTGTACTTCGTGGAGAACTGCATGTCTCCTGCACGAAAGCAGAGGGTATGGAGCTCCGGGTTGACATCTTTTGCACATTATAACCGCTGAAGCTTTTTATGGTGGAGACAGAAAGTTTCTCAAAGTGCCAAGATGGAAAAAAAAAAAAAAAAGTCATGTCTCACATAGATCGAGAGTAATATTTCAAATCCTTTTGACAATTCGTCGACTGCCTGTGCAGATTATGAAGCACTGATGGAGGATGCTTCCAGTGCCAAACCGCCCTTAACAAGGAGACATCTGCAGTCTACAATCTCAACTTTCTGGAGAGATGCAAAGACACCGATTTAATATGAGAAGACACCACCTATGCGATCCTAGAAGCTAAGTCTAAACCCAGACAGATTGGCATGCAGTGATTTCTGGAGTCACTTCACTGCAATTTTTTCTGTAAAATTATGCCAAAGCTTGAGATTTGATATGAGCAGACACATGCTGAAGTTTTCCAAGTTAAGAGATGGCTTGATAAGGGAACGCATCACGTCAACCTTTCTCCTTGAAAAACAGAAAGGCAATCCGTTCCTCAGTGGCTGTCTGTTTTTCTCTTATGAGGCTATGTTAGCAAAAGAGACGAAAACTCAAAGCACAACTGTAGCAACAGCTCAAGAAGAGAAGACTAAATTTGTGTTTGTATTTTTAAGTTCAGTTTGTTTCTTTTTGTCCACAGGGGACATGCTTCCACTTCTGAAATCGAAGCGGACATTTTAGCAATTGAGCTCTATTACGGACCCAGTTTCTTTTTCTGAATGTTCATTCTCAAATATTTGACTGACAGAAAAGCATGATGAAGCAAAACCATAGCACAGTTGTGAAACACATGAATGTGCACAGCCTCTGAAAACATTTGTATGCGCTATGGTCTTTGTTTATCTATTAGCTTTTATCATGGTAAGCCTACAGGAGAAAAAAGTTTCCCGTAAGTAAAATATTTACAATAGAGAGCTTAAAGGTTGAATTTCAGATTAAAGCTAAGACCACATATTATGTTGGAAATCACTCCTGTTTTCAACCATAAATATTCTTCTCCCAGGAGAAGTGAAGGTATATTCGTTTTCTTGGTTTGATATTAAAAAAAAACCTGAGGGAAGAACGAAAGGAGGAGATTACTCCCAACTCACAGAATAGGTCCCTACGATCAGGTTCCCGTAATTGCTGGCGCGTTGCTGTACTAAGACTCCTTCCCTTCTCCCTTACAACTACTTTTCTCAACAGAACCTCTGTTATCAACCTATTCATTTTCTCCCTAGAAAGACAAGTCAGAGACTAAGACAAAGGCTAAGTTATTATTAACGGTTGGACTCAATGATCTTAAGGGTCTTTTCCAACCTTAACGATCCTATGATTCTATTAATGACTCGAATGGTAACAATTCCTGAAATACAGCCCTTGCTACCTGTTTTGCAGGTGGCAGAACGTCCTCCCAGTTTGATGGGCTTATGGAACAAAATGAGGGGAGGATAAGTAAGAGAAAAGATCTTGGAGAACAAATAAGGCTGGAGAAGGTGAGGAATGAATCTCAGTTAAGGAGCACAATTCAGGTTCTTCTCAGAACGGTTCATTATTTTCCGTTATCTTGTGGGAAGAGATCTGCTAGAGGATCTGAGCAATGACATGTTACTCCTTGGAGAGTACGAGTTTGATCCAGATAATCTGCTCTAACATCAAACATCCCTGCCACGGGGATTTATTTAAGTCATTAAAGGCTTTTTATTTACAGTTTATTGTACAAAATGCTCCTCAAAGTACTTTAATTCCTCTTAAATGAATTAGGCAAGCACCACAAATTTTACGTTACAGAGAGTGGCTCGTGTTGAATGCAAGATCTGCCTCTTAAGAAAAACCTGCTGCCTCCCATTCACCACTCCTGAAGCACTGGCATCTGCGAGCTCTCAATCATCTCCTCGAGCGCTGGCCTGACCTTGTTTCCCACGTGGGCGTACAACCTTAGAGATCTGCATGTGAAATGAGTGACTCGCTTGTAAGCTGACCTGATTTCATGAATAAGGTAATGGGTTAGTATCTCAAAAAAGAAGGTGCGGGATCTTTTCCAGAGCAGGCATTTTTGATCACGATGCGACTGCTGCAAGCATTAGTACAAAAAGCCACGATGCCAGCCTGAAGGAGGGAGCAATTACATCTCACTCATTTGGAAATCAAATTTCTGGGCGTTGCAGCGACCAGGTTACAGGACCTACAGGACTATAAATCATCTTACACAGTCGGTTATCAAAGATGACCTGAAGCTACCATTTAGAATGAAAAGAAAAAAAAAAACCCACACCCCTACAACAGAAAGGATCACACGCCCCCAAATCTTTTTAAGCTCTACTTTTCATGAAGTGCTGCAGCAGAAAACTCATTTTAAAAATCATTCAAATTGAAATCTTAAGCCGACAACGTTCCTTTAACTCAAAGTGGTGAAGTGCTTCCTGGCACAGACACCCAACTATTAACTTGGCATCTTCATCCAGGCTGTGTGTTGAATATGGAACAAGTGAGAGCTCCGGAGATAGAATCTCCTTTGGCTTGATCACAAATCATAAAGATAATGGCTTTCCACTTATAAAGATTTTTGGAAAGCCATTTTGCTTCCGAGCCAGTAACCTATGTTTGGATTTCGATATCTTGCTATATTTGAGGAGGATGCACGCCTGCTAAATCTTAAAAAAGAATGCAATGGCGGAACAGTGCGGAAAGGGGAAATCAAAGAGCTGCTTTCGATGAAGAACATATAGTGGATGCATCTAAAAAACCCCCCTACCATCAAGCGATTTTAGTCTTCCACCTCAAGTGGCCTATCCCTGTCCCAGTCACAAACTGGAAAATGATACACCTTACCTGCTCTGAGATAAGAAATGAATGAAAACGGGAAATATTTCCTGCTTAAAAGACAAAGTTTATGGTCGTGTCTCTTTTGGGCTGACGAACTGGTCTGTCTGGAAAACAAGGCAAATTCCCTATTTTGATTTATTGAGCATAGCGTGGACAGTCCAGAGATGAACTTTGTGCCAAGACTTCATTACCGTTACTGGTATCTCTCTTCCCATGGAACATTAATAATTATCTCAATTCTTGATCAAGAAAAGGGAATAACCTCATTAAAGGCATGCAAAACAAATAAGTTTGCTTGGCCCTCTTAGATCACATGAAAAGCTTTTGTGCTGACTGGGGTGAGCAAGAACCTTCTTTCTTTATTTATTTCAGTGAGAAAGGAACAGCAAAAAAGTTTGTTAGGATAAGGGAGTTTCGACTTTTTATTAGTCCATCACCAGGAGAAAGGGGAAATTCTGTTTGCTCAGAACAGTAGATCTGTGGTATTCAATAACGTACATTAAGAGCCCTGAAAAGAGAAGCCAAATTCTATTGCAAATTAACGGTAGAAACAGAATAGGATCAACTCTCTTTTAACTTCCAACATGTAGAAGCATTGTGTCAATTTATGAGTTTGGGCAGCTTCAGATCAGCGGAGTCTGGACTGTTAACAGAGATCACGCTGGACTGATAGCGTTCCTGCAATAAAACGGAGACAGCGACCAACTAACCTGACAAAACTGCTGCCGACACGCAGAAAGGGCAGCGCTACGTGGTGCTGACACACGCACGACATACAGGCAACGGAAAGAATGACAGTCAAAGTGCAAATCTACTACATCTCATAATAGAAAGTTTAAAATGAAGTTTAGAAATGTTTAATGAGCCAGGCATTTTGGTCACGGCCTTATTTGGTATTTAAATCACAAGCTAGGATTTGCAAAGCAGGCCGAGAGTGCTTCACGCCTGCTTGCAATAACGTCTTCTGCACGGTTGGGTTTTTCATCCGCTCTTACCTTTATTTGTCTTGAGTTAGAAGTTATATGATATATTTATGGAAGAAAAATATTTGCATGCAAACAATGCCTGATAGCTAATTTTTTGCCAGATTTCCAATAAATGATGATGTAGAAATAGTCACTGAACGGACGACTGGGTTGTCAATTATTTAAGGCAGAATGAATTATTTATTAGTGATTAGCAGCTGGTCGGGAGCCTGCTAAGCTGTCGTCAGCGCTGGGCAAGATGTTTGTAACTCTGAGCAACACAAAAGGTTCAGCAATTTCACAAATTAATAATAAACCGCTAAGGATCCAAACTCAGGTTAATCCTAAGACATACTTCCAGCGATCACCATGCTTTAATATTTCGTACGTTGCCTTTTCAGCAAATTCCCTTCAGTGTTTTAGTTTACAAAAAAATCGAGCCGCCTCTGTTCTGTTGGCTTTAACTTTCCATTCTGGATTTAGCGAACTGGAATTCTGTTATGAAAATGAAGTTATCTTTCATGAATCAAAGCCATACAAAAAGGAAAACCTATGTTTAAAAAAAAAACCCCAAACCAAACCAACACTGTAGTAAGTGCTAACTCCTTGGTGAATAAGTATCTAACGTGAAAGTACAGTTACCAACTCTCTGTACTTAAAAACCACACGTTTTCTAAACTACCATAGCATTCATGTAGATGACATTTTTTAAAGAGTAATTTTGTTTTGCTACATACTCTCAGTGAAAGCAACGTGCTCCTGAATACACATTTGTTTAGATGAATTACTGAGTCACATATTCACAGGGTCATGAGTTCAATCAAGTACAACATCGCCCCAGTATCGCTCCCAAATTCATAATTAGCAAGCACATACTTTTCTGATACCAAAGACCAATAAAAACACTTTCAAAATGGTATTGCAGAACTGGCAATAAACCCATGAGAAATTCAACACTGAAATAATCAGAGTGAATCTTTAACATGTTTATTTATAAGGGGCTAATAATAACCCAGGACAAGATTTTTGTTTAAAAGTCTGGGGGCTAAAATTTCATTTGCTTTCAGTGATATGAGTTGCTATTCCGCCTAAGCGAGCTCAGGGTGGCAGACAGCACCCAGACTGCCATCGCCAGCATGTCTCCATGCCGGTGAAGGCAGCTGGCTTCACAGCCAGCTTTTTCAGCTGAAGCTTCTCTACCCCAGGGAATTCTCACCTGGCCAGCTGTGGATAGCATCCAACTCAGCACACTTCTGAATGGTGCAAATCAACCAAGGAAATCAAATAATTAGCCGATGATGTACAGGTAATGCTTTAAAAACTGCTACTACTAGAAAAACAGATGCTATTTTATATTGCTCATCCGTAATTCTATTTCCTAGAAATCAAATTTAAAAAGAAAATAGCATTACACAGCTCAGTGACTGCAGCATCTGATGATTTTTGGTCATACCTAAGTCCTCTGTAAAGGAAATTACGTATACAAGGAGCTTAAACACAACTTGCTGAACCAATTTGTTGAATTCCCCAGTGTATTACTGAATGTATTACCGCACTTTGGATGCAAAGTTTTGCTACATAAAATTGACTGAAGATGTTTCTATCCGTAAAGATGGTAATTTTATATAAAGCTTACCTAAAGTTCTGTGCCAAATCTAGATGAAAAGTTTCCATGGAGCTGAAATAAAAAAGCATTGATATCAGAAGGAAAGTTAAAGCATTCTGCCACAATTCCTGTTAGTATTTTCAACTTTTCTATTATGTAGACCATAGGACCAATAATTGCATTGCACACTTGATCAGCTTCAGCCAAACTTTGTTTGAACATGACTTATCTGCACTTTTTGCTTGGAAGAAGCAACCACAGTCAGACACAGAGATGCAAACATCTCTAAAGGGTAACTGATGATAACGCAGTCAAGGTGATGCCTGGAATTGTTAAACAATCTAATCTTACCTTGGAAACAGGGAAAAGCAATTTCAGAACTCTAAAACCCAGTTATGCCTTCATCTTATCTGACCACACAATACAAAGATTTAAATAAAAAAACAACCAAAAAACCAAACCCCACCCCCCTCCAAAACAAAAAAACAAAACCCAAACAAATATAGAGCCTATTTTTGAAAATGCCATTACAGAAAAGAAGTCAGTAGTTCAAGCAATTTTTGTGTTTACTTGCATTACAATTTCTCTACCACAATCAAGTATTACGACTCTCAGGATGAATTACTTTTGGAAAAAGAAGTAAAGAAATCTGCAGAATGGATTTGCCTGTGATACATAAAAAGCTGCAATTACCACTGTAACAAAAAAATATTATCCAGACTAATGATAAGAGAGGAACAAAAAAGTTATTATTAACAAACAAAAGTTATGGGTCTCACTAATTCAACCTGTATTATTTTTGTTCGTGACCAATTCTATAAATCACTTTTTCAGAGCTGCAGTTGAACAGCTCTGTCTATTACTTTAAATATTTATTTTTCAAAGATGAAATAACAACATATTCCCTGATTTCTGTACCTCACCCATTAATGGTCACTGCTCTTCAAACCACGGGGGAAAATATGCTATCATTAGCAAAATTTCTGAAGATAATGTTTCTTTAACATTCATACCACCCCTTCAGTAGCTGGCAAAAGCTGATGCTATCAACTGATACAACAGCAAGGCCTCCACCTCTCTGCTTGGGAACAGCCTTCCCCAGTCAATGAAGCTGAAATGCAGGGAAAATCCCAAGTTTTGTGTCTGTCTTTCTGCACAAAGCCTTAATACAGAGCTTATGCACAAGCTGATTTAGTAATCACACATGTAATTTGTTCTAAAATTTTGTCTTTGAATAAGGAATTAGGAGTTACAATTATGGCACCAAACCTTCGGATTTTCTTCTGCGACAAAATGCCTTTGACATGGATGCACAGAGGTCTGCTCAAACAAGCACTCGAGGGGATGTCAATCACTATGATACCTTTGTCACGCTTTGGCTTCACTGCCTGCCTTTGTATGAAGACTTTTGGTACTACAAATACATTGTATTTCCCTATTTTGAAAGGCTCTGCCGTGAACCAGCATCTAGTTACGTCAAGCTAGCTTCATGTAGACACACCAGCTGAATGAGCTGCAAGAACCCCTGCTTGGGGGGAATTATGGAAGAGTAGCAAGGGAGTCAAGAAATAGCATCAAGGGTTTGCTCTTTGCTAACTTCCCTGAGAAACCAAACCTGGGGCTAACTTCTCAGTGAAGCTGGTGCTTGGACAGTGAGTGTCAGTGCTGGAAGGGAAAAAGCCAATGGCTGAGAAGTCAGCTTTCTTAGAATCACAGAATCGTTAAGGTTGGAAAAGACCCTTAAGATCATCGAGTCCAACCGCTAACCCAGCACTGCCAAGGCCACCACTAACCCATGGCCCTAAGCACCACATCTCCCCGGCTTTTAAATCCCCCCGGGGATGGGGACTCAGCCCCTGCCCTGGGCAGCCTGTGCCAGGCCCTGACAGCCCTTTGGGGAAGGAGTTTTTCCCAATCCCCAACCTAACCCTGCCCTGGCGCAGCTTGAGGCCGTTCCCTCTCGTCCCATCGCTTGTTCCTGGGGAGAAGAGACCGACCCCCACCTCACTACAACCTCCTTTCAGGAGGTACAACCTCCTTTCTTACTGGGAGAAGGTCACTGAGTGTGCTGGAGGAGAGACGATGTGAGGTAAGCTGGGCAACTAAAACCGAAGGGACGAATCGAAGATGAGAAAGGGGAAGTGCATCCAGAAACTAAACACTACATCCCTCCGCTGAAGCTAGAAAGAACTGGCCTGCATGCCTTGCCCGAGTGCCCTGCGGAGAGACAAGCAAGGGATTTCTTAGTCTAATATGATTTAGAAACCGTTTGTCAGCTGACTCCAGTTCCAAGTTATTTTTTCCCAAGGAAATACCTTCTTCCTACAACCCTTACAGCTACTTCCAAATTACAGATGTGAGCAGGTGTTAAGGGGTAACTTTTATTCTCCCTTTTTTTATATAAATTAGATGAAGATTAAAAGACACCACTGAAGACACCTGAAGAGGGGATTAAAAGCTAAATACTCACACAAAACATGTACCTGCAAACTCTTTTTGGTTTGTTTGGGGTTTTTTTCATGTTTTTCACCATTACGATTCGGCAGGCCTCTGAAGAAGGGTAAAAGGAAGGGCTTTGGATAGGAACTAGAATAATCTAGCATAAGAAGTCCTTGCAAAGTCCACACTATGGTAAGAATGCCAAAGACTAAAGTATTTCTTAGGCTTAAGAGCACCAAAGGCTAAGATATTTCTTAAGCCACTGAGAAATGCAAGTTGATGATAAAATTTTGACGACAGGAGTGGATGGCTGGAAGGACTCCCTTGGCTCTCTGGGCAAGCAAACAGAAGGAGAATCCTGCAAACAAGTTCTCCTATAGGGAAAATTGTTTATCAGAGGAAAAACTGAAAAGCCTTAAGGTTATTGCACAGAAACTGCATTAACTTGATTCCTCTGGTAACTGCTTTGCAACGCCCTCTGAAAAAGCAGGAAAGTGAGAAAGGAAACAGGGTATTAGAATCCTATTAAATCTAAGCACCCGCCTTCCACAGCGGAAAACTCCTTGAGGAAAGATGTGGAAGAAAGATACATGGTTCCTAAGGGCAGAAATAAATCCAGAGGGGTGTGGGGGAACAACTGGGCTCTCTGGCACCACCAAATGCCTCAGAAATTTCTTAATAAAACAGATTTTCAAACAAATGGTGAAAGGCAATTCTATGGGTCTGATAAGAAAAAGTGTGCCCTAGAAACACATCAGTTGAGGACAGAGTGTCGTTTCAAAAGAGATTACAGGAAAGGGCCCCTCAGATATCGTCCTGAAATGCTGAATGCAGAACTTTTCCCAAATAAAATTATTATGTTTGAGATGCTGGAGAAATTCATGGCAGATACTAAAATCCCAGGCATTAGACCTTCACTTCACTGGCGGAGAAAACCAAATTTGTTCATCCAAAACACGGTCTATGAGTGCTAAGGCGTGACGCTCACCTGTCTGGACACAAGGAGACGTAGAGCAGAATGAGAAGCACTGCTCCGACTACGGTTGCCAACAGAGATCTCATCCAGGAGCTAAGCTGGCAGAAGTTACAGTACTGCACAATGGTGATCAGAATCGCGCAACACATAAACATGGTGTACTGCAACAGAGAGAGAGAGCGCGAGTTAGCTTCTTCTTGCTGACTGGAGCCCTTCTGCAGATAAATACCAGCGTAAATTAAAGAATGTGTGATATGAAAGAGAAGGATCTAATTTCGTCCGTATTATCTGCACAGCAAGTAATGGCTCACAGTGTCTGTATCAGGAGACAGCACTTGAAGATGGAGGTCTTCCCTTCAAAGAGCAAGAAAACTTTTAGCACAGGTAGTTTGTCACAATTTTCCCTAAATGGAGTTTTGTATTACTGCATTACACAACCGTTATTTTGGTAACTTCAGCTTACCTTTGCAAAAAGCTCAGTGCCTCTTATTAAAAAAAAAGAAAAAGAAAAAAAAAAAAGACAAAAGGAAAAAAAAAAAAAAGAAGAGGAAAAAAGAAGAAAAAGAGAAAAAAAGAAGAGAAAAAAGAAGAAAAAAAAGGAAAAAAGAAAAAGAAAAAAGAAAAAAGAAGAAAAAGAAAAAAGAAGAAAAAGAAAAAAGAAGAAAAAGAAAAAATAAAAAAGAAAAAAGAAAAAAGAAGAAAAAAGAAGAAAAAAGAAGAAAAAAGAAGAAAAAAGAAGAAAAAAGAAGAAAAAAGAAGAAAAAAGAAGAAAAAAGAAGAAAAGAGGAGAAGAAAAGAAGAGAAGAAGAAAGAAGAAGAAAGAAGAAGAAAGAAGAAGAAGAAGAAGAAAGAAGAAGAAAGAAGAAGAAAGAAGAAGAAAGAAGAAGAAAGAAGAAAAAAAAAGTAAACATTCATGGTAACCTCCTCTCAGTTGCTGGGGTTAGACCCTGTCTGTTTTAAACTGAACGTCAAAATTCCAGTGCACTGGAAATGTGGAACGCATTCACCTTCAAAAACTTCACCCAACTGCCCACCTTTAAAACCACGTCTTAGAGGACATTACCGTACTGGTCAGCAGCAGGTGAATTCAAATAAGAAAAAAAATCTGTTTTGATAACAAAAGGCAGGTATCAGTCATTGCCAACTGATGCTCAGTAACACCACCACTTGTGCCAATTTGAAAGGACAATTTTGGATTTTCTGTTCCAAATGCCCCATCTCAAAAATCTTTCCCTTTCCACATCTTTACTGGATAAAGGAAAGGAAGGGCAAGATGGATATATTGCCCAGAATGTCTCCATTTCCCTGAGATACAATCTTACGGCGGTCAAAACTCTCAAGCTGATGCGCAAATTTTGGTTTTATCAGGAATATCCATGACCTTCCAAGCCAAAACAGAGACTCCACAACTGCATTACGGAGTTCTGTTTTAGCTATATACTGCATTTTACAGCATCAATGATCATTCTCTCCCTTTCTCTCTCATTTTACACTTCCTTTACAGTTGAAGTGCAGAGACTGCAGATTAGCAATACTGTAGCATAACAAATTAGCATGTGATTCAGAAGTAGACAGAGTGTATGGGAAAAAACCTTACATAATTTACCATTTTTAAACCACAAGCACAGTTGTTGTTTTTTTTAAATGACTCAAGAATGGATAAAAGGAATTTCAGAAGTGTCCATAAAAAAACCATAATTTAAACTTACTTTTTTTCCCCCATTTCAGGTCTCCTAAAGTGGCAGAGCACTGGTTCTCACTCCAAGTGATGCCCCAGCATGAAGCCAGCCTATAGAGGGTCGGTAAGTGCTGTGTTTTACTATGTATGCATGGCTTTGGAAAGTTTTTTTTTCATTGCTGTTTTCGTTAATTTTGATTTTAATTATTTTATATCCAGGGCGGGTATAAAATGCTATGAATAAAAAAAAACTTCGCAAAACCATGTCATAGTAAAATATGACACTTACCTGACCCTCTATAGATTGACTCCATTTCCTAGAGCTCCATGACTGTTGAAACACTGAGCACAAGACGAGTTGGGACATCTCTTGGAGAGTGAGCCAACAGCCCCACGACTCTGGAGGACCTGCAAGAGGAAAGAAAGCAAAGTTCATTCTCCGTTTGGTGATGAACACCACCATCTTACTGCTGCTGCCTGAAGCATTCAAACAATCTGATCTGAACAGGTATCGAGAATACACTGATAAAACGGTTCTTCCAATGTTATTTTTAAACATTTGGAGAGATGATCAAGGATGGTGATGAATGGGATGATATAAACAAAAAAAAATCAGTGGACAGATTTGAGAGATTTGACAGTTTGCAGCTCCCTTCAGTGTGAGGAAAACATCCCTACAATTAGTTTACTGGTAGTCACGAGGGAGGAAGAACATCATTAAACAAAAAAAAAAATTACAGCTTAAAAATAGTTAAGCAAAATTCACAAAAGGTAAAAGCTGGAGAATGATTTTAAACAAGGGACGTGAAAGAATATCAAATACACTCTTCTGTGACTGTGATAACCATGGAGTATACGTTTAAATCAGGAAGGACCAGATAACGTCTGGCCCACACATTCCCATGGAACAAACGCTTCCCAACACCCAGTAGTAAACTGTGACAGGAAGAATGAAGAGGATCTGGTCGTTACCTACACCTAGGGCCCTGAAATAGTAAGAGATCTGTGAAACAGAATTCCCTGAAGATCCTGGAAAGGAAGGATCGTACACTGCGCTACCTAAGAGAAATTTGCAGAGGAACAAACTTCCATCGCCGGTTCCAGTCCATTGTATTCACAAACAGTTTTTAGGCATTGATTTCATGCTACGGTTAGCTTTTAAATTAAATATTCTTCCCCCTTCTCAATATTTAACCCCTTGTTCCCCCCTTCTGAATGTTTTGATTAAAGGAGACACCAAATCCCCTGTGGACCTCTCTGTGGCTGGGCTAAATATGCCAATTTCTTTCCCTTCCTCTTCAGAAGACGGCTGTTGCATTCCCTTAACCATCCCCGCAGCCCCTGCGCTGTAATCATTTCTATGTACTGAGAGCTCTCTCCTTTGAGTTTCTCCATCTAACTCTGCAAAGAAAAAACATCTACTGCTAATACTGTTCTCGCTGTCAAGATTCACTAACGTGCATGCGAAGATTTTAAGTATACACAGCATCTCTGACGACAAACTCTAAATTAAAACCAGAATGAATGCAATGAAAAGCCTGAGATACACTGCTTGCATTATCTAGAATAAACACTTGCAGAAGTGTTTGGTCTTAGGAAAAAAAAAATGTACGTAGGCAGGCATTTATAGGTATCCCTTTCCTCTTTTGCATGAGGGTTTTCAAATAAGAAGTGACTGTATTTCCATAACAAACTAGGCATTTCATCATACACAAAAGCCCTATCCCTCTAAGGGATCTGTATCAAACAGATGTAAAGCACGAGGGAGGTGAAGGAAGACGGCAGGCAAGCAACAAGCTTTGTTAGATCCAAAACGTCAGATTATGAAACAGAGTTCGACAACTTACATGTATATTTGTTTCAAAATCAGAGGTGAAGTGTGAAAAAACTGCAAGAGCTGGGAGAGAAACCAGGATTGCACCAAAAAAATGTCGAGGCAGCCAGCCAGATATCACCTCCAGGAGACGCTTGGTGCAAGTCATCACCTCCTCCAGAAAGAACGCCATTCTGGAACAAATGAAATCACAGATCGAGACGTTAATTTCAGCGCATCACTTCGTACAATTTACCTGTAATAATATCGCTTCAAATCCTTCACTTAAGACTGCAGGAGGAATCGCAGCACGTTACATGCCATAGCACCCGTTGGTAATTTCAGGAAATAATCCACCTCTGCTGAAAGATGACTTTTTTTTGCTCCGGCAAGGGGTGTCAGCAAAGGGAGGGAGAGCAAGTGGGACGGGGGGCTTTGAGAAAACAAACTGAACCCCCAAATTTCACTTACTTGGGAGGTAAGCATAGGAAAGACTTCTCTTCATTCATAAATATTTAGCCTTAAAGCAGGTGGGGAGAGGGGAAGCTTTTACAAGTTAAAAAAATTACTTAACACCAGAAATGTTTGAAAAGGAGGGCTGTATACCCTGCTAACAATCAGTCACCCAGAGGCCGTACGAATCCATGCCATCTTAACATTACACTGCAATCAAAACCAGTTCTCCCAGTTACAACCACCCGGACAGAAGTTCCCGTCTGCAGTCAGCCTCCGTTCCCTCTCATTAGGGAAGGGAAAGAGGAGTGTGGGCTGAGAGCTGGCAGCCTCGGCAGGCAGCAGAGCCGGAGAAGCAGTTGCGACGAGCGGCACGGAGGCCAGCTGGCAGCTGACGCGCTCCTCCGCTCGCCTGTTGGTATCTATCACAGCAACCCAGTTGGCTCCGCGCGAGGCACGCGGGAAGGAACGGTTCTTGCCTCGAGCTGCTGATAAAACGACGTCCCAAACCTGGGAAGCGCCGAAGGAGCCAACTGGAAGAGCTCTGGAGAGCAGCTTCACAGAGATACTTCTTAAGTGAGAGCATTTCTAATTGTTAAAATGAATAAGGAAAGGTAAAAGGATGCTTAATCATAGAATTGTTAAGGTTGGAAAAGACCCTTAAGATCATCAGGTCCAACCGTTAACCTACCACTGCCAAGTCCACCACTAAACCATGGCCTCAAGTACTGCATCTACCCGGCTTTTAAATATCTCCAGGGATGGGGACTCAGCCCCTGCCCTGGGCAGCCTGTGCCAGGGCCTGACCACTCTTTCAGTAAAGAAGTTTTTCCTAATATCCAACCTAAACTTTCCCTGGCGCAGCTTGAGGCCGTTCCCTCTCGTCCCATCACTTGTTCCTGGGGTGAAGAGACCGACCCCCACCTCACTACAACCTCCTTTCAGGCAGTTGTAGAGAGCAATAAGGTCTCCCCTCAGCCTCCTCTTCTCCAAACTAAACAACCCCAGCTCCCTCAGCTGCTCCTCATAAGACTTGTGCTCTAGACCCTTCACCAACCTCGTTGCCCTGCTCTGGCCACGCTCCAGCACCTCCATGTCCTTCTTGAAGTGAGGGGCCCAAAACTGGACACAGGATTCGAGGTGCGGCCTCACCAGATGCTTGAGGGCATTGCATAGAAAACTATTATTTATCTACAGAAACAAATCCTCAGGATAACTTGCTTCTTAAAGCTCCAAAACATTAGCTGCTCTAGAAAAATTGCAACTGCTGTTCAAGTTTCTAATTACTTTTATGAAGGCATGTTAGCTTCATTGAAAGCCATTTCATTGCAGATGTATGTAATTATCAGAATCTGGGCAGGTAATTCTGCTATCTAACAGTGGACTACAGCAGAGCCCAAACAGCAAATAATTACTATTTTTTGGAACAGAGATGCTCACAGCTAGTAAAAAAAAAAAAGGCATAAGTACAACATACACTAAATATGAAATTCACAATCTCCAGAGTTACACAAATTATTCCATATTACCCATATCTTTTAAAAGAGAAAAGCCATCCACTGATTTTTTTAACACTGTTGTCTAAAATACAAGTATTATGCTGGATAAAAGCCTGATACAAAACAGGACTAAATGTAAAGTTCTTTATGTGAATTCGACACTTATTCCACACCTTTAAATATGTATTGTTTATGAATGATATTTTAATTCTCTGGTCTAGACTTTTGTGAATTTTTTGACCTCAAGCATTTTTTTTGAAGCTTCACGAGCTCTTCTCTAATTTAATATATTAAAATCTGGAAATTAAATGCAAATAAAAAAGAAATTTGGGGTCAGAGGATGGAAGACGCTGTAATACATCAGGACCCCACGAGAGGGTGCTCACAGATTTGTTAGTTCCTAGTTTAATGGATTTCCATTCACACCAAAACCTATAGCTATATTCCAGCATAAAAAAGAATTTCCAACCAAGCACAGAAATTAAAAAAAAAAAGTATAGAAAGCAAAATAAAATTTAAAAAAAGAGCTCTCTAGAGTAAGAACTGGGTTTTCTGAAGCGTTACATGCTGTCCTAACTCAGTTGCCTCCAACATCAACGACAGAACTATCCTTGTCTCCAGCGGCAGCCAAGTTAGCCCAGTATCGAGTACTTCGGAAAATGCCACCCAAGTTCATGCCTCTAAAAATAAAGTTCGATTCTCCCAAAGCCTACGAATTTGGATTAACATTTCCGAGGCTGAAGCGTGAGAAAGGAAAGCGAAGCGGGCTCCCCCCGGGCTCCCCCGTGGCAGGCGAAGGCAGATCTCCGCAGGCAGAGCAGCGACACCTCTGCCCACGCTCTGCGTGATCTTCCGTGTCGCTCCCATGTAGGCTGGCACAGAAACCAGCTCTGTGGCACGCAAAGCCATGTCTCTCATGTCTCATGTCTCTCACCCCAACCCACACAACAGCGACTCCATGGTGCAGAAAGCTTTTTTAATTTTTTTTTTTGCCAAGCCTCCATGCCAGGACAAATTCTTATGGGAACTATAGCAACAAATCCATCAGCGAACCCGATCAGTTAATCCGGCGATGAGGACACTTCTTTATTTAGGCAGCTGCGTGTTTCAAAAAAGCTAGCGCAAATTCCAGGACAACGCTGCATTTCTCATGATGATGTTTACTTTCTTGCATTGATTTTTTTTTTTTTTTTGCAGACCGGTATTTATCGCAACGCACTCTGGAATTAAAACGATTGCAATCTCATCCTTCACAAAACGGCGAAAGCCTGTGAATACAGCCCAACCCTCCCATCGCAGGAAGAAGTGCATTAAATCCAGACAGCAATGAGAGCCGCAGACAGATTTAATGGCTACGGGGCAGTATCAGTAAATAATGCAGTGTCAGTGGGTAGCTCAACAGGGCTTAAATGTTAAAGCATCCAAGATGTTTACACAAGCTGGAGTTCAAATTAGTAACTTTGACATAAATGATTAATGGGGAATGGAGAATGTTACTATCATTTCTGTATTTACTGGCAGTTTAAAATCAATTCCCATAGTTCAAATCAAAAGCTTTTGGCACAGCAGCAATTTGGTGGGATACTAAATACCAAAGTCACAGATGTTAGAAATAAATAAAGGCAAGCAGAATACATTGTTTTCCCTTGCATCAATACTCTGTTATCAGTCATGTTGTTAACAGAACCGGTTCATTAAGCTCTAGTTGCAGAAAACAATTTCTGTTCCTGGCCATTAGGAATTTAAGAAGATGCCACTGGTTGGCCACAGGGTCTCAGCTGGGGACAGACCGTGGGCGTCACTTCAGCAAGCCCTGGGAAGGTGAAGCACCAGGCAAAGGGCAGCTTTAATTAGTCAGACAACAGCAGTTTCTACTGTTTTGACTGTACTTGCTTGCTTTCTTCATCCAGAAAATATTTCTTTGCCCTCTAGAAAGGTCCTTCTGAACTCATGAAGCAACTTAGCAAGTGCTCCCACCTCTCACTCTTTTGAACAGGGTTGAAATATCCACTGTTCTGCCCTCACCGCTTCACTCCGAAGTCTTCACTGAAGGATGCTATCAAAAGCAACACATTTTTTTAAACAAACTTATTTATATCAAGTAATACTCAAGAACAAGAACTAGATGTCAAAAGTATCTAGTTAACAAAAATCCTGTATTTACAGCTAAAATAGTGGGCAGACGTTCCTGCAGAAGCACTCCTGAGAATCCCACGTGAAACCTCACATGCTGCTCTACGTTCAATGACATCTCCCAAGGTATTTTTATAAAATAGCAGAACTTTAGGACCTCTTACACTTCAACCGAACTCATGAAAGTCAAAGTAGTCACATTTCAAGTGGGCAGAAGGACATTCTTTGCGCTACATTTACAGAACAGGAGATGACATCTTCCACGCGCTTACAAATGAAGCACCATTTTTTGCGTGCGGCGTTACACAATTAATTTTAGAGTGGCACTTGTGATAACAGTGGGATCCTCATTTATAGATACTCCAATAATTTATTATCAGACACTTCAGAGGAATCAAAACATCCTTCTGCCTTCTAAGCCTTGCTCCATGAGGACTTCTGCTTTTCTAGAATTTAAAAGTTTTAACTCGTTTCTCACTGTACAGGCAGCGACAGTGCTGTCCTCTCCCACTCCTGCAGCTGGACTAAAGGTCTTAGCCACAAGAGCTGTAGCGAGTACTTCCTAGGCCGAGTTCTGGAATCAATTAAAAGTTAGACTGATTTAAAGGCAGGGTGTTTCGCATCATGATAATGAAAATACAATGAGAAACTTAGGCAAGAATTTTCTGGTCCTAAAATAATCCCTTTTCCTGAAATTCTGGGATTGTGCCCAGCATTGTAGTCCAATCTCCTCCCCCAAGATATCTCGGTGGTATTTTGTGATTGTCATTTGGGATGACATTTCTGCGCGGGAAGTGCTGCGCACAAGTTTCTGCGCATAACGAGCGGTCGGAGCAAGCAGTCCTCACTTTGAAGAGGATTTGAAGAGGAAAAAGATGATTTTCTTCTTTCTGCTCAAGGGAACTGTACAGAAGTGTGTGCCTCAGGTTGTGGAGACCGGACTGGCCCAAAAGCATATTTTATGTATTTACTTTATAGTAAATTAAATATATTTACTTATAGTAAATTAAATATATTAAGTAGATTATAAATTAAAACCAAAAAAAGCCCTCCGAGCCAAAAAAGATACCTTTTCCTAAATACGCCATTGCCATTACATTTAAAATGGAAAACCTACCAGAAAGCTTCTGAGATTTTCATCTACCAAGACTGCTCTTTTTTGGTGTATAGTATGAGGCTATTTTCAAGAAGATACCCTGGGTAAGATCCTCTCAGATCTGAGATGCTTTGTACCTTAAGAAATTCACTGAAGTGTTACCTTAGATGCAATGATCAGAGGTAAGACAAATAAAAATTATACCTCATTAGTAGAGGAAAGACCACGAATGTGAGCCCATGGTAGCAAGTTCCTGAGAATCAACTGCTTCTAACTGTGGAGTAAATACAGAGTGATTTGCAGAAAGGAGTAAATGTCTTTTATCCCATCTCTCACTGGCACAACAGGGGCTTTGGTAGCAAGGGATACCTGGTGACGTGATTCCTACGTCCCTACTCCTCAACTGCCAGCTTGACGGAGGGCAGGGAAGGGCAGCAATCGCTTATCCCGTCCAGCGATTCCCGTTTCACAAACTAACCATGAGAATTTCTGGGGTCTTGAGATTCATGGTCATCTTGCCTCCAATGAATGCAGCAAGTGCTAGCGACCACCGATCATCTCTACCCATAGTAGATGTGCAGGAATTGCAACATTCCCTGAAATATTCCACTATTTAGTGAAAATCTGGTATTACTACGCCAGGTGGGACTGTGTGAGTTTTGACGGCTGGCTACAGGTGTTCTCCATAATGTGAGATGTTTCTCAACCTGTTTTTCAAATCAGAATTAAGCACAAAAGAATGATTAATATTAAAAAAAAATATATTTCTAAGACTTAGGAGTCATCCTGAAACACTTGCTTTTTAAATCTCACTGACTTTAAATGAGGCATCCAAGCCAGCTTAGAAAGCAAAATTCGGGCTTTAAGCCAACATAGTCTCATGAAAATATTAGAAATGTCAGTGGCAAAACCAAATAGTGTTAAGAAAACATTATAAAGCCACTTGAACTCACCTCAGTAATGGCCCAGGCTCACTACCAGGGAGCATGGCCCTCAATATAGCGCTGCGATGAAGCCAAACCTCTGCGCAGCCGTACACGGCTCAGAAAGACAAAACCACTTTGCAAATTCTTGACTATATAGATAGCATATTGAAAACAACAATTTTCCTTCTTAAGAAACCCCAAAACCACCAATTACAGAACAGGACTGAAATAAAACCTTATGTACCTACATATAAAAATTTCTAAGAATATAGCAATGATTTTTTATGAATGTACAAAATAAGAAAAGGCAAATGCAATGTAGCATTGGAAAAACAAGTAGGAACAATAATGAATTT
Source organism: Theristicus caerulescens (assembly GCA_020745775.1). Lineage (NCBI taxonomy): Eukaryota > Metazoa > Chordata > Aves > Pelecaniformes > Threskiornithidae > Theristicus > Theristicus caerulescens. The sequence continues at coordinate 98,836,742 of CM036562.1, forward strand.
AAAAATACTAAAACGGAGTATTTTGATAAGGTACCGGCGAGGTGAATGAAGACAAATTTTCTCCAAACATATCTGGGTAGCAGAAACCAGCTCTTCTGCAAAGCGGTGGCTGAGTTGTTCAGAGCTGAACAAATCCAAGGACGCAATGCCATGGCCACCAAACCCCGACTACCTGCTCACTGCTGCCTTCCTGCTCTCCTGCCTGGTGCGATGAAAGAGCTGCCTGCGTGCCTTGAACTGACAAAAAAACCTTCCCCCCCCCAAGAGGGAGTACAGAAACTGTTCTGCAAATGGGAAAACGCATTTCTGGTGCAAGAGCGAGGACAGAGCAACAGCTAATCCGGTTTAGGATGCACTGGAATGACAGTCCTACCAGTTCAACCATCTCCCAGTACAGGTCTTAACACTTTCTGAATTTCTAGATCTTCTAAAAACTCCAGAACGACAACACTATTCAAATTGCAGCAATCAAATACACCTGCTAAGAAATACTATCCTTAAAAGCATTTCCACTGTTCATAAATCACATCTCTACTCCTAAATGCCAGCTTTCACGTAAATACGCTTGCATACATTTATACGCACGCTGAGTTACAAGCTTGCTTCAGTGACTAAAGGAGTAATTTAGTATTTTTTACCTTGACCCTGAAAACTCAAAATAAAGAGTGCAAACTGCAGTTTCTTGTTTCTTTTGAAACAACAGCAGAATTGCTTCTAACTTGTAATTACAAAAGCATTTTAGCTTCCACATACCTGATAGCTTTGCAGAAGTACAAGCGAGGACGCACACTTCCACACACCACCCTTATAACACGCTCTCGTGTCGGAAGGAAGGGCCGGGAAAATGGGGGATGAGGAGGGCAGAATAAACTTGCTCTCACAAGTATAGACAAAGAAACAACTTATTATTGAGTCTATCCGCTGGGTTAATAATAGATTACATATGGTATCTGTATAAATCAGACAACACACCCAGGAGAGCATGAGCTTTACTGAATGTATCGAACAACTGCAGTCTTCTGCTACACTTGAATGTGTTGGTTACTCCAGCGTGCTTGGGGAAACCCCACGTTACGTAGGAACCGCACAGTAACGGCTCGCTGACTAGTTACAAATGCGGGGGTAAGGCCCACAAGTGTCCCAGAAGTCCAGGACACACATCCTCTGGGTGACTGGGTACAAACCAGGAATGAGGAGTCACTGTTTTAACAAATATCAGGTATCTGCAGCCAAGCCTCGCCTCCAAGGGCACAGGAGAGGTTGGGTTGCAGGGACGGATTTAAGAATACAGGGACTGGGGATTCTTTGGTGTGGGCTGCGAAGAGGCAGCGTGGGCAGAGTCCTGCGAAGCCGCCCTTTCTGCGGAGACAAACCGGTGCCCCTTCCCTTCTCGAGCAGCTGCTGACTGTCACACAGCCCAGGACTCGGGGGAAATGCTGAACTCCAATTATGTGTCAAACAGAGAAAACACAAAACTATTTGAATATTAAACCCATGAGACTTGAAACAGGGATCATTAAGAAAACTAATTCTGTACAGATGCAATGTGGCTTTTGCAATTTTTTTTTTTGAGAAAAGGACTGCTCTTTGCATTTCTGATAAATTATTTCAGTTTTAACACCAGAATGGCGTGCTTTTATCTAGGAATTTAAAGGCAGGGATTTTTTTTTTGAAGGACAGATAAGAGTTTTCTGTTTGAATTCCCTCACTCTGATGGCCCTGTGAGGGGAAACGATACCCAGTTGCGTGTGGCACCCCAAGGAACAATACGCAGGGGCAGGCATGGCGTGTAGCTCCTGTTTCCTTAAGCGGCCTCTATCAGAGTCACCCTTCTCTCCTCCAATTTCTGGAGCTAGATCTCTTTGCACAACATCTGCCGCAAGCTGCCTTGGCTTCACTAACACTGTTCTCCAAATATTACAGACCATCCGAGTCAGCTCCTGGGATGCTGTCAAACAAAACGTTCCCCAGCCAGCCACCATTTCAGTTCTCACTGCTATTTCAAGACTTTCTTACGCTTTATTTACCTAATCGAGATGACAAGGGACAGCACCTCTAGCAGGATGGCGATGATGAACACCACGACTGCTGCAGGTGGCGGAGGGGATGCGACCATCCCGTGTTTCAGGAAACAAGTGATGGAGAGTATGAGGAAGACCGTGGTGGAGAGGAACACGTCCAGGAGTGAGCTGAAGGTAGCGCTGGCAAACGTCTTCACTGGAGCATTCCTTATAACCTGTGTGGAATACGGGGATTGAGGGATGAAAAGAAATAAATGCTATTTTGCTGAATTCAACTGTACCGTAAACAGCGGCTCACAAAAACAAATAAAGGAATACAGAACTTTTTGCCACTGCGTTAATCCAATGTAAGTACTGTTTTGAAACGAGAAACAGCAGAGGTAGTTCAATGGCTACCACAGTGCCCTGAGAATAACTCTGTATTGAAAAAAAGCACTGGCAGCATGGCCCCTGGGTCTGGGGTGCTTTTTACAGAATATTATGATACAGAAATATACCATATGAAATTTGCCTATTCTACGCAAAGAAGCATAAACCCCGTAATTACTAGCAGATAAAGCTATAAGAAGTTTACATCAAGGATTTTCATTTAAAATAATAATAGATTTTACAATAAACCTTTCAGCTCCAGGGGTTCTTTAAGAAAACCCTCCAAACACTGCTCTACAGAAACAGTTCCTTGCCTGTGGCAGAGTTCGTATCTCCCTTCCAGACCAGATTAAAAGCGGCAATTGGGACGCTATGTAATCTGAATTGATCGGAGCCCAGGACACCAAGTTCTCTTCTTCCGTCACCCTTTACCACACATTCCCATCCCATCTTGTCCTGGCCCCAGTGCTCGTGCAGCTGGGCTGTGTGCTACTTCGGCCAGTCCAGCTGAAAACTAGATCATGAGCTCCACATCCTGGCTTACTCGGATGAGCCCAGTTTTAGGAGTGTTTAGATCTGCCCAAGGGACCACAGAAAGCAAGTTCCAAAGCAAAACAAAAAGTATGTTATCAATATCGCCATGAAGCAGCTCGGTTTGAGTATTCGGGTTTAATTTGGAAATTTTGTTTGCTCCTCAGAACATTATCTGCACTAAGCAATATTGGGAAATGAACTTGTTCCTCATTTGTACCTCTCTGCAACCTCATAAATTCACCTAGCATCATTTCAGTGCCAAAATTACCTTTTAATCTGAACTGTGGCAGAATCCTGTTAGTCCACACAGAAAGTCACATCAATTGAACTAAGGAAAGCGGCACTGTATCCTAAAGCGACAGTGTTAAGGATGCCCTAACAGTGTTAAATAGCGCCTTAATTTCCAAACAAGAACAGGCTAAGCAAGCTCTTGGGAAGTGGAGCAGCTTACAGAGAACGATCACAACCCGAGCATGCAGCTGGCACTGTGTAATTAGCAGTGAATTCAGCAGTGTTGGAAGTTACTTTCAGCAACAGTTTACTGCCAGGCAATTAAAGAACCAGCAGTGCTGACAAATCATTTCACTCTCCAAGAGAACATTTTGTTGTTGTTTCGGACCAGTACCATGCTAATATTAAGGATTTAACAGGTTTCTGCCCCAATGCTAGGGGTGAAGATTCACTTAGAGACTGAAGATTCTCATTTACAGGGAGGTTTACATAATAATCTTCAAATTAATAGCTTGCCACCAACAAAATGCACAGACCACATTCCCACTCCTTCTATGAATTTCCTACATATCCACATTAATAGGTCTATCTGCATATGCTTGACTATCACTGCTTCACTTCTCTTTCCAATCTTTCCACTGGAAAGAACTTGACTATTTGCTGTATAGCTTGTGCAAATTTTGCAGGCTGCATCCCACAGGAAGTTTCTCCCTGTTGTTCCTACATGAGCTTTATTCAGGGGGATACCACTAGAATACAGTGCTGCAGGATGAGCATGGAGCTCCTGAAAAAAGTGAACAAACTGAACTGCAACACAACTGTGCTTCCCTTTGTTAAAAAAAAAAAAATAAGGTAGGTCTCATTTGTAAACATTGGAAAAGAAGCAAATAGGGGCTATTGCTAAGGACAATGTGACAACGCTGCCCGGAGCGGAGAGCAGCAGAAGCAGAAATCCTACCTGCCCTCAGATGTAGGGCATACCGGGAAGGGAAGAAAAGAAATCAACACCTACGTTTATCACGATGCAATTCTGCCAGATGGATGACCCAAAGCAATAGCTCAACACTACTGGAAGGGAAGGGCCCATTCCCCTTCCTGCTGCCGGACACTTATCTTGCACTGGCTCTGGCACTTGCCAACCTCTGTGAGCTGCTGGTTCAATGCAGCAGAAAACAGACCCAGATGGAAAAAGAAAAAGCCCCAAACAGAAAACCAAAACATGAATATTTTATGCTAGGTTAGTAAAATGAACTGGCTCACAGCAGGGAAGCCTGATAAGCACCAGAGCCATTAGAAGGAGCAGGGAGGAGTAGGAACAAAGAGGGGAGAGCAATTGCCCTCTTCTGGCAGCAGCCTTTCAGCTACAGTGGAAACGCAGCCTCAGTTAGTACTGACACCCAATGTCTCCGCATGTAAACTTAAAACATCTTGCTAGTTCCTATCAGCCAGGCAGGAATATCTACTGACATGGAAAGCCTGCAATACTAGTAGCCCCCAAGGGGATTAAAGACTTAACTACACTCAGTGCAGAATCCTGAAGAAGGCACCAGGTTACTCACAATTTACTCGCTGTTCCTTACAATTACACAGTGTTTCGAACTGCCTGTTTCCGAATGCAGCACACTTACAGAACTTAGGACATTTGGGTTCAGAGCAGTTTTGGGTTCCACAGGGATAACCATGAGGCTGTGACACGAACAAGAATCAAATTCAAAGTTATCATTCTCAAAGTTAGGATATTTGATGAGAAGACAGGTAGCATTTGGTCCTCTACTTTCATCTTAGTGTGGTTCTCTGGCCTGCCTAAAGCCTTAAAACATTAACCTGAAAATGGAGAAAAGGCAGGTGAGAAGTAATTAGTGTATCTTGGTGGATTGTGAAAATGTATTTCCAGCCTAAAGGTTGGACTAGACTCAGGGCACGGCGCAAGACAGGTAAACTGAAAGGAGACTGTTTTCAGAGGTAGCAATACCAAGCAGTAAATCACATGCAACATTTCATGACCCTTGTCATCAACTGCAATGAGATGTGTTAAAAACAATGACAGACAGTTGCTTAGACAGATTACAGAAGGAAATAAACACCAGGAGAAACACACCTCTTCCTGATAGCTCGTCCTGTAGGCCATCTCCAAATCCTGATCCAAGAAGTTCAGGCTCAGCTTGTTAATAGGCGGTTTAAAGAAGTAGTCTTTCATGAGGCTAAAAGAGAAAAGAAGGGATCAACATCAGTTTACTCAGCTGTAACTCTTTCAGAGCCCCCCGTTCTGTGGTTTCTGTTTCTAGGGATGCTGGCGCTTGGCTCTGAAGCTGCCGTTGCTTTTCTTCGCTCTCGGTCACCGAGGTACCCCCGTATCCACATTACTCGCTTAGTCAGAGGAAGTATTTTACAAAAAAAATGAGAGAGCAAACATTCCTATTTTTAGGAAGAGACTAACAAGTCCTTCCAGAAACTTAACATCTATAAGTGCAGATGACTACAGATAATTGTAATATAAGCCAGCAAATAGTAAAGGTTAATTGCTGTCACAGAGGCACAACCTTAGGAGACGCGTGGCTGCGGGGTATTTGTGTCTTAGGTGGAATTCTGTCGTTCAAAGCAAGCCAAGGATGACAAAGGTGACAAACTTAGAAAAAAAACATTGTCCATTTTAGAAAACAGCACTTTGTTATTTCAAAGACACTAAAATAACTCAGTAATTCAACTGGGAACATTGCCGTAATGATCCGGGCTGCAGAGAAACGGAACCTGAGGAGACGGATTGCTTAAATTTACTTCAGAAACTGAAGATTTGAAATCACCAGAATCGTCAACAAAGGCACTGACAAAAAATGAAACGCTCCCTAGGACTAACGAACTGGGAGGCAGCATCTGCCAGAGGGTGTTTATGCACTCCTTCACCTTATCTTCCACTGTCAGGTGCAGAAAAAAAACCCAAACAAACCCAAACATAAAAGAGGCCTCAATCATTAAAAAGTTGTTTCTATTCCCCACCCTCCGGAGCAAAAATAGAACTTTTTTTTGAGTTTTATATTAGTTGGAAGAGGTTTATGAAAGAAGTTTTCTAATGACATCTATGGCACTTGATCTGCAAACCTTTTCTTTCTCTAGGAGGTGTCAAAGAGCTGAAAGGACTGGACTTCCAGAGCACCGAGTGCTTTGTGCCCGATGGTCGGTGCAGAACGTGGAATGGGGCAGCTTCTTTCCGAGTGCTATTCCTACCTTGAAAACTGCAGCACTGAAACAACAATTGGACTGGACTACTTTGCAGTTGATAACTCTTAAGCAAAACCCACAGAGATGCACATGAGATCAAATTCCAAGCAGATAAAGAACTGAAAGGTCCTACAGAGCTCATCTGTGCCTGAATCCTTTTTGGTTGGTTGGTTGGTTTTGTTTTGTGTTGGTGGTGGGTTGGTGGTGGGACCCCTGGCAAAGAGGTTTTTTGGAAGTACAAGCTCCCCAGCATGTGGGAAGCATTTTTTTCTTGAAATGCCAGACCAACGAAACACACATTCCTAGACCGAAGCTTGAGAAGACAAAAGACTTCAACCAGGAACATGGCAGATACTTAACCTTTAAACCTTCTGAACTTGGCCAATATACTAAAAACATCAGGATACTCTGAAGGAATGACAGGATATGTTCACTTGAGTCCCCCTTCTCTATCATTCTTCCTTGTTTCCGTCCCTCACCTCTCTTAGATGTTTCTAAGAATTTCTTATAATAAGAATTCTGTGAGGTTTTTTTTTTTTAAATATTGTTGAATTCACTTTCTTCCTCCAGGGAAGCTCAACAGAGTATGGCGATGTTGTGCTGGAGCTGCGATGGTCTAAGGATGTAGGAAGAACAATCCAGTTTGCCAGTGCAGCATGAAACAGAAGGTATAACATGATGAAACCATGGCGAAGGCAGCATTTCTGACGTCAGCCAGCCGTGCCGCGTCAGACCAGCTCCATGTCAATAGTCGTCTGTCTCAAAGAGGAAGATCCCAGTTTAGTTGACCAAACACAGTCAAGTACATCATCTGCTTCCCAGGAGGTGCTGTGCCTCCCCAGCACAAGTGATTCCTGGTTTCCCTGAATCAAGCAAGACTGGGAAGTGGGAGGTGAAAGAAAGAAACAAATTTTAGAAGTATTTAAACAGGAAGCTGACCCAAGGCGGGGATGAAGGCCTGCACAGACCCTGGCTTCTGGGGGGAGCTCTGCATTTCCCTGGGACTCTGCTCTCTAAGTCTAAAAAGATCATTTCTAAGTACCGTCCTGATTAGTGCGTGAGTACTTGTTTCTTGTACTTCAAAAGGTTTACAACCTAAGGAATATGAAATTTTTCTTGGAAACAAAAATCTAAAAAGCGAGAATCCTTTGAGGGTATCCCCAATGAAATTAAGTTTAAACATTTTGTACTCATACACTATAGTTTTCCTTTAAAATACACCATAACATGTGGATTAAAATGAACAAAGCAATGGCATTTTTATAGTGGTTGTAGTAAAGCCAGACTCAAAGCTCAAACTATACACCGTTTGCCAAATAGATATAATCAAGTTGTAAGAAGATGCAAACCGGTATCTTCTATGAAAAAGATTCTTGTATAATGCAGTAATACAAACATGCCACACTAACACTGGTTTTATTATTATTTTTGAAGACGACTGGAACTGTGCTGAGATATCAGCTCCAGGGCATGCGAAGAGGCCACTTGTGAAACTCTCAGCCACACGCCTAAACCCTACAAAGAGGCTGGGAAATGAAAAATATCACCAGTGTCCAGCCTTTCCTCCAGGCTACCCCCCGGCAGCTCCCTAGTGCAGCGTACGGGCTCCTGAATCCTCCCTAGGATACGTTTAACTCTTCCCAGCTGCACAGGAAGCCTGCGTGATTAATTTACGGACCTTATCACCATATCTGGGTTAGGTACTTTCTGTTAATACGAATTTCTATCACAGATCAGAACACTGGCATCGTGCACCGCAGTGGAAATCGCTGCCTGGTGCTAGGGGAAGCTCAGACTTTGCTGCTGCTGGGTTTGCAGTAAGATAAAGCCAAAGCAGCCAAACTCCAGGATTATTATTGCGAATGGGGTTTCATGTAAGATGACAAAGGGGAAGTTTGGACTTCACCCCTCTCCCTGAGAAAATTCAAATTTCCTATTCAAACGTCCTCATAGATACTAGATTTGTCAAGACCAACAATATATTACGTTTTACAGTAGGGGATCAAGAATGTTTTTAGAATGACTTATTACATGTAACTTCACATTGAGAAATATTAAAAAGGATTAATGTAAAACGGTAGGCTTAAACCATTTTGCATAGACCTAATTAATCAGAAGATTATTTTTGGAAAGTTATGTTTACATGAACTGAACTCAGTAGAGAAGTTTCCCAGGCAACAAGAAATGGCCCACTTAATATGGTAATGATGATATTTAATTGAGACAAAAAAAAGCTAGGCTTTGACGGATATCAAATCGCGGTCCTACTTTTTCCTTTTTCCGAAACGGAAAGAATTATCCATTTTTTAAGTGGAGGAGGAAAGCACCAGGAACACAAAAGCCTGAGCTAGGTATCTTCAGCAAAGCATGGCATAAATTAAGCTACTTCTATAGCTTGAAATTTGCAGCATGCTAGTTACATTTTAAACAGAAATCCAATTTGTTCTTGCTGATTTCTGCCAACATTTGGACTTCCCCAATCCTTCTGTCTTCTAATATTTGAAAATATCAGCTAAACACCTATTCTCAGCCATTAATGACAGAACACACATAGAGGGGGAAAAAAAGGAACCTAAATTTTAATTGAAGTTGGCCACAGGAGAAAAGTAATCTGAAAAAAAATCTAGAGATGAGACTGGAGAGGAACTGGTGTCCCTCCCTCTCACTTCTCCCTGCTTTAGTCATGTTTTCAGTTAAGATGACAGTGTCCCTGCTCCAAGCAGCCTGGAGTCTATACGAGCCTACAGTTTCAAGGATATTTAGATAAAAGACCCCTAATCTGAGTGGAGGCAGCAAAGCAAAAATAAGAATAGCCATCAATAATAACAAAGTCAAGTTATCTGTTTAGTTGATCCAGTCAAGTCACTGCCATAATAAGGGAGATAGGGTTGTGTGTTTACAAAAATCATATTTTCTTCTGCCCAAAATAAGTTTTTTTTGTTTGAAACAGAGAGAGAATCTAACTTTACAAAATGCTGTAGGTAGGCAGTAGGTCCATGAGAAGCCACTCCTATTAATTCTGCTTCCAAGCCCAGTATGATTTCTAGGCATTAGTTAGTCACACAATGTCATCAGATGTTGTTCTTTTGCTATACAAAAATGTGAGGTTTGTGGTTCAGATTTTATGTTACACTTTTAATTGCAGAGGAAGGTACATACTGTGTGCATTAAGAGGACTTTAGAATGTAAAGATAAGAGTTCAACTTCATGACAAGTCATTTAAAGAGCATTTTTCCTTTTCGAAGACTCGACCACAGAAATGATGAAAAACCTGGCTTTACATATTCCTGAGCAGAATGTTTCTGACATCAAGTTCCTACTGTGGTTTAAACAGAATATAGACTAAGATCAGAAAATAGACAACATGTTATATGTTAACAATAATTATTGACATCAGACAAAAAGCACACAAATAAAGACTAAAGATATGGGACCCCTGTTATTACCTTCTCTGCTTTATACAATTTTACATTGTACAGCTCGATTTTCCTTACCTGTCTTCTTTAATCACATCCACAAAGTGAGCATCTGTCTTTTCTCTGATATTTTTGAACCTCAAAGGAAGGAGAGCTGATTGATCCAGGCTCACTCCGCCCCATCTTCCTTTCTCCTGCAACATTTCATAAAGCGAGGTTTGACTATTGCTGAGCTTTTCTTCCTGTGGAGGACTCAAAAGTCCATTTTGAGTCTTTGGACTGTGTCCTCCTGGAGCCTGAAGGACAGAAAGCAGAACATACATGGGGAACATTAGCGGTTGAGAAAGCAGACAGAAGAGATTTCACGGAGCAAAAGTTGAAAGAGATTCTTCCTTCAACACACTGAGCTTTTACCTGATCACGTCAAAGACCTAACTCCGCCTGCCCTGAAGTCATTCACATCTTCTGTAAGTGCATGCCTATTGCGGCGTCGTCTTTTGGCTTGTTATGTACCAAGTTTCCAAGGAGCAGAAAACAAAGTATGTTTTCACACATGTAATGAAGACCAACCACAAGCCCAAATTTCATTCACTCATCTTAAGGCCAAGATTTTTCGGAAAACCTTTTTAAATACCTACTTAAACGGTGCTATCTTTCCACAGGTCACGAGACAACTTACTCCGCTGGCCCTTGCTGATCCTTCCACTGACCACTACAGCCCTGCTGCTTCCCCAGGCAGAGCTTCCTCCCTCCTCCTACCTGTGGGAACAGCCCTTTTGTACATCTCCTCATCCCACAAAAAAAAAATTATCCTGCAAATTAAACTATGTTTCTTCACTGGCTAAGATATATTTCTTCTTTCTGGTTTTCTTTTGCCTTTGTATTAATTAATACTGCATTTTTAAATTTTGCAACACAGCTTAGTTACACAGTATTATCAATTCTGCTTTCATTCATTTGAAAACACAAATGACTTTCAACCAAAAATTATTCTATTTGCATGGAACCTGAAGTTCCTTCTTTTACATTTTCTTTGACCTAGACCAATATGCACTGAAGCAATACCAAAAAAATTAGACAACTAAATACGGTTAGAATGAAAATGAACTGCAGTTAGTCAGGAGCATTTTCAAATGCAAACATATACCCAACTTAGCATATCTGAATGCTCATCTCCCCCCTCCATGTCTTATCATGTATCATTTATCCTCATCCTGAAGCCCACTCATGACAGAAGTTTCTTCATTTCTGCCTGTACAGCACTCATCACAGCAGTGACAAGCTCCTCCAGAAGACTATTCTCGGATGCCACCGCAGTGACCATAAATAAATACCATAAATATCATCACCACCCCAACACCACGCACTGAAATAACTTACTTAGATTGTAAAATCAACTTAGTTAAAGTTAAGAAATATCTGGTTTCTGGCTGCCCATGCAAAATTAATTCAACCTCCTTGTGTATCTACCCCGTAAAGCAAAGGAGGCACATGAATATAGGTAGGTGTAATTAAAGGTGCAGACACAACCAGTGAAGATACAAGACTAATGGAGCAGCAGGAGAACGTCGCCTTGTGCAGGGAAGAGTCAGAAAGCACTCGGGCTTGGCTCCCTATCACTGCCACAACCTCAAGAGCTGAAGTCATAACAAGGTGTGTTGGAACGGTTCCCTGGAGCTACAGGAAAAGCAGGAGGAAGGTGGGCTGTGCTTCCCCTTCCTCCCGCCCGGGAGGGATGCAGGATCCCCACCCTGCGGGCTGCCCCGACGGAGGTGTGAGCCCCTAGAGCCATGTGCTGGGAGCCAGGAGAGGAAAGGATTCCCAGTCTAGTCCCTTCTACCTCTGACAGCAGTTGTTTTGGCAGCTTGCAGGTGTTCACAGCCCAGTGACAGCAGCTGATGAAGTAGAATAGGAAATTTAGTAGTTACCTTGGTATGCTGCCAATGTTTTGCTAAAGAACGTAATCAACAGAGACAAAGGTGATTTCAGCAACACATATCTTAGCAAAAGCAGAGCAAAAACTCTTGGACCAGACAGATGCTGGCGTCTGACAGAAAGGCACCCTCCTGGTAAGCCAGAGGCACAAGAACTTCTCACATAAAAAGTTACCAGTTTCTTTTCTCAGGGAAAAACGTTCAGCAGCTTCAGAGCAAGTCCTCCTGCAACGGTAACGGGTTATCTAGCCTACCCAGAGGGAGCACGGCTACGGGGCAGGAGACGTACCGCAGTGCCAGGGTAACCTCTCTGCTTTCGAGATGAGGAGTCCTACCAAGGCAAACCAAAGAGAACTGCCCAACAAGTTGTTAGAAGTGAAGTGTCTTCATTGTTTGGGTTTTTTTTTAATTTATGCTAAAGATTATATTTGCTCAGAGCACTTCCCAGAACAACTTGAGGCCTAAAAAAAATGAAGGTCATAGTTATATATTTTTTTTTTTCTGGTAGAGAATCTGTCTCCTTTTCCTCACCCCTGCAGCAGATGTCGTTACTTGAAAAGCAGTAACAGAGAGAACACAATTTTTGCTATGAGCAGCTCAAATAAAAGATACGGACTCCTGTGCACTGTTTGCTTTCCCTGTCTGTTCTTCAAGTTCATCTGAAGAATGCAGCGAAAACTTCTGCTCTTTCAGAGAAGGTCAGCATGGACTTCTCTTGGCCTTTTCTCTTGAGCTACTTGGCAAAGGCTCAAATCCCTAAGAAAATTCTTCCTTTCAGTCAGCTCAAGGTTTTCTTGTGCTGTCGCCACTCTGCTAATCTTAACAGGAGCGGATTAGAGTGTGAAACTGCTTGTGTGTAAGGAGAAAATCCCTATTTATTAAACGCTGTTAGCTCCAACATTACTGTGGTTTCTGATGGCAACAGGCTGTACAGGTTTTTTTGAGCACTCGGAGATTTGATGTACCACGAGTTTCCTCTCATCAAAAGACAAGGAGGCTCCAGAGGCTGTTGGGATCCACGGAGGTCCAAGGACGCGGTGAACACCACTAACGTTCCCTAAAGACAGGGGACACAAGTGCTGCGGGGCCAGGCGCAGCGACGTGGCATGGGAAGCCTCCAGAGATGGGTAGAGGGAGCTTATGGCTCTTCTTCCCAAGAAAGCTGAGACTGCAGAGGAGATGTGGAAATCAAATGCCACGGCAACTTCGTGCATGTAGCTGTTCTTCAGGCTTTTGGTTAAACAAGCATCCCAGAGTTACTGGTAGCCACTTAAGTGGCCCGATTTTTGACTTAGCGATAACTAAACCAAATCAAAGACGGACATGCAATTTGGTCTCCGCTAGCGTGTTCCTTCCAGTGACATTACGGACATTTTATTCACCTCTTTTAAGCAAGCTTAGACGACTTGCTGATTAACACACATGAAGCTAATGCAGCTGTAGTAGGAAGAAACTTAAAGGATAATTCTGATGAAGACAACATATGACACGAGGCAGTTGGCACCTAAGGAAAATCTCTGTTTGCAGTCGGTTCCTGGAGATCCCTGGCACGTGGGCAGAGGCAGCCTGGGGAAGAAGCATCTCATGCAAACCATCTTGGCAGCCTGGGCACATCTCCCACAATGTTTTCTGTCTTAAAGATCTCATGCTGTTCCGAGACCGGTACCTGCTGGCCACTCTGCTCTATCTCCCTCAGAGCTGAAGGGATTATTATTTTATTTATTTCCCAGGCTGTTTCCTAGGAACCCCGGCACAGAACATGGTCTACTGTGTTACAAACCATTTTGGTCCAGTACAGTAAGGCAGCCCCTGCTTCTGAGCTTACAATTTAAGCGGAGACAACAGGTCAAATACAGGCAGAGAGCAGAGGGACAAACACAGATTAATGTAGTAGCTCATCAGCAGAATAAATGCTGGCAAGTTTTTCCGTTAGCTCTATGTGCGAGATGAGTTGTAAAGACAGATGTGAAGAAAAAAACAACCAAGACAGCTATCTCTGAACGTGTTTATAAAATGCTTCTCCCCAGCAAGGAAAAGCATTAAATGTTATTTGAAAAATATAACAATCAGGTGATGAGCGCTGGTATCCAGCCTGCATTTAGGTGGGAGCTTAATATTCAGGAAGGAGTGAGAGGCGACAGGCAGAGCAGAGGTTAGGAAGGGCACGAACAAGACGACAAATAGGTACCGCCTGGTATTGTAGAGAAGCAGGCGGCTTCAGCGAGAACATCTAAGCAACAGGCAAGGAAAGCAATCTTGGCAGCAGCACGCTGGATATGTAAGACGCTGTATTTGTCGGTCAGAAAGAGGATGCGAACCCACTTAGATGCTGTGAACGGCAGCTGTGCGTGCGAACAGGAACGACTCTGTCTTAGCTTAGAGCTACGATGCAGAAGACGTTGGCAAGACGCAGGTGTAACTTGTGGCTAGGTGACACACAGCCCACTGGTGTAAGGGATGGAGAGCGTGGTAGTGTTGTTCGTGCCTCGTTCTTTGGGTAGCCTCAACATAATTTAGAGAGTCCAAATTTTAGGTCCTTCTCGGTATCGAACTGGGCCCATAAAATCACTAATAATTTTGAAAATTTTGGGGGGGCTCAACTAAATTTTAGAATACAACTGCTCAAAATCAAAACTAGTTCTGCTGCTTAAGAGCTCGAATAAAGGAATAGTAATAGAAAAAATGAGAAAGCTAACTGAAGCAGAGAAATAAGGGAAAAGAAGGGATAATATGATAAATACTTAAATTACCTTCGTACTGTTTTTATGCTCATCCTGACAACCATTTTGGATAGCTGCTTCATCTATGCTGACATCGCAGTGGGGAGCAAGGGTGGTACTACATGAAGGGCAAGGCTGCAATGAGACAAAAAAAATTTAGCCAGGAACATTCTGGTGTCCTCGTAGTATTATGCAATTTATAATTCGGTCCACTTGCATACTTGCGGCATGGTTAAAAGATAAACAAAGCTACAGAATGGGAAGCAGGGAGCAAAATTTGCCTGGAACAGAATGCATAATTTCAAAAATAAATCACAGATTTTCTGTTTACTGAAGCCAAATCTAACCCAGGACAGCTTTACTAGTGTAAGATCACAGATATACTGTAATCACTGCATACTAGCAAAGGACCTCCCCAAGAAGAAAGAAATACTCTTTAGTGAGAGAATTGCAATTTTCTTGTTTAAAAACTGCCTGCAAAAGGATCTGAGTGGCATTGAGTGAAGACTTAGCACAAAATGCAGCAAAATTAAAAAAAAAAGCACAGAACGTCATGATGCATTATGAACACTACAGGGAAATGGAAAGCAATAAATCTGAAACTAATAAAGAGAAACACTTTTTCATATAGTGCTCTAAGACAGGAGAGGGGAGCTCAGGCTGTCGTACATTGTTGAAGCCAAACACCCAGCAAATGTCACGGGAAACAAGGAAACAAGGAAAGCAAAAACACCAGGACTTGTAATACTTGCAGGTTATCCATTTTAGGAGCAACCTAAAATGTCGCACTTCAGCTTTTAAAACAACCTAACCCCTTAGAGTTAAAATGTGATCTTCTTAAGGGGAATTAACCCCTTATCTGTATCTTGCAAGTTCGTCATACTTTTCTCCAGTCCTGGCCGTGTACAGGCAGGAGGCTGCATCAGAGGGACCCCGTGTCTGATCCCTGTGGCCATTCCTCTGCTCTGGAGGTGGCCAGGCTTGCCCGAAGTCTACGAATGGGTACAGAGACACCAGTCACCGGGAGCGGCATGCTAAATTCGGTGCACTATACTCAACGGTGGTAGACGATCCACTAAACTTCTTCATAAATTTTCCAACAAGCAACTTGAACCTTTTGTCCCAAGCTCAACACCCCACATCCTTTTTATCTGTTTATTCTGGACTGGTTCAGGCCCCTGTAGCGTATCATTCCCCTGGTCCAAAAACACGGCGACAACTGCCTTCAGGTTCACTCCCTATTTCAGTGACCGGTGTCTATGTCTTTTCAGAACTGACTTTTCCATCTCTGGTGTCACACCTGAAATTGAATCACGTGGCATCTGCAATTTTCAGGTTGTTACCACGTGGCATTTCTCCCAGCCCACTCCTCCTATGACTGCTGATCCACCTAATCCCTCAACAAAGCCTCTCAAAGGCTTTCACGAAGACTCTGAGCCTTCTTAGCAGCCAGCAGACCATCATACCCCCTGCTCCTCAGGCCCCCCATAGTCCGGGCTGGGGCACTGAAATGACGGAGTTTCCTAATCTGGCATCAGATAAGCAAGTTCCATCCAGTTCATAGAATCCCAGAATCCCAGGTTGGAAGGGACCTCAGGGATCATCTGGTCCAACCTCTCCAGCACAATCTAGACGAGATGGCCCAGCACCACGTCCCGCTGAGTCTTAAACGTGTCCAGCGTAGCGGAGTCAACCCCTTCCCTGGGGAGATTATTCCAATGGTTGACTCTTCTCATTGGGAAAAATTTCCCTCTCGTGTCCCATCGGAATCTCCCTGGCAGTAACTTGCACCCGTTACCCCTTGGCCTCACCATGGGACTCCTTGTAAAAAGGGAGTCTCGATCTGCTTTGTAGCTCCCCTTTAAGCACTGGTGCCTGGGGATGAGTTCCCCTCGAAGCCTCCTTTTCTCAGGGCTGAACAAGCCCAGCTCTCTCAGCCTGTCCTCCTACGGCAGCTGCCCAGAGCCTGGATCATCTTGGTGGCCCTTCTCTGGACTCTCAGCTCTGAACCTGTACAGTCTGAACAAATACCAGTGTACTTGAAGAAACTACGAAGTCGGTTCTTAAATGGTTTTGTTTAAAAATAACCTAGGACTAAATGTCATTAATGCCTTGGCCAGTCTGTGGAAGGCAATGTTAGATGGCTTTAAAAACTAATACGATGATGGGCTAACGAGCCTCCTATGCTCCTAGAGCGTTAGCTAGTTAGCAAAAACAAACACCTCTAACATCAAAAATACAGAAAATACTCCCCGTCTGATCTTGCTAATAAATCAGCAAGACCACCTCAAATGCTTAGCTCCTGGGGCTAAACGAGAAGATAAAAATCTCAGAAAAGCAGCCCGACCTTTTGGGAAGCGGCAGAAGTCCAACTGACTTACCCCATGTGCTCAAGTCCGTGCCATTAATTTCATTCTCTACTGTAGACACTCGCACGAGCTCACTGCCTATGTGACCTCATCATGATGAATAATACATTAATGCACTTTCAGCAAACACCAAGACAAGCAAAAGTACTTTCTGTTTTCATACCAAGAGATGATTAAAACATTTTTACAACAGCTTCTGATTCCCAGTCAAGTAATGGATGTTATAAAATATGGTAGGGAAAATAAACTGATACCAAAACCGGTTAAGGAAGTTACAATGTTTTCATTCAAAAAATCAGCTGCTATTATAGATTTACTTATAGTTTTTAGCCTCTATCTTCACCATTTTAATTACGTACATGCATTTTATTGATATCCATACTGCAACAAGGTTTGCAATTAAATGAAC
Source organism: Theristicus caerulescens (assembly GCA_020745775.1). Lineage (NCBI taxonomy): Eukaryota > Metazoa > Chordata > Aves > Pelecaniformes > Threskiornithidae > Theristicus > Theristicus caerulescens. Next base: position 98,853,961 of record CM036562.1, read on the forward strand.
TACAGATACACTGGAGGAGAGGAGGAAATACAATTCCTTTCATGGATCAATTACTGTTGCGTTCTCCTTCCTGACTTTCCTTGTCCGCTAGAACATCCGTTCAAGCCCAAAATGTGAAAGTCATCCTTTGCATCCAATATGGCCACTTACTCCCTTTAAAACAAAAATATTTCAACTTGCCTGTAATTTTGCCCCTCCTACTTAGTCTCTTCTGCAGAGCTGGAGTCATCTCCTCCTACACTGACACTGTTTACAGCTTTGTATTTAAAACAGTTGGCATGTAAGTCATGATTCTTTTGCAAATTATTATCTCCAGACCCTACCAGCAAGCTGCAGGCTTTAAAAAGAATAAAAAAAACCAAACCCCTGTAAAAAAGAAACCCACTCCTTTTCAAAAATTGTGCATGATCTGTGATTAAATTGCACAGTTGTTTTTTGTGGGGATTTTTTAATATACATGTATATTTATTTATTAAACACTCTAAGACCTACTCTAGCACGGTTGGCAAATTAAACATTCCTTGAAAGCCTGACCCAGCCTTCTCGGGGCCGCAATCACTCCAATAACAGACTACCCAGCAGAGAGAAGGCTGGTGCACATCTACACTCGGAAGCGCCCTGCAGGATTTGGAATACCTGTACCTCTCCATGCTGTGAGAAGCAAGCACGCTTTGCGCTCCCATGCTGCAACGACAGTGGCAGAACACGTTTTTAAATAAGCGCTCGGCGTTCGCACGATTGCTTCATCACTATGCTATACGCATTCTGACACGGTCTGTGGCATGCATTATACGGATGCTTATCAGACCGCAGGGAAAGCTGACTTTGGGGTCATTCAAAATTCACTCCAGCATCAGTGTCTTTTGGGCAAGACGGGCACGCTATTTTCAAAGAGCTGTGAGGCTGCTTAGGAAATCACTGGCCAGACCCACAGCGCTCATGGTGATGAATAAAAACAGGTACCTCTAAGCATAAACACGATGAAGGAGCTTTAGCACAACGGTAGAGAGGGTATCCAAGAAGGCTGAAACTGAGCTGGCGCTTGTCCTAGGTGCTCTTCTGAAGCAGCTCTTAGCTTCTCCTTCACTTATTCAGGCAGCCACTTCTGCACAGTGCAAACCATCGTTCAGCATTTAAACAGCAATTAACACCCAGCCAAGATGGTCCCAGGGCAGAAAATCAGGGACTAGGCAGTAAATACAACATCGTGGGCCAGCAGCATGCCTCCACGTTGCATACCAGCTGTTTAGGAATAGTGGTGCATCTGCATCTACGCTTCTGCAAAGTCACCCCGTGTTTTAGAAAACACGTACCATAGCTGAGCCTTAACAACAGATTTCATTTTGGACTTGAGTCGTTTTAACAGCCTGTAGCACAAGTTAATACATAACAAATTTTATCAAATCCTAGCTGCAGGCAGGTCAGTCCTGTAGCTCGCTGTAGTTTCACTGTCCTCTGGTTACAGCTTACTTTGCTGTCTGACGTTAAGAAGACATCCTCGCTTTCTCTCAGGGCAGCAGCCTTAGTTTTACTGCTTCAATCCCTCCTCTCTCCCTTTGCTCCACGGACAGGCAGCTCAGCAATACTGCTCCACTTGGTACATTCTTCTTCCTTCACTACTTGAAATAAAGGAGTTTCTACCCCTTACTGTCACATCTGTACCTCTGCGTGGCCATGCGCTGGGCCGCCCAGACTTATTTGTACAGACACCCACTGACTGCTCCGAGATGTATTTTCCTACCTTATTTGCTAGTACCTTCAGTGAAAGACAAGAGAGAGCTGGAAAGGTGGTGCCTGAGGGACGCCAAATATATTCTTTCTTACACGGGAGAAGGAATAGAAAAGTATCACCAGCAACTTGGATGCAGTCAAACCACACACGGCGCGTATTTTGGGGAGGAATACAGATGGTTACAGCTACCTTCTGTAGTTAAACAGTCCTGGTTTGCTCTGTGAGGAGCTCACTTAACTTTGGACCATATCTTTGGGCCAGCCTTCCAGCTCATCTCACTTGCAATCCAGTGGTTTTACTCCAAAACTTAAAACCTGGCACAGCGGCAGGGTAAACGTGCCCAACTCATGCTCTCCTAACCCAGAGGACCAACATACAAGCAGCAAAAATGGAGCAGCATGAAAGTCACCCCCCCATCCATCCACTCCGTCAGCTAAATCTCAAACCTGTGTTGAAGAGATCCGCTCAGGACTAAACACACTGAAGCCTAAGGACAGCGACCTGCAGATGACCACCTGTGGTTCTGACATTCGTGCCCAGCTCAGGCAACCCAGGACGAGGAACTCTTAGCACAAATGAAAATAGAGAACAGACATCTGTTGTTTGGGAAATCTGTTCTGAGCTGGAAGGTGGAGAGTAACAGCAAAGCTTCGAAGCAAAGCACATTGTTTCACAGATTTCCTTGTCAAGAGATCTTGCGAGAGGTGTGAACATAACAAAATGTCATCATTTCTCTAAGCTGAATCCATACAAATCATTGCCCTCGGTTCCAGATATAGGTTTCTAGAGCAAGCAGATAAAACACAATCTCATAGCCTACCGGAGCATCTCCCACCACACAAACAATCCCGTTATCTTTTTGTGGGGGTGTCTGTTATATACTCATATCAAAAGCTTCACAGGTACATGACCTGCACGATAGAGGAACGGCAGAAGCAGGGTGCAACAAAAGCAGAAATTCACAGAAGTTACAGTAGCTGCTTAAAGCATATTCTTTATTCCCCCATAAAATCAAGACCATTGAAAAAGCAGCATTGACCTCTCAGTCCTGAAATATATTAAAAAATAAAAAAATTCTTTGAAACCACCTTTAAAAAGTGTTCACCTTACTTCGGGGATTCCTTGTCAATTGGCGAGGCATTTTACTTTGTAAATTTTTGTGTCCCTCAAACTATGTTTTGCCACTATATGTATATACACACACATATACATACATATATATACAGAAATATATAAAGCAGTGCACAAACAAACCTGTAAGGTTTCGTCATCCACACATCTCTCCCTGGTTTGCAGTTTGAGATCCGTGCTGCTTGGGTTTGATACAAGAACTCACCTTAGGTTTTTCGGCAGGTTTGAGAGTCTTTGTCAAGTCACTGGCGTTCTCGGCTGACGACGCTCCCTGTATCCTGCCTCCGTCTCCGGCCTCCAAGCCGGGAAGCAATGCTTGGGAACAGCTGCAGTGAGGCTCCTTCACCTTCTGACCAGAGATCAGGTAGGTCTTCAAACCTACAGGAAAGAAAAAGAAATGAACAGTCAGAAACGCAAAAAAGACAAAAAATAACACTCCTTTGGACTTCTCTGATATGAAATGCAGTAATATCAAAGCACCATCAAGGCTTGGGAATACAGCACACGAAAAAAAGAGAGTGGCTGGGGACAACCAGGAATATAAAGATGCTCTGTGTATAGCGGTGGCAATTAGGGTTGCCCAACATCTGCTGTCCCAGACACAAGAGACTGCTCTAACACAGCAACAGCCAGCACCCGCATGTACCGTCTTTACCCCCTTTTCACTCATCTACTTCTGAAAAACAGAACTAAGACCTTATGTATTCACTTCCAAGTTGTAATTTGAGGTCTCACGTTAACTCTTCACTTCTGGAAAGGATTTGCAGCCTGGTTTTCAGTGATATCCGTGTTAATATTCTACTTCTGAAAAATCGGCATGTATTCCTCCGCTTGCACTCTCCATTTGACAGAGAGATGTCGCGAAGATCGCTTAACGCTGGTAGCACATTGAGAAAGGAAATGGCGTTTAAGCGCTAGAAATTCTGATGGGTTTTCATAGTTAGCGCAGACTTCACATTTTTAAAGAACAAAATCAATCTCTCGCACGTACGCCCACACACGCTCTCTGCAACTGTTGTATGAATTGAAGCATAATTGGAAAGCAGATCCAATATTAAAGGCCAGGCTGGTAAATACCACGCTGTATCAAGCTGAGCTGTATCAAAAACCTGTTCAAAAAAAATGAAAGATCTGAATTTTGTTTAGAAGATCGTTTATTTTCCTTCCTTGAAACTTTGCATTATGATGTTCTGGGTTATTTCTAGGCACAAAGACTAAGAAGGAGCTACTAATCACACTGCTTTCTGAATTGAAACGAGTTAATTTTATTGCCGCGGTACGGGAAATCTCCCACTCGGCACGGAAGGGCACTGATGTGCTCCGAAAAGCGCGGAGGTCATTAGCTCGCAGAACTGGAAAGCGCTCGTTATTTTGTGGTACCAGAGGCTGCCGTCCCCCGTGATTCTGCGGCTGGCCTCTCGCTCACGGGACGGCTGCTGGGTTTTATTTGGGTCAGCTGGGCATCACCCCCCTCCCTTTTTCTGATATTTGTCACCCATGACTGTCACAGCCATCGACTGCACTCAACTGCCTCCGTCCGCAGGACGAAAGCTGGAAATAACCATGTCAAGCTGCCGCCCTTGGAAGAGGGCAGGTTTCTGTTCGCTGTGATAAGGTCATTCCCTCGTAACCTTCTTTACAGACAGAAAACCGTATTCTATAAACCTTTTTTTTGTCTGTAATATGTAACACAGAACTAGAACCTTTCCAATAAAAATAAGTAATATTTTTTATTAAATATTATAATATAATATTGTTTTAATCATGTAATCATAATATTATTATATTATTTATTATGTAATTACAATAAATATTATTAAACATTTATTACTAATAGCAATTTTGCAGTTTCTCTGTTTATTCCACCAGTAACTTAAGCTCCTGAACACTTCTACAACCAATGCAGAAACCCGCTTCTGTCTCAACCATTTCAGCCTCAGGCTCCAAAGCCGCTGGGAAAGCTACGGTGTTCTCACAGCCTCTCCAACCTCCGGCGCGCTCCCTCTCCTATTCGAGATGTTACGCTATAAGCCAATCTTTATTTTTATATGGCTTATAGCAGCGTTTGGATTTTATTTGGCAGTGCTGCTTAATAAAACCCTGAGCTGCTGCTGGCTTCCAGATGTAGGGCTGTCTCTTTAAAACTTATATTGATGGGGGTTGTCACTTAAGGAATTCACCACAATCAGCTTACAATTCTATGTTTACTGTGGTAGAAGCTAGAGCGTTAAGCTTACTACTCCTATTTTTAAAAGCTACCTTAAAGCAACAGGATTATTATACCACTCCTATTAGTCCCCTATTTTTTTTTTCTAAACAAACATATTTTCTTTGGGTTTTGTATTTTTGAAAAGGCACTTTTTATGTCTTACTGCGCTGCGTAGCGTAATTATTTCATCTATCTGTTGCATACGGCAAAATTATCTCCCGTTTGAGCTGCACACCGAGGAAAAAGGGAAAAGGCTGCGGTACGCCGGTAACTGAAAATGCGTTTGGGAAAGCGGAATCCACCCTCTCCCCAACCTGAAACCACAGCGTGCCGCGGCTCCTCAGCCCCCTCCACCCCTCGTCCTTCCCCCCCGTGGCCAACCCGCGTATCCCCACGTTTCACATCGACCGCCGCTCGCGCCCGCTTCGTCCCACGGGCTTTAGCTGCGAGGTTTAAAGTTGGCTAAAATGGCTGGGCGTTGGCACCGAGAATGGACTATAAAAATCGCTTTATTACCTCCTCGCGCTCCCCAGCCCCGCCACGTCCGCCGAACAGGGAGCGTTACTCAAAATGGGTAATTTGGAATCGGACAAAGCAAAGCCAATGTCCTGCAGAATTGCAGCATAGGTTTAGTAAGAAGTCAGCAGGGCTTCTCCTAGCACTGAATGCAAGGTCAGGGTCTCAGGAGAGCAAGTAAGGGAGAAAAAAAAGGTTATTTTGGGAAAGTTTTGGAAAATTAGGAGGTATAAAAATCTTTCAGCTTTACAGAACTTGACTAACATTGCCTACCTAATGCTTTGTTTGTTATTAAATCCTTCTTATGATAGGAAAATTCAATTTGCTGTAGCACTCCTTGCAACTCTGTGACACTTCACAAAGCAACTCCCACGTTCGGTCTGAAATATTTCAGTATAAAAAAAGGGATCATTAATTCAGTAGAACTGTATCGATGTAACTCAAATGTGTTATACGAGAACAGTATTCTTCCCCCTTCTACACCTCCAGTGAATTAGTACAATCAACACTCTCATCTTCCATACAACGGCGTACGGAGTGAAAAACATTCACACCAGCACACAGCACGTTTAAATCAATTAGGTAACACGACAATATTAAATGAATAAGCCAACAACGGAGGCGCTGCTATTTTATGTGAAAAGCAGCAAACACGGTGCAATTTTTGGTGTGCGTTGCTGCGCAACGATGTAACTCAAGACATGGCAGGGAAGAAAGCGTTATGAGATGCTTATAATGCCGTTTATAAAGGCAAAGCTCATCCTTTCTTCCCCTCCTGCCGTTCTTAATCTTGTACTCGTTCCCTTCCCCCAAATTTATTCAAAAGAAATGCTGAAAAATAAGACAACCTCAAACTGCCTGATAGCAAATCTGTACTCTGGCAGGCTTTATCCTGCAGCGCGTTTCTGCTTGTTCCAGAGATGGCTCTTGGAAGCAAAGATGGGGAACTGGCTACACCAACCCGCCCCCCCAAGACACTAATTTAATGTATATATAGTATTTTCTGCCCTGGGGGAAAAAAATGAGCTGCATCATTTATCTTTGAGAAACACAAGCCGTTTCCTTCACTTGTCTTCAAGTTGTGAAAATCTGTAAGCGTTACAAAGAGTAACAGCTCCTGCACGCTGAGCCAAACCACTCATTTCTGGAATTCGACCGTTTTGAGTATTGACATGGCAGTGTCTGTAAAGTCGATTTTTGACAAAATAGTTAACAGGTGAGATCTCCGCAGAATTACAGTGGGTTCATTAGTCCCGCTAACACTGAATTTTAGAAGCATTAGGAAATTTCCATACTTGCCTCCTTCAGTTAGCTTTTCTTTTTATCAGTGGCATTTCTCTGAGCTTATAAAAACAGAAAACCATCCCAAACACTAAAAAATACTCCTAATAACAATAAAAAAATAATATGCATGCACTCACACACAAATTATTTTCTGCATGCACAAAAATAAACAAAAGTATAAATAAGGCTGTGTATAAACATCCCAGGCTTCAACCTGGTTTCGGTAGCGTGAGAAAACCCGGTCGTTGCAGAGCAACTGGGAAGTTCAGGAACACGGGCGCAGGCAGGGCAGGCAGAGACCGGGGCTCCCTGCCTGCACCCTGCCTGCACCCTGCCCGCCGCTGGGTTACACTGGGATGGGTCAGGCTGGAGCGACCCTGCCGGCCTCGACGGTAGCTGTGTTTGCAGAGAAAAACCATCTCAGGTAACTGGTGGGAAGTCACCTGCGGGGAAGGAACGGGGAGAGGGAGAGCAAAGATGTTCTGGTCCTTCAAGTCCTTAATTAAGTCCTTTATTTCCTTTCTTTCAGCTCATTTATCCTCATGACTTCAGGACAGAAGTTGCTGTTATGCCAATCTAATCTGATTTTTACGTAAGTAGAGGGCATCCCTCCATGCATCGTTTAAAGATGGGATTTCTTCTCCTGCAGGAGATCTCAAGAGATGGGGATTAATACAAATACTGATGAGCAATTCCTTGGTAAGACAGGATTCAAGTTTCAATTTTTGATGCTTCACCTGTTTGGAATTGAAACTTTTTAGCCCTCTATTGATGGCAGACAGGAAAATTACTTTCTGGCAAACGGAACGTGTGGTACTTCTCACGTCTCTGTCTAACAAACTTTAAATGCTTTTAAAACCCTTTCCAGCACTGCTTCTGAGAGACACCAAAACCCGATGGCAATGTTTCAGTCATGGTCTTACTGATTCATTTAATAAAAATGTAATGCCACTTTTATTATATATCCCTGTTCCTCCCCACCATGAGTCGCTTCACCTTTTTAGTTGCAGCACGGGGAAACAGCATTTAACTAAGGGGTGACCTTCCTTTTCAGAGTAACTGCTTCCCTGTAGACAGCCCTCTGTTCTGTAAGACTAGTAATATTCCTTGTATTGATGTAATAAAATCCAAATTGTATTGATTATGCCCCCTTTTACCAAACACTTTTCTATTAACGCTCCTCCTTCACTGTTTTATCTTTCCATCATTTCCCTTAGAGTCTGCGTACTTTAATCGTTTAATCATATCTCTTTCCAAATAATTAAGCGTAAACCTATAAAACAAATTGAGCTCTTTTTTCCCAACCTTCTACTTTCGCAGTATCTCACCTCACAAAACTAGAATTTGCATGAAAACCGTTTCATCGTGAGAACCAAGCAACTCTCACTCCCACGTGAGAGCAAGGATTACTTTCCAGCTAGAAAGTCATTTTAATCACCTGCTGCAGTCTGCCGTGATGCACAATGTTAGCCGCTATCTTTCAATAATTTAATATCTCATTTTATATAACTCTGATACAAGTAACTGCCAGTGGTATAGCAAGGTCACGAAAAAACCCTCTGCGGTTCAGGACTGGCTTTAGCTCCTTTCTTTCCGAGCCGATGGGCGGTAACGCACTTTTGGGTTGTGCTTCCCTGCAATCAATCAGCTCTTGCTTTCTCTTTAGAGAAATACAATAAAAAGTTTTCTCCACACCTTTTAAAGACATCACCTTTGCACTTTGCCAAAAATCTGGGAGTGAAAATACTGGTATTCGGCCACTGCCACTCCAGGGAAAGGAAGCAGAGACCTACAGTTAGGTTTCCGCATACAATAAAATATGCTGCTATACAATTTCATTAGACTCTGACTTGCTCTGTAAAATAAATTATTAACTGCAATTTCTGGAACGTAATATGACAGGCAAATAACAAAAAACCCCAAACCAAAACAAACCAGAAACATATTTACTTCTTCTAATTGCAGTTTCTTTTTGGCATCTAAATTTTCCATGTTGTTTTTTTTTTCCTTGTCAAAGCTTAATTTTTCAGGTACTAACCTAGCCTAATGTTTATGCAAGTAATAATAGAGTATATACCATCATTCCAGGAGCTTTAGTATCCTTTGGGTCCAAGTTATTGCTGAATCTAAGGATGATTTTCAGTAGCAAATACCCTCCCTCATTCTTAAAATTCAATAGCTGCCAAATCTGTATTTATGGGGACTATTTTCTCAGTTTATTAAACCCACTCTTGCACAGGGAGTTCCTGCAAACCTCTTCCTCCCCCCAGCACAACGCTCTCACCTATCGCACCGGGAACGGGTACTTTACACCACGACGAGGAGCCCCAGAACCAGCAAAAGCCAAGCGAGGCCAGCGACCCCTGAGAGCCTGACGGCGCGGCACAGCGATCCTGATGTGCTGGTAACGCGGTCAGCTGCTCAAAGGATCGACTGCCCGCAATATACACCTAGAACACGAAATGCTGCTCAAAATACATAAACATTAGGAACTGAAGGACAGAAACTTTCACTTTATTTCACTAGAGAGCAAATGTGAAAACGGGTGAATATGAAATTTAAAATCCAGAGGTACCCAGTAACCAAGCTGAACATGGTGCCAAGAAATGCGTAACTTTAAATGTAGCTAGGGGTCATTGCATATATTACTTTTTTTCCCTATTTTTCAATCTTATTTTGGCAAAATTTCTTCACTGAAAGGGCTGTCAGGCCCTGGCACAGGCTGCCCAGGGCAGGGGTTGAGTCCCCATCCCTGGAGGTATTTAAAAGCCGGGGAGATGTGGTGCTTAGGGACATGGGTTAGCCTTCCTCCCCGAAGAGGCACTGGCAGATGATCAAACATCTGCTTGCCCATGCAGAACAGAGGAGGGTGCAGAGCTGCCATGGCAGAACCCCACAGGTCCCCTCCGAGGCACCAGGCCCAGGATGGGGAGTTGTTAGGCTGACCTTTAACTGCAAGAGAAGCGGCTTTTCCAGCAAGTTTACAAGATCACAGAATCACAGAACGGTTTGGGCTGGCAGGGACCTTTCCAGGCCACCCAGTCCATCCCCCTGCCATGGGCAGGGACAGCTTCACCCACATCAGGGTGCTCACAGCCCCGTCCAGCCTGGCCTTGGATGTTTCCAGGGATGGGGCAGCTCCCACCTCTCTGGGCAACCCCTGCCAGTGCCTCACCACCCTCAGCACGACAAATTTCTTCCTTAGATCCAGGCTGAATCTCCCCTCCTTTACTTTCAAACCACCACCCCTTGTCCTGTCGCTGCAGGCCCTGCTAAAAAGCCTCTCCCCATCTCTCTTGTAGCCCCCTTTAAGCCCTGCAAGGCCGCACTGAGGGCTCCCCGCAGCCTCCTCTTCCCCAGGCTGAGCACCCCCAGCTCTCTCAGCCTGTCCTCCCAGCAGAGCTGTTCCACCCTCGGACCATTGCTGGGGCCTCCCCTGGCCCCGCTCCAACAGCTCCCTGTCCTTCCCGTGCTGAGGACCCCCGAGCTGGACGCAGGGCTCCAGGGGGGTCTCCCCCGAGCGGAGCAGAGGGGCAGAATCCCCTCCCTCGCCCCGCTGGCCCCGCTGCGGGGGATGCGGCCCAGGAGACGGGTGGCTTTCTGGGCTGCCAGAGCACATTGCCGGCTCGTGGCCAGCTTTTCGTCTATCAGCACCCCCAAGTCCTTCTCCTCAGGGCTGCTCTGATGCTCCAAGAGTGGAAACGCTTGCCTAACCCAGCCTGCTTGCTGCGCCCGACCGGCTGGGCCAAACAGAGTTTGGCTGATTTCTTGAAGGAGCTACCAGCAGTTGTGTTCAAACAACACTAGACACAGCATCTAAGACAGCACTTTTCTTTTTCACTCCTCAGGAAAGATCAGAGAGAAAGGAAGGAGTACTTAACTTGATATTTTGTCTTTACATTTAATCTTTACTCCAGCTGCAAGGCTGTGATAGCTCCCACCCCACACATACCCACGGGACGCTGCTTTTGCTTGCTTCCGACTACAAACTCACAGTTCCCTCATTTTTCCTTTTTCTAGACCTTCACCTTTTTCACCGCCTTCCCAGATAAATTAAACAGGATTTTCAGACAGGAGGAGAACATGTTTCCATAACCGTACAGCAAATGCAGGTTTACTTTATTCTCTCAGACAGCTTCCCCAGCATCACTGAGAATTAATTCTCTCTTCCAGGCACAGCATCTCTCTCGCCGTCCCTCCTCCAGGTACCAGGGGCAGCAGCGCCTTCCTCTTGTCATCGTCACGCCTGAAAGCAATCCGGTCCCTGCAGAGCCCAAGCCAGCAGACTTCTTCACACACAATTAAGGAAGATTTTAATGTTAATTCTTATAAACCCTATACAAAATGCCTGCAAATTTCTACTGCTTCTGCGTGATGTATGGTTTGTGTGCAACATTACACACCACAGCGGTTTACTGAACATTCAATATTATTAAATACAACCTAAAAACCTCTACATTATGATATCCATCCTTCTTGAAAAATAGTGGTGGAAGCGCCAGGAAAGTCAGACGCAACGCATCCCACCGGTCTGGTAAGCGGCTATGTAGAATGACATAAAAATATTCCATGAGTTGGTTGTTTGTTTTTTTTTTTTAAAGCCCTAAAAATACTCTTAGGAATTGTCCTGCCGGAGTCTGGAATTTCAGCTTTCAACATCCAGATATTTCAGCGATATAGCTGCAAACCAAAAGCCCATCACTGTCTTCTGTATCACTAGGCATTTTCTGTCACTCACACTGCAGGATTGTGCGAGGCGACACTGGATGACTTCCCATAAAAGAAAAGTCATTTTCTCCGACCTGCGAAGCTGCCTTTCCGATGAAGCAAGTCCCACCCTCTAACCCGTAGAAACCACTTCCAGCTCAGCGCACACAAAAGCACGTAACCCAAAACGCCTGGATTCTAACAAACCAGCCTACCTGGAAAAGCACTTTGAATGTATGGAGCAGCATTTCCCGTGGCTAAAATTAGAAAGGGAATTTATGAGCCAACTTGTTATCTTAGGTCTCTGGAAAGCAGAAACGATCATAATAAGAAACAGAACTTTAGAGACTGGAAACACAAAAGAAACTCCAAAAAAAACCCCAAACGTATCTTCATAATCTGCAAAGAAGAACTGCGAAGAGCCAGAGAAACGAGAGGAATCTTCTGTATTATGGAAAACCACTGTTTTTCTTATGCCTCTCTTGTTTAGCAAAAAGCTTACTTTTGATCAGCTAACAGACAACAGTGGGTTTGCAAAATGCTGATCAACAACATATGTGTAATTTTGATATTCAACATCTGCCAGTTTTAAGTGGGGAACCCTGTACCCAAAGCCACAATCTACATTTAGAGCTAAAATGCAGAAATAAAGTTGCAGGCTGCTGGTCTATCCTCCTTCAGTCTCTTTTATCTTCTTCTCACCTGGGGGGGGGAACCCCAAACAAAAAACACGGGGGAGAAAAAGGCCTAGGCATGGACATGCAGCTCAACACAAAGGTCTAGCTGCCACTGTTGGCTCGGGAATATATTTACATATGTATTTTTAAATTCTACTGGCAAAATGAAAGCTGGGATGACAGTCTGATCCCCATCCTGGGGTTTACAACTGCCCTTATTTACTTTCTGCTCCATCAGCTTTGCCGGTGCCAGCGTGCCACCGACTACGGCCTGGAAACAAACAGCAGACGAGCCCATTCCCTGGAAAGACTCTTGCTTTTGAACTCTTTTTTTTTTACTCAATATAGCTCACAGCTTGACACCTTAATAGGAAAGAAAAGTAGGTTTGAGTCAAAAGGTAAGCCTGGGATTTTTCAGTCAGAAATAGCGCGCACCGCAGGAGAAGCTTGAAGTCCAGCAAATTTAGTAACAGGTTGCAGATAAAAGATTATCTCTGTCCTAAGGATTCCTCACAAAACCTAAGAGATATATGATGTTCCTATGTTTAAAGCAAAAAGAGGGCCTAACTCCAGCTCTAGGATATTTGGGATCAACTGGTGAAGATAAGTGTCTGGGCTCGCTCCTGTAAGCTCTCCTGCAGTCTTGGTCTCTGTAAGCCCTTTATGAAAACAAGTTCCATGATGCAATGACATGCATCTGCTGTTATCTTACTGGCATTATTTTTCACGTTTATTGACTATCCCTTTGCCCTCTGTGTTAAAATTAACAGCTAGGAAGGAATGAGCACGATGGGAGAAAATGAAATTTTTGAACAATGCAGCTGCCAAAGCAAGAGTCAACCAAGCTACGCAGGGGCACGGCTCTTCAGGGGGTTCAAACTTCTTCAAAAATTATAATATTCCTACCACAGAATACATGTTCTGAAAATACACCTAAAGAATAATGAATTGGAAATTGAATCTAACTATGAATACAGCCCGTTTAGAAAGTCAACGTTTGCTGCAGTGGCTGGATTGTGAATGAGGTACCAGCGCTGAAGAACCTGCAGGGGCAGAGGAGCAAAAGAGATGAAAACTGAGCAACCTCAGTCCCAGTAAAGCGACTCTCTAGCACTGCCCTGCTCACTACTACACCCACTGTAAACTGGGAGCTATGGTATGGAGACATACAGCCCACCTTTGCACGGCTGCAGTGGTGTAAAGCAGATGTAAATACATTTTAGATACAACATGCCTGTTTTGGCATGCTAGGGACTCTGAGAAAAATGATAAGGTCACAACACTGTAAAGTCTTCTGATGACATTAAAGAGAGACATTTTCTTCAAGTTTCTCATTTAGGGGGCAAATGTGGGTTTGGTTTTTTTTCCCCCTTCATAATGGACAAGAAAGTACCTCAAAGTTCAAAACCAGATGGCTAAGGCAATAACCAACCTTGACTTCTGCCTAGCCTTCCATTTAACAAATGCTGGACCACGTATGGAGACCAGGAGTTCCTCCGTAACGCACTTGCGTTATGTGCATCGCTGTACTTACATTAAATTACTGCTAGTGGCCAGGCCACGATAATGGCATGGAAGTCAGCAAGATGACGGAGGAAGCCTTTGGGAGTAGCTTCCCATATGGACTCTTCAACCCAAGCCTTCGGTCAGGCATCTGTCAACGGTTCCCTGGTGAATTTGCACACGTGGGAAGTTCTGACATTCCAGATCGCTCAAAGAGTGCAACGATCCTTTGGGGATATGTAGCATATACTTCCAAAACTTCCTTTTATGATAAACAAAAAAAAGTGTTTCCAACTTAAAACTACATTTTATTGTGGGAAGGAAACAAGCAATCAGAAAACTGCACGGGGGGGATATCTCCAAGGCAAGGACTTCAAACAATCTACTGAAACAGCATTATAAACCAGAGATCTATGGATAGATGAGGATTTTTTCAAGAAAATTTCCACTCCTCTAGACAGGACAATTATACAAAGCCACAAGCATTCCAGAAAGACATCCTATATATTAAATTTTCTTCTGCCCACATACTGGCTGGCATACCTCAGGAACTACAGATGGCCATACCAGCCTCTGCTAAACACAGGCGGAATTTAATAAGTTGAAGAGAAAGAGGCTCCAAGTGAAAGTTTTGTCAGCTCTAGGCACTCGGGAATGGGAATTTCTTCATTTTAAACTAAAAAGGCATGGCCAGATTGAAAGCGGTTAGAAGTTTATTAGAAATCCCACCCAGGAAAATTTCACTCGGGACCAGAAGATACCACCTCTCTTTTTGAGTGATGCTTTAGAAATGATGCATAGCAAGCGTGCAGGATGCACGAAAGGATTCCAATAAAAAAACAATAGTCTGATGCAACCGGAGCCTGCTCCGGCCCTTGGTAACAGAGTGAGCTATTGTGGCTCTCGGTACTAACATTTTTTTAATAGAATCCAGACAAGAGCACGCACTAATTTAAACAAGACTTTAGAAGTCTATTTTGTTATACTGGTGCAATCGCTTTGTGTTGACAGGACTACAATCAGGCAAATTCTTTCCCTCTTGCATAATGCAGGTAGTCTGGAGCTGACATGCTAAGTCAGCATTTTATTTAAGCCAGGGCAATCCTGCAGGCTAATTATGCCCTCGCGCAGAGCCGTGCAACTGCACTGCTCTCTACGGGCTCGCAGGCAAGTAAAGCTAAATCAATTAATGCAGGCAAGTAAACCTAAATCAATTAAGAAGTGTATTCAGACCTACTACGAGCGGGTGGGCTCTGCACGTGGAACTTTTTTTGGTTGGTTATTGTTAAAAATTCACCTTTTAAAAATTTAAAAGGTAAAGTAAAAACCAGACGCCGTACTGTCACCTGCAGTTTTCACAATTTTTTTTTTTTTCTGTGCAACTGATGAAACAATATTGAAAACACACAGCAAGCACCCACACTTTCACTTAAGTTTTCACTTAAAACAAAAATGTATCATCTCAGACATCTTTTGTGACCACACGTAAGAAAACTAGCTCATACGTTTCCAAATATCCATCACGTACCGGTAAGAACGACCCTTCTCATTTAACCTTTCCTCAGTATTGGATATCCACGTGCATTCCTTGTCACCTCTTCCTATCACAGAAAGCAGTCACTAAATAAAAGGAATTATTTGAGGCGGTACGGCAGGGCTTTAGGAAATGCATACCACTGGTTCTGCGACTCAGTCAAGCTTCGCTACAAACGTTGGCCAGCTTTTCTCCACACCCGCTTATTTGCACGGGGGCATCTTTGTAAAGATGACCCCTGCACTCCGCAAGTAACCCTCAATACTTCATTGAAAAGAACGAGACAGAAATGTTCTCTGGACAATGAGAGCGCTTTGTGAAATTTTACCAAAGTACATTCGCTGACCTTACCTTGAATAACGCATCATTAACTTGATTAGCCTAAGTCATACTCGGCGAAAATAAAAGATTTGTCTTTAAGGGACCGAATCAAAAGAAATAAATTTGCGTGTCATAGATAATTCCTGCATTCAAAATAAGAGGATATTGATTTTTTAAATTGCATCTCTGTATCAGTTTTCAAAGGAAAGAAAAGATAATCATTTTTTCACCTGTCATCAGAGCCTACCGCCACAGTTTGAAGAATTAATGTTTGGATCAAGTGTTTGTTAAATACATTTTATTATTGTTAAATCAGTTAATAATGATTTTTTTTTTTTAATTTTCCCCCCATCCAAGCTCTGTTGCTCTTCGGTCAGAACTGAAGAGCTACACAGCGAGCAAGCACAGCTTCTACAGAGCCTGCAAAAATGTTGCTCATCACGTGGTAGATGGACTGGAGCGGAGCCAGCGTATTTCAACAACATGGCAATCCAGCAATCCCCCTACCAGGATCGCCGGCTGTGGGAATCGTGCGAGCATCAAGATATTTATTCAAATGGGCTACAAGAAACCAGATAAATAGAAATGATGTTGCACTACTGAATTCAGGCATTTCACAATTCCCCCAACACGGTGCCTTGTGCAATACAAACAGGCAGTTGTAATTCAAGGTAAGTTGTTATTCATAACTTATGCACCACTTGTTTACATGTGGTTGACAGTTTTAAATGGTTACTAATTCAGTACTGAAAAATAAAACTAATGCAAATAAAACTGCTGCAGGAGGCACTTCAGAATAACAATATATAGTAGTAGTATAAACACTGGTAAGGTGGTGAAGAAGGAATCCCTAAGTGCAGCCACCACGTAAGCATGCATCGCTATACAGCTGTATTTTTAATTTAATTGGCAAACTTCAACCACAGAGTATTTGCAGTGTTTCTAGCACAAAAGAAAGATTAATTTGAGAGCCACTGCTGAGAACAGCTACTGAGTGTTGTGTCTCCCCCAAGCAGAGTATCATCTTTTCAGACAGTTTATTTCCCCTCCTTAAGTAACATATATAAACAAACAATCCCTCCCCAAAATAAAAAAGAATTTGAAAGTAGCCAAACAAAGTTAAAAAGGAAATATTTCCAGAACTATGTTTACTCACACAGTCAAAACGTTTCTGAAATTCCTTCCATTTCCTCCCTGTATAACATTCAGACAACCTCCAGTCCTGACACAACACGTTCGCTGCGCCCTTCCTCTTCACATGGCAGCCGCGGTTTTGGACTCCGGGTCGGATCCCCAACACGGATCCGTTTTACCCAGGACACGGCACTAAACCCACCACAGAGACCGACCACGCGTTGCGACACGTGGAGCAGACCCTCAAGGACACGATGGCTCCTGCGATGGCTGGTTGCAAGATGGCACCCGCCACCTGGCGTGAAGGGTGCCGTGCTCTTGGCTAGTTATGCTGATGAGAAAGACACAGCTGACCTCTCCACTGGAAGAGTCTTATCCAACAGCCGATTTGACTTTCAGTTGGCTTCAGCCTGTTATCCTTAGACTCTGAATTTATGGAGTATTTATTAGGGGTCTGTGAACGACAACCAAGGGAAACGAGCCTGCTGAGAGCTGGCTTCGCGTCTGTAAGCGTGCCAGAGCACCCAGACTCATAGGAGTCTGCAAACCAGAACAGGTTCAAAACCACCACAACAAGGGATCTTCTAGGACATCTTCTACTGCCCTCTCCCATTATATCACTGTCCAATGGAGTATGCTGCATCTCTCATTACTAGAAGATGACACGATGGGCAAGAAGGGTGATGACCACTCCCAACTACAAGGACAGAGGACAAACTTTCTGCCACATGAGTAGCTGTTGAGGGTCTTCATCCCACCACGCAAAGCTCCCAGCTTACAGGAGCCAAACACCTGGGTCAGGAGACATTAGAGCAAACGGGTATCTCGTGCCAGGACTTAAACCATGCTACCTCTGGTCCTGTGCGTTCACTTCAAATGCTGTATCACTATCCAGTTTAGCAACTTGGTACTTCACCAAATACTATAACATGATAGATTAATCATAACTTAGCTGAAACATGCCCATAAAATATAGAACATACGTAATGAATTCTTTCACGTATCCAAAGGGTAAACTGCCTGATGAAATGAATATTGAGATTTGCCACTTGTTACTCAACAGGTTTGCTTGATCATCATTACATCACATCACTAAACCTACCTAGTGTGAATGACATTAAATAACATACAGTGAAATAATCATTCTCCAAATGCAAGTCCGTTGACATGTTCCTTTGGTGTGTTACTGTGTTTGAAATAAGTTCATCCTCATACTAAGACCAAGTCTTTGCCCAGTGCTGAGAGTCAAACCTACTTTTAAGACCAAAGGAGATCCTACCACCACTGGCTGAGGAGCAAGTAGAAGTCTTTCAAGTGACATAAAACAGATGTGGGTAAAATCACCGTTTCTGTTGTTCCAAGGTTTGAATATTCCATAAATCATCTATTATTATTCTCCGCATTTGGACCAAACCTGGTAGCCTGCTTCATACCAAAGCAAGCCCCCAACAACCAGCTCCTCCATCAGCTCACGTCCCATATTCGATTTCTTCATCCTTTGCAAAAACATTCTCAGAGTTCGTGCTAATAACTAGCTGATTACATTTCAAACTTCCCTCAGGCTAAAAGTTATTACTGGGGAGTACAGGAATGTGTCTGGAATGCAAAAACAACCGGGGTGAAAATCAGTGGGCTCTGAGCTGGTATAAATACATAGTTCACTACAGAAACTCATCTCCTCTCAAAAAACCAAAACCACAAGACAGTGGCCCACTATCTCCTCTAGTTAATCTACCGGCGAACTGATTCCGCCAGTCTCCTAGCTCTTAGGAAGAGGCATCTCGTATCTACACAAAATACAATATAAATAATGTTTCTGTTATGCTTGCATGCTAACTACCCTGAGTAATCTGTTGATTAACTGATGTAAGAGACAGTAATTTCGAGATAAGCCAAATACTTGACATTTTGGATAGAAATGGGGAAAAAGTTCTTCTTGTGGAAGCTTTCTTTATGGTTAAATGATACCACACAACAGGTTTATTAACAGAAAGTTTCAGTTATGAAAACTTACTTTAATCCATGCAAATTCCTGCATCACCCTGCACCTTGCAGTGCCCGGCCATCTTCAAGCAGAGTATTAAACCACGAGATCAGCACACACAGCATGAAAGGCTTTTTCCAGCCTCTCTGCAAAGGGTGTTAGAGCACATAGCAAGAAAGTAGCCCTGCAAGGTACCTATATGCATAGGCCCAGGTATTTATGGAAATTAGGGGATCAGCCCCCCCCAGCTTGATTTCTGGTGCTTTGGGCTGGTGGTGTGCTGTACCTGCAAAACTTAAATCCCTTCTCATTTAGACGTGGAGTTATTAGAAGTCGTTTAATCAAAGTAAGGTGCAAAGGACACTGGAAAAAGTAGAGATCACATTTCAGGTCTCCAGAAGAAGATTCTTGTGGAAGATACGTCCTTAATTGTAACCATACAATTAAAAAGGGAAAAAAGCTAAAAAGAGACCCTAAAAAACTAAAAATCAAGTAAAAGCACAGAAACTAAAGGAATACCCCCTTCCCTACCAAACCCTAAAAAAGGGCTCTTGGCTATACTAAGCCAAATTGAAAGAAATCTAAAGGCTAAATATTGCCCTGACCCCTGTATTTGCTTCTGTGCTGCCGCCGCCATTTGCTGTCAGAACTCTGCTAGAATCGGAAGGGGCACCTCTCCGGTGCGATTTCGTTGTACTGCTACCGAATCACTTCCCTAATGAAGTCTTTCCTGATTTATTTGAAGATCCAAGCATTCAAAACCAAAATTCCTCAATGAAGACTGAAGTATTTTGTGGGATTACTCCTTCCCTGAGGATCAAGGTTTCTGAGAAACGTGATGAATCACAGTGGTTTTAGCCTACTCATCTTAAAAAGTGGGGGTTTTTTAAACTGATAAGAAGCAATTCTTTTTTCAAAAATATCTAAGAAACATTATGAGCTTGTTTCAATAAGAATATGCTTTTTGTTACCCTCACACTTGTATATACTCTTTTAATGTAAAGGGAGCATTTTATAACCAACTGCTGACACTTTTTAGTATCACCCTGCGATAACCAGTATTATCTCTTGCTGGTTTAGAAGTAACGGCGTATCTGGAGTGTAGAAGGCAGCTGCAAAACTCAGACATATAGGAAGTTTCAAAACAGAAAAATTGACAGTGTTAAAAATCACCCTTCAATTCGCAATACCTTCCTTCAAGGAAACTGAAATTAAACAACCGACATAATGAAATTAAATACACCAATATCGTGAAATGGTTCTAAACAGAGTGCATGACTTACAGGGGAGTTCACAGGTTATTCAATACATACATTCCCTGTCACTAACATCAAAACCTCAGTCACACAAGTCTACGGCTCAGTTTTCACATCATTTTTGTGTGCAATGAGATCTCTACTCTTTGTGGGTATTTTGCCCTCCTCCTGGGTGAACTTCACTCCTGTTGCTCTTGCACACTCTCCTTTCTTAACCAGCAATACAAAAATTATAGGAGAATTTTATGTCAAAATAAAGAGAGATTAAATCTAGAAAGCTTTGTTAACAAACTTGTTTAATAAAAGTTTACTTATTAAAACTGGTTAAAATTAAACAAATACTTTGTGAAAGTATGTTTTAAAATAAAAGATGACACGCCAGCGCTGTGGGTATCATATAATCACAGAATCGTTTAGGTTGGAAAAGACCCTTAAGATCATCGAGCCCAACCGCTAACCCAGCACTGCCAAGGCCACCACTAACCCATGGCCCTCAGCACCACATCTCCCCGGCTTTTAAATCCCCCCAGGGATGGGGACTCAGCCCCTGCCCTGGGCAGCCTGTGCCAGGCCCTGACAGCCCTTTGGGGAAGGAGTTTTTCCCAATCCCCAACCTAACCCTGCCCTGGCGCAGCTTGAGGCCGTTCCCTCTCGTCCCATCGCTTGTTCCTGGGGAGAAGAGACCGACCCCCCCCAGCTCCAGCCTCCTTTCAGGCAGTTGCAGAGAGCGATGAGGGCTCCCCTCAGCCTCCTCTTCTCCAGGCTGAGCACCCCCAGCTCCCCCAGCCGCCCCTCCCCACCCTTGTGCTCCAGCCCCTTCCCCAGCCTCGCTGCCCTGCTCTGCCCACGCTCCAGCCCCTCCATCTCCTTCTGGGGGTGAGGGGCCCAGCGCTGAGCACAGGATTCGAGGGGCGGCCTCACCAGTGCCCAGCACGGGGGGACGATCCCTGCCCTGGCCCTGCTGGCCACACCGTTCCTGATACAAGCCAGGATGCCGTTGGCCCTCTTGGCCACCATCATGTAGAAGCGAGAGATTTTTCTCCCTTAGAAAGCATCACCATAGGATATCTTAGAAACACCAGGAAAATCAGAATTATATTACAATATATATGAGCATGCAAATATACATTGCTAATACAGCAGTCTTGCACTGGAGCTTACAGAATGATCACTTCTTCTGCGGGGGGGGGGGGGGGGGGGGATATCAAAAGTTGTACCAAAATGAGCGAGTCAAAATAAAATGCATTATGCAGCTTATAGGTTTTAAGGAAGGCTTCACTGCTCTCCCAGCGCAGAGCTGCAGCTCTCTGCTGAAAAGAAAAAGGCCCAACAGGTCACACACATGGCCAGCAGCTTTTGTTCCACTTGAGACACTTCCCTAGGCTGGAAACCTCCATTCATATCTCTTAGGAAAACGAAACTTCAAAACAAACAGCATTATCCTCCTGCAGAGCACAAAATCCAACCTAAACCAAACTTTTTGCGCTAAACTCATAATTCAATGTCTTTTTTTTTCCAATTAGCTGCCTTGTCCAAGAAAGGATGTTTTAATTTCTCATTGATCCAGGCCACTGGAGTTTCATGCAAGAGTTCACTAGGGAAACTGGAATGGGAGCCTGTAAACTTACAACTGAGAAAGGAAATGCTTTTCTAATAGTTACTGGAGGGCTCCACTGAGTCATAGCCGTCTACCGAAGGCATTGCCCAACAGCTGGCTGTCCTCTTCATAGAATATGAAGAATATACAGAATATGGAAATCATATAGTGTTTCCTAAAAATAATTTCTCATATGAAGCATATGCAATCTCTTTAATTTTTTTTTTTTTTAAATTTATGAAGCTGCCACAATCTTAAGGAGCGAGCTCTGGTTTTAAAAGGAGGTGTGCTTTTCATCTTTCATGTCAGAAGCTTAAATGTTGTTTACTTTAGAGGAAAACTGATTATGTTAAGTCTGCTCTCCCCTTAGCACCAAAGCACAAGCAAAGCATTTGTCTTTTCAGCCGGAGCAGCACGGTGCACACATCCAGGGTAGCTGCACTTTCTCTGAGGCAAAGCAGCAAGCACAGAAGCCTGGAAGTAAAAAAAAAAAAAAAAAACCAAAAAAAAAATGTAGCTGTGCTCAGTGAAGCCCGAATCCGATCTTTTGGTGTGAAGCCTGTGTTGCCTTTAGATTGCCACTTTATCTACTGGAGGGTACAGCAAGTTCAGGAAAAGATTTGCCAACTCAAACAGGGAACTGTTGTGAGGACTATCGCAACGGCTCCGCTTTGTTCAAGATAATGAGGTGATTTCAGGAGTTCAGCTGAGGGGCCCATAACAACATCAGAAACCAAGTTAAGATCTCATAGGGGAAAAAAACCAAACAAACAGTATTTCAGGAAGACGCAGAATAGCTACTGCTCTCAAAAGCAAGTAAGTACAAACACTGGGTACTGAAGTAAGGCTAAGCCCATTTTTGCCTGATGCACTAAAAATGCCGGGCAAAGATGCTGCAGGCTGCTGATGCCAAAAGAGAGGAGCGTGCAATTCAGAAGCTGCCCTGCGGAACCGACCCTTCTAAAATACTTCAGTTCATAGGCTCTTTTCTGGGAAAAGAAACTCGGAGGACAACATCTTCTTCTAGTCCAAAACAAAGAATCCAGTGACCTCCCCAGAGGCTCTTCATCGTCTTTATTATCTGTGACAGAACACGTAAGGAGAGCAGCACCCCGGTCCTTGCCCCCAGAGCAACTCCACACGCTCCCGCAGCTCCCGCGAGCACCTGCGGCGCTGCTGCTGCAGCTCCGACCCTCCTGACGGCCAGCACCTCCTCGGGCCCTCCAGGGACGGACGCGGCTGAGGAGCATGGGCTGATGCTCTGCTTGCAGCAGTGCCTCCAGAGGAGCCCCTTTGCTGCACTCTTCTGAAAATGAAAACAAAAGATGCGCCCTTCCCTCCCTCTACTTTTGTTCGTAACCAGATGGATCTGCACATCTCTAGCTGCACGGTTTTATCCCCTCAGTTTCTCTCATTCTAATGAGAAGGAGTCAATCTTGTAATTACATTTTGGAATATTTTTCCTGAAAAAAGAAGGGTGAAACCATGGATTTGTGTTAAACTGAGCGCAGAGTGGAACTTCCAAGTCTTGTGCTGCACTCAAGGGACAACACAAGGCAGGTCCCACGAGAGAGGACTCGGGATCAGGCTCTAACCTGGCAGTCCATGGGAACTTCTGGCCAGCTTCTTCCCCAGGAGACAGAGCTGAACCACCGGCAGATTAGACAGACATCAGGACATGCTTCATAACCAAGAGTGGCAATGGCCTCCGAGGATCACTTATCAAGTTGCACGTTGCCTTCTCTAGATCCTTTCTGCAAACTCCTGTAGCAGTACTATAAGGAAAGCTCCTTGATGGTCAGAAATTAAACGTGTCAGACTGGCTCCAGCAAACAGGCGTGAAAGTTCCCGGCTTTCCTGAGTAGGCTCAGCCCACCCTTCCACTGCAGAGAAGAGCCACCGACTGCATCAAGTGCAAGAGGTTTTGTGATGAGGTTCTCCAGCTGCATTCTGGAATCTCTCCTACATGAGGAACCAGGTTTCACCAAAACATATACTAAGGGAGGGCCCAAGCCCTTGCAAAACAGTTAAAATCCTCCACACCATTTGCAGGAAGGGGGCAGGAGACTGGTTTTTTCCTCTCAGCCTCTTCTGCTATGCTTGCCTCCACACAGATGAGTCGCAGTGGTTATGGAGAAAGGAGTCCTCTCTGCTCGTAACTGCCTCAACCTGAAAGCCAGGTTTGGCGCTTCCCCCTCCCCATTCTGCTGTGCTTTAGAAACAGTCTCTTTTCTTGAAGCTGAAGAGGTAAAATGCTGGAGATCTCTCAGATGGAGTTACTTACCATCTAGTGGTGGTACACGGGTTTGGTCTGCCTCCTCTCTACAAAGAGCAGGAGCTCCTCAATTTGCAGATCTTGTTTTGAGTAAGAGAACAACTCTGCGTTACCATTGAGTTCACGGCCAACACCAAACTGGGGGGGGGACAGGACACGATGACGTGCTGGGAGCAGTCAATAGACTGATAGACCAGTCTGCTATTCAGTGAGACCTCAGCGATGAGAGCATAGCAGTGAGTGCTTGAGATGGCACTTGGAGAACCATGTCTCGGTTTGGGCTCCCCCCAGACCAGAGGGACACCGGACACAGTGGTGTGATGCCCAGGAGGGCCACCACGATCATCAGGGGGCTGAAGCACACGGTGGGCGAGGACAGAGCTGGGTTTCGGCAGCGTTGAGAGGAAAAGGCTGCAAGTACCTAACGGGAGGGTAGGGAGAAGACAGACCCAGGCTCTTCTCAGAGGTGCACGGCGACAGGACAAGGCACGATGAGGACAAATTATAGCTGAGGAGATTCCTAACAACCAGCTCTAACTAAATCTCTTTTGAGCACGGGTTTGGACAAGACACCTTCAGAGGTCCCTGAACAACCTATGTTATCCTGTGAAGCCAAATGGCTGCCACACAGAAAACTATAGGAAAAGCTTTGTCTCAAAGATCTGCTATGTGCCTGTTTGGTTGAGATTTTCATTGATCCAGCTGAAGAATACCTAGTGAGGAGGAAGTTTTCCAAGTTTTCATCATATTTGATTTAAAAATTCCTCTTCATGCCCTAATCTTCACAAAGAAAGGTCATACTAAATGAATTTTATCAATTCAGGTAAATCTGAATTCATCATGAATTTTGTCAGATTGACAAAAACCGTGGGCAAACACCGCTCTGCAACCATCACCGCCGTTCAGAACAGCGGCCCTATAAACATACCTGCATCTTACACGAAACTCTGGGTGCTGCAAGAAACGTTATAAGCCTGTACATGATTAAAATAAAAAGAATCTATTTATCTTTTTCAGTTGAGATTTCAACATGTTTCCTTCAACATTTTTATTGCTGTTTCTTCAGAAACCCTGTTTAACATCAAGTGTATTAGAAATTCCCACTCTGTTCTCTGACTGAGGAATTTCCGCCATAACCTCACACGGCCTTGGAAAAGGCTGACCACATATATTGAAATTGTATTTATGCACCGAAAGCTTCATGAAACACCTTCAGTGAGATGCCTATATGGGGCAAGACCTTCCCAATCACTCCTGATATGCACTGATAAACCAAATTTCAAGTCCTGTTGTTGAAAGAAGACAGACTCAAGAGATGAACTGGTTCACCTGACTCAAACATGAAGGTTACATCTGAAAAGTACCAATTTTAAATGCTAAAGTGGTTATTTTTATCGCTCCCGCTCATTTAAATTTAAAGCAGGACAGCACTACTGATATTGTTAGGTGCTAATGTTGCTGAAATGCAATGGGAATCAATAGTTTTTTCAGGAAGAAAGAGCGCAGAAAGGAGACGAGCAGTTTCAAGTCTCCTTCACCTCTGCCAGCAGCAGCTTCAACCACATCCTGGATACTGAAAACCCAAATTATCTCCAACACCTTACTTCTGCCAAATACATTAATTTTTCTCTCATCATCTAACAAGTCTCTAGCTCTCACATTCTCAACAGCTCTTCCAATACGAGCTAACATGATGAATAAAAAGTATGCGGCATATTGAATTAAAAAATCTGGGAACAGCTCTAACAGCTCTAAATATGCCATACAGATTTTATTACTCTTTTGCACAGCGAGGCAGGGCGTACTTGCAGCAGCCGCCTACTTTCCAGTTCAAAAGTACACGAAGCTCTTATCAAGCACCACACTCCACATTTCCAGGTTGAAGGAGAGTCCAGACCACAATATAATGCAACACGATTCAGATCCTCACTCCTCATACGTACCTCCATAAACTTCCCACTAAGGCCATACATCACAGCCATATTCTTTTGGTAAACAATTTAGTTCTTGTATTTAAATTGGTTTCCTTTAGAAACTTGCAAAATTCTTGTGCGTTGGAGAGAAAAAAAATAGGTTAAAAAAACAGGGAACGAGAAAACTGCAAACAGTGAAGTCATGTAAAGCCTTCATGGTAAAATCATTTTGAATTCAAATTTAATTGGAATATAGCAGCCTAGGAAATTATGGTTCTAAACCACAAACAAGCGAGGGAATGTTTAGTAACCCCAAGCAAAAATCCCCTGGCCTCTCTAGCAGCACAGTTCAGGCTTGAAGCTTTCCATCTATTTATAGACCTCGGGCACATATCACTACAATAGTTGATTGTGCTTTGCAGCTGTTTTGTATATCTAGAAGGGCAGGAAAGAACAGCCTGCACTTTGATCTTTCCCTTTTTTGGAGTAGTAAAACAACAACAAAAATATGCCATTAGAAAGGACTCAATATTTTTGAATCACAAGGGTACATGTTCCAAAAGCCACAGCTTACACTAAACATGCAGGACTTAAGAGTTAATACCTTCAATTGTTTACCGTTGTTACTATAAATACAGGCTGCAGAAAATATTTATTCTAGAAGCATGCAAATTATTTCACCTATCCTGAAAACCTATGCCAAATTTAATTACAGGAGTCTACTCCCCAAAGCATCTGTTATTAAGTGACACACACACACAAAATTAAGATTTAACCTGAGTGCATCTGCATCATAAATGAGCACTTAGCATTTCTCGGGCAATAAAAGAAATTAAGCATTTGCTTGAGATATCATTGTGGGATAAGAATTAACTACATACAACCTGTGTGTAAAAGAAAAAATTAACTACATACAACCTTGAATACCTGTTGGTATTAAAGCTTTATAAATTACAGAAATTTATTGGAGCTAACACTACTAAAGGCAGAAATCTGTATTATTCACGAAGTCAAATCAGTGATTGCTACCTTACGAAGCGTGCTGGCCCTTTCTGAGCCCTGAGGTTAGGGAAGGATCTATCGGCCACTCTTCTATTCTTACTGTGCGTATCGCTCTAGCATTCAAACAGCTGGACGATGGTCAGTACTATGGTGAGAAAAACCTAATTTTTTTAGCAGTAGAAAGGAAATAAAGCAAGCACCTTCAGAGACCTGATGGTACCATGTCTAGTCTCCCTGAGGAACATTTCTAATCAATTACTGATAGGATTTACAAATTGCAATAAAACGTAAAATGGGATATAAATGTCCAGTTTACAATTACTATCTAAATGAGTTTGGATAGCTCGTTTCCAAACAGCCATGTGGACTGAAGTACATGAATATGTTTAAAATATAGCAAATGAGAGGTCTGTAGAAGGGATTTTAAAAAAAAAAAAAGCACCATTAGAGAAAAATAGAAGGTAAAAAGCGCTTGGGGTGAGCCCTGCAGTACCACAACCGGACCTCATGGAGTACACGGCATGCCTGGGGACCTTCCTGCTGCACAGCGGGCTGCGGGGCAACCTTACTCTTCCACGCCTTCCAAATGTTGATTCAGGTATGCCAGAGAGAGCGAATAAACAAATTATTGCATTAGTGAGACGGGAAAGTAGCAGTAGGCTGCAAGAAATGCAGCAGATCAAATGGAGGAGAGAACAAATCTGTAAGAGGAACATCGGCAAGATCAGGCTTTCGTTAAGTGTTAAACAGCCTCGGAGTTATCTGTATTGCATGATAAGCACAGCCCATTTGGTGATTATGAACGAAGCTTTTAGACTTTTAAATATATAAGATAGGACATCAGACAGTGCTTTTAAAAACTTCATTTTAAAAGAAGATATTTAGGTATATTCATATCCTGAATACAGATTTATTTCTGCTGTGGCCTGTATCTCTGTTGCATCTTGTTTATTTAAACCAGAGTTCACAGGGATAGAGATTTTTTTTTTTTTAAGAGCACTTAAGAGAATGTTCTTGATTTTCATTAGCATTATTATATAATTATATATTAGATTAGAAAGTAATACATAAAATAATAATTTACTAAAGAAATTATTTCTATTAGGGTAATAATAAGAATGCTACTACATCACCCTGATCACAGGTATGGGAGTGGTAGAGCACGTATTTATTGCTAAATATATAACCGTGTTTCACTGTACATAGTTGAACTACTGAAAAAAAATTGGGTGACCGACCTTGGCCACAAAAGCTTTTATGAACCCTTTATTTTTGAATGAATAAAAATTACTGATATAATTCGGTCAACGAAAACACAACTACGAACATTACTTGGGGACACCTTTGTGTTGTTCCCCGTTGCCTTTCCTAATGCTGTGACAACCAAGTGACTTAGTTTAAATGGAAGCAGTTGCCTTTAATCCTCCACCTCCTCTTGCTGGACCCATCTAGCAGCATGAAAACACCCTTGCCATGAATATTATAATCCCATCACGAGGGCAGCCAGGTAGAAAAAATTGTCTGGCCGCTGTCCCTGTGCTGCTATGCAAAACCAATCGGGTATTGGGCTACTCTGACCAAAAATCCACCCTGCCGTGAAGACCGCAGGTGGTTCAGGAAGAGAACGAGGGGATATGAGTTACCACCAAGAGAAGATGCTACTAGAGAAAGTAATGCAATATAGCGCTTCACGGGCGGAGAGCTCGTCATCCTGGAAAGGCGTCTCCAAACCACAACTTCAAAATATGACTCAGTATTAGCAGGCAGTATTAAATATAGAATAAACAAGAGAAAGCATGAGCTGACAAAGACAGCAGCAGCATCTATGGAGACCATGATAATTAAAATTTATAACTGTGCCTCTCACTGACAAATTTATTAATCTGGTCCGAGCAAGCTACATTTCAGAAAGGTAAGAAAACACTCTGAAAGCCTCCAGTGTATTCACATTCTGCAGAGCAATCCAAGACTGAATTTTTGCATTTTAAACTCAGTATTTTAAGAGCTGGAAAAGTTGAAATTTAGAAAGAGCTCTCACACTATTCCCTTTAACAAAACTTTTAGTAAAAACATGTTTTACATACAAAATATGAACTTCCCAAAGCGGATTTAGCGATAATTATCAACTGAATTCCAGCCGAGTGTTACCTGTTATCATAGTAACTCTTTTCGATAGAGCGACACCTCCCTATAGGATTATTTCTAAAGTAAAACACGTTAAACATTAAGTTCAAATGTCAGGCTGGCTCAGTCTGAGCTAAACTTTAGCTTTAAGTAGTGTACAGCTGTTGTGTAATGTCAAAGCACGCTAAAAGCTTCCATCTCACTGGTTTCGTGCCCGCGTGGAAGCCAGCCAGTCTTGATGACACAGATAGGATACAGTAAAGCTTGTATAATTACTGTTAAACACAAGAACTGTGCTAAAACAACACTTCCAATCTTCGTTAAATCCGCAAGAACGGGAAATCCAGAGGAGAGCCCCTCAACCGAGGCCATGGGAGGAGGTACTTCAAGACACAAGGTACAATAAATACCCCGTTCTTGCAAAACACAAGTGCTAAAGATCAAGTTCCAAGGAGAGGGAGCAAAACCAAACTCCGCTTGCCTGGTGAGATGTCCGAGATGAGAAAAGTTAATTAACAGTATCCGTAAGGGGCAACGCGAGCATCTCCAGAAGGAGCTTCCCCAGGGAGTGCTGCACACGCCAGCAGCCCCGGACTTTGAGTTGGCCCAACGCTGGCGTTGGACGAAGCCAGCTCCCACTGCCTGACCATTTTCCTCATTTTTGGATTAGGCAGACAGCTCCAAATCCAGCCTGGAATATGGATAAACCTCTGAGAATGATAAACTTCACCTCCCGTTAATTTGTGTTTGCTGACAGACCTTCTCAGGAGACGAGTGACAAACGCGTAAGGGATTTGAGGCACCGCAGCTGTCAAAGACATATTTGGGACCAATTTTAGATATACTGTCCAAAATACAAATGCAACTTTTAAAAAACACGTATCATTTTAACAAGCAACTAACAGATCTCGGGAAATATTTTTACAATTGAAACATTACACACAGTAACCGCTATTTATACTGCAATATGTCAGCCTTAAATATTTACTTTTCCACTCGCTTAGTTTACATGATATGCCAACAGAACACTTTCTTGCATCATTTAAAGAGCCTATAGAAATTTAAAATTCTCTGAGCAATTAGGGAAAAGTGTTATAAAATAATTCAAATTAAATGATGAGGGAAAAAAAATCTTTGCTACTTTATTCAAAACTGAATTTACTTTGAAGACGCATGATTTTTACAAATAATTTGCTTGTTTGCTATATGCCTCTTGATAAAATAAAGAGACTTTTTTAAAAAAAAAGCAAACAGTTTTGAACTTTGAACCTCTCTCTATGCTTTGCACCGCTACACGGCGACCATTCATCAGTCGGCAGCCTTACGTTATTCCCCTGCCCTATGGGTTCTGAAAAGCCAACGATTCTAGTTAAGAGTAAGTAAATGTTTATACTTTTAATCTGCACATCACAAGGCTGTATCAGCAGGGTTACTGGACATTTTTCCCAGAAAGCGAACAGGCTGGGCAGCTGTATTTTGACAAGAAATGTTGTTTCCTTTTATGGCCCAGAGAGCCGGCGGCTGTGGTCTGCGCGGGGGGAAGGCGGCGAGCACCCTCTGCTTCATCCTCCGGTGCTGTCATCCCTGGGCAAGCTGTTCTTCCCATAGTCATCCCTTCCTCACACTCACTTCTTTTCAAGTGTAAAAGAGATGCTCCAGATGGGCTATTGTATTATTTACTTTCTGGTTTGCTCAATTGTAAATCCCATAAATCCAGAGTTAAAACAAACTACTTGGATTGAGGCAGGTTTCTGGGTGCTTCCTAGCCCACCAGGGACAGGCTCCTGTTCTGCAAAGGAACCAAGAAGGGACTGTACCACTCTGCCATTTCCATCTTTAAATTTTCATGTTATTAAAACCAGCTAAAACGAGTTTTGAAGAATGAATGGCCTGGAGATTTGCTGCCAATTCATGAACATTGAGACTGCATAATGTTCCAGATCACAGCCCATATAAAATTAAAAGGATGACTACGACCCTTTCCAATCAAGCTTTTGGCTGTTTCTTCGGGAATCTCATCTATGGATGGGATGGGCACATTAACTAGACAACTGCGAGGAAGAAAACAAGAGACCGGAGGAAGCGGGAAACCCCTGTCGCGGATCCGCTGCAGACGGACGAGGAACGTCTGTCTGTCAGCAGATCTGTGTGAGTTTCCGACCATCCCGCCCCAGTTACTTGCTCCCATGACTTCATTTACTCCCTTCGCTTCAGCTCTTCACTCCTTCAGTTGTACCAAACTCTAAATCGACCCTTTCTTGTGGCTTCAGTCTCAGAGTGGAAACCTGGAAGGAAGGACTGGAAGGAAGGGAAGGGGCATGGGGAAAAGTCAGAAGCTGGAGGCGGGGAAGGAAAACATTTCTAAGATTTTATTACAGAAGGTAAAACAAATTTTCCAAATGGCAACTGGAAATTCAACAATTCTAATCTACACGGAGGGGGGAAGGCCAAGAAACCACACAGCCACGTGAACCCTGTCTGCATCACATTACAAGCAGCAAAGCCTCATTACCTCTCCCACTTACAACCCCTTATTTCGCTTCTGCCCCTTTCCTAAAACAAAGCAAAAGCTGAAATTTTGTGTGAAGGCAAACTCCAAGCAGCACTTCACAACAAACACTGCACTAGCAGCGAAGAACCGGCCTCTTAAGATGTATGCATTTTCCCTTGTGTTTCCCTAATTTAATTTGAATAAAAGTTACATTAATGAGAGGAGAGGGGGAGAGCTGGCAAGGGAGGGAAGGGAAAAGCGCGAGTGAGCAGCAGCCACTGAGGGATACGGCCTGAGGAGCATTAACACCAAGCCTGGAGGGCGATTTGTAGGGATGCAGCTTTGCTGGTTAGTTATTTGCACGAGCTTATGGATGTGGGAAAACTGCAGAACGCTGAAGGGAAACACGTAACCTCCTGTAATGGAAAATCCTGCCAAGAGAAACGCAGCGTGGCCACCGCCAGCGCAGGCTGAGCACCAGCCTGGTAGGCATTCTCTTGTCCTGCAGCGAACAACGTCCAACTCCAGCAATCCTGAAAAAAAATCCTGAAAAAAACCCTGTGTTTGGCAACTGGATGGAGGAATTGAAAGGCCTGTTTCCTTTCTGTCAAAAGACAGGATTTAGTTTATTGGACTAAATCTCAGGTCTATCCCAGCTGCATCAATCCCCAACGAGTGGGAGACTGGAGACACAGGCCGCCGGCTCTCCCTGGTGCGTCTTGGGACCGCGCTGTCCCAAATAACTAAGGACTTCAAATTGCTCGACACAGCTTGCTTTCCAGTAAAACAGCCCCAGTGAGGCGAGCAAAATATATTTCTACTTTGATTTTTTTCCCCAATCTGAGCTTAAAACTTCATTTCTGCAACCTGTAGATAGATCCATGTGAGCGAGAGACAGAGCTCCCACTGCGATTACAAATTGCAAATTAAATGCGAGGTATAGCCCGGATAAGTTCAAGACTTGTGAAAGTTCAATGTGGTAGAAAATGTTTAAATTGTAAGGAGATTTAAAATGGGAAATTTAAATAATTAGATCTGGCACTGTTACAGCAGGCTTGAACAAAACCAAATAAAAGATTCAAGTTGCAAACTCAAAAAGAGAACAAGTTATTGAGGAAACAGGATATAAATATACACTGGCAGCATTTCAGTATTAAACACAGCCCTGTGCAATTTAACAAGAAAATTAAGGATACATAAAAACTAACAGAGATGCAAAGAAATCCTTCGGTAAGAGCCCTGGCATAAACTGATTAATATAAACACCACAATTCCCTAAAACTTCCTGAGACCCTTAAAAATATAGTGCTTCAAGGCAACAATTTTCCTGATTATGAAAATAAACAGAATTGATTTAAAACAAAACAAAACACCAACCAAAACCAAACTGGGGGCCGGGGAGAGACAGCCTCAAGTTTTAGGTACCTAAAAACAGCCCTTGAAGTGATCCTCCCTAAGGATATTTTGATCTTAGTCACATGTTTTTTTCTAAGGTATTTTTATTTAGTCTCCCTGTAGATAACTGCAAGGAGAGAACTGCTAACATGGTATTAAATTAATTATTTGATGTCTCCCATCATAGCTGAGAGAGGCATTAAGTCTGAAATATTAGCAATGAAGTCATTAGGCTCACCGACCGGGGAATGTTCTCCCGCACTCACGTATTGTTTCCATCACTTGCCAACTTTGTCAAAAATCAAAAAATCAAGTTTATTTTCCTAATCTTTGATACAAGTACTTTGATACTTACCTGCTTATCAATACGCAAGCCTATATACAATTGTAGTAGTAGATAAGAAAAAAAAATAAAAATACAAAGAGAAAATATTTGAGAATGTTTCATGATACACACGTGCCCTTGTTTACACAAAGGCGAAGAGGAAACGGATCTTTTGCTATTCATGGCTCATACTTTCACCCAAAACACCTATTTTTTTCACTTTCATCTTACTGTTTGCAATATAAATTTGGAAAATATACAGAAAGAACAGCTCACACAACAACCTTTCCAAATAGTTACGTCTGGGTTGTTTTTGCAAGTTTAGACAACACGAGTGAAGTTTCCAGTTAAACAGACCTGGGAATGTTATGGCAAGGCTCGCGAACCAGAGCGGAATAACTTCCAACAACAAATACACTCCTAATCACAAAAACTTATCACACAAATGTACCTACAACAAAACCACCTTCAGACCAGGCATCACCGGCGCTGCAAGCCGAGGCCTGGCTAACTGAAGTGGATTCGGCTGGCCAAGGCAAACGCAGATAAGCACAAAAGAGAAGACACAACAGCCAGATTCGCTCACGCACAGGCAGGGCCGCCCGGACCCTCACATCTACCTGCCGGGGCCGCGGGCTGCCTCGGCAGCGCCGGCACCGCTTCACGGTCAGCCAGAGTGTTAACAGATATCCAGCTTCTATCCTGGCATTTTATATGGCTGCAGCATCCAAAGGCTTTCACGTTAAAAGCAAAACACCCCCCCCCAAAACATTTGTTTGCAATATTTTTTTTCAGTTCTGAACGAACAGAATCAATGCATTTATTTATATACCTACATATGTGTGCGTATAAAGCTAAAAATAAATACCATTGCATGTTGAGTTTCTACCAGAGGGAAAAACTTTAGTGATGAGAAGAAAAGATTGATTATCACCAGAAGGAGCTGGAGGGGCTGGAGCGTGGGCAGAGCAGGGCAGCGAGGCTGGGGAAGGGGCTGGAGCACAAGGGTGGGGAGGGGCGGCTGGGGGAGCTGGGGGTGCTCAGCCTGGAGAAGAGGAGGCTGAGGGGAGCCCTCATCGCTCTCTGCAACTGCCTGAAAGGAGGCTGGAGCCGGGGGGGTCGGTCTCTTCTCCCCAGGAACAAGCGATGGGACGAGAGGGAACGGCCTCAAGCTGCGCCAGGGCAGGGTTAGGTTGGGGATTGGGAAAAACTCCTTCCCCAAAGGGCTGTCAGGGCCTGGCACAGGCTGCCCAGGGCAGGGGCTGAGTCCCCATCCCTGGGGGGATTTAAAAGCCGGGGAGATGTGGTGCTGAGGGACATGGGTTAGTGGTGGCCTTGGCAGTGCTGGGTTAGCGGTTGGGCTCGATGATTTAAGGGTCTTTTCCAACCGTAACGATTCTGTGATTACATGTTAAAAAAAGAAAAGCAAAAAGGAAGACTAACTCTAAGAAGCACCTTGCTCTGTTCAGCAGCTGTCACAAGCGTACAATTACCTGCTCAACACCACACTTTCATTCCAGAAACGGGTACCGCGGTACCAACACACATCTGGGTCACCATCCTCCAACCTGTGTGGGCAAACCTGCGCCCGTGCGCACCCCGGGCTCCTCTGAGAACACGCGATTGGGCTGGGCCACCAAGATTCCCGGGTACTAAATTTTCATCAAAAGGAAAGGCATAGCTGTAGCATTAAATTATTACTCCATGTAGCTTCTGATGACAGCAAAGATCATCTCTATTCACTTCAAGCAGAGCAATTCTCTTTTATTCTGTGTCCTGGACAAGTCAGATAGTTCACGACACAAAAAAACCAAAACAACAATCTCTCCCCCTCAGTAAATCAGCAACAGTTTTATGCCAAATTATTCAAAAAGAGGATTAAAATGCTTTTAATGCCATCTTGCTGAAATACTGCATCCTTATTTACAGCAGCACGGCTAAGCTGTTATAGCAGCAATCAATCACTCTTCAGAGCTTTCTGATCCTTTCTA
Source organism: Theristicus caerulescens (assembly GCA_020745775.1). Classification (NCBI taxonomy): domain Eukaryota; kingdom Metazoa; phylum Chordata; class Aves; order Pelecaniformes; family Threskiornithidae; genus Theristicus; species Theristicus caerulescens. The sequence goes on from CM036562.1 coordinate 98,889,062, forward strand.
GAAGGTGGTACGTTCTCTTCACAGAAGTAATAAAAGATAAGGCTTGAAAGCCTGCTGACCAGCCCAGGCACTCACCTGCCCCAAGGCCAGCCACCCAAAACAGTCCCTGCAGACAGCTCCTTACCTTCTCCTTCAGCTGGTTTTGTTGCTCCCCATCACACCTAGAGCTTTTGCAGCAATTTAAGCACAGGGCCTCTTGCTCTGCCTCCTCTCCTCTCCGCAGGCAGCCGTCACCGCGTCTGAAGACCGTGGCTATCTCCCCCATCCAGCTTTTTACTCCAGACTAAACCAACTGCAAGCCCATTACTCTTTTCTAGACATCTACCTCTCTCAGTTGCTCTCTTATGGATGGACTCTCTCCATTTGGTTCACATCTTTTTTTTTGTTTATATTTCTTCTATTACTGAAACAAAATTTATGTGACCTAAGGACTAAACAAGAAACACCCCACAGAAAGCAATTCAGGTTAGTTTTCTACAGATTTCAACTTCTTATAATCTCTTCCCTCGCACTGTCACCCAACATCCCTTTGATTTCCACTTCCCCGCTGCCTCACAGTTTTTCCAACTACCATCACAAAATTCCTCTCTAATTTACTTCTCAGAAGATATGATCTAATGGGTAATTAAAAATACAAAAGAAAATTTAGGATTAACTGTTTTCCCTTAACAGCTTCCATTCCATTAAAATATTTTGCTGCTATAATGCCTACAGGGCTTATCTTCAGTTGCAAGAGAACAAAGAAAACAAACACTGAAAATTTATCTAAATAAGCCACAATATTTAGAGAAAAGCTACCATGGTGCTATGGGACCTTGGAAACTTGCAGCAAAATATGTGAGATATTGCTCAGAAGTAAGTTTTGCTCTTCAGTTCTAGGGCTAGAAACCGTAATAATACCCATATCTGTAAATCCTACCTTTCCTATTTCACAGCATATTTCACATCAGCAAATTGCACGGGAAACCCTATTACAGCTCCCACCACGAAGTCCACCACTACCTCCAGTTGTTTATGCTTTTGACTTACTAGCAAACAAACATTAAAGAAAATTAGAGTAAATAAAAAGGGGGAAATAAACTACAGCATTAACATATGATCAAGTGCATTAAATTGTAAATAAAAGCACAGAGGCATTTTTAAGGAGGGGGGGCTGCTAAGTTTGTTTATAAAGGAGACTGGTTCTCTTCCAAGTTTCACGTTCCAGCCTGAAAATAACTTCTTAAAACAGCTGTCAGGTTTTTTGGGGGGAGGGAGAATGATCTACCAGCAAATACGATCTTTCTTTAGCAGCGCACAAGTTGTCATGGGTAGTAGCTTGTGCTTCACTGAGAAAATTCAGCTCCTATGCGGCTCCTAAAATCTGCAGTCAAGAATGTAAAAGAGCATCCAAAAAGGAAAACCAACCTCTGCGGAGAGGCCCCAGCATCTCAGCTCACAAAATAGAGAAGCACCAGCATCTCCGTGCTCAGAAGACCATGGGAACTGCTCATCTCCCACTGGACCAAAAATCAGCCATTAATCTTCCTTTCACTTCAGGTTCTTTTAAAACATTTTTTTTCCCCTCAACTAACTTCTTCGTTACGTAGATTTTTTTTTTTAATTTAAAATTAAAACCTGCGACATATTTAAAAATTAAGTAATCAAAGCTCCAAATCTTATAACAGTGTATTTTAAAGGCAAGCATGAAGGAACTCAGCAACTACCGACTGTGCTGTAAACATTCACATTAGCAGTTACCTTTCAGATTTTCATCTCTTATTATTACACTTGATCTCTCTGCTGTCTTGGCTGATAAAACTGCAACTCAAAGTACGTAATTTTTTTTGTACAATGTATACTGATAGTTCAAAAACTCCAATTTCTCCACACATGGAGACACATTCACAACAGAAGAAGTATTCACATAAACAGTCATGCTGAGTAGTCTCTGTATTCAAAACAGTCAAATATTAGCTGGATATATTTACTGAATACACTTCTACATATGGGACAAGTAGAGGCTCCTCCATGTTTTAAAGGTCTTGGAATTTACTTTGGGGAGAGCTTATTACAAATGAACAACAGAAAACCATCTTGGATATACTGTGGCTGCTGCAGTATGCTCTTTCCATCTCCAACATCCAAAAAGTGAAATTCTGTTTCAGGAAACAGCAGGAATCGCCCCAAACGCTAGGCAGCATCAGAAAACTTGAGATCATTAAAGAATCACTTCCTTCCTCCCAAATAAATGTCACTTAAAAATCCTCTCTCTTCTAGAACTACCATAACATTGCATTAAGAAAGCTAAATAATTATGTTTTGTATTAAGGAAAAAAAAAACCTACTGAAAAATATAATTCATGACAACTTCTCCTCTCTAAGTCTCAAGGCACAACACTCGGCTCCAACCACAAGCGCAGGAACTGAAAACCAAACAGAGGAGCAAGTGGGAAAACATGGCTAATGAGTATCCGCCACCCAAGCAGAGGGAAGCGGAACAAACGCCGGGCTGGGCGACGAGAACTTACTGAGGAGATGAAGTGGGCACCCTCCTTACCGATACCACACCCACCCAGAGCGGTGAAGGGGCTGAACCCGCAATTCTTCATCCTGTTTTTGAAACAACGATGCCTGGTATCTCCACAGTCCCCGTTTCTTCTCATTCTAATGTCCAAACACAGATTTACCTTCTTAAGACCCAAATTGTTTTACAAATTACTTATACTGCCATACTAAAAAGCAAAAGTAGAATTCTCCCCTATATTCCCCCTTAGTTCAACATGAATACTATGGGTAGAAAATGTGGGACCATGATGGGATATGAGAAAACATTCCCATCTCAGCAGAAAAAGAGTATTTGCAGACAGTGTTCACAACAGAATTATCAAGCAATACACCCTGCGTCCCCTGGAACAATAATACTATTTTAACTGCTCGCTATTTAGTCCATTTAACTCAGCTACAGCAGCAAGCACCTGGATGTCTGGACAAACCTCAAATACAGCATTTTGGGAATCACTGTCAACAAAGCATTAGCACAGCTTCTCATCAATAAATGAGCTCATTGCCCAACCTCGGCACGTACCCGCGCTTCGTGTCGCTCATCCCACCACAAATACATTTTAGAAGTGAACACGTGTATGACTGCTAGGGATTTAAACCTGGCTTTAGGAGCCACATAGTAGAACGTACAGTAGAAATCTCAGTTACAGCAAGCCAACGTTTCATCGTCACATTTTCAGGATGTGTCTGGTAAGCTTTGCATAAAAAAAAAAAAACCAAACGTACATTAGCAGTAGTTACACTTCACAGCCCAGGAAACTGAAGTAAACTATTCCAGAAGCTTTATTAGAGCAAGCAGGAACACCACAAAACACAAACACCAAAACACCTGACAAGAGCTATAACTGGAGTTTGATTAGGGATGACTTACCTCCTCTGGCAGATTATTGAGTGGGCAAGTCAGAAAAATAATATATTCAGCCAGCGAAATGTCTAGACAACAGTTTTTCAGGAACAGACTACAGATGAGGAGTTTATTCATTAAGAAACTAAAGATAAGGACTCTAGACAGAGTTTTCAAACCAAGCACTTGGCTCGCTCATACCACAGTATCCATGTACCAGTAACATACATTGAATCCACGCTAGTTATTCAAATACCTGGTGATCTTTCCAGTTTGTGTACGGTGCCAATGTGGTGGATTTTTATCCCCTGACAAGGGAAAGGAAAGAGTAAACACTAGAGAGTAAAATGTCATCCTCCGTTTGTTATGGTTCAACTACATATTAGTATAAAAATATCCAAATGTATATATATCAAGACATTTATTTTAAGCTTTCTTGAAATAAAGGCATTTGGAAGGGAGTTTTCTTCAACTCACAAGACATGGCAAAGTCACATCACAGGAAAAAAGCTAACTATGCTCAAAAAATGAAAACTACTTCTTTATCCTACAAGGCTCCAACAGAGCCATTACCAACTCAAGCGTAGGGATGGGATCCTTGCTGGTTTGGCTAGATTACAGCCCAGCACTGAATTCAAGCTGCCATCCCCTGCTTTCCTTGCTTCCGTAACGCACACCCCCTCTGCCGCGCGGAGCGGAACGGCACATCTGGAAGAAGTTATCAGCGTTACCGGCTGGCTGCTTTCTGCCTTCGCTGGGCGAGAGTGCACCTCGCTGGGGCTCAGCGCCGCCGGCTCCTCATCCACCGAGGAGCCCAGGTAGCAGCACAGACTTCTGAATTAATTCAATACTGCTTCTCGGCCGAGAAGTGCCTCATTTTATAAATAAAGATCAAAGGATGAACCCTTTCAATGACCATCTAGTATCAGCTACACTTCACCGGCTAATTTTCCATAAGATCGTCTTCTAATAGTCATTGAAGCAGAGTTGTAATTTTACATATGCATTGAAAGGGCAATAAAAGCTCGTATAAATACTCCCAGCCATCCTTCTTCTGATCCCAAAGTCTCTGTTTATAGCTTTAACTCTTGTACTTTGTGTGCATTTTATACTGAATCACCTAAATACAGCAGCAGGGACTTTTAAAACACCGCTTTACTTATATTTGTGAAAGTCATTTGCTACATTTAAAGTTGTCTTATTTAGATAAACTATAGACATACTCAATGTATATTAAATGCAGTTCCTGAATTGAGTATTATGTATTTCCCCCACACAGCCCGTTATGTTACCATAATGTCCCGAAGATCACAGTTAACACACACACACAATCATGTTATTTCCACAAATCGATAATTCTGCTATTAAAAACAACTGGCTCGTTTTTGAAATGAAACAATTATAACCGTAAACTTTAAGACAGAGTGCCATTTGAATTAGGAGGATTTAGTGTTTAAAAAGCTGCACCAAACGTTGGTGGGGCATGGTCCAACTCCTGGGCTTACTAAGCAGTGCAAGAATTAATAAATCCTTTACTCCTAACGGGTTAGACAAATAACGCACTGTCAGCACAATCTAACGCCGCAAAGCCTTCTCCGTTACAGCAGCGGCGGAGCAACTCACACAAATTTATGACCGTATTTGCTGCACGCTTGTCTATGGCCGATACTAGGCTCATACAAGTCAAATAATAACCCAAGTCCCAAAACACATATGTAATGCAGTTTATCTAAGTGTTTATCAAACATTCTACTTCAGTGAAGCACTGGTAAGTGCAGAAGCCTAGCAAGCAAATATCCTAACTTGGAAAAAAAATCTTAATCTAAATTTTAAGACAATTTCCAACTTTGTCACCTCCTGAAATCTTGGAAAGAATTAAATGCTTAACAGATGTACTACATTTTATATATAGCCGCATCACGCACGCATTTTTTTTTATAACACTTAGAAAACACTGTGCCTGATCAAAAATGTCTTCCGTATGGTCTGATTCACTTTCGGTACCTGATTACGGACACAAAATCATCACCGACTCCTGAACAGCAAACAGCCATCGCCAAACTGTCTCTACCTCCGAGCAGGGGTAAGCGACAAAGCACAACATTTGTCCCAGTGCTTCACCAGGGCTCAGAAACCAGCAACTTCCTCGCCGTAGCCTTCGCCTGCACATTTAAAAAAAAATGGCATCCTTTATCTCCTTTTTTTCCATCCCCTACATCAGACAAAGCAGGGGGTCGCAGGCTCAGTTACCGTGAGCACGCCGATCGTATTCAAACACACCTCCGCTACAGCAGCACCCACCGTCCTTCTCCAGAGCTGCTCTCCTGCAAGCCGCGCTGATCCCACGCCGTCCTGAAGCCATCACGGCTGAAGCCAAGCGCGCTCTGAAAACCTCTCTTAGATGCGGCTCCCACCTTCTGTTACCAACAGGTAGATTTGATGATGCTCGGTATTAAATATAGATAGCTAAGCAAAACTTTTCCTAAAAAATGCCACCCGTTTGATGAACATCTAGTCATTCGTGCGACAAGAATTAAGCACTTTCCAAGTTGATTAAACATGATTCAAGCATCTGATTATTCAGAAATAACAGACCGCAAAGACAACTCGGAGTATTTTCATGTAAGAAACATCCTAAGGATGCACATATTTACTGAAACACTACATATACGCTATATGCGTATGCCTAAAAAGCAAGTAACAGCAGCTTTATGTAATTAAGATTTTTGGACTTATTTGTGGAAAACTATCATCAAATACCAAATTTGAGTATCTGACACAGGTAAGAAAGCGTGACTTCAGTGAAGACTAGCAGGCCTTTTGTTTACCTCTGTATCCACAGCAAATTCCGGCAGCGGCAATGTTTCATAACCTAAGACGTATATGTTATTTTAACATCCTCAGCAGAAAAATTCAGTTACTGTGGATTCCAGAACCTGGGGTGAGGCGTGGGGTGTGTGTGTTTCTCTTAAATGGTTTATTGGGATTATGAAACAACTTATAATAAATTTTCTCATCCTCACGTGGTATTTTTAAGAGTGCTTGCTTCTAGTTGATGCCACATTGCCAAGAAGCAAGTAAAACATGAGACAATATGAATAGTATTTAATTAGTAACTTATAAGTACATACAAGAGAGAACCTCTCTCATAACCTGTATCTTAGTAGGAAGGTCAGTGCCAAATAGGGAATCCGACAGAGCAAAATCCTTTTGCTTTCCTACATATTGTTATCAAATCAGAACCAAGTTTTAAAAACTGGAAATAGATGGGAAAGGCTACAAAAGTCTTGGATCAAAGTCTGATTATCTGCTGGCGTAACTTCACTGCGGGCGTGTGCGGCACTGCAAAGTCTCCATCTTTTTTCTGGAAGCCTGTGGCCATTTCTTCTCTTAGTGCAGTCCAAAGGCAGAGCTCCTAGAGACACAGACGGCTCTTACTAAGCATCACGCTGTCTAAACAAAGGAAATTTGGAGCTCGAGTTGTACCTGGTCTTTTTGCAAATAATGCCCTTACAGGAACGTTTCCTCATTACATCCTGCCATTAACACCGGCCCTGTCAGGCCCTGAGCATTTCCAAAAGATTTATCTGTTGTACTTTTGTCCAAGTCGGTCATAGGTTAAAGACACTTAGTGCCTCACCGGACAGACTTCACATGTCCGTTAAACCAGAGTTACAGAATGCAAGAATTTGATTCCAAAAACTACTGGAAACAGCTATACAAAACCTTCCCAGGGAGGTCTTTTGAAAACAGCATACCTAATGTAATACTCTGTAAAGAAAAAAAAATTAACTTCTGTGTATTAGGCATGTGCATTGAAGTCAAACATTAAAGCTGCACATTTAAAAATTAATAAGATGCCATTTCTGATTCAAATATCCTTGTTTATCTAATGAATGTAAAAAATTAAGCACCCAGTATCAGAAGCAGAAGTTTTCCTATGTTTCCTGTAGGCTGAATAAGTATTTAATAGCATGTTTGATTTCAAGTATAGACTTTTTTTTTTTGCTTATTGTGCAGTTAAGCACAGTCAACCAAACCACCACCATTTTGGCTCTTAAAACCAACGAATAGTTGTTAATATTGTCGTTATTGATTATCAATTGGCTTTGCTTTCCACTTTCTCCTCCTCCCTCTCTTTTCAGGAGGAAAAAAGGAATTTTTCTATTAAGACCTATAAATTAACAAGACTGGAACGAAACTAAGTCTTAATGGACTTAGTTATAGACAGCTGGATTTGGATGCTTTTCGGCTCTCTTTCCCTGTGGCCCCTCTCCTCCCCTGGCAATGGGAGGGCCTCTGATTTAAGGCCTCACGTGGCCAGCAGGAACCGTCCAGCCCACGATGACATCCACACAAGTGAATGCAAGTTAACTTCAGCTGAAAGCAAAAGGAAAAAAAAAGAAAGCAAATTGCTCTTGACTAGTAGATATTCAAGATGTTACATGTATAGCAGAAGACACTTTCCTTTCTTTCCATGTTTCTGCCTATGTTAAGCAGCAGGCAGAAGGAGAGGTCCATTAGCACGCTAGCAGACTTTATTCCACTAGCTCCTCTGCACTGTTCCAATTTTGGAGATTTTATAAGTAATGCTATTTTATGACAATAACATGATTTCAAAATTTATCAAGTCCAGTTGAAGACAAGAGCTTTAAAAGTGCAACAAGAACAGTAAGTGCTATCAGTGAAATAAAGACTTGCAGTATAATCATTGTTATTTCTATGGTTTGCTAAGAATTCCCACATTAAGTTACTGTAGCAAATACAAACCCAAAAAGTTTTCAGGCAATTCTAAGGGGCATTTCGAGTCTGAGGGATGCTAGCTGAAGAAATATATCTAGAACGTTTTGTTCCTTCACAAAGTTAATTTCAGAACCATGAAAAACATAGAATCGTAGAATCATAGAACTGTTAAGGTTGGAAAAGACCCTTAGGATCATCAGGTCCAACCATTAACCTACCACTGCCAAGTCCGCCACTAACCCATGTCCTCAAGCACTGCATCTACCCGGCTTTTAACTACCTCCAGGGATGGGGACTCAACCACTTCCCTGGGCAACCTGTTCCAGTGCCTGACTACTCTCTCAGTAAAGAAGTTTTTCCTAATATCTAACCTAAACTTACCCTGGCGCAGCTTGAGGCCATTTCCTCTCTATCCCTAAAGCCATATATCGAGTAGGCCTATTACTCTAGGTTAAAACATCTGGGGGGGGAAAAATGAAAGAGATTATTCATTTGATGAAAACAATTTGGCTTGGAAGGGCAGTACGGATTTCTGGTACAGTCCAATACTGACAAATGCCTAGCAAGATAAGCCTAACCAGCCAAATCTGCCCGCTTGCCTGGGACGGTACCAGTGCCCCAACGTGACGTTTGGGTGAAGAAAAAGCTGTAACGCTGTGGTACAATCTCCAATCTATACTCTTCAAACTGCCATTCTATATTTTCACAAATTATTACTTGGGAGCAAGCAGCTACGCTTTCAAAACCTGCATGGCTTTGTTTTAAATCGAGTTCCACCAGTTTCCGACAAACGTATGGAACAGCCATCGGGATAACGCACGCTTATATAACAGAACCTGTTAAAATGTGTTAATGAGACTCTATTGACTAGCTGGCTCCTTTGCAATAGCAACTCCCACTGGAAGTTACAAATTTAAAGGCTAGGAAATTTTTTTTTTCTTTCTTTCTTTTCAAAGGACAGAAATGAGATTGAAAATCATCTAAAAATAGCAAAGAATTTTCAAGTGTCAGCTGTAACAGAAAGAGGAATGGCTGTCTCTCCTTACAGAGCCAGGATGGATGGAGTGAGCTTGCGATTCAGGACAGAGAGAGAGCGAGCTTATGCACAAACTGTAGATGGTAGAAAATAATTGTAATTTACTAATTTTAGTAATATTCCAGGACAATCTACAGCAACTTGAAATCCAATGAAACTGTACTTTGTTTTAAAGTGGTGAATGTAAATTCTTATATACCTTGCCTGCCAGAAGGAAAAGCGGAGTACATACTGTGAAATAACTGCAAAAAGAGTTTCAAACATCCCATTCAAATCATGCATCCTCCTCATGACAGAGGATGAGTATAAATAATGTGGGCTTGGCTTTGTTTTGTCTTTTCCATTAATCTTTCTCCCCTAAAAGCCACAGTGTCAAGGCTTTTATTTAAAGAAGAAGTTCTCTTCATTTAAATAGTCCCTCACCTACCTCTGAAGATCTACTGATGTAAAGGGGAAGAAGGAAGAAGAGAGCTCAGATTTGTTATTTGTAGGGTACCCGTTTACCTTGCAGCACCTATATTTTGGGTAGCCAAAGAGAGAAACATAAATGAAAGACTCTGCAGGATGATGATCGTCGAATGCAGCAGAAGCCATGGCGTCCCTCCAATATCACAGGACCTCGGATTTCAGCGCTCATCTTTCCCATGTTCTAGAATAAAGCTCCACTCCTGCCATGCTCCCCGCAACTCTTGTAGGGTGTAAATGTCTTAAGGTCTATTGAAACTGTTACTTTGCTCTACAGTGCTTAAACAGGCAGAGCTGCGACAGTTTACAACCAGACTGTCAGTACTGCATTGACTTATTTGCTAATTAGTGTCAGGACACACCGTAAATTGACACTGGAGCCCATACTGTTAAACAAAGTATATGGTTAGAGTCAGCCTCCATCCCCTACAACGTGGAGAATCTTACACAGATACTAACCATGCTTATAAATTAATTATTTTTCACTGTGCGCAAAGTATCCCTTAAGTATGTTATTGAAACTCAAAGCCTCAAAAGCCAACATCCAAGTTTCCCTTAAATAATAAAAAAAGCTTAAATGTGAATATTTTTTCATTGAGATATTTGTCTACTCGGTCTTGCACAAACAAAACCAAGAGCAACTCAACAAATCTTCCTCAAAATTTGGAGAAATTGTGACCTTCCTGCAGAGGTGACAAAACCTACCTGGCAATAAAGCTGTTCGGTACTAATGCACAAATACATAGGTTTACTTTCAGAAAGTTATGTCATTGTATCATGTAAAATATTTGGAAAGCTCAATAATCACTAGGTTTTCACACAAAGTTCTTTCTTTTGTTTGTAACTCTGAAACACACCTTCACCAAGTGAAGACTTGACAAGAACCAGGTTGAGCAACTATATTCACTATTTACCTCCTTTTCTTTTTGCTATTACATGGTAAAATTACAGATCACGTCAAAATGTTAAATCGATGTAGAATTTACTTCTTCCTGGCAATATGCCTTCATGCAAATTACTTCTAATTATAATTCTTTATCTGTCACTGAATACTTTTCATTTTTCAAATACAGGAGCGCAGTCAACCTGTGTATTACATTTTATTTTCAGTCTCACACTTGAAAGTAAGATCATGAACCACTACAACAATTAATAGGTCAGATTATGTAACATTGATAAACTGACTATTCACTAACATTTTCTGCCTCGGTCAGCACTCAGAATTTTGGTTTGTGGGAAAGTGGAAATACATACACACGCTTACTGCATTACCACTTGAAAAAAAAAATTGACATTTGTTCTATCTATCAGTTGTTACCTGACCATCAGACTCATATCGGAACACATGAAATCCAGAATTACAATGTCTGTCACAAACGAGTTCAATAAATATAAAAAGCCAGTATCTAAAGATTGACATTTATTGAAAATGATGAAACTAGAGGTTGAACTGGAAGACCCGCACCGCAGCTGGCAAGACACAAGCACCCGAACCTCCTGCACTCACCCCAAAAACACTCACTAGTTAGAGACTAAAGCTGCTCTTAGCCAAGCCACGGCGCAAAGCTGAATCTGCGTAGAGCTCTCTGCAGAGCTGCCTGCTGGCACAAGCACGAGCCTTCTAGATTTACACTATGCCCAGCAAGCTGGGCTCAAAAGCTAAGGAAAACTTTCATCTTATCTTTCATCTACCTATGAACTTCCAGAAGCACACGACAGCTACGGGCCCTGTGCGCGCAGGTCTGGTAAAAGACAGAAGGACGGGGCAGGCAGAGAAGACTTCACGGCCGTCAGGGTGTAATTGTGGTCTCCCCTTGATCGGCCGCAGAGGGGAGGAAGGGAAGAAAAACTCAGTGACTTATCTCTTCGTAACCTTCTCCGAGACTTCTGTCTTTCAGGAACACCCGCACTGTGCTCCCTGTAACCCAAACCTGAAGAAGCAGCAAGTATCAAGTCACCAGGCAGAGCTGTATCCCATGGTCTGCCAAGGGAAAAGCATCCCATCGGTCGCAGGTTGCCACCACGGAAAGAGCTAGGCTATTTACAGAGAAATAATAGCCTTAAATTACATTAAAAGGTTTCAATATCAAGCCAAACCATGACTTTTATAACTGATTTGCTTTATTAAAAAAATGTTTAAAAGTAAAGCAGATATTAAGAGAAACATGGAGCACAGTGAAAGACAATACAGTAAGCTGCAGACCTGTGATATGCTTTATCAGGAACGGCCACCAGTTGCTTAGAACAGGTGAACCGGTGGATTTTCAGTGCTGTGCAAGCTGACCTGCCCTCTGAAGCCATCAACGACTCGGTTTGCTTAGCCAGGTGACAGAGTGCACAAGATCCACTACGTTTTTTCCACCATGAAGCAAACGACAAAATCAGAGGGAAAATCATGTCTGTATCTTCAAGGGCTTCTAACAGAAATTCAGCGATAAAGCCCTGCCTTGAGGCAAACTGAACAAGGGGGTCTCTTGCTGCAGACAGTTCGGGAATTATTTTAACGGGAACTTCAATAACAACGACTAGAGCATCAGCATACGTACATATGTCCCAAATGAAATCATGGTTCTGCTGCGCTATGCTCTATAAACACAGAGAAAACATTCTTGCCCCAACATGCTTACGTATTTTGAGCATTCAAAAAAAGATGCCGGTGACCCTGGTATTTCTGGAAAGTTGCTGGCTGGCTGGCAAATAGCAATATTGTGACCTCCTAAGTAACAAGAAAGAGAAATGCAAACAACCAAGAAGAATGGAGCAAAACAAAAATATTTCCATAAGCAGAACTTTTTATATCCTGAGAAGAGATCTCTGACTCCACAGAGTCCAGAAGGGACACATTAACATGTATTATGTGACTCTCGGCATCTCATAGTCTTCAAGAAATTTATTTGCTAGGAAGTTCAGCAAGAAAACAGAAAAAGTGAATTGTCTCAAATCCTCTGGCAAAATTATTATGGAAGACATAATTGAACTGATGTCTAGGGTTTACCTCAAAAAAATCACCGCAACGTTGCTCTCCTGCGCTCCCCTCACATCCGAGGGGATCAAGTGCTGTGAAAACAGATGGCCTAGCAATCTTAAAACAAACAGCAGTCAGAAAGAGGCAAAACCACTGTAAGGTCATCAATGGCTCGCTCTTTTTCTTGGTTTGTTTTAGACACCATCTACTTCATTCAGAAATCAGAAACAGGAGGGGACGTACCAGGACCCCACTTCTTGCAATAAGGAGCCAAGGAAGCAAAGGAGAAAGAAAAGATATTTCCATCCTATGATATCAGTGAACCACAAAGCAGCACGGGGAAAGAAAAATTTAGTTTTACCTCATCTATTCCAAAAAACAAGGAGAGCAGCACTAGGACAAGTCAGGGTACATCTACATTAGTATTGCAAATGGAACGGGGAGCACGGTTTTGAAGCAGTTTCCCCAATTCACTCCTACGTACCCCGCTTTGGTGCACACTGTAGAGTTGCACCTGGATTCCTCCTGGGTGAACCGAGGCAAAAGACTCGCTCCGGGAGCACGCAGAAGTCCTGAAATGTGCATAATGTGGGCGCCGAGCCCTCGGCACCTCCCATTTTGCTCTATAAAGAGTTTACTTGATCATGTTGACTTAGCCTCAGAAAGATAGCTACGACTACTGCGGCAACTCAAACAATTAAGAGATAATATATGAGACAGACAACATAAAAAATAGGATATCATTAAGATACCAAAGGTTGAAAGGAAGCTGCGAAGTGAAGTACCAGTAGGGAAACAAAGCTTATGTCTGTTATCTCCGCAGCACTTTCATACTTGAAAAGAGTATGACATAATTAAACAACCACAAGCAGCTTCCTCTTCTCTATCATTACTATCAACGAATTCTCAGGGAAAATAGTAAAGCAAAGCTTCCTAACAGCACCTCCGTTCACAAAACCGAGCAGGTGCTTGGCAGAGGACAATTAATTAAGAGGTGAAATCTCAGTTTACTCTGTTAAATCTCCGAGCTGCTCCTTAACAAAACCCTCCCCTGCAGCAGGTTCTAGACGCCAGCCTGTGGCACTGCTGTTAGATTGCTTTTATCATTGATTTCCCCCCCCCCCCCCCCCCCCCGATGCCGTTTACCTAACAGCCAAGTAATCTGACTGCGGAACAAAGTACTGAGAAACAGGAAAAAACGGGTGACTCTGTAGCACCCATGTGCCCCTGAGGGTCCGGGCAGGGGAGGGAAAGGGACTACACATGCCATCAACCTGCAGATAAAGGTGGTCATGGCAGAGGTCTGCTTGGTTTAGAAGTGCACACAGATTATGATTTTTATAACTATAGAAGACATTGATAAGAAATGGAAGCTAATTACAGTTCCACAACAAAACACAGAAGGGAAAGGGGAAAAAAAAAACCAAGCCAACCCATATTCCTTGTTTAAGTAATTCTTACCACATGCTCCAGTTGCTTTCATAGCTAGGTTTGAGGGTAAGAAGAGATCATTAAAATGTCAGTCCACAAAGCATACTTCATCTTATCTAGATTGCATTTCACTTTGTTCATCTGTAGTGCCCTGGCTAAAGCAGGACCTGCGAAAGGCATTCGAAGCTGCAAAAGCCGAACCGCTGTACTGACAAGACTCAGCAGCCTATGCCCTCCCGCAATAAATGAAACCAAGGACAGAACAGAAGTCTGAGAAAGACCATGAAAAAACCACTCTGGGCATGGGGTATAATTGCTGTACACAATTCTCTTGTGATCTCCTAGAAAATATAAACAAATAAATAAAAATACTTAAGAGCAGGACCACCAGACTCCACAAGTAAGTTCATGTCATTTTGTGATTAATGATATCGAGTACCGTTATAAATTTAGCACAAATACTTAATTTCATTCTACAACACGGCCTTCACGCTGCATCTGGCTGTAAAGGTAGATGGAAGAGGGAAATATCGCAGGGTTGTTTCTCTACAACCTATTCAGTTTATTTGCACCAGAAGAGGAAGATTCAGCTTAGAGTAACGGAGAGATTATGTCCGGTCCTTTCTTTTCTTGCAAGAACACTTCCCCTGAAATACATCAGTGTCAACAGTTTTCAAAGAAATTAACTGAATTTATATTTTTAGAAGCTAAACAGAAAGCCAAAGCCCAGGGACACACATCTGCTTCAGTTCTACGGCCTCCAGCCACCAATGTCACTGTCGATATTTTTCCTCCCCGTAAGCCTCTCATTTCAGCCCCGTTGCCATATGCATGCGGACAGCGAGCTCACCAAAAATAAGTATTTGTGTCACATCAAAATAAGCACCTGCCACAGGCGAGCGGCCTGCCATTACCGCTTCCACCCCTGTTTTGCAATACTCTCCCCCCCGTCCTTACTCACTGACCTTTCTACAACCATCCTGGCCTCGTTTTGTATTTGTTGCAACAAATATCTCCTTCCTCCATCACAACACTGTCCTGTGACTCCTTCAGTTTCTTCCACTCTGGTTTCCGTGCTTACTTTATAAAAATGGGTACATTTATAAACAGAACGAATAAACTCCCATAGCATAAAAAGGGTTTGCAGCATATTCCACTCCCATTTTGATTCGGCTGCTCCCCACCTTGGGCTACGAGCGCTGCAGACAACCATACCTCCGCGAGACAAAGGCACAGCACCAGAGACACAGCTTTTACTAAAGAGACAATTAAACCCTCAGCACGTCCAATCCTCCTGCACGCGCTTCTAAGTGCTGCTAGAAAGCAGTCGAGGGTTTCATTTCAAAATAAATACTCCGTAGAAAAATGAAAATCCGACCCTTAGCCAAGCCATAAGGGGAACCGAAGGATCCCTCATTTTTTTTTCCGAAAGGCAAATTTGCAGTTTCATCCCCAAATCCTTAGAGCTGCAGGAACGAGAGCATCTGCCAGCTCACCGAACCACCTGAGTAACTTTTTCCAGCCTAACTTCAAACTGTAACAACTTGCCATATCAAACTGCCAAATCTACAGTGCTCATTTCTTTCTGTGAATCCAGCTGTCATTTTTCCCAAATGCCTTCGCAGTCCCAACTCTCCCAATGCCAAAAAAAACTTTTCACAGATATACATAATTTTGCAAAACACATATGCTCTATGTATGGCACATGAAGTCAATTAACAAGTTTACTTACTGAATTAAAGGATGACACACAACAGTCAAACAAAAACCTCTTGCAGACAGCAAACACATTAACCTTCTCCTCCCTATGATGCGATACTCTCACAAGGAGCGCCAAGGAGTTTCGAAGTCTGAGTACATTTTGAGTACCACAGAAGATCTTTCACGCTTATCTCCGTGGCATCTTTTATTCCGCAATTCCCACGGTGTTTCTGATCACCGGCACGCGGAGTTAAATGTAAAACGCCTTCAATTTGCAAGGCAGCGAGCACAAAACATGCACTAGGGAGAATATATTCCCTCATAAAAGACAACAAAAAAAAATTCCGAGCACAAAATAAAAGCACATACCTTTTAACTGGTCGGCTACCACGCTCTGACCAACTCGCTCAGTCACCTTTCCATCCTCCATCTCGTAACGATCATCCAAATATTTGGCAGTAGCTTCCGAAATATGGACTTTTCCAGCCACCCCGAGCTGCTCCATCAGATTGGCCAAATTGACATCATTGGACCACACATCGAACTTGAATCTCCTCATTCCCAAAATGCCACACAGGACTGTCCCGGTATGAACACCGACTCGCATGTTCACCATTTCTTTTTTCTCTTGGCAAAACTGCTCAATGGCTTTAATCATACCTAAGCCCATCTCGATGCAGCAGTAAGCGTGATCTGCCCGGGGCTCTGGGCAGCCAGCTACGCAGTAGTAACAGTCTCCCAAAGTGCTTATCTTCTCGCATTTAGTGTCCTCGCACAGACGGTCGAAACGTCCAAAGAGGTCGTTCAGGAGTCCCACCAGAGCGTGGGCAGATTTATTGGCGCTCATTTTCGTGAAGCCAACGATATCTGCGAACAAAATGCTCACCTGCTCTATCTGCTGCATTTTAAAAGGACGGAATATTATGGGGGTTTTCTGTATGGAGGGCTTCTTCTTCCTGTTTTTGGGGCTTGAGGTGGAATGACGTTTGACGGAGTTTTCACTTTCATCATCCCCCTGCTTCATTAAGTCATCGGCTATTATCCTTGGCATAACAGAATGAATCATCCTCTCTTTCAGGGCTTTTTCCACTTCCAAGTCTTTTCCGTGCATGATAGATTGTCCCACTTTCAGGAATGTGCTTCTCGATCTGACTTCGGACATGATAAATAAATGAATACCGATGGCGTGGATGCAGATGTGCAGGAAGGCTTTACTCAACAGCTCCCAGTAAACCGCACCGGCTCCGAGAGGTGTAAAACAGTTCTCGTCGCGGAAGTGATAACCGAAGGTCTCGAAGAGGACCGAGTACAACAGCCCCAGAAACAAGCTTAAATACAAGGGTAAGTGCATCACCGTGTAAAGCAACAAGAGCACTTCAATACACATAGAAAAACTGCCTACTTGAGAAAGACAAGTGTCGGTGGGATCTGCCGGGGGAGTCTGATTGGACATGTCACCACTTCCTGAGATAGGTTTCAGAGTCTGGAACTGCGGAGCGAGAGTCAAAGCAAAAACCAGGAGGGTGAGTATCAGCGAAGTCCATACGTAATGGCGGGCGTAAGTCTTGGTGAAAGTGAACACAAAAAACGCTACGCAGACCAAGAGGAAGCACAGAGCCGGCACCATGAAAACAATCTGTTTCTCTCTCATGTGTATGCCGAAGTAGATGCCCCAGAGAAGGCAGGCCACGCCGATGTAGAAGAGGGCATAGCGAAACCTGCGCTGGGTCTGCGGGAAGCATCTCTCCATGCAAGCCTCCTCCAGGTTGTTGGAGTCGAACTTGGGATTCCACCACTTGGAAGAGGCCCTCTCAAAGAGCTGCGGCAGCTTCTTCTGCCGGCGGAGGCCGGGGCCGCTGCCGCCACCTCCGCCGGCTCGGCGGGTGCCCCCCGACTCCCCCGAGCTGCAACTGGAGGAGATGCTGTACTTGCAGTGCTTGGAAGAGGAGCAGCCCTGGTGCTGCTTGGGGTTGATTTTCACCGTCACGCTGTTGCTGTCCCCGCTGGAGTCGCAGCTCACCTCGGTGCTGTGGTGATGCAGCAGCTGCTGGTGCGGTGGGGAAGCCATGTTGTCAATTCCTCCTGAAGAGCCCGCTCAGGAGTTGGGTCTCTCGGGCTGCCAAAGCCACCGGGGCTCCTCGGAGAGTCGCCTCTAGTCTCCTCCCGCCGCCACCGCCGCGGAGGGGAGGCCGGGCAGCGCCGCGGCGCTCCGCCGCTCGCCGGGCCGGGCACGCAGGGCGCTGGGGCGCGGGCAGCCCCACATATTCCCCCTCGCCTCGCACGCCTCCGCCGGCCGGGCAGGGCCGGGGCCGCCGCCCGCCGCTGGCCCCGCTCCCGCAGCCCCGCCGGGGCTCAGCAGTCCCGCGGGGGGGACGCCGGGCCCCCACCGGGAGGGGACCGCTCCTCCATGTCGGCTGCAGCTGGCCGCGGCTTCCTCCCCGCGCCCGCCGGGCAGCGCTCCCCTCACGGCCGCCGCCAAGGGGAGGGGGGGCCGGCTCCCGCCCTCGCCGCACCGCCCAGCCGGGACGGCACCGGCGGCCGCCCCTCGCCGGCCTGCGCGGCCCTGCCCGCCAACGGGGCCTTGGGCCCTCCGCCGCCCCGCGCTTTCCTGGCGCCGCGGGCAGCGCCCGGCCGGGAGAGCGAGTTTGCCCCTGCGGCGCCCCTCAGCGCCCCCCCCCGGTGCGGGGCTCGGCCGCCTCCTCCTCCTCGCCTGCCGCGGGGCCCGGCGGGGCTGGTCCCGTCCCCGCTGCCGGCGGGGTGGTGCCGCGCCGCCGCGGGGAGCTCGGTGCCCTGGCGGGGGCCGGCCCGCCCGCCTGCGCGCCGCCGGCTGAGGGGAGGGGAGCGCCGCGGCGGGGGCGCGCTCAGGCCGCCACCATCTTCGCCACGGGAGGGGGGGGGTCCGGGGGGGGGTGCGGGTGCGCGCCCGCGCTGGCCAATGGGGCGCGGCGCCGCGGCGGGAGCGCGCACCCCCCCCCCCCCCCGCCCGCCTTCTTCCCGGCCCGAGGGGCGCGGGCGGCGGCCGGTCCCCTCACACGGGCGGCGGCCGCGTCCCCTCAGGGCGGGCGCGATTTATTCCTCCGTGAGGCACCGGCGCCCCTCGGAGGGCTGACAGGGACGGGGTAAGCGGCGGCGGGAGCCAGGCGGGTCCCTCACGGGGCGTCCCCGCCGCCCCGGCTGTCGCCCTGCGCTGCCCTCCCGGCGGCGGGTGGGCGCCTCCCGGTGGCCCCCGCCGCCGCCCCCCTCAGGGCCGGGTTTGTTCCCGGGGGGGGGCCGGGGGAACGGCGCCGTTGGCACGGCGGACATTTGCCATGCGCAAACAACGTGCGCTTCGGCAAACAATTCGACCTTTCCGCAGCCGGCTGGAAACTTGCTGGCTTATTTTCCTCTTTCTTTGCTTGTTTATAACTGACGCTGCGTCGCCTGCACCGCTCCCTCGGTTTTATTATCTCTTCCTCCCAGATGGCCCCTATCTCTCCCTCCTTCCCTGCGTTTCTCTCTGCGCTCGCTTCAGCTTCTTCCCCTCCTCTCCCCAGCTCTCCATCCCTTGCTCACAGGTGATGTTCCCACCAGTTCCTCCTCAGCTCCTGGCCCTGGTGCTTGGCTGCTTTCTGCCCACAGAAGCCCGGGCCCTGCTGTGCCTCCTGCTTCCCTCAATCCATCATTTACTGTTTTCCAGGTGAGCCTTTCCCGCAAAGCGCTTGATTCCAGCGATCCTTCCTCCATCGGTGCCTCCTACCCCGCAGCGAGTCTCTTCTCTGAGATGACACAGTTTGGTAAAATGTACTTCTCTTCTCTTTTTTTTTTTTTTTTGAATAGTAATAGAAAATATGTGGTCACATAGTTACTGGAACTGAAACCTGCATTTTTTTTCCATTTCCTTTGTAAAGATATTACTTACTGTGCAGTAACCATGCTGTACAATGTGTTTTTATTATTATTATTTTGAAGAATATTGTATTTCCTGGCATACTCCAATACCAAAATAATCTATAATAAAAAAATCCAATCGATAGGGATAATTGTTTTGGTTTTGCTATGACATAACCGTCTCTCGAATTGCAACTAATGGCTCGGCTGATCAATATTTTACAGCAAATGCTGCTTACAGTGCCACTCTTCCATAAACATTGTTGGGAAGAAAGAAATCCCTTAGCTGACGGAGCAGAAAGGAAGGATGGCCTCCTGGGCTTGGCTATTAATTGATAAATTTACTAAGACTTCTTTGGAACCTTTTTATTGATTCATCTAAATGTACTTTAAGTTACACATTTGCTCCATAAAGGATGGTGAATTTATTTAATCTGGAGGATTAATAAGTGCCACAACTTCCAAGGATTCAAAGATACTGTAGAAATTTGGTGGAAAAAGGAAACAAGCTTTTTACCTCAATGGCAAAGAATTTAAAAAAACACAGGTAGTTTTACCTTAACTTTGTTACGTAAACCTGCAAGATTTATCTAGTTGCAGAAACTGGGTGACTTGACCTTTGAGATATAAGAGGTACTGAAATTCCAGCATAAATTTTTTTAGCCTTTATGATAGTATTGGCTTATTATTATTGCTTATGACATCCTTACTCAACTGCCATCTGGGTCAGCTGCATTTTCGTAACGCCCCACCAAAAAGGGTAGAAACTACAAAGAGCTAAAATCTGGGGGGGAACAGAAAATATTTACCTGTATTATTTCTAAGTAAATCAGGATGTTGTTGAAAAGAACACCAAGGTACATTTTCCTCCGGTCGAAGATGTGAGTTTTCCCTCTGGTATCAACAAAGTCATGATTTCGTTCAGTTCCTTTGGTCCAGGGTGATTGAGAGTGCATGGGCGGTAAATAAGTAAAACATCATTTGCCTAGAGTGTAGTAAAAGTTGAAGCCCTTCAAATGGGTATTTATGACTGAAACCTGCTTGGGTAGGCTTTAATTCAATTTTCAAGAGTATCTAAAACGAAGATGCGGGATTGTGCCTTCCTTCAAAATAAAACTCTTGGGTTTGTGTGCGTGCAGCTGTAAGGCAGCGCGCAGGAAGGAGGTGGTTCAGGTGCATGTATGCTGCACGGAGAGTTCACGTGCCCGAGCGTGCTCGCGCAGTTGGAGGAGAGAGGCCGTTCGTATGTATTTCCCTGCGTGCGCACAGAGGAGGCTGACGCTTGAGGCATGGAGGTACGTGTGTGCGGGAGAAAGAGGACAAGCAGAAACAAAGCTCAGACTGAGGAGCGAGAGAAGTGTGTCTTGTTCCCCCCGTGCTCAATAAAGCAGGACTCTGTATGTTCATAGAATAAACAGAATCACATCAAAGATCCTGGCTACATCACAAGTTTTAATTGAGTGACCCACATGATC
The DNA here is from genome assembly GCA_020745775.1 of Theristicus caerulescens. NCBI lineage: Eukaryota > Metazoa > Chordata > Aves > Pelecaniformes > Threskiornithidae > Theristicus > Theristicus caerulescens. The sequence goes on from CM036562.1 coordinate 98,910,133, forward strand.
CCAAATTTTATCTGGCTACTAGTCAGACTGCTTTTGATCTCCGCTAATGAAGTAGTCTCCTCTTTTCCAGCTTTCCATACTGGTTCCAAGGGCAGAGAGATGGGACTGAAGAAGACCTCTGACTCGTCAAAACCCTCCTTTGGTAAGCTTGAGATCGTGATTTTGAGATTGTTCAGAATCCTTTCTTCCCCGAGGAAGCTCCTGCTAGGTTTGTTACTCGTAGACCCCCATCCTGCTCCTCCTTTTGATCTTTGGGTGAAACAGGCACCCAGCCCTCACCAGCCCAGCCGTTCCCCAGCTTCCTCTCTCATTAGCAAGTTCTGTGCAAACACGCACTGTGTGCAGCAGGGAGAACCCTTACCTTGTATTGACTTCTGTTAGCTCAGTACTGGCTGGGAAAAAAACAGTGCTGCCTCCCGAAAGACTGAATTTTTTTAATTGAGTATTATGTCATGGACACAATTCTTTCACTTTACTTTTATCATGAAAATTTGTCTCCATTGAATTCCAGCAGCAGATTAAATACATGTAAACAGTATTGCTTGTATTTATTTCAAGTGTGAGTAAAATTTGTCTTGGAGGACAAGAAGTGGTTTAAAGTTGTATCTGTTATTTCCCCCCGCCGCCTCCTGATTTGTTTTTATCCGGGATTTGTTTAATCCCACGGAATATAATACAGTCAGCGTGTCCCTCTACGGCAGCGCCTGCGTGGGTAATGTTTGTAGCATCCTTTAAGGAAGATGCTTCCTCTGGGTCACTTTCTTAGCAACCACAGTTAGCACATCTTACTATAGCACGTTTTACTACCATGGAGTATTGATTTTGAGTCCTGGGTTCATTTTAGTGTCTGGTAGTTCTGGGTTGTGCTGTTTTCCTGCAGAGAACTCTGCCCTTCCAAAATACGCTGTGACCGGTTTCCATTCCCAGAGAGCGAGTTAGAGGAAATTTTCAGCGCAATAGCTGGGCAAATGCATATCCTACTCGCTCATTTCTTTTAACTTCATGCCACTAAATATACGTATTTAGTCTATAGAATTGAATTTACTTCCCTTCTCGGAGGCACAGCTTTGTCAGCTCTAATGATTAGCTTTTGTTTGACGTTCATAATATTGTACTTCGCTGCTTACCTGATGGAGCTGTGCGGAACTATTTAGGGGGGTTCTGAAATGTGACAACCCACATGGTGCTTTTTTAGACTTCACAAACCGCCTTCACGAGGCAGAAGAATATGACACAGGAACTGCTGGCTAGAACAACAGCGTACATTAATGCCAGTGGAGTTGGTGGAGTTGGGGAGGAGGAATGCGATTTAGAAGCTGGTGGGGTTTTTTGTGTGCTGTCAAAGGAAAACTTGCAGCCTGAAAGAAAAGGCATCATGGATGCCATGGGTGGAGACTCTTCATCCTGTCTGGCTCTGGAAACAGCATCAATATTGGAGGGAAATATGTTAAAGCCCGTTTTGTCCATCCAGAGGCAGAAAGGTTCAAGGGAGACAGCCCAGATGCCCCATTCCCTGCTTTCTTCCCTTAATAAGTAGCAGGATCCCACTTTCTGACAAACTTCTGCATCTGCATCCTTGCTGACGTGTGCAGCATTCGTCATGAGCTTTGTTTTGGATCCTGGTAACGTCTAGGTGAAAAAAGTCACGTTATGGATGTAAAAAAAAGTCAACAACTTTACCTGTTAGCCTGTGAACAGAAGTCAGAAAACATTAGAAAATATTTTGGAGGTTTGGTTTTTAAAATTAGAAAAGTCTCACGATGCTTATTTCACTTTCCCATAAAAGAAGAGCACAAGGATTACCTTTGACATCTTCTCCACATGAAGCCACGGAAGCTGAGTAAGTGGTGCATTCTTCTCGCTTCCTCGGAGCAGCCAGGTTGGGTTTGTGCTCTGTATTTTCATCCTGAAATTGCAGTTCAGATTATTCATATGACTGACAACGGTTTCGTATCGCAGATGAGATGCACCGATAAAATAAGCGAGTAAGCAGTAGAAGATCTTTTTATGTGCCTTGGACCTCAAGAGGGAGGATAAAACCTGGTCCAGCTGAGTGGGAATCACTGGCTCCCGTAGGACCAGGATTTTACTTGCGGGCTTTACGGTTGTCTCATTCGAGTGCCCTTCTACGCTGAAAGCAGTGCAGACTGTACCGCTTATTTGGCAAAATGTCTGTCACCAGGAGGTGACTTCACTCAAATATACATTTCTGTAAGATGAAGACAAACTTAAAATTTATTGCTCATTCCATTCATAACCAGAAGTTCTCCTGGCTTTGCCAAGCTGCTGAATCAGCTTGGGTACCTCACCCTTGAGTCAGCAAAGCCTGAAATAGAAACTTGCTCCGTTTCCGAAGGAGGAAGTACCACTGTTGTCTGCAAATACAGCCACGTCTAACCTGCTTTTATAACTGCGAACACTCGGTGGAGGAACTTGCATGATGCTCTGCTTCTTTAAAAAAAAAAAAAAAGGGAATAAAAAGTTGTTTTCTTACTTGAAATAGGAGTGTTAAGATTGCTGTGAATGGGACTGTCTGGGTGTGGAAGCGCCGAGGGGTAAACAGCAGGAGAAGGACTGTACAGGCGACAGTCATCGATGTCACCTAGACTAGCCCAGCATCAAGCTCCCGCTCCATCTCCTTGCAGCTTCTCAGGACATTGAAATTAGGGCGACGCGGGACAGGCTACAACCAGGCTAAAGCAGAGTCGTAAGCCATTAAGAAATGACAGCAAGAAGATGGGTAGAAGCTATAAAACACTGACTGGAGATCAGCTACAGCGGGGCTCATCCGGGGTTCCCAAGGTAGAGTTGAGTCGCTCTCGCTGCCGTGCCCTAACTCCGCTTTATAGCACAGCATAACATAGCAAAAACCAGTGAAAATGACCAACAGTCGCAATCAAATAGTGGGAAGTGACACTGTAAAGTCATCGGCAGGACTTCCGTGAGTAGGTGGAAGGCGGTGAAAAGGCATGTAAAAATAGTCCCTATATGAAATAAATTAGGGAGGAGTTGCTATGGCTCCAAGTCAGGCCGAGAAGTAGGAAAATAATCCTAGTGTTAATTCACCCGTTCTCCCCTTCCCAAGTTGCTCAGCTTTTTATTTTGTAGATGTAGCATCAGTAATTTTTAGCATACTACAAAAGGACACCCATTAAAAATAAAGTTTCGGGAGGCTGTCGAGCAGGCCGTTCTCACGGGCAAACAAAAAACCAGTAACCCCTTTGGAACCCGGAGCAGATGAGATCTCCAACCATTACTGGGCTAAGGGAGAAAACCCATTTGACTTAGGGAAGAACTGATGTATTCACCACGGATGTATTCACTCACCACCAGAGAGTGGTGGTGAATGGAGCCAAATCCAGTTGGCGGCCGGTCACCAGTGGTGTTCCCTAGCGCTCAGTGTTGGGACTGGTTCTGTTCAATATCTTTATCGATGATCTGGACGAGGGGATCGAGTGCACCCTCAGCCAGTTTGCAGATGACACCAAGTTGGGTGGAAGTGTTGATCTGCTGGAGGGTAGGAAGGCCCTGCAGAGGGACCTGGCCAGGCTGGGTCGATGGGCACAGGCCACTGTGTGAGGGGCAACAAGGCTCAGGGCCGGGTCCTGCCCTTGGGGCACAACAACCCCAGGCACCGCTGCAGGCGTGGGGAGGAGCGGCTGGGAGCTGCCCGGCGGGAAAGGACCTGGGGTGGTGGTCGACAGCGGCTGAACATGAGCCAGCAGTGTGCCCAGGTGGCCAAGAGGGCCAATGGCATCCTGGCTTGTATTAGGAACGGTGTGGCCAGCAGGACCAGGGAGGTGATGGTGCCCCTGTATTCGGCACTGGTGAGGCTGCACCTCAAATCCTGTGTCCAGTTTTGGGCCCCTCAATTCAAGAAGGACATGGAGGTGCTGGAGCGTGGGCAGAGCAGGGCAACGAGGTTGGGGAAGGGTCTAGAGCACAAGTCTTATGAGGAGCGGCTGAGGGAGCTGGGGGTGCTCAGCCTGGAGAAGAGGAGGCTGAGGGGAGCCCTCATCGCTCTCTGCAACTGCCTGAAAGGAGGCTGGAGCCGGGGGGGGGGTCGGTCTCTTCTCCCCAGGAACAAGCGATGGGACGAGAGGGAACGGCCTCAAGCTGCGCCAGGGCAGGGTTAGGTTGGGGATTGGGAAAAACTCCTTCCCCAAAGGGCTGTCAGGGCCTGGCACAGGCTGCCCAGGGCAGGGGCTGAGTCCCCATCCCTGGGGGGATTTAAAAGCCGGGGAGATGTGGTGCTTAGGGACATGGGTTAGTGGTGGCCTTGGCAGTGCTGGGTTAGCGGTTGGACTCGATGATCTTAAGGGTCTTTTCCAACCTTAACAATTCTATGATTCTATGATTCTATGATTTTAGTTTCTCAGAAAGTTTTTCTCCGTCTCCTCCGAAAGAAGGGCTGGGTGCCCACGTGCTGTTCTCCTGTGCCGCCGTGCGACCTGCTCCCCGCTAGCCACGAAGATCTTGTATATTCTCCTTTACCTGTATAACATCACAACTTACGTGAGCTTGCAAAATCCAGTTTATAAAGCCAACACCATAGAGAAACAGAGACTAAAACCTTTCTGTTCTCACTTATTTAGACAACCTGTCTCCATAGCACGGTTTCTGTGGGAAGATCCTTACGGATAGGGGAGTTCTCTTTTACGGGAGCAGCAAAAGGACCCTCAGAACTAAGCTATTCTGAACTAGGCTAACTATTCATATAACCTTGCAGGCCAGTTTCCTTGTAGGGTGACGCTTGGTACGGGATTTTCCTGTGGTACTGGGGAGGAAACGATAGAGATTTGGAAAAATTATTATTTCTGCAATGGGTGTGAACGTTGCAACGCACATTTTTACCATTTTCTGATTTTTGCAACAGTGCAGTTGCAAATTGCAACACATTTTATATTTAGCGTTTTGGATTATTCAACCGAAAAGAGGTGGGGATGAGGATTTACCGGCACAATTAGAGGCTTATGCAATCGTCTTGTGCACACGCTGCAGGTTTGGAAGCAAGACCTGCTGCAAATCCACAGAAAATCCTGGCTACGGCATTGTAAGTGCCACAAGGAATTACACAACGTAAAACTTAGTAAAATATTTGCTTTGCATGTACCAAGCCCTTTTTAAATTTCGGTTTCTGGGGAGAAGAGGATTGCTGTGGCATTTCTGTGACTTGATCCCTTGTCTCAGTTGCTCTGCGGTAGAAAGGTGACCCCGAGCGCTGCTGAGCTGGGAATGGATATGGCGAGAGCCGTGGCTGGCTGAGCCGAGCGTTCCCGATCGCATCCCTGAATAGATTCACTTTCTCTTTCCCTGGCTCAGGCTGTCACAGCGTATTTTAACTACAAAGCTGTTATTCGGCACTGTGGGTGCCAGAATCATTTAAAAAAATAACCCAACTCAGTAATATTGGATTTTGGGTGATTTTCTTTTTTTTTTTTTTCCCCAGAAAGGATAGAAGAGAGCATTCTTCTCAGCTGTACCTGAGATTTCACCTGCGTGGCTGCAATTGCTGCGCTCTCTACGAGTACAGATCATAGAATCATAGAATTGTTAAGGTTGGAAAAGACCCTTAAGATCATCAGGTCCAACCGCTAACCCAGCACTGCCAAGGCCACCACTAACCCATGTCCCTCAGCACCACATCTCCCCGGCTTTTAAATCCCCCCAGGGATGGGGACTCAGCCCCTGCCCTGGGCAGCCTGTGCCAGGCCCTGACAGCCCTTTGGGGAAGGAGTTTTTCCCAATCCCCGACCTAACCCTGCCCTGGCGCAGCTTGAGGCCGTTCCCTCTCGTCCCATCGCTTGTTCCTGGGGAGAAGAGACCGACCCCCCCGGCTCCAGCCTCCTTTCAGGCAGTTGCAGAGAGCGATGAGGGCTCCCCTCAGCCTCCTCTTCTCCAGGCTGAGCACCCCCAGCTCCCCCAGCCGCTCCTCGTAAGACTTGTGCTCCAGCCCCTTCCCCAGCCTCGTTGCCCTGCTCTGGCCACGCTCCAGCACCTCGATGTCCTTCTTGAATTGAGGGGCCCAAAACTGGACACCTGCTGCTCCAACTGGAGCAAATATATCTGAGCAATTTAGCAATGATGCGACAAGTGCGAAGTGGAAGGCGCTGAGAAAGTATTATATCAATTTTTATTTGTTTTTAAGGCGGTTTCTACACACGTGTTCTATAAGCTCCAGAAGAGTACCCTTCTCCTATCTTCAAACACAGGAACCAGTCATTATTTCAATTTATTGCTGTGGTGATAGGATTAAGCCTTTGATGAAACAAGAAGGAATTATACAGGGCAATTTGACCCCTGCTGCCTTCGTGTGGTGACTGAAATTGGGGTGGCCCAACGCAGGGCACTGCTTCTACTGCTAGGTGATGTCTTTTGCGTTTGTATCAATTAAAAGCCGATTTCATTCTAAACCGATTGCTGCTGCACTTCGCACTTTATGACTTAAAGGTTTTATTTACGCTGCACAAAGACAAGACTACAGTAAAAGATTATTGTTGGGGCTTCAGAATCAAGGACATAAAAATTACGAAAAGATTGCATTAATTTTAACATTTTGACGCTCTCAAATAATACCCATGGAGTGCTTGATGCTCTCCGAGTATTCAGGCCTTTTGCTGGGCTATCGATGGACCGTGAGTGCAAAAAGAGCAGCGCGCACCTTCCAAACCATCGTGTTTACAACGGAGCGTGAATGCGTGTTTCTGCCGCGCGCCCAGCTCTGTTTCCAGGGAACGAGATGGGAAGAAAACGTTGCTGAAAACACTAACGCGCACCGCTTCGGCAGAGATGGTTATCGCATCTCCGCGTCGTTTTTACCTATGTTGCTGCCCTGACAACTGCGGTATATTATGGAAATAAAATGTGAAGTGACTCAGGTCTGGGTGCTGCTGTTTGTGGACTGGACAAATACATTAAATACCTTTTGATAGAGGTAAGAGAAAATGCATGCTTCTGTGGCGAAGGAGAAATATCGGTTCCGGGATACTGAAAACACAGCAAATATTTGTTAAAAAGGGGAGCTGGGGGGCAAAACAAAGCGCTATATAGGATGGAATGACGGATCGCCGAGGGAGAAATGATACAATCCAGTGATTATCGGCTAGATGCAATCAGGATTTAGGAATTGGGCCCTAATCCTTTTATAAACCAGGAATCTCCTTGAATTGGATAACGGGAGTACCGACAGTCGCACTTGACAAGCAGAAATCAAATAACCCTCGCGCTTCGTGGCACGAGCTGAACTCTTAATGACACAGTCGGGGAAAAACACAACCCATCGCAGGCCTTTCGGTAATTTCCCACCAAAGGTTTCCTCCAGGCTGCAGCTTTCGGAGGCTCTGCACGATGTGTACCTGCAAGAACTGCTCAGAGGTTATGTTTCAGTAGATTTAGACGGATGAGTTATTTACCGAAGGATATCTCGAAAAGCGAATTCGGTGCAGACCGAGGTGGCTGCTGTGCTGCTGTGTGTGACCCCATCTTGCCACCGCATGCCTGAAACTGTCCCACGTACTGTCTGTTAATTTGGTAAATTATTTCCTAGAACACTTAGAAAACAAAAGAAGGAGCTGAAATTGCCTCTCAGTATTTCTTCAGTCCAAACAAACAATCAAGCAGATTGTGTGTCTGATGTGTTTCGTCAAAACATCCCCGTTATTAACATTAAACTCCTGGAGAACCTGCTCCTGATTAAGTTAAAAAGCCGAAACATGGCTGAAAATATATAAAAAAAAATTATTCCACCATCTTCAGCTGATGTTTCTGCAAGGTAACACGAGCAACCTCCCCTCTCCCCCGTAACGACGGGGCACGCCGTGCGGCGGCGGAGACGTGCCGTTGCGCCGGTGCGTGGCAACCGCGCGGCGCTAACTGCTGGCTCCTGTGCTCGCGCCTCCCTCGAGGGCTCCGGGTCTCACAATCAGACTGCCGGCTCCTCTGCGAGGACCGCTGACGGACATCACACGCTCCTGCGAACCCCTGCGGTGGTTTCGGGAGGCAAAGACACGTGGCCGTAGAGAGAGAAAAGGCTCTGGCCATAAACCAGGCGAGTGGGGGCTGAGAAGCAGATTTATTGGGCTAAGTGGCTTTTTCCTGCCTGCTCATTTCTCCTCCTGGGCCATCCTCATTTCAGTTCCTTCCTCAGCTTTGGCTCCATGGAAGAGCAGGGAAAATATTCTATTCCCCTTCCACGGTCGTAACTCATATTTATTAAATCCCATTTTATTATAACCCAAATAACGATTGCCACGTTGTATTTTTTATCTGGACCATTTAAGCACTTAACGAAGGATTTACCCTTAATCTGGATCTCTTGCTTCCTTTGGCTGGGGGAGCTGGGGGTGCTCAGCCTGGAGAAGAGGAGGCTGAGGGGAGCCCTCATCGCTCTCTGCAACTGCCTGAAAGGAGGCTGGAGCCGGGGGGGTCGGTCTCTTCTCCCCAGGAACAAGCGATGGGACGAGAGGGAACGGCCTCAAGCTGCGCCAGGGCAGGGTTAGGTTGGGGATTGGGAAAAACTCCTTCCCCAAAGGGCTGTCAGGGCCTGGCACAGGCTGCCCAGGGCAGGGGCTGAGTCCCCATCCCTGGGGGGATTTAAAAGCCGGGGAGATGTGGTGCTGAGGGACATGGGTTAGTGGTGGCCTTGGCAGTGCTGGGTTAGCAGTTGGGCTCGATGATCTTAAGGGTCTTTTCCAACCTTAACGATTCTATGATTCTGTGATTCTTTTCTTGTCGCGCTCAGTTCAAACTCAAGGCACGTGCCATATTCCTTCAGAGGCAGCTTGCCTCGAATGAAGGTGTGTTGATTTTTACCCGGGTATTTCACCCTGCCCTGTCTTACCTTCACAGCCGGGCTGCTTAGACCAGGAGACACCGAGTTCATCGCTTTGCTACAGCCTCCAACTTCTTCTTACAAGCCAGAAACGCGGGCAGAGCTCTCGGAGAGATTATCATCTTCCTAACCTCAGCCAGACTGCAAACCAGCCCGCAACCCACTCTCTTCCCCTAAACGGGCAGCGTGCTTCACTAACCACGGAAACTTCAGCAACACCCAGTCGCTGCCTTGATTTTTTCCCAGCAAGGCAAAGCACGGCAGCGATGATTTAGCACCGTTCATGGGTGGACGTCTCTCTCCTTGAGAAAACAGAGCTTAAACCTGGAGCCCACCGCTTCTGCGCCGCTCAGCATCCTGGAAGAGGATGAACACGTAGAGTTTTGGGGCTGAGGTCTTATTTAAATTATATATTAGGCTGAAAAATTAACACTGAAAAATTAATAGGAATAAAGGATGCTCCCAGTGCTGACAGATTCTGCTTTAATTAGCAAAAGCAGCCAAATCTACCGGACTGTGGTGTTAGAGGACTTTCATGTGTAGCAAATAATAACTGCCTTTAATTAGCTTTATTTACACAATAGATGTTGATGTTGAACTCTCTAAATGAAAAGGGCAGAATGTCCTTAGTGGGAAATGTGATATTTGAAGCCTGACAACTTAAAAACAGCGGGAAGGTTTTTGCTCAGACTGCCCGGGGAGAAAAATCACCTTTGGCTCAACACGACAGGAAGAACTTCAAGCCCACAGTCAAAGTTTTTCAAGAAACTGATGAAAATGGAGGATTACAGTTTAAACTGTTTTGCAATCGCTGGCCTGAATCCTGCAGACACTTTTCACACGCGCTTAACTTTAGTTTTGCTGACCTGCGTGGGATTATTTACACGTGTAGATGTAAGTACGTGCCTGAGTGTTCACAGGGTGGAGTTTAAACGATAGCATTTGTTACCGAAAAAATGACATTATGTCAAGATCTCCAGAATTGGCTCATTGAGATTCTTTATGTTAGGAAAAAAAAAGCTGAGAAATTCAGGAATTAGGATCCCTGAGGCGGCCTCAGATCTGCTCCCTCATGTGAACAGGATCTTTTGTTGTGCCGGATCACAGCATTGGGCCACAAAACTTCTTTAGCAGCTATTTAAAAAAAAAATAACCACCTTTATATAGTTTAAATCTACTGCTCATCGGAAGATACTGTCTGCATTTCTTTCCGCTCTCTACTGTATATCAAAGCTAAAAAAAGGATGTTTGGCCACTAGCTGAGGCTGAAAGGTTTCCCCTCATCGATGGGAAGCAACTAATTGAAAAAAAAGTTTTTTAAAATAATTTTTTAAAAACTTATTTTATTTTTTAAATTTTTTAAATTTTTATTTTTTATATCATGGGAGCATATTCTACCTGCCGTGAAGCGACTTGTCGAAACCCCCTAAAAGAGGAACAAATCACCTCTGCAAACCGCAGTTCTGCCATTTATCGGCTTGTTTCTGTGCGGAAGCCAAACTGCCATTAAGCTGACTCACATTTTGGCATTTTGTGTTTATATACAAGATGACGATGTTTGCAAGCAATGGGAAAAAAACCCTCCTTCATCGGCACTGCAGTCCCAGCAGAGTCTTTCCCTTCTCTGCCGCGGTGGCAGAGCCCGGGGCCGTGGCCGGAGCCCCGGTCCGGCGCGGGGACCGTTGCCATCGCTCTTTGCCATCCGGCACCGGGTGAAGCCGGGGCGTTCCCGCAATCAAACGTGTTGGTTTGGGGTTTTTTTCCTTTCCCCAGGGGTTTAAGGACCTGCTGTGGAAGGGACGGGGACGCTGCCCACGCTGTTTCTAACCTGCCGTGGCGTACCTGGCTCGACGTTGCTGCCGCCCTGACCTGTCTCTCCTGGCGTTCCCTAGATTTTAACCACGGCTTCTGGCTGTGTCGCGGTCCCGTCAGTCACTGGGGAGAGGCAGAGGAGGGTCCCCCGCCGGCGCAGTGTCCTCTGGCGAAGACTGACCCATTGCCGCCAGCCCCACGTCCCGCCCCACGGCATCCTGCCTCGTCCTTCACCGGGGGAGAACCGCAGCCGGAATAAACCAGGCGGACAATGCCATGGGAAAACCCTGTCCTGGGATGCAATAACCACCACCCCGGCATTCTGCTTTGCCCCACGATCGCGCTTGTCGGCACGGCTTTGCCGCAGAGCTCGGGGCTGCGCTGGGCCCTGCGGGATCGATAGCCGGGGCTGGCTCTTGGGGAGTCTTTAGCTGAGGTCAGTCACTGTTGACTTGAGCAGGAGCAGGTCTCAGCTGCTGGAAATCCCATCCAGATCCGCTGCAAGGTGGAAAAAAGTTGTTAAACCCTTTCTATCGGGGCAGTAGCAACCCTTCATCATCAAGCAGAAAGCACAAGGCGTTCGGTTTTCTGCTGATGGAGGGGAGGGGGGCTCTGCGGGCACCCCCAGAGTTTCTAAACGCTTCTTCACGGTTTCTAAAACTCTTCAGTTTTCTGCTTGAACGCGACAAAAAGATTTGCGAAAGCAGGATGAAATGTTTCATCTAGGGGTGCTGGCAAGCCCCGTGTGCCGCGGCGCTGCCTATTCCCGGTGTCCCTGGGGGTCTTGGGGTGCTGGCAAGCCCGGTGTGCCACGGTGCTGCCTATTCCCGGTGTCCCCGGGGGTCTTGGGGTCCGGTGGCACCTCCTGGCTGCGCTGAGCTCCGCCGGCTGAAGGAGACGCCGTGTCGTGCCGGGGGAGATGGGGCCGAGCCGGAGCGGCTGCCTGGCTCCGCAGTGCCAGCACGGCGCGAGCCGGCACGGAGAGCACCCCGTGCCTGCCAGCCTGGTGGGTTGAGGAGCCTCTTTGATTTTACCAGGGCGCACCGTGCTCGTGTGCCCGGCTTTGCCGACAAGCCCCCTCCCTGGCAGAGCTTTAGCATTTAGCTCCGACCGAGTACGGCTTGCACCCTGCCCCGGCGCCGAGCGACGAGAGCATCGGGGACCAACGAGGTGAGCAAGTACCCGGAGCACAGCCCTGGCTTTGGCCGGAGCTGGGGCTGCAGCTGCAGCTGACACGCAATTTCCATCGGCTGCAATGGGTCAGAAGCAGCTGGGGCTCCTTTCCTCCCCGCTCGAGCCCGCGCCGTCAGGAGCTGTGGGCAGGATTAAGGAGAAAAAGCAACGTACGGGTCATGGGAAGAGGGAAAACAGAAGCAGCTCGGCCACCGAAGAGGAAACGGTGGGACACAGATGTCGGTGGAAAGCTGAAGCCGCTTACAGAGGATGCATTTACTCTTATTTCCTTCCACTACAGTTTAATTGCAATGTTTTTAATGACAGATAGGACAGGAGCTGGGCTTCTGCCTAAACACTTCTCCGCCCTGCATAAAAGCGCTGAATTTAATATTAACAACAATAAATCACAGCTACCGGGAAGCACCCGGCAGCGTTCCCCATCCCCGGGACCGCTCGGTTCGTGTGCTCAGCCCCATTAATTCCCACCTCCAGGCAAACAGCACCAGAGAGGGAAGCAAGGAGCTTCCCCGTCCTGGATTTAGACCCGGAGTTAAAGCTGTAGCGGCACCGGCACCCCCTTCCCATCCCCTCTGACAGCCTTTGCTGTGAATACGGGGTGGTTTCGGCTGCCCCTGGATAGGAAATGGCCGCTCGCCATCAGCTCACCCACCCGCGTTTCGTTTTCTCTCCCTGTGCCCCCCAAAAGCCGCTGGGACAATTCCAGGTCACGGCAGGCTGGCTGGGCTAGCTTGGATCTCAGGTTTGCTGGGACGTTGCTGTATTTTTCCTGTTGTTGCCGCCACGACTCCCTCTCTCATTAGTAGCACTAATTGCTCGTTGCATATTTTGCATATGTATATTAGTCTTTCGGAACAGCTCATTTTGGCATCCTGTAATTAAATGACCACTAATGAACGCGTTAGAAAAGGAACAGCCAAATGAAAGACCACGTGCGGGAGTGCTGGGCATATGTATAATGATTGCCTGGGAATTGACTGTAACGGAGCATCTCGTCTTGGCCGGGAGAAAGCAGCGTGCGAGCACCCTGCAATCCCTGCGGGCCCTCCTCGGCTTTAATGGCCCCCCCGCGTCCTGGCCCACCTCCCTTCCACCTCTTTTGTTTCCAGCATCCGCGTGAGCTTCTTGGTTGAACCCCCCCCACCAACCCTCCATCCGCCCATTTTGCAGGGGTTGTGCTTGCTGGACACCCCGTGGGGTGACAATAACCTTCCCAGGGCTCCGGGCTGCCCTGGCTCCTCCGCCTCTTGCCCTGAACGTCACCCAGGCTTCCTAAAGCAAACGGTGACCTGTTGGGGCCAACATCCAGGCTTTTCCCATCTCTCTCAAGGTGTTGATCCTTTAGGGCATCGCTGGTCACCCAGCCCCAGGCTCTTCCCAAGGCAGGCATCCTGCGCAATGGGCTTGCTCCCCATCCTTCACCTCATCTCCATGGGGCCAATGTCAAGTGCAAACCCCAATTCTGGCTCCCAATTCAGCCTGCAAATGGGTGATCCTCCTCCCATGGGTATTGACCGAGGGAAGTGTCCCCAGAGCACCTGCACGCTCTTCAGGACAAGGCGTTACTTGCCCTCGTGATTCAGCGTCCGGCACATACACGTCTTGGGCAAAATATATTGATTTTGGGGCTCTCCGTCAATGTAGTGCTCTGGCTTGAGACGGGGGGTGTTCAGCCGACGTGACCTGAAGCCACACGCTGCTCATCACCGCTTTAACGTTGAAACTCTTCTGACTTCGAGCAGTGAAGTGGTGATGAAATCTAAGCCCGGCCCCGGCCGCGACACCCCAGGGAGGGGGCACCCCGGAGGCTGGGGATGGTGTGAGCCAGGGCACCCTTTGGGCTGCAGAAAGCTAGAAGGTCCCGAAAAGGAGGGATTTGCATGGAAAGGGTGTTTTGTTTGCTCTGGGGTCCGTAAGCGGCGGCTTGAGCCGGTCGGGCAAGCTGCTGCCGGTGGAGTGCATGCAGCGGGGAGGGCAGCAGCCCCAGCTCCGTGGTGGACAACCGGGCTGGCAGATTTTGGGGGCCACCTGGGAGGGAATGAGAGGTTTGGTAAACATGCCGTGTCCACAGGGATCTTGTGATTGCATTTCAGGGACAAGGTTTGGTGGGGTTTTGGCCCCAGTGGGTGCTGGGTGTGCTCCCTGCCACCATCGGGTGCATGGGGACAGCAGGGGACAGGCTGGATGGGGATGGTGGCACAAGGAGAGCCCCACCGCGCTGCAGGTGGAGCACCCGGGCTGCCCCGCGGTTCCCGGCAGACCTTTCCAAAGGTTTTAGGTTCTTTTCCGATGAAAGGGGCAATGAATCCCTACGTTCCCCACGCGTGGCCAAAGGCGGGTGCTCTGCCACGGGGCAGTTAAGGCTGGAGAGGTGTGGAGTTTGGCTCATTCCCGCAAGAAGCTCTGGTCTCGAGCTCACAGCGAGAAAAATCGATCTGCTCAGACATCCCCTCCTCATCTCTCCCTGCAATGTCTAATGCGATGCCTATAAAAAACCAGGAATCAAATTGATATCATCGCGAACGAGCCACTGGGATATGGGATATTTTCATCTCTGAAATGCAGAGATGCCGCCGAGGGGTTGAGGTTGTGGAGGGCAACCAAAGCAGCAGGGACCGTAAACCCCTTGGCTTGCGTTTGAATATTGGCAATGCCACCGCCGGGCTTTGGGAGAGCTTTGGGAAACCAGCTCGAGGTTCCCCTTGGCGGGAGCACCCCAGGCGCAGGCAGGATCCGGCCGCCGCAGGGCTCTCGGCAGCACCGGCGGCTCTTCCCCAGCGATGCCTCTAAGATAAATGTTTGTCTTTTCCGTCCGAGAGATACGGCAGAGCCGCTGCCAGCACCGCGTCTCAGTGGAATCAGTTTTCGTTCTGCCAGGAGCGTTACCACTCATGATTCACATCTTTACAGCAGCTTTGGAAGCAAAATGTGCTTCTCGCTAGGCAGACCTCCACGCACGGCGAGATGCCACAGTTTTTCCAGACTTTCCAAAGGAAGCCACGGCCGAGTGAGACATTCCTTCTCCTCTTCCAGCTTTCTTGGAACAACCTCTTTTGATTAGCGAGTGAGACAGATAGTTGGAAAGACAGACAGGTCAGGCAGTAGGGATATAATAAGCGGTTTGCATGAGCCCCAGCCTCCGGTGGGATGGTGCCTCCATCTGCCTCTCGCTGGGTGGCTGGTGAGAGCCCCTGGTGTTTGCCATGGTCCCAGACCCCCTGCCCTCCTCCGTGGTCCTCAACCCCCTGCCTGTGCCGTGGTCCCCAAGCCCCTTCCCTCTGCCATGGTCCCCAACCCCCTGCCATGGTCCCCAACCCCCTGCCTTCCTCCGTGGTCCTCCATGGCCGCGGGTGCTTTTGCCACCAGGGAGAGGACAGATGCCGCACCCGGCATCCGCAGGGCTCAGCCAGGGCATCCCCGCGGGGCTCTCCCTGAGGCAGCGGCCAGGGCAGGCACGATGCGACCGCGATGCCAGAGGGGGGAGAAGCGGCCGCCGCACAGAGCATCCCTGTGGGCTACCAGCCCACCGAGGCAGGCAAGCCGTGCACGACGCTGCCGGTGAGGCTGAGTCACGGGGCGGCCTGCCTGCCGCGGCACGTGTGGGCCCACGGCCGTGACTCAGCCCTGCGGCTGCCAGCGCTCGCTGCTGGCCCTGCAGCTCCTGCTTCTCCCTGGGGCTTTGTGCCGGAGCCCCCGCGGGTGAATCAGAGCCAGCTTTGTGCCGGGCCCCGGGGGACCGCGGTCCCCGAGCGGAGGGAGGGTTGGCTTTTCTCTCCGAGCACTCAGCATGGCGGGGTCTCTGCAAGGGGAGGAGGAGGGGGACCGCACACAAAGGGGGGGGTAAGAGGCATCTCCTGGTGCGGGTGGGAGCAAGGATCTGTCCCACCAGGGAGGATCGCGCTGCCCTGAAGCACAAAGCAAAGGAGCTGGGGTTCGTTTTGCCGGTTTGTGCCTATGGCACGGGAAGCCAGGTTGGAAAAAGCAACCAAATGGCTCAGACGTGGCCGGCGGGTGCCACGCAAGGGCCGGGAATGAGGCCGGGGTGCAGGGAAGGAGATGGGAGCTCCTGCCTCGCTCCCTGCAGCCGCAGCCCCAGGGCCACCCCGGCCCCGGCGCTCGCACCGCACCGGCAGGAGAAACAAAACAAGCATCTCCAAGGAGTCTGTTTGGAAAATACCAGGTTTTATTAGACAGGCTGTTGTTCAAGCTGACAGTTTTATCCCAATGCACACGATCACGGGCATCTATGTGGGCCTGTGTCCCAGCTCCCTCCCTCCTGCGATGCTCTCGGGCGAGATGCTCACACCCCGGCGCCGCAGCCGCGGGGGCTTGGGGTTTCTTGGCGAAATGAAAAGGTCTCCCTGCTCCCCATTTCCACCCCCAGGTTCCCAGAGCTCTCCTAAGAAAGCTTGGAGAGAGCCAAGCCGGGGACTGCAGTCCTCTTGGGACCGACAGCCACTGGGATCCATGGGAGAGGAAGCATCTCGGTGTCGGCATCTCCCTGGGCCAGCACGGAGCGGAGTCAGCGCGCGTCACAGGCAGCAGAAAACAGCCCCAGCTTCGGACCACGCTGCCATCGCTTTGGAAAGAGAACCCTAACGTACGATATCGGGAAAGAAAAAAGGTTTTGGCCGTCACAGAGGAGCCCCATCCGGGACAGCCAGGGCTTTGCACAGGGCGTGCGGATGCTGAAGGGAAGAGAAAGGGAGGAGAGGAGGCAACGAGTGCTGGAGAATAAAGCAAAAGAAAAGGAAAACAGAGAAGGGATGGGGAGAACGATGGGAGCGGCCTGAGAGCAGAGCGACGGTGCCTTCGGGTTCAAGGCCGTAAGGGAGCATCAGAGCTCCTTCCTGGGACGGGGACCTTTCCCTGGGCACCCCAGAGCCCACGGGCTTTGGGGGGACAGGGCAGCAAGGAAAGAGATGGCGCGATACGGCGCTTGCAAATAGAAACGTTTGATGGCCGTGACAGTGACACACAGCGTGACGGCAGGAACAGTGACAATATTAGCCCGTTTCTGTCGTCATTTCTGTTCCATCAGCTCTTAAGAAAACCATGCAGACTAGCCCGGCGGAGGAGAGCGAGAGGCGAGGAGGAGCGGGTGAGCCAGAGAGGGATGCCGATGATCAGCGGGATCACGTACAAGAAGGAAGAAGGAACGGCAGTGGAGCGGGGCAGCGGCTCTGGGGCAGGTTTGAAACCTCACAGCGCTGACTCACGAGCACATCACTTCTCTCCGGGCTGTTCTGGCTGCTGCTGTCTCTGACTCTCTGCTTGCCTTCACTCGTACCGCCGGTCCCCTCTGCGCTGTGGGCAAAATCCCTCTGCATGAGCCATGCCCCTTCCCATGCTTGGACGTAGATTTGGGTCTTGTCTTCATTAGTTCAAAGGTAGAGTCCTACCACGAAGCGGAGGCGAGGAGCGTGGAAGTCCCTTGGCGTTCCCCCAAACTCACCTGGACTCGAGGGGACCTCTTCTTCGCAGCGCCTGGCCTCAGTGCCAGGGGACATGGAGCTCCCTCGGACCTTCTGCCGTAGCCCACGTCCCGTTGGGCATGTGGAGACGATGGGTGCTGTCCTTCACACCCTTCCCATCGCAACAGAGTCTTCCATTCCCAGCTTTCTCTTTCCCTCTTTCATTCCTTTTGCCTTTTTCTTGCTTCACGGCACCTCCACGCCTTCTTGTTCCTGTCAAAGGTAAGTCCCTCTGCTCCAGAGGTTTCCTGGAGAGCAGTGCTGGCTGTGGTCATTTGCAGGAGGAAAGAGAAAGAACATTCAGCAGGTTGTTGGTGGGCTTGAAGGCACCGGTCTCCATCTAGGGCAACATCTACCTCTTGGTTGGTTTGTGCTTGGCTTGGCAGCCGTGAGGGCCAAGTGACGAGGCCACCCCTAATCCCCCGGCTTTCACTGCCAGGTTTCAAGGTCAGCTGTCCATGGGGAACCTCACCCTGCTCAGGTGCTTCCGAAGCAATGCTCCTTCTCCTCCCAGGACTGAGCACCGATGCACAGAGCTGAGCCAACAAAATCATGGCTAAAATGGGGGAAGTTTGGCGAAGAAGCCAGACGAACCTGCCTGGGTTGTCCTAGGGAGAACAGATCAGCAGATGGGCAAAAAGGATGCGGCTAGGGACCCCCCCGTTCCTGCCTCCCGCCACAGGATGCAAAAACACGGGGGTATAACTTAGAAATCAGCAACATGGACTTGAACAAGGTCAAACTGCCAAACCCTTCACCCTCAGAGCCCTGCTGATCCTCAGGCTTGACTTGCCAGCATGGGTTTTTGAGGTTGGTGGCAGACGCAGGCACCAAATATGCCCTATCCCTGTGCTGGCCCGGGGGGAGGAAAACCTGCTCATGGCTCCTTGCGGGATTTGGGGTGCTGGCCCTCCTCCTCCAGCACAGCTCAGCCAGTGCCAGCAGCTCCTTTCCAGCCCACTTCTTCCTCTGACACGGACTTGCAAATTCCATCATGGCTACCTGTCTGGAGCTACAAACGCCCCTGCAAAAGCCCCTTCTTAAGGCGAACACCCAGGTGAAGGCTGCAGAAGTTCAACTCAGCTGTTATGCGAAAGGAGAACTCACCGGGCGACCTAAAAGTCTCGGAAAGGAAAACAAGATCAATATTTGCAGAGATTTGTAAGATGTTTGTGCCTGAAAAAAACAGCTGGGACCTGGCCTCTCTTTCCCTGCCCAGTGCTTTGCCCCCGGGGCTGCCGGTGATGCCCCGGGTTAGCGTGTCACCGCTCTCCCCTGTGCTCTCACGTCGTGCCCTCGGTCTCGCTCCCTGCCGGCTTCGGGGATGCAGAGGCTGAAATTCCTGTTCACGCACTCGTGGCACCAGTGAAAAAGCAGCTACAGTTCTAGCTCACCGTGCATTGCTCATACTTACAGCTTAAACATTGCCTTCTACTCGAAAGAACAAAGATAAAATGTCAGGAATTCACAGTTTTTATTCTCTTTCTTATGCCCACCCGTCTTCCCCTGCCATCGATGTCAATGACTCAAAGTCCTCATCGTACAGTAGCCTTTGCCAGTGTGGCACTCAAAGGGTTAACAAACCGTGGCTTCTTGGACAGATAAGACATAAGCTCATTCACCGGTAGGAACACGTGGACGGTTATATTACAGAACACCTTAGGGTTTCCTGTAGCGATTCTTTGGGGTTTCGCCACAGCCAGTGATGTCGCAGGAGAGGACGCTGGGCTTCTTCCCCAAGCCGATGCTTCCCAAGAGATCGGGAAGCTCGCGAGTGATGGCCTTCTCGATCTTCTCTAGGAAACACCCTCCCATGTAGGAACACTGCTGAGACAGCAGCTTAAAACTGGTGATGGGGTTGATGCCAAAGAAGTCCTTGTAAGCCTCGCGGTTGGGGAGGTCAAATTTGCTGACATTGGTCTTTGCCAGAATGGACTTAAAGATAAAGAACTTGTCAGGATCTTCCACAATGTCCCTGAACACCAGTTCTCCATCGCTAAAGAAGGTCATTTTGTCCTTGTAGGTCTGTAGATAGCGATCGACCAAAAGGGCGTGGATGCGCACCCGGATGGCGTGCTGGCGTATGAAGGCGATCTTATTCTCCATCCTGTTCTCAATCACCTGGTTGAGATCTTCCAGGAGTGATATCTCTTCTTTGAGGAAGAGGTCTTTGTGGGTATCCGGATGGTACTCCTGGGGCCAGAAGGAGCTAACGTACACCCTGGGTGGCTCCGTGACGTTGATGAGAGGAGCCAGGCTCCAGAATAAGGCACCGTAGACTCTCATGAGCTCCTGGGTGGCCAGGCTGTCAGCTTTGTTCAAGATGATTCGGATCTGAGACTCGCGGCCCTTCAGCTGGCGAAACAGCATCTCCAGCTCCAAGCCCACATCCAGCTTCGTAGGGTCAAAGACAACGAAGATGAGATCAGCTCTGTCAATGAACCATTGGCACACGTCGTTGAACGGGTAACCTTGAGGAGAGGAAAGAGAGAAATCCAGCAGAAATGGCCAGCACAGGATGAGTCCCTTCAGGTCAAGGCATAAATAAACCTTGAGCCTGCCGTGGCTCACGCCCTGTCTGGGTTGGACAGGGCGTGAGACACAGCGGACTTCCCATGCAGCCCAGAACCTGTTTCTCATGTGCTGAAAACACTTCAGAGTTTCTTGGCATGAAAACCCATCCCTGTGTGTCTGGGCCCGCGTGTCTCCCTCAACCTCCCCTCCAAACCTTCTTTCTCCCTGCTGCTGGCCACAGATTCCCGCTGCTCCTGTGAGCAGATATCGGCCACATCATTGCTTTCCCCAGTGAGCACCAAGTGGGTCAAGAAGCCCAGCTGATCTGTCCTGGCATCCCAGGTGCTGTGGGGATGGTGCTGCAGCACCAGCCATTGGCAAAGCCTGGCTCCAAGGGTGACAAACGGGGCATTAAATGCTGAGCCAAGGCAGACGATCAACAGCCCGAGGAGTCCCCAGGAAAGACCTTGCCAAAACGCCTGACTGTCACGCCTCCAACAGCAGAAACGGCCGCTCTAGCTGATGACAGCCGGGTATGTTCCCCAGGCCCCAGCTGCTGCTGCCATGGCCATGGGCAGACAAACGTCACCATCCCCTCCAACTCAAGACCCCTTTTGTAGCCCTGCTCCCCCGTTGTGCTTCAGCCATCTTTGTCATCTCACATCGTTATGACACGTTTTCTGGAGTCCCTTAATGAACCCAGGAAACTCCTACCTCGTTCTTGCTGCTTGCGGTTTTCAATGATGCCCGGCGTATCCACGAAGGTGACTCGCTCCAGCAGTTTGTGGGGCACCTCGATCCCTATCAGCTTCTCCAAGAAGTTCTGCCCAAACTTCTCCAGGGGTGAGAAGGAGCGGGCGCTGTCAGCAGCCATCACGATGCCCTCGATGGTCTTCAGCTTGGGGCCGTGCATGATGACAGTGAATTCGGAGGTGGTGGGTTCTGCCCCTGCCCAGCAACGAGAGGAGCAGCAGAGCTGTGAAATCCATGCCGGGCAATGGACATGACAGGGCTGGCCTGGGACTAGCCGGGGAGCTCAGGAGCATCACTCGCTTGCCAAGAGATGCTGAGGGAAGGCAAGCAGCAGGGCCATGAAATTCTTGCCAAACCTCTTGAGAACATGCTAGCAGGGCTGTTTTCTGCGGGGACTGGTTGTTCTAGAAGTGGCCTGACTGCACAAGGTGCCCTGGAGAACCACCTCCCGGGAGCCCTCGTTACCCTGGCGCAGAGCTGGCCACGGACATCTGCCCTCAGCTGCGAGATGACATCCATGGGAGCAGGGAGGAGGGAAGGGGAATGGCTTTTCTCCTGGGAGGGTGAATTAATTGGCTCCACGTGAGGAGGGAAGGTGAGGAGACAAGGGCGAGTTGCCCTTGCGACGTGACCGCTGCTCTCGCGGTCGGGGTCAGAGGCGGCGAACCCTGCGCTGCGGGATGGGGATGCTGCAGGCTGAGATGCCCTCCTCCTCCCCAGGGAGGGCGGACAGGCCCTGCGCCGCGGCGGGGAACCTCTCCCTCCACGTGGCACCGCAGCCGGGCGGCACGGACCCCGATTGCAACCTCCCTGCCGTAACGGGGAGGGATCGAAGAGATGCGGCCAGGAATTGCTGACCACACGGATGCAGAAATGCAGGTGCCAGCACGCCTTTGGCGGAGCAGGGAGGGAGCGGTGAGCATGGTACCTGTGTAGAGCTGGTAGGGAGTGTCGTCCAGCCCGAGGAGGTAGTTTATCATGGAGGATTTGCCGACGCTCCACGGTCCCAGGAATAGCACCATGGGCTTGGAAGTGATCTCCCCATCTGCAGAGAGGGGAAATAACAAGAGGAAGTGAAGAAACAATAGCCGTCGCCGCCGCGCGATTAACTCCCGGCTGTAACGAGCATCCCATCTGAGCGGCGCGGTGATGCTGCCGGGGAAACAGCCACCCTTTTGGGGCCACCAGCCATTCGCGAGCCAAGGCATCGCCCAGCGACCGGCCCCAGTGTCTGCAGGAGCGGGACATCACCGTGCTCTGCAGGAGACCCCACCTCGCTGCAGCAAGAGCAAACCTTGTCTGACCTTCTCTGAGGTTTGGTCTTTCTTAGACTACAGGAGGATTTGAAGGTCTTTTAAACCTTGTCGTGGTTCGGTTCTGGTTTAGCTGAAATGAGTTTGGGGCTGGCTGCGGGGGGAGTGTTGTTCGAAGGCAGCCGCCGCAAAGCGCGGGACATGCGAAGGAGGTGGCCATGCTGCAACTGGGCGAATGCCTCGTGCAAAGGGAGCTGGCGTGGTTTAAGGAGCAACACTGTGGCGCGGTGCTCGGTAAGTGCGGTGCGAGGCTTGGGCCGGCTGCCTGCGTTGCATTTCCACCATACCCTCACAGGGATCTGCCCCTCAGGTCGTGGCTCCCAGCCTGCCGGTCGAGCAGAGGGTCCCTGCTTTGGGCTTGGGGAAAGGCAGGAGGAGAATGAACCACAGTCCCCATCCCACGCTCTTCAGGTCCCACAGTTTGGTAAGGGGCTCAAGGAGGCCGGCGATGGGCCCGTAAGGACCTGTCCTGACGCCATGCAATCGGTCTGGGAGCTCGGAGGTCCCCGGACACACGCGGCCACTGCCCCAGGAGCAATCCCTGCTCGAGCGGGACTCGTGCAATCAGCCTGTGCCCACACTGCTGGACCCCCCCAGCCCCCAGGCCACTGGGCAGGCAGCCGGCAGAGCCAGAGGAGCCCCTGGCCCGTGCCAGCCCCCAAGCCGTGCCCAGGATGGCCAGGAGCCTGCTAGTCAGGCCAGAAATGGAAGTAAAAACTGGATGAGTGAGTTCCCGTTGGTGGGAACCTTCCCCGTCCCCGTTCGTGTACCCGCACTGATGTAGCCAGATGAAGCCGGTGCCAGGAGAACCGTGGTGGCAGATGACAGAGAGCAGAGCAAGCTGCAGCCACCCTGCCATGGCATCAACCCGGCAGAGCCCCCGGGGCGTCTGCTCCAGGCGGGGACGTGCCCGGCAGAAGGGGCTCGCTCGCTTCCCCCCGTCCCTGTCCTGTGCTCAGGGTGGGAGAGGGTCCATCCCGCTGCTGCCAGCAGGACACGAGGCAGAGGAGGGGCTGGATGCCACCGGAGGAGCTGGGAGCTGCTGTCCCTTGGCCAGAGCTGAGCCTTCCCCCGTGGCCCAGGGTGAGGAGGTGCCCCTGGGGACCCACGCCGCTCTCAGCACCCTCCCTTTGGCCCCACTCCTAAGGCAGAGCTGTTTTCCCTGCGGTGGCTGGGAGACCCCGCTGCTCCGTGGCTGCGGCCCATGCAGGAGCCAGCAGCTTTCCAGCAAGCCAGGGATCCATCTCCAAGGCAGGGAGCCGCAAAGCCCATGTAGCGCTGAGCTCCTGCTCCCGAGGGTGCTGGAGGGCACTGCATGGTGCCTCCACACCGAACCCACCTGAGCACGGGTGCAGGAGTCGGGCAGGGCGTGCCAGCCTCCTCCTGCCTGCATCTGCCCATCGCAGGGCCACCATGTCACGGCTGGGGATGGGAATGGCCCGGGGACATCTCTCCCTGGGGCACAGCTGCAGCTCAACCCTCCTCCCCAAAGCAGGGCAGCCACATCCCAACCGGGGGACAGCCCTGCCCGCTGCCCGCTCCCTGCCCGCTCCCTGCCTGCGAGCCACGGGGATCCAACGTTGTCTTCTCACGCAGGACAAAAACAAGTGTTGAAACCTCGGACTTTCGTTATTAATCATTCCTCTGTGCCACTCTATCGCTGCCGCTCTGTTCGCTTGCCGGCTTTAATTGGGTTTCGGATGATTATTATGATGATGCTCCCCTGTGATGTTGTGCCAGAGGTTTGAGGCGGGTCCCCGCGTGCTCTTTCGTAACAGGCTCCTGGCCAGGCGTGGCTGTGTGAACGCAGGCAGCCCGCGCGCCCCGGCTCCGCTTCGCGTCCCCACCTCTGCCCCGCTGTGCCGAGGTGGGCAGCGATGCAGGCAGCCCCCCTGCTGCATCACCGACAGCTCGCCGAGTCCATGTCCACCCCTTGCTTTGGGAACGGGGTGCTGGCACCCCACGGGCTTTGCGGGCAGTGCCAAGCACAGGATCCTTGCAGCTCTCCGTGTAGCACCGCAGCTCCGAGGGTATGAGGCCATGCATGGGTCCTCCTTGCTGCTGCCCAGGGCGTGGGGCTGGGGGAGCAGAGAGCATCTCCCACCCAGGAGGTGACATCTGTCCCTGCTACATCCCTCTGCTCTGTCTGTTCAGCACTGATTTGGGTCACCTTGGTCTGGCCAGGGGTAAAAAGAGCCGGTCCTTGCCTGCTGCAGGGCAGGGATGGCAGCAGCTCCATCACAGCAGCTCCGTCACAGCGGCTCTCTCCAGCCACCCTGTGGCTGCTCGCTCCCAGCCCAGCCTGCCTCACTCCCAGCTCAAGCTCATCCCAGCTCAAGCCAGGCACGTCCCGGTGGCGTTCGCAGAAGCGGACGCACGCTGGTGCATGATCAGGCCCTGCCTGCAAGCAGGGGGGTCCTCAAACCTTGCACCCCTTCATCTGGGGTCCTGCTTAAAACACAGCAGCTTAAAACACAGCTTCGCTAAGCTGCCAGCTTTGCAGGGAAAAGAGCACGCTGTGATCCCGCAAAGCACCTGGCAAACAAGGCCAGGACGGTCACGTCTCCCTCCGCAGAGCCTGCGTTTGTCTTGGACTGTTCAGCTCTGGGCTAGGAGCAATTTGGATGCCCAAAAAGTTTTATATTTTTTTTCCTAGAGCAGTGGCTTTCTGGGAGGTTTTTCCATGCTGCTTGCAATGCCAGGCTGCCCTTGGATGGGAGCACTGCTGCTCTGGGTCGGGATTAACCCTGGGCCGGGTCTTCTCCCTCCTTGTCCTCAAGGCCAGCAGAATTGCCTGCTGTCGGCTCACCCCCCGTCATGCAAGTCTGTCCCGAGGACGCTAGGCAAAGTGGAGGACGTGGCAAAACCTCCTTCCTCTCCTTGTTCAGACTGAGCCACAGACACAAAGGTCTTGCTCTGTCCTCAAGTGACCCAGGAAGGCTAAAACACCTGGGGAGACTCTCCCAGCATTGCCCACGCTGCCACCCCGTCCCTGTACCCCAGACACCGCCGGCCGCTCTGCCTACGGCATGGACGCGCTGCCCGGCAGCCCTTGGAGGGCTGGCCAGCTCGCTCGCAAAAAGCCACGAGTATCCGCGCGGCACGTGCGGCCGCAGACGGAGGGACAAGCCACACGTGGCTGCAGACCGCCTGCGCCTGCCTCTGCGTCGTGCTCCCCGCGCGCGTACGCCCACGCGAGCAGCACGCGCGCGCGCGCGTGTCCGCCTGCAGCTAGAGATGCAGATAAGACAGCTATCGAAATACACTATATATATCTACAACCCTCTCCGCCGCCGGCACGCTGGCATGACAGGGAGCCAGAGGCCCTCCAGGCACTGGCAGGGCTCTGCCGCGTCCAGGACCGGGGTGCGGAGGAGCCCGTTTCGGCAGGATCCGGCAGCGGGGCCCGTGGGGTAGGACACAAGGGCCAGAAGATGGGATTTCCCTGCCTCATATCGCAGCAGGGACATTGTCCCCATGGGCCAGCACCGGACCCAGGGGAAGGGCTGGCTGTTGGCTGCTGCTTCTTGGCCTGTCTCCCATCTCCTGATTCTCTGGGGGGGACCTGGCAGCGCACCCCGAGCGGGACAGGCAGGGAGAGGAGCCAGCTCTGGCTCCCGAGGGGGCCGAGGCCGCCGCGCCGGGGCCAGCCTGTGTTACCGGGACAGCTGCTGCGGGCTCATCGGCTTACACTGCAGCCGGGGAGGATCGAGGGTGGACATTCGGGAAAGTTTCTGCACGTGGGAGGGTGAAGGGTGGGACGAGCTCCCCTGCAGGGTGGGCTATCTGCTGGGCTCCTCCGGTTCGTGCCGTGGGTGGGAGATCGACCTGCTGGTCCACCACAAACCCCTTTGAACCATCGCTAGAGGAACACGCAACCTCTTGAGTCTTAACCCAAGAGGGAAAGGTGTCAAAGCCTGGGCAAGGTGGGGTGCACAGCGTCAGGCCGGGGACAGAGGAGTGCAGCGACACACGTGCCGAGCTCTGGTAGGGCTGGGGACGCCGGCTCCAGCGGGTGCCATGGGATGGCAATAGCCGGGGTCTGCTCAGTGCCTGGGAAGTGTGAATGGGTGAATAGGAAAGCTTGAGGCCAGCAAAGAGCTCAGGCAGCGCTGGCAGCATGCAGGTAGCAGGCAGCGATACCAACCTGTGGCGGAGGAGCCCAGGGTGCGTCCGGGGTAAGCTGTTAGCGGGGGACACGGGGAGAGAGAAAAGGTACCGTGAGTCGAAGGAGGGACGCGGCTGCCTGGGTCTGGCCCAGGCCGAGGAGGGAGCTGAAGACTGGCCCTGGCCTTCTCGTGGGCAGGAAAAGCCAGCGACGGCCACATTCCCAGCAGGAGAGAAGGAGTTACAGTCTGTGAGCAACGAGACCCGCAGCTACCAGGACAAGCACCAAACCCCAGCCTGCCCTGCACACCGGGGATGTGGCTTGGGGGAGCAGCCCCAGGAGAGCTGCCGCGTCTCAGACAGCACCCCAGCCCTCCTGCCCCGCTTAGCGGAGTTATTGCCTTCCCCAGCGACATTCACCGAGCCAACGGAGCCCAACAAGCCGTGGTTAAGACAGCGACCAACCCCGACAAGTGTCCTGACCACCCCAGTGGTGTGGTTACCCGTATCCAGCCATAGGGTGGCTGGTGATGGCAACTGGGAAGTCATTCCTTATACAGACATGCTAATCAGCGCATAGACGGTAATTAAGGCCACCAGCATGCACCACAAACAGGCATGACTTCACAGCAAGTTTCCCATCACCAGACTGGGAGAGTCCCTCACCCCCGAGCTAGGGACAGTCCCTACAGGGTGACCGAGCAGACAGACGGACCCAGCCGGAGCGCGCACGCACCCAGGTGGGATGGCAGAGCAGAGACGCGGGAGGGCGGCAGGCGGGGAAAAGGAGATGGCACCCGCCAGGCTTCAACACGCTGTAAGCGGAGGGCGTGGGGTGAGTTTTCTGGGATGCACCCCAACAATTCAGAGTCTTAGGTTGACGGTGGCAGTCGCAGCTCCCCCGGGACAGGTGACACTCATCTCCCCGGGTGTTTTTGCAGGCTGTGGGGAGCAGAGGGGCTCCTTGGATTACACCGGCTGGTGCGCGCGAGCGGAGCCGATGGGAAGGGAGACAAAATGGAGGGCTGCCGTGTAATGGAGGGGCGAAGGTGCTTGCGACGGCACCCCTCTATATTGGCTTACACCTCCAAAGGTCACACATATTCCATGACAAGCCTGCCCTGCCGCTCTCCCAGCTGTCCCGCTCCTCCTGGCCAGCTGAGCCGGCAGCTCTGCACCCTCCAGCCTCCCCCTGCCATGGCGGTGGGCGCAGGGGGAGAGGTTGGGAGCATCTCCCGGCTTGCAGGGGCACCACCGATGCGATGAACCTGCTCAGGACAGGGCCACCATGCAGAGGAAGCGGCTGAGAAGGCTCCCTCAGCCCCACCATATCCTCACCTTGTAAAGTCAAAGGGGATCCCTGGGTCAACCCTCTAACTAATTTGCAGGTTTCTCTAATTACACTGCTAATGAGAGATTGGGAAAAGCTGGATCTGTGAGATTAAAGGCAAACTGCTGGGCTTTAGATCTCCAGGCTGAGGGTGTACGTGCTAGGGTATGGCTGGGGTGTCAGAAGTGCTTTGAGGAGTTTGGTGGCAGGAGAAACATCTCTGATGGGAGTAGGGTTGGGGTCTCTCATGGCTGAGACAAGGGCTGCAGGCAACGCGGTGTCCGTGTGCCCTTCCCTGGTCTGTAGGGTGTGTGTTGGGAAGCTGTGACCATGGGTCACCAGCTCTGGGATTGCATCTGCGCTGCTGGGAGGGTGCCTTGTGGGACACGGCAGGGTGAGCTGGGTGCTCGTGCTGGGAGGTGACCTGGGGGGCTGTCAGCTGAGGGATGGTTGTTCCTCAGGGTGGAGGAGAACAGGCTACGGAGAGTTGTGAGATGAGGCTGTGAGAAACAGCAGGAGCTGCTGTCTATGGCGAGTCCTGCTCAGGAGCTGGCTTTGAGAGGGACCTTGGGCTGGGAGAACACAAGGGTTGGTGGTTGTTCCTCAGGAGCTGGGTGGGAGGAAGCCAGCAGGGGCCTGAGAAAGGCTTGCTTCCTCCCAAAAACGGAGCAGGGAGGGGGCTGCTCGGGTACGGGATGGCCGAAGGGCAGGGTGGGATGTCCTGAGCAAGGGAACGGGCTGTGCACTGGGAACTGAGGCTGGGGGCTGCATCCTCTGGCAGTGATCAGCAAAGCGAGCGTTGGAGGCTGGGAGCCCACCAGCTGCCCCTGTAATCCCAAATGTTCTCCTAAACAGCGTCCCAGGATGAGCTGACAATAAATGCCGATGCCCGCACTGCCACCAACACGGACCAAAGCAGCTTGGGGAGGAGGTCAGGGTGTTGCTGAATCTGTGAGCTCCAGGATGGGGACAGCTGGGACAGGGCATGGCTGGGCCGTCCTCGCTGCACGGTGCCGCTGCTGAGAGGCTGTGGGGATGCGCACCGGGGTGCCGGCCCTACAGCTCGCGGTGCTCGGTCCCCAGGCACGTGGCAGTGCTGCACTGGCTGTGTGACGGAGGGGACAGGCCGGCACACGGGGTGGGCGACAGCAGCTGTGGGGTGAGGGTCCGTGGGGCACCCCTCCTGTGCTGGCTGCAGCATGGCGTGTTGCTGTGACCCTCCCAGTTGCTGTCCCCCACGGCAAGCAGGTCGTGGTCCCCAGCTGCTGGCAAGCAGCACGGAGCGAGGCAGGCACAGGCAGCGACACGGAGCTGGCTGCGGGAGGCAGCTAGGCATGGCTCGTGCTTCATGAGACCTACAAATGCTCCCTCCAGCACCCCTGCGGGTGGATGGTGGATGATGTCCAGGGTGCTCTGTGTCTTGAGAGGACAGAACCTGGGCTGGTGATGAGGACTCTCCAGCCCTGTCCCTGCCCCGTGGGTCCCCTGCGCTCCCCACTGGCTCCGAGCTGGAGATGGGCTGGCTGGGTATGGAGATGTTCAAGCCTGCTTACAAAATGTCTGATGCTAATTTAGGAGTTGCAGCGGGGGTGTCTGGAAAACAGGGGTTCTGCTCTAAGGGGATGTGTCCCAGGGGTTTGCCCAAATGAACGTAGGACCCGTGTGCTGGTGGAGCAGAGGAGCCCAGCTGCAGAGGGAAGGGCTGTGTGGTGCGGAGGGTGTATCTGGGTCCTGTCTCACCAGGAGGGAGGGCATGGCCGCAGGGGTGCGAGGCCAAAGCCCAGAGGACACCTGGGGAGAGAGGCAGAACTTCAGGGCAAGGAGGGACCCTGGCAGGACGCTGATGTGGGCATGCAGCCCTGGGACACAGGCAGCAGGGACTCCGGCATCCCCTGCCTGCCCAGCCAAGGCACACGGGGGATCTGGCCCCAGCTCAGGACAGGGCTTGAGCTGGGGCTCACAGGAGAGTTACCCTGGTGAACAGGGAGCTCGGACTTGGGCTTGAGCCATCTGTGCTGGGAAAATGGGTCTGCTTGTGTCCCATGGGTCACAAGAGCTTCCTGTAGCTTGCGAGCATCTTTGAGGCCAGGGCTGCACTTTCTTCTTCTGGAGGGACACGTGTACTGCTGGGGCTCAGCCCAAGCCAATGCCCGTGGCCACGGGGACCTGCTCACCTGATCCAATGTGTCTGTAATTGCCAAGGGGTGGCAACTCTAACTCCCAGGATGAGTGAAGGCTGCCGAGCTTGAGGGACACCCTGCCCGCATGGCTGTGTCCCGTACTGAGCAGGAAGGGTGCCAGCTCCAGCCACCCCCAGGAAGCTCATCCCCAGCCTTGAGAGGTCCTAAGCTTCCTTGCCAAGCCCGTTTCGTTGGGTCGTGATCTCTGCTTGGCAGGGGTACAGGGCATTGATGTTGAGCAGGTGGAGGACCCGAAGCAGGCGGGGTTCAATGCTCAGCCTACGCAGATGATCCTGACAGCAGATGGGCTAAGGCAGATGCAGGAATGCCTGCCGCTGGGTTCACTAGGGCATGGCCTCTAAGCCCAGCATGTTCATGGCCTTCTTGGGAAGCTGCAAAGGAAGACGAACTACCCGAGCCTTTCCATGATCTGCTCTCTGCGCTGTTATCTGCATCCCAGTGACCTGATGGTGCCAGAGACCCCGGTGCCCGTGGCATTACCTGTGATCTCGTGCTGCCTCAGCTCGTTGTATCTGTAGGACTGCTCCAGGGGCTTGATGGAGGAGTGGTAGATCTTCCTCAGCCGCTGCAGTACTCCTGCAAGGGCAGAAGCATGCGGATGGGTGAAAGGCAAACCCCGCCACCTTGGTTGAGTCCCTCCTAGGTAAGCTGCTGGGCATTCCCTGCAGATCTTGAGGGTGACTCAGCTGTGGATCAAGGGACTTGGCTCACAGTTGAAATCTTGGCCAAACTGGTCCCAGTCACGCATTTTGATGCCCCTCCCCTGCTGGGCACTGTCCCCATCTGCTGCCAGACTTGCACGTGCCAGCAGCTGATGGAAGGAACATCTCTCGTTAATGCGGTTTAGCACTCAACACCCATGATCCCAAAAAGCCCTCCACCGCGGTGCCAGGGACCCCTGGCACAGCCCCTAAGCTGCTTGCTAGAAGAAAGAAGGAGCTTTTTCCACAGCAGCTTTTACCACTTTCTTTCCAGTCCAGACTGCCTGTGGGGCCAGCAGAAGCAAGCCTTATAGTAGCAAAACCCAATAAATAATTGGAATAAAAATCCCAACCCATTATTACAAGTTGCCCCAGGCTTCTCCGGGCAGGGGTGTGTCTGGCTTGGGCTGATTCACCATCTGCATCTTCTAGACTCCTAATTCTTGTACACCTTTGGGGCTGTCTTTAAAATACGTTAATCCAAGAGCAGCAAAAGGGCTGTTATTGAAGATATGGTTTTGCTGGACCTACAAGAAGTAAGGTCAAAACCAAAATACTCTAGGGAAGGAAAATCCCATCCATGCTCTTTGTGCAGCAGAATGGTGAGGAGCCTGTCCTGCGGGGATCGCATGGATTGAAGGAGCAAGGCGGACGTGGCTCAGTGCCACCCGGCCCCCCTCACCTGAGAAATCATCAGCAGGTTTGTCCTCGTTCAGCTTGAGGGTGCTCTCCAAGTGGGACCGGTCGCGCTTGGTCGGCTCGCTGGCATCTTCAACCTCTTCTGCAGGAAAAAGGCAAGGAGACCTGTTACTGCTGGAGGGGGGAATCCACACGGGAGCTCACGCAAGCTGCTGCCAGGGAGAGGGCATGGGGGAGCACACACACCCCGAGCCCACGGACCCACCGGGCACCTCAGCAGCCGCCGTTGCCTTTGGCGTGCCGCACGGTTTCTCTTTTGCAAAGGCTCCTGGAGGCTTGGTGGAGGCTGCCAGGGCTGTGGCTGCCGGGGGAAGCATCACGGGCAACTGCTTGGCTCCGAGGAGGGGCCGGCGAGGGAGGCACGCCGTGTCTCTGGGGGGAGCGAGGGCTGGCCGCTCGCGGGGAATGCGAAGGACGTGCCTGGAAGGGGCTCCAGGGCTGGGGCGTTGCGCGAGCACGCACGGCACCTGCTGCCCGATGGGGCCCCTGCCTGCCCCGGCGCTTCCCCCGGCAGCTGCAGCTCCCCCAGGGCTAAGCCTCGACTGCGGGCCTCTGCTCTGCCTCTCCGTCTGTCCGCTCCCCCCCAAAAACTACTCATTGAGCCAGAGACATGAGGATGTGCAAGGCTGGGGCTGGTTCTTGAGAGACTGGCCGATTTGACCCATCCCGGCTGCCTCGCCTTTGCCAGCGGGATCGCTCCCCGCTGCTTCTCCCACCTCTGCCCTTATATCAGGCTGGAGCCCTCTGCATGGGGCCCTGGGTCAGGGTGGCACTGGGGACCCAATGGCTCCATGCCAGGCCCTGGGAGCTTGAGGCAGCTGCCTCCGCCTGGGGTAGGCACCCCGGTGTCCCGGAGACAGAGGTGTCCTCACCCTGGAGGTGCTGGCACACCAAGGGCCCCATGCAGCTCCAAGTCCTTTTTGATATCGGGAGCTGGGTCGGGCTTTAGTGGGGGTTTGGGGACAGGTCTGGGGACAGACATGTGCTGGCTGGCTGGGCTGGGGATGCCTGGGCCAAGCAGGACACTGCCAAGCCCTGGGACTGTTGAGCGTCTACCGAGTGTTGGGCTGAGGAAGACCTTTTGACTTGCCAAGTAAAGCCACAGAGACCAAACTGGGTTTCCCTCTCAGCACAAATGGGAACTTTTTGAGCTGGGATGTTACAGATGAAAGCAGAAAAACACTCAGCTGGGTCCGAAGGTCGCTGCCCAACCCGTGGGCCAAAGTCCACAAGCGTTTCTAGGAAATCATGGTGGGGGGTGTCCCTTTTCCTTAGCTAGCCTTTCACTGACCGAACGCGGCCAGAGACAGTGCTTCGGCAACTCATCGGTCTGAATTAGCTCCTCACATCTTCCCTACAAGGCAAGGGCTGGTGGACAAGAGACCCACCAGGCCGGGCAGCGTGCGGCCAAGAGAGACGGGGGTCTGGAGGACTCTGAGGGTGGAGGATAAAGAGCCTTTAAGAGGTCTGTGGGTGCTGAAAGGGGCCTGGGTGTTAAAAATCTTATCCGTGTCCACAGCCCAGAGGAGAAACCATGGGCTTAAAGTGCAGCGAGGGAAATGTCGGCCAGCTTTGGTATCTCTGCAATGAGCGCTTGCATCGCAGGCGTCCACGGGCTCCTGTCTGCGCCCTCGATGCCCGTGGCCAGCCCAGCTGTGCAGCAGTTAGGGGCAGGCATAGGAAGCACAAGCGTTAGGAGAGGGCCATGCACTAGGCGCGGTTTAATGTGCCAAGCTCAGCTCCGCCGGGGGTTGATAGTAGGTCACTCTCGCTGCTACAGCACACCGACAAGAAAAGACTCCAACCTATCTGGCCGTGCTGGGGCTCAGCGGCAGCAGGGTGGGCGCTGTGGCCAGGTGGGCTCTCCGTTTCTGCCAGCGATGGCTTGTCTGCAGGGGGGTCTTCTGCTGCCGGTGGGTCTTCCACCACTGCCGGCGGATCTTCTGCTGCTGGCGGGTCTTCTGCTGCTGGCGGATCTTCTGCTGCCGGTGGGTCTTCTGCTGCCGGTGGGTCTTCCACCGCTGCCGCGGAGTCTTCTGCTGCATCCCCGCAGGGTGGGTGATGGCAGCTGGCAGGGCCATCCCCGGCTTCTCCCTTGCCGGCAGCTGCTGGTTTGCCATGGCTGGTTTTGCCCGAAGGGCTGGCCGCTTCCTTGTCACTCCCTTCAGCTCTGTCCTCTGGCCCCGCTGGCCCAGCACCATCTTCGTCACTATCTTCCTCCTCCTTAGACTCTTCCTCCTCCTCGGACTCTTCCTCACCTCCATCTTCCTCAGACTCGCCATGTTCATCTTCCTCAGACTCCTGCTCGTCATCTTCCTCTGAGCTCTGCTCATCCCCTTCCTCTCCCCCCTCGGGAGCAGACACTGCTCTTGGCTCCTCCGTTTTCTCTTCCCCAGGCTGCCCTTCCTCCTCAGAGGCTCCTTCCTTGGTGCTTGGCTCCTCACCCTCCTGGGCATGGAAGCCATCTTGAGGGCCAGGCCGATGATTCCCTTCATGACGTGCTGCCTCAGGGGTGCCCAACATGGCATCCTCACCGTGCCCTTCCTGGCCCTTCTCCATGGTGGTCTCCTCCGGCTGGCCATCCCCTGGCCCTGGGTCCCCACTCAGGCCACCCGCCGGCTCTTCCTCCCCCTTGCCACGTCCCTCCTCAGCCATGCCGGGCAAGGAGGCATTGGCGGGGCTGCCATCTTTGTCTTCCTCAGGGCTGCCGTCGGCTGCCTTCTCCTCCAGCCTGGGCTCTGCAGCCGGCAAGGGGCTTTTGGCAGCGCCGCCGACATGGTCCGTGCCGGGGCCGTGTGGCTCTAAACGATGAGAACAGCTCAGTCAGTCTTACCCGCGCTGGCACGTGGCTACCGGGGCACCCGCTGGCCCCCCGTCAGCACCGGGGGGGGCCCTGAGGGAAGATTTGTGGCTGTTACCAAGAGGTTTAAACTTTTTCCTAAACTTTTTCTAGTTCCAGCTCAATTTTCTGGCCCTGTCGCAAGAAGCTGAGTGCAAAGAAGTGTTTGTAGGGGGGCAGAGCCGATGCTAGCAGGGGCCCTATGGCCGCACTGGCCATGGCTGCCCGGGGCCGTGGCTGCCGCCCGCCGCGAAGCGCTGCAGGAAGGAGGCAAAGCAGCCCTAAAAAATGGGGGGAAAAGGAATAACGAAAAGCGTAGCTTGAGGGGCTGCGGGCACTTGGCAGGTTAAAAGGGTCCTTCCCCAGCCCTGCCTCGGGAGAGCATCACCAGCACCGGCCATGGCGGGTGGCTGGGCGAGAGGGAGGAGGAGGAAGGGGCGATGGGGAGGAAGGGGCAAGGGGCTCCCCGGCGCAGGGCCCTGCCTTTCCGCAGGCAGACGAGCGCAGGCAGGGCCCGACCCCAGCAGCAGGGCTCGGGAGCTATTTATTGTGAGCATCCCTTCACTAGGAAAGCATTTGCCGCGCTGTGCGGCTGGCGGGGACACAATGAGTTTGTTCTGCAGCCCGGGAGAAGCCATCCGTATTTTCCATAGGCCTCCGACTGCAATTTAACATTAGTCAACGGGTGCCAAAAATAAAAGATCACCGGCTATACTGTCTCCGTTACAAACAGTTGCTGCTAGTCTAAATAATCCCCCGAAACGTCTAATGCCTGCATACCAGGGAAGCGTTTCAGAGGAAAATAATTCCTTTGTACTCCAGCTGGCAAGCAGATGCCAACCAGGAAAAAAAATGCCACCTCCACCCAGGCTGCGGGGAGGAGAGCGGGCAGCGCTGGGCACGGGCAGCGCCGGGCATGGCCAGCTGGCTGGCAGCCAGCCCTCTCCTCCGGCTCCTGCACCGCGTCCGTGCCGGGGAGCCGCGGGGCCGTGCGTCCTGCTGAGCATCGGCAGGGCCTCGGCAAAGCCGCGGCGCTGGGGCTCGTTGGGCTTGGCCATGGGGGACCGCGGTGGCCGAGCACAGGAGGAGCTGAGCCGAGGTCGGCGCGGCGCCAGCCCCAGACCACTCTGCCCACTGCAAGCCAGTTTGCCGTGGCCAGGGATGCCGGGTAAGGGCTCGCATCTCTATCCATGCCGGGGCCGGTGGTGCTGTTAGCCAGGAGTCAGGCGGCAGCAGTGGGCTCGCACCGGGGGACGAGACGTGCCAGCGGCAGGGAGGGACGGGGCACGCCTCAGCCTGCCAGGGTTTCCAGTCATGTGCAGCCTGGCACGGCGGAGCCGCCGCCATCCTCGCGGCCCTTCGCCCTGCCGAAACCGGATGCGCGGGTCACCCTTGCTCTGCCCTCGCCGACCTCCTCTGTCCCTTGCTGGCACGCGGCTCGCAGGTGCCTCTGGGCTCCGAATTCAGCTCCCAGCCGGAGGGAGATGGGTTCCACGCAGCTCCCACCCACCCAGAGCACCCCTCTCCTTTGGGTCACCTTCCCCTGGGACCCCTCAGGGTGCCCAGCCTGCCGGCAGCCACTCGAAGGGGCACGTGCTATGTCTGACCTGCAAAGCCCCAAGTGGCCGGGGGCCAGCGTGCCCCTGCCTGGGCCTGGAGACCAGCCTGGGTCTCCTGAGTGTCCCCTCGACCGATGGGGACAGGGATATTCTCAATTTGGCCCCAAAATAGCCAGTGACCTGGAGGGCTGGGAGGGAGCGCGGCTCCTCGGGCGGGCGTTTGGGGGGGGTCAAGGCGGGTGGGGGTGAGCAGGGCCGGGCAAAGGAGACCCCGCACATCCCGCGGGCTTTGTCCGGGGTCCGTGTGTCCCCTCTGACCCAATGCAGGGGGACAGAGGGGCCGTCACCCACCATGGCCGGACACAACGGCCACCCCAGCACCCACCATGAGCCATCCCTCATGGGAGAAGGGAAATATTCCCCAGGCACTCCGACTGGGATGTCCCTGCCGATGTGCTGGTCACGGGCTTTATTTTGTGTGACCTTCAAGGTCTTATATAAAGTCCCTCTCCCCTCTCCACCGCCTTCTCCCTCCTGTTTCCCCTACATGGTCTCCAAATCCATCACAAGGCAAATTGTGCTGATCTGCAGATGGCCGGCCGATGAGCAGCGAAATGGGCCGAAGGTTACGGGCTTAACACCCTCCGCGCGTCCGCCGGAGGCTAAAAATACGGCCCAGCAACTGTACGGGGGAATCAGAAGGAGCAGCTTGGTGGGGTGCGGACGGC